>OX336393.1:534276828-535722161 GCA_946902985.2 Meconema thalassinum | reverse complement strand
AACACGCGTCTCCAAAACTATTGCTGGAGCACGGTAACCAGACGACAGCTGCACGCTGCTTTCCTTGTGTATTTGAACACAACACGCGGCTCCAGAACTAATGCTGGCGCACGGTAACCAGACGACAGCTGCACGCTGCTTGCCTTGTGTATTTGAACACAACACGCGGCACCAGAACTAATGCTGGCGCACGGTAGCTAGACGACAGCTGCACGCTGCTTGCCTTGTGTATTTGAACACAACACGCGGCACCAGAACTAATGCTGGCGCACGGTAACCAGACGACAGCTGCACGCTGCTTGCCTTGTGTATTTGAACACAACACGCGGCTCCAGAAATAATGCTGGCGCACGGTGGCTAGACGACAGCTGCACGCAGCTTGCCTTGTGTATTTGAACACCACACGCGGCCCCAGAACTAATGCTGGCGCACGGTAACCAGACGACAGCTGCACGCTGCTTGCCTTGTGTATTTGAACACAACACGCGGCTCCAGAAATAATGCTGGCGCACGGTAACCAGACAACAGCTGCACGCTGCTTGCCTTGTGTATTTGAACACCACACGCGGCCCCAGAACTAATGCTGGCGCACGGTAAACAGACGACAGCTGCACGCTGCTTGCCTTGTGTATTTGAACACAACACGCGGCTCCAGAACTAATGCTGGCGCACGGTAACCAGACGACAGCTGCACGCTGCTTGCCTTGTGTATTTGAACACCACACGCGGCCCCAGAAATAATGCTGGAGCACGATAACCAGACGACAGCTGCACGCTGCTTGCCTTGTGTATTAGAACACAACACGCGGCTCCAGAACTAATGCTGGCGCACGGTAACCAGACGACAGCTGCACGCTGCTTGCCTTGTGTATTTGAACACCACACGCGGCCCCAGAAATAATGCTGGCGCACGATAACCAGACGACAGCTGCACGCTGCTTGCCTTGTGTATTTGAACACAACACGCGGCTCCAGAACTAATGCTGGCGCACGGTAACCAGACGCCAGCTGCACGCTGCTTGCCTTGTGTATTTGAACACAACACGTGGCTCCAGAACTAATGCTGGCGCACGGTGGCTAGACGACAGCTGCACGCTGCTTGCCTTGTGTATTTGAACACAACACGCGGCTCCAGAACTAATGCTGGCCCACGGTGGCTAGACGACAGCTGCACGCTGCTTGCCTTGTGTATTTGAACACAACACGCGGCGCCAGAACTAATGCTGGCGCACGGTAACCAGACGACAGCTGCACGCTGCTTGCCTTGTGTATTTGAACACAACACGTGGCTCCAGAACTAATGCTGGCGCACGGTAACCAGACGACAGCTGCACGCTGCTTGCCTTGTGTATTTGAACACAACACGCGGCCCCAGAACTAATGCTGGCGCACGGTAACCAGACGACAGCTGCACGCTGCTTGCCTTGTGTATTTGAACACAACACGCGGCTCCAGAACTAATGCTGGCGCACGGTAACCAGACGACAGTTGCACGCTGCTTGCCTTGTGTATTTGAACAAAACACGCGGCTCCAGAACTAATTCTGGCGCACGGTAACCAGACGACAGCTGCACGCTGCTTGCCTTGTGTATTTGAACACAACACGCGGCTCCAGAACTAATGCTGGCGCACGGTAACCAGACGACAGCTGCACGCTGCTTGCCTTGTGTATTTGAACACAACACGCGGCTCCAGAACTAATGCTGGCGCACGGTAACCAGACGACAGCTGCACGCTGCTTGCCTTGTGTATTTGAACACAACACGCGGCACCAGAACTAATGCTGGAGCACGGTAACCAGACGACAGCTGCACGCTGCTTGCCTTGTGTATTTGAACACAACACGCGGCACCAGAACTAATGCTGGCGCACGGTAACCAGACGACAGCTGCACGCTGCTTGCCTTGTGTATTTGAACACAACACGCGGCTCCAGAACTAATGCTGGCGCACGGTAACCAGACGACAGCTGCACGCTGCTTGACTTGTGTATTTGAACACAATACGCGGCTCCAGAACTAATGCTGGCGCACGGTAACCAGACGACAGCTGCACGCTGCTTGCCTTGTGTATTTGAACACAACACGCGGCTCCAGAACTAATGCTGGCGCACGATAACCAGACGACAGCTGCACGCTGCTTGCCTTGTGTATTTGAACACAACACGCTGCTCCAGAACTAATGCTGGCGCACGGTAACCAGATGACAGCTGCACGCTGCTTGCCTTGTGTATTTGAACACAACACGAGGCTCCAGAACTAATGCTGGCGCACGGTAAACAAACGACAGCTGCACGCTGCTTGCCTTGTGTATTTGAACACAACACGCGGCTCCAGAACTAATGCTGGCGCACGGTAACCAGACGACAGCTGCACGCTGCTTGCCTTGTGTATTTGAACACAACACGCGGCTCCAGAACTATGCTGGCGCACGGTAACCAGACGACAGCTGCACGCTGCTTGCCTTGTGTATTTGAACAGAGCGCGTGGCCCCAGAAATAATGCTGGCGCACGGTAACCAGACGACAGCTGCACGCTGCTTGCCTTGTGTATTTGAAAACAACACGCGGCTCCAGAACTAATGCTGGCGCACGGTAACCAGACGACAGCTGCACGCTGCTTGCCTTGTGTATTTGAACACAACACGCGGCTCCAGAAATAATGCTGGCGCACGGTGGCTAGACGACAGCTGCACGCTGCTTGCCTTGTGTATTTGAACACCACACGCGGCCCCAGAACTAATGCTGGCGAACGGTAACCAGACGACAGCTGCACGCTGCTTGCCTTGTGTATTTGAACACAACACGCGGCTCCAGAACTAATACTGGCGCACGGTAACCAGACGACAGCTGCACGCTGCTTGACTTGTGTATTTGAACACAATACGCGGCTCCAGAACTAATGCTGGCGCACGGTAACCAGACGACAGCTGCACGCTGCTTGCCTTGTGTATTTGAACACAACACGCGGCTCCAGAACTAATGCTGGCGCACGGTAACCAGACGAGAGCTGCACGCTGCTTGCCTTGTGTACTTGAACACAACACGAGGCTCCAGAACTAATGCTGGAGCACGGTAACCAGACGACAGCTGCACGCTGCTTGCCTTGTGTATTTGAACACAACACGCGGCTCCAGAACTAATGCTGGCGCACGGTAACCAGACGACAGCTGCACACTGCTTGCCTTGTGTATTTGAACACAACACGCGGCTCCAGAACTAATGCTGGCGCACGGTAACCAGACGACAGCTGCACGCTGCTCGCCTTGTGTATTTGAACACAACACGCGGTCCCAGAACTAATGCTGGCGCACGGTAACCAGACGACAGCTGCACGCTGCTTGCCTTGTGTATTTGAACACAGCGCGCGGCTCCAGAACTAATGCTGGCGCACGGTAACCAGACGACAGCTGCACGCTGCTTGCCTTGTGTATTTGAACACAGCACGCGGCCCCAGAACTAATGCTGGCGCACGGTAACCAGACGACAGCTGCACGCTGCTTGCCTTGTGTATTTGAACACAACACGCGGCTCCAGAACTATGCTGGCGCACGGTAACCAGACGACAGTTCCACGCTGCTTGCCTTGTGTATTTGAACACAACACGCTGCTCCGGAACTAATGCTGGCGCACGGTAACCAGACGACAGCTGCACGCTGCTTGCCTTGTGTATTTGAACACAACACGCGGCTCCAGAACTAATGCTGGCGCACGGTAACCAGACGACAGCTGCACGCTGCTTGCCTTGTGTATTTGAACACAGCGCGCGACTCCAGAACTAATGCTGGCGCACGGTAACCAGACGACAGCTGCACGCTGCTTGCCTTGTGTATTTGAACACAACACGCGGCTCCAGAAATAATGCTGGCGCACGGTAACCAGACGACAGCTGCACGCTGCTTGCCTTGTGTATTTGAACACAACACGCGGCTCCAGAACTAATGCTGGCGCACGGTAACCAGACGACAGCTGCACGCTGCTTGCCTTGTGTATTTGAACACAACACGCGGCTCCAGAAATAATGCTGGCGCACGGTAACCAGACGATAGCTGTACGCTGCTTGCCTTGTGTATTTGAACACAACACGCGGCTCCAGAACTAATGCTGGCGCACGGTAACCAGACGACAGCTGCACGCTGCTTGCCTTGTGTATTTGAACACAGCGCGCGGCTCCAGAAATAATGCTGGCGCACGGTAACCAGACGACAGCTGCACGCTGCTTGCCTTGTGTATTTGAACACAACACGCGGATCCAGAACTAATGCTGGCGCACGGTAACCAGACGACAGCTGCACGCTGCTTGCCTTGTGTATTTGAACACAACACGCGGCTCCAGAACTAATGCTGGCGCACGGTAACCAGACGACAGCTGCACGCTGCTTGCCTTGTGTATTTGAACACAACACGCTGCTCCGGAACTAATTCTGGCGCACGGTAACCAGACGACAGCTGCACGCTGCTTGCCTTGTGTATTTGAACACAACACGCGGCTCCAGAACTAATGCTGGCGCACGGTAACCAGACGACAGCTGCACGCTGCTTGCCTTGTGTATTTGAACACAGCGCGCGGCTCCAGAACTAATGCTGGCGCACGGTAGCTAGACGACAGCTGCACGCTGCTTGCCTTGTGTATTTGAACACAACACGCGGCTCCAGAACTAATGCTGGCGCACGGTAACCAGAAGAAGACAGCTGCACGCTGCTTGCCTTGTGTATTTGAACACAACGCGCGGCTCCAGAAATAATGCTGGCGCACGGTAACCAGACGACAGTTGCACGCTGCTTGCCTTGTGTATTTGAACACAACACTCGGCTCCAGAACTAATGCTGGCCCACGGTGGCTAGACGACAGCTGCACGCTGCTTGCCTTGTGTATTTGAACACAACACGCGGCGCCAGAACTAATGCTGGCGCACGGTAACCAGACGACAGCTGCACGCTGCTTGCCTTGTGTATTTGAACACAACACGTGGCTCCAGAACTAATGCTGGCGCACGGTAACCAGACGACAGCTGCACGCTGCTTGCCTTGTGTATTTGAATACAACACGCGGCCCCAGAACTAATGCTGGCGCACGGTAACCAGACGACAGCTGCACGCTGCTTGCCTTGTGTATTTGAACACAACACGCGGCTCCAGAACTAATGCTGGCGCACGGTAACCAGACGACAGTTGCACGCTGCTTGCCTTGTGTATTTGAACACAACACGCGGCTCCAGAACTAATTCTGGCGCACGGTAACCAGACGACAGCTGCACGCTGCTTGCCTTGTGTATTTGAACACAACACGCGGCTCCAGAACTAATGCTGGCGCACGGTAACCAGACGACAGCTGCACGCTGCTTGCCTTGTGTATTTGAACACAACACGCGGCTCCAGAACTAATGCTGGCGCACGGTAACCAGACGACAGCTGCACGCTGCTTGCCTTGTGTATTTGAACACAGCACGCGGCTCCAGAACTAATGCTGGCGCACGGTAACCAGACGACAGCTGCACGCTGCTTGACTTGTGTATTTGAACACAATACGCGGCTCCAGAACTAATGCTGGCGCACGGTAACCAGACGACAGCTGCACGCTGCTTGCCTTGTGTATTTGAACACAACACGCGGCTCCAGAACTAATGCTGGCGCACGGTAACCAGACGACAGCTGCACGCTGCTTGCCTTTTGTATTTGAACACAACACGCGGCTCCAGAACTAATGCTGGCGCACGGTAACCAGATGACAGCTGCACGCTGCTTGCCTTGTGTATTTGAACACAACACGAGGCTCCAGAACTAATGCTGGCGCACGGTAACCAAACGACAGCTGCACGCTGCTTGCCTTGTGTATTTGATCACAACACGCGGCTCCAGAACTAATGCTGGCGCACGGTAACCAGACGACAGCTGCACGCTGCTTGCCTTGTGTATTTGAACACAACACGCGGCTCCAGAACTATGCTGGCGCACGGTAACCAGACGACAGCTGCACGCTGCTTGCCTTGTGTATTTGAACAGAGCGCGTGGCCCCAGAAATAATGCTGGCGCACGGTAACCAGACGACAGCTGCACGCTGCTTGCCTTGTGTATTTGAACACAACACGCGGCTCCAGAACTAATGCTGGCGCACGGTAACCAGACGACAGCTGCACGCTGCTTGCCTTGTGTATTTGAACACAACACGCGGCTCCAGAAATAATGCTGGCGCACGGTGGCTAGACGACAGCTGCACGCTGCTTGCCTTGTGTATTTGAACACCACACGCGGCCCCAGAACTAATGCTGGCGCATGGTAACCAGACGACAGCTGCACGCTGCTTTCCTTGTGTATTTGAACACAACACGCGGCTCCAGAACTAATGCTGGCGCACGGTAACCAGACGACAGCTGCACGCTGCTTGACTTGTGTATTTGAACACAATACGCGGCTCCAGAACTAATGCTGGCGCACGGTAACCAGACGACAGCTGCACGCTGCTTGCCTTGTGTATTTGAACACAACACGCGGCTCCAGAACTAATGCTGGCGCACGGTAACCAGACGACAGCTGCACGCTTCTTGCCTTGTGTATTTGAACACAACACGAGGCTCCAGAACTAATGCTGGCGCACGGTAACCAGACGACAGCTGCACGCTGCTTGCCTTGTGTATTTGAACACAACACGCGGCTCCAGAACTAATGCTGGCGCACGGTAACCAGACGAGAGCTGCACGCTGCTTGCCTTGTGTATTTGAACACAACACGCGGTCCCAGAACTAATGCTGGCGCACGGTAAACAGACGACAGCTGCACGCTGCTTGCCTTGTGTATTTGAACAGAGCGCGTGGCCCCAGAACTAATGCTGGCGCACGGTAACCAGACGACAGCTGCACACTGCTTGCCTTGTGTATTTGAACACAACACGCGGCTCCAGAGCTAATGCTGGCGCACGGTAACCAGACGACAGCTGCACGCTGCTTGCCTTGTGTATTTGAACACCACACGCGGCCCCAAAACTAATGCTGGCGCACGGTAACCGGACGACAGCTGCACGCTGCTTGCCTTGTGTATTTGAACACAGCGCGCGGCTCCAGAACTAATGCTGGCGCACGGTAACCAGACGACAGCTGCACGCTGCTTGCCTTGTGTATTTGAACACAGCACGCGGCCCCAGAACTAATGCTGGCGCACGGTAACCAGACGACAGCTGCACGCTGCTTGCCTTGTGTATTTGAACACAACACGCGGCTCCAGATTTATGCTGGCGCACGGTAACCAGACGACAGCTGCACGCTGCTTGCCTTGTGTATTTGAACACAACTCGCTGCTCCGGAACTAATGCTGGCGCACGGTAACCAGACGACAGCTGCACGCTGCTTGCCTTGTGTATTTGAACACAACACGCGGCTCCAGAACTAATGCTGGCGCACGGTAACCAGACGACAGCTGCACGCTGCTTGCCTTGTGTATTTGAACACAACACGCGGCTCCAGAAATAATGCTGGCGCACGGTAACCAGACGACAGCTGCACGCTGCTTGCCTTGTGTATTTGAACACAACACGCGGCTCCAGAAATAATGCTGGCGCACGGTAACCAGACGACAGCTGCACGCTGCTTGCCTTGTGTATTTGAACACAACACGCGGCTCCAGAACTAATGCTGGCGCACGGTAACCAGACGACAGCTGCACGCTGCTTGCCTTGTGTATTTGAACACAACACGCGGCTCCAGCAATAATGCTGGCGCACGGTAACCAGACGACAGCTGCACGCTGCTTGCCTTGTGTATTTGAACACAACACGCGGCTCCAGAACTAATGCTGGCGCACGGTAACCAGACGACAGCTGCACGCTGCTTGCCTTGTGTATTTGAACACAGCGCGCGGCTCCAGAAATAATGCTGGCGCACGGTAACCAGACGACAGCTGCACGCTGCTTGCCTTGTGTATTTGAACACAACACGCGGATCCAGAACTAATGCTGGCGCACGGTAACCAGACGACAGCTGCACGCTGCTTGCCTTGTGTATTTGAACACAACGCGCGGCTCCAGAACTAATGCTGGCGCACGGTAACCAGACGACAGCTGCACGCTGCTTGCCTTGTGTATTTGAACACAACACGCTGCTCCGGAACTAATTCTGGCGCACGGTAACCAGACGACAGCTGCACGCTGCTTGCCTTGTGTATTTGAACACAACACGCGGCTCCAAAACTAATGCTGGCGCACGGTAACCAGACGACAGCTGCACGCTGCTTGCCTTGTGTATTTGAACACAGCGCGCGGCTCCAGAACTAATGCTGGCGCACGGTAGCTAGACGACAGCTGCACGCTGCTTGCCTTGTGTATTTGAACACCACACGCGGCTCCAGAACTAATACTGGCGCACGGTAACCAGAAGACGACAGCTGCACGCTGCTTGCCTTGTGTATTTGAACACAGCGCGCGGCTCCAGAAATAATGCTGGCGCACGGTAACCAGACGACAGTTGCACGCTGCTTGCCTTGTGTATTTGAACACAACACTCGGCTCGAGAACTAATGCTGGCGCACGGTAACCAGACGACAGCTGCACGCTGCTTGCCTTGTGTATTTGAACACAACACGCGGCTCCAGAACTAATGCTGGCGCACGGTAGCTAGACCACAGCTGCACGCTGCTTGCCTTGTGTATTTGAACACAACACGCGGCTACAGAACTAATGCTGGCGCACGGCAACCAGACGACAGCTGCACGCTGCTTGCCTTGTGTATTTGAACACAACACGCGGCTCCAGAACTAATGCTGGCGCACGGTAACCAGACGACAGCTGCACGCTGCTTGCCTTGTGTATTTGAACACAACACGCGGCCCCAGAACTAATGCTGGCGCACGGTAACCAGACGACAGTTGCACGCTGCTTGCCTTGTGTATTTGAACACAACACACGGCTCCAGAACTAATGCTGGCGCACGGTAGCTAGACCACAGCTGCACGCTGCTTGCCTTGTGTATTTGAACACAGCACGCGGCCCCAGAAATAATGCTGGCGCACGGTAACCAGACGACAGCTCACGCTGCTTGCCTTGTGTATTTGAACACAACACGCGGCTCCAAAACTAATGCTGGCGCACGGTAACCAGACGACAGCTGCACGCTGCTTGCCTTGTGTATTTGAACACAACACGCGGCACCAGAACTAATGCTGGCGCACGGTAACCAGACGACAGCTGCACGCTGCTTGCCTTGTGTATTTGAACACAACACGCGGCTCCAGAACTAATGCTGGCGCACGGTAACCAGACGACAGCTGCACGCTGCTTGCGTTGTGTATTTGAACAGAGCGCGTGGCCCCAGAACTAATGCTGGCGCACGGTAACCAGACGACAGCTGCACGCTGCTTGCCTTGTGTATTTGAACACCACACGCGGCTCCAGAACTAATGCTGGCGCACGGTAACCAGACGACAGCTGCACGCTGCTTGCCTTGTGTATTTGAACACAACACGCGGCTCCAGAACTAATGCTGGCGCACGGTAACCAGACGACAGCTGCACGCTGCTTGCTTTGTGTATTTGAACACAACACGCGGCTCCAGAACTAATGCTGGCGCACGGTAACCAGACGACAGCTGCACGCTGCTTGCCTTGTGTATTTGAACACAACACGCGGCTCCAGAACTAATGCTGGCGCACGGTAACCAGACGACAGCTGCACGCTGCTTGCCTTGTGTATTTGAACACAACACGCGGCACCAGAACTAATGCTGGCGCACGGTAACCAGACGACAGCTGCACGCTGCTTGCCTTGTGTATTTGAACACAACACGCGGCTCCAGTACTAATGCTGGCCCACGGTGGCTAGACGACAGCTGCACGCTGCTTGCCTTGTGTATTTGAACACAACACGCGGCTCCAGAACTAATGCTGGAGCATGGTAACCAGACGACAGCTGCACGCTGCTTGCCTTGTGTATTTGAACACAACACGCGGCCCCAGAACTAATGCTGGCGCACGGTAACCAGACGACAGCTGCACGCTGCTTGCCTTGTGTATTTGAACACAACACGCGGCTCCAGAAATAATGCTGGCGCACGGTAACCAGATGACAGCTGCACGCTGCTTGCCTTGTGTATTTGAACCCAACACGCGGCTCCAGAACTAATGCTGGCGCACGGTAACCAGACGACAGCTGCACGCTGCTTGCCTTGTGTATTTGAACACAACACGCGGCACCAGAACTAATGCTGGCGCACGGTAACCAGACGACAGCTGCACGCTGCTTGCCTTGTGTATTTGAACAGAGCGCGCGGCTCCAGAACTAATGCTGGCGCACGGTAACCAGACGACAGCTGCACGCTGCTTGCCTTGTGTATTTGAACACAACACGCGGCTCCAGAACTAATGCTGGCGCACGGTAACCAGACGACAGCTGCACGCTGCTTGCCTTGTGTATTTGAACACAACACGCGGCTCCAGAACTATGCTGGCGCACGGTAACCAGACGACAGCTGCACGCTGCTTGCCTTGTGTATTTGAACACAACACGCGGCCCCAGAACTATGCTGGCGCACGGTAACCAGACGACAGCTGCACGCTGCTTGCCTTGTGTATTTGAACAGAGCGCGTGGTCCCAGAACTAATGCTGGCGCACGGTAGCTAGACGACAGCTGCACGCTGCTTGCCTTGTGTATTTGAACACAACACGCGGCCCCAGAACTAATGCTGGCGCACGGAAGCTAGACCACAGCTGCTCGCTGCTTGCCTTGTGAATTTGAACACAGCGCGCGGCCCCAGAACTAATGCTGGCGCACGGTAACCAGACGACAGTTGCACGCTGCTTGCCTTGTGTATTTGAACACAACACGCGGCTCCAGAACCAATCCTGGCGCATGGAAGCTAGACCACAGCTGCACGCTGCTTGCCTTGTGTATTTGAACAGAGCGCGCGGCCCCAGAACTAATGCTGGCGCATGGAAGCTAGACCACAGCTGCACGCTGCTTGCCTTGTGTATTTGAACACAACACGCGGCTCCAGAACCAATCCTGGCGCATGGAAGCTAGACCACAGCTGCACGCTGCTTGCCTTGTGTATTTGAACACAGCGCGCGGCCCCAGAACTAATGCTGGCGCACGGTAACCAGACGAGAGCTGCACGCTGCTTGCCTTGTGTATTTGAACACAACACGCGGCTCCAGAACTAATGCTGGCGCACGGTAGCTAGACCACAGCTGCACGCTGCTTGCCTTGTGTATTTGAACACAACACGCGGCTCCAGAACTAATGCTGGCGCACGGTAACCAGACGACAGCTGCACGCTGCTTGCCTTGTGTATTTGAACACAACACGCGGCCCCAGAACTAATGCTGGCGCACGGTAGCTAGACCAAAGCTGCACGCTGCTTGCCTTGTGTATTTGAACACAACACGCGGATCCAGAACTAATGCTGGCGCACGGTAACCAGACGACAGTTGCACGCTGCTTGCCTTGTGTATTTGAACACAACACGCGGCTCCAGAACTAATGCTGGCACACGGTAACCAGACGACAGCTGCACGCTGCTTGCCTTGTGTATTTGAACACAACACGCGGCTCCAGAACTAATGCTGGCGCACGGTAACCAGACGACAGCTGCACGCTGCTTGCCTTGTGTATTTGAACACAACACGCGGCCCCAGAACTAATGCTGGCGCACGGTAACCAGACGACAGCTGCACGCTGCTTGCCTTGTGTATTTGAACACAACACGCGGATCCAGAACTAATGCTGGCGCACGGTAACCAGACGACAGCTGCACGCTGCTTGCCTTGTGTATTTGAACACAACGCGCGGCTCCAGAACTAATGCTGGCGCACGGTAACCAGACGACAGCTGCACGCTGCTTGCCTTGTGTATTTGAACACAACACGCTGCTCCGGAACTAATTCTGGCGCACGGTAACCAGACGACAGCTGCACGCTGCTTGCCTTGTGTATTTGAACACAACACGCGGCTCCAAAACTAATGCTGGCGCACGGTAACCAGACGACAGCTGCACGCTGCTTGCCTTGTGTATTTGAACACAGCGCGCGGCTCCAGAACTAATGCTGGCGCACGGTAGCTAGACGACAGCTGCACGCTGCTTGCCTTGTGTATTTGAACACCACACGCGGCTCCAGAACTAATACTGGCGCACGGTAACCAGAAGACGACAGCTGCACGCTGCTTGCCTTGTGTATTTGAACACAGCGCGCGGCTCCAGAAATAATGCTGGCGCACGGTAACCAGACGACAGTTGCACGCTGCTTGCCTTGTGTATTTGAACACAACACTCGGCTCGAGAACTAATGCTGGCGCACGGTAACCAGACGACAGCTGCACGCTGCTTGCCTTGTGTATTTGAACACAACACGCGGCTCCAGAACTAATGCTGGCGCACGGTAGCTAGACCACAGCTGCACGCTGCTTGCCTTGTGTATTTGAACACAACACGCGGCTCCAGAACTAATGCTGGCGCACGGCAACCAGACGACAGCTGCACGCTGCTTGCCTTGTGTATTTGAACACAACACGCGGCTCCAGAACTAATGCTGGCGCACGGTAACCAGATGACAGCTGCACGCTGCTTGCCTTGTGTATTTGAACACAACACGCGGCCCCAGAACTAATGCTGGCGCACGGTAACCAGACGACAGTTGCACGCTGCTTGCCTTGTGTATTTGAACACAACACACGGCTCCAGAACTAATGCTGGCGCACGGTAGCTAGACCACAGCTGCACGCTGCTTGCCTTGTGTATTTGAACACAGCACGCGGCCCCAGAAATAATGCTGGCGCACGGTAACCAGACGACAGCTCACGCTGCTTGCCTTGTGTATTTGAACACAACACGCGGCTCCAAAACTAATGCTGGCGCACGGTAACCAGACGACAGCTGCACGCTGCTTGCCTTGTGTATTTGAACACAACACGCGGCACCAGAACTAATGCTGGCGCACGGTAACCAGACGACAGCTGCACGCTGCTTGCCTTGTGTATTTGAACACAACACGCGGCTCCAGAACTAATGCTGGCGCACGGTAACCAGACGACAGCTGCACGCTGCTTGCGTTGTGTATTTGAACAGAGCGCGTGGCCCCAGAACTAATGCTGGCGCACAGTAACCAGACGACAGCTGCACGCTGCTTGCCTTGTGTATTTGAACACCACACGCGGCTCCAGAACTAATGCTGGCGCACGGTAACCAGACGACAGCTGCACGCTGCTTGCCTTGTGTATTTGAACACAACACGCGGCTCCAGAACTAATGCAGGCGCACGGTAACCAGACGACAGCTGCACGCTGCTTGCTTTGTGTATTTGAACACAACACGCGGCTCCAGAACTAATGCTGGCGCACGGTAACCAGACGACAGCTGCACGCTGCTTGCCTTGTGTATTTGAACACAACACGCGGCTCCAGAACTAATGCTGGCGCACGGTAACCAGACGACAGCTGCACGCTGCTTGCCTTGTGTATTTGAACACAACACGCGGCACCAGAACTAATGCTGGCGCACGGTAACCAGACGACAGCTGCACGCTGCTTGCCTTGTGTATTTGAACACAACACGCGGCTCCAGTACTAATGCTGGCCCACGGTGGCTAGACGACAGCTGCACGCTGCTTGCCTTGTGTATTTGAACACAACACGCGGCTCCAGAACTAATGCTGGAGCATGGTAACCAGACGACAGCTGCACGCTGCTTGCCTTGTGTATTTGAACACAACACGCGGCCCCAGAACTAATGCTGGCGCACGGTAACCAGACGACAGCTGCACGCTGCTTGCCTTGTGTATTTGAACACAACACGCGGCTCCAGAAATAATGCTGGCGCACGGTAACCAGATGACAGCTGCACGCTGCTTGCCTTGTGTATTTGAACCCAACACGCGGCTCCAGAACTAATGCTGGCGCACGGTAACCAGACGACAGCTGCACGCTGCTTGCCTTGTGTATTTGAACACAACACGCGGCACCAGAACTAATGCTGGCGCACGGTAACCAGACGACAGCTGCACGCTGCTTGCCTTGTGTATTTGAACAGAGCGCGCGGCTCCAGAACTAATGCTGGCGCACGGTAACCAGACGACAGCTGCACGCTGCTTGCCTTGTGTATTTGAACACAACACGCGGCTCCAGAACTAATGCTGGCGCACGGTAACCAGACGACAGCTGCACGCTGCTTGCCTTGTGTATTTGAACACAACACGCGGCTCCAGAACTATGCTGGCGCACGGTAACCAGACGACAGCTGCACGCTGCTTGCCTTGTGTATTTGAACACAACACGCGGCCCCAGAACTATGCTGGCGCACGGTAACCAGACGACAGCTGCACGCTGCTTGCCTTGTGTATTTGAACAGAGCGCGTGGCCCCAGAACTAATGCTGGCGCACGGTAGCTAGACGACAGCTGCACGCTGCTTGCCTTGTGTATTTGAACACAACACGCGGCCCCAGAACTAATGCTGGCGCACGGAAGCTAGACCACAGCTGCTCGCTGCTTGCCTTGCGAATTTGAACACAGCGCGCGGCCCCAGAACTAATGCTGGCGCACGGTAACCAGACGACAGTTGCACGCTGCTTGCCTTGTGTATTTGAACACAACACGCGGCTCCAGAACCAATCCTGGCGCATGGAAGCTAGACCACAGCTGCACGCTGCTTGCCTTGTGTATTTGAACAGAGCGCGCGGCCCCAGAACTAATGCTGGCGCATGGAAGCTAGACCACAGCTGCACGCTGCTTGCCTTGTGTATTTGAACACAACACGCGGCTCCAGAACCAATCCTGGCGCATGGAAGCTAGACCACAGCTGCACGCTGCTTGCCTTGTGTATTTGAACACAGCGCGCGGCCCCAGAACTAATGCTGGCGCACGGTAACCAGACGAGAGCTGCACGCTGCTTGCCTTGTGTATTTGAACACAACACGCGGCTCCAGAACTAATGCTGGCGCACGGTAGCTAGACCACAGCTGCACGCTGCTTGCCTTGTGTATTTGAACACAACACGCGGCTCCAGAACTAATGCTGGCGCACGGTAACCAGACGACAGCTGCACGCTGCTTGCCTTGTGTATTTGAACACAACACGCGGCCCCAGAACTAATGCTGGCGCACGGTAGCTAGACCACAGCTGCACGCTGCTTGCCTTGTGTATTTGAACACAACACGCGGATCCAGAACTAATGCTGGCGCACGGTAACCAGACGACAGTTGCACGCTGCTTGCCTTGTGTATTTGAACACAACACGCGGCTCCAGAACTAATGCTGGCACACGGTAACCAGACGACAGCTGCACGCTGCTTGCCTTGTGTATTTGAACACAACACGCGGCTCCAGAAATAATGCTGGCGCACGGTAACCAGACGACAGCTGCACGCTGCTTGCCTTGTGTATTTGAACACAACACGCGGCCCCAGAACTAATGCTGGCGCACGGTAACCAGACGACAGCTGCACGCTGCTTGCCTTGTGTATTTGAACACAACACGCGGCCCCAGAACTAATGCTGGCGCACGGTAACCAGACGACAGCTGCACGCTGCTTGCCTTGTGTATTTGAACACAACACGCGGCTCCAGAACTAATGCTGGCGCACGGTAACCAGACGACAGCTGCACGCTGCTTGCCTTGTGTATTTGAACACAACACGCGGCCCCAGAACTAATGCTGGCGCACGGTAACCAGACGACAGCTGCACGCTGCTTGCCTTGTGAATTAGAGCACAGCGCGCGGCTCCAGAACTAATGCTGGCGCACGGTAACCAGACGACAGCTGCACGCTGCTTGCCTTGTGTATTTGAACACAACACGCGGCTCCAGAACTAATGCTGGCGCATGGAAGCTAGACCACAGCTGCACGCTGCTTGCCTTGTGTATTTGAACACAACACGCGGCTCCAGAACTAATGCTGGCGCACGGTAACCAGACGACAGCTGCACGCTGCTTGCCTTGTGTATTTGAACACAACACGCGGCTCCAGAACTAATGCTGGCGCACGGTAACCAGACGACAGCTGCACGCTGCTTGCCTTGTGTATTTGAACACAACACGCGGCCCCAGAACTAATGCTGGCGCACGGTAACCAGACGAGAGCTGCACGCTGCTTGCCTTGTGAATTAGAGCACAGCGCGCGGCTCCAGAACTAATGCTGGCGCACGGTAACCAGACGACAGCTGCACGCTGCTTGCCTTGTGTATTTGAACACAACACGCGGCTCCAGAACTAATGCTGGCGCATGGAAGCTAGACCACAGCTGCACGCTGCTTGCCTTGTGTATTTGAACACAGCGCGCGGCCCCAGAACTAATGCTGGCGCACGGTAACCAGACGACAGCTGCACGCTGCTTGCCTTGTGTATTTGAACACAACGCGCGGCCCCAGAACTTATGCTGGCGCACGGTAACCAGACGACAGCTGCACGCTGCTTGCCTTGTGAATTTGAACACAACACGCGGCTCCAGAACTAATGCTGGCGCACGGTAACCAGACGACAGCTGCACGCTGCTTGCCTTGTGTATTTGAACACAACACGCGGCTCCAGAACTAATGCTGGCGCACGGTAACCAGACGACAGCTGCACGCTGCTTGCCTTGTGTATTTGAACACAACACGCGGCCCCAGAACTTATGCTGGCGCACGGTAACCAGACGACAGCTGCACGCTGCTTGCCTTGTGTATTTGAACACAACACGCGGCTCCAGAACTATGCTGGCGCACGGTAACCAGACGACAGCTGCACGCTGCTTGCCTTGTGTATTTGAACACAACACGCGGCTCCAGAACTAATGCTGGCGCACGGTAACCAGACGACAGCTGCACGCTGCTTGCCTTGTGTATTTGAACACAACACGCGGCTCCAGAACTAATGCTGGCGCACGGTAACCAGACGACAGCTGCACGCTGCTTGCCTTGTGTATTTGAACACAGCGCGCGACTCCAGAACTAATGCTGGCGCACGGTAACCAGACGACAGCTGCACGCTGCTTGCCTTGTGTATTTGAACACAACACGCGGCTCCAGAAATAATGCTGGCGCACGGTAACCAGACGACAGCTGCACGCTGCTTGCCTTGTGTATTTGAACACAACACGCGGCTCCAGAACTAATGCTGGCGCACGGTAACCAGACGACAGCTGCACGCTGCTTGCCTTGTGTATTTGAACACAACACGCGGCTCCAGAAATAATGCTGGCGCACGGTAACCAGACGACAGCTGCACGCTGCTTGCCTTGTGTATTTGAACACAACACGCGGCTCCAGAACTAATGCTGGCGCACGGTAACCAGACGACAGCTGCACGCTGCTTGCCTTGTGTATTTGAACACAGCGCGCGGCTCCAGAAATAATGCTGGCGCACGGTAACCAGACGACAGCTGCACGCTGCTTGCCTTGTGTATTTGAACACAACACGCGGATCCGGAACTAATGCTGGCGCACGGTAACCAGACGACAGCTGCACGCTGCTTGCCTTGTGTATTTGAACACAACACGCGGCTCCAGAACTAATGCTGGCGCACGGTAACCAGACGACAGCTGCACGCTGCTTGCCTTGTGTATTTCAACACAACACGCTGCTCCGGAACTAATTCTGGCGCACGGTAACCAGACGACAGCTGCACGCTGCTTGCCTTGTGTATTTGAACACAACACGCGGCTCCAGAACTAATGCTGGCGCACGGTAACCAGACGACAGCTGCACGCTGCTTGCCTTGTGTATTTGAACACAGCGCGCGGCTCCAGAACTAATGCTGGCGCACGGTAGCTAGACGACAGCTGCACGCTGCTTGCCTTGTGTATTTGAACACCACACGCGGCTCCAGAACTAATGCTGGCGCACGGTAACCAGAAGACGACAGATGCACGCTGCTTGCCTTGTGTATTTGAACACAGCGCGCGGCTCCAGAAATAATGCTGGGGCACGGTAACCAGACGACAGTTGCACGCTGCTTGCCTTGTGTATTTGAACACAACACTCGGCTCGAGAACTAATGCTGGCGCACGGTAACCAGACGACAGCTTCACGCTGCTTGCCTTGTGTATTTGAACACAACACGTGGCTCTAGAACTAATGCTGGCGCACGGTAGCTAGACCACAGCTGCACGCTGCTTGCCTTGTGTATTTGAACACAACACGCGGTTCCAGAACTAATGCTGGCGCACGGCAACCAGACGACAGCTGCACGCTGCTTGCCTTGTGTATTTGAACACAACACGCGGCTCCAGAACTAATGCTGGAGCACGGTAACCAGACGACAGCTGCACGCTGCTTGCCTTGTGTATTTGAACACAACACGCGGCCCCAGAACTAATGCTGGCGCACGGTAACCAGACGACAGTTGCACGCTGCTTGCCTTGTGTATTTGAACACAACACGCGGCTCCAGAACTAATGCTGGCGCACGGTAGCTAGACCACAGCTGCACGCTGCTTGCCTTGTGTATTTGAACACAGCACGCGGCCCCAGAAATAATGCTGGCGCACGGTAACCAGACGACAGCTCACGCTGCTTGCCTTGTGTATTTGAACACAACACGCGGCTCCAAAACTAATGCTGGCGCACGGTAACCAGACGACAGCTGCACGCTGCTTGCCTTGTGTATTTGAACACAACACGCGGCACCAGAACTAATGCTGGCGCACGGTAACCAGACGACAGCTGCACGCTGCTTGCCTTGTGTATTTGAACACAACACGCGGCTCCAGAACTAATGCTGGCGCACGGTAACCAGACGACAGCTGCACGCTGCTTGCGTTGTGTATTTGAACAGAGCGCGTGGCCCCAGAACTAATGCTGGCGCACGGTAACCAGACGACAGCTGCACGCTGCTTGCCTTGTGTATTTGAACACCACACGCGGCTCCAGAACTAATGCTGGCGCACGGTAACCAGACGACAGCTGCACGCTGCTTGCACTGTGTATTTGAACACAACACGCGGCTCCAGAACTAATGCTGGCGCACGGTAACCAGACGACAGCTGCACGCTGCTTGCCTTGTGTATTTGAACACAACACGCGGCCCCAGAACTAATGCTGGCGCACGGTAGCTAGACCACAGCTGCACGCTGCTTGCCTTGTGTATTTGAACACAACACGCGGATCCAGAACTAATGCTGGCGCACGGTAACCAGACGACAGTTGCACGCTGCTTGCCTTGTGTATTTGAACACAACACGCGGCTCCAGAACTAATGCTGGCACACGGTAACCAGACGACAGCTGCACGCTGCTTGCCTTGTGTATTTGAACACAACACGCGGCTCCAGAAATAATGCTGGCGCACGGTAACCAGACGACAGCTGCACGCTGCTTGCCTTGTGTATTTGAACACAACACGCGGCCCCAGAACTAATGCTGGCGCACGGTAACCAGACGACAGCTGCACGCTGCTTGCCTTGTGTATTTGAACACAACACGCGGCCCCAGAACTAATGCTGGCGCACGGTAACCAGACGACAGCTGCACGCTGCTTGCCTTGTGTATTTGAACACAACACGCGGCTCCAGAACTAATGCTGGCGCACGGTAACCAGACGACAGCTGCACGCTGCTTGCCTTGTGTATTTGAACACAACACGCGGCCCCAGAACTAATGCTGGCGCACGGTAACCAGACGACAGCTGCACGCTGCTTGCCTTGTGAATTAGAGCACAGCGCGCGGCTCCAGAACTAATGCTGGCGCACGGTAACCAGACGACAGCTGCACGCTGCTTGCCTTGTGTATTTGAACACAACACGCGGCTCCAGAACTAATGCTGGCGCATGGAAGCTAGACCACAGCTGCACGCTGCTTGCCTTGTGTATTTGAACACAACACGCGGCTCCAGAACTAATGCTGGCGCACGGTAACCAGACGACAGCTGCACGCTGCTTGCCTTGTGTATTTGAACACAACACGCGGCTCCAGAACTAATGCTGGCGCACGGTAACCAGACGACAGCTGCACGCTGCTTGCCTTGTGTATTTGAACACAACACGCGGCCCCAGAACTAATGCTGGCGCACGGTAACCAGACGAGAGCTGCACGCTGCTTGCCTTGTGAATTAGAGCACAGCGCGCGGCTCCAGAACTAATGCTGGCGCACGGTAACCAGACGACAGCTGCACGCTGCTTGCCTTGTGTATTTGAACACAACACGCGGCTCCAGAACTAATGCTGGCGCATGGAAGCTAGACGACAGCTGCACGCTGCTTGCCTTGTGTATTTGAACACAGCGCGCGGCCCCAGAACTAATGCTGGCGCACGGTAACCAGACGACAGCTGCACGCTGCTTGCCTTGTGTATTTGAACACAACGCGCGGCCCCAGAACTTATGCTGGCGCACGGTAACCAGACGACAGCTGCACGCTGCTTGCCTTGTGAATTTGAACACAACACGCGGCTCCAGAACTAATGCTGGCGCACGGTAACCAGACGACAGCTGCACGCTGCTTGCCTTGTGTATTTGAACACAACACGCGGCTCCAGAACTAATGCTGGCGCACGGTAACCAGACGACAGCTGCACGCTGCTTGCCTTGTGTATTTGAACACAACACGCGGCCCCAGAACTTATGCTGGCGCACGGTAACCAGACGACAGCTGCACGCTGCTTGCCTTGTGTATTTGAACACAACACGCGGCTCCAGAACTATGCTGGCGCACGGTAACCAGACGACAGCTGCACGCTGCTTGCCTTGTGTATTTGAACACAACACGCGGCTCCAGAACTAATGCTGGCGCACGGTAACCAGACGACAGCTGCACGCTGCTTGCCTTGTGTATTTGAACACAACACGCGGCTCCAGAACTAATGCTGGCGCACGGTAACCAGACGACAGCTGCACGCTGCTTGCCTTGTGTATTTGAACACAGCGCGCGACTCCAGAACTAATGCTGGCGCACGGTAACCAGACGACAGCTGCACGCTGCTTGCCTTGTGTATTTGAACACAACACGCGGCTCCAGAAATAATGCTGGCGCACGGTAACCAGACGACAGCTGCACGCTGCTTGCCTTGTGTATTTGAACACAACACGCGGCTCCAGAACTAATGCTGGCGCACGGTAACCAGACGACAGCTGCACGCTGCTTGCCTTGTGTATTTGAACACAACACGCGGCTCCAGAAATAATGCTGGCGCACGGTAACCAGACGACAGCTGCACGCTGCTTGCCTTGTGTATTTGAACACAACACGCGGCTCCAGAACTAATGCTGGCGCACGGTAACCAGACGACAGCTGCACGCTGCTTGCCTTGTGTATTTGAACACAGCGCGCGGCTCCAGAAATAATGCTGGCGCACGGTAACCAGACGACAGCTGCACGCTGCTTGCCTTGTGTATTTGAACACAACACGCGGATCCGGAACTAATGCTGGCGCACGGTAACCAGACGACAGCTGCACGCTGCTTGCCTTGTGTATTTGAACACAACACGCGGCTCCAGAACTAATGCTGGCGCACGGTAACCAGACGACAGCTGCACGCTGCTTGCCTTGTGTATTTCAACACAACACGCTGCTCCGGAACTAATTCTGGCGCACGGTAACCAGACGACAGCTGCACGCTGCTTGCCTTGTGTATTTGAACACAACACGCGGCTCCAGAACTAATGCTGGCGCACGGTAACCAGACGACAGCTGCACGCTGCTTGCCTTGTGTATTTGAACACAGCGCGCGGCTCCAGAACTAATGCTGGCGCACGGTAGCTAGACGACAGCTGCACGCTGCTTGCCTTGTGTATTTGAACACCACACGCGGCTCCAGAACTAATGCTGGCGCACGGTAACCAGAAGACGACAGATGCACGCTGCTTGCCTTGTGTATTTGAACACAGCGCGCGGCTCCAGAAATAATGCTGGGGCACGGTAACCAGACGACAGTTGCACGCTGCTTGCCTTGTGTATTTGAACACAACACTCGGCTCGAGAACTAATGCTGGCGCACGGTAACCAGACGACAGCTTCACGCTGCTTGCCTTGTGTATTTGAACACAACACGTGGCTCTAGAACTAATGCTGGCGCACGGTAGCTAGACCACAGCTGCACGCTGCTTGCCTTGTGTATTTGAACACAACACGCGGTTCCAGAACTAATGCTGGCGCACGGCAACCAGACGACAGCTGCACGCTGCTTGCCTTGTGTATTTGAACACAACACGCGGCTCCAGAACTAATGCTGGAGCACGGTAACCAGACGACAGCTGCACGCTGCTTGCCTTGTGTATTTGAACACAACACGCGGCCCCAGAACTAATGCTGGCGCACGGTAACCAGACGACAGTTGCACGCTGCTTGCCTTGTGTATTTGAACACAACACGCGGCTCCAGAACTAATGCTGGCGCACGGTAGCTAGACCACAGCTGCACGCTGCTTGCCTTGTGTATTTGAACACAGCACGCGGCCCCAGAAATAATGCTGGCGCACGGTAACCAGACGACAGCTCACGCTGCTTGCCTTGTGTATTTGAACACAACACGCGGCTCCAAAACTAATGCTGGCGCACGGTAACCAGACGACAGCTGCACGCTGCTTGCCTTGTGTATTTGAACACAACACGCGGCACCAGAACTAATGCTGGCGCACGGTAACCAGACGACAGCTGCACGCTGCTTGCCTTGTGTATTTGAACACAACACGCGGCTCCAGAACTAATGCTGGCGCACGGTAACCAGACGACAGCTGCACGCTGCTTGCGTTGTGTATTTGAACAGAGCGCGTGGCCCCAGAACTAATGCTGGCGCACGGTAACCAGACGACAGCTGCACGCTGCTTGCCTTGTGTATTTGAACACCACACGCGGCTCCAGAACTAATGCTGGCGCACGGTAACCAGACGACAGCTGCACGCTGCTTGCACTGTGTATTTGAACACAACACGCGGCTCCAGAACTAATGCTGGCGCACGGTAACCAGACGACAGCTGCACGCTGCTTGCTTTGTGTATTTGAACACAACACGCGGCTCCAGAACTAATGCTGGCGCACGGTAACCAGACGACAGCTGCACGCTGCTTGCCTTGTGTATTTGAACACAACACGCGGCTCCAGAACTAATGCTGGCGCACGGTAACCAGACGACAGCTGCACGCTGCTTGCCTTGTGTATTTGAACACAACACGCGGCACCAGAACTAATGCTGGCGCACGGTAACCAGACGACAGCTGCACGCTGCTTGCCTTGTGTATTTGAACACAACACGCGGCTCCAGAACTAATGCTGGCCCACGGTGGCTAGACGACAGCTGCACGCTGCTTGCCTTGTGTATTTGAACACAACACGAGGCTCCAGAACTAATGCTGGAGCATGGTAACCAGACGACAGCTGCACGCTGCTTGCCTTGTGTATTTGAACACAACACGCGGCCCCAGAACTAATGCTGGCGCACGGTAACCAGACGACAGCTGCACGCTGCTTGCCTTGTGTATTTGAACACAACACGCGGCTCCAGAAATAATGCTGGCACACGGTAACCAGATGACAGCTGCACGCTGCTTGCCTTGTGTATTTGAACACAACACGCGGCTCCAGAACTAATGCTGGCGCACGGTAACCAGACGACAGCTGCACGCTGCTTGCCTTGTGTATTTGAACACAACACGCGGCTCCAGAACTAATGCTGGCGCACGGTAACCAGACGACAGCTGCACGCTGCTTGCCTTGTGTATTTGAACAGAGCGCGTGGCTCCAGAACTAATGCTGGCGCACGGTAACCAGACGACAGCTGCACGCTGCTTGCCTTGTGTATTTGAACACAACACGCGGCTCCAGAACTAATGCTGGCGCACGGTAACCAGACGACAGCTGCACGCTGCTTGCCTTGTGTATTTGAACACAACACGCGGCTCCAGAACTATGCTGGCGCACGGTAACCAGACGACAGCTGCACGCTGCTTGCCTTGTGTATTTGAACACAACACGCGGCCCCAGAACTATGCTGGCGCACGGTAACCAGACGACAGCTGCACGCTGCTTGCCTTGTGTATTTGAACAGAGCGCGTGGCCCCAGAACTAATGCTGGCGCACGGTAGCCAGACGACAGCTGCACGCTGCTTGCCTTGTGTATTTGAACACAACACGCGGCCCCAGAACTAATGCTGGCGCACGGAAGCTAGACCACAGCTGCTCGCTGCTTGCCTTGTGAATTTGAACAGAGCGCGCGGCTCCAGAACTAATGCTGGCGCACGGTAGCTAGACCACAGCTGCACGCTGCTTGCCTTGTGTATTTGAACACAACATGCGGCTCCAGAACTAATGCTGGAGCACGGTAACCAGACGACAGCTGCACGCTGCTTGCCTTGTGTATTTGAACACAGCGCGCGGCTCCAGAACTAATGCTGGCGCACGGTAACCAGACGACAGCTGCACGCTGCTTGCCTTGTGTATTTGAACACAACACGCGGCCCCAGAACTAATGCTGGCGCACGGTAGCTAGACCACAGCTGCACGCTGCTTGCCTTGTGTATTTGAACACAACACGCGGCTCCAGAACTAATGCTGGCGCACGGTAACCAGACGACAGCTGCACGCTGCTTGTCTTGTGTATTTGAACACAACACGCGGCACCAGAACTAATGCTGGCGCACGGTAACCAGACGACAGCTGCACGCTGCTTGCCTTGTGTATTTGAACACAACACGCGGCTCCAGAACTAATGCTGGCGCACGGTAACCAGACGACAGCTGCACGCTGCTTGCCTTGTGTATTTGAACACAACACGCGGCTCCAGAACTAATGCTGGCGCATGGAAGCTAGACCACAGCTGCACGCTGCTTGCCTTGTGTATTTGAACACAACACGCGGCTCCAGAACTAATGCTGGCGCACGGTAACCAGACGACAGCTGCACGCTGCTTGCCTTGTGTATTTGAACACAACACGCGGCTCCAGAACTAATGCTGGCGCATGGAAGCTAGACGACAGCTGCACGCTGCTTGCCTTGTGTATTTGAACAGAGCGCGCGGCCCCAGAACTAATGCTGGCGCACGGTAACCAGACGACAGTTGCACACTGCTTGCCTTGTGTATTTGAACACAACACGCGGCTCCAGAACTAATCCTGGCGCATGGAAGCTAGACCACAGCTGCACGCTGCTTGCCTTGTGTATTTGAACACAACACGCGGCTCCAGAACTAATGCTGGCGCACGGTAACCAGACGACAGTTGCACGATGCTTGCCTTGTGTATTTGAACACAACACGCGGCTCCAGAACTAATGCTGGCACACGGTAACCAGACGACAGCTGCACGCTGCTTGCCTTGTGTATTTGAACACAACACGCGGCTCCAGAACTAATGCTGGCGCACGGTAACCAGACGACAGCTGCACGCTGCTTGCCTTGTGTATTTGAACACAACACGCGGCCCCAGAACTAATGCTGGCGCACGGTAACCAGACGACAGCTGCACGCTGCTTGCCTTGTGTATTTGAACACAACACGCGGCCCCAGAACTAATGCTGGCGCACGGTAACCAGACGACAGCTGCACGCTGCTTGCCTTGTGTATTTGAACACAACACGCGGCTCCAGAACTAATGCTGGCGCACGGTAACCAGACGACAGCTGCACGCTGCTTGCCTTGTGTATTTGAACACAACACGCGGCCCCAGAACTAATGCTGGCGCACGGTAACCAGACGACAGCTGCACGCTGCTTGCCTTGTGAATTAGAGCACAGCGCGCGGCTCCAGAACTAATGCTGGCGCACGGTAACCAGACGACAGCTGCACGCTGCTTGCCTTGTGTATTTGAACACAACACGCGGCTCCAGAACTAATGCTGGCGCATGGAAGCTAGACCACAGCTGCACGCTGCTTGCCTTGTGTATTTGAACACAACACGCGGCTCCAGAACTAATGCTGGCGCACGGTAACCAGACGACAGCTGCACGCTGCTTGCCTTGTGTATTTGAACACAACACGCGGCTCCAGAACTAATGCTGGCGCACGGTAACCAGACGACAGCTGCACGCTGCTTGCCTTGTGTATTTGAACACAACACGCGGCCCCAGAACTAATGCTGGCGCACGGTAACCAGACGAGAGCTGCACGCTGCTTGCCTTGTGAATTAGAGCACAGCGCGCGGCTCCAGAACTAATGCTGGCGCACGGTAACCAGACGACAGCTGCACGCTGCTTGCCTTGTGTATTTGAACACAACACGCGGCTCCAGAACTAATGCTGGCGCATGGAAGCTAGACGACAGCTGCACGCTGCTTGCCTTGTGTATTTGAACACAGCGCGCGGCCCCAGAACTAATGCTGGCGCACGGTAACCAGACGACAGCTGCACGCTGCTTGCCTTGTGTATTTGAACACAACGCGCGGCCCCAGAACTTATGCTGGCGCACGGTAACCAGACGACAGCTGCACGCTGCTTGCCTTGTGTATTTGAACACAACACGCGGCTCCAGAACTAATGCTGGCGCACGGTAACCAGACGACAGCTGCACGCTGCTTGCCTTGTGTATTTGAACACAACACGCGGCTCCAGAACTAATGCTGGCGCACGGTAACCAGACGACAGCTGCACGCTGCTTGCCTTGTGTATTTGAACACAACACGCGGCCCCAGAACTAATGCTGGCGCACGGTAACCAGACGACAGCTGCACGCTGCTTGCCTTGTGTATTTGAACACAACACGCGGCTCCAGAACTATGCTGGCGCACGGTAACCAGACGACAGCTGCACGCTGCTTGCCTTGTGTATTTGAACACAACACGCTGCTCCGGAACTAATGCTGGCGCACGGTAACCAGACGACAGCTGCACGCTGCTTGCCTTGTGTATTTGAACACAACACGCGGCTCCAGAACTAATGCTGGCGCACGGTAACCAGACGACAGCTGCACGCTGCTTGCCTTGTGTATTTGAACACAGCGCGCGACTCCAGAACTAATGCTGGCGCACGGTAACCAGACGACAGCTGCACGCTGCTTGCCTTGTGTATTTGAACACAACACGCGGCTCCAGAAATAATGCTGGCGCACGGTAACCAGACGACAGCTGCACGCTGCTTGCCTTGTGTATTTGAACACAACACGCGGCTCCAGAACTAATGCTGGCGCACGGTAACCAGACGACAGCTGCACGCTGCTTGCCTTGTGTATTTGAACACAACACGCGGCTCCAGAACTAATGCTGGCGCACGGTAACCAGACGACAGCTGCACGCTGCTTGCCTTGTGTATTTGAACACAACACGCGGCTCCAGAACTAATGCTGGCGCACGGTAACCAGACGACAGCTGCACGCTGCTTGCCTTGTGTATTTGAACACAGCGCGCGGCTCCAGAAATAATGCTGGCGCACGGTAACCAGACGACAGCTGCACGCTGCTTGCCTTGTGTATTTGAACACAACACGCGGATCCGGAACTAATGCTGGCGCACGGTAACCAGACGACAGCTGCACGCTGCTTGCCTTGTGTATTTGAACACAACACGCGGCTCCAGAACTAATGCTGGCGCACGGTAACCAGACGACAGCTGCACGCTGCTTGCCTTGTGTATTTCAACACAACACGCTGCTCCGGAACTAATTCTGGCGCACGGTAACCAGACGACAGCTGCACGCTGCTTGCCTTGTGTATTTGAACACAACACGCGGCTCCAGAACTAATGCTGGCGCACGGTAACCAGACGACAGCTGCACGCTGCTTGCCTTGTGTATTTGAACACAGCCCGCGGCTCCAGAACTAATGCTGGCGCACGGTAGCTAGACGACAGCTGCACGCTGCTTGCCTTGTGTATTTGAACACCACACGCGGCTCCAGAACTAATGCTGGCGCACGGTAACCAGAAGACGACAGATGCACGCTGCTTGCCTTGTGTATTTGAACACAGCGCGCGGCTCCAGAAATAATGCTGGGGCACGGTAACCAGACGACAGTTGCACGCTGCTTGCCTTGTGTATTTGAACACAACACTCGGCTCGAGAACTAATGCTGGCGCACGGTAACCAGACGACAGCTTCACGCTGCTTGCCTTGTGTATTTGAACACAACACGTGGCTCTAGAACTAATGCTGGCGCACGGTAGCTAGACCACAGCTGCACGCTGCTTGCCTTGTGTATTTGAACACAACACGCGGCTCCAGAACTAATGCTGGCGCACGGCAACCAGACGACAGCTGCACGCTGCTTGCCTTGTGTATTTGAACACAACACGCGGCTCCAGAACTAATGCTGGCGCACGGTAACCAGACGACAGCTGCACGCTGCTTGCCTTGTGTATTTGAACACAACACGCGGCCCCAGAACTAATGCTGGCGCACGGTAACCAGACGACAGTTGCACGCTGCTTGCCTTGTGTATTTGAACACAACACGCGGCTCCAGAACTAATGCTGGCGCACGGTAGCTAGACCACAGCTGCACGCTGCTTGCCTTGTGTATTTGAACACAGCACGCGGCCCCAGAAATAATGCTGGCGCACGGTAACCAGACGACAGCTCACGCTGCTTGCCTTGTGTATTTGAACACAACACGCGGCTCCAAAACTAATGCTGGCGCACGGTAACCAGACGACAGCTGCACGCTGCTTGCCTTGTGTATTTGAACACAACACGCGGCACCAGAACTAATGCTGGCGCACGGTAACCAGACGACAGCTGCACGCTGCTTGCCTTGTGTATTTGAACACAACACGCGGCTCCAGAACTAATGCTGGCGCACGGTAACCAGACGACAGCTGCACGCTGCTTGCGTTGTGTATTTGAACAGAGCGCGTGGCCCCAGAACTAATGCTGGCGCACGGTAACCAGACGACAGCTGCACGCTGCTTGCCTTGTGTATTTGAACACCACACGCGGCTCCAGAACTAATGCTGGCGCACGGTAACCAGACGACAGCTGCACGCTGCTTGCACTGTGTATTTGAACACAACACGCGGCTCCAGAACTAATGCTGGCGCACGGTAACCAGACGACAGCTGCACGCTGCTTGCTTTGTGTATTTGAACACAACACGCGGCTCCAGAACTAATGCTGGCGCACGGTAACCAGACGACAGCTGCACGCTGCTTGCCTTGTGTATTTGAACACAACACGCGGCTCCAGAACTAATGCTGGCGCACGGTAACCAGACGACAGCTGCACGCTGCTTGCCTTGTGTATTTGAACACAACACGCGGCACCAGAACTAATGCTGGCGCACGGTAACCA
Source organism: Meconema thalassinum (assembly GCA_946902985.2). NCBI lineage: Eukaryota > Metazoa > Arthropoda > Insecta > Orthoptera > Tettigoniidae > Meconema > Meconema thalassinum. The sequence continues at coordinate 535,693,081 of OX336393.1, read as the reverse complement.
GACGACAGCTGCACGCTGCTTGCCTTGTGTATTTGAACACAACACGCGGCTCCAGAACTAATGCTGGCCCACGGTGGCTAGACGACAGCTGCACGCTGCTTGCCTTGTGTATTTGAACACAACACGCGGCTCCAGAACTAATGCTGGCGCACGGTAACCAGACGACAGCTGCACGCTGCTTGCCTTGTGTATTTGAACACAACACGCGGCTCCAGAACTAATGCTGGCGCACGGTAACCAGACGACAGCTGCACGCTGCTTGCCTTGTGTATTTGAACACAACACGCGGCTCCAGAACTATGCTGGCGCACGGTAACCAGACGACAGCTGCACGCTGCTTGCCTTGTGTATTTGAACACAACACGCGGCCCCAGAACTATGCTGGCGCACGGTAACCAGACGACAGCTGCACGCTGCTTGCCTTGTGTATTTGAACAGAGCGCGTGGCCCCAGAACTAATGCTGGCGCACGGTAGCTAGACGACAGCTGCACGCTGCTTGCCTTGTGTATTTGAACACAACACGCGGCCCCAGAACTAATGCTGGCGCACGGAAGCTAGACCACAGCTGCTCGCTGCTTGCCTTGTGAATTTGAACAGAGCGCGCGGCTCCAGAACTAATGCTGGCGCACGGTAGCTAGACCACAGCTGCACGCTGCTTGCCTTGTGTATTTGAACACAACATGCGGCTCCAGAACTAATGCTGGCGCACGGTAACCAGACGACAGCTGCACGCTGCTTGCCTTGTGTATTTGAACACAGCGCGCGGCTCCAGAACTAATGCTGGCGCACGGTAACCAGACGAGAGCTGCACGCTGCTTGCCTTGTGTATTTGAACACAACACGCGGCCCCAGAACTAATGCTGGCGCACGGTAGCTAGACCACAGCTGCACGCTGCTTGCCTTGTGTATTTGAACACAACACGCGGCTCCAGAACTAATGCTGGCGCACGGTAACCAGACGACAGCTGCACGCTGCTTGTCTTGTGTATTTGAACACAACACGCGGCACCAGAACTAATGCTGGCGCACGGTAACCAGACGACAGCTGCACGCTGCTTGCCTTGTGTATTTGAACACAACACGCGGCTCCAGAACTAATGCTGGCGCACGGTAACCAGACGACAGCTGCACGCTGCTTGCCTTGTGTATTTGAACACAACACGCGGCTCCAGAACTAATGCTGGCGCATGGAAGCTAGACCACAGCTGCACGCTGCTTGCCTTGTGTATTTGAACACAACACGCGGCTCCAGAACTAATGCTGGCGCACGGTAACCAGACGACAGCTGCACGCTGCTTGCCTTGTGTATTTGAACACAACACGCGGCTCCAGAACTAATGCTGGCGCATGGAAGCTAGACGACAGCTGCACGCTGCTTGCCTTGTGTATTTGAAGAGAGCGCGCGGCCCCAGAACTAATGCTGGCGCACGGTAACCAGACGACAGTTGCACACTGCTTGCCTTGTGTATTTGAACTCAACACGCGGCTCCAGAACTAATCCTGGCGCATGGAAGCTAGACCACAGCTGCACGCTGCTTGCCTTGTGTATTTGAACACAACACGCGGCTCCAGAACTAATGCTGGCGCACGGTAACCAGACGACAGCTGCACGCTGCTTGCCTTGTGTATTTGAACACAACACGCGGCCCCAGAACTAATGCTGGCGCACGGTAGCTAGACCACAGCTGCACGCTGCTTGCCTTGTGTATTTGAACACAACACGCGGCTCCAGAACTAATGCTGGCGCACGGTAACCAGACGACAGTTGCACGCTGCTTGCCATGTGTATTTGAACACAACACGCGGCTCCAGAACTAATGCTGGCGCACGGTAACCAGACGACAGCTGCACGCTGCTTGCCTTGTGTATTTGAACACAACACGCGGCCCCAGAACTAATGCTGGCGCACGGTAACCAGACGACAGCTGCACGCTGCTTGCCTTGTGTATTTGAACACAACACGCGGCTCCAGAACTAATGCTGGCGCACGGTAACCAGACGACAGCTGCACGCTGCTTGCCTTGTGTATTTGAACACAACACGCGGCCCCAGAACTAATACTGGCGCACGGTAACCAGACGACAGCTGCACGCTGCTTGCCTTGTGAATTAGAGCACAGCGCGCGGCTCCAGAACTAATGCTGGCGCACGGTAACCAGACGACAGCTGCACGCTGCTTGCCTTGTGTATTTGAACACAACACGCGGCCCCAGAACTAATGCTGGCGCACGGAAGCTAGACCACAGCTGCTCGCTGCTTGCCTTGTGAATTTGAACAGAGCGCGCGGCTCCAGAACTAATGCTGGCGCACGGTAGCTAGACCACAGCTGCACGCTGCTTGCCTTGTGTATTTGAACACAACATGCGGCTCCAGAACTAATGCTGGCGCACGGTAACCAGACGACAGCTGCACGCTGCTTGCCTTGTGTATTTGAACACAGCGCGCGGCTCCAGAACTAATGCTGGCGCACGGTAACCAGACGAGAGCTGCACGCTGCTTGCCTTGTGTATTTGAACACAACACGCGGCCCCAGAACTAATGCTGGCGCACGGTAGCTAGACCACAGCTGCACGCTGCTTGCCTTGTGTATTTGAACACAACACGCGGCTCCAGAACTAATGCTGGCGCACGGTAACCAGACGACAGCTGCACGCTGCTTGTCTTGTGTATTTGAACACAACACGCGGCACCAGAACTAATGCTGGCGCACGGTAACCAGACGACAGCTGCACGCTGCTTGCCTTGTGTATTTGAACACAACACGCGGCTCCAGAACTAATGCTGGCGCACGGTAACCAGACGACAGCTGCACGCTGCTTGCCTTGTGTATTTGAACACAACACGCGGCTCCAGAACTAATGCTGGCGCATGGAAGCTAGACCACAGCTGCACGCTGCTTGCCTTGTGTATTTGAACACAACACGCGGCTCCAGAACTAATGCTGGCGCACGGTAACCAGACGACAGCTGCACGCTGCTTGCCTTGTGTATTTGAACACAACACGCGGCTCCAGAACTAATGCTGGCGCATGGAAGCTAGACGACAGCTGCACGCTGCTTGCCTTGTGTATTTGAAGAGAGCGCGCGGCCCCAGAACTAATGCTGGCGCACGGTAACCAGACGACAGTTGCACACTGCTTGCCTTGTGTATTTGAACTCAACACGCGGCTCCAGAACTAATCCTGGCGCATGGAAGCTAGACCACAGCTGCACGCTGCTTGCCTTGTGTATTTGAACACAACACGCGGCTCCAGAACTAATGCTGGCGCACGGTAACCAGACGACAGCTGCACGCTGCTTGCCTTGTGTATTTGAACACAACACGCGGCCCCAGAACTAATGCTGGCGCACGGTAGCTAGACCACAGCTGCACGCTGCTTGCCTTGTGTATTTGAACACAACACGCGGCTCCAGAACTAATGCTGGCGCACGGTAACCAGACGACAGTTGCACGCTGCTTGCCATGTGTATTTGAACACAACACGCGGCTCCAGAACTAATGCTGGCGCACGGTAACCAGACGACAGCTGCACGCTGCTTGCCTTGTGTATTTGAACACAACACGCGGCCCCAGAACTAATGCTGGCGCACGGTAACCAGACGACAGCTGCACGCTGCTTGCCTTGTGTATTTGAACACAACACGCGGCTCCAGAACTAATGCTGGCGCACGGTAACCAGACGACAGCTGCACGCTGCTTGCCTTGTGTATTTGAACACAACACGCGGCCCCAGAACTAATACTGGCGCACGGTAACCAGACGACAGCTGCACGCTGCTTGCCTTGTGAATTAGAGCACAGCGCGCGGCTCCAGAACTAATGCTGGCGCACGGTAACCAGACGACAGCTGCACGCTGCTTGCCTTGTGTATTTGAACACAACACGCGGCTCCAGAACTAATGCTGGCGCATGGAAGCTAGACCACAGCTGCACGCTGCTTGCCTTGTGTATTTGAACACAACACGCGGCTCCAGAACTAATGCTGGCGCATGGAAGCTAGACCACAGCTGCAAGCTGCTTGCCTTGTGTATTTGAACACAACACGCGGCCCCAGAACTAATGCTGGCGCACGGTAACCAGACGACAGCTGCACGCTGCTTGCCTTGTGTATTTGAACACAACACGCGGCTCCAGAACTAATGCTGGCGCACGGTAACCAGACGACAGCTGCACGCTGCTTGCCTTGTGTATTTGAACACAACACGCGGCCCCAGAACAAATGCTGGCGCACGGTAACCAGACGACAGCTGCACGCTGCTTGCCTTGTGTATTTGAACACAGCGCGTTGCCCCAGAATTAATGCTGGCGCACGGTAACCAGACGACAGCTGCACGCTGCTTGCCTTGTGTATTTGAACACAACACGCGGCTCCAGAACTAATGCTGGCGCACGGTAACCAGACGACAGTTGCACGCTGCTTGTCTTGTGTATTTGAACACAACACGCGGCTCCAGAACTAATGCTGGCGCACGGTAACCAGACCACAGCTGCACGCTGCTTGCCTTGTGTATTTGAACACAACGCGCGGCCCCAGAACTAATGCTGGCGCACGGTAACCAGACGACAGCTGCACGCTGCTTGCCTTGTGTATTTGAACACAACACGCGGCTCCAGAACTAATGCTGGCGCACGGTAACCAGACGACAGCTGCACGCTGCTTGCCTTGTGTATTTGAACACAACACGCGGCTCCAGAACTAATGCTGGCGCACGGTAACCAGACGACAGCTGCACGCTGCTTGCCTTGTGTATTTGAACACAACACGCGGCTCCAGAAATAATGCTGGCACACGGTAACCAGATGACAGCTGCACGCTGCTTGCCTTGTGTATTTGAACACAACACGCGGCTCCAGAACTAATGCTGGCGCACGGTAACCAGACGATAGCTGCACGCTGCTTGCCTTGTGTATTTGAACACAACACGCGGCTCCAGAACTAATGCTGGCGCACGGTAACCAGACGACAGCTGCACGCTGCTTGCCTTGTGTATTTGAACAGAGCGCGCGGCTCCAGAACTAATGCTGGCGCACGGTAACCAGACGACAGCTGCACGCTGCTTGCCTTGTGTATTTGAACACAACACGTGGCTCCAGAACTAATGCTGGCCCACGGTAACCAGACGACAGCTGCACGCTGCTTGCCTTGTGTATTTGAACACAACACGCGGCTCCAGAACTATGCTGGCGCACGGTAACCAGACGACAGCTGCACGCTGCTTGCCTTGTGTATTTGAACACAACACGCGGCCCCAGAACTATGCTGGCGCACGGTAACCAGACGACAGCTGCACGCTGCTTGCCTTGTGTATTTGAACAGAGCGCGTGGCCCCAGAACTAATGCTGGCGCACGGTAGCTAGACGACAGCTGCACGCTGCTTGCCTTGTGTATTTGAACACAACACGCGGCCCCAGAACTAATGCTGGCGCACGGAAGCTAGACCACAGCTGCTCGCTGCTTGCCTTGTGAATTTGAACAGAGCGCGCGGCTCCAGAACTAATGCTGGCGCACGGTAGCTAGACCACAGCTGCACGCTGCTTGCCTTGTGTATTTGAACACAACATGCGGCTCCAGAACTAATGCTGGCGCACGGTAACCAGACGACAGCTGCACGCTGCTTGCCTTGTGTATTTGAACACAGCGCGCGGCTCCAGAACTAATGCTGGCGCACGGTAACCAGACGACAGCTGCACGCTGCTTGCCTTGTGTATTTGAACACAACACGCGGCCCCAGAACTAATGCTGGCGCACGGTAGCTAGACCAAAGCTGCACGCTGCTTGCCTTGTGTATTTGAACACAACACGCGGCTCCAGAACTAATGCTGGCGCACGGTAACCAGACGACAGCTGCACGCTGCTTGTCTTGTGTATTTGAACACAACACGCGGCACCAGAACTAATGCTGGCGCACGGTAACCAGACGACAGCTGCACGCTGCTTGCCTTGTGTATTTGAACACAACACGCGGCTCCAGAACTAATGCTGGCGCACGGTAACCAGACGACAGCTGCACGCTGCTTGCCTTGTGTATTTGAACACAACACGCGGCTCCAGAACTAATGCTGGCGCATGGAAGCTAGACCACAGCTGCACGCTGCTTGCCTTGTGTATTTGAACACAACACGCGGCTCCAGAACTAATGCTGGCGCACGGTAACCAGACGACAGCTGCACGCTGCTTGCCTTGTGTATTTGAACACAACACGCGGCTCCAGAACTAATGCTGGCGCATGGAAGCTAGACGACAGCTGCACGCTGCTTGCCTTGTGTATTTGAACACAACACGCGGCTCCAGAACTAATGCTGGCGCACGGTAACCAGACGACAGCTGCACGCTGCTTGCCTTGTGTATTTGAACACAACACGCGGCCCCATAACTAATGCTGGCGCACGGTAGCTAGACCACAGCTGCACGCTGCTTGCCTTGTGTATTTGAACACAACACGCGGCTCCAGAACTAATCCTGGCGCATGGAAGCTAGACCACAGCTGCACGCTGCTTGCCTTGTGTATTTGAACACAACACGCGGCTCCAGAACTAATGCTGGCGCACGGTAACCAGACGACAGCTGCACGCTGCTTGCCTTGTGTATTTGAACACAACACGCGGCCCCATAACTAATGCTGGCGCACGGTAGCTAGACCACAGCTGCACGCTGCTTGCCTTGTGTATTTGAACACAACACGCGGCTCCAGAACTAATGCTGGCGCACGGTAACCAGACGACAGTTGCACGCTGCTTGCCTTGTGTATTTGAACACAACACGCGGCTCCAGAACTAATGCTGGCGCACGGTAACCAGACGACAGCTGCACGCTGCTTGCCTTGTGTATTTGAACACAACACGCGGCCCCAGAACTAATGCTGGCGCACGGTAACCAGACGACAGCTGCACGCTGCTTGCCTTGTGTATTTGAACACAATACGCGGCTCCAGAACTAATGCTGGCGCACGGTAACCAGACGACAGCTGCACGCTGCTTGCCTTGTGTATTTGAACACAACACGCGGCCCCAGAACTAATACTGGCGCACGGTAACCAGACGACAGCTGCACGCTGCTTGCCTTGTGAATTAGAGCACAGCGCGCGGCTCCAGAACTAATGCTGGCGCACGGTAACCAGACGACAGCTGCACGCTGCTTGCCTTGTGTATTTGAACACAACACGCGGCTCCAGAACTAATGCTGGCGCATGGAAGCTAGACCACAGCTGCACGCTGCTTGCCTTGTGTATTTGAACACAACACGCGGCTCCAGAACTAATGCTGGCGCATGGAAGCTAGACCACAGCTGCACGCTGCTTGCCTTGTGTATTTGAACACAACACGCGGCCCCAGAACTAATGCTGGCGCACGGTAACCAGACGACAGCTGCACGCTGCTTGCCTTGTGTATTTGAACACAACACGCGGCTCCAGAACTAATGCTGGCGCACGGTAACCAGACGACAGCTGCACGCTGCTTGCTTTGTGTATTTGAACACAACACGCGGCCCCAGAACAAATGCTGGCGCACGGTAACCAGACGACAGCTGCACGCTGCTTGCCTTGTGTATTTGAACACAGCGCGCGGCCCCAGAATTAATGCTGGCGCACGGTAACCAGACGACAGCTGCACGCTGCTTGCCTTGTGTATTTGAACACAACACGCGGCTCCAGAACTAATGCTGGCGCACGGTAACCAGACGACAGTTGCACGCTGCTTGCCTTGTGTATTTGAACACAACACGCGGCTCCAGAACTAATGCTGGCGCACGGTAACCAGACCACAGCTGCACGCTGCTTGCCTTGTGTATTTGAACACAACGCGCGGCCCCAGAACTAATGCTGGCGCACGGTAACCAGACGACAGCTGCACGCTGCTTGCCTTGTGTATTTGAACACAACACGCGGCTCCAGAACTAATGCTGGCGCACGGTAACCAGACGACAGCTGCACGCTGCTTGCCTTGTGTATTTGAACACAACACGCGGCTCCAGAACTAATGCTGGCGCACGGTAACCAGACGACAGCTGCACGCTGCTTGCCTTGTGTATTTGAACACAACACGCGGCCCCAGAACTAATGCTGGCGCACGGTAACCAGACGACAGCTGCACGCTGCTTGCCTTGTGTATTTGAACACAATACGCGGCCCCAGAACTAATGCTGGCGCACGGTAACCAGACGACAGCTGCACGCTGCTTGCCTTGTGTATTTGAACACAACACGCGGCTCCAGAACTAATGCTGGCGCACGGTAACCAGACGACAGCTGCACGCTGCTTGCCTTGTGTATTTGAACACAACACGCGGCCCCAGAACTAATGCTGGCGCACGGTAACCAGACGACAGCTGCACGCTGCTTGCCTTGTGTATTTGAACACAACACGCGGCACCAGAACTAATGCTGGCGCACGGTAACCAGACGACAGCTGCACGCTGCTTGCCTTGTGTATTTGAACACAACACGCGGCCCCAGAACTAATGCTGGCGCACGGTAACCAGACGACAGCTGCACGCTGCTTGCCTTGTGAATTAGTGCACAGCACGCGGCTCCAGAACTAATGCTGGCGCACGGTAACCAGACGACAGCTGCACGCTGCTTGCCTTGTGTATTTGAACACAACACGCGGCTCCAGAACTAATGCTGGCGCATGGAAGCTAGACCACAGCTGCACGCTGCTTGCCTTGTGTATTTGAACACAACACGCGGCTCCAGAACTAATTCTGGCGCATGGAAGCTAGACCACAGCTGCACGCTGCTTGCCTTGTGTATTTGAACACAACACGCGGCCCCAGAACTAATGCTGGCGCACGGTAACCAAACGACAGCTGCACGCTGCTTGCCTTGTGTATTTGAACACAACACGCGGCTCCAGAACTAATGCTGGCGCACGGTAACCAGACGACAGCTGCACGCTGCTTGCCTTGTGTATTTGAACACAACACGCGGCCCCAGAACTAATGCTGGCGCACGGTAACCAGACGAGAGCTGCACGCTGCTTGCCTTGTGAATTAGAGCACAGCGCGCGGCTCCAGAACTAATGCTGGCGCACGGTGGCTAGACGACAGCTGCACGCTGCTTGCCTTGTGTATTCGAACACAACACGCGGCTCCAGAACTAATGCTGGCGCACGGTAACCAGACGACAGCTGCACGCTGCTTGCCTTGTGTATTTGAACACAACACGCGGCTCCAGAACTAATGCTGGCGCACGGTAACCAGACGACAGCTGCACGCTGCTTGCCTTGTGTATTTGAACACAACACGCGGCTCCAGATCTAATGCTGGCGCACGGAAGCTAGACCACAGCTGCTCGCTGCTTGCCTTGTGAATTTGAACAGAGCGCGTGGCCCCAGAACTAATGCTGGCGCACGGTAGCTAGACGACAGCTGCACGCTGCTTGCCTTGTGTATTTGAACACAACACGCGGCTCCAGAACTAATGCTGGCGCACGGTAACCAGACGACAGCTGCACGCTGCTTGCCTTGTGTATTTGAACACAACACGCGGCTCCAGAACTAATGCTGGCGCACGGTAACCAGACGACAGCTGCACGCTGCTTGCCTTGTGTATTTGAACACAACACGCGGTCCCAGAACTAATGCTGGCGCACGGTAACCAGACGACAGCTGCACGCTGCTTGCCTTGTGTATTTGAACAGAGCGCGTGGCCCCAGAACTAATGCTGGCGCACGGTAACCAGACGACAGCTGCACACTGCTTGCCTTGTGTATTTGAACACAACACGCGGCTCCAGAACTAATGCTGGCGCACGGTAACCAGACGACAGCTGCACGCTGCTTGCCTTGTGTATTTGAACACCAAACGCGGCCCCAAAACAAATGCTGGCGCACGGTAACCAAACGACAGCTGCACGCTGCTTGCCTTGTGTATTTGAACACAGCGCGCGGCTCCAGAACTAATGCTGGCGCACGGTAACCAGACGACAGCTGCACGCTGCTTGCCTTGTGTATTTGAACACAACACGCTGCTCCGGAACTAATTCTGGCGCACGGTAACCAGACGACAGCTGCACGCTGCTTGCCTTGTGTATTTGAACACAACACGCGGCTCCAGAACTAATGCTGGCGCACGGTAACCAGACGACAGCTGCACGCTGCTTGCCTTGTGTATTTGAACACAGCGCGCGGCTCCAGAACTAATGCTGGCGCACGGTAGCTAGACGACAGCTGCACGCTGCTTGCCTTGTGTATTTGAACACCACACGCGGCTCCAGAACTAATGCTGGCGCACGGTAACCAGAAGACGATAGCTGCACGCTGCTTGCCTTGTGTATTTGAACACAGCGCGCGGTTCCAGAAATAATGCTGGCGCACGGTAACCAGACGACAGTTGCACGCTGCTTGCCTTGTGTATTTGAACACAACACTCGGCTCCAGAACTAATGCTGGCCCACGGTGGCTAGACGACAGCTGCACGCTGCTTGCCTTGTGTATTTGAACACAACACGCGGCGCCAGAACTAATGCTGGCGCACGGTAACCAGACGACAGCTGCACGCTGCTTGCCTTGTGTATTTGAACACAACACGTGGCTCCAGAACTAATGCTGGCGCACGGTAACCAGACGACAGCTGCACGCTGCTTGCCTTGTGTATTTGAACACAACACGCGGCCCCAGAACTAATGCTGGCGCACGGTAACCAGACGACAGCTGCACGCTGCTTGCCTTGTGTATTTGAACACAACACGCGGCTCCAGAACTAATGCTGGCGCACGGTAACCAGACGACAGTTGCACGCTGCTTGCCTTGTGTATTTGAACACAACACGCGGCTCCAGAACTAATTCTGGCGCACGGTAACCAGACGACAGCTGCACGCTGCTTGCCTTGTGTATTTGAACACAACACGCGGCTCCAGAACTAATGCTGGCGCACGGTAACCAGACGACAGCTGCACGCTGCTTGCCTTGTGTATTTGAACACAACACGCGGCTCCAGAACTAATGCTGGCGCACGGTAACCAGACGAGAGCTGCACGCTGCTTGCCTTGTGTATTTGAACACAACACGCGGCACCAGAACTAATGCTGGAGCACGGTAACCAGACGACAGCTGCACGCTGCTTGCCTTGTGTATTTGAACACAACACGCGGCACCAGAACTAATGCTGGCGCACGGTAACCAGACGACAGCTGCACGCTGCTTGCCTTGTGTATTTGAACACAACACGCGGCTCCAGAACTAATGCTGGCGCACGGTAACCAGACGACAGCTGCACGCTGCTTGACTTGTGTATTTGAACACAATACGCGGCTCCAGAACTAATGCTGGCGCACGGTAACCAGACGACAGCTGCACGCTGCTTGCCTTGTGTATTTGAACACAACACGCGGCTCCAGAACTAATGCTGGCGCACGGTAACCAGACGACAGCTGCACGCTGCTTGCCTTGTGTATTTGAACACAACACGCGGCTCCAGAACTAATGCTGGCGCACGGTAACCAGATGACAGCTGCACGCTGCTTGCCTTGTGTATTTGAACACAACACGAGGCTCCAGAACTAATGCTGGCGCACGGTAACCAAACGACAGCTGCACGCTGCTTGCCTTGTGTATTTGAACACAACACGCGGCTCCAGAACTAATGCTGGCGCACGGTAACCAGACGACAGCTGCACGCTGCTTGCCTTGTGTATTTGAACACAACACGCGGCTCCAGAACTATGCTGGCGCACGGTAACCAGACGACAGCTGCACGCTGCTTGCCTTGTGTATTTGAACAGAGCGCGTGGCCCCAGAAATAATGCTGGCGCACGGTAACCAGACGACACCTGCACGCTGCTTGCCTTGTGTATTTGAACACAACACGCGGCTCCAGAACTAATGCTGGCGCACGGTAACCAGACGACAGCTGCACGCTGCTTGCCTTGTGTATTTGAACACAACACGCGGCTCCAGAAATAATGCTGGCGCACGGTGGCTAGACGACAGCTGCACGCTGCTTGCCTTGTGTATTTGAACACCACACGCAGCCCCAGAACTAATGCTGGCGCATGGTAACCAGACGACAGCTGCACGCTGCTTGCCTTGTGTATTTGAACACAACACGCGGCTCCAGAACTAATGCTGGCGCACGGTAACCAGACGACAGCTGCACGCTGCTTGCCTTGTGAATTAGAGCACAGCGCGCGGCTCCAGAACTAATGCTGGCGCACGGTAACCAGACGACAGCTGCACGCTGATTGCCTTGTGTATTTGAACACAACACGCGGCCCCAGAACTAATGCTGGCGCACGGTAACCAGACGAGAGCTGCACGCTGCTTGCCTTGTGAATTAGAGCACAGCGCGCGGCTCCAGAACTAATGCTGGCGCACGGTGGCTAGACGACAGCTGCACGCTGCTTGCCTTGTGTATTCGAACACAACACGCGGCTCCAGAACTAATGCTGGCGCACGGTAACCATACGACAGCTGCACGCTGCTTGCCTTGTGTATTTGAACACAACACGCGGCTCCAGAACTAATGCTGGCGCACGGTAACCAGACGACAGCTGCACGCTGCTTGCCTTGTGTATTTGAACACAACACGCGGCTCCAGATCTAATGCTGGCGCACGGAAGCTAGACCACAGCTGCTCGCTGCTTGCCTTGTGAATTTGAACAGAGCGCGTGGCCCCAGAACTAATGCTGGCGCACGGTAGCTAGACGACAGCTGCACGCTGCTTGCCTTGTGTATTTGAACACAACACGCGGCTCCAGAACTAATGCTGGCGCACGGTAACCAGACGACAGCTGCACGCTGCTTGCCTTGTGTATTTGAACACAACACGCGGCTCCAGAACTAATGCTGGCGCACGGTAACCAGACGACAGCTGCACGCTGCTTGCCTTGTGTATTTGAACACAACACGCGGTCCCAGAACTAATGCTGGCGCACGGTAACCAGACGACAGCTGCACGCTGCTTGCCTTGTGTATTTGAACAGAGCGCGTGGCCCCAGAACTAATGCTGGCGCACGGTAACCAGACGACAGCTGCACACTGCTTGCCTTGTGTATTTGAACACAACACGCGGCTCCAGAACTAATGCTGGCGCACGGTAACCAGACGACAGCTGCACGCTGCTTGCCTTGTGTATTTGAACACCAAACGCGGCCCCAAAACAAATGCTGGCGCACGGTAACCAAACGACAGCTGCACGCTGCTTGCCTTGTGTATTTGAACACAGCGCGCGGCTCCAGAACTAATGCTGGCGCACGGTAACCAGACGACAGCTGCACGCTGCTTGCCTTGTGTATTTGAACACAACACGCTGCTCCGGAACTAATTCTGGCGCACGGTAACCAGACGACAGCTGCACGCTGCTTGCCTTGTGTATTTGAACACAACACGCGGCTCCAGAACTAATGCTGGCGCACGGTAACCAGACGACAGCTGCACGCTGCTTGCCTTGTGTATTTGAACACAGCGCGCGGCTCCAGAACTAATGCTGGCGCACGGTAGCTAGACGACAGCTGCACGCTGCTTGCCTTGTGTATTTGAACACCACACGCGGCTCCAGAACTAATGCTGGCGCACGGTAACCAGAAGACGATAGCTGCACGCTGCTTGCCTTGTGTATTTGAACACAGCGCGCGGTTCCAGAAATAATGCTGGCGCACGGTAACCAGACGACAGTTGCACGCTGCTTGCCTTGTGTATTTGAACACAACACTCGGCTCCAGAACTAATGCTGGCCCACGGTGGCTAGACGACAGCTGCACGCTGCTTGCCTTGTGTATTTGAACACAACACGCGGCGCCAGAACTAATGCTGGCGCACGGTAACCAGACGACAGCTGCACGCTGCTTGCCTTGTGTATTTGAACACAACACGTGGCTCCAGAACTAATGCTGGCGCACGGTAACCAGACGACAGCTGCACGCTGCTTGCCTTGTGTATTTGAACACAACACGCGGCCCCAGAACTAATGCTGGCGCACGGTAACCAGACGACAGCTGCACGCTGCTTGCCTTGTGTATTTGAACACAACACGCGGCTCCAGAACTAATGCTGGCGCACGGTAACCAGACGACAGTTGCACGCTGCTTGCCTTGTGTATTTGAACACAACACGCGGCTCCAGAACTAATTCTGGCGCACGGTAACCAGACGACAGCTGCACGCTGCTTGCCTTGTGTATTTGAACACAACACGCGGCTCCAGAACTAATGCTGGCGCACGGTAACCAGACGACAGCTGCACGCTGCTTGCCTTGTGTATTTGAACACAACACGCGGCTCCAGAACTAATGCTGGCGCACGGTAACCAGACGAGAGCTGCACGCTGCTTGCCTTGTGTATTTGAACACAACACGCGGCACCAGAACTAATGCTGGAGCACGGTAACCAGACGACAGCTGCACGCTGCTTGCCTTGTGTATTTGAACACAACACGCGGCACCAGAACTAATGCTGGCGCACGGTAACCAGACGACAGCTGCACGCTGCTTGCCTTGTGTATTTGAACACAACACGCGGCTCCAGAACTAATGCTGGCGCACGGTAACCAGACGACAGCTGCACGCTGCTTGACTTGTGTATTTGAACACAATACGCGGCTCCAGAACTAATGCTGGCGCACGGTAACCAGACGACAGCTGCACGCTGCTTGCCTTGTGTATTTGAACACAACACGCGGCTCCAGAACTAATGCTGGCGCACGGTAACCAGACGACAGCTGCACGCTGCTTGCCTTGTGTATTTGAACACAACACGCGGCTCCAGAACTAATGCTGGCGCACGGTAACCAGATGACAGCTGCACGCTGCTTGCCTTGTGTATTTGAACACAACACGAGGCTCCAGAACTAATGCTGGCGCACGGTAACCAAACGACAGCTGCACGCTGCTTGCCTTGTGTATTTGAACACAACACGCGGCTCCAGAACTAATGCTGGCGCACGGTAACCAGACGACAGCTGCACGCTGCTTGCCTTGTGTATTTGAACACAACACGCGGCTCCAGAACTATGCTGGCGCACGGTAACCAGACGACAGCTGCACGCTGCTTGCCTTGTGTATTTGAACAGAGCGCGTGGCCCCAGAAATAATGCTGGCGCACGGTAACCAGACGACACCTGCACGCTGCTTGCCTTGTGTATTTGAACACAACACGCGGCTCCAGAACTAATGCTGGCGCACGGTAACCAGACGACAGCTGCACGCTGCTTGCCTTGTGTATTTGAACACAACACGCGGCTCCAGAAATAATGCTGGCGCACGGTGGCTAGACGACAGCTGCACGCTGCTTGCCTTGTGTATTTGAACACCACACGCAGCCCCAGAACTAATGCTGGCGCATGGTAACCAGACGACAGCTGCACGCTGCTTGCCTTGTGTATTTGAACACAACACGCGGCTCCAGAACTAATGCTGGCGCACGGTAACCAGACGACAGCTGCACGCTGCTTGCCTTGTGAATTAGAGCACAGCGCGCGGCTCCAGAACTAATGCTGGCGCACGGTAACCAGACGACAGCTGCACGCTGATTGCCTTGTGTATTTGAACACAACACGCGGCTCCAGAACTAATGCTGGCGGACGGTAACCAGACGACAGCTGCACGCTTCTTGCCTTGTGTATTTGAACACAACACGAGGCTCCAGAACTAATGCTGGCGCACGGTAACCAGACGACAGCTGCACGCTGCTTGCCTTGTGTATTTGAACACAACACGCGGCTCCAGAACTAATGCTGGCGCACGGTAACCAGACGACAGCTGCACGCTGCTTGCCTTGTGTATTTGAAAACAACACGCGGTCCCAGAACTAATGCTGGCGCACGGTAACCAGACGACAGCTGCACGCTGCTTGCCTTGTGTATTTGAACAGAGCGCGTGGCCCCAGAACTAATGCTGGCGCACGGTAACCAGACGACAGCTGCACACTGCTTGCCTTGTGCATTTGAACACAACACGCGGCTCCAGAACTAATGCTGGCGCATGGTAACCAGACGAGAGCTGCACGCTGCTTGCCTTGTGTATTTGAACACCACACGCGGCCCCAAAACTAATGCTGGCGCACGGTAACCAGACGACAGCTGCACGCTGCTTGCCTTGTGTATTTGAACACAGCGCGCGGCTCCAGAACTAATGCTGGCGCACGGTAACCAGACGACAGCTGCACGCTGCTTGCCTTGTGTATTTGAACACAGCACGCGGCCCGAGAACTAATGCTGGCGCACGGTAACCAGACGACAGCTGCACGCTGCTTGCCTTGTGTATTTGAACACAACACGCGGCTCCAGAACTATGCTGGCGCACGGTAACCAGACGACAGCTGCACGCTGCTTGCCTTGTGTATTTGAACACAACACGCTGCTCCGGAACTAATGCTGGCGCACGGTAACCAGACGACAGCTGCACGCTGCTTGCCTTGTGTATTTGAACACAACACGCGGCTCCAGAACTAATGCTGGCGCACGGTAACCAGACGACAGCTGCACGCTGCTTGCCTTGTGTATTTGAACACAACACGCGGCCCCAGAACTATGCTGGCGCACGGTAACCAGACGACAGCTGCACGCTGCTTGCCTTGTGTATTTGAACACAACACGCGGCTCCAGAAATAATGCTGGCGCACGGTAACCAGACGACAGCTGCACGCTGCTTTCCTTGTGTATTTGAACACAACACGCGGCTCCAGAACTAATGCTGGCGCACGGTAACCAGACGACAGCTGCACGCTGCTTGCCTTGTGTATTTGAACACAACACGCGGCTCCAGAAATAATGCTGGCGCACGGTGGCTAGACGACAGCTGCACGCTGCTTGCCTTGTGTATTTGAACACCACACGCAGCCCCAGAACTAATGCTGGCGCATGGTAACCAGACGACAGCTGCACGCTGCTTGCCTTGTGTATTTGAACACAACACGCGGCTCCAGAACTAATGCTGGCGCACGGTAACCAGACGACAGCTGCACGCTGCTTGCCTTGTGAATTAGAGCACAGCGCGCGGCTCCAGAACTAATGCTGGCGCACGGTAACCAGACGACAGCTGCACGCTGCTTGCCTTGTGTATTTGAACACAACACGCGGCTCCAGAACTAATGCTGGCGCACGGTAACCAGACGACAGCTGCACGCTTCTTGCCTTGTGTATTTGAACACAACACGAGGCTCCAGAACTAATGCTGGCGCACGGGAACCAGACGACAGCTGCACGCTGCTTGCCTTGTGTATTTGAACACAACACGCGGCTCCAGAACTAATGCTGGCGCACGGTAACCAGACGACAGCTGCACGCTGCTTGCCTTGTGTATTTGAACACAACACGCGGTCCCAGAACTAATGCTGGCGCACGGTAACCAGACGACAGCTGCACGCTGCTTGCCTTGTGTATTTGAACAGAGCGCGTGGCCCCAGAACTAATGCTGGCGCACGGTAACCAGACGACAGCTGCACACTGCTTGCCTTGTGTATTTGAACACAACACGCGGCTCCAGAACTAATGCTGGCGCACGGTAACCAGACGACAGCTGCACGCTGCTTGCCTTGTGTATTTGAACACAACACGCGGCTCCAGAACTAATGCTGGCGCACGGTAACCAGACGACAGCTGCACGCTGCTTGCCTTGTGTATTTGAACACAGCGCGCGACTCAAGAACTAATGCTGGCGCACGGTAACCAGACGACAGCTGCACGCTGCTTGCCTTGTGTATTTGAACACAACACGCGGCTCCAGAAATAATGCTGGCGCACGGTAACCAGACGACAGCTGCACGCTGCTTGCCTTGTGCATTTGAACACAACACGCGGCTCCAGAACTAATGCTGGCGCACGGTAACCAGACGACAGCTGCACGCTGCTTGCCTTGTGTATTTGAACACAACACGCGGCTCCAGAAATAATGCTGGCGCACGGTAACCAGACGACAGCTGCACGCTGCTTGCCTTGTGTATTTGAACACAACACGCGGCTCCAGAACTAATGCTGACGCACGGTAAACAGACGACAGCTGCACGCTGCTTGCCTTGTGTATTTGAACACAGCGCGCGGCTCCAGAAATAATGCTGGCGCACGGTAACCAGACGACAGCTGCACGCTGCTTGCCTTGTGTATTTGAACACAACACGCGGATCCAGAACTAATGCTGGCGCACGGTAACCAGACGACAGCTGCACGCTGCTTGCCTTGTGTATTTGAACACAACACGCGGCTCCAGAACTAATGCTGGCGCACGGTAACCAGACGACAGCTGCACGCTGCTTGCCTTGTGTATTTGAACACAACACGCGGCCCCAGAACTAATGCTGGCGCACGGTAACCAGACGAGAGCTGCACGCTGCTTGCCTTGTGAATTAGAGCACAGCGCGCGGCTCCAGAACTAATGCTGGCGCACGGTAACCAGACGACAGCTGCACGCTCCTTGCCTTGTGTATTTGAACACAACACGCGGCTCCAGAACTAATGCTGGCGCACGGTAACCAGACGACAGCTGCACGCTGCTTGCCTTGTGTATTTGAACACAACACGCGGCTCCAGAACTAATGCTGGCGCACGGTAACCAGACGACAGCTGCACGCTGCTTGCTTTGTGTATTTGAACACAACACGCGGCTCCAGAACTAATGCTGGCGCACGGTAACCAGACGACAGCTGCACGCTGCTTGCCTTGTGTATTTGAACACAACACGCGGCTCCAGAACTAATGCTGGCGCACGGTAACCAGACGACAGCTGCACGCTGCTTGCCTTGTGTATTTGAACACAACACGCGGCACCAGAACTAATGCTGGCGCACGGTAACCAGACGACAGCTGCACGCTGCTTGCCTTGTGTATTTGAACACAACACGCGGCTCCAGAACTAATGCTGGCCCACGGTGGCTAGACGACAGCTGCACGCTGCTTGCCTTGTGTATTTGAACACAACACGCGGCTCCAGAACTAATGCTGGAGCATGGTAACCAGACGACAGCTGCACGCTGCTTGCCTTGTGTATTTGAACACAACACGCGGCCCCAGAACTAATGCTGGCGCACGGTAACCAGACGACAGCTGCACGCTGCTTGCCTTGTGTATTTGAACACAACACGCGGCTCCAGAAATAATGCTGGCGCACGGTAACCAGATGACAGCTGCACGCTGCTTGCCTTGTGTATTTGAACACAACACGCGGCTCCAGAACTAATGCTGGCGCACGGTAACCAGACGACAGCTGCACGCTGCTTGCCCTGTGTATTTGAACACAACACGCGGCTCCAGAACTAATGCTGGCGCACGGTAACCAGACGACAGCTGCACGCTGCTTGCCTTGTGTATTTGAACAGAGCGCGCGGCTCCAGAACTAATGCTGGCGCACGGTAACCAGACGACAGCTGCACGCTGCTTGCCTTGTGTATTTGAACACAACACGCGGCTCCAGAACTAATGCTGGCGCACGGTAACCAGACGACAGCTGCACGCTGCTTGCCTTGTGTATTTGAACACAACACGCGGCTCCAGAACTATGCTGGCGCACGGTAACCAGACGACAGCTGCACGCTGCTTGCCTTGTGTATTTGAACACAACACGCGGCCCCAGAACTATGCTGGCGCACGGTAACCAGACGACAGCTGCACGCTGCTTGCCTTGTGTATTTGAACAGAGCGCGTGGCCCCAGAACTAATGCTGGCGCACGGTAGCTAGACGACAGCTGCACGCTGCTTGCCTTGTGTATTTGAACACAACACGCGGCCCCAGAACTAATGCTGGCGCACGGAAGCTAGACCACAGCTGCTCGCTGTTTGCCTTGTGAATTTGAACAGAGCGCGCGGCTCCAGAACTAATGCTGGCGCACGGTAGCTAGACCACAGCTGCACGCTGCTTGCCTTGTGTATTTGAACACAACATGCGGCTCCAGAACTAATGCTGGCGCACGGTAACCAGACGACAGCTGCACGCTGCTTGCCTTGTGTATTTGAACACAGCGCGCGGCTCCAGAACTAATGCTGGCCCACGGTGGCTAGACGACAGCTGCACGCTGCTTGCCTTGTGTATTTGAACACAACACGCGGCTCCAGAACTAATGCTGGAGCATGGTAACCAGACGACAGCTGCACGCTGCTTGCCTTGTGTATTTGAACACAACACGCGGCCCCAGAACTAATGCTGGCGCACGGTAACCAGACGACAGCTGCACGCTGCTTGCCTTGTGTATTTGAACACAACACGCGGCTCCAGAAATAATGCTGGCGCACGGTAACCAGATGACAGCTGCACGCTGCTTGCCTTGTGTATTTGAACACAACACGCGGCTCCAGAACTAATGCTGGCGCACGGTAACCAGACGACAGCTGCACGCTGCTTGCCCTGTGTATTTGAACACAACACGCGGCTCCAGAACTAATGCTGGCGCACGGTAACCAGACGACAGCTGCACGCTGCTTGCCTTGTGTATTTGAACAGAGCGCGCGGCTCCAGAACTAATGCTGGCGCACGGTAACCAGACGACAGCTGCACGCTGCTTGCCTTGTGTATTTGAACACAACACGCGGCTCCAGAACTAATGCTGGCGCACGGTAACCAGACGACAGCTGCACGCTGCTTGCCTTGTGTATTTGAACACAACACGCGGCTCCAGAACTATGCTGGCGCACGGTAACCAGACGACAGCTGCACGCTGCTTGCCTTGTGTATTTGAACACAACACGCGGCCCCAGAACTATGCTGGCGCACGGTAACCAGACGACAGCTGCACGCTGCTTGCCTTGTGTATTTGAACAGAGCGCGTGGCCCCAGAACTAATGCTGGCGCACGGTAGCTAGACGACAGCTGCACGCTGCTTGCCTTGTGTATTTGAACACAACACGCGGCCCCAGAACTAATGCTGGCGCACGGAAGCTAGACCACAGCTGCTCGCTGTTTGCCTTGTGAATTTGAACAGAGCGCGCGGCTCCAGAACTAATGCTGGCGCACGGTAGCTAGACCACAGCTGCACGCTGCTTGCCTTGTGTATTTGAACACAACATGCGGCTCCAGAACTAATGCTGGCGCACGGTAACCAGACGACAGCTGCACGCTGCTTGCCTTGTGTATTTGAACACAGCGCGCGGCTCCAGAACTAATGCTGGCGCACGGTAACCAGACGACAGCTGCACGCTGCTTGCCTTGTGTATTTGAACACAACACGCGGCCCCAGAACTAATGCTGGCGCACGGTAGCTAGACCACAGCTGCACGCTGCTTGCCTTGTGTATTTGAACACAACACGCGGCTCCAGAACTAATGCTGGCGCAAGGTAACCAGACGACAGCTGCACGCTGCTTGCCTTGTGTATTTGAACACAACACGCGGCACCAGAACTAATGCTGGCGCACGGTAACCAGACGACAGCTGCACGCTGCTTGCCTTGTGTATTTGAACACAACACGCGGCTCCAGAACTAATGCTGGCGCACGGTAACCAGACGACAGCTGCACGCTGCTTGCCTTGTGTATTTGAACACAACACGCGGCTCCAGATCTAATGCTGGCGCATGGAAGCTAGACCACAGCTGCACGCTGCTTGCCTTGTGTATTTGAACACAACACGCGGCTCCAGAACTAATGCTGGCGCACGGTAACCAGACGACAGCTGCACGCTGCTTGCCTTGTGTATTTGAACACAACACGCGGCTCCAGAACTAATGCTGGCGCATGGAAGCTAGACGACAGCTGCACGCTGCTTGCCTTGTGTATTTGAACAGAGCGCGCGGCCCCAGAACTAATGCTGGCGCACGGTAACCAGACGACAGTTGCACGCTGCTTGCCTTGTGTATTTGAACACAACACGCGGCTCCAGAACTAATCCTGGCGCATGGAAGCTAGACCACAGCTGCACGCTGCTTGCCTTGTGTATTTGAACACAACACGCGGCTCCAGAACTAATGCTGGCGCACGGTAACCAGACGAGAGCCGCACGCTGCTTGCCTTGTGTATTTGAACACAACACGCGGCCCCAGAACTAATGCTGGCGCACGGTAGCTAGACCACAGCTGCACGCTGCTTGCCTTGTGTATTTGAACACAACACGCGGCTCCAGAACTAATGCTGGCGCACGGTAACCAGACGACAGTTGCACGCTGCTTGCCTTGTGTATTTGAACACAACACGCGGCTCCAGAACTAATGCTGGCGCACGGTAACCAGACGACAGCTGCACGCTGCTTGCCTTGTGTATTTGAACACAACACGCGGCTCCAGAACTAATGCTGGCGCACGGTAACCAGACGACAGCTGCACGCTGCTTGCCTTGTGTATTTGAACACAACACGCGGCCCCAGAACTAATGCTGGCGCACGGTAACCAGACGACAGCTGCACGCTGCTTGCCTTGTGTATTTGAACACAACACGCGGCTCCAGAACTAATGCTGGCGCACGGTAACCAGACGACAGCTGCACGCTGCTTGCCTTGTGTATTTGAACACAACACGCGGCCCCAGAACTAATGCTGGCGCACGGTAACCAGACGACAGCTGCACGCTGCTTGCCTTGTGAATTAGAGCACAGCGCGCGGCTCCAGAACTAATGCTGGCGCACGGTAACCAGACGACAGCTGCACGCTGCTTGCCTTGTGTATTTGAACACAACACGCGGCTCCAGAACTAATGCTGGCGCATGGAAGCTAGACCACAGCTGCACGCTGCTTGCCTTGTGTATTTGAACACAACACGCGGCTCCAGAACTAATGCTGGCGCATGGAAGCTAGACCACAGCTGCACGCTGCTTGCCTTGTGTATTTGAACACAACACGCGGCCCCAGAACTAATGCTGGCGCACGGTAACCAGACGACAGCTGCACGCTGCTTGCCTTGTGTATTTGAACACAACACGCGGCTCCAGAACTAATGCTGGCGCACGGTAACCCGACGACAGCTGCACGCTGCTTGCCTTGTGTATTTGAACACAACACGCGGCCCCAGAACTAATGCTGGCGCACGGTAACCAGACGAGAGCTGCACGCTGCTTGCCTTGTGAATTAGAGCACAGCGCGCGGCTCCAGAACTAATGCTGGCGCACGGTAACCAGACGACAGCTGCACGCTGCTTGCCTTGTGTATTTGAACACAACACGCGGCTCCAGAACTAATGCTGGCGCACGGTAACCAGACGACAGCTGCACGCTGCTTGCCTTGTGTATTTGAACACAACACGCGGCTCCAGAACTAATGCTGGCGCACGGTAACCAGACGACAGCTGCACGCTGCTTGCTTTGTGTATTTGAACACAACACGCGGCTCCAGAACTAATGCTGGCGCACGGTAACCAGACGACAGCTGCACGCTGCTTGCCTTGTGTATTTGAACACAACACGCGGCTCCAGAACTAATGCTGGCGCACGGTAACCAGACGACAGCTGCACGCTGCTTGCCTTGTGTATTTGAACACAACACGCGGCACCAGAACTAATGCTGGCGCACGGTAACCAGACGACAGCTGCACGCTGCTTGCCTTGTGTATTTGAACACAACACGCGGCTCCAGAAATAATGCTGGCGCACGGTAACCAGACGACAGCTGCACGCTGCTTGCCTTGTGTATTTGAACACGCGGCTCCAGAAATAATGCTGGCGCACGGTAACCAGATGACAGCTGCACGCTGCTTGCCTTGTGTATTTGAACACAACACGCGGCTCCAGAACTAATGCTGGCGCACGGTAACCAGACGACAGCTGCACGCTGCTTGCCCTGTGTATTTGAACACAACACGCGGCTCCAGAACTAATGCTGGCGCACGGTAACCAGACGACAGCTGCACGCTGCTTGCCTTGTGTATTTGAACAGAGCGCGCGGCTCCAGAACTAATGCTGGCGCACGGTAACCAGACGACAGCTGCACGCTGCTTGCCTTGTGTATTTGAACACAACACGCGGCTCCAGAACTAATGCTGGCGCACGGTAACCAGACGACAGCTGCACGCTGCTTGCCTTGTGTATTTGAACACAACACGCGGCTCCAGAACTATGCTGGCGCACGGTAACCAGACGACAGCTGCACGCTGCTTGCCTTGTGTATTTGAACACAACACGCGGCCCCAGAACTATGCTGGCGCACGGTAACCAGACGACAGCTGCACGCTGCTTGCCTTGTGTATTTGAACAGAGCGCGTGGCCCCAGAACTAATGCTGGCGCACGGTAGCTAGACGACAGCTGCACGCTGCTTGCCTTGTGTATTTGAACACAACACGCGGCCCCAGAACTAATGCTGGCGCACGGAAGCTAGACCACAGCTGCTCGCTGTTTGCATTGTGAATTTGAACAGAGCGCGCGGCTCCAGAACTAATGCTGGCGCACGGTAGCTAGACCACAGCTGCACGCTGCTTGCCTTGTGTATTTGAACACAACATGCGGCTCCAGAACTAATGCTGGCGCACGGTAAACAGACGACAGCTGCACGCTGCTTGCCTTGTGTATTTGAACACAGCGCGCGGCTCCAGAACTAATGCTGGCGCACGGTAACCAGACGACAGCTGCACGCTGTTTGCCTTGTGTATTTGAACACAACACGCGGCCCCAGAACTAATGCTGGCGCACGGTAGCTAGACCAGAGCTGCACGCTGCTTGCCTTGTGTATTTGAACACAACACGCGGCTCCAGAACTAATGCTGGCGCACGGTAACCAGACGAAAGCTGCACGCTGCTTGCCTTGTGTATTTGAACACAACACGCGGCACCAGAACTAATGCTGGCGCACGGTAACCAGACGACAGCTGCACGCTGCTTGCCTTGTGTATTTGAACACAACACGCGGCTCCAGAACTAATGCTGGCGCATGGAAGCTAGACGACAGCTGCACGCTGCTTGCCTTGTGTATTTGAACAGAGCGCGCGGCCCCAGAACTAATTCTGGCGCACGGTAACCAGACGACAGTTGCACGCTGCTTGCCTTGTGTATTTGAACACAACACGCGGCTCCAGAACTAATCCTGGCGCATGGAAGCTAGACCACAGCTGCACGCTGCTTGCCTTTTGTATTTGAACACAACACGCGGCTCCAGAACTAATGCTGGCGCACGGTAACCAGACGAGAGCCGCACGCTGCTTGCCTTGTGTATTTGAACACAACACGCAGCCCCAGAACTAATGCTGGCGCACGGTAGCTAGACCACAGCTGCACGCTGCTTGCCTTGTGTATTTGAACACAACATGCGGCTCCAGAACTAATGCTGGCGCACGGTAACCAGACGACAGCTGCACGCTGCTTGCCTTGTGTATTTGAACACAGCGCGCGGCTCCAGAACTAATGCTGGCGCACGGTAACCAGACGACAGCTGCACGCTGCTTGCCTTGTGTATTTGAACACAACACGCGGCCCCAGAACTAATGCTGGCGCACGGTAGCTAGACCACAGCTGCACGCTGCTTGCCTTGTGTATTTGAACACAACACGCGGCTCCAGAACTAATGCTGGCGCAAGGTAACCAGACGACAGCTGCACGCTGCTTGCCTTGTGTATTTGAACACAACACGCGGCACCAGAACTAATGCTGGCGCACGGTAACCAGACGACAGCTGCACGCTGCTTGCCTTGTGTATTTGAACACAACACGCGGCTCCAGAACTAATGCTGGCGCACGGTAACCAGACGACAGCTGCACGCTGCTTGCCTTGTGTATTTGAACACAACACGCGGCTCCAGATCTAATGCTGGCGCATGGAAGCTAGACCACAGCTGCACGCTGCTTGCCTTGTGTATTTGAACACAACACGCGGCTCCAGAACTAATGCTGGCGCACGGTAACCAGACGACAGCTGCACGCTGCTTGCCTTGTGTATTTGAACACAACACGCGGCTCCAGAACTAATGCTGGCGCATGGAAGCTAGACGACAGCTGCACGCTGCTTGCCTTGTGTATTTGAACAGAGCGCGCGGCCCCAGAACTAATGCTGGCGCACGGTAACCAGACGACAGTTGCACGCTGCTTGCCTTGTGTATTTGAACACAACACGCGGCTCCAGAACTAATCCTGGCGCATGGAAGCTAGACCACAGCTGCACGCTGCTTGCCTTGTGTATTTGAACACAACACGCGGCTCCAGAACTAATGCTGGCGCACGGTAACCAGACGAGAGCCGCACGCTGCTTGCCTTGTGTATTTGAACACAACACGCGGCCCCAGAACTAATGCTGGCGCACGGTAGCTAGACCACAGCTGCACGCTGCTTGCCTTGTGTATTTGAACACAACACGCGGCTCCAGAACTAATGCTGGCGCACGGTAACCAGACGACAGTTGCACGCTGCTTGCCTTGTGTATTTGAACACAACACGCGGCTCCAGAACTAATGCTGGCGCACGGTAACCAGACGACAGCTGCACGCTGCTTGCCTTGTGTATTTGAACACAACACGCGGCTCCAGAACTAATGCTGGCGCACGGTAACCAGACGACAGCTGCACGCTGCTTGCCTTGTGTATTTGAACACAACACGCGGCCCCAGAACTAATGCTGGCGCACGGTAACCAGACGACAGCTGCACGCTGCTTGCCTTGTGTATTTGAACACAACACGCGGCTCCAGAACTAATGCTGGCGCACGGTAACCAGACGACAGCTGCACGCTGCTTGCCTTGTGTATTTGAACACAACACGCGGCCCCAGAACTAATGCTGGCGCACGGTAACCAGACGACAGCTGCACGCTGCTTGCCTTGTGAATTAGAGCACAGCGCGCGGCTCCAGAACTAATGCTGGCGCACGGTAACCAGACGACAGCTGCACGCTGCTTGCCTTGTGTATTTGAACACAACACGCGGCTCCAGAACTAATGCTGGCGCATGGAAGCTAGACCACAGCTGCACGCTGCTTGCCTTGTGTATTTGAACACAACACGCGGCTCCAGAACTAATGCTGGCGCATGGAAGCTAGACCACAGCTGCACGCTGCTTGCCTTGTGTATTTGAACACAACACGCGGCCCCAGAACTAATGCTGGCGCACGGTAACCAGACGACAGCTGCACGCTGCTTGCCTTGTGTATTTGAACACAACACGCGGCTCCAGAACTAATGCTGGCGCACGGTAACCCGACGACAGCTGCACGCTGCTTGCCTTGTGTATTTGAACACAACACGCGGCCCCAGAACTAATGCTGGCGCACGGTAACCAGACGAGAGCTGCACGCTGCTTGCCTTGTGAATTAGAGCACAGCGCGCGGCTCCAGAACTAATGCTGGCGCACGGTAACCAGACGACAGCTGCACGCTGCTTGCCTTGTGTATTTGAACACAACACGCGGCTCCAGAACTAATGCTGGCGCACGGTAACCAGACGACAGCTGCACGCTGCTTGCCTTGTGTATTTGAACACAACACGCGGCTCCAGAACTAATGCTGGCGCACGGTAACCAGACGACAGCTGCACGCTGCTTGCTTTGTGTATTTGAACACAACACGCGGCTCCAGAACTAATGCTGGCGCACGGTAACCAGACGACAGCTGCACGCTGCTTGCCTTGTGTATTTGAACACAACACGCGGCTCCAGAACTAATGCTGGCGCACGGTAACCAGACGACAGCTGCACGCTGCTTGCCTTGTGTATTTGAACACAACACGCGGCACCAGAACTAATGCTGGCGCACGGTAACCAGACGACAGCTGCACGCTGCTTGCCTTGTGTATTTGAACACAACACGCGGCTCCAGAAATAATGCTGGCGCACGGTAACCAGACGACAGCTGCACGCTGCTTGCCTTGTGTATTTGAACACGCGGCTCCAGAAATAATGCTGGCGCACGGTAACCAGATGACAGCTGCACGCTGCTTGCCTTGTGTATTTGAACACAACACGCGGCTCCAGAACTAATGCTGGCGCACGGTAACCAGACGACAGCTGCACGCTGCTTGCCCTGTGTATTTGAACACAACACGCGGCTCCAGAACTAATGCTGGCGCACGGTAACCAGACGACAGCTGCACGCTGCTTGCCTTGTGTATTTGAACAGAGCGCGCGGCTCCAGAACTAATGCTGGCGCACGGTAACCAGACGACAGCTGCACGCTGCTTGCCTTGTGTATTTGAACACAACACGCGGCTCCAGAACTAATGCTGGCGCACGGTAACCAGACGACAGCTGCACGCTGCTTGCCTTGTGTATTTGAACACAACACGCGGCTCCAGAACTATGCTGGCGCACGGTAACCAGACGACAGCTGCACGCTGCTTGCCTTGTGTATTTGAACACAACACGCGGCCCCAGAACTATGCTGGCGCACGGTAACCAGACGACAGCTGCACGCTGCTTGCCTTGTGTATTTGAACAGAGCGCGTGGCCCCAGAACTAATGCTGGCGCACGGTAGCTAGACGACAGCTGCACGCTGCTTGCCTTGTGTATTTGAACACAACACGCGGCCCCAGAACTAATGCTGGCGCACGGAAGCTAGACCACAGCTGCTCGCTGTTTGCATTGTGAATTTGAACAGAGCGCGCGGCTCCAGAACTAATGCTGGCGCACGGTAGCTAGACCACAGCTGCACGCTGCTTGCCTTGTGTATTTGAACACAACATGCGGCTCCAGAACTAATGCTGGCGCACGGTAAACAGACGACAGCTGCACGCTGCTTGCCTTGTGTATTTGAACACAGCGCGCGGCTCCAGAACTAATGCTGGCGCACGGTAACCAGACGACAGCTGCACGCTGTTTGCCTTGTGTATTTGAACACAACACGCGGCCCCAGAACTAATGCTGGCGCACGGTAGCTAGACCAGAGCTGCACGCTGCTTGCCTTGTGTATTTGAACACAACACGCGGCTCCAGAACTAATGCTGGCGCACGGTAACCAGACGAAAGCTGCACGCTGCTTGCCTTGTGTATTTGAACACAACACGCGGCACCAGAACTAATGCTGGCGCACGGTAACCAGACGACAGCTGCACGCTGCTTGCCTTGTGTATTTGAACACAACACGCGGCTCCAGAACTAATGCTGGCGCATGGAAGCTAGACGACAGCTGCACGCTGCTTGCCTTGTGTATTTGAACAGAGCGCGCGGCCCCAGAACTAATTCTGGCGCACGGTAACCAGACGACAGTTGCACGCTGCTTGCCTTGTGTATTTGAACACAACACGCGGCTCCAGAACTAATCCTGGCGCATGGAAGCTAGACCACAGCTGCACGCTGCTTGCCTTTTGTATTTGAACACAACACGCGGCTCCAGAACTAATGCTGGCGCACGGTAACCAGACGAGAGCCGCACGCTGCTTGCCTTGTGTATTTGAACACAACACGCAGCCCCAGAACTAATGCTGGCGCACGGTAGCTAGACCACAGCTGCACGCTGCTTGCCTTGTGTATTTGAACACAACACGCGGCTCCAGAACTAATGCTGGCGCACGGTAACCAGACGACAGTTGCACGCTGCTTGCCTTGTGTATTTGAACACAACACGCGGCTCCAGAACTAATGCTGGCGCACGGTAACCAGACGACAGCTGCACGCTGCTTGCCTTGTGTATTTGAACACAACACGCGGCTCCAGAACTAATGCTGGCGCACGGTAACCAGACGACAGCTGCACGCTGCTTGCCTTGTGTATTTGAACACAACACGCGGCCCCAGAACTAATGCTGGCGCACGGTAACCAGACGACAGCTGCACGCTGCTTGCCTTGTGTATTTGAACACAACACGCGGCTCCAGAACTAATGCTGGCGCACGGTAACCAGACGACAGCTGCACGCTGCTTGCCTTGTGTATTTGAACACAACACGCGGCCCCAGAACTAATGCTGGCGCACGGTAACCAGACGACAGCTGCACGCTGCTTGCCTTGTGAATTAGAGCACAGCGCGCGGCTCCAGAACTAATGCTGGCGCACGGTAACCAGACGACAGCTGCACGCTGCTTGCCTTGTGTATTTGAACACAACACGCGGCTCCAGAACTAATGCTGGCGCATGGAAGCTAGACCACAGCTGCACGCTGCTTGCCTTGTGTATTTGAACACAACACGCGGCCCCAGAACTAATGCTGGCGCACGGTAACCAGACGACAGCTGCACGCTGCTTGCCTTGTGAATTAGAGCACAGCGCGCGGCTCCAGAACTAATGCTGGCGCACGGTAACCAGACGACAGCTGCACGCTGCTTGCCTTGTGTATTTGAACACAACACGCGGCTCCAGAACTAATGCTGGCGCACGGTAACCAGACGACAGCTGCACGCTGCTTGCCTTGTGTATTTGAACACAACACGCGGCTCCAGAACTAATGCTGGCGCACGGTAACCAGACGACAGCTGCACGCTGCTTGCTTTGTGTATTTGAACACAACACGCGGCTCCAGAACTAATGCTGGCGCACGGTAACCAGACGACAGCTGCACGCTGCTTGCCTTGTGTATTTGAACACAACACGCGGCTCCAGAACTAATGCTGGCGCACGGTAACCAGACGACAGCTGCACGCTGCTTGCCTTGTGTATTTGAACACAACACGCGGCACCAGAACTAATGCTGGCGCACGGTAACCAGACGACAGCTGCACGCTGCTTGCCTTGTGTATTTGAACACAACACGCGGCTCCAGAACTAATGCTGGCCCACGGTGGCTAGACGACAGCTGCACGCTGCTTGCCTTGTGTATTTGAACACAACACGCGGCTTCAGAACTAATGCTGGAGCATGGTAACCAGACGACAGCTGCACGCTGCTTGCCTTGTGTATTTGAACACAACACGCGGCTCCAGAACTAATGCTGGCGCACGGTAACCAGACGACAGCTGCACGCTGCTTGCCTTGTGTATTTGAACACAACACGCGGCTCCAGAAATAATGCTGGCGCACGGTAACCAGATGACAGCTGCACGCTGCTTGCCTTGTGTATTTGAACACAACACGCGGCTCCAGAACTAATGCTGGCGCACGGTAACCAGACGACAGCTGCACGCTGCTTGCCCTGTGTATTTGAACACAACACGCGGCTCCAGAACTAATGCTGGCGCACGGTAACCAGACGACAGCTGCACTCTGCTTGCCTTGTGTATTTGAACAGAGCGCGCGGCTCCAGAACTAATGCTGGCGCACGGTAACCAGACGACAGCTGCACGCTGCTTGCCTTGTGTATTTGAACACAACACGCGGCTCCAGAACTAATGCTGGCGCACGGTAACCAGACGACAGCTGCACGCTGCTTGCCTTGTGTATTTGAACACAACACGCGGCTCCAGAACTATGCTGGCGCACGGTAACCAGACGACAGCTGCACGCTGCTTGCCTTGTGTATTTGAACACAACACGCGGCCCCAGAACTATGCTGGCGCACGGTAACCAGACGACAGCTGCACGCTGCTTGCCTTGTGTATTTGAACAGAGCGCGTGGCCCCAGAACTAATGCTGGCGCACGGTAGCTAGACGACAGCTGCACGCTGCTTGCCTTGTGTATTTGAACACAACACGCGGCCCCAGAACTAATGCTGGCGCACGGAAGCTAGACCACAGCTGCTCGCTGTTTGCCTTGTGAATTTGAACAGAGCGCGCGGCTCCAGAACTAATGCTGGCGCACGGTAGCTAGACCACAGCTGCACGCTGCTTGCCTTGTGTATTTGAACACAACATGCGGCTCCAGAACTAATGCTGGCGCACGGTAAACAGACGACAGCTGCACGCTGCTTGCCTTGTGTATTTGAACACAGCGCGCGGCTCCAGAACTAATGCTGGCGCACGGTAACCAGACGACAGCTGCACGCTGCTTGCCTTGTGTATTTGAACACAACACGCGGCCCCAGAACTAATGCTGGCGCACGGTAGCTAGACCACAGCTGCACGCTGCTTGCCTTGTGTATTTGAACACAACACGCGGCTCCAGAACTAATGCTGGCGCACGGTAACCAGACGAAAGCTGCACGCTGCTTGCCTTGTGTATTTGAACACAACACGCGGCACCAGAACTAATGCTGGCGCACGGTAACCAGACGACAGTTGCACGCTGCTTGCCTTGTGTATTTGAACACAACACGCGGCTCCAGAACTAATGCTGGCGCACGGTAACCAGACGACAGCTGCACGCTGCTTGCCTTGTGTATTTGAACACAACACGCGGCTCCAGAACTAATGCTGGCGCATGGAAGCTAGACCATAGCTGCACGCTGCTTGCCTTGTGTATTTGAACACAACACGCGGCTCCAGAACTAATGCTGGCGCACGGTAACCAGACGACAGCTGCACGCTGCTTGCCTTGTGTATTTGAACACAACACGCGGCTCCAGAACTAATGCTGGCGCATGGAAGCTAGACGACAGCTGCACGCTGCTTGCCTTGTGTATTTGAACAGAGCGCGCGGCCCCAGAACTAATGCTGGCGCACGGTAACCAGACGACAGTTGCACGCTGCTTGCCTTGTGTATTTGAACACAACACGCGGCTCCAGAACTAATCCTGGCGCTTGGAAGCTAGACCACAGCTGCACGCTGCTTGCCTTGTGTATTTGAACACAACACGCGGCTCCAGAACTAATGCTGGCGCACGGTAACCAGACGAGAGCCGCACGCTGCTTGCCTTGTGTATTTGAACACAACACGCGGCCCCAGAACTAATGCTGGCGCACGGTAGCTAGACCACAGCTGCACGCTGCTTGCCTTGTGTATTTGAACACAACACGCGGCTCCAGAACTAATGCTGGCGCACGGTAACCAGACGACAGTTGCACGCTGCTTGCCTTGTGTATTTGAACACAACACGCGGCTCCAGAACTAATGCTGGCGCACGGTAACCAGACGACAGCTGCACGCTGCTTGCCTTGTGTATTTGAACACAACACGCGGCTCCAGAACTAATGCTGGCGCACGGTAACCAGACGACAGCTGCACGCTGCTTGCCTTGTGTATTTGAACACAACACGCGGCCCCAGAACTAATGCTGGCGCACGGTAACCAGACGACAGCTGCACGCTGCTTGCCTTGTGTATTTGAACACAACACGCGGCTCCAGAACTAATGCTGGCGCACGGTAACCAGACGACAGCTGCACGCTGCTTGCCTTGTGTATTTGAACACAACACGCGGCCCCAGAACTAATGCTGGCGCACGGTAACCAGACGACAGCTGCACGCTGCTTGCCTTGTGAATTAGAGCACAGCGCGCGGCTCCAGAACTAATGCTGGCGCACGGTAACCAGACGACAGCTGCACGCTGCTTGCCTTGTGTATTTGAACACAACACGCGGCTCCAGAACTAATGCTGGCGCATGGAAGCTAGACCACAGCTGCACGCTGCTTGCCTTGTGTATTTGAACACAACACGTGGCTCCAGAACTAATGCTGGCGCATGGAAGCTAGACCACAGCTGCACGCTGCTTGCCTTGTGTATTTGAACACAACACGCGGCCCCAGAACTAATGCTGGCGCACGGTAACCAGACGACAGCTGCACTCTGCTTGCCTTGTGTATTTGAACACAACACGCGGCTCCAGAACTAATGCTGGCGCACGGTAACCAGACGACAGCTGCACGCTGCTTGCCTTGTGTATTTGAACACAACACGCGGCCCCAGAACTAATGCTGGCGCACAGTAACCAGACGACAGCTGCACGCTGCTTGCCTTGTGTATTTGAACACAGCGCGCGGCCCCAGAACTAATGCTGGCGCACGGTAGCCAGACGACAGCTGCACGCTGCTTGCCTTGTGTATTTGAACACAACACGCGGCTCCAGAACTAATGCTGGCGCACGGTAACCAGACGACAGTTGCACGCTGCTTGCCTTGTGTATTTGAACACAACACGCGGCTCCAGAACTAATGCTGGCGCACGGTAACCAGACCACAGCTGCACGCTGCTTGCCTTGTGTATTTGAACACAACGCGCGGCCCCAGAACTAATGCTGGCGCACGGTAACCAGACGAATGCTGCACGCTGCTTGCCTTGTGTATTTGAACACAACACGCGGCTCCAGAACTAATGCTGGCGCACGGTAACCAGACGACAGCTGCACGCTGCTTGCCTTGTGTATTTGAACACAACACGCGGCTCCAGAACTAATGCTGGCGCACGGTAACCAGACGACAGCTGCACGCTGCTTGCCTTGTGTATTTGAACACAACACGCGGCCCCAGAACTAATGCTGGCGCACGGTAACCAGACGACATCTGCACGCTGCTTGCCTTGTGTATTTGAACACAACACGCGGCCCCAGAACTAATGCTGGCGCACGGTAACCAGACGACAGCTGCACGCTGCTTGCCTTGTGTATTTGAACACAACAAGCGGCTCCAGAACTAATGCTGGTGCACGGTAACCAGACGACAGCTGCACGCTGCTTGCCTTGTGTATTTGAACACAACACGCGGCCCCAGAACTAATGCTGGCGCACGGTAACCAGACGACAGCTGCACGCTGCTTGCCTTGTGAATTAGAGCACAGCGCGCGGCTCCAGAACTAATGCTGGCGCACGGTAACCAGACGACAGCTGCACGCTGCTTGCCTTGTGTATTTGAACACAACACGCGGCTCCAGAACTAATGCTGGCGCATGGAAGCTAGACCACAGCTGCACGCTGCTTGCCTTGTGTATTTGAACACAACACGCGGCTCCAGAACTAATTCTGGCGCACGGAAGCTAGACCACAGCTGCACGCTGCTTGCCTTGTGTATTTGAACACAACACGCGGCCCCAGAACTAATGCTGGCGCACGGTAACCAGACGACAGCTGCACGCTGCTTGCCTTGTGTATTTGAACACAACACGCGGCTCCAGAACTAATGCTGGCGCACGGTAACCAGACGACAGCTGCACGCTGCTTGCCTTGTGTATTTGAACACAACACGCGGCCCCAGAACTAATGCTGGCGCACGGTAACCAGACGAGAGCTGCACGCTGCTTGCCTTGTGAATAAGAGCACAGCGCGCGGCTCCAGAACTAATGCTGGCGCACGGTGGCTAGACGACAGCTGCACGCTGCTTGCCTTGTGTATTTGAACACAACACGCGGCTCCAGAACTAATGCTGGCGCACGGTAACCAGACGACAGCTGCACGCTGCTTGCCTTGTGTATTTGAACACAACACGCGGCTCCAGAACTAATGCTGGCGCACGGTAACCAGACGACAGCTGCACGCTGCTTGCCTTGTGTATTTGAACACAACACGCGGCTCCAGAACTAATGCTGGCGCACGGTAACCAGACGACAGCTGCACGCTGCTTGCCTTGTGTATTTGAACACAACACGCGGCTCCAGAACTAATGCTGGCGCACGGTAACCAGACGACAGCTGCACGCTGCTTGCCTTGTGTATTTGAACACAACACGCGGCCCCAGAACTAATGCTGGCGCACGGTAACCAGACGACATCTGCACGCTGCTTGCCTTGTGTATTTGAACACAACACGCGGCCCCAGAACTAATGCTGGCGCACGGTAACCAGACGACAGCTGCACGCTGCTTGCCTTGTGTATTTGAACACAACAAGCGGCTCCAGAACTAATGCTGGCGCACGGTAACCAGACGACAGCTGCACGCTGCTTGCCTTGTGTATTTGAACACAACACGCGGCCCCAGAACTAATGCTGGCGCACGGTAACCAGACGACAGCTGCACGCTGCTTGCCTTGTGAATTAGAGCACAGCGCGCGGCTCCAGAACTAATGCTGGCGCACGGTAACCAGACGACAGCTGCACGCTGCTTGCCTTGTGTATTTGAACACAACACGCGGCTCCAGAACTAATGCTGGCGCATGGAAGCTAGACCACAGCTGCACGCTGCTTGCCTTGTGTATTTGAACACAACACGCGGCTCCAGAACTAATTCTGGCGCACGGAAGCTAGACCACAGCTGCACGCTGCTTGCCTTGTGTATTTGAACACAACACGCGGCCCCAGAACTAATGCTGGCGCACGGTAACCAGACGACAGCTGCACGCTGCTTGCCTTGTGTATTTGAACACAACACGCGGCTCCAGAACTAATGCTGGCGCACGGTAACCAGACGACAGCTGCACGCTGCTTGCCTTGTGTATTTGAACACAACACGCGGCCCCAGAACTAATGCTGGCGCACGGTAACCAGACGAGAGCTGCACGCTGCTTGCCTTGTGAATAAGAGCACAGCGCGCGGCTCCAGAACTAATGCTGGCGCACGGTGGCTAGACGACAGCTGCACGCTGCTTGCCTTGTGTATTTGAACACAACACGCGGCTCCAGAACTAATGCTGGCGCACGGTAACCAGACGACAGCTGCACGCTGCTTGCCTTGTGTATTTGAACACAACACGCGGCTCCAGAACTAATGCTGGCGCACGGTAACCAGACGACAGCTGCACGCTGCTTGCCTTGTGTATTTGAACACAACACGCGGCTCCAGAACTAATGCTGGCGCACGGAAGCTAGACCACAGCTGCTCGCTGCTTGCCTTGTGAATTTGAACAGAGCGCGTGGCCCCAGAACTAATG
The DNA here is from genome assembly GCA_946902985.2 of Meconema thalassinum. Lineage (NCBI taxonomy): Eukaryota > Metazoa > Arthropoda > Insecta > Orthoptera > Tettigoniidae > Meconema > Meconema thalassinum. The sequence goes on along the minus strand of OX336393.1, from coordinate 535,656,800 downwards.
CTGGCGCACGGTAGCTAGACGACAGCTGCACGCTGCTTGCCTTGTGTATTTGAACACCACACGCGGCTCCAGAACTAATGCTGGCGCACGGTAACCAGACGACAGCTGCACGCTGCTTGCCTTGTGTATTTGAACACAACACGCGGCTCCAGAACTAATGCTGGCGCACGGTAACCAGACGACAGCTGCACGCTGCTTGCCTTGTGTATTTGAACACAACACGCGGTCCCAGAACTAATGCTGGCGCACGGTAACCAGACGACAGCTGCACGCTGCTTGCCTTGTGTATTTGAACAGAGCGCGTGGCCCCAGAACTAATGCTGGCGCACGGTAACCAGACGACAGCTGCACACTGCTTGCCTTGTGTATTTGAACACAACACGCGGCTCCAGAACTAATGCTGGCGCACGGTAACCAGACGACAGCTGCACGCTGCTTGCCTTGTGTATTTGAACACCACACGCGGCCCCAAAACTAATGCTGGCGCACGGTAACCAGACGACAGTTGCACGCTGCTTGCCTTGTGTATTTGAACACAGCGCGCGGCTCCAGAACTAATGCTGGCGCACGGTAACCAGACGACAGCTGCACGCTGCTTGCCTTGTGTATTTGAACACAACACGCTGCTCCGGAACTAATTCTGGCGCACGGTAACCAGACGACAGCTGCACGCTGCTTGCCTTGTGTATTTGAACACAACACGCGGCTCCAGAACTAATGCTGGCGCACGGTAACCAGACGACAGCTGCACGCTGCTTGCCTTGTGTATTTGAACACAGCGCGCGGCTCCAGAACTAATGCTGGCGCACGGTAGCTAGACGACAGCTGCACGCTGCTTGCCTTGTGTATTTGAACACCACACGCGGCTCCAGAACTAATGCTGACGCACGGTAACCAGAAGACGACAGCTGCACGCTGCTTGCCTTGTGTATTTGAACACAGCGCGCGGCTCCAGAAATAATGCTGGCGCACGGTAACCAGACGACAGTTGCACGCTGCTTGCCTTGTGTATTTGAACACAACGCTCGGCTCCAGAACTAATGCTGGCCCACGGTGGCTAGACGACAGCTGCACGCTGCTTGCCTTGTGTATTTCAACACAACACGCGGCGCCAGAACTAATGCTGGCGCACGGTAACCAGACGACAGCTGCACGCTGCTTGCCTTGTGTATTTGAACACAACACGTGGCTCCAGAACTAATGCTGGCGCACGGTAACCAGACGACAGCTGCACGCTGCTTGCCTTGTGTATTTGAACACAACACGCGGCCCCAGAACTAATGCTGGCGCACGGTAACCAGACGACAGCTGCACGCTGCTTGCCTTGTGTATTTGAACACAACACGCGGCTCCAGAACTAATGCTGGCGCACGGTAACCAGACGACAGTTGCACGCTGCTTGCCTTGTGTATTTGAACACAACACGCGGCTCCAGAACTAATTCTGGCGCACGGTAACCAGACGACAGCTGCACGCTGCTTGCCTTGTGTATTTGAACACAACACGCGGCTCCAGAACTAATGCTGGCGCACGGTAACCAGACGACAGCTGCACGCTGCTTGCCTTGTGTATTTGAACACAACACGCGGCTCCAGAACTAATGCTGGCGCACGGTAACCAGACGACAGCTGCACGCTGCTTGCCTTGTGTATTTGAACACAACACGCGGCACCAGAACTAATGCTGGAGCACGGTAACCAGACGACAGCTGCACGCTGCTTGCCTTGTGTATTTGAATACAACACGCGGCACCAGAACTAATGCTGGCGCACGGTAACCAGACGACAGCTGCACGCTGCTTGCCTTGTGTATTTGAACACAACATGCGGCTCCAGAACTAATGCTGGCGCACGGTAACCAGACGACAGCTGCACGCTGCTTGACTTGTGTATTTGAACACAATACGCGGCTCCAGAACTAATGCTGGCGCACGGTAACCAGACGACAGCTGCACGCTGCTTGCCTTGTGTATTTGAACACAACACGCGGCTCCAGAATTAATGCTGGCGCACGGTAACCAGACGACAGCTGCACGCTGCTTGCCTTGTGTATTTGAACACAACACGCGGCTCCAGAACTAATGCTGGCGCACGGTAACCAGATGACAGCTGCACGCTGCTTGCCTTGTGTATTTGAACACAACACGAGGCTCCAGAACTAATGCTGGCGCACGGTAACCAAACGACAGCTGCACGCTGCTTGCCTTGTGTATTTGAACACAACACGCGGCTCCAGAACTAATGCTGGCGCACGGTAACCAGACGACAGCTGCACGCTGCTTGCCTTGTGTATTTGAACACAACACGCGGCTCCAGAACTAATGCTGGCGCACGGTAACCAGACGACAGCTGCACGCTGCTTGCCTTGTGTATTTGAACACAATACGCGGCTCCAGAAATAATGCTGGCGCACGGTGGCTAGACGACAGCTGCACGCTGCTTGCCTTGTGTATTTGAACACCACACGCGGCCCCAATACTAATGCTGGCGCATGGTAACCAGACGACAGCTGCACGCTGCTTGCCTTGTGTATTTGAACACAACACGCGGCTCCAGAACTAATGCTGGCGCACGGTAACCAGACGACAGCTGCACGCTGCTTGCCTTGTGTATTTGAACACAACACGCGGCTCCAGAACTATGCTGGCGCACGGTAACCAGACGACAGCTGCACGCTGCTTGCCTTGTGTATTTGAACACAACACGCGGCCCCAGAACTATGCTGGCGCACGGTAACCAGACGACAGCTGCACGCTGCTTGCCTTGTGTATTTGAACAGAGCGCGTGGCCCCAGAACTAATGCTGGCGCACGGTAGCTAGACGACAGCTGCACGCTGCTTGCCTTGTGTATTTGAACACAACACGCGGCCCCAGAACTAATGCTGGCGCACGGAAGCTAGACCACAGCTGCTCGCTGTTTGCCTTGTGAATTTGAACAGAGCGCGCGGCTCCAGAACTAATGCTGGCGCACGGTAGCTAGACCACAGCTGCACGCTGCTTGCCTTGTGTATTTGAACACAACATGCGGCTCCAGAACTAATGCTGGCGCACGGTAAACAGACGACAGCTGCACGCTGCTTGCCTTGTGTATTTGAACACAGCGCGCGGCTCCAGAACTAATGCTGGCGCAGGGTAACCAGACGACAGCTGCACGCTGCTTGCCTTGTGTATTTGAACACAACACGCGGCCCCAGAACTAATGCTGGCGCACGGTAGCTAGACCACAGCTGCACGCTGCTTGCCTTGTGTATTTGAACACAACACGCGGCTCCAGAACTAATGCTGGCGCACGGTAACCTGACGAAAGCTGCACGCTGCTTGCCTTGTGTATTTGAACACAACACGCGGCACCAGAACTAATGCTGGCGCACGGTAACCAGACGACAGCTGCACGCTGCTTGCCTTGTGTATTTGAACACAACACGCGGCTCCAGAACTAATGCTGGCGCACGGTAACCAGACGACAGCTGCACGCTGCTTGCCTTGTGTATTTGAACACAACACGCGGCTCCAGAACTAATGCTGGCGCATGGAAGCTAGACCACAGCTGCACGCTGCTTGCCTTGTGTATTTGAACACAACACGCGGCTCCAGAACTAATGCTGGCGCACGGTAACCAGACGACAGCTGCACGCTGCTTGCCTTGTGTATTTGAACACAACACGCGGCTCCAGAACTAATGCTGGCGCATGGAAGCTAGACGACAGCTGCACGCTGCTTGCCTTGTGTATTTGAACAGAGCGCGCGGCCCCAGAACTAATGCTGGCGCACGGTAACCAGACGACAGTTGCACGCTGCTTGCCTTGTGTATTTGAACACAACACGCGGCTCCAGAACTAATCCTGGCGCTTGGAAGCTAGACCACAGCAGCACGCTGCTTGCCTTGTGTATTTGAACACAACACGCGGCTCCAGAACTAATGCTGGCGCACGGTAACCAGACGAGAGCCGCACGCTGCTTGCCTTGTGTATTTGAACACAACACGCGGCCCCAGAACTAATGCTGGCGCACGGTAGCTAGACCACAGCTGCACGCTGCTTGCCTTGTGTATTTGAACACAACACGCGGCTCCAGAACTAATGCTGGCGCACGGTAACCAGACGACAGTTGCACGCTGCTTGCCTTGTGTATTTGAACACAACACGCGGCTCCAGAACTAATGCTGGCGCACGGTAACCAGACGACAGCTGCACGCTGCTTGCCTTGTGTATTTGAACACAACACGCGGCTCCAGAACTAATGCTGGCGCACGGTAACCAGACGACAGCTGCACGCTGCTTGCCTTGTGTATTTGAACACAACACGCGGCCCCAGAACTAATGCTGGCGCACGGTAACCAGACGACAGCTGCACGCTGCTTGCCTTGTGTATTTGAACACAACACGCGGCTCCAGAACTAATGCTGGCGCACGGTAACCAGACGACAGCTGCACGCTGCTTGCCTTGTGTATTTGAACACAACACGCGGCCCCAGAACTAATGCTGGCGCACGGTAACCAGACGACAGCTGCACGCTGCTTGCCTTGTGAATTAGAGCACAGCGCGCGGCTCCAGAACTAATGCTGGCGCACGGTAACCAGACGACAGCTGCACGCTGCTTGCCTTGTGTATTTGAACACAACACGCGGCTCCAGAACTAATGCTGGCGCATGGAAGCTAGACCACAGCTGCACGCTGCTTGCCTTGTGTATTTGAACACAACACGCGGCTCCAGAACTAATGCTGGCGCATGGAAGCTAGACCACAGCTGCACGCTGCTTGCCTTGTGTATTTGAACACAACACGCGGCCCCAGAACTAATGCTGGCGCACGGTAACCAGACGACAGCTGCACTCTGCTTGCCTTGTGTATTTGAACACAACACGCGGCTCCAGAACTAATGCTGGCGCACGGTAACCAGACGACAGCTGCACGCTGCTTGCCTTGTGTATTTGAACACAACACGCGGCCCCAGAACTAATGCTGGCGCACAGTAACCAGACGACAGCTGCACGCTGCTTGCCTTGTGTATTTGAACACAGCGCGCGGCCCCAGAACTAATGCTGGCGCACGGTAGCCAGACGACAGCTGCACGCTGCTTGCCTTGTGTATTTGAACACAACACGCGGCTCCAGAACTAATGCTGGCGCACGGTAACCAGACGACAGTTGCACGCTGCTTGCCTTGTGTATTTGAACACAACACGCGGCTCCAGAACTAATGCTGGCGCACGGTAACCAGACCACAGCTGCACGCTGCTTGCCTTGTGTATTTGAACACAACGCGCGGCCCCAGAACTAATGCTGGCGCACGGTAACCAGACGACAGCTGCACGCTGCTTGCCTTGTGTATTTGAACACAACACGCGGCTCCAGAACTAATGCTGGCGCACGGTAACCAGACGACAGCTGCACGCTGCTTGCCTTGTGTATTTGAACACAACACGCGGCTCCAGAACTAATGCTGGCGCACGGTAACCAGACGACAGCTGCACGCTGCTTGCCTTGTGTATTTGAACACAACACGCGGCCCCAGAACTAATGCTGGCGCACGGTAACCAGACGACATCTGCACGCTGCTTGCCTTGTGTATTTGAACACAACACGCGGCTCCAGAACTAATGCTGGCGCACGGTAACCAGACGACAGCTGCACGCTGCTTGCCTTGTGTATTTGAACACAACAAGCGGCTCCAGAACTAATGCTGGCGCACGGTAACCAGACGACAGCTGCACGCTGCTTGCCTTGTGTATTTGAACACAACACGCGGCCCCAGAACTAATGCTGGCGCACGGTAACCAGACGACAGCTGCACGCTGCTTTCCTTGTGAATTAGAGCACAGCGCGCGGCTCCAGAACTAATGCTGGCGCACGGTAACCAGACGACAGCTGCACGCTGCTTGCCTTGTGTATTTGAACACAACACGCGGCTCCAGAACTAATGCTGGCGCATGGAAGCTAGACCACAGCTGCACGCTGCTTGCCTTGTGTATTTGAACACAACACGCGGCTCCAGAACTAATTCTGGCGCACGGAAGCTAGACCACAGCTGCACGCTGCTTGCCTTGTGTATTTGAACACAACACGCGGCCCCAGAACTAATGCTGGCGCACGGTAACCAGACGACAGCTGCACGCTGCTTGCCTTGTGTATTTGAACACAACACGCGGCTCCAGAACTAATGCTGGCGCACGGTAACCAGACGACAGCTGCACGCTGCTTGCCTTGTGTATTTGAACACAACACGCGGCCCCAGAACTAATGCTGGCGCACGGTAACCAGACGAGAGCTGCACGCTGCTTGCCTTGTGAATAAGAGCACAGCGCGCGGCTCCAGAACTAATGCTGGCGCACGGTGGCTAGACGACAGCTGCACGCTGCTTGCCTTGTGTATTTGAACACAACACGCGGCTCCAGAACTAATGCTGGCGCACGGTAACCAGACGACAGCTGCACGCTGCTTGCCTTGTGTATTTGAACACAACACGCGGCTCCAGAACTAATGCTGGCGCACGGTAACCAGACGACAGCTGCACGCTGCTTGCCTTGTGTATTTGAACACAACACGCGGCTCCAGAACTAATGCTGGCGCACGGAAGCTAGACCACAGCTGCTCGCTGCTTGCCTTGTGAATTTGAACAGAGCGCGTGGCCCCAGAACTAATGCTGGCGCACGGTAGCTAGACGACAGCTGCACGCTGCTTGCCTTGTGTATTTGAACACCACACGCGGCTCCAGAACTAATGCTGGCGCACGGTAACCAGACGACAGCTGCACGCTGCTTGCCTTGTGTATTTGAACACAACACGCGGCTCCAGAACTAATGCTGGCGCACGGTAACCAGACGACAGCTGCACGCTGCTTGCCTTGTGTATTTGAACACAACACGCGGCTCCAGAACTAATGCTGGCGCACGGTAACCAGACGACAGCTGCACGCTGCTTGCCTTGTGTATTTGAACACAACACGCGGCACCAGAACTAATGCTGGAGCACGGTAACCAGACGACAGCTGCACGCTGCTTGCCTTGTGTATTTGAACACAACACGCGGCACCAGAACTAATGCTGGCCCACGGTAACCAGACGACAGCTGCACGCTGCTTGCCTTGTGTATTTGAACACAACATGCGGCTCCAGAACTAATGCTGGCGCACGGTAACCAGACGACAGCTGCACGCTGCTTGACTTGTGTATTTGAACACAATACGCGGCTCCAGAACTAATGCTGGCGCACGGTAACCAGACGACAGCTGCACGCTGCTTGCCTTGTGTATTTGAACACAACACGCGGCTCCAGAATTAATGCTGGCGCACGGTAACCAGACGACAGCTGCACGCTGCTTGCCTTGTGTATTTGAACACAACACGCGGCTCCAGAACTAATGCTGGCGCACGGTAACCAGATGACAGCTGCACGCTGCTTGCCTTGTGTATTTGAACACAACACGAGGCTCCAGAACTAATGCTGGCGCACGGTAACCAAACGACAGCTGCACGCTGCTTGCCTTGTGTATTTGAACACAACACGCGGCTCCAGAACTAATGCTGGCGCACGGTAACCAGACGAGAGCTGCACGCTGCTTGCCTTGTGTATTTGAACACAACACGCGGCTCCAGAACTATGCTGGCGCACGGTAACCAGACGACAGCTGCAAGCTGCTTGCCTTGTGTATTTGAACAGAGCGCGTGGCCCCAGAAATAATGCTGGCGCACGGTAACCAGACGACAGCTGCACGCTGCTTGCCTTGTGTATTTGAACACAACACGCGGCTCCAGAACTAATGCTGGCGCACGGTAACCAGACGACAGCTGCACGCTGCTTGCCTTGTGTATTTGAACACAATACGCGGCTCCAGAAATAATGCTGGCGCACGGTGGCTAGACGACAGCTGCACGCTGCTTGCCTTGTGTATTTGAACACCACACGCGGCCCCAATACTAATGCTGGCGCATGGTAACCAGACGACAGCTGCACGCTGCTTGCCTTGTGTATTTGAACACAACACGCGGCTCCAGAACTAATGCTGGCGCACGGTAACCAGACGACAGCTGCACGCTGCTTGCCTTGTGTATTTGAACACAACACGCGGCTCCAGAACTATGCTGGCGCACGGTAACCAGACGACAGCTGCACGCTGCTTGCCTTGTGTATTTGAACACAACACGCGGCCCCAGAACTATTCTGGCGCACGGTAACCAGACGACAGCTGCACGCTGCTTGCCTTGTGTATTTGAACAGAGCGCGTGGCCCCAGAACTAATGCTGGCGCACGGTAGCTAGACGACAGCTGCACGCTGCTTGCCTTGTGTATTTGAACACAACACGCGGCCCCAGAACTAATGCTGGCGCACGGAAGCTAGACCACAGCTGCTCGCTGTTTGCCTTGTGAATTTGAACAGAGCGCGCGGCTCCAGAACTAATGCTGGCGCACGGTAGCTAGACCACAGCTGCACGCTGCTTGCCTTGTGTATTTGAACACAACATGCGGCTCCAGAACTAATGCTGGCGCACGGTAAACAGACGACAGCTGCACGCTGCTTGCCTTGTGTATTTGAACACAGCGCGCGGCTCCAGAACTAATGCTGGCGCACGGTAACCAGACGACAGCTGCACGCTGCTTGCCTTGTGTATTTGAACACAACACGCGGCCCCAGAACTAATGCTGGCGCACGGTAGCTAGACCACAGCTGCACGCTGCTTGCCTTGTGTATTTGAACACAACACGCGGCTCCAGAACTAATGCTGGCGCACGGTAACCTGACGAAAGCTGCACGCTGCTTGCCTTGTGTATTTGAACACAACACGCGGCACCAGAACTAATGCTGGCGCACGGTAACCAGACGACAGCTGCACGCTGCTTGCCTTGTGTATTTGAACACAACACGCGGCTCCAGAACTAATGCTGGCGCACGGTAACCAGACGACAGCTGCACGCTGCTTGCCTTGTGTATTTGAACACAACACGCGGCTCCAGAACTAATGCTGGCGCATGGAAGCTAGACCACAGCTGCACGCTGCTTGCCTTGTGTATTTGAACACAACACGCGGCTCCAGAACTAATGCTGGCGCACGGTAACCAGACGACAGCTGCACGCTGCTTGCCTTGTGTATTTGAACACAACACGCGGCTCCAGAACTAATGCTGGCGCATGGAAGCTAGACGACAGCTGCACGCTGCTTGCCTTGTGTATTTGAACAGAGCGCGCGGCCCCAGAACTAATGCTGGCGCACGGTAACCAGACGACAGTTGCACGCTGCTTGCCTTGTGTATTTGAACACAACACGCGGCTCCAGAACTAATCCTGGCGCTTGGAAGCTAGACCACAGCTGCACGCTGCTTGCCTTGTGTATTTGAACACAACACGCGGCTCCAGAACTAATGCTGGCGCACGGTAACCAGACGAGAGCCGCACGCTGCTTGCCTTGTGTATTTGAACACAACACGCGGCCCCAGAACTAATGCTGGCGCACGGTAGCTAGACCACAGCTGCACGCTGCTTGCCTTGTGTATTTGAACACAACACGCGGCTCCAGAACTAATGCTGGCGCACGGTAACCAGACGACAGTTGCACGCTGCTTGCCTTGTGTATTTGAACACAACACGCGGCTCCAGAACTAATGCTGGCGCACGGTAACCAGACGACAGCTGCACGCTGCTTGCCTTGTGTATTTGAACACAACACGCGGCTCCAGAACTAATGCTGGCGCACGGTAACCAGACGACAGCTGCACGCTGCTTGCCTTGTGTATTTGAACACAACACGCGGCCCCAGAACTAATGCTGGCGCACGGTAACCAGACGACAGCTGCACGCTGCTTGCCTTGTGTATTTGAACACAACACGCGGCTCCAGAACTAATGCTGGCGCACGGTAACCAGACGACAGCTGCACGCTGCTTGCCTTGTGTATTTGAACACAACACGCGGCCCCAGAACTAATGCTGGCGCACGGTAACCAGACGACAGCTGCACGCTGCTTGCCTTGTGAATTAGAGCACAGCGCGCGGCTCCAGAACTAATGCTGGCGCACGGTAACCAGACGACAGCTGCACGCTGCTTGCCTTGTGTATTTGAACACAACACGCGGCTCCAGAACTAATGCTGGCGCATGGAAGCTAGACCACAGCTGCACGCTGCTTGCCTTGTGTATTTGAACACAACACGCGGCTCCAGAACTAATGCTGGCGCATGGAAGCTAGACCACAGCTGCACGCTGCTTGCCTTGTGTATTTGAACACAACACGCGGCCCCAGAACTAATGCTGGCGCACGGTAACCAGACGACAGCTGCACTCTGCTTGCCTTGTGTATTTGAACACAACACGCGGCTCCAGAACTAATGCTGGCGCACGGTAACCAGACGACAGCTGCACGCTGCTTGCCTTGTGTATTTGAACACAACACGCGGCCCCAGAACTAATGCTGGCGCACAGTAACCAGACGACAGCTGCACGCTGCTTGCCTTGTGTATTTGAACACAGCGCGCGGCCCCAGAACTAATGCTGGCGCACGGTAGCCAGACGACAGCTGCACGCTGCTTGCCTTGTGTATTTGAACACAACACGCGGCTCCAGAACTAATGCTGGCGCACGGTAACCAGACGACAGTTGCACGCTGCTTGCCTTGTGTATTTGAACACAACACGCGGCTCCAGAACTAATGCTGGCGCACGGTAACCAGACCACAGCTGCACGCTGCTTGCCTTGTGTATTTGAACACAACGCGCGGCCCCAGAACTAATGCTGGCGCACGGTAACCAGACGACAGCTGCACGCTGCTTGCCTTGTGTATTTGAACACAACACGCGGCTCCAGAACTAATGCTGGCGCACGGTAACCAGACGACAGCTGCACGCTGCTTGCCTTGTGTATTTGAACACAACACGCGGCTCCAGAACTAATGCTGGCGCACGGTAACCAGACGACAGCTGCACGCTGCTTGCCTTGTGTATTTGAACACAACACGCGGCCCCAGAACTAATGCTGGCGCACGGTAACCAGACGACATCTGCACGCTGCTTGCCTTGTGTATTTGAACACAACACGCGGCTCCAGAACTAATGCTGGCGCACGGTAACCAGACGACAGCTGCACGCTGCTTGCCTTGTGTATTTGAACACAACAAGCGGCTCCAGAACTAATGCTGGCGCACGGTAACCGGACGACAGCTGCACGCTGCTTGCCTTGTGTATTTGAACACAACACGCGGCCCCAGAACTAATGCTGGCGCACGGTAACCAGACGACAGCTGCACGCTGCTTGCCTTGTGAATTAGAGCACAGCGCGCGGCTCCAGAACTAATGCTGGCGCACGGTAACCAGACGACAGCTGCACGCTGCTTGCCTTGTGTATTTGAACACAACACGCGGCTCCAGAACTAATGCTGGCGCATGGAAGCTAGACCACAGCTGCACTCTGCTTGCCTTGTGTATTTGAACACAACACGCGGCTCCAGAACTAATTCTGGCGCACGGAAGCTAGACCACAGCTGCACGCTGCTTGCCTTGTGTATTTGAACACAACACGCGGCCCCAGAACTAATGCTGGCGCACGGTAACCAGACGACAGCTGCACGCTGCTTGCCTTGTGTATTTGAACACAACACGCGGCTCCAGAACTAATGCTGGCGCACGGTAACCAGACGACAGCTGCACGCTGCTTGCCTTGTGTATTTGAACACAACACGCGGCCCCAGAACTAATGCTGGCGCACGGTAACCAGACGAGAGCTGCACGCTGCTTGCCTTGTGAATAAGAGCACAGCGCGCGGCTCCAGAACTAATGCTGGCGCACGGTGGCTAGACGACAGCTGCACGCTGCTTGCCTTGTGTATTTGAACACAACACGCGGCTCCAGAACTAATGCTGGCGCACGGTAACCAGACGACAGCTGCACGCTGCTTGCCTTGTGTATTTGAACACAACACGCGGCTCCAGAACTAATGCTGGCGCACGGTAACCAGACGACAGCTGCACGCTGCTTGCCTTGTGTATTTGAACACAACACGCGGCTCCAGAACTAATGCTGGCGCACGGAAGCTAGACCACAGCTGCTCGCTGCTTGCCTTGTGAATTTGAACAGAGCGCGTGGCCCCAGAACTAATGCTGGCGCACGGTAGCTAGACGACAGCTGCACGCTGCTTGCCTTGTGTATTTGAACACCACACGCGGCTCCAGAACTAATGCTGGCGCACGGTAACCAGACGACAGCTGCACGCTGCTTGCCTTGTGTATTTGAACACAACACGCGGCTCCAGAACTAATGCTGGCGCACGGTAACCAGACGACAGCTGCACGCTGCTTGCCTTGTGTATTTGAACACAACACGCGGTCCCAGAACTAATGCTGGCGCACGGTAACCAGACGACAGCTGCACGCTGCTTGCCTTGTGTATTTGAACAGAGCGCGTGGCCCCAGAACTAATGCTGGCGCACGGTAACCAGACGACAGCTGCACACTGCTTGCCTTGTGTATTTGAACACAACACGCGGCTCCAGAACTAATGCTGGCGCACGGTAACCAGACGACAGCTGCACGCTGCTTGCCTTGTGTATTTGAACACCACACGCGGCCCCAAAACTAATGCTGGCGCACGGTAACCAGACGACAGTTGCACGCTGCTTGCCTTGTGTATTTGAACACAGCGCGCGGCTCCAGAACTAATGCTGGCGCACGGTAACCAGACGACAGCTGCACGCTGCTTGCCTTGTGTATTTGAACACAACACGCTGCTCCGGAACTAATTCTGGCGCACGGTAACCAGACGACAGCTGCACGCTGCTTGCCTTGTGTATTTGAACACAACACGCGGCTCCAGAACTAATGCTGGCGCACGGTAACCAGACGACAGCTGCACGCTGCTTGCCTTGTGTATTTGAACACAGCGCGCGGCTCCAGAACTAATGCTGGCGCACGGTAGCTAGACGACAGCTGCACGCTGCTTGCCTTGTGTATTTGAACACCACACGCGGCTCCAGAACTAATGCTGACGCACGGTAACCAGAAGACGACAGCTGCACGCTGCTTGCCTTGTGTATTTGAACACAGCGCGCGGCTCCAGAAATAATGCTGGCGCACGGTAACCAGACGACAGTTGCACGCTGCTTGCCTTGTGTATTTGAACACAACGCTCGGCTCCAGAACTAATGCTGGCCCACGGTGGCTAGACGACAGCTGCACGCTGCTTGCCTTGTGTATTTGAACACAACACGCGGCGCCAGAACTAATGCTGGCGCACGGTAACCAGACGACAGCTGCACGCTGCTTGCCTTGTGTATTTGAACACAACACGTGGCTCCAGAACTAATGCTGGCGCACGGTAACCAGACGACAGCTGCACGCTGCTTGCCTTGTGTATTTGAACACAACACGCGGCCCCAGAACTAATGCTGGCGCACGGTAACCAGACGACAGCTGCACGCTGCTTGCCTTGTGTATTTGAACACAACACGCGGCTCCAGAAATAATGCTGGCGCACGGTAACCAGACGACAGTTGCACGCTGCTTGCCTTGTGTATTTGAACACAACACGCGGCTCCAGAACTAATTCTGGCGCACGGTAACCAGACGACAGCTGCACGCTGCTTGCCTTGTGTATTTGAACACAACACGCGGCTCCAGAACTAATGCTGGCGCACGGTAACCAGACGACAGCTGCACGCTGCTTGCCTTGTGTATTTGAACACAACACGCGGCTCCAGAACTAATGCTGGCGCACGGTAACCAGACGACAGCTGCACGCTGCTTGCCTTGTGTATTTGAACACAACACGCGGCACCAGAACTAATGCTGGAGCACGGTAACCAGACGACAGCTGCACGCTGCTTGCCTTGTGTATTTGAACACAACACGCGGCACCAGAACTAATGCTGGCGCACGGTAACCAGACGACAGCTGCACGCTGCTTGCCTTGTGTATTTGAACACAACATGCGGCTCCAGAACTAATGCTGGCGCACGGTAACCAGACGACAGCTGCACGCTGCTTGACTTGTGTATTTGAACACAATACGCGGCTCCAGAACTAATGCTGGCGCACGGTAACCAGACGACAGCTGCACGCTGCTTGCCTTGTGTATTTGAACACAACACGCGGCTCCAGAACTATGCTGGCGCACGGTAACCAGACGACAGCTGCAAGCTGCTTGCCTTGTGTATTTGAACAGAGCGCGTGGCCCCAGAAATAATGCTGGCGCACGGTAACCAGACGACAGCTGCACGCTGCTTGCCTTGTGTATTTGAACACAACACGCGGCTCCAGAACTAATGCTGGCGCACGGGAACCAGACGACAGCTGCACGCTGCTTGCCTTGTGTATTTGAACACAATACGCGGCTCCAGAAATAATGCTGGCGCACGGTGGCTAGACGACAGCTGCACGCTGCTTGCCTTGTGTATTTGAACACCACACGCGGCCCCAATACTAATGCTGGCGCATGGTAACCAGACGACAGCTGCACGCTGCTTGCCTTGTGTATTTGAACACAACACGCGGTTCCAGAACTAATGCTGGCGCACGGTAACCAGACGACAGCTGCACGCTGCTTGACTTGTGTATTTGAACACAATACGCGGCTCCAGAACTAATGCTGGCGCACGGTAACCAGACGACATCTGCACGCTGCTTGCCTTGTGTATTTGAACACAACACGCGGCTCCAGAACTAATGCTGGCGCACGGTAACCAGACGACAGCTGCACGCTTCTTGCCTTGTGTATTTGAACACAACACGAGGCTCCAGAACTAATGCTGGCGCACGGTAACCAGACGACAGCTGCACGCTGCTTGCCTTGTGTATTTGAACACAACACGCGGCTCCAGAACTAATGCTGGCGCACGGTAACCAGACGACAGCTGCACGCTGCTTGCCTTGTGTATTTGAACACAACACGCGGTCCCAGAACTAATGCTGGCGCACGGTAACCAGACGACAGCTGCACGCTGCTTGCCTTGTGTATTTGAACAGAGCGCGTGGCCCCAGAACTAATGCTGGCGCACGGTAACCAGACGACAGCTGCACACTGCTTGCCTTGTGTATTTGAACACAACACGCGGCTCCAGAACTAATGCTGGCGCACGGTAACCAGACGACAGCTGCACGCTGCTTGCCTTGTGTATTTGAACACCACACGCGGCCCCAAAACTAATGCTGGCGCACGGTAACCAGACGACAGCTGCACGCTGCTTGCCTTGTGTATTTGAACACAGCGCGCGGCTCCAGAACTAATGCTGGCGCACGGTAACCAGACGACAGCTGCACGCTGCTTGCCTTGTGTATTTGAACACAGCACGCGGCCCCAGAACTAATGCTGGCGCACGGTAACCAGACGACAGCTGCACACTGCTTGCCTTGTGTATTTGAACACAACACGCGGCTCCAGAACTAATGCTGGCGCACGGAAGCTAGACCACAGCTGCTCGCTGCTTGCCTTGTGAATTTGAACAGAGCGCGTGGCCCCAGAACTAATGCTGGCGCACGGTAGCTAGACGACAGCTGCACGCTGCTTGCCTTGTGTATTTGAACACCACACGCGGCTCCAGAACTAATGCTGGCGCACGGTAACCAGACGACAGCTGCACGCTGCTTGCCTTGTGTATTTGAACACAACACGCGGCTCCAGAACTAATGCTGGCGCACGGTAACCAGACGACAGCTGCACGCTGCTTGCCTTGTGTATTTGAACACAACACGCGGTCCCAGAACTAATGCTGGCGCACGGTAACCAGACGACAGCTGCACGCTGCTTGCCTTGTGTATTTGAACAGAGCGCGTGGCCCCAGAACTAATGCTGGCGCACGGTAACCAGACGACAGCTGCACACTGCTTGCCTTGTGTATTTGAACACAACACGCGGCTCCAGAACTAATGCTGGCGCACGGTAACCAGACGACAGCTGCACGCTGCTTGCCTTGTGTATTTGAACACCACACGCGGCCCCAAAACTAATGCTGGCGCACGGTAACCAGACGACAGCTGCACGCTGCTTGCCTTGTGTATTTGAACACAGCGCGCGGCTCCAGAACTAATGCTGGCGCACGGTAACCAGACGACAGCTGCACGCTGCTTGCCTTGTGTATTTGAACACAACACGCTGCTCCGGAACTAATTCTGGCGCACGGTAACCAGACGACAGCTGCACGCTGCTTGCCTTGTGTATTTGAACACAACACGCGGCTCCAGAACTAATGCTGGCGCACGGTAACCAGACGACAGCTGCACGCTGCTTGCCTTGTGTATTTGAACACAGCGCGCGGCTCCAGAACTAATGCTGGCGCACGGTAGCTAGACGACAGCTGCACGCTGCTTGCCTTGTGTATTTGAACACCACACGCGGCTCCAGAACTAATGCTGACGCACGGTAACCAGAAGACGACAGCTGCACGCTGCTTGCCTTGTGTATTTGAACACAGCGCGCGGCTCCAGAAATAATGCTGGCGCACGGTAACCAGACGACAGTTGCACGCTGCTTGCCTTGTGTATTTGAACACAACGCTCGGCTCCAGAACTAATGCTGGCCCACGGTGGCTAGACGACAGCTGCACGCTGCTTGCCTTGTGTATTTGAACACAACGCGCGGCGCCAGAACTAATGCTGGCGCACGGTAACCAGACGACAGCTGCACGCTGCTTGCCTTGTGTATTTGAACACAACACGTGGCTCCAGAACTAATGCTGGCGCACGGTAACCAGACGACAGCTGCACGCTGCTTGCCTTGTGTATTTGAACACAACACGCGGCCCCAGAACTAATGCTGGCGCACGGTAACCAGACGACAGCTGCACGCTGCTTGCCTTGTGTATTTGAACACAACACGCGGCTCCAGAACTAATGCTGGCGCACGGTAACCAGACGACAGTTGCACGCTGCTTGCCTTGTGTATTTGAACACAACACGCGGCTCCAGAACTAATTCTGGCGCACGGTAACCAGACGACAGCTGCACGCTGCTTGCCTTGTGTATTTGAACACAACACGCGGCTCCAGAACTAATGCTGGCGCACGGTAACCAGACGACAGCTGCACGCTGCTTGCCTTGTGTATTTGAACACAACACGCGGCTCCAGAACTAATGCTGGCGCACGGTAACCAGACGACAGCTGCACGCTGCTTGCCTTGTGTATTTGAACACAACACGCGGCACCAGAACTAATGCTGGAGCACGGTAACCAGACGACAGCTGCACGCTGCTTGCCTTGTGTATTTGAACACAACACGCGGCACCAGAACTAATGCTGGCGCACGGTAACCAGACGACAGCTGCACGCTGCTTGCCTTGTGTATTTGAACACAACATGCGGCTCCAGAACTAATGCTGGCGCACGGTAACCAGACGACAGCTGCACGCTGCTTGACTTGTGTATTTGAACACAATACGCGGCTCCAGAACTAATGCTGGCGCACGGTAACCAGACGACAGCTGCACGCTGCTTGCCTTGTGTATTTGAACACAACACGCGGCTCCAGAACTAATGCTGGCGCACGGTAACCAGACGACAGCTGCACGCTGCTTGCCTTGTGTATTTGAACACAACACGCGGCTCCAGAACTAATGCTGGCGCACGGTAACCAGATGACAGCTGCACGCTGCTTGCCTTGTGTATTTGAACACAACACGAGGCTCCAGAACTAATGCTGGCGCACGGTAACCAAACGACAGCTGCACGCTGCTTGCCTTGTGTATTTGAACACAACACGCGGCTCCAGAACTAATGCTGGCGCACGGTAACCAGACGACAGCTGCACGCTGCTTGCCTTGTGTATTTGAACACAACACGCGGCTCCAGAACTATGCTGGCGCACGGTAACCAGACGACAGCTGCAAGCTGCTTGCCTTGTGTATTTGAACAGAGCGCGTGGCCCCAGAAATAATGCTGGCGCACGGTAACCAGACGACAGCTGCACGCTGCTTGCCTTGTGTATTTGAACACAACACGCGGCTCCAGAACTAATGCTGGCGCACGGTAACCAGACGACAGCTGCACGCTGCTTGCCTTGTGTATTTGAACACAATACGCGGCTCCAGAAATAATGCTGGCGCACGGTGGCTAGACGACAGCTGCACGCTGCTTGCCTTGTGTATTTGAACACCACACGCGGCCCCAATACTAATGCTGGCGCATGGTAACCAGACGACAGCTGCACGCTGCTTGCCTTGTGTATTTGAACACAACACGCGGTTCCAGAACTAATGCTGGCGCACGGTAACCAGACGACAGCTGCACGCTGCTTGACTTGTGTATTTGAACACAATACGCGGCTCCAGAACTAATGCTGGCGCACGGTAACCAGACGACATCTGCACGCTGCTTGCCTTGTGTATTTGAACACAACACGCGGCTCCAGAACTAATGCTGGCGCACGGTAACCAGACGACAGCTGCACGCTTCTTGCCTTGTGTATTTGAACACAACACGAGGCTCCAGAACTAATGCTGGCGCACGGTAACCAGACGACAGCTGCACGCTGCTTGCCTTGTGTATTTGAACACAACACGCGGCTCCAGAACTAATGCTGGCGCACGGTAACCAGACGACAGCTGCACGCTGCTTGCCTTGTGTATTTGAACACAACACGCGGTCCCAGAACTAATGCTGGCGCACGGTAACCAGACGACAGCTGCACGCTGCTTGCCTTGTGTATTTGAACAGAGCGCGTGGCCCCAGAACTAATGCTGGCGCACGGTAACCAGACGACAGCTGCACACTGCTTGCCTTGTGTATTTGAACACAACACGCGGCTCCAGAACTAATGCTGGCGCACGGTAACCAGACGACAGCTGCACGCTGCTTGCCTTGTGTATTTGAACACCACACGCGGCCCCAAAACTAATTCTGGCGCACGGTAACCAGACGACAGCTGCACGCTGCTTGCCTTGTGTATTTGAACACAGCGCGCGGCTCCAGAACTAATGCTGGCGCACGGTAACCAGACGACAGCTGCACGCTGCTTGCCTTGTGTATTTGAACACAGCACGCGGCCCCAGAACTAATGCTGGCGCACGGTAACCAGACGACAGCTGCACACTGCTTGCCTTGTGTATTTGAACACAACACGCGGCTCCAGAACTATGCTGGCGCACGGTAACCAGACGATAGCTGCACGCTGCTTGCCTTGTGTATTTGAACACAACACGTTGCTCCGGAACTAATGCTGGCGCACGGTAACCAGACGACAGCTGCACGCTGCTTGCCTTGTGTATTTGAACACAACACGCGGCTCCAGAACTAATGCTGGCGCACGGTAACCAGACGACAGCTGCACGCTGCTTGCCTTGTGTATTTGAACACAGCGCGCGACTCCAGAACTAATGCTGGCGCACGGTAACCAGACGACAGCTGCACGCTGCTTGCCTTGTGTATTTGAACACAACACGCGGCTCCAGAAATAATGCTGGCGCACGGTAACCAGACGACAGCTGCACGCTGCTTGCCTTGTGTATTTGAACACAACACGCGGCTCCAGAACTAATGCTGGCGCACGGTAACCAGACGACAGCTGCACGCTGCTTGCCTTGTGTATTTGAACACAACACGCGGCTCCAGAAATAATGCTGGCGCACGGTAACCAGACGACAGCTGCACGCTGCTTGCCTTGTGTATTTGAACACAACACGCGGCTCCAGAACTAATGCTGGCGCACGGTAACCAGACGACAGCTGCACGCTGCTTGCCTTGTGTATTTGAACACAGCGCGCGGCTCCAGAAATAATGCTGGCGCACGGTAACCAGACGACAGCTGCACGCTGCTTGCCTTGTGTATTTGAACACAACACGCGGATCCAGAACTAATGCTGGCGCACGGTAACCAGACGACAGCTGCACGCTGCTTGCCTTGTGTATTGGAACACAACACGCGGCTCCAGAACTAATGCTGGCGCACGGTAACCAGACGACAGCTGCACGCTGCTTGCCTTGTGTATTTGAACACAACACGCTGCTCCGGAACTAATTCTGGCGCACGGTAACCAGACGACAGCTGCACGCTGCTTGCCTTGTGTATTTGAACACAACACGCGGCTCCAGAACTAATGCTGGCGCACGGTAGCTAGACGACAGCTGCACGCTGCTTGCCTTGTGTATTTGAACACCACACGCGGCTCCAGAACTAATGCTGGCGCACGGTAACCAGAAGACGACAGCTGCACGCTGCTTGCCTTGTGTATTTGAACACAGCGCGCGGCTCCAGAAATAATGCTGGCGCACGGTAACCAGACGACAGTTGCACGCTGCTTGCCTTGTGTATTTGAACACAACACTCGGCTCGAGAACTAATGCTGGCGCACGGTAACCAGACGACAGCTGCACGCTGCTTGCCTTGTGTATTTGAACACAACACGCTGCTCCGGAACTAATTCTGGCGCACGGTAACCAGACGACAGCTGCACGCTGCTTGCCTTGTGTATTTGAACACAACACGCGGCTCCAGAACTAATGCTGGCGCACGGTAACCAGACGACAGCTGCACGCTGCTTGCCTTGTGTATTTGAACACAGCGCGCGGCTCCAGAACTAATGCTGGCGCACGGTAGCTAGACGACAGCTGCACGCTGCTTGCCTTGTGTATTTGAACACCACACGCGGCTCCAGAACTAATGCTGACGCACGGTAACCAGAAGACGACAGCTGCACGCTGCTTGCCTTGTGTATTTGAACACAGCGCGCGGCTCCAGAAATAATGCTGGCGCACGGTAACCAGACGACAGTTGCACGCTGCTTGCCTTGTGTATTTGAACACAACGCTCGGCTCCAGAACTAATGCTGGCCCACGGTGGCTAGACGACAGCTGCACGCTGCTTGCCTTGTGTATTTGAACACAACACGCGGCGCCAGAACTAATGCTGGCGCACGGTAACCAGACGACAGCTGCACGCTGCTTGCCTTGTGTATTTGAACACAACACGTGGCTCCAGAACTAATGCTGGCGCACGGTAACCAGACGACAGCTGCACGCTGCTTGCCTTGTGTATTTGAACACAACACGCGGCCCCAGAACTAATGCTGGCGCACGGTAACCAGACGACAGCTGCACGCTGCTTGCCTTGTGTATTTGAACACAACACGCGGCTCCAGAACTAATGCTGGCGCACGGTAACCAGACGACAGTTGCACGCTGCTTGCCTTGTGTATTTGAACACAACACGCGGCTCCAGAACTAATTCTGGCGCACGGTAACCAGACGACAGCTGCACGCTGCTTGCCTTGTGTATTTGAACACAACACGCGGCTCCAGAACTAATGCTGGCGCACGGTAACCAGACGACAGCTGCACGCTGCTTGCCTTGTGTATTTGAACACAACACGCGGCTCCAGAACTAATGCTGGCGCACGGTAACCAGACGACAGCTGCACGCTGCTTGCCTTGTGTATTTGAACACAACACGCGGCACCAGAACTAATGCTGGAGCACGGTAACCAGACGACAGCTGCACGCTGCTTGCCTTGTGTATTTGAACACAACACGCGGCACCAGAACTAATGCTGGCGCACGGTAACCAGACGACAGCTGCACGCTGCTTGCCTTGTGTATTTGAACACAATACGCGGCTCCAGAACTAATGCTGGCGCACGGTAACCAGACGACAGCTGCACGCTGCTTGCCTTGTGTATTTGAACACAACACGCGGCTCCAGAATTAATGCTGGCGCACGGTAACCAGACGACAGCTGCACGCTGCTTGCCTTGTGTATTTGAACACAACACGCGGCTCCAGAATTAATGCTGGCGCACGGTAACCAGACGACAGCTGCACGCTGCTTGCCTTGTGTATTTGAACACAACACGCGGCTCCAGAACTAATGCTGGCGCACGGTAACCAGATGACAGCTGCACGCTGCTTGCCTTGTGTATTTGAACACAACACGAGGCTCCAGAACTAATGCTGGCGCACGGTAACCAAACGACAGCTGCACGCTGCTTGCCTTGTGTATTTGAACACAACACGCGGCTCCAGAACTAATGCTGGCGCACGGTAACCAGACGACAGCTGCACGCTGCTTGCCTTGTGTATTTGAACACAACACGCGGCTCCAGAACTATGCTGGCGCACGGTAACCAGACGACAGCTGCAAGCTGCTTGCCTTGTGTATTTGAACAGAGCGCGTGGCCCCAGAAATAATGCTGGCGCACGGTAACCAGACGACAGCTGCACGCTGCTTGCCTTGTGTATTTGAACACAACACGCGGCTCCAGAACTAATGCTGGCGCACGGTAACCAGACGACAGCTGCACGCTGCTTGCCTTGTGTATTTGAACACAATACGCGGCTCCAGAAATAATGCTGGCGCACGGTGGCTAGACGACAGCTGCACGCTGCTTGCCTTGTGTATTTGAACACCACACGCGGCCCCAATACTAATGCTGGCGCATGGTAACCAGACGACAGCTGCACGCTGCTTGCCTTGTGTATTTGAACACAACACGCGGTTCCAGAACTAATGCTGGCGCACGGTAACCAGACGACAGCTGCACGCTGCTTAACTTGTGTATTTGAACACAATACGCGGCTCCAGAACTAATGCTGGCGCACGGTAACCAGACGACATCTGCACGCTGCTTGCCTTGTGTATTTGAACACAACACGCGGCTCCAGAACTAATGCTGGCGCACGGTAACCAGACGACAGCTGCACGCTTCTTGCCTTGTGTATTTGAACACAACACGAGGCTCCAGAACTAATGCTGGCGCACGGTAACCAGACGACAGCTGCACGCTGCTTGCCTTGTGTATTTGAACACAACACGCGGCTCCAGAACTAATGCTGGCGCACGGTAACCAGACGACAGCTGCACGCTGCTTGCCTTGTGTATTTGAACACAACACGCGGTCCCAGAACTAATGCTGGCGCACGGTAACCAGACGACAGCTGCACGCTGCTTGCCTTGTGTATTTGAACAGAGCGCGTGGCCCCAGAACTAATGCTGGCGCACGGTAACCAGACGACAGCTGCACACTGCTTGCCTTGTGTATTTGAACACAACACGCGGCTCCAGAACTAATGCTGGCGCACGGTAACCAGACGACAGCTGCACGCTGCTTGCCTTGTGTATTTGAACACCACACGCGGCCCCAAAACTAATGCTGGCGCACGGTAACCAGACGACAGCTGCACGCTGCTTGCCTTGTGTATTTGAACACAGCGCGCGGCTCCAGAACTAATGCTGGCGCACGGTAACCAGACGACAGCTGCACGCTGCTTGCCTTGTGTATTTGAACACAGCACGCGGCCCCAGAACTAATGCTGGCGCACGGTAACCAGACGACAGCTGCACACTGCTTGCCTTGTGTATTTGAACACAACACGCGGCTCCAGAACTAATGCTGGCGCACGGAAGCTAGACCACAGCTGCTCGCTGCTTGCCTTGTGAATTTGAACAGAGCGCGTGGCCCCAGAACTAATGCTGGCGCACGGTAGCTAGACGACAGCTGCACGCTGCTTGCCTTGTGTATTTGAACACCACACGCGGCTCCAGAACTAATGCTGGCGCACGGTAACCAGACGACAGCTGCACGCTGCTTGCCTTGTGTATTTGAACACAACACGCGGCTCCAGAACTAATGCTGGCGCACGGTAACCAGACGACAGCTGCACGCTGCTTGCCTTGTGTATTTGAACACCACACGCGGCCCCAAAACTAATGCTGGCGCACGGTAACCAGACGACAGCTGCACGCTGCTTGCCTTGTGTATTTGAACACAGCGCGCGGCTCCAGAACTAATGCTGGCGCACGGTAACCAGACGACAGCTGCACGCTGCTTGCCTTGTGTATTTGAACACAACACGCTGCTCCGGAACTAATTCTGGCGCACGGTAACCAGACGACAGCTGCACGCTGCTTGCCTTGTGTATTTGAACACAACACGCGGCTCCAGAACTAATGCTGGCGCACGGTAACCAGACGACAGCTGCACGCTGCTTGCCTTGTATATTTGAACACAGCGCGCGGCTCCAGAACTAATGCTGGCGCACGGTAGCTAGACGACAGCTGCACGCTGCTTGCCTTGTGTATTTGAACACCACACGCGGCTCCAGAACTAATGCTGACGCACGGTAACCAGAAGACGACAGCTGCACGCTGCTTGCCTTGTGTATTTGAACACAGCGCGCGGCTCCAGAAATAATGCTGGCGCACGGTAACCAGACGACAGTTGCACGCTGCTTGCCTTGTGTATTTGAACACAACGCTCGGCTCCAGAACTAATGCTGGCCCACGGTGGCTAGACGACAGCTGCACGCTGCTTGCCTTGTGTATTTGAACACAACACGCGGCGCCAGAACTAATGCTGGCGCACGGTAACCAGACGACAGCTGCACGCTGCTTGCCTTGTGTATTTGAACACAACACGTGGCTCCAGAACTTATGCTGGCGCACGGTAACCAGACGACAGCTGCACGCTGCTTGCCTTGTGTATTTGAACACAACACGCGGCCCCAGAACTAATGCTGGCGCACGGTAACCAGACGACAGCTGCACGCTGCTTGCCTTGTGTATTTGAACACAACACGCGGCTCCAGAACTAATGCTGGCGCACGGTAACCAGACGACAGTTGCACGCTGCTTGCCTTGTGTATTTGAACACAACACGCGGCTCCAGAACTAATTCTGGCGCACGGTAACCAGACGACAGCTGCACGCTGCTTGCCTTGTGTATTTGAACACAACACGCGGCTCCAGAACTAATGCTGGCGCACGGTAACCAGACGACAGCTGCACGCTGCTTGCCTTGTGTATTTGAACACAACACGCGGCTCCAGAACTAATGCTGGCGCACGGTAACCAGACGACAGCTGCACGCTGCTTGCCTTGTGTATTTGAACACAACACGCGGCACCAGAACTAATGCTGGAGCACGGTAACCAGACGACAGCTGCACGCTGCTTGCCTTGTGTATTTGAACACAACACGCGGCACCAGAACTAATGCTGGCGCACGGTAACCAGACGACAGCTGCACGCTGCTTGCCTTGTGTATTTGAACACAACATGCGGCTCCAGAACTAATGCTGGCGCACGGTAACCAGACGACAGCTGCACGCTGCTTGACTTGTGTATTTGAACACAATACGCGGCTCCAGAACTAATGCTGGCGCACGGTAACCAGACGACAGCTGCACGCTGCTTGCCTTGTGTATTTGAACACAACACGCGGCTCCAGAACTAATGCTGGCGCACGGTAACCAGACGACAGCTGCACGCTGCTTGCCTTGTGTATTTGAACACAACACGCGGCTCCAGAACTAATGCTGGCGCACGGTAACCAGATGACAGCTGCACGCTGCTTGCCTTGTGTATTTGAACACAACACGAGGCTCCAGAACTAATGCTGGCGCACGGTAACCAAACGACAGCTGCACGCTGCTTGCCTTGTGTATTTGAACACAACACGCGGCTCCAGAACTAATGCTGGCGCACGGTAACCAGACGACAGCTGCACGCTGCTTGCCTTGTGTATTTGAACACAACACGCGGCTCCAGAACTATGCTGGCGCACGGTAACCAGACGACAGCTGCAAGCTGCTTGCCTTGTGTATTTGAACAGAGCGCGTGGCCCCAGAAATAATGCTGGCGCACGGTAACCAGACGACAGCTGCACGCTGCTTGCCTTGTGTATTTGAACACAACACGCGGCTCCAGAACTAATGCTGGCGCACGGTAACCTGACGACAGCTGCACGCTGCTTGCCTTGTGTATTTGAACACAATACGCGGCTCCAGAAATAATGCTGGCGCACGGTGGCTAGACGACAGCTGCACGCTGCTTGCCTTGTGTATTTGAACACCACACGCGGCCCCAATACTAATGCTGGCGCATGGTAACCAGACGACAGCTGCACGCTGCTTGCCTTGTGTATTTGAACACAACACGCGGTTCCAGAACTAATGCTGGCGCACGGTAACCAGACGACAGCTGCACGCTGCTTGACTTGTGTATTTGAACACAATACGCGGCTCCAGAACTAATGCTGGCGCACGGTAACCAGACGACATCTGCACGCTGCTTGCCTTGTGTATTTGAACACAACACGCGGCTCCAGAACTAATGCTGGCGCACGGTAACCAGACGACAGCTGCACGCTTCTTGCCTTGTGTATTTGAACACAACACGAGGCTCCAGAACTAATGCTGGCGCACGGTAACCAGACGACAGCTGCACGCTGCTTGCCTTGTGTATTTGAACACAACACGCGGCTCCAGAACTAATGCTGGCGCACGGTAACCAGACGACAGCTGCACGCTGCTTGCCTTGTGTATTTGAACACAACACGCGGTCCCAGAACTAATGCTGGCGCACGGTAACCAGACGACAGCTGCACGCTGCTTGCCTTGTGTATTTGAACAGAGCGCGTGGCCCCAGAACTAATGCTGGCGCACGGTAACCAGACGACAGCTGCACACTGCTTGCCTTGTGTATTTGAACACAACACGCGGCTCCAGAACTAATGCTGGCGCACGGTAACCAGACGACAGCTGCACGCTGCTTGCCTTGTGTATTGGAACACCACACGCGGCCCCAAAACTAATGCTGGCGCACGGTAACCAGACGACAGCTGCACGCTGCTTGCCTTGTGTATTTGAACACAGCGCGCGGCTCCAGAACTAATGCTGGCGCACGGTAACCAGACGACAGCTGCACGCTGCTTGCCTTGTGTATTTGAACACAGCACGCGGCCCCAGAACTAATGCTGGCGCACGGTAACCAGACGACAGCTGCACACTGCTTGCCTTGTGTATTTGAACACAACACGCGGCTCCAGAACTATGCTGGCGCACGGTAACCAGACGACAGCTGCACGCTGCTTGCCTTGTGTATTTGAACACAACACGTTGCTCCGGAACTAATGCTGGCGCACGGTAACCAGACGACAGCTGCACGCTGCTTGCCTTGTGTATTTGAACACAACACGCGGCTCCAGAACTAATGCTGGCGCACGGTAACCAGACGACAGCTGCACGCTGCTTGCCTTGTGTATTTGAACACAGCGCGCGACTCCAGAACTAATGCTGGCGCACGGTAACCAGACGACAGCTGCACGCTGCTTGCCTTGTGTATTTGAACACAACACGCGGCTCCAGAAATAATGCTGGCGCACGGTAACCAGACGACAGCTGCACGCTGCTTGCCTTGTGTATTTGAACACAACACGCGGCTCCAGAACTAATGCTGGTGCACGGTAACCAGACGACAGCTGCACGCTGCTTGCCTTGTGTATTTGAACACAACACGCGGCTCCAGAAATAATGCTGGCGCACGGTAACCAGACGACAGCTGCACGCTGCTTGCCTTGTGTATTTGAACACAACACGCGGCTCCAGAACTAATGCTGGCGCACGGTAACCAGACGACAGCTGCACGCTGCTTGCCTTGTGTATTTGAACACAGCGCGCGGCTCCAGAAATAATGCTGGCGCACGGTAACCAGACGACAGCTGCACGCTGCTTGCCTTGTGTGTTTGAACACAACACGCGGATCCAGAACTAATGCTGGCGCACGGTAACCAGACGACAGCTGCACGCTGCTTGCCTTGTGTATTTGAACACAACACGCGGCTCCAGAACTAATGCTGGCGCACGGTAACCAGACGACAGCTGCACGCTGCTTGCCTTGTGTATTTGAACACAACACGCTGCTCCGGAACTAATTCTGGCGCACGGTAACCAGACGACAGCTGCACGCTGCTTGCCTTGTGTATTTGAACACAACACGCGGCTCCAGAACTAATGCTGGCGCACGGTAGCTAGACGACAGCTGCACGCTGCTTGCCTTGTGTATTTGAACACCACACGCGGCTCCAGAACTAATGCTGGCGCACGGTAACCAGAAGACGACAGCTGCACGCTGCTTGCCTTGTGTATTTGAACACAGCGCGCGGCTCCAGAAATAATGCTGGCGCACGGTAACCAGACGACAGTTGCAAGCTGCTTGCCTTGTGTATTTGAACACAACACTCGGCTCGAGAACTAATGCTGGCGCACGGTAACCAGACGACAGCTGCACGCTGCTTGCCTTGTGTATTTGAACACAACACGCGGCTCCAGAACTAATGCTGGCGCACGGTAGCTAGACCACAGCTGCACGCTGCTTGCCTTGTGTATTTGAACACAACACGCGACTCCAGAACTAATGCTGGCGCACGGCAACCAGACGACAGCTGCACGCTGCTTGCCTTGTGTATTTGAACACAACACGCGGCCCCAGAACTAATGCTGGCGCACGGTAACCAGACGACAGCTGCACGCTGCTTGCCTTGTGTATTTGAACACAACACGCGGCCCCAGAACTAATGCTGGCGCACGGTAACCAGACGACAGTTGCACGCTGCTTGCCTTGTGTATTTGAACACAACACGCGGCTCCAGAACTAATGCTGGCGCACGGTAGCTAGACCACAGCTGCACGCTGCTTGCCTTGTGTATTTGAACACAGCACGCGGCCCCAGAAATAATGCTGGCGCACGGTAACCAGACGACAGCTGCCCGCTGCTTGCCTTGTCTATTTGAACACAACACGCGGCTCCAAAACTAATGCTGGCGCACGGTAACCAGACGACAGCTGCACGCTGCTTGCCTTGTGTATTTGAACACAACACGCGGCACCAGAACTAATGCTGGCGCACGGTAAACAGACGACAGCTGCACGCTGCTTGCCTTGTGTATTTGAACACAACACGCGGCTCCAGAACTAATGCTGGCGCACGGTAACCAGACGACAGCTGCACGCTGCTTGCGTTGTGTATTTGAACAGAGCGCGTGGCCCCAGAACTAATGCTGGCGCACGGTAACCAGACGACAGCTGCACGCTGCTTGCCTTGTGTATTTGAACACCACACGCGGCTCCAGAACTAATGCTGGCGCACGTTAACCAGACGACAGCTGCACGCTGCTTGCCTTGTGTATTTGAACACAACACGCGGCTCCAGAACTAATGCTGGCGCACGGTAACCAGACGACAGCTGCACGCTGCTTGCTTTGTGTATTTGAACACAACACTCGGCTCCAGAACTAATGCTGGCGCACGGTAACCAGACGACAGCTGCACGCTGCTTGCCTTGTGTATTTGAACACAACACTCGGCTCGAGAACTAATGCTGGCGCACGGTAACCAGACGACAGCTGCACGCTGCTTGCCTTGTGTATTTGAACACAACACGCGGCACCAGAACTAATGCTGGCGCACGGTAACCAGACGACAGCTGCACGCTGCTTGCCTTGTGTATTTGAACACAACACGCGGCTCCAGAACTAATGCTGGCCCACGGTGGCTAGACGACAGCTGCACGCTGCTTGCCTTGTGTATTTGAACACAACACGCGGCTCCAGAACTAATGCTGGAGCATGGTAACCAGACGACAGCTGCACGCTGCTTGCCTTGTGTATTTGAACACAACACGCGGCCCCAGAACTAATGCTGGCGCACGGTAACCAGACGACAGCTGCACGCTGCTTGCCTTGTGTATTTGAACACAACACGCGGCTCCAGAAATAATGCTGGCGCACGGTAACCAGATGACTGCTGCACGCTGCTTGCCTTGTGTATTTGAACACAACACGCGGCTCCAGAACTAATGCTGGCGCACGGTAACCAGACGACAGCTGCACGCTGCTTGCCTTGTGTATTTGAACACAACACGCGGCTCCAGAACTAATGCTGGCGCACGGTAACCAGACGACAGCTGCACGCTGCTTGCCTTGTGTATTTGAACAGAGCGCGCGGCTCCAGAACTAATGCTGGCGCACGGTAACCAGACGACAGCTGCACGCTGCTTGCCTTGTGTATTTGAACACAACACGCGGCTCCAGAACTAATGCTGTCGCACGGTAACCAGACGACAGCTGCACGCTGCTTGCCTTGTGTATTTGAACACAACACGCGGCTCCAGAACTATGCTGGCGCACGGTAACCAGACGACAGCTGCACGCTGCTTGCCTTGTGTATTTGAACACAACACGCGGCCCCAGAACTATGCTGGCGCACGGTAACCAGACGACAGCTGCACGCTGCTTGCCTTGTGTATTTGAACAGAGCGCGTGGCCCCAGAACTAATGCTGGCGCACGGTAGCTAGACGACAGCTGCACGCTGCTTGCCTTGTGTATTTGAACACAACACGCGGCCCCAGAACTAATGCTGGCGCACGGAAGCTAGACCACAGCTGCTCGCTGCTTGCCTTGTGAATTTGAACACAGCGCGCGGCCCCAGAACTAATGCTGGCGCACGGTAACCAGACGACAGTTGCACGCTGCTTGCCTTGTGTATTTGAACACAACACGCGGCTCCAGAACTAATCCTGGCGCATGGAAGCTAGACCACAGCTGCACGCTGCTTGCCTTGTGTATTTGAACAGAGCGCGCGGCCCCAGAACTAATGCTGGCGCATGG
Organism: Meconema thalassinum; assembly: GCA_946902985.2. Taxonomy (NCBI): domain Eukaryota; kingdom Metazoa; phylum Arthropoda; class Insecta; order Orthoptera; family Tettigoniidae; genus Meconema; species Meconema thalassinum. The sequence continues at coordinate 535,626,461 of OX336393.1, read as the reverse complement.
AAGCTAGACCACAGCTGCACGCTGCTTGCCTTGTGTATTTGAACACAACACGCGGCTCCAGAACTAATCCTGGCGCATGGAAGCTAGACCACAGCTGCACGCTGCTTGCCTTGTGTATTTGAACACAGCGCGCGGCCCCAGAACTAATGCTGGCGCACGGTAACCAGACGACAGCTGCACGCTGCTTGCCTTGTGTATTTGAACACCACACGCGGCCCCAAAACTAATGCTGGCGCACGGTAACCAGACGACAGCTGCACGCTGCTTGCCTTGTGTATTTGAACACAGCGCGCGGCTCCAGAACTAATGCTGGCGCACGGTAACCAGACGACAGCTGCACGCTGCTTGCCTTGTGTATTTGAACACAGCACGCGGCCCCAGAACTAATGCTGGCGCACGGTAACCAGACGACAGCTGCACACTGCTTGCCTTGTGTATTTGAACACAACACGCGGCTCCAGAACTATGCTGGCGCACGGTAACCAGACGACAGCTGCACGCTGCTTGCCTTGTGTATTTGAACACAACACGTTGCTCCGGAACTAATGCTGGCGCACGGTAACCAGACGACAGCTGCACGCTGCTTGCCTTGTGTATTTGAACACAACACGCGGCTCCAGAACTAATGCTGGCGCACGGTAACCAGACGACAGCTGCACGCTGCTTGCCTTGTGTATTTGAACACAGCGCGCGACTCCAGAACTAATGCTGGCGCACGGTAACCAGACGACAGCTGCACGCTGCTTGCCTTGTGTATTTGAACACAACACGCGGCTCCAGAAATAATGCTGGCGCACGGTAACCAGACGACAGCTGCACGCTGCTTGCCTTGTGTATTTGAACACAACACGCGGCTCCAGAACTAATGCTGGTGCACGGTAACCAGACGACAGCTGCACGCTGCTTGCCTTGTGTATTTGAACACAACACGCGGCTCCAGAAATAATGCTGGCGCACGGTAACCAGACGACAGCTGCACGCTGCTTGCCTTGTGTATTTGAACACAACACGCGGCTCCAGAACTAATGCTGGCGCACGGTAACCAGACGACAGCTGCACGCTGCTTGCCTTGTGTATTTGAACACAGCGCGCGGCTCCAGAAATAATGCTGGCGCACGGTAACCAGACGACAGCTGCACGCTGCTTGCCTTGTGTGTTTGAACACAACACGCGGATCCAGAACTAATGCTGGCGCACGGTAACCAGACGACAGCTGCACGCTGCTTGCCTTGTGTATTTGAACACAACACGCGGCTCCAGAACTAATGCTGGCGCACGGTAACCAGACGACAGCTGCACGCTGCTTGCCTTGTGTATTTGAACACAACACGCTGCTCCGGAACTAATTCTGGCGCACGGTAACCAGACGACAGCTGCACGCTGCTTGCCTTGTGTATTTGAACACAACACGCGGCTCCAGAACTAATGCTGGCGCACGGTAGCTAGACGACAGCTGCACGCTGCTTGCCTTGTGTATTTGAACACCACACGCGGCTCCAGAACTAATGCTGGCGCACGGTAACCAGAAGACGACAGCTGCACGCTGCTTGCCTTGTGTATTTGAACACAGCGCGCGGCTCCAGAAATAATGCTGGCGCACGGTAACCAGACGACAGTTGCACGCTGCTTGCCTTGTGTATTTGAACACAACACTCGGCTCGAGAACTAATGCTGGCGCACGGTAACCAGACGACAGCTGCACGCTGCTTGCCTTGTGTATTTGAACACAACACGCGGCTCCAGAACTAATGCTGGCGCACGGTAGCTAGACCACAGCTGCACGCTGCTTGCCTTGTGTATTTGAACACAACACGCGACTCCAGAACTAATGCTGGCGCACGGCAACCAGACGACAGCTGCACGCTGCTTGCCTTGTGTATTTGAACACAACACGCGGCCCCAGAACTAATGCTGGCGCACGGTAACCAGACGACAGCTGCACGCTGCTTGCCTTGTGTATTTGAACACAACACGCGGCCCCAGAACTAATGCTGGCGCACGGTAACCAGACGACAGTTGCACGCTGCTTGCCTTGTGTATTTGAACACAACACGCGGCTCCAGAACTAATGCTGGCGCACGGTAGCTAGACCACAGCTGCACGCTGCTTGCCTTGTGTATTTGAACACAGCACGCGGCCCCAGAAATAATGCTGGCGCACGGTAACCAGACGACAGCTGCCCGCTGCTTGCCTTGTCTATTTGAACACAACACGCGGCTCCAAAACTAATGCTGGCGCACGGTAACCAGACGACAGCTGCACGCTGCTTGCCTTGTGTATTTGAACACAACACGCGGCACCAGAACTAATGCTGGCGCACGGTAAACAGACGACAGCTGCACGCTGCTTGCCTTGTGTATTTGAACACAACACGCGGCTCCAGAACTAATGCTGGCGCACGGTAACCAGACGACAGCTGCACGCTGCTTGCGTTGTGTATTTGAACAGAGCGCGTGGCCCCAGAACTAATGCTGGCGCACGGTAACCAGACGACAGCTGCACGCTGCTTGCCTTGTGTATTTGAACACCACACGCGGCTCCAGAACTAATGCTGGCGCACGTTAACCAGACGACAGCTGCACGCTGCTTGCCTTGTGTATTTGAACACAACACGCGGCTCCAGAACTAATGCTGGCGCACGGTAACCAGACGACAGCTGCACGCTGCTTGCTTTGTGTATTTGAACACAACACTCGGCTCCAGAACTAATGCTGGCGCACGGTAACCAGACGACAGCTGCACGCTGCTTGCCTTGTGTATTTGAACACAACACTCGGCTCGAGAACTAATGCTGGCGCACGGTAACCAGACGACAGCTGCACGCTGCTTGCCTTGTGTATTTGAACACAACACGCGGCACCAGAACTAATGCTGGCGCACGGTAACCAGACGACAGCTGCACGCTGCTTGCCTTGTGTATTTGAACACAACACGCGGCTCCAGAACTAATGCTGGCCCACGGTGGCTAGACGACAGCTGCACGCTGCTTGCCTTGTGTATTTGAACACAACACGCGGCTCCAGAACTAATGCTGGAGCATGGTAACCAGACGACAGCTGCACGCTGCTTGCCTTGTGTATTTGAACACAACACGCGGCCCCAGAACTAATGCTGGCGCACGGTAACCAGACGACAGCTGCACGCTGCTTGCCTTGTGTATTTGAACACAACACGCGGCTCCAGAAATAATGCTGGCGCACGGTAACCAGATGACTGCTGCACGCTGCTTGCCTTGTGTATTTGAACACAACACGCGGCTCCAGAACTAATGCTGGCGCACGGTAACCAGACGACAGCTGCACGCTGCTTGCCTTGTGTATTTGAACACAACACGCGGCTCCAGAACTAATGCTGGCGCACGGTAACCAGACGACAGCTGCACGCTGCTTGCCTTGTGTATTTGAACAGAGCGCGCGGCTCCAGAACTAATGCTGGCGCACGGTAACCAGACGACAGCTGCACGCTGCTTGCCTTGTGTATTTGAACACAACACGCGGCTCCAGAACTAATGCTGTCGCACGGTAACCAGACGACAGCTGCACGCTGCTTGCCTTGTGTATTTGAACACAACACGCGGCTCCAGAACTATGCTGGCGCACGGTAACCAGACGACAGCTGCACGCTGCTTGCCTTGTGTATTTGAACACAACACGCGGCCCCAGAACTATGCTGGCGCACGGTAACCAGACGACAGCTGCACGCTGCTTGCCTTGTGTATTTGAACAGAGCGCGTGGCCCCAGAACTAATGCTGGCGCACGGTAGCTAGACGACAGCTGCACGCTGCTTGCCTTGTGTATTTGAACACAACACGCGGCCCCAGAACTAATGCTGGCGCACGGAAGCTAGACCACAGCTGCTCGCTGCTTGCCTTGTGAATTTGAACACAGCGCGCGGCCCCAGAACTAATGCTGGCGCACGGTAACCAGACGACAGTTGCACGCTGCTTGCCTTGTGTATTTGAACACAACACGCGGCTCCAGAACTAATCCTGGCGCATGGAAGCTAGACCACAGCTGCACGCTGCTTGCCTTGTGTATTTGAACAGAGCGCGCGGCCCCAGAACTAATGCTGGCGCATGGAAGCTAGACCACAGCTGCACGCTGCTTGCCTTGTGTATTTGAACACAACACGCGGCTCCAGAACTAATCCTGGCGCATGGAAGCTAGACCACAGCTGCACGCTGCTTGCCTTGTGTATTTGAACACAGCGCGCGGCCCCAGAACTAATGCTGGCGCACGGTAACCAGACGAGAGCTGCACGCTGCTTGCCTTGTGTATTTGAACACAACACGCGGCTCCAGAACTAATGCTGGCGCACGGTAGCTAGACCACAGCTGCACGCTGCTTGCCTTGTGTATTTGAACACAACACGCGGCTCCAGAACTAATGCTGGCGCACGGTAACCAGACGACAGCTGCACGCTGCTTGCCTTGTGTATTTGAACACAACACGCGGCCCCAGAACTAATGCTGGCGCACGGTAGCTAGACCACAGCTGCACGCTGCTTGCCTTGTGTATTTGAACACAACACGCGGCTCCAGAACTAATGCTGGCGCACGGTAACCAGACGACAGCTGCACGCTGCTTGCCTTGTGTATTTGAACACAACACGCGGCTCCAGAACTAATGCTGGCGCAGGTAACCAGACGACAGCTGCACGCTGCTTGCCTTGTGTATTTGAACACAACACGCGGCTCCAGAACTAATGCTGGCGCACGGTAACCAGACGACAGCTGCACGCTGCTTGCCTTGTGTATTTGAACACAACACGCGGCCCCAGAACTAATGCTGGCGCACGGTAACCAGACGACCGCTGCACGCTGCTTGCCTTGTGTATTTGAACACAACACGCGGCCCCAGAACTAATGCTGGCGCACGGTAACCAGACGACAGCTGCACGCTGCTTGCCTTGTGTATTTGAACACAACACGCGGCTCCAGAACTAATGCTGGCGCACGGTAACCAGACGACAGCTGCACGCTGCTTGCCTTGTGTATTTGAACACAACACGCGGCCCCAGAACTAATGCTGGCGCACGGTAACCAGACGACAGCTGCACGCTGCTTGCCTTGTGAATTAGAGCACAGCGCGCGGCTCCAGAACTAATGCTGGCGCACGGTAACCAGACGACAGCTGCACGCTGCTTGCCTTGTGTATTTGAACACAACACGCGGCCCCAGAACTAATGCTGGCGCACGGTAACCAGACGACAGCTTGACGCTGCTTGCTTTGTGTATTTGAACACAACACGCGGCTCCAGAACTAATGCTGGCGCACGGTAACCAGAAGACGACAGCTGCACGCTGCTTGCCTTGTGTATTTGAACACAACACGCGGCCCCAGAACTAATGCTGGCGCACGGTAACCAGACGACAGCTGCACGCTGCTTGCCTTGTGTATTTGAACACAACACGCGGCTCCAGAACTAATGCTGGCGCACGGTAACCAGACGACAGCTGCACGCTGCTTGCCTTGTGTATTTGAACACAACACGCGGCTCCAGAACTAATGCTGGCGCATGGAAGCTAGACAACAGCTGCACGCTGCTTGCCTTGTGTATTTGAACACAACACGCGGCCCCAGAACTAATGCTGGCGCACGGTAACCAGACGACAGCTGCACGCTGCTTGCCTTGTGTATTTGAACACAACACGCGGCTCCAGAACTAATGCTGGCGCACGGTAACCAGACGACAGCTGCACGCTGCTTGCCTTGTGTATTTGAACACAACACGCGGCCCCAGAACTAATGCTAGCGCACGGTAACCAGACGAGAGCTGCACGCTGCTTGCCTTGTGAATTAGAGCACAGCGCGCGGCTCCAGAACTAATGCTGGCGCACGGTAACCAGACGACAGCTGCACGCTGCTTGCCTTGTGTATTTGAACACAACACGCGGCTCCAGAACTAATGCTGGCGCATCGAAGCTAGACGACAGCTGCACGCTACTTGCCTTGAGTATTTGAACACAGCGCGCGGCCCCAGAACTAATGCTGGCGCACGGTAACCAGACGACAGCTGCACGCTGCTTGCCTTGTGTATTTGAACACAACGCGCGGCCCCAGAACTAATGCTGGCGCACGGTAACCAGACGACAGCTGCACGCTGCTTGCCTTGTGTATTTGAACACAACACGTGGCTCCAGAACTAATGCTGGCGCACGGTAACCAGACGACAGCTGCACGCTGCTTGCCTTGTGTATTTGAACACAACACGCGGCTCCAGAACTAATGCTGGCGCACGGTAACCAGACGACAGCTGCACGCTGCTTGCCTTGTGTATTTGAACACAACACGCGGCCCCAGAACTAATGCTGGCGCACGGTAACCAGACGACAGCTGCACGCTGCTTGCCTTGTGTATTTGAACACAACACGCGGCTCCAGAACTATGCTGGCGCACGGTAACCAGACGACAGCTGCACGCTGCTTGCCTTGTGTATTTGAACACAACACGCTGCTCCGGAACTAATGCTGGCGCACGGTAACCAGACGACAGCTGCACGCTGCTTGCCTTGTGTATTTGAACACAACACGCGGCTCCAGAACTAATGCTGGCGCACGGTAACCAGACGACAGCTGCACGCTGCTTGCCTTGTGTATTTGAACACAGCGCGCGACTCCAGAACTAATGCTGGCGCACGGTAACCAGACGACAGCTGCACGCTGCTTGCCTTGTGTATTTGAACACAACACGCGGCTCCAGAAATAATGCTGGCGCACGGTAACCAGACGACAGCTGCACGCTGCTTGCCTTGTGTATTTGAACACAACACGCGGCTCCAGAACTAATGCTGGCGCACGGTAACCAGACGACAGCTGCAAGCTGCTTGCCTTGTGTATTTGAACACAACACGCGGCTCCAGAAATAATGCTGGCGCACGGTAACCAGACGACAGCTGCACGCTGCTTGCCTTGTGTATTTGAACACAACACGCGGCTCCAGAACTAATGCTGGCGCACGGTAACCAGACGACAGCTGCACGCTGCTTGCCTTGTGTATTTGAACACAGCGCGCGGCTCCAGAAATAATGCTGGCGCACGGTAACCAGACGACAGCTGCACGCTGCTTGCCTTGTGTATTTGAACACAACACGCGGATCCAGAACTAATGCTGGCGCACGGTAACCAGACGACAGCTGCACGCTGCTTTCCTTGTGTATTTGAACACAACACGCGGCTCCAGAACTAATGCTGGCGCACGGTAACCAGACGACAGCTGCACGCTGCTTGCCTTGTGTATTTCAACACAACACGCTGCTCCGGAACTAATTCTGGTGCACGGTAACCAGACGACAGCTGCACGCTGCTTGCCTTGTGTATTTGAACACAACACGCGGCTCCAGAACTAATACTGGCGCACGGTTACCAGACGACAGCTGCACGCTGCTTGCCTTGTGTATTTGAACACAGCGCGCGGCTCCAGAACTAATGCTGGCGCACGGTAGCTAGACGACAGCTGCACGCTGCTTGCCTTGTGTATTTGAACACCACACGCGGCTCCAGAACTAATGCTGGCGAACGGTAACCAGAAGACGACAGCTGCACGCTGCTTGCCTTGTGTATTTGAACACAGCGCGCGGCTCCAGAAATAATGCTGGCGCACGGTAACCAGACGACAGTTGCACGCTGCTTGCCTTGTGTATTTGAACACAACACGAGGCTCCAGAACTAATGCTGGCGCACGGTAACCAGACGACAGCTGCACGCTGCTTGCCTTGTGTATTTGAACACAACACGCGGCTCCAGAACTAATGCTGGCGCACGGTAGCTAGACCACAGCTGCACGCTGCTTGCCTTGTGTATTTGAACACAACACGCGGCTCCAGAACTAATGCTGGCGCACGGCAACCAGACGACAGCTGCACGCTGCTTGCCTTGTGTATTTGAACACAACACGCGGCTCCAGAACTAATGCTGGCGCACGGTAACCAGACGACAGTTGCACGCTGCTTGCCTTGTGTATTTGAACACAACACGCGGCCCCAGAACTAATGCTGGCGCACGGTAACCAGACGACAGTTGCACGCTGCTTGCCTTGTGTATTTGAACACAACACGCGGCTCCAGAACTAATGCTGGCGCACGGTAGCTTGACCACAGCTGCACGCTGCTTGCCTTGTGTATTTGAACACAGCACGCGGCCCGAGAAATAATGCTGGCGCACGGTAACCAGACGACAGCTCACGCTGCTTGCCTTGTGTATTTGAACAGAGCGCGTGGCCCCAGAAATAATGCTGGCGCACGGTAACCAGACGACAGCTGCACGCTGCTTGCCTTGTGTATTTGAACACCACACGCGGCTCCAGAACTAATGCTGGCGCACGGTAACCAGACGACAGCTGCACGCTGCTTGCCTTGTGTATTTGAACACAACACGCGGCTCCAGAACTAATGCTGGCGCATGGAAGCTAGACGACAGCTGCACGCTGCTTGCCTTGTGTATTTGAACACAGCGCGCGGCCCCAGAACTAATGCTGGCGCACGGTAACCAGACGACAGCTGCACGCTGCTTGCCTTGTGTATTTGAACACAACGCGCGGCCCCAGAACTAATGCTGGCGCACGGTAACCAGACGACAGCTGCACGCTGCTTGCCTTGTGTATTTGAACACAACACGCGGCTCCAGAACTAATGCTGGCGCACGGTAACCAGACGACAGCTGCACGCTGCTTGCCTTGTGTATTTGAACACAACACGCGGCTCCAGAACTAATGCTGGCGCACGGTAACCAGACGACAGCTGCACGCTGCTTGCCTTGTGTATTTGAACACAACACGCGGCCCCAGAACTAATGCTGGCGCACGGTAACCAGACGACAGCTGCACGCTGCTTGCCTTGTGTATTTGAACACAACACGCGGCTCCAGAACTATGCTGGCGCACGGTAACCAGACGACAGCTGCACGCTGCTTGCCTTGTGTATTTGAACACAACACGCTGCTCCGGAACTAATGCTGGCGCACGGTAACCAGACGACAGCTGCACGCTGCTTGCCTTGTGTATTTGAACACAACACGCGGCTCCAGAACTAATGCTGGCGCACGGTAACCAGACGACAGCTGCACGCTGCTTGCCTTGTGTATTTGAACACAGCGCGCGACTCCAGAACTAATGCTGGCGCACGGTAACCAGACGACAGCTGCACGCTGCTTGCCTTGTGTATTTGTACACAACACGCGGCTCCAGAAATAATGCTGGCGCACGGTAACCAGACGACAGCTGCACGCTGCTTGCCTTGTGTATTTGAACACAACACGCGGCTCCAGAACTAATGCTGGCGCACGGTAACCAGACGACAGCTGCAAGCTGCTTGCCTTGTGTATTTGAACACAACACGCGGCTCCAGAAATAATGCTGGCGCACGGTAACCAGACGACAGCTGCACGCTGCTTGCCTTGTGTATTTGAACACAACACGCGGCTCCAGAACTAATGCTGGCGCACGGTAACCAGACGACAGCTGCACGCTGCTTGCCTTGTGTATTTGAACACAGCGCGCGGCTCCAGAAATAATGCTGGCGCACGGTAACCAGACGACAGCTGCACGCTGCTTGCCTTGTGTATTTGAACACAACACGCGGATCCAGAACTAATGCTGGCGCACGGTAACCAGACGACAGCTGCACGCTGCTTTCCTTGTGTATTTGAACACAACACGCGGCTCCAGAACTAATGCTGGCGCACGGTAACCAGACGACAGCTGCACGCTGCTTGCCTTGTGTATTTCAACACAACACGCTGCTCCGGAACTAATTCTGGTGCACGGTAACCAGACGACAGCTGCACGCTGCTTGCCTTGTGTATTTGAACACAACACGCGGCTCCAGAACTAATGCTGGCGCACGGTAACCAGACGACAGCTGCACGCTGCTTGCCTTGTGTATTTGAACACAGCGCGCGGCTCCAGAACTAATGCTGGCGCACGGTAGCTAGACGACAGCTGCACGCTGCTTGCCTTGTGTATTTGAACACCACACGCGGCTCCAGAACTAATGCTGGCGCACGGTAACCAGAAGACGACAGCTGCACGCTGCTTGCCTTGTGTATTTGAACACAGCGCGCGGCTCCAGAACTAATGCTGGCGCACGGCAACCAGACGACAGCTGCACGCTGCTTGCCTTGTGTATTTGAACACAACACGCGGCTCCAGAACTAATGCTGGCGCACGGTAACCAGACGACAGCTGCACGCTGCTTGCCTTGTGTATTTGAACACAACACGCGGCTCCAGAACTAATGCTGGCGCACGGTAGCTAGACCACAGCTGCACGCTGCTTGCCTTGTGTATTTGAACACAGCACGCGGCCCCAGAAATAATGCTGGCGCACGGTAACCAGACGACAGCTCACGCTGCTTGCCTTGTGTATTTGAACAGAGCGCGTGGCCCCAGAAATAATGCTGGCGCACGGTAACCAGACGACAGCTGCACGCTGCTTGCCTTGTGTATTTGAACACCACACGCGGCTCCAGAACTAATGCTGGCGCACGGTAACCAGACGACAGCTGCACGCTGCTTGCCTTGTGTATTTGAACACAACACGCGGCTCCAGAACTAATGCTGGCGCACGGTAACCAGACGACAGCTGCACGCTGCTTGCTTTGTGTATTTGAACACAACACGCGGCTCCAGAACTAATGCTGGCGCACGGTAACCAGACGACAGCTGCACGCTGCTTGCCTTGTGTATTTGAACACAACACGCGGCTCCAGAACTAATGCTGGCGCACGGTAACCAGACGACAGCTGCACGCTGCTTGCCTTGTGAATTTGAACACAACACGCGGCACCAGAACTAATGCTGGCGCACGGTAACCAGACGACAGCTGCACGCTGCTTGCCTTGTGTATTTGAACACAACACGCGGCTCCAGAACTAATGCTGGCCCACGGTGGCTAGACGACAGCTGCACGCTGCTTGCCTTGTGTATTTGAACACAACACGCGGCTCCAGAACTAATGCTGGAGCATGGTAACCAGACGACAGCTGCACGCTGCTTGCCTTGTGTATTTGAACACAACACGCGGCCCCAGAACTAATGCTGGCGCACGGTGACCAGACGACAGCTGCACGCTGCTTGCCTTGTGTATTTGAACACAACACGCGGCTCCAGAAATAATGCTGGCGCACGGTAACCAGATGACAGCTGCACGCTGCTTGCCTTGTGTATTTGAACACAACACGCGGCTCCAGAACTAATGCTGGCGCACGGTAACCAGACGAGAGCTGCACGCTGCTTGCCTTGTGAATTAGAGCACAGCGCGCGGCTCCAGAACTAATGCTGGCGCACGGTGGCTAGACGACAGCTGCACGCTGCTTGCCTTGTGTATTTGAACACAACACGCGGCTCCAGAACTAATGCTGGCGCACGGTAACCAGACGACAGCTGCACGCTGCTTGCCTTGTGTATTTGAACACAACACGCGGCTCCAGAACTAATGCTGGCGCACGGTAACCAGACGACAGCTGCACGCTGCTTGCCTTGTGTATTTGAAAACAACACGCGGCTCCAGAACTAATGCTGGCGCACGGAAGCTAGACCACAGCTGCTCGCTGCTTGCCTTGTGAATTTGAACAGAGCGCGTGGCCCCAGAACTAATGCTGGCGCACGGTAGCTAGACGACAGCTGCACGCTGCTTGCCTTGTGTATTTGAACACAACACGCGGCTCCAGAACTAATGCTGGCGCACGGTAACCAGACGACAGCTGCACGCTGCTTGCCTTGTGTATTTGAACACAACACGCGGCTCCAGAACTAATGCTGGCGCACGGTAACCAGACGACAGCTGCACGCTGCTTGCCTTGTGTATTTGAACACAACACGCGGTCCCATAACTAATGCTGGCGCACGGTAACCAGACGACAGCTGCACGCTGCTTGCCTTGTGTATTTGAACAGAGCGCGTGGCCCCAGAACTAATGCTGGCGCACGGTAACCAGACGACAGCTGCACACTGCTTGCCTTGTGTATTTGAACACAACACGCGGCTCCAGAACTAATGCTGGCGCACGGTAACCAGACGACAGCTGCACGCTGCTTGCCTTGTGTATTTGAACACCACACGCGGCCCCAAAACTAATGCTGGCGCACGGTAACCAGACGACAGCTGCACGCTGCTTGCCTTGTGTATTTGAACACAACACGCGGCTCCAGAACTAATGCTGGCGCACGGTAACCAGACGACAGCTGCACGCTGCTTGCCTTGTGTATTTGAACACAGCGCGCGGCTCCAGAACTAATGCTGGTGCACGGTAACCAGAAGACGACAGCTGCACGCTGCTTGCCTTGTGTATTTGAACACAGCGCGCGGCTCCAGAAATAATGCTGGCGCACGGTAACCAGACGACAGTTGCACGCTGCTTGCCTTGTGTATTTGAACACAACGCTCGGCTCCAGAACTAATGCTGGCCCACGGTGGCTAGACGACAGCTGCACGCTGCTTGCCTTGTGTATTTGAACACAACACGCGGCGCCAGAACTAATGCTGGCGCACGGTAACCAGACGACAGCTGCACGCTGCTTGCCTTGTGTATTTGAACACAACACGTGGCTCCAGAACTAATGCTGGCGCACGGTAACCAGACGACAGCTGCACGCTGCTTGCCTTGTGTATTTGAACACAACACGCGGCCCCAGAACTAATGCTGGCGCACGGTAACCAGACGACAGCTGCACGCTGCTTGCCTTGTGTATTTGAACACAATACGCGGCTCCAGAACTAATGCTGGCGCACGGTAACCAGACGACAGTTGCACGCTGCTTGCCTTGTGTATTTGAACACAACACGCGGCTCCAGAACTAATTCTGGCGCACGGTAACCAGACGACAGCTGCACGCTGCTTGCCTTGTGTATTTGAACACAACACGCGGCTCCAGAACTAATGCTGGCGCACGGTAACCAGACGACAGCTGCATGCTGCTTGCCTTGTGTATTTGAACACAACACGCGGCTCCAGAACTAATGCTGGCGCACGGTAACCAGACGACAGCTGCACGCTGCTTGCCTTGTGTATTTGAACACAACACGCGGCACCAGAACTAATGCTGGAGCACGGTAACCAGACGACAGCTGCACGCTGCTTGCCTTGTGTATTTGAACACAACACGCGGCACCAGAACTAATGCTGGCGCACGGTAACCAGACGACAGCTGCACGCTGCTTGCCTTGTGTATTTGAACGCAACACGCGGCTCCAGAACTAATGCTGGCGCACGGTAACCAGACGACAGCTGCACGCTGCTTGACTTGTGTATTTGAACACAATACGCGGCTCCAGAACTAATGCTGGCGCACGGTAACCAGACGACAGCTGCACGCTGCTTGCCTTGTGTATTTGAACACAACACGCGGCTCCAGAACTAATGCTGGCGCACGGTAACCAGACGACAGCTGCAAGCTGCTTGCCTTGTGTATTTGAACACAACACGCGGCTCCAGAACTAATGCTGGCGCACGGTAACCAGATGACAGCTGCACGCTGCTTGCCTTGTGTATTTGAACACAACACGAGGCTCCAGAACTAATGCTGGCGCACGGTAACCAAACGACAGCTGCACGCTGCTTGCCTTGTGTATTTGAACACAACACGCGGCTCCAGAACTAATGCTGGCGCACGGTAACCAGACGCAGCTGCACGCTGCTTGCCTTGTGTATTTGAACACAACACGCGGCTCCAGAACTATGCTGGCGCACGGTAACCAGACGACAGCTGCACGCTGCTTGCCTTGTGTATTTGAACAGAGCGCGTGGCCCCAGAAATAATGCTGGCGCACGGTAACCAGACGACAGCTGCACGCTGCTTGCCTTGTGTATTTGAACACAACACGCGGCTCCAGAACTAATGCTGGCGCACGGTAACCAGACGACAGCTGCACGCTGCTTGCCTTGTGTATTTGAACACAATACGCGGCTCCAGAAATAATGCTGGCGCACGGTGGCTAGACGACAGCTGCACGCTGCTTGCCTTGTGTATTTGAACACCACACGCGGCCCCAAAACTAATGCTGGCGCATGGTAACCAGACGACAGCTGCACGCTGCTTGCCTTGTGTATTTGAACACAACACGCGGTTCCAGAACTAATGCTGGCGCACGGTAACCAGACGACAGCTGCACGCTGCTTGACTTGTGTATTTGAACACAATACGCGGCTCCAGAACTAATGCTGGCGCACGGTAACCAGACGACAGCTGCACGCTGCTTGCCTTGTGTATTTGAACACAACACGCGGCTCCAGAACTAATGCTGGCGCACGGTAACCAGACGACAGCTGCACGCTTCTTGCCTTGTGTATTTGAACACAACACGAGGCTCCAGAACTAATGCTGGCGCACGGTAACCAGACGACAGCTGCACGCTGCTTGCCTTGTGTATTTGAACACAACACGCGGCTCCAGAACTAATGCTGGCGCACGGTAACCAGACGACAGCTGCACGCTGCTTGCCTTGTGTATTTGAACACAACACGCGGTCCCAGAACTAATGCTGGCGCACGGTAACCAGACGACAGCTGCACGCTGCTTGCCTTGTGTATTTGAACAGAGCGCGTGGCCCCAGAACTAATGCTGGCGCACGGTAACCAGACGACAGCTGCACACTGCTTGCCTTGTGTATTTGAACACAACACGCGGCTCCAGAACTAATGCTGGCGCACGGTAACCAGACGACAGCTGCACGCTGCTTGCCTTGTGTATTTGGACACCACACGCGGCCCCAAAACTAATGCTGGCGCACGGTAACCAGACGACAGCTGCACACTGCTTGCCTTGTGTATTTGAACACAACACGCGGCTCCAGAACTATGCTGGCGCACGGTAACCAGACGACAGCTGCACGCTGCTTGCCTTGTGTATTTGAACACAACACGCTGCTCCGGAACTAATGCTGGCGCACGGTAACCAGACGACAGCTGCACGCTGCTTGCCTTGTGTATTTGAACACAACACGCGGCTCCAGAACTAATGCTGGCGCACGGTAACCAGACGACAGCTGCACGCTGCTTGCCTTGTGTATTTGAACACAGCGCGCGACTCCAGAACTAATGCTGGCGCACGGTAACCAGACGACAGCTGCACGCTGCTTGCCTTGTGTATTTGAACACAACACGCGGCTCCAGAAATAATGCTGGCGCACGGTAAACAGACGACAGCTGCACGCTGCTTGCCTTGTGTATTTGAACACAACACGCGGCTCCAGAACTAATGCTGGCGCACGGTAACCAGACGACAGCTGCACGCTGCTTGCCTTGTGTATTTGAACACAACACGCGGCTCCAGAAATAATGCTGGCGCACGGTAACCAGACGACAGCTGCACGCTGCTTGCCTTGTGTATTTGAACACAACACGCGGCTCCAGAACTAATGCTGGCGCACGGTAACCAGACGACAGCTGCACGCTGCTTGCCTTGTGTATTTGAACACAGCGCGCGGCTCCAGAAATAATGCTGGCGCACGGTAACCAGACGACAGCTGCACGCTGCTTGCCTTGTGTATTTGAACACAACACGCGGATCCAGAACTAATGCTGGCGCACGGTAACCAGACGACAGCTGCACGCTGCTTGCCTTGTGTATTTGAACACAACACGCGGCTCCAGAACTAATGCTGGCGCACGGTAACCAGACGACAGCTGCACGCTGCTTGCCTTGTGTATTTGAACACAACACGCTGCTCCGGAACTAATCCTGGCGCACGGTAACCAGACGACAGCTGCACGCTGCTTGCCATGTGTATTTGAACACAACACGCGGCTCCAGTACTAATGCTGGCGCACGGTAGCTAGACGACAGCTGCACGCTGCTTGCCTTGTGTATTTGAACACCACACGCGGCTCCAGAACTAATGCTGGCGCACGGTAACCAGAAGACGACAGCTGCACGCTGCTTGCCTTGTGTATTTGAACACAGCGCGCGGCTCCAGAAATAATGCTGGCGCACGGTAACCAGACGACAGTTGCACGCTGCTTGCCTTGTGTATTTGAACACAACACTCGGCTCGAGAACTAATGCTGGCGCACGGTAACCAGACGACAGCTGCACGCTGCTTGCCTTGTGTATTTGAACACAACACGCGGCTCCAGAACTAATGCTGGCGCACGGTAGCTAGACCACAGCTGCACGCTGCTTGCCTTGTGTATTTGAACACAACACGCGGCTCCAGAACTAATGCTGGCGCACGGCAACCAGACGACAGCTGCACGCTGCTTGCCTTGTGTATTTGAACACAACACGCGGCCCCAGAACTAATGCTGGCGCACGGTAACCAGACGACAGCTGCACGCTGCTTGCCTTGTGTATTTGAACACAACACGCGGCCCCAGAACTAATGCTGGCGCACGGTAACCAGACGACAGTTGCACGCTGCTTGCCTTGTGTATTTGAACACAACACGCGGCTCCAGAACTAATGCTGGCGCACGGTAGCTAGACCACAGCTGCACGCTGCTTGCCTTGTGTATTTGAACACAGCACGCGGCCCCAGAAATAATGCTGGCGCACGGTAACCAGACGACAGCTCACGCTGCTTGCCTTGTCTATTTGAACACAACACGCGGCTCCAAAACTAATGCTGGCGCACGGTAACCAGACGACAGCTGCACGCTGCTTGCCTTGTGTATTTGAACACAACACGCGGCACCAGAACTAATGCTGGCGCACGGTAACCAGACGACAGCTGCACGCTGCTTGCCTTGTGTATTTGAACACAACACGCGGCTCCAGAACTAATGCTGGCGCACGGTAACCAGACGACAGCTGCACGCTGCTTGCGTTGTGTATTTGAACAGAGCGCGTGGCCCCAGAACTAATGCTGGCGCACGGTAACCAGACGACAGCTGCACGCTGCTTGCCTTGTGTATTTGAACACCACACGCGGCTCCAGAACTAATGCTGGCGCACGGTAACCAGACGACAGCTGCACGCTGCTTGCCTTGTGTATTTGAACACAACACGCGGCTCCAGAACTAATGCTGGCGCACGGTAACCAGACGACAGCTGCACGCTGCTTGCTTTGTGTATTTGAACACAACACGCGGCTCCAGAATTAATGCTGGCGCACGGTAACCAGACGACAGCTGCACGCTGCTTGCCTTGTGTATTTGAACACAACACTCGGCTCGAGAACTAATGCTGGCGCACGGTAACCAGACGACAGCTGCACGCTGCTTGCCTTGTGTATTTGAACACAACACGCGGCACCAGAACTAATGCTGGCGCACGGTAACCAGACGACAGCTGCACGCTGCTTGCCTTGTGTATTTGAACACAACACGCGGCTCCAGAACTAATGCTGGCCCACGGTGGCTAGACGACAGCTGCACGCTGCTTGCCTTGTGTATTTGAACACAACACGCGGCTCCAGAACTAATGCTGGAGCATGGTAACCAGACGACAGCTGCACGCTGCTTGCCTTGTGTATTTGAACACAACACGCGGCCCCAGAACTAATGCTGGCGCACGGTAACCAGACGACAGCTGCACGCTGCTTGCCTTGTGTATTTGAACACAACACGCGGCTCCAGAAATAATGCTGGCGCACGGTAACCAGATGACAGCTGCACGCTGCTTGCCTTGTGTATTTGAACACAACACGCGGCTCCAGAACTAATGCTGGCGCACGGTAACCAGACGACAGCTGCACGCTGCTTGCCTTGTTTATTTGAACACAACACGCGGCTCCAGAACTAATGCTGGCGCACGGTAACCAGACGACAGCTGCACGCTGCTTGCCTTGTGTATTTGAACAGAGCGCGCGGCTCCAGAACTAATGCTGGCGCACGGTAACCAGACGACAGCTGCACGCTGCTTGCCTTGTGTATTTGAACACAACACGCGGCTCCAGAACTAATGCTGGCGCACGGTAACCAGACGACAGCTGCACGCTGCTTGCCTTGTGTATTTGAACACAACACGCGGCTCCAGAACTATGCTGGCGCACGGTAACCAGACGACAGCTGCACGCTGCTTGCCTTGTGTATTTGAACACAACACGCGGCCCCAGAACTATGCTGGCGCACGGTAACCAGACGACAGCTGCACGCTGCTTGCCTTGTGTATTTGAACAGAGCGCGTGGCCCCAGAACTAATGCTGGCGCACGGTAGCTAGACGACAGCTGCACGCTGCTTGCCTTGTGTATTTGAACACAACACGCGGCCCCAGAACTAATGCTGGCGCACGGTAACCAGACGACAGTTGCACGCTGCTTGCCTTGTGTATTTGAACACAACACGCGGCTCCAGAACTAATCCTGGCGCATGGAAGCTAGACCACAGCTGCACGCTGCTTGCCTTGTGTATTTGAACAGAGCGCGTGGCCCCAGAACTAATGCTGGCGCACGGTAACCAGACGACAGCTGCACGCTGCTTGCCTTGTGTATTTGAACACAACACGCGGCCCCAGAACTAATGCTGGCGCACGGTAACCAGACGACAGTTGCACGCTGCTTGCCTTGTGTATTTGAACACAACACGCGGCTCCAGAACTAATCCTGGCGCATGGAAGCTAGACCACAGCTGCACGCTGCTTGCCTTGTGTATTTGAACAGAGCGCGCGGCCCCAGAACTAATGCTGGCGCATGGAAGCTAGACCACAGCTGCACGCTGCTTGCCTTGTGTATTTGAACACAACACGCGGCTCCAGAACTAATCCTGGCGCATGGAAGCTAGACCACAGCTGCACGCTGCTTGCCTTGTGTATTTGAACACAGCGCGCGGCCCCAGAACTAATGCTGGCGCACGGTAACTAGACGAGAGCTGCACGCTGCTTGCCTTGTGTATTTGAACACAACACGCGGCTCCAGAACTAATGCTGGCGCACGGTAGCTAGACCACAGCTGCACGCTGCTTGCCTTGTGTATTTGAACACAACACGCGGCTCCAGATCTAATGCTGGCGCACGGTAACCAGACGACAGCTGCACGCTGCTTGCCTTGTGTATTTGAACACAACACGCGGCCCCAGAACTAATGCTGGCGCACGGTAGCTAGACCACAGCTGCACGCTGCTTGCCTTGTGTATTTGAACACAACACGCGGCTCCAGAACTAATGCTGGCGCACGGTAACCAGACGACAGCTGCACGCTGCTTGCCTTGTGTATTTGAACACAACACGCGGCTCCAGAACTAATGCTGGCGCACGGTAACCAGACGACAGCTGCACGCTGCTTGCCTTGTGTATTTGAACACAACACGCGGCTCCAGAACTAATGCTGGCGCACGGTAACCAGACGACAGCTGCACGCTGCTTGCCTTGTGTATTTGAACACAACACGCGGCCCCAGAACTAATGCTGGCGCACGGTAACCAGACGACAGCTGCACGCTGCTTGCCTTGTGTATTTGAACACAACACGCGGCCCCAGAACTAATGCTGGCGCACGGTAACCAGACGACAGCTGCACGCTGCTTGCCTTGTGTATTTGAACACAACACGCGGCTCCAGAACTAATGCTGGCGCACGGTAACCAGACGACAGCTGCACGCTGCTTGCCTTGTGTATTTGAACACAACACGCGGCCCCAGAACTAATGCTGGCGCACGGTAACCAGACGACAGCTGCACGCTGCTTGCCTTGTGAATTAGAGCACAGCGCGCGGCTCCAGAACTAATGCTGGCGCACGGTAACCAGACGACAGCTGCACGCTGCTTGCCTTGTGTATTTGAACACAACACGCGGCTCCAGAACTAATGCTGGCGCATGGAAGCTAGACCACAGCAGCACGCTGCTTGCCTTGTGTATTTGAACACAACACGCGGCTCCAGAACTAATGCTGGCGCATGGAAGCTAGACCACAGCTGCACGCTGCTTGCCTTGTGTATTTGAACACAACACGCGGCCCCAGAACTAATGCTGGCGCACGGTAACCAGACGACAGCTGCACGCTGCTTGCCTTGTGTATTTGAACACAACACGCGGCTCCAGAACAAATGCTGGCGCACGGTAACCAGACGACAGCTGCACGCTGCTTGCCTTGTGTATTTGAACACAACACGCGGCCCCAGAACTAATGCTGGCGCACGGTAACCAGACGAGAGCTGCACGCTGCTTGCCTTGTGAATTAGAGCACAGCGCGCGGCTCCAGAACTAATGCTGGCGCACGGTAACCAGACGACAGCTGCACGCTGCTTGCCTTGTGTATTTGAACACAACACGCGGCTCCAGAACTAATGCTGGCGCATGGAAGCTAGACGACAGCTGCACGCTGCTTGCCTTGTGTATTTGAACACAGCGCGCGGCCCCAGAACTAATGCTGGCGCACGGTAACCAGACGACAGCTGCACGCTGCTTGCCTTGTGTATTTGAACACAACGCGCGGCCCCAGAACTAATGCTGGCGCACGGTAACCAGACGACAGCTGCACGCTGCTTGCCTTGTGTATTTGAACACAACACACGGCTCCAGAACTAATGCTGGCGCACGGTAACCAGACGACAGCTGCACGCTGCTTGCCTTGTGTATTTGAACACAACACGCGGCTCCAGAACTAATGCTGGCGCACGGTAACCAGACGACAGCTGCACGCTGCTTGCCTTGTGTATTTGAACACAACACGCGGCCCCAGAACTAATGCTGGCGCACGGTAACCAGACGACAGCTGCACGCTGCTTGCCTTGTGTATTTGAACACAACACGCGGCTCCAGAACTATGCTGGCGCACGGTAACCAGACGACAGCTGCACGCTGCTTGCCTTGTGTATTTGAACACAACACGCGGCTCCAGAACTAATGCTGGCGCACGGTAACCAGACGACAGCTGCACGCTGCTTGCCTTGTGTATTTGAACACAACACGCGGTCCCAGAACTAATGCTGGCGCACGGTAACCAGACGACAGCTGCACGCTGCTTGCCTTGTGTATTTGAACAGAGCGCGTGGCCCCAGAACTAATGCTGGCGCACGGTAACCAGACGACAGCTGCACACTGCTTGCCTTGTGTATTTGAACACAACACGCGGCTCCAGAACTAATGCTGGCGCACGGTAACCAGACGACAGCTGCACGCTGCTTGCCTTGTGTATTTGGACACCACACGCGGCCCCAAAACTAATGCTGGCGCACGGTAACCAGACGACAGCTGCACACTGCTTGCCTTGTGTATTTGAACACAACACGCGGCTCCAGAACTATGCTGGCGCACGGTAACCAGACGACAGCTGCACGCTGCTTGCCTTGTGTATTTGAACACAACACGCTGCTCCGGAACTAATGCTGGCGCACGGTAACCAGACGACAGCTGCACGCTGCTTGCCTTGTGTATTTGAACACAACACGCGGCTCCAGAACTAATGCTGGCGCACGGTAACCAGACGACAGCTGCACGCTGCTTGCCTTGTGTATTTGAACACAGCGCGCGACTCCAGAACTAATGCTGGCGCACGGTAACCAGACGACAGCTGCACGCTGCTTGCCTTGTGTATTTGAACACAACACGCGGCTCCAGAAATAATGCTGGCGCACGGTAACCAGACGACAGCTGCACGCTGCTTGCCTTGTGTATTTGAACACAACACGCGGCTCCAGAACTAATGCTGGCGCACGGTAACCAGACGACAGCTGCACGCTGCTTGCCTTGTGTATTTGAACACAACACGCGGCTCCAGAAATAATGCTGGCGCACGGTAACCAGACGACAGCTGCACGCTGCTTGCCTTGTGTATTTGAACACAACACGCGGCTCCAGAACTAATGCTGGCGCACGGTAACCAGACGACAGCTGCACGCTGCTTGCCTTGTGTATTTGAACACAGCGCGCGGCTCCAGAAATAATGCTGGCGCACGGTAACCAGACGACAGCTGCACGCTGCTTGCCTTGTGTATTTGAACACAACACGCGGATCCAGAACTAATGCTGGCGCACGGTAACCAGACGACAGCTGCACGCTGCTTGCCTTGTGTATTTGAACACAACACGCGGCTCCAGAACTAATGCTGGCGCACGGTAACCAGACGACAGCTGCACGCTGCTTGCCTTGTGTATTTGAACACAACACGCTGCTCCGTAACTAATCCTGGCGCACGGTAACCAGACGACAGCTGCACGCTGCTTGCCATGTGTATTTGAACACAACACGCGGCTCCAGTACTAATGCTGGCGCACGGTAGCTAGACGACAGCTGCACGCTGCTTGCCTTGTGTATTTGAACACCACACGCGGCTCCAGAACTAATGCTGGCGCACGGTAACCAGAAGACGACGGCTGCACGCTGCTTGCCTTGTGTATTTGAACACAGCGCGCGGCTCCAGAAATAATGCTGGCGCACGGTAACCAGACGACAGTTGCACGCTGCTTGCCTTGTGTATTTGAACACAACACTCGGCTCGAGAACTAATGCTGGCGCACGGTAACCAGACGACAGCTGCACGCTGCTTGCCTTGTGTATTTGAACACAACACGCGGCTCCAGAACTAATGCTGGCGCACGGTAGCTAGACCACAGCTGCACGCTGCTTGCCTTGTGTATTTGAACACAACACGCGGCTCCAGAACTAATGCTGGCGCACGGCAACCAGACGACAGCTGCACGCTGCTTGCCTTGTGTATTTGAACACAACACGCGGCCCCAGAACTAATGCTGGCGCACGGTAACCAGACGACAGCTGCACGCTGCTTGCCTTGTGTATTTGAACACAACACGCGGCCCCAGAACTAATGCTGGCGCACGGTAACCAGACGACAGTTGCACGCTGCTTGCCTTGTGTATTTGAACACAACACGCGGCTCCAGAACTAATGCTGGCGCACGGTAGCTAGACCACAGCTGCACGCTGCTTGCCTTGTGTATTTGAACACAGCACGCGGCCCCAGAAATAATGCTGGCGCACGGTAACCAGACGACAGCTCACGCTGCTTGCCTTGTCTATTTGAACACAACACGCGGCTCCAAAACTAATGCTGGCGCACGGTAACCAGACGACAGCTGCACGCTGCTTGCCTTGTGTATTTGAACACAACACGCGGCACCAGAACTAATGCTGGCGCACGGTAACCAGACGACAGCTGCACGCTGCTTGCCTTGTGTATTTGAACACAACACGCGGCTCCAGAACTAATGCTGGCGCACGGTAACCAGACGACAGCTGCACGCTGCTTGCGTTGTGTATTTGAACAGAGCGCGTGGCCCCAGAACTAATGCTGGCGCACGGTAACCAGACGACAGCTGCACGCTGCTTGCCTTGTGTATTTGAACACCACACGCGGCTCCAGAACTAATGCTGGCGCACGGTAACCAGACGACAGCTGCACGCTGCTTGCCTTGTGTATTTGAACACAACACGCGGCTCCAGAACTAATGCTGGCGCACGGTAACCAGACGACAGCTGCACGCTGCTTGCTTTGTGTATTTGAACACAACACGCGGCTCCAGAAT
Organism: Meconema thalassinum; assembly: GCA_946902985.2. NCBI lineage: Eukaryota > Metazoa > Arthropoda > Insecta > Orthoptera > Tettigoniidae > Meconema > Meconema thalassinum. The sequence continues at coordinate 535,603,113 of OX336393.1, read as the reverse complement.
TAATGCTGGCGCACGGTAACCAGACGACAGCTGCACGCTGCTTGCCTTGTGTATTTGAACACAACACTCGGCTCGAGAACTAATGCTGGCGCACGGTAACCAGACGACAGCTGCACGCTGCTTGCCTTGTGTATTTGAACACAACACGCAGCACCAGAACTAATGCTGGCGCACGGTAACCAGACGACAGCTGCACGCTGCTTGCCTTGTGTATTTGAACACAACACGCGGCTCCAGAACTAATGCTGGCCCACGGTGGCTAGACGACAGCTGCACGCTGCTTGCCTTGTGTATTTGAACACAACACGCGGCTCCAGAACTAATGCTGGAGCATGGTAACCAGACGACAGCTGCACGCTGCTTGCCTTGTGTATTTGAACACAACACGCGGCCCCAGAACTAATGCTGGCGCACGGTAACCAGACGACAGCTGCACGCTGCTTGCCTTGTGTATTTGAACACAACACGCGGCTCCAGAAATAATGCTGGCGCACGGTAACCAGATGACAGCTGCACGCTGCTTGCCTTGTGTATTTGAACACAACACGCGGCTCCAGAACTAATGCTGGCGCACGGTAACCAGACGACAGCTGCACGCTGCTTGCCTTGTTTATTTGAACACAACACGCGGCTCCAGAACTAATGCTGGCGCACGGTAACCAGACGACAGCTGCACGCTGCTTGCCTTGTGTATTTGAACAGAGCGCGCGGCTCCAGAACTAATGCTGGCGCACGGTAACCAGACGACAGCTGCACGCTGCTTGCCTTGTGTATTTGAACACAACACGCGGCTCCAGAACTAATGCTGGCGCACGGTAACCAGACGACAGCTGCACGCTGCTTGCCTTGTGTATTTGAACACAACACGCGGCTCCAGAACTATGCTGGCGCACGGTAACCAGACGACAGCTGCACGCTGCTTGCCTTGTGTATTTGAACACAACACGCGGCCCCAGAACTATGCTGGCGCACGGTAACCAGACGACAGCTGCACGCTGCTTGCCTTGTGTATTTGAACAGAGCGCGTGGCCCCAGAACTAATGCTGGCGCACGGTAGCTAGACGACAGCTGCACGCTGCTTGCCTTGTGTATTTGAACACAACACGCGGCCCCAGAACTAATGCTGGCGCACGGTAACCAGACGACAGTTGCACGCTGCTTGCCTTGTGTATTTGAACACAACACGCGGCTCCAGAACTAATCCTGGCGCATGGAAGCTAGACCACAGCTGCACGCTGCTTGCCTTGTGTATTTGAACAGAGCGCGTGGCCCCAGAACTAATGCTGGCGCACGGTAACCAGACGACAGCTGCACGCTGCTTGCCTTGTGTATTTGAACACAACACGCGGCCCCAGAACTAATGCTGGCGCACGGTAACCAGACGACAGTTGCACGCTGCTTGCCTTGTGTATTTGAACACAACACGCGGCTCCAGAACTAATCCTGGCGCATGGAAGCTAGACCACAGCTGCACGCTGCTTGCCTTGTGTATTTGAACAGAGCGCGCGGCCCCAGAACTAATGCTGGCGCATGGAAGCTAGACCACAGCTGCACGCTGCTTGCCTTGTGTATTTGAACACAGCACGCGGCTCCAGAACTAATCCTGGCGCATGGAAGCTAGACCACAGCTGCACGCTGCTTGCCTTGTGTATTTGAACACAGCGCGCGGCCCCAGAACTAATGCTGGCGCACGGTAACTAGACGAGAGCTGCACGCTGCTTGCCTTGTGTATTTGAACACAACACGCGGCTCCAGAACTAATGCTGGCGCACGGTAGCTAGACCACAGCTGCACGCTGCTTGCCTTGTGTATTTGAACACAACACGCGGCTCCAGATCTAATGCTGGCGCACGGTAACCAGACGACAGCTGCACGCTGCTTGCCTTGTGTATTTGAACACAACACGCGGCCCCAGAACTAATGCTGGCGCACGGTAGCTAGACCACAGCTGCACGCTGCTTGCCTTGTGTATTTGAACACAACACGCGGCTCCAGAACTAATGCTGGCGCACGGTAACCAGACGACAGCTGCACGCTGCTTGCCTTGTGTATTTGAACACAACACGCGGCTCCAGAACTAATGCTGGCGCACGGTAACCAGACGACAGCTGCACGCTGCTTGCCTTGTGTATTTGAACACAACACGCGGCTCCAGAACTAATGCTGGCGCACGGTAACCAGACGACAGCTGCACGCTGCTTGCCTTGTGTATTTGAACACAGCGCGCGGCTCCAGAACTAATGCTGGCGCACGGTAGCTAGACGACAGCTGCACGCTGCTTGCCTTGTGTATTTGAACACCACACGCGGCTCCAGAACTAATGCTGGCGCACGGTAACCAGAAGACGACAGCTGCACGCTGCTTGCCTTGTGTATTTGAACACAGCGCGCGGCTCCAGAACTAATGCTGGCGCACGGCAACCAGACGACAGCTGCACGCTGCTTGCCTTGTGTATTTGAACACAACACGCGGCTCCAGAACTAATGCTGGCGCACGGTAACCAGACGACAGCTGCACGCTGCTTGCCTTGTGTATTTGAACACAACACGCGGCTCCAGAACTAATGCTGGCGCACGGTAGCTAGACCACAGCTGCACGCTGCTTGCCTTGTGTATTTGAACACAGCACGCGGCCCCAGAAATAATGCTGGCGCACGGTAACCAGACGACAGCTCACGCTGCTTGCCTTGTGTATTTGAACAGAGCGCGTGGCCCCAGAAATAATGCTGGCGCACGGTAACCAGACGACAGCTGCACGCTGCTTGCCTTGTGTATTTGAACACCACACGCGGCTCCAGAACTAATGCTGGCGCACGGTAACCAGACGACAGCTGCACGCTGCTTGCCTTGTGTATTTGAACACAACACGCGGCTCCAGAACTAATGCTGGCGCACGGTAACCAGACGACAGCTGCACGCTGCTTGCTTTGTGTATTTGAACACAACACGCGGCTCCAGAACTAATGCTGGCGCACGGTAACCAGACGACAGCTGCACGCTGCTTGCCTTGTGTATTTGAACACAACACGCGGCTCCAGAACTAATGCTGGCGCACGGTAACCAGACGACAGCTGCACGCTGCTTGCCTTGTGAATTTGAACACAACACGCGGCACCAGAACTAATGCTGGCGCACGGTAACCAGACGACAGCTGCACGCTGCTTGCCTTGTGTATTTGAACACAACACGCGGCTCCAGAACTAATGCTGGCCCACGGTGGCTAGACGACAGCTGCACGCTGCTTGCCTTGTGTATTTGAACACAACACGCGGCTCCAGAACTAATGCTGGAGCATGGTAACCAGACGACAGCTGCACGCTGCTTGCCTTGTGTATTTGAACACAACACGCGGCCCCAGAACTAATGCTGGCGCACGGTGACCAGACGACAGCTGCACGCTGCTTGCCTTGTGTATTTGAACACAACACGCGGCTCCAGAAATAATGCTGGCGCACGGTAACCAGATGACAGCTGCACGCTGCTTGCCTTGTGTATTTGAACACAACACGCGGCTCCAGAACTAATGCTGGCGCACGGTAACCAGACGAGAGCTGCACGCTGCTTGCCTTGTGAATTAGAGCACAGCGCGCGGCTCCAGAACTAATGCTGGCGCACGGTGGCTAGACGACAGCTGCACGCTGCTTGCCTTGTGTATTTGAACACAACACGCGGCTCCAGAACTAATGCTGGCGCACGGTAACCAGACGACAGCTGCACGCTGCTTGCCTTGTGTATTTGAACACAACACGCGGCTCCAGAACTAATGCTGGCGCACGGTAACCAGACGACAGCTGCACGCTGCTTGCCTTGTGTATTTGAAAACAACACGCGGCTCCAGAACTAATGCTGGCGCACGGAAGCTAGACCACAGCTGCTCGCTGCTTGCCTTGTGAATTTGAACAGAGCGCGTGGCCCCAGAACTAATGCTGGCGCACGGTAGCTAGACGACAGCTGCACGCTGCTTGCCTTGTGTATTTGAACACAACACGCGGCTCCAGAACTAATGCTGGCGCACGGTAACCAGACGACAGCTGCACGCTGCTTGCCTTGTGTATTTGAACACAACACGCGGCTCCAGAACTAATGCTGGCGCACGGTAACCAGACGACAGCTGCACGCTGCTTGCCTTGTGTATTTGAACACAACACGCGGTCCCATAACTAATGCTGGCGCACGGTAACCAGACGACAGCTGCACGCTGCTTGCCTTGTGTATTTGAACAGAGCGCGTGGCCCCAGAACTAATGCTGGCGCACGGTAACCAGACGACAGCTGCACACTGCTTGCCTTGTGTATTTGAACACAACACGCGGCTCCAGAACTAATGCTGGCGCACGGTAACCAGACGACAGCTGCACGCTGCTTGCCTTGTGTATTTGAACACCACACGCGGCCCCAAAACTAATGCTGGCGCACGGTAACCAGACGACAGCTGCACGCTGCTTGCCTTGTGTATTTGAACACAACACGCGGCTCCAGAACTAATGCTGGCGCACGGTAACCAGACGACAGCTGCACGCTGCTTGCCTTGTGTATTTGAACACAGCGCGCGGCTCCAGAACTAATGCTGGTGCACGGTAACCAGAAGACGACAGCTGCACGCTGCTTGCCTTGTGTATTTGAACACAGCGCGCGGCTCCAGAAATAATGCTGGCGCACGGTAACCAGACGACAGTTGCACGCTGCTTGCCTTGTGTATTTGAACACAACGCTCGGCTCCAGAACTAATGCTGGCCCACGGTGGCTAGACGACAGCTGCACGCTGCTTGCCTTGTGTATTTGAACACAACACGCGGCGCCAGAACTAATGCTGGCGCACGGTAACCAGACGACAGCTGCACGCTGCTTGCCTTGTGTATTTGAACACAACACGTGGCTCCAGAACTAATGCTGGCGCACGGTAACCAGACGACAGCTGCACGCTGCTTGCCTTGTGTATTTGAACACAACACGCGGCCCCAGAACTAATGCTGGCGCACGGTAACCAGACGACAGCTGCACGCTGCTTGCCTTGTGTATTTGAACACAATACGCGGCTCCAGAACTAATGCTGGCGCACGGTAACCAGACGACAGTTGCACGCTGCTTGCCTTGTGTATTTGAACACAACACGCGGCTCCAGAACTAATTCTGGCGCACGGTAACCAGACGACAGCTGCACGCTGCTTGCCTTGTGTATTTGAACACAACACGCGGCTCCAGAACTAATGCTGGCGCACGGTAACCAGACGACAGCTGCATGCTGCTTGCCTTGTGTATTTGAACACAACACGCGGCTCCAGAACTAATGCTGGCGCACGGTAACCAGACGACAGCTGCACGCTGCTTGCCTTGTGTATTTGAACACAACACGCGGCACCAGAACTAATGCTGGAGCACGGTAACCAGACGACAGCTGCACGCTGCTTGCCTTGTGTATTTGAACACAACACGCGGCACCAGAACTAATGCTGGCGCACGGTAACCAGACGACAGCTGCACGCTGCTTGCCTTGTGTATTTGAACGCAACACGCGGCTCCAGAACTAATGCTGGCGCACGGTAACCAGACGACAGCTGCACGCTGCTTGACTTGTGTATTTGAACACAATACGCGGCTCCAGAACTAATGCTGGCGCACGGTAACCAGACGACAGCTGCACGCTGCTTGCCTTGTGTATTTGAACACAACACGCGGCTCCAGAACTAATGCTGGCGCACGGTAACCAGACGACAGCTGCAAGCTGCTTGCCTTGTGTATTTGAACACAACACGCGGCTCCAGAACTAATGCTGGCGCACGGTAACCAGATGACAGCTGCACGCTGCTTGCCTTGTGTATTTGAACACAACACGAGGCTCCAGAACTAATGCTGGCGCACGGTAACCAAACGACAGCTGCACGCTGCTTGCCTTGTGTATTTGAACACAACACGCGGCTCCAGAACTAATGCTGGCGCACGGTAACCAGACGCAGCTGCACGCTGCTTGCCTTGTGTATTTGAACACAACACGCGGCTCCAGAACTATGCTGGCGCACGGTAACCAGACGACAGCTGCACGCTGCTTGCCTTGTGTATTTGAACAGAGCGCGTGGCCCCAGAAATAATGCTGGCGCACGGTAACCAGACGACAGCTGCACGCTGCTTGCCTTGTGTATTTGAACACAACACGCGGCTCCAGAACTAATGCTGGCGCACGGTAACCAGACGACAGCTGCACGCTGCTTGCCTTGTGTATTTGAACACAATACGCGGCTCCAGAAATAATGCTGGCGCACGGTGGCTAGACGACAGCTGCACGCTGCTTGCCTTGTGTATTTGAACACCACACGCGGCCCCAAAACTAATGCTGGCGCATGGTAACCAGACGACAGCTGCACGCTGCTTGCCTTGTGTATTTGAACACAACACGCGGTTCCAGAACTAATGCTGGCGCACGGTAACCAGACGACAGCTGCACGCTGCTTGACTTGTGTATTTGAACACAATACGCGGCTCCAGAACTAATGCTGGCGCACGGTAACCAGACGACAGCTGCACGCTGCTTGCCTTGTGTATTTGAACACAACACGCGGCTCCAGAACTAATGCTGGCGCACGGTAACCAGACGACAGCTGCACGCTTCTTGCCTTGTGTATTTGAACACAACACGAGGCTCCAGAACTAATGCTGGCGCACGGTAACCAGACGACAGCTGCACGCTGCTTGCCTTGTGTATTTGAACACAACACGCGGCTCCAGAACTAATGCTGGCGCACGGTAACCAGACGACAGCTGCACGCTGCTTGCCTTGTGTATTTGAACACAACACGCGGTCCCAGAACTAATGCTGGCGCACGGTAACCAGACGACAGCTGCACGCTGCTTGCCTTGTGTATTTGAACAGAGCGCGTGGCCCCAGAACTAATGCTGGCGCACGGTAACCAGACGACAGCTGCACACTGCTTGCCTTGTGTATTTGAACACAACACGCGGCTCCAGAACTAATGCTGGCGCACGGTAACCAGACGACAGCTGCACGCTGCTTGCCTTGTGTATTTGGACACCACACGCGGCCCCAAAACTAATGCTGGCGCACGGTAACCAGACGACAGCTGCACACTGCTTGCCTTGTGTATTTGAACACAACACGCGGCTCCAGAACTATGCTGGCGCACGGTAACCAGACGACAGCTGCACGCTGCTTGCCTTGTGTATTTGAACACAACACGCTGCTCCGGAACTAATGCTGGCGCACGGTAACCAGACGACAGCTGCACGCTGCTTGCCTTGTGTATTTGAACACAACACGCGGCTCCAGAACTAATGCTGGCGCACGGTAACCAGACGACAGCTGCACGCTGCTTGCCTTGTGTATTTGAACACAGCGCGCGACTCCAGAACTAATGCTGGCGCACGGTAACCAGACGACAGCTGCACGCTGCTTGCCTTGTGTATTTGAACACAACACGCGGCTCCAGAAATAATGCTGGCGCACGGTAAACAGACGACAGCTGCACGCTGCTTGCCTTGTGTATTTGAACACAACACGCGGCTCCAGAACTAATGCTGGCGCACGGTAACCAGACGACAGCTGCACGCTGCTTGCCTTGTGTATTTGAACACAACACGCGGCTCCAGAAATAATGCTGGCGCACGGTAACCAGACGACAGCTGCACGCTGCTTGCCTTGTGTATTTGAACACAACACGCGGCTCCAGAACTAATGCTGGCGCACGGTAACCAGACGACAGCTGCACGCTGCTTGCCTTGTGTATTTGAACACAGCGCGCGGCTCCAGAAATAATGCTGGCGCACGGTAACCAGACGACAGCTGCACGCTGCTTGCCTTGTGTATTTGAACACAACACGCGGATCCAGAACTAATGCTGGCGCACGGTAACCAGACGACAGCTGCACGCTGCTTGCCTTGTGTATTTGAACACAACACGCGGCTCCAGAACTAATGCTGGCGCACGGTAACCAGACGACAGCTGCACGCTGCTTGCCTTGTGTATTTGAACACAACACGCTGCTCCGGAACTAATCCTGGCGCACGGTAACCAGACGACAGCTGCACGCTGCTTGCCATGTGTATTTGAACACAACACGCGGCTCCAGTACTAATGCTGGCGCACGGTAGCTAGACGACAGCTGCACGCTGCTTGCCTTGTGTATTTGAACACCACACGCGGCTCCAGAACTAATGCTGGCGCACGGTAACCAGAAGACGACAGCTGCACGCTGCTTGCCTTGTGTATTTGAACACAGCGCGCGGCTCCAGAAATAATGCTGGCGCACGGTAACCAGACGACAGTTGCACGCTGCTTGCCTTGTGTATTTGAACACAACACTCGGCTCGAGAACTAATGCTGGCGCACGGTAACCAGACGACAGCTGCACGCTGCTTGCCTTGTGTATTTGAACACAACACGCGGCTCCAGAACTAATGCTGGCGCACGGTAGCTAGACCACAGCTGCACGCTGCTTGCCTTGTGTATTTGAACACAACACGCGGCTCCAGAACTAATGCTGGCGCACGGCAACCAGACGACAGCTGCACGCTGCTTGCCTTGTGTATTTGAACACAACACGCGGCCCCAGAACTAATGCTGGCGCACGGTAACCAGACGACAGCTGCACGCTGCTTGCCTTGTGTATTTGAACACAACACGCGGCCCCAGAACTAATGCTGGCGCACGGTAACCAGACGACAGTTGCACGCTGCTTGCCTTGTGTATTTGAACACAACACGCGGCTCCAGAACTAATGCTGGCGCACGGTAGCTAGACCACAGCTGCACGCTGCTTGCCTTGTGTATTTGAACACAGCACGCGGCCCCAGAAATAATGCTGGCGCACGGTAACCAGACGACAGCTCACGCTGCTTGCCTTGTCTATTTGAACACAACACGCGGCTCCAAAACTAATGCTGGCGCACGGTAACCAGACGACAGCTGCACGCTGCTTGCCTTGTGTATTTGAACACAACACGCGGCACCAGAACTAATGCTGGCGCACGGTAACCAGACGACAGCTGCACGCTGCTTGCCTTGTGTATTTGAACACAACACGCGGCTCCAGAACTAATGCTGGCGCACGGTAACCAGACGACAGCTGCACGCTGCTTGCGTTGTGTATTTGAACAGAGCGCGTGGCCCCAGAACTAATGCTGGCGCACGGTAACCAGACGACAGCTGCACGCTGCTTGCCTTGTGTATTTGAACACCACACGCGGCTCCAGAACTAATGCTGGCGCACGGTAACCAGACGACAGCTGCACGCTGCTTGCCTTGTGTATTTGAACACAACACGCGGCTCCAGAACTAATGCTGGCGCACGGTAACCAGACGACAGCTGCACGCTGCTTGCTTTGTGTATTTGAACACAACACGCGGCTCCAGAATTAATGCTGGCGCACGGTAACCAGACGACAGCTGCACGCTGCTTGCCTTGTGTATTTGAACACAACACTCGGCTCGAGAACTAATGCTGGCGCACGGTAACCAGACGACAGCTGCACGCTGCTTGCCTTGTGTATTTGAACACAACACGCGGCACCAGAACTAATGCTGGCGCACGGTAACCAGACGACAGCTGCACGCTGCTTGCCTTGTGTATTTGAACACAACACGCGGCTCCAGAACTAATGCTGGCCCACGGTGGCTAGACGACAGCTGCACGCTGCTTGCCTTGTGTATTTGAACACAACACGCGGCTCCAGAACTAATGCTGGAGCATGGTAACCAGACGACAGCTGCACGCTGCTTGCCTTGTGTATTTGAACACAACACGCGGCCCCAGAACTAATGCTGGCGCACGGTAACCAGACGACAGCTGCACGCTGCTTGCCTTGTGTATTTGAACACAACACGCGGCTCCAGAAATAATGCTGGCGCACGGTAACCAGATGACAGCTGCACGCTGCTTGCCTTGTGTATTTGAACACAACACGCGGCTCCAGAACTAATGCTGGCGCACGGTAACCAGACGACAGCTGCACGCTGCTTGCCTTGTTTATTTGAACACAACACGCGGCTCCAGAACTAATGCTGGCGCACGGTAACCAGACGACAGCTGCACGCTGCTTGCCTTGTGTATTTGAACAGAGCGCGCGGCTCCAGAACTAATGCTGGCGCACGGTAACCAGACGACAGCTGCACGCTGCTTGCCTTGTGTATTTGAACACAACACGCGGCTCCAGAACTAATGCTGGCGCACGGTAACCAGACGACAGCTGCACGCTGCTTGCCTTGTGTATTTGAACACAACACGCGGCTCCAGAACTATGCTGGCGCACGGTAACCAGACGACAGCTGCACGCTGCTTGCCTTGTGTATTTGAACACAACACGCGGCCCCAGAACTATGCTGGCGCACGGTAACCAGACGACAGCTGCACGCTGCTTGCCTTGTGTATTTGAACAGAGCGCGTGGCCCCAGAACTAATGCTGGCGCACGGTAGCTAGACGACAGCTGCACGCTGCTTGCCTTGTGTATTTGAACACAACACGCGGCCCCAGAACTAATGCTGGCGCACGGTAACCAGACGACAGTTGCACGCTGCTTGCCTTGTGTATTTGAACACAACACGCGGCTCCAGAACTAATCCTGGCGCATGGAAGCTAGACCACAGCTGCACGCTGCTTGCCTTGTGTATTTGAACAGAGCGCGTGGCCCCAGAACTAATGCTGGCGCACGGTAACCAGACGACAGCTGCACGCTGCTTGCCTTGTGTATTTGAACACAACACGCGGCCCCAGAACTAATGCTGGCGCACGGTAACCAGACGACAGTTGCACGCTGCTTGCCTTGTGTATTTGAACACAACACGCGGCTCCAGAACTAATCCTGGCGCATGGAAGCTAGACCACAGCTGCACGCTGCTTGCCTTGTGTATTTGAACAGAGCGCGCGGCCCCAGAACTAATGCTGGCGCATGGAAGCTAGACCACAGCTGCACGCTGCTTGCCTTGTGTATTTGAACACAACACGCGGCTCCAGAACTAATCCTGGCGCATGGAAGCTAGACCACAGCTGCACGCTGCTTGCCTTGTGTATTTGAACACAGCGCGCGGCCCCAGAACTAATGCTGGCGCACGGTAACTAGACGAGAGCTGCACGCTGCTTGCCTTGTGTATTTGAACACAACACGCGGCTCCAGAACTAATGCTGGCGCACGGTAGCTAGACCACAGCTGCACGCTGCTTGCCTTGTGTATTTGAACACAACACGCGGCTCCAGATCTAATGCTGGCGCACGGTAACCAGACGACAGCTGCACGCTGCTTGCCTTGTGTATTTGAACACAACACGCGGCCCCAGAACTAATGCTGGCGCACGGTAGCTAGACCACAGCTGCACGCTGCTTGCCTTGTGTATTTGAACACAACACGCGGCTCCAGAACTAATGCTGGCGCACGGTAACCAGACGACAGCTGCACGCTGCTTGCCTTGTGTATTTGAACACAACACGCGGCTCCAGAACTAATGCTGGCGCACGGTAACCAGACGACAGCTGCACGCTGCTTGCCTTGTGTATTTGAACACAACACGCGGCTCCAGAACTAATGCTGGCGCACGGTAACCAGACGACAGCTGCACGCTGCTTGCCTTGTGTATTTGAACACAACACGCGGCCCCAGAACTAATGCTGGCGCACGGTAACCAGACGACAGCTGCACGCTGCTTGCCTTGTGTATTTGAACACAACACGCGGCCCCAGAACTAATGCTGGCGCACGGTAACCAGACGACAGCTGCACGCTGCTTGCCTTGTGTATTTGAACACAACACGCGGCTCCAGAACTAATGCTGGCGCACGGTAACCAGACGACAGCTGCACGCTGCTTGCCTTGTGTATTTGAACACAACACGCGGCCCCAGAACTAATGCTGGCGCACGGTAACCAGACGACAGCTGCACGCTGCTTGCCTTGTGAATTAGAGCACAGCGCGCGGCTCCAGAACTAATGCTGGCGCACGGTAACCAGACGACAGCTGCACGCTGCTTGCCTTGTGTATTTGAACACAACACGCGGCTCCAGAACTAATGCTGGCGCATGGAAGCTAGACCACAGCAGCACGCTGCTTGCCTTGTGTATTTGAACACAACACGCGGCTCCAGAACTAATGCTGGCGCATGGAAGCTAGACCACAGCTGCACGCTGCTTGCCTTGTGTATTTGAACACAACACGCGGCCCCAGAACTAATGCTGGCGCACGGTAACCAGACGACAGCTGCACGCTGCTTGCCTTGTGTATTTGAACACAACACGCGGCTCCAGAACAAATGCTGGCGCACGGTAACCAGACGACAGCTGCACGCTGCTTGCCTTGTGTATTTGAACACAACACGCGGCCCCAGAACTAATGCTGGCGCACGGTAACCAGACGAGAGCTGCACGCTGCTTGCCTTGTGAATTAGAGCACAGCGCGCGGCTCCAGAACTAATGCTGGCGCACGGTAACCAGACGACAGCTGCACGCTGCTTGCCTTGTGTATTTGAACACAACACGCGGCTCCAGAACTAATGCTGGCGCATGGAAGCTAGACGACAGCTGCACGCTGCTTGCCTTGTGTATTTGAACACAGCGCGCGGCCCCAGAACTAATGCTGGCGCACGGTAACCAGACGACAGCTGCACGCTGCTTGCCTTGTGTATTTGAACACAACGCGCGGCCCCAGAACTAATGCTGGCGCACGGTAACCAGACGACAGCTGCACGCTGCTTGCCTTGTGTATTTGAACACAACACACGGCTCCAGAACTAATGCTGGCGCACGGTAACCAGACGACAGCTGCACGCTGCTTGCCTTGTGTATTTGAACACAACACGCGGCTCCAGAACTAATGCTGGCGCACGGTAACCAGACGACAGCTGCACGCTGCTTGCCTTGTGTATTTGAACACAACACGCGGCCCCAGAACTAATGCTGGCGCACGGTAACCAGACGACAGCTGCACGCTGCTTGCCTTGTGTATTTGAACACAACACGCGGCTCCAGAACTATGCTGGCGCACGGTAACCAGACGACAGCTGCACGCTGCTTGCCTTGTGTATTTGAACACAACACGCGGCTCCAGAACTAATGCTGGCGCACGGTAACCAGACGACAGCTGCACGCTGCTTGCCTTGTGTATTTGAACACAACACGCGGTCCCAGAACTAATGCTGGCGCACGGTAACCAGACGACAGCTGCACGCTGCTTGCCTTGTGTATTTGAACAGAGCGCGTGGCCCCAGAACTAATGCTGGCGCACGGTAACCAGACGACAGCTGCACACTGCTTGCCTTGTGTATTTGAACACAACACGCGGCTCCAGAACTAATGCTGGCGCACGGTAACCAGACGACAGCTGCACGCTGCTTGCCTTGTGTATTTGGACACCACACGCGGCCCCAAAACTAATGCTGGCGCACGGTAACCAGACGACAGCTGCACACTGCTTGCCTTGTGTATTTGAACACAACACGCGGCTCCAGAACTATGCTGGCGCACGGTAACCAGACGACAGCTGCACGCTGCTTGCCTTGTGTATTTGAACACAACACGCTGCTCCGGAACTAATGCTGGCGCACGGTAACCAGACGACAGCTGCACGCTGCTTGCCTTGTGTATTTGAACACAACACGCGGCTCCAGAACTAATGCTGGCGCACGGTAACCAGACGACAGCTGCACGCTGCTTGCCTTGTGTATTTGAACACAGCGCGCGACTCCAGAACTAATGCTGGCGCACGGTAACCAGACGACAGCTGCACGCTGCTTGCCTTGTGTATTTGAACACAACACGCGGCTCCAGAAATAATGCTGGCGCACGGTAACCAGACGACAGCTGCACGCTGCTTGCCTTGTGTATTTGAACACAACACGCGGCTCCAGAACTAATGCTGGCGCACGGTAACCAGACGACAGCTGCACGCTGCTTGCCTTGTGTATTTGAACACAACACGCGGCTCCAGAAATAATGCTGGCGCACGGTAACCAGACGACAGCTGCACGCTGCTTGCCTTGTGTATTTGAACACAACACGCGGCTCCAGAACTAATGCTGGCGCACGGTAACCAGACGACAGCTGCACGCTGCTTGCCTTGTGTATTTGAACACAGCGCGCGGCTCCAGAAATAATGCTGGCGCACGGTAACCAGACGACAGCTGCACGCTGCTTGCCTTGTGTATTTGAACACAACACGCGGATCCAGAACTAATGCTGGCGCACGGTAACCAGACGACAGCTGCACGCTGCTTGCCTTGTGTATTTGAACACAACACGCGGCTCCAGAACTAATGCTGGCGCACGGTAACCAGACGACAGCTGCACGCTGCTTGCCTTGTGTATTTGAACACAACACGCTGCTCCGTAACTAATCCTGGCGCACGGTAACCAGACGACAGCTGCACGCTGCTTGCCATGTGTATTTGAACACAACACGCGGCTCCAGTACTAATGCTGGCGCACGGTAGCTAGACGACAGCTGCACGCTGCTTGCCTTGTGTATTTGAACACCACACGCGGCTCCAGAACTAATGCTGGCGCACGGTAACCAGAAGACGACGGCTGCACGCTGCTTGCCTTGTGTATTTGAACACAGCGCGCGGCTCCAGAAATAATGCTGGCGCACGGTAACCAGACGACAGTTGCACGCTGCTTGCCTTGTGTATTTGAACACAACACTCGGCTCGAGAACTAATGCTGGCGCACGGTAACCAGACGACAGCTGCACGCTGCTTGCCTTGTGTATTTGAACACAACACGCGGCTCCAGAACTAATGCTGGCGCACGGTAGCTAGACCACAGCTGCACGCTGCTTGCCTTGTGTATTTGAACACAACACGCGGCTCCAGAACTAATGCTGGCGCACGGCAACCAGACGACAGCTGCACGCTGCTTGCCTTGTGTATTTGAACACAACACGCGGCCCCAGAACTAATGCTGGCGCACGGTAACCAGACGACAGCTGCACGCTGCTTGCCTTGTGTATTTGAACACAACACGCGGCCCCAGAACTAATGCTGGCGCACGGTAACCAGACGACAGTTGCACGCTGCTTGCCTTGTGTATTTGAACACAACACGCGGCTCCAGAACTAATGCTGGCGCACGGTAGCTAGACCACAGCTGCACGCTGCTTGCCTTGTGTATTTGAACACAGCACGCGGCCCCAGAAATAATGCTGGCGCACGGTAACCAGACGACAGCTCACGCTGCTTGCCTTGTCTATTTGAACACAACACGCGGCTCCAAAACTAATGCTGGCGCACGGTAACCAGACGACAGCTGCACGCTGCTTGCCTTGTGTATTTGAACACAACACGCGGCACCAGAACTAATGCTGGCGCACGGTAACCAGACGACAGCTGCACGCTGCTTGCCTTGTGTATTTGAACACAACACGCGGCTCCAGAACTAATGCTGGCGCACGGTAACCAGACGACAGCTGCACGCTGCTTGCGTTGTGTATTTGAACAGAGCGCGTGGCCCCAGAACTAATGCTGGCGCACGGTAACCAGACGACAGCTGCACGCTGCTTGCCTTGTGTATTTGAACACCACACGCGGCTCCAGAACTAATGCTGGCGCACGGTAACCAGACGACAGCTGCACGCTGCTTGCCTTGTGTATTTGAACACAACACGCGGCTCCAGAACTAATGCTGGCGCACGGTAACCAGACGACAGCTGCACGCTGCTTGCTTTGTGTATTTGAACACAACACGCGGCTCCAGAATTAATGCTGGCGCACGGTAACCAGACGACAGCTGCACGCTGCTTGCCTTGTGTATTTGAACACAACACTCGGCTCGAGAACTAATGCTGGCGCACGGTAACCAGACGACAGCTGCACGCTGCTTGCCTTGTGTATTTGAACACAACACGCAGCACCAGAACTAATGCTGGCGCACGGTAACCAGACGACAGCTGCACGCTGCTTGCCTTGTGTATTTGAACACAACACGCGGCTCCAGAACTAATGCTGGCCCACGGTGGCTAGACGACAGCTGCACGCTGCTTGCCTTGTGTATTTGAACACAACACGCGGCTCCAGAACTAATGCTGGAGCATGGTAACCAGACGACAGCTGCACGCTGCTTGCCTTGTGTATTTGAACACAACACGCGGCCCCAGAACTAATGCTGGCGCACGGTAACCAGACGACAGCTGCACGCTGCTTGCCTTGTGTATTTGAACACAACACGCGGCTCCAGAAATAATGCTGGCGCACGGTAACCAGATGACAGCTGCACGCTGCTTGCCTTGTGTATTTGAACACAACACGCGGCTCCAGAACTAATGCTGGCGCACGGTAACCAGACGACAGCTGCACGCTGCTTGCCTTGTTTATTTGAACACAACACGCGGCTCCAGAACTAATGCTGGCGCACGGTAACCAGACGACAGCTGCACGCTGCTTGCCTTGTGTATTTGAACAGAGCGCGCGGCTCCAGAACTAATGCTGGCGCACGGTAACCAGACGACAGCTGCACGCTGCTTGCCTTGTGTATTTGAACACAACACGCGGCTCCAGAACTAATGCTGGCGCACGGTAACCAGACGACAGCTGCACGCTGCTTGCCTTGTGTATTTGAACACAACACGCGGCTCCAGAACTATGCTGGCGCACGGTAACCAGACGACAGCTGCACGCTGCTTGCCTTGTGTATTTGAACACAACACGCGGCCCCAGAACTATGCTGGCGCACGGTAACCAGACGACAGCTGCACGCTGCTTGCCTTGTGTATTTGAACAGAGCGCGTGGCCCCAGAACTAATGCTGGCGCACGGTAGCTAGACGACAGCTGCACGCTGCTTGCCTTGTGTATTTGAACACAACACGCGGCCCCAGAACTAATGCTGGCGCACGGTAACCAGACGACAGTTGCACGCTGCTTGCCTTGTGTATTTGAACACAACACGCGGCTCCAGAACTAATCCTGGCGCATGGAAGCTAGACCACAGCTGCACGCTGCTTGCCTTGTGTATTTGAACAGAGCGCGTGGCCCCAGAACTAATGCTGGCGCACGGTAACCAGACGACAGCTGCACGCTGCTTGCCTTGTGTATTTGAACACAACACGCGGCCCCAGAACTAATGCTGGCGCACGGTAACCAGACGACAGTTGCACGCTGCTTGCCTTGTGTATTTGAACACAACACGCGGCTCCAGAACTAATCCTGGCGCATGGAAGCTAGACCACAGCTGCACGCTGCTTGCCTTGTGTATTTGAACAGAGCGCGCGGCCCCAGAACTAATGCTGGCGCATGGAAGCTAGACCACAGCTGCACGCTGCTTGCCTTGTGTATTTGAACACAGCACGCGGCTCCAGAACTAATCCTGGCGCATGGAAGCTAGACCACAGCTGCACGCTGCTTGCCTTGTGTATTTGAACACAGCGCGCGGCCCCAGAACTAATGCTGGCGCACGGTAACTAGACGAGAGCTGCACGCTGCTTGCCTTGTGTATTTGAACACAACACGCGGCTCCAGAACTAATGCTGGCGCACGGTAGCTAGACCACAGCTGCACGCTGCTTGCCTTGTGTATTTGAACACAACACGCGGCTCCAGATCTAATGCTGGCGCACGGTAACCAGACGACAGCTGCACGCTGCTTGCCTTGTGTATTTGAACACAACACGCGGCCCCAGAACTAATGCTGGCGCACGGTAGCTAGACCACAGCTGCACGCTGCTTGCCTTGTGTATTTGAACACAACACGCGGCTCCAGAACTAATGCTGGCGCACGGTAACCAGACGACAGCTGCACGCTGCTTGCCTTGTGTATTTGAACACAACACGCGGCTCCAGAACTAATGCTGGCGCACGGTAACCAGACGACAGCTGCACGCTGCTTGCCTTGTGTATTTGAACACAACACGCGGCTCCAGAACTAATGCTGGCGCACGGTAACCAGACGACAGCTGCACGCTGCTTGCCTTGTGTATTTGAACACAACACGCGGCCCCAGAACTAATGCTGGCGCACGGTAACCAGACGACAGCTGCACGCTGCTTGCCTTGTGTATTTGAACACAACACGCGGCCCCAGAACTAATGCTGGCGCACGGTAACCAGACGACAGCTGCACGCTGCTTGCCTTGTGTATTTGAACACAACACGCGGCTCCAGAACTAATGCTGGCGCACGGTAACCAGACGACAGCTGCACGCTGCTTGCCTTGTGTATTTGAACACAACACGCGGCCCCAGAACTAATGCTGGCGCACGGTAACCAGACGACAGCTGCACGCTGCTTGCCTTGTGAATTAGAGCACAGCGCGCGGCTCCAGAACTAATGCTGGCGCACGGTAACCAGACGACAGCTGCACGCTGCTTGCCTTGTGTATTTGAACACAACACGCGGCTCCAGAACTAATGCTGGCGCATGGAAGCTAGACCACAGCAGCACGCTGCTTGCCTTGTGTATTTGAACACAACACGCGGCTCCAGAACTAATGCTGGCGCATGGAAGCTAGACCACAGCTGCACGCTGCTTGCCTTGTGTATTTGAACACAACACGCGGCCCCAGAACTAATGCTGGCGCACGGTAACCAGACGACAGCTGCACGCTGCTTGCCTTGTGTATTTGAACACAACACGCGGCTCCAGAACTAATGCTGGCGCACGGTAACCAGACGACAGCTGCACGCTGCTTGCCTTGTGTATTTGAACACAACACGCGGCCCCAGAACTAATGCTGGCGCACGGTAACCAGACGAGAGCTGCACGCTGCTTGCCTTGTGAATTAGAGCACAGCGCGCGGCTCCAGAACTAATGCTGGCGCACGGTAACCAGACGACAGCTGCACGCTGCTTGCCTTGTGTATTTGAACACAACACGCGGCTCCAGAACTAATGCTGGCGCATGGAAGCTAGACGACAGCTGCACGCTGCTTGCCTTGTGTATTTGAACACAGCGCGTGGCCCCAGAACTAATGCTGGCGCACGGTAACCAGACGACAGCTGCACGCTGCTTGCCTTGTGTATTTGAACACAACGCGCGGCCCCAGAACTAATGCTGGCGCACGGTAACCAGACGACAGCTGCACGCTGCTTGCCTTGTGTATTTGAACACAACACACGGCTCCAGAACTAATGCTGGCGCACGGTAACCAGACGACAGCTGCACGCTGCTTGCCTTGTGTATTTGAACACAACACGCGGCTCCAGAACTAATGCTGGCGCACGGTAACCAGACGACAGCTGCACGCTGCTTGCCTTGTGTATTTGAACACAACACGCGGCCCCAGAACTAATGCTGGCGCACGGTAACCAGACGACAGCTGCACGCTGCTTGCCTTGTGTATTTGAACACAACACGCGGCTCCAGAACTATGCTGGCGCACGGTAACCAGACGACAGCTGCACGCTGCTTGCCTTGTGTATTTGAACACAACACGCTGCTCCGGAACTAATGCTGGCGCACGGTAACCAGACGACAGCTGCACGCTGCTTGCCTTGTGTATTTGAACACAACACGCGGCTCCAGAACTAATGCTGTCGCACGGTAACCAGACGACAGCTGCACGCTGCTTGCCTTGTGTATTTGAACACAGCGCGCGACTCCAGAACTAATGCTGGCGCACGGTAACCAGACGACAGCTGCACGCTGCTTGCCTTGTGTATTTGAACACAACACGCGGCTCCAGAAATAATGCTGGCGCACGGTAACCAGACGACAGCTGCACGCTGCTTGCCTTGTGTATTTGAACACAACACGCGGCTCCAGAACTAATGCTGGCGCACGGTAACCAGACGACAGCTGCAAGCTGCTTGCCTTGTGTATTTGAACACAACACGCGGCTCCAGAAATAATGCTGGCGCACGGTAACCAGACGACAGCTGCACGCTGCTTGCCTTGTGTATTTGAACACAACACGCGGCTCCAGAACTAATGCTGGCGCACGGTAACCAGACGACAGCTGCACGCTGCTTGCCTTGTGTATTTGAACACAGCGCGCGGCTCCAGAAATAATGCTGGCGCACGGTAACCAGACGACAGCTGCACGCTGCTTGCCTTGTGTATTTGAACACAACGCGCGGATCCAGAACTAATGCTGGCGCACGGTAACCAGACGACAGCTGCACGCTGCTTTCCTTGTGTATTTGAACACAACACGCGGCTCCAGAACTAATGCTGGCGCACGGTAACCAGACGACAGCTGCACGCTGCTTGCCTTGTGTATTTGAACACAGCGCGTGGCCCCAGAACTAATGCTGGCGCACGGTAACCAGACGACAGCTGCACGCTGCTTGCCTTGTGTATTTGAACACAACGCGCGGCCCCAGAACTAATGCTGGCGCACGGTAACCAGACGACAGCTGCACGCTGCTTGCCTTGTGTATTTGAACACAACACACGGCTCCAGAACTAATGCTGGCGCACGGTAACCAGACGACAGCTGCACGCTGCTTGCCTTGTGTATTTGAACACAACACGCGGCTCCAGAACTAATGCTGGCGCACGGTAACCAGACGACAGCTGCACGCTGCTTGCCTTGTGTATTTGAACACAACACGCGGCCCCAGAACTAATGCTGGCGCACGGTAACCAGACGACAGCTGCACGCTGCTTGCCTTGTGTATTTGAACACAACACGCGGCTCCAGAACTATGCTGGCGCACGGTAACCAGACGACAGCTGCACGCTGCTTGCCTTGTGTATTTGAACACAACACGCTGCTCCGGAACTAATGCTGGCGCACGGTAACCAGACGACAGCTGCACGCTGCTTGCCTTGTGTATTTGAACACAACACGCGGCTCCAGAACTAATGCTGTCGCACGGTAACCAGACGACAGCTGCACGCTGCTTGCCTTGTGTATTTGAACACAGCGCGCGACTCCAGAACTAATGCTGGCGCACGGTAACCAGACGACAGCTGCACGCTGCTTGCCTTGTGTATTTGAACACAACACGCGGCTCCAGAAATAATGCTGGCGCACGGTAACCAGACGACAGCTGCACGCTGCTTGCCTTGTGTATTTGAACACAACACGCGGCTCCAGAACTAATGCTGGCGCACGGTAACCAGACGACAGCTGCAAGCTGCTTGCCTTGTGTATTTGAACACAACACGCGGCTCCAGAAATAATGCTGGCGCACGGTAACCAGACGACAGCTGCACGCTGCTTGCCTTGTGTATTTGAACACAACACGCGGCTCCAGAACTAATGCTGGCGCACGGTAACCAGACGACAGCTGCACGCTGCTTGCCTTGTGTATTTGAACACAGCGCGCGACTCCAGAACTAATGCTGGCGCACGGTAACCAGACGACAGCTGCACGCTGCTTGCCTTGTGTATTTGAACACAACACGCGGCTCCAGAAATAATGCTGGCGCACGGTAACCAGACGACAGCTGCACGCTGCTTGCCTTGTGTATTTGAACACAACACGCGGCTCCAGAACTAATGCTGGCGCACGGTAACCAGACGACAGCTGCACGCTGCTTGCCTTGTGTATTTGAACACAACACGCGGCTCCAGAAATAATGCTGGCGCACGGTAACCAGACGACAGCTGCACGCTGCTTGCCTTGTGTATTTGAACACAACACGCGGCTCCAGAACTAATGCTGGCGCACGGTAACCAGACGACAGCTGCACGCTGCTTGCCTTGTGTATTTGAACACAGCGCGCGGCTCCAGAAATAATGCTGGCGCACGGTAACCAGACGACAGCTGCACGCTGCTTGCCTTGTGTATTTGAACACAACACGCGGATCCAGAACTAATGCTGGCGCACGGTAACCAGACGACAGCTGCACGCTGCTTGCCTTGTGTATTTGAACACAACACGCGGCTCCAGAACTAATGCTGGCGCACGGTAACCAGACGACAGCTGCACGCTGCTTGCCTTGTGTATTTGAACACAACACGCTGCTCCGTAACTAATCCTGGCGCACGGTAACCAGACGACAGCTGCACGCTGCTTGCCATGTGTATTTGAACACAACACGCGGCTCCAGTACTAATGCTGGCGCACGGTAGCTAGACGACAGCTGCACGCTGCTTGCCTTGTGTATTTGAACACCACACGCGGCTCCAGAACTAATGCTGGCGCACGGTAACCAGAAGACGACAGCTGCACGCTGCTTGCCTTGTGTATTTGAACACAGCGCGCGGCTCCAGAAATAATGCTGGCGCACGGTAACCAGACGACAGTTGCACGCTGCTTGCCTTGCGTATTTGAACACAACACTCGGCTCGAGAACTAATGCTGGCGCACGGTAACCAGACGACAGCTGCACGCTGCTTGCCTTGTGTATTTGAACACAACACGCGGCTCCAGAACTAATGCTGGCGCACGGTAGCTAGACCACAGCTGCACGCTGCTTGCCTTGTGTATTTGAACACAACACGCGGCTCCAGAACTAATGCTGGCGCACGGCAACCAGACGACAGCTGCACGCTGCTTGCCTTGTGTATTTGAACACAACACGCGGCCCCAGAACTAATGCTGGCGCACGGTAACCAGACGACAGCTGCACGCTGCTTGCCTTGTGTATTTGAACACAACACGCGGCCCCAGAACTAATGCTGGCGCACGGTAACCAGACGACAGTTGCACGCTGCTTGCCTTGTGTATTTGAACACAACACGCGGCTCCAGAACTAATGCTGGCGCACGGTAGCTAGACCACAGCTGCACGCTGCTTGCCTTGTGTATTTGAACACAGCACGCGGCCCCAGAAATAATGCTGGCGCACGGTAACCAGACGACAGCTCACGCTGCTTGCCTTGTCTATTTGAACACAACACGCGGCTCCAAAACTAATGCTGGCGCACGGTAACCAGACGACAGCTGCACGCTGCTTGCCTTGTGTATTTGAACACAACACGCGGCACCAGAACTAATGCTGGCGCACGGTAACCAGACGACAGCTGCACGCTGCTTGCCTTGTGTATTTGAACACAACACGCGGCTCCAGAACTAATGCTGGCGCACGGTAACCAGACGACAGCTGCACGCTGCTTGCGTTGTGTATTTGAACAGAGCGCGTGGCCCCAGAACTAATGCTGGCGCACGGTAACCAGACGACAGCTGCACGCTGCTTGCCTTGTGTATTTGAACACCACACGCGGCTCCAGAACTAATGCTGGCGCACGGTAACCAGACGACAGCTGCACGCTGCTTGCCTTGTGTATTTGAACACAACACGCGGCTCCAGAACTAATGCTGGCGCACGGTAACCAGACGACAGCTGCACGCTGCTTGCTTTGTGTATTTGAACACAACACGCGGCTCCAGAATTAATGCTGGCGCACGGTAACCAGACGACAGCTGCACGCTGCTTGCCTTGTGTATTTGAACACAACACTCGGCTCGAGAACTAATGCTGGCGCACGGTAACCAGACGACAGCTGCACGCTGCTTGCCTTGTGTATTTGAACACAACACGCGGCACCAGAACTAATGCTGGCGCACGGTAACCAGACGACAGCTGCACGCTGCTTGCCTTGTGTAT
This sequence comes from Meconema thalassinum, assembly GCA_946902985.2. NCBI lineage: Eukaryota > Metazoa > Arthropoda > Insecta > Orthoptera > Tettigoniidae > Meconema > Meconema thalassinum. Next base: position 535,579,701 of record OX336393.1, on the reverse strand, counting down.
TTGAACACAACACGCGGCTCCAGAACTAATGCTGGCCCACGGTGGCTAGACGACAGCTGCACGCTGCTTGCCTTGTGTATTTGAACACAACACGCGGCTCCAGAACTAATGCTGGAGCATGGTAACCAGACGACAGCTGCACGCTGCTTGCCTTGTGTATTTGAACACAACACGCGGCCCCAGAACTAATGCTGGCGCACGGTAACCAGACGACAGCTGCACGCTGCTTGCCTTGTGTATTTGAACACAACACGCGGCTCCAGAAATAATGCTGGCGCACGGTAACCAGATGACAGCTGCACGCTGCTTGCCTTGTGTATTTGAACACAACACGCGGCTCCAGAACTAATGCTGGCGCACGGTAACCAGACGACAGCTGCACGCTGCTTGCCTTGTTTATTTGAACACAACACGCGGCCCCAGAACTAATGCTGGCGCACGGTAACCAGACGACAGCTGCACGCTGCTTGCCTTGTGTATTTGAACACAACACGCGGCTCCAGAACTAATGCTGGCGCACGGTAACCAGACGACAGCTGCACGCTGCTTGCCTTGTGTATTTGAACACAACACGCGGCTCCAGAACTAATGCTGGCGCACGGTAACCAGACGACAGCTGCACGCTGCTTGCCTTGTGTATTTGAACACAACACGCGGCTCCAGAACTATGCTGGCGCACGGTAACCAGACGACAGCTGCACGCTGCTTGCCTTGTGTATTTGAACACAACACGCGGCCCCAGAACTATGCTGGCGCACGGTAACCAGACGACAGCTGCACGCTGCTTGCCTTGTGTATTTGAACAGAGCGCGTGGCCCCAGAACTAATGCTGGCGCACGGTAGCTAGACGACAGCTGCACGCTGCTTGCCTTGTGTATTTGAACACAACACGCGGCCCCAGAACTAATGCTGGCGCACGGTAACCAGACGACAGTTGCACGCTGCTTGCCTTGTGTATTTGAACACAACACGCGGCTCCAGAACTAATCCTGGCGCATGGAAGCTAGACCACAGCTGCACGCTGCTTGCCTTGTGTATTTGAACAGAGCGCGTGGCCCCAGAACTAATGCTGGCGCACGGTAACCAGACGACAGCTGCACGCTGCTTGCCTTGTGTATTTGAACACAACACGCGGCCCCAGAACTAATGCTGGCGCACGGTAACCAGACGACAGTTGCACGCTGCTTGCCTTGTGTATTTGAACACAACACGCGGCTCCAGAACTAATCCTGGCGCATGGAAGCTAGACCACAGCTGCACGCTGCTTGCCTTGTGTATTTGAACAGAGCGCGCGGCCCCAGAACTAATGCTGGCGCATGGAAGCTAGACCACAGCTGCACGCTGCTTGCCTTGTGTATTTGAACACAACACGCGGCTCCAGAACTAATCCTGGCGCATGGAAGCTAGACCACAGCTGCACGCTGCTTGCCTTGTGTATTTGAACACAGCGCGCGGCCCCAGAACTAATGCTGGCGCACGGTAACTAGACGAGAGCTGCACGCTGCTTGCCTTGTGTATTTGAACACAACACGCGGCTCCAGAACTAATGCTGGCGCACGGTAGCTAGACCACAGCTGCACGCTGCTTGCCTTGTGTATTTGAACACAACACGCGGCTCCAGATCTAATGCTGGCGCACGGTAACCAGACGACAGCTGCACGCTGCTTGCCTTGTGTATTTGAACACAACACGCGGCCCCAGAACTAATGCTGGCGCACGGTAGCTAGACCACAGCTGCACGCTGCTTGCCTTGTGTATTTGAACACAACACGCGGCTCCAGAACTAATGCTGGCGCACGGTAACCAGACGACAGCTGCACGCTGCTTGCCTTGTGTATTTGAACACAACACGCGGCTCCAGAACTAATGCTGGCGCACGGTAACCAGACGACAGCTGCACGCTGCTTGCCTTGTGTATTTGAACACAACACGCGGCTCCAGAACTAATGCTGGCGCACGGTAACCAGACGACAGCTGCACGCTGCTTGCCTTGTGTATTTGAACACAACACGCGGCCCCAGAACTAATGCTGGCGCACGGTAACCAGACGACAGCTGCACGCTGCTTGCCTTGTGTATTTGAACACAACACGCGGCCCCAGAACTAATGCTGGCGCACGGTAACCAGACGACAGCTGCACGCTGCTTGCCTTGTGTATTTGAACACAACACGCGGCTCCAGAACTAATGCTGGCGCACGGTAACCAGACGACAGCTGCACGCTGCTTGCCTTGTGTATTTGAACACAACACGCGGCCCCAGAACTAATGCTGGCGCACGGTAACCAGACGACAGCTGCACGCTGCTTGCCTTGTGAATTAGAGCACAGCGCGCGGCTCCAGAACTAATGCTGGCGCACGGTAACCAGACGACAGCTGCACGCTGCTTGCCTTGTGTATTTGAACACAACACGCGGCTCCAGAACTAATGCTGGCGCATGGAAGCTAGACCACAGCAGCACGCTGCTTGCCTTGTGTATTTGAACACAACACGCGGCTCCAGAACTAATGCTGGCGCATGGAAGCTAGACCACAGCTGCACGCTGCTTGCCTTGTGTATTTGAACACAACACGCGGCCCCAGAACTAATGCTGGCGCACGGTAACCAGACGACAGCTGCACGCTGCTTGCCTTGTGTATTTGAACACAACACGCGGCTCCAGAACTAATGCTGGCGCACGGTAACCAGACGACAGCTGCACGCTGCTTGCCTTGTGTATTTGAACACAACACGCGGCCCCAGAACTAATGCTGGCGCACGGAAACCAGACGAGAGCTGCACGCTGCTTGCCTTGTGAATTAGAGCACAGCGCGCGGCTCCAGAACTAATGCTGGCGCACGGTAACCAGACGACAGCTGCACGCTGCTTGCCTTGTGTATTTGAACACAACACGCGGCTCCAGAACTAATGCTGGCGCATGGAAGCTAGACGACAGCTGCACGCTGCTTGCCTTGTGTATTTGAACACAGCGCGTGGCCCCAGAACTAATGCTGGCGCACGGTAACCAGACGACAGCTGCACGCTGCTTGCCTTGTGTATTTGAACACAACGCGCGGCCCCAGAACTAATGCTGGCGCACGGTAACCAGACGACAGCTGCACGCTGCTTGCCTTGTGTATTTGAACACAACACACGGCTCCAGAACTAATGCTGGCGCACGGTAACCAGACGACAGCTGCACGCTGCTTGCCTTGTGTATTTGAACACAACACGCGGCTCCAGAACTAATGCTGGCGCACGGTAACCAGACGACAGCTGCACGCTGCTTGCCTTGTGTATTTGAACACAACACGCGGCCCCAGAACTAATGCTGGCGCACGGTAACCAGACGACAGCTGCACGCTGCTTGCCTTGTGTATTTGAACACAACACGCGGCTCCAGAACTATGCTGGCGCACGGTAACCAGACGACAGCTGCACGCTGCTTGCCTTGTGTATTTGAACACAACACGCTGCTCCGGAACTAATGCTGGCGCACGGTAACCAGACGACAGCTGCACGCTGCTTGCCTTGTGTATTTGAACACAACACGCGGCTCCAGAACTAATGCTGTCGCACGGTAACCAGACGACAGCTGCACGCTGCTTGCCTTGTGTATTTGAACACAGCGCGCGACTCCAGAACTAATGCTGGCGCACGGTAACCAGACGACAGCTGCACGCTGCTTGCCTTGTGTATTTGAACACAACACGCGGCTCCAGAAATAATGCTGGCGCACGGTAACCAGACGACAGCTGCACGCTGCTTGCCTTGTGTATTTGAACACAACACGCGGCTCCAGAACTAATGCTGGCGCACGGTAACCAGACGACAGCTGCAAGCTGCTTGCCTTGTGTATTTGAACACAACACGCGGCTCCAGAAATAATGCTGGCGCACGGTAACCAGACGACAGCTGCACGCTGCTTGCCTTGTGTATTTGAACACAACACGCGGCTCCAGAACTAATGCTGGCGCACGGTAACCAGACGACAGCTGCACGCTGCTTGCCTTGTGTATTTGAACACAGCGCGCGGCTCCAGAAATAATGCTGGCGCACGGTAACCAGACGACAGCTGCACGCTGCTTGCCTTGTGTATTTGAACACAACGCGCGGATCCAGAACTAATGCTGGCGCACGGTAACCAGACGACAGCTGCACGCTGCTTTCCTTGTGTATTTGAACACAACACGCGGCTCCAGAACTAATGCTGGCGCACGGTAACCAGACGACAGCTGCACGCTGCTTGCCTTGTGTATTTCAACACAACACGCTGCTCCGGAACTAATTCTGGTGCACGGTAACCAGACGACAGCTGCACGCTGCTTGCCTTGTGTATTTGAACACAACACGCGGCTCCAGAACTAATGCTGGCGCACGGTAACCCGACGACAGCTGCACGCTGCTTGCCTTGTGTATTTGAACACAGCGCGCGGCTCCAGAACTAATGCTGGCGCACGGTAGCTAGACGACAGCTGCACGCTGCTTGCCTTGGGCATTTGAACACCACACGCGGCTCCAGAACTAATGCTGGCGCACGGTAACCAGAAGACGACAGCTGCACGCTGCTTGCCTTGTGTATTTGAACACAGCGCGCGGCTCCAGAAATAATGCTGGCGCACGGTAACCAGACGACAGTTGCACGCTGCTTGCCTTGTGTATTTGAACACAACACGAGGCTCCAGAACTAATGCTGGCGCACGGTAACCAGACGACAGCTGCACGCTGCTTGCCTTGTGTATTTGAACACAACACGCGGCTCCAGAACTAATGCTGGCGCACGGTAGCTAGACCACAGCTGCACGCTGCTTGCCTTGTGTATTTGAACACAACACGCGGCTCCAGAACTAATGCTGGCGCACGGCAACCAGACGACAGCTGCACGCTGCTTGCCTTGTGTATTTGAACACAACACGCGGCTCCAGAACTAATGCTGGCGCACGGTAACCAGACGACAGCTGCACGCTGCTTGCCTTGTGTATTTGAACACAACACGCGGCCCCAGAACTAATGCTGGCGCACGGTAACCAGACGACAGTTGCACGCTGCTTGCCTTGTGTATTTGAACACAACACGCGGCTCCAGAACTAATGCTGGCGCACGGTAGCTAGACCACAGCTGCACGCTGCTTGCCTTGTGTATTTGAACACAGCACGCGGCCCCAGAAATAATGCTGGCGCACGGTAACCAGACGACAGCTCACGCTGCTTGCCTTGTGTATTTGAACACAACACGCGGCTCCAAAACTAATGCTGGCGCACGGTAACCAGACGACAGCTGCACGCTGCTTGCCTTGTGTATTTGAACACAACGCGCGGCCCCAGAACTAATGCTGGCACACGGTAACCAGACGACAGCTGCACGCTGCTTGCCTTGTGTATTTGAACACAACACACGGCTCCAGAACTAATGCTGGCGCACGGTAACCAGACGACAGCTGCACGCTGCTTGCCTTGTGTATTTGAACACAACACGCGGCTCCAGAACTAATGCTGGCGCACGGTAACCAGACGACAGCTGCACGCTGCTTGCCTTGTGTATTTGAACACAACACGCGGCCCCAGAACTAATGCTGGCGCACGGTAACCAGACGACAGCTGCACGCTGCTTGCCTTGTGTATTTGAACACAACACGCGGCTCCAGAACTATGCTGGCGCACGGTAACCAGACGACAGCTGCACGCTGCTTGCCTTGTGTATTTGAACACAACACGCGGCTCCAGAACTAATGCTGGCGCACGGTAACCAGACGACAGCTGCACGCTGCTTGCCTTGTGTATTTGAACACAACACGCGGTCCCAGAACTAATGCTGGCGCACGGTAACCAGACGACAGCTGCACGCTGCTTGCCTTGTGTATTTGAACAGAGCGCGTGGCCCCAGAACTAATGCTGGCGCACGGTAACCAGACGACAGCTGCACACTGCTTGCCTTGTGTATTTGAACACAACACGCGGCTCCAGAACTAATGCTGGCGCACGGTAACCAGACGACAGCTGCACGCTGCTTGCCTTGTGTATTTGGACACCACACGCGGCCCCAAAACTAATGCTGGCGCACGGTAACCAGACGACAGCTGCACACTGCTTGCCTTGTGTATTTGAACACAACACGCGGCTCCAGAACTATGCTGGCGCACGGTAACCAGACGACAGCTGCACGCTGCTTGCCTTGTGTATTTGAACACAACACGCGGCTCCAGAACTAATGCTGGCGCACGGTAACCAGACGACAGCTGCACGCTGCTTGCGTTGTGTATTTGAACAGAGCGCGTGGCCCCAGAAATAATGCTGGCGCACGGTAACCAGACGACAGCTGCACGCTGCTTGCCTTGTGTATTTGAACACCACACGCGGCTCCAGAACTAATGCTGGCGCACGGTAACCAGACGACAGCTGCACGCTGCTTGCCTTGTGTATTTGAACACAACACGCGGCTCCAGAACTAATGCTGGCCCACGGTGGCTAGACGACAGCTGCACGCTGCTTGCCTTGTGTATTTGAACACAACACGCGGCTCCAGAACTAATGCTGGAGCATGGTAACCAGACGACAGCTGCACGCTGCTTGCCTTGTGTATTTGAACACAACACGCGGCCCCAGAACTAATGCTGGCGCACGGTAACCAGACGACAGCTGCACGCTGCTTGCCTTGTGTATTTGAACACAACACGCGGCTCCAGAAATAATGCTGGCGCACGGTAACCAGATGACAGCTGCACGCTGCTTGCCTTGTGTATTTGAACACAACACGCGGCTCCAGAACTAATGCTGGCGCACGGTAACCAGACGACAGCTGCACGCTGCTTGCCTTGTGTATTTGAACACAACACGCGGCTCCAGAACTAATGCTGGCGCACGGTAACCAGACGACAGCTGCACGCTGCTTGCCTTGTGTATTTGAACAGAGCGCGCGGCTCCAGAACTAATGCTGGCGCACGGTAACCAGACGACAGCTGCACGCTGCTTGCCTTGTGTATTTGAACACATCACGCGGCTCCAGAACTAATGCTGGCGCACGGTAACCAGACGACAGCTGCACGCTGCTTGCCTTGTGTATTTGAACACAACACGCGGCTCCAGAACTATGCTGGCGCACGGTAACCAGACGACAGCTGCACGCTGCTTGCCTTGTGTATTTGAACACAACACGCGGCCCCAGAACTATGCTGGCAGCACGGTAACCAGACGACAGCTGCACGCTGCTTGCCTTGTGTATTTGAACAGAGCGCGTGGCCCCAGAACTAATGCTGGCGCACGGTAGCTAGACGACAGCTGCACGCTGCTTGCCTTGTGTATTTGAACACAACACGCGGCCCCAGAAGTAATGCTGGCGCACGGAAGCTAGACCACAGCTGCTCGCTGCTTGCCTTGTGAATTTGAACAGAGCGCGCGGCTCCAGAACTAATGCTGGCGCACGGTAGCTAGACCACAGCTGCACGCTGCTTGCCTTGTGTATTTGAACACAACATGCGGCTCCAGAACTAATGCTGGCGCACGGTAACCAGACGACAGCTGCACGCTGCTTGCCTTGTGTATTTGAACACAGCGCGCGGCTCCAGAACTAATGCTGGCGCACGGTAACCAGACGACAGCTGCACGCTGCTTGCCTTGTGTATTTGAACACAACACGCGGCCCCAGAACTAATGCTGGCGCACGGTAGCTAGACCACAGCTGCACGCTGCTTGCCTTGTGTATTTGAACACAACACGCGGCTCCAGAACTAATGCTGGCGCACGGTAACCAGACGACAGCTGCACGCTGCTTGCCTTGTGTATTTGAACACAACACGCGGCACCAGAACTAATGTTGGCGCACGGTAACCAGACGACAGCTGCACGCTGCTTGCCTTGTGTATTTGAACACAACACGCGGCTCCAGAACTAATGCTGGCGCACGGTAACCAGACGACAGCTGCACGCTGCTTGCCTTGTGTATTTGAACACAACACGCGGCTCCAGAACTAATGCTGGCGCATGGAAGCTAGACCACACCTGCACGCTGCTTGCCTTGTGTATTTGAACACAACACGCGGCTCCAGAACTAATGCTGGCGCACGGTAACCAGACGACAGCTGCACGCTGCTTGCCTTGTGAATTTGAACACAACACGCGGCTCCAGAACTAATGCTGGCGCATGGAAGCTAGACGACAGCTGCACGCTGCTTGCCTTGTGTATTTGACAGAGCGCGCGGCCCCAGAACTAATGCTGGCGCACGGTAACCAGACGACAGTTGCACGCTGCTTGCCTTGTGTATTTGAACACAACACGCGGCTCCAGAACTAATCCTGGCGCATGGAAGCTAGACCACAGCTGCACGCTGCTTGCCTTGTGTATTTGAACACAACACGCGGCTCCAGAACTAATGCTGGCGCACGGTAACCAGACGACAGCTGCACGCTGCTTGCCTTGTGTATTTGAACACAACACGCGGCCTCAGAACTAATGCTGGCGCACGGTAGCTAGACCACAGCTGCACGCTGCTTGCCTTGTGTATTTGAACACAACACGCGGCTCCAGAACTAATGCTGGCGCACGGTAACCAGACGACAGTTGCACGCTGCTTGCCTTGTGTATTTGAACTCAACACGCGGCTCCAGAACTAATGCTGGCGCACGGTAACCAGACGACAGCTGCACGCTGCTTGCCTTGTGTATTTGAACACAACACGCGGCTCCAGAACTAATGCTGGCGCACGGTAACCAGACGACAGCTGCACGCTGCTTGCCTTGTGTATTTGAACACAACACGCGGCCCCAGAACTAATGCTGGCGCACGGTAACCAGACGACAGCTGCACGCTGCTTGCCTTGTGTATTTGAACACAACACGCGGCTCCAGAACTAATGCTGGCGCACGGTAACCAGACGACAGCTGCACGCTGCTTGCCTTGTGTATTTGAACACAACACGCGGCCCCAGAACTAATGCTGGCGCACGGTAACCAGACGACAGCTGCACGCTGCTTGCCTTGTGAATTAGAGCACAGCGCGCGGCTCCAGAACTAATGCTGGCGCACGGTAACCAGACGACAGCTGCACGCTGCTTGCCTTGTGTATTTGAACACAACACGCGGCTCCAGAACTAATGCTGGCGCATGGAAGCTAGACCACAGCTGCACGCTGCTTGCCTTGTGTATTTGAACACAACACGCGGCTCCAGAACTAATGCTGACGCATGGAAGCTAGACCACAGCTGCACGCTGCTTGCCTTGTGTATTTGAACACAACACGCGGCCCCAGAACTAATGCTGGCGCACGGTAACCAGACGACAGCTGCACGCTGCTTGCCTTGTGTATTTGAACACAACACGCGGCTCCAGAACTAATGCTGGCCCACGGTGGCTAGACGACAGCTGCACGCTGCTTGCCTTGTGTAATTGAACACAACACGCGGCTCCAGAACTAATGCTGGAGCATGGTAACCAGACGACAGCTGCACGCTGCTTGCCTTGTGTATTTGAACACAACACGCGGCCCCAGAACTAATGCTGGCGCACGGTAACCAGACGACAGCTGCACGCTGCTTGCCTTGTGTATTTGAACACAACACGCGGCTCCAGAAATAATGCTGGCGCACGGTAACCAGATGACAGCTGCACGCTGCTTGCCTTGTGTATTTGAACACAACACGCGGCTCCAGAACTAATGCTGGCGCACGGTAACCAGACGACAGCTGCACGCTGCTTGCCTTGTGTATTTGAACACAACACGCGGCTCCAGAACTAATGCTGGCGCACGGTAACCAGACGACAGCTGCACGCTGCTTGCCTTGTGTATTTGAACAGAGCGCGCGGCTCCAGAACTAATGCTGGCGCACGGTAACCAGACGACAGCTGCACGCTGCTTGCCTTGTGTATTTGAACACAACACGCGGCTCCAGAACTAATGCTGGCGCACGGTAACCAGACGACAGCTGCACGCTGCTTGCCTTGTGTATTTGAACACAACACGCGGCTCCAGAACTATGCTGGCGCACGGTAACCAGACGACAGCTGCACGCTGCTTGCCTTGTGTATTTGAACACAACACGCGGCCCCAGAACTATGCTGGCGCACGGTAACCAGACGACAGCTGCACGCTGCTTGCCTTGTGTATTTGAACAGAGCGCGTGGCCCCAGAACTAATGCTGGCGCACGGTAGCTAGACTACAGCTGCACGCTGCTTGCCTTGTGTATTTGAACACAACACGCGGCCCCAGAACTAATGCTGGCGCACGGAAGCTAGACCACAGCTGCTCGCTGCTTGCCTTGTGAATTTGAACAGAGCGCGCGGCTCCAGAACTAATGCTGGCGCACGGTAGCTAGACCACAGCTGCACGCTGCTTGCCTTGTGTATTTGAACACAACATGCGGCTCCAGAACTAATGCTGGCGCACGGTAACCATACGACAGCTGCACGCTGCTTGCCTTGTGTATTTGAACACAGCGCGCGGCTCCAGAACTAATGCTGGCGCACGGTAACCAGACGGCAGCTGCACGCTGCTTGCCTTGTGTATTTGAACACAACACGCGGCCCCAGAACTAATGCTGGCGCACGGTAGCTAGACCACAGCTGCACGCTGCTTGCCTTGTGTATTTGAACACAACACGCGGCTCCAGAACTAATGCTGGCGCACGGTAACCAGACGACAGCTGCACGCTGCTTGCCTTGTGTATTTGAACACAACACGCGGCACCAGAACTAATGCTGGCGCACGGTAACCAGACGACAGCTGCACGCTGCTTGCCTTGTGTATTTGAACACAACACGCGGCTCCAGAACTAATGCTGGCGCACGGTAACCAGACGACAGCGGCACGCTGCTTGCCTTGTGTATTTGAACACAACACGCGGCTCCAGAACTAATGCTGGCGCATGGAAGCTAGACCACAGCTGCACGCTGCTTGCCTTGTGTATTTGAACACAACACGCGGCTCCAGAACTAATGCTGGCGCACGGTAACCAGACGACAGCTGCACGCTGCTTGCCTTGTGTATTTGAACACAACACGCGGCTCCAGAAATAATGCTGTCGCATGGAAGCTAGACGACAGCTGCACGCTGCTTGCCTTGTGTATTTGAACAGAGCGCGCGGCCCCAGAACTAATGCTGGCGCACGGTAACCAGACGACAGTTGCACGCTGCTTGCCTTGTGTATTTGAACACAACACGCGGCTCCAGAACTAATCCTGGCGCATGGAAGCTAGACCACAGCTGCACGCTGCTTGCCTTGTGTATTTGAACACAACACGCGGCCCCAGAACTAATGCTGGCGCACGGTAACCAGACGACAGCTGCACGCTGCTTGCCTTGTGTATTTGAACACAGCGCGCGGCCCCAGAACTAATGCTGGCGCACGGTAACCAGACGACAGCTGCACGCTGCTTGCCTTGTGTATTTGAACACAACACGCGGCTCCAGAACTAATGCTGGCGCACGGTAACCAGACAACAGTTGCACGCTGCTTGCCTTGTGTATTTGAACACAACACGCGGCTCCAGAACTAATGCTGGCGCACGGTAACCAGACCACAGCTGCACGCTGCTTGCCTTGTGTATTTGAACACAACGCGCGGCCCCAGAACTAATGCTGGCGCACGGTAACCAGACGACAGCTGCACGCTGCTTGCCTTGTGTATTTGAACACAACACGCGGCTCCAGAACTAATGCTGGCGCACGGTAACCAGACGACAGCTGCACGCTGCTTGCCTTGTGTATTTGAACACAACACGCGGCTCCAGAACTAATGCTGGCGCATGGTAACCAGACGACAGCTGCACGCTGCTTGCCTTGTGTATTTGAACACAACACGCGGCCCCAGAACTAATGCTGGCGCACGGTAACCAGACGACAGCTGCACGCTGCTTGCCTTGTGTATTTGAACACAACACGCGGCCCCAGAACTAATGCTGGCGCACGGTAACCAGACGACAGCTGCACGCTGCTTGCCTTGTGTATTTGAACACAACACGCGGCTCCAGAACTAATGCTGGCGCACGGTAACCAGACGACAGCTGCACGCTGCTTGCCTTGTGTATTTGAACACAACACGCGGCCCCAGAACTAATGCTGGCGCACGGTAACCAGACGACAGCTGCACGCTGCTTGCCTTGTGAATTAGAGCACAGCGCGCGGCTCGAGAACTAATGCTGGCGCACGGTAACCAGACGACAGCTGCACGCTGCTTGCCTTGTGTATTTGAACACAACACGCGGCTCCAGAACTAATGCTGGCGCATGGAAGCTAGACCACAGCTGCACGCTGCTTGCCTTGTGTATTTGAACACAACACGCGGCTCCAGAACTAATGCTGGCGAATGGAAGCTAGACCACAGCTGCACGCTGCTTGCCTTGTGTATTTGAACACAACACGCGGCCCCAGAACTAATGCTGGCGCACGGTAAACAGACGACAGCTGCACGCTGCTTGCCTTGTGTATTTGAACACAACACGCGGCTCCAGAACTAATGCTGGCGCACGGTAACCAGACGACAGCTGCACGCTGCTTGCCTTGTGTATTTGAACACAACACGCGGCCCCAGAACTAATGCTGGCGCACGGTAACCAGACGAGAGCTGCACGCTGCTTGCCTTGTGAATTAGAGCACAGCGTGCGGCTCCAGAACTAATGCTGGCGCACGGTGGCTAGACGACAGCTGCACGCTGCTTGCCTTGTGTATTTGAACACAACACGCGGCTCCAGAACTAATGCTGGCGCACGGTAACCAGACGACAGCTGCACGCTGCTTGCCTTGTGTATTTGAACACAACACGCGGCTCCAGATCTAATGCTGGCGCACGGTAAACAGACGACAGCTGCACGCTGCTTGCCTTGTGTATTTGAACACAACACGCGGCTCCAGAACTAATGCTGGAGCATGGTAACCAGACGACAGCTGCACGCTGCTTGCCTTGTGTATTTGAACACAACACGCGGCCCCAGAACTAATGCTGGCGCACGGTAACCAGACGACAGCTGCACGCTGCTTGCCTTGTGTATTTGATCACAACACGCGGCTCCAGAAATAATGCTGGCGCACGGTAACCAGATGACAGCTGCACGCTGCTTGCCTTGTGTATTTGAACACAACACGCGGCTCCAGAACTAATGCTGGCGCACGGTAACCAGACGACAGCTGCACGCTGCTTGCCTTGTGTATTTGAACACAACACGCGGCTCCAGAACTAATGCTGGCGCACGGTAACCAGACGACAGCTGCACGCTGCTTGCCTTGTGTATTTGAACAGAGCGCGCGGCTCCAGGACTAATGCTGGCGCACGGTAACCAGACGACAGCTGCACGCTGCTTGCCTTGTGTATTTGAACACAACACGCGGCTCCAGAACTAATGCTGGCGCACGGTAACCAGACGACAGCTGCACGCTGCTTGCCTTGTGTATTTGAACACAACACGCGGCTCCAGAACTAATGCTGGCGCACGGTAACCAGACGACAGCTGCACGCTGCTTGCCTTGTGTATTTGAACACAACGCGTGGCCCCAGAACTAATGCTGGCGCACGGTAGCCAGACGACAGCTGCACGCTGCTTGCCTTGTGTATTTGAACACAACGCGTGGCCCCAGAACTAATGCTGGCGCACGGTAGCTAGACGACAGCTGCACGCTGCTTGCCTTGTGTATTTGAACACAACACGCGGCACCAGAACTAATGCTGGCGCACGGTAACCAGACGACAGCTGCACGCTGCTTGCCTTGTGTATTTGAACACAACACGCGGCTCCAGAACTAATGCTGGCGCACGGTAACCAGACGACAGCTGCACGCTGCTTGCCTTGTGTATTTGAACACAACACGCGGCACCAGAACTAATGCTGGCGCACGGTAACCAGACGACAGCTGCACGTTGCTTGCCTTGTGTATTTGAACACAACACGCGGCACCAGAACTAATGCTGGCGGACGGTAACCAGACGACAGCTGCACGCTGCTTGCCTTGTGTATTTGAACACAACACGCGGCACCAGAACTAATGCTGGCGCACGGTAACCAGACGACAGCTGCACGCTGCTTGCCTTGTGTATTTGAACACAACGCGTGGCCCCAGAACTAATGCTGGCGCACGGTAGCTAGACGACAGCTGCACGCTGCTTGCCTTGTGTATTTGAACACAACACGCGGCACCAGAACTAATGCTGGCGCACGGTAACCAGACGACAGCTGCACGCTGCTTGCCTTGTGTATTTGAACACAACACGCGGCTCCAGAACTAATGCTGGCGCACGGTAACCAGACGACAGCTGCACGCTGCTTGCCTTGTGTATTTGAACACAACACGCGGCTCCAGAACTAATGCTGGCGCACGGTAACCAGACGACAGCTGCACGCTGCTTGCCTTGTGTATTTGAACACAACACGCGGCTCCAGAACTAATGCTGGCGCACGGTAACCAGACGACAGCTGCACGCTGCTTGTCTTGTGTATTTGAACACAACACGCGGCTCCAGAACTAATGCTGGCGCACGGTAACCAGACGACAGCTGCACGCTGCTTGTCTTGTGTATTTGAACAGAGCGCACGGCTCCAGAACTAATGCTGGCGCACGGAAGCTAGACGACAGCTGCACGCTGCTTGCCTTGTGAATTAGAGCACAGCGCGCGGCCCCAGAACTAATGCTGGCGCACGGTAGCTAGACGACAGCTGCACGCTGCTTGCCTTGTGAATTTGAACAGAGCGCGCGGCCCCAGAACTAATGCTGGCGCACGGTAACCAGACGACAGCTGCACGCTGCTTGCCTTGTCAATTAGAGCACAGCGCACGGCTCCAGAACTAATGCTGGCGCACGGTAGCTACACGACAGCTGCACGCTGCTTGCTTTGTGTATTTGAACACAACACGCGGCTCCAGAACTAATGCTGGCGCACGGTAACCAGACGACAGCTGCACGCTGCTTGCCTTGTGTATTTGAACACAACACGCGGCACCAGAACTAATGCTGGCGCACGGTAACCAGACGACAGCTGCACGCTGCTTGCCTTGTGTATTTGAACACAACACGCGGCCCCAGAACTAATGCTGGCGCACGGTAACCAGACGACAGCTGCACGCTGCTTGCCTTGTGTATTTGAACACAACACGCGGCTCCAGAACTAATGCTGGCGCACGGTAACCAGACGACAGCTGCACGCTGCTTGCCTTGTGTATTTGAACACAACACGCGGCACCAGAACTAATGCTGGCGCACGGTAACCAGACGACAGCTGCACGCTGCTTGCCTTGTGTATTTGAACACAACACGCGGCACCAGAACTAATGCTGGCAGACGGTAACCAGACGACAGCTGCACGCTGCTTGCCTTGTGTATTTGAACACAACACGCGGCACCAGAACTAATGCTGGCGCACGGTAACCAGACGACAGCTGCACGCTGCTTGCCTTGTGTATTTGAACACAACGCGTGGCCCCAGAACTAATGCTGGCGCACGGTAGCTAGACGACAGCTGCACGCTGCTTGCCTTGTGTATTTGAACACAACACGCGGCACCAGAACTAATGCTGGCGCACGGTAACCAGACGACAGCTGCACGCTGCTTGCCTTGTGTATTTGAACACAACACGCGGCTCCAGAACTAATGCTGGCGCACGGTAACCAGACGACAGCTGCACGCTGCTTGCCTTGTGTATTTGAACACAACACGCGGCTCCAGAACTAATGCTGGCGCACGGTAACCAGACGACAGCTGCACGCTGCTTGCCTTGTGTATTTGAACACAACACGCGGCTCCAGAACTAATGCTGGCGCACGGTAACCAGACGACAGCTGCACGCTGCTTGCCTTGTGTATTTGAACACAACACGCGGCTCCAGAACTAATGCTGGCGCACGGTAACCAGACGACAGCTGCACGCTGCTTGTCTTGTGTATTTGAACAGAGCGCACGGCTCCAGAACTAATGCTGGCGCACGGAAGCTAGACGACAGCTGCACGCTGCTTGCCTTGTGAATTAGAGCACAGCGCGCGGCCCCAGAACTAATGCTGGCGCACGGTAGCTAGACGACAGCTGCACGCTGCTTGCCTTGTGAATTTGAACAGAGCGCGCGGCCCCAGAACTAATGCTGGCGCACGGTAACCAGACGACAGCTGCACGCTGCTTGCCTTGTCAATTAGAGCACAGCGCACGGCTCCAGAACTAATGCTGGCGCACGGTAGCTACACGACAGCTGCACGCTGCTTGCTTTGTGTATTTGAACACAACACGCGGCTCCAGAACTAATGCTGGCGCACGGTAACCAGACGACAGCTGCACGCTGCTTGCCTTGTGTATTTGAACACAACACGCGGCACCAGAACTAATGCTGGCGCACGGTAACCAGACGACAGCTGCACGCTGCTTGCCTTGTGTATTTGAACACAACACGCGGCCCCAGAACTAATGCTGGCGCACGGTAACCAGACGACAGCTGCACGCTGCTTGCCTTGTGTATTTGAACAGAGCGCGCGGCCCCAGAACTAATGCTGGCGCACGGTAACCAGACGACAGCTGCACGCTGCTTGCCTTGTGTATTTGAACACAACACGCGGCCCCAGAACTAATGCTGGCGCACGGTGGCTAGACCACAGCTGCACGCTGCTTGCCTTGTGTATTTGAACACAACACGAGGCCCCAGAACTAATGCTGGCGCACGGTAGCCAGACGACAGCTGCACGCTGCTTGCCTTGTGTATTTGAACACAACACGCGGCCCCAGAACTAATGCTGGCGCACGGTGGCTAGACCACAGCTGCACGCTGCTTGCCTTGTGTATTTGAACACAACACGCGGCTCCAGAACTAATGCTGGCGCACGGTAGCTAGACGACAGCTGCACGCTGCTTGCCTTGTGTATTTGAACACAACACGCGGCTCCAGAACTAATGCTGGCGCACGGATGCTAGACGACAGCTGCACGCTGCTTGCCTTGTGAATTAGAGCACAGCGCGCGGCCCCAGAACTAATGCTGGCGCACGGTAACCAGACGACAGCTGCACGCTGCTTGCCTTGTGTATTTGAACACAACACGCGGCCCCAGAACTAATGCTGGCGCACGGTAGCTAGACCACAGCTGCACGCTGCTTGCCTTGTGTATTTGAACACAACACGCGGCTCCAGAACTAATGCTGGCGCACGGTAACCAGACGACAGCTGCACGCTGCTTGCCTTGTGTATTTGAACACAACACGCGGCACCAGAACTAATGCTGGCGCACGGTAACCAGACGACAGCTGCACGCTGCTTGCCTTGTGTATTTGAACACAACACGCGGCTCCAGAACTAATGCTGGCGCACGGTAACCAGACGACAGCGGCACGCTGCTTGCCTTGTGTATTTGAACACAACACGCGGCTCCAGAACTAATGCTGGCGCATGGAAGCTAGACCACAGTTGCACGCTGCTTGCCTTGTGTATTTGAACACAACACGCGGCTCCAGAACTAATGCTGGCGCACGGTAACCAGACGACAGCTGCACGCTGCTTGCCTTGTGTATTTGAACACAACACGCGGCTCCAGAAATAATGCTGTCGCATGGAAGCTAGACGACAGCTGCACGCTGCTTGCATTGTGTATTTGAACAGAGCGCGCGGCCCCAGAACTAATGCTGGCGCACGGTAACCAGACGACAGTTGCACGCTGCTTGCCTTGTGTATTTGAACACAACACGCGGCTCCAGAACTAATCCTGGCGCATGGAAGCTAGACCACAGCTGCACGCTGCTTGCCTTGTGTATTTGAACACAACACGCGGCCCCAGAACTAATGCTGGCGCACGGTAACCAGACGACAGCTGCACGCTGCTTGCCTTGTGTATTTGAACACAGCGCGCGGCCCCAGAACTAATGCTGGCGCACGGTAACCAGACGACAGCTGCACGCTGCTTGCCTTGTGTATTTGAACACAACACGCGGCTCCAGAACTAATGCTGGCGCACGGTAACCAGACAACAGTTGCACGCTGCTTGCCTTGTGTATTTGAACACAACACGCGGCTCCAGAACTAATGCTGGCGCACGGTAACCAGACCACAGCTGCACGCTGCTTGCCTTGTGTATTTGAACACAACGCGCGGCCCCAGAACTAATGCTGGCGCACGGTAACCAGACGACAGCTGCACGCTGCTTGCCTTGTGTATTTGAACACAACACGCGGCTCCAGAACTAATGCTGGCGCACGGTAACCAGACGACAGCTGCACGCTGCTTGCCTTGTGTATTTGAACACAACACGCGGCTCCAGAACTAATGCTGGCGCATGGTAACCAGACGACAGCTGCACGCTGCTTGCCTTGTGTATTTGAACACAACACGCGGCCCCAGAACTAATGCTGGCGCACGGTAACCAGACGACAGCTGCACGCTGCTTGCCTTGTGTATTTGAACACAACACGCGGCCCCAGAACTAATGCTGGCGCACGGTAACCAGACGACAGCTGCACGCTGCTTGCCTTGTGTATTTGAACACAACACGCGGCTCCAGAACTAATGCTGGCGCACGGTAACCAGACGACAGCTGCACGCTGCTTGCCTTGTGTATTTGAACACAACACGCGGCCCCAGAACTAATGCTGGCGCACGGTAACCAGACGACAGCTGCACGCTGCTTGCCTTGTGAATTAGAGCACAGCGCGCGGCTCGAGAACTAATGCTGGCGCACGGTAACCAGACGACAGCTGCACGCTGCTTGCCTTGTGTATTTGAACACAACACGCGGCTCCAGAACTAATGCTGGCGCATGGAAGCTAGACCACAGCTGCACGCTGCTTGCCTTGTGTATTTGAACACAACACGCGGCTCCAGAACTAATGCTGGCGAATGGAAGCTAGACCACAGCTGCACGCTGCTTGCCTTGTGTATTTGAACACAACACGCGGCCCCAGAACTAATGCTGGCGCACGGTAAACAGACGACAGCTGCACGCTGCTTGCCTTGTGTATTTGAACACAACACGCGGCTCCAGAACTAATGCTGGCGCACGGTAACCAGACGACAGCTGCACGCTGCTTGCCTTGTGTATTTGAACACAACACGGGCCCCCAGAACTAATGCTGGCGCACGGTAACCAGACGAGAGCTGCACGCTGCTTGCCTTGTGAATTAGAGCACAGCGTGCGGCTCCAGAACTAATGCTGGCGCACGGTGGCTAGACGACAGCTGCACGCTGCTTGCCTTGTGTATTTGAACACAACACGCGGCTCCAGAACTAATGCTGGCGCACGGTAACCAGACGACAGCTGCACGCTGCTTGCCTTGTGTATTTGAACACAACACGCGGCTCCAGATCTAATGCTGGCGCACGGTAAACAGACGACAGCTGCACGCTGCTTGCCTTGTGTATTTGAACACAACACGCGGCTCCAGAACTAATGCTGGAGCATGGTAACCAGACGACAGCTGCACGCTGCTTGCCTTGTGTATTTGAACACAACACGCGGCCCCAGAACTAATGCTGGCGCACGGTAACCAGACGACAGCTGCACGCTGCTTGCCTTGTGTATTTGAACACAACACGCGGCTCCAGAAATAATGCTGGCGCACGGTAACCAGATGACAGCTGCACGCTGCTTGCCTTGTGTATTTGAACACAACACGCGGCTCCAGAACTAATGCTGGCGCACGGTAACCAGACGACAGCTGCACGCTGCTTGCCTTGTGTATTTGAACACAACACGCGGCTCCAGAACTAATGCTGGCGCACGGTAACCAGACGACAGCTGCACGCTGCTTGCCTTGTGTATTTGAACAGAGCGCGCGGCTCCAGAACTAATGCTGGCGCACGGTAACCAGACGACAGCTGCACGCTGCTTGCCTTGTGTATTTGAACACAACACGCGGCTCCAGAACTAATGCTGGCGCACGGTAACCAGACGACAGCTGCACGCTGCTTGCCTTGTGTATTTGAACACAACACGCGGCTCCAGAACTAATGCTGGCGCACGGTAACCAGACGACAGCTGCACGCTGCTTGCCTTGTGTATTTGAACACAACGCGTGGCCCCAGAACTAATGCTGGCGCACGGTAGCCAGACGACAGCTGCACGCTGCTTGCCTTGTGTATTTGAACACAACGCGTGGCCCCAGAACTAATGCTGGCGCACGGTAGCTAGACGACAGCTGCACGCTGCTTGCCTTGTGTATTTGAACACAACACGCGGCACCAGAACTAATGCTGGCGCACGGTAACCAGACGACAGCTGCACGCTGCTTGCCTTGTGTATTTGAACACAACACGCGGCTCCAGAACTAATGCTGGCGCACGGTAACCAGACGACAGCTGCACGCTGCTTGCCTTGTGTATTTGAACACAACACGCGGCACCAGAACTAATGCTGGCGCACGGTAACCAGACGACAGCTGCACGCTGCTTGCCTTGTGTATTTGAACACAACACGCGGCACCAGAACTAATGCTGGCGGACGGTAACCAGACGACAGCTGCACGCTGCTTGCCTTGTGTATTTGAACACAACACGCGGCACCAGAACTAATGCTGGCGCACGGTAACCAGACGACAGCTGCACGCTGCTTGCCTTGTGTATTTGAACACAACGCGTGGCCCCAGAACTAATGCTGGCGCACGGTAGCTAGACGACAGCTGCACGCTGCTTGCCTTGTGTATTTGAACACAACACGCGGCACCAGAACTAATGCTGGCGCACGGTAACCAGACGACAGCTGCACGCTGCTTGCCTTGTGTATTTGAACACAACACGCGGCTCCAGAACTAATGCTGGCGCACGGTAACCAGACGACAGCTGCACGCTGCTTGCCTTGTGTATTTGAACACAACACGCGGCTCCAGAACTAATGCTGGCGCACGGTAACCAGACGACAGCTGCACGCTGCTTGCCTTGTGTATTTGAACACAACACGCGGCTCCAGAACTAATGCTGGCGCACGGTAACCAGACGACAGCTGCACGCTGCTTGCCTTGTGTATTTGAACACAACACGCGGCTCCAGAACTAATGCTGGCGCACGGTAACCAGACGACAGCTGCACGCTGCTTGTCTTGTGTATTTGAACAGAGCGCACGGCTCCAGAACTAATGCTGGCGCACGGAAGCTAGACGACAGCTGCACGCTGCTTGCCTTGTGAATTAGAGCACAGCGCGCGGCCCCAGAACTAATGCTGGCGCACGGTAGCTAGACGACAGCTGCACGCTGCTTGCCTTGTGAATTTGAACAGAGCGCGCGGCCCCAGAACTAATGCTGGCGCACGGTAACCAGACGACAGCTGCACGCTGCTTGCCTTGTCAATTAGAGCACAGCGCACGGCTCCAGAACTAATGCTGGCGCACGGTAGCTACACGACAGCTGCACGCTGCTTGCTTTGTGTATTTGAACACAACACGCGGCTCCAGAACTAATGCTGGCGCACGGTAACCAGACGACAGCTGCACGCTGCTTGCCTTGTGTATTTGAACACAACACGCGGCACCAGAACTAATGCTGGCGCACGGTAACCAGACGACAGCTGCACGCTGCTTGCCTTGTGTATTTGAACACAACACGCGGCCCCAGAACTAATGCTGGCGCACGGTAACCAGACGACAGCTGCACGCTGCTTGCCTTGTGTATTTGAACACAACACGCGGCTCCAGAACTAATGCTGGCGCACGGTAACCAGACGACAGCTGCACGCTGCTTGCCTTGTGTATTTGAACACAACACGCGGCACCAGAACTAATGCTGGCGCACGGTAACCAGACGACAGCTGCACGCTGCTTGCCTTGTGTATTTGAACACAACACGCGGCACCAGAACTAATGCTGGCGGACGGTAACCAGACGACAGCTGCACGCTGCTTGCCTTGTGTATTTGAACACAACACGCGGCACCAGAACTAATGCTGGCGCACGGTAACCAGACGACAGCTGCACGCTGCTTGCCTTGTGTATTTGAACACAACGCGTGGCCCCAGAACTAATGCTGGCGCACGGTAGCTAGACGACAGCTGCACGCTGCTTGCCTTGTGTATTTGAACACAACACGCGGCACCAGAACTAATGCTGGCGCACGGTAACCAGACGACAGCTGCACGCTGCTTGCCTTGTGTATTTGAACACAACACGCGGCTCCAGAACTAATGCTGGCGCACGGTAACCAGACGACAGCTGCACGCTGCTTGCCTTGTGTATTTGAACACAACACGCGGCTCCAGAACTAATGCTGGCGCACGGTAACCAGACGACAGCTGCACGCTGCTTGCCTTGTGTATTTGAACACAACACGCGGCTCCAGAACTAATGCTGGCGCACGGTAACCAGACGACAGCTGCACGCTGCTTGCCTTGTGTATTTGAACACAACACGCGGCTCCAGAACTAATGCTGGCGCACGGTAACCAGACGACAGCTGCACGCTGCTTGTCTTGTGTATTTGAACAGAGCGCACGGCTCCAGAACTAATGCTGGCGCACGGAAGCTAGACGACAGCTGCACGCTGCTTGCCTTGTGAATTAGAGCACAGCGCGCGGCCCCAGAACTAATGCTGGCGCACGGTAGCTAGACGACAGCTGCACGCTGCTTGCCTTGTGAATTTGAACAGAGCGCGCGGCCCCAGAACTAATGCTGGCGCACGGTAACCAGACGACAGCTGCACGCTGCTTGCCTTGTCAATTAGAGCACAGCGCACGGCTCCAGAACTAATGCTGGCGCACGGTAGCTACACGACAGCTGCACGCTGCTTGCTTTGTGTATTTGAACACAATACGCGGCTCCAGAACTAATGCTGGCGCACGGTAACCAGACGACAGCTGCACGCTGCTTGCCTTGTGTATTTGAACACAACACGCGGCACCAGAACTAATGCTGGCGCACGGTAACCAGACGACAGCTGCACGCTGCTTGCCTTGTGTATTTGAACACAACACGCGGCCCCAGAACTAATGCTGGCGCACGGTAACCAGACGACAGCTGCACGCTGCTTGCCTTGTGTATTTGAACAGAGCGCGCGGCCCCAGAACTAATGCTGGCGCACGGTAACCAGACGACAGCTGCACGCTGCTTGCCTTGTGTATTTGAACACAACACGCGGCCCCAGAACTAATGCTGGCGCACGGTGGCTAGACCACAGCTGCACGCTGCTTGCCTTGTGTATTTGAACACAACACGCGGCCCCAGAACTAATGCTGGCGCACGGTAGCCAGACGACAGCTGCACGCTGCTTGCCTTGTGTATTTGAACACAACACGCGGCCCCAGAACTAATGCTGGCGCACGGTGGCTAGACCACAGCTGCACGCTGCTTGCCTTGTGTATTTGAACACAACACGCGGCTCCAGAACTAATGCTGGCGCACGGTAGCTAGACGACAGCTGCACGCTGCTTGCCTTGTGTATTTGAACACAACACGCGGCTCCAGAACTAATGCTGGCGCACGGTAGCTAGACGACAGCTGCACGCTGCTTGCCTTGTGAATTAGAGCACAGCGCGCGGCCCCAGAACTAATGCTGGCGCACGGTAACCAGACGACAGCTGCACGCTGCTTGCCTTGTGTATTTGAACACAACACGCGGCTCCAGAACTAATGCTGGCGCACGGAAGCTAGACGACAGCTGCACGCTGCTTGCCTTGTGTATTTGAACACAGCACGCGGCCCCTGAACTAATGCTGGCGCACGGAAGCTAGACGACAGCTGCACGCTGCTTGCTTTGTGTATTTGAGCACAGCGCGCGGCCCCAGAACTAATGCTGGCGCACGGAAGCTAGACGACAGCTGCACGCTGCTTGCCTTGTGTATTTGAACACAACACGCGGCTCCAGAACTAATGCTGGCGCACGGAAGCTAGACGACAGCTGCACGCTGCTTGCTTTGTGTATTAGAGCACAGCGCGCGGCCCCAGAACTAATGCTGGCGCACGGAAGCTAGACGACAGCTGCACGCTGCTTGCTTTGTGTATTAGAGCACAGCGCGCGGCCCCAGAACTAATGCTGGCGCACGGAAGCTAGACGACAGCTGCACGCTGCTTGCCTTGTGAATTAGAGCACAGCGCGCGGCCCCAGAACTAATGCTGGCGCACGGTAACCAGACGACAGCTGCACGCTGCTTGCCTTGTGTATTTGAACACAACACGCGGCCCCAGAAATAATGCTGGCGCACGGTAACCAGACGACAGCTGCACGCTGCTTGCCTTGTGTATTTGAACACAACACGCGGCTCCAGAACTAATGCTGGCGCACGGTAACCAGACGACAGCTGCACGCTGCTTGCCTTGTGTATTTGAACACAACACGCGGCACCAGAACTAATGCTGGCGCACGGTAACCAGACGACAGCTGCACGCTGCTTGCCTTGTGTATTTGAACAGAGCGCGCGGCCCCAGAACTAATGCTGGCGCACGGTAACCAGACGACAGCTGCACGCTGCTTGCCTTGTGTATTTGAACACAACACGCGGCCCCAGAACTAATGCTGGCGCACGGTGGCTAGACCACAGCTGCACGCTGCTTGCCTTGTGTATTTGAACACAACACGCGGCTCCAGAACTAATGCTGGCGCACGGTAGCTAGACGAAAGATGCACGCTGCTTGCCTTGTGTATTTGAACACAACACGCGGCTCCAGAACTAATGCTGGCGCACGGTAACCAGACGACAGCTGCACGCTGCTTGCCTTGTGTATTTGAACACAACACGCGGCTCCAGAACTAATGCTGGCGCACGGTAGCTAGACGACAGCTGCACGCTGCTTGCCTTGTGTATTTGAACACAACACGCGGCCCCAGAACTAATGCTGGCGCACGGTAACCAGACGACAGCTGCACGCTGCTTGCCTTGTGTATTTGAACACAACACGCGGCTCCAGAACTAATGCTGGCGCACGGAAGCCAGACGACAGCTGCACGCTGCTTGCCTTGTGTATTTGAACAGGGCGCGCGGCCCCAGAACTAATGCTGGCGCACGGTAACCAGACGACAGCTGCACGCTGCTTGCCTTGTGTATTTGAACACAACACGCGGCCCCAGAACTAATGCTGGCGCACGGAATCTAGACGACAGCTGCACGCTGCTTGCCTTGTGTATTTGAACACAACACGCGGCTCCAGAACTAATGCTGGCGCACGGTAACCAGACGACAGCTGCACGCTGCTTGCCTTGTGTATTTGAACACAACACGCGGCCCCAGAACTAATGCTGGCGCACGGTAACCAGACGACAGCTGCACGCTGCTTGCCTTGTGTATTTGAACAGATCGCGCGGCCCCAGAACTAATGCTGGCGCACGGTAACCAGACGACAGCTGCACGCTGCTTGCCTTGTGTATTTGAACACAACACGCGGCCCCAGAACTAATGCTGGCGCACGGTGGCTAGACCACAGCTGCACGCTGCTTGCCTTGTGTATTTGAACACAACACGCGGCTCCAGAACTAATGCTGGCGCACGGTAGCTAGACGACAGCTGCACGCTGCTTGCCTTGTGTATTTGAACACAACACGCGGCTCCAGAACTAATGCTGGCGCACGGTAACCAGACGACAGCTGCACGCTGCTTGCCTTGTGTATTTGAACAGAGCGCGCGGCCCCAGAACTAATGCTGGCGCACGGTAACCAGACGACAGCTGCACGCTGCTTGCCTTGTGTATTTGAACACAACACGCGGCTCCAGAACTAATGCTGGCGCACGGTAACCAGACGACAGCTGCACGCTGCTTGCCTTGTGTATTTGAACACAGCACGCGGCCCCAGAACTAATGCTGGCGCACGGTAACCAGACGACAGCTGCACGCTGCTTGCCTTGTGTATTTGAACACAACACGCGGCACCAGAACTAATGCTGGCGCACGGTAACCAGACGACAGCTGCACGCTGCTTGCCTTGTGTATTTGAACACAACACGCGGCACCAGAACTAATGCTGGCGCACGGTAACCAGACGACAGCTGCACGCTGCTTGCCTTGTGTATTTGAACACAACACGCGGCACCAGAACTAATGCTGGCGCACGGTAACCAGACGACAGCTGCACGCTGCTTGCCTTGTGTATTTGAACACAACGCGTGGCCCCAGAACTAATGCTGGCGCACGGTAGCTAGACGACAGCTGCACGCTGCTTGCCTTGTGTATTTGAACACAACACGCGGCACCAGAACTAATGCTGACGCACGGTAACCAGACGACAGCTGCACGCTGCTTGCCTTGTGTATTTGAACACAACACGCGGCTCCAGAACTAATGCTGGCGCACGGTAACCAGACGACAGCTGCACGCTGCTTGCCTTGTGTATTTGAACACAACACGCGGCTCCAGAACTAATGCTGGCGCACGGTAACCAGACGACAGCTGCACGCTGCTTGCCTTGTGTATTTGAACACAACACGCGGCTCCAGAACTAATGCTGGCGCACGGTAACCAGACGACAGCTGCACGCTGCTTGCCTTGTGTATTTGAACACAACACGCGGCTCCAGAACTAATGCTGGCGCACGGTAACCAGACGACAGCTGCACGCTGCTTGCCTTGTGAATTAGAGCACAGCGCACGGCTCCAGAACTAATGCTGGCGCACGGTAGCTAGACGACAGCTGCACGCTGCTTGCTTTGTGAATTTGAACAGAGCGCGCGGCCCCAGAACTAATGCTGGCGCACGGTAACCAGACGACAGCTGCACGCTGCTTGCCTTGTGAATTAGAGCACAGCGCACGGCTCCAGAACTAATGCTGGCGCACGGTAGCTAGACGACAGCTGCACGCTGCTTGCTTTGTGTATTTGAACACAACACGCGGCTCCAGAACTAATGCTGGCGCACGGTAACCAGACGACAGCTGCACGCTGCTTGCCTTGTGTATTTGAACACAACACGCGGCACCAGAACTAATGCTGGCGCACGGTAACCAGACGACAGCTGCACGCTGCTTGCCTTGTGTATTTGAACACAACACGCGGCACCAGAACTAATGCTGGCGCACGGTAACCAGACGACAGCTGCACGCTGCTTGCCTTGTGTATTTGAACAGAGCGCGCGGCCCCAGAACTAATGCTGGCGCACGGTAACCAGACGACAGCTGCACGCTGCTTGCCTTGTGTATTTGAACACAACACGCGGCTCCAGAACTAATGCTGGCGCACGGTAACCAGACGACAGCTGCACGCTGCTTGCCTTGTGTATTTGAACACAACACGCGGCCCCAGAACTAATGCTGGCGCACGGTAGCCAGACGACAGCTGCACGCTGCTTGCCTTGTGTATTTGAACACAACACGCGGCCCCAGAACTAATGCTGGCGCACGGTGGCTAGACCACAGCTGCACGCTGCTTGCCTTGTGTATTTGAACACAACACGCGGCTCCAGAACTAATGCTGGCGCACGGTAGCTAGACGACAGCTGCACGCTGCTTGCCTTGTGTATTTGAACACAACACGCGGCTCCAGAACTAATGCTGGCGCACGGTAGCTAGACGACAGCTGCACGCTGCTTGCCTTGTGAATTAGAGCACAGCGCGCGGCCCCAGAACTAATGCTGGCGCACGGTAACCAGACGACAGCTGCACGCTGCTTGCCTTGTGTATTTGAACACAACACGCGGCTCCAGAACTAATGCTGGCGCACGGAAGCTAGACGACAGCTGCACGCTGCTTGCTTTGTGTATTTGAACACAACACGCGGTTCCAGAACTAATGCTGGCGCACGGAAGCCAGACGACAGCTGCACGCTGCTTGCCTTGTGTATTAGAGCACAGCGCGCGGCCCCAGAACTAATGCTGGCGCACGGAAGCTAGACGACAGCTGCACGCTGCTTGCCTTGTGTATTTGAACAGAGCGCGCGGCCCCATAACTAATGCTGGCGCACGGTAGCTAGACGACAGCTGCACGCTGCTTGCCTTGTGTATTTGAACACAACACGCGGCACCAGAACTAATGCTGACGCACGGTAACCAGACGACAGCTGCACGCTGCTTGCCTTGTGTATTTGAACACAACACGCGGCTCCAGAACTAATGCTGGCGCACGGTAACCAGACGACAGCTGCACGCTGCTTGCCTTGTGTATTTGAACACAACACGCGGCTCCAGAACTAATGCTGGCGCACGGTAACCAGACGACAGCTGCACGCTGCTTGCCTTGTGTATTTGAACACAACACGCGGCTCCAGAACTAATGCTGGCGCACGGTAACCAGACGACAGCTGCACGCTGCTTGCCTTGTGTATTAGAGCACAGCGCGCGGCCCCAGAACTAATGCTGGCGCACGGTAACCAGACGACAGCTGCACGCTGCTTGCCTTGTGTATTTGAACACAACACGCGGCCCCAGAACTAATGCTGGCGCACGGTAACCAGACGACAGCTGCACGCTGCTTGCCTTGTGTATTTTAACACAACACGCGGCCCCAGAACTAATGCTGGCGCACGGAAGCTAGACGACAGCTGCACGCTGCTTGCCTTGTGAATTAGAGCACAGCGCGCGGCCCCAGAACTAATGCTGGCGCACGGAAGCTAGACGACAGCTGCACGCTGCTTGCCTTGTGAATTAGAGCACAGCGCGCGGCCCCAGAACTAATGCTGGCGCACGGAAGCTAGACGACAGCTGCACGCTGCTTGCCTTGTGAATTAGAGCACAGCGCGCGGCCCCAGAACTAATGCTGGCGCACGGTGGCTAGACCACAGCTGCACGCTGCTTGCCTTGTGTATTTGAACACAACACGCGGCTCCAGAACTAATGCTGGCGCACGGTAGCTAGACGACAGCTGCACGCTGCTTGCCTTGTGTATTTGAACACAACACGCGGCTCCAGAACTAATGCTGGCGCACGGTAACCAGACGACAGCTGCACGCTGCTTGCCTTGTGTATTTGAACAGAGCGCGCGGCCCCAGAACTAATGCTGGCGCACGGTAACCAGACGACAGCTGCACGCTGCTTGCCTTGTGTATTTGAACACAACACGCGGCTCCAGAACTAATGCTGGCGCACGGAAGCTAGACGACAGCTGCACGCTGCTTGCCTTGTGTATTTGAACACAACACGCGGCCCCAGAACTAATGCTGGCGCACGATAACTAGACGACAGCTGCACGCTGCTTGCCTTGTGAATTTGAACAGAGCGCTCATTAGAAAGATACATAGTATAATATCTCTGAAGAATGAGGCAATAAGTATTGGAATTTATGGGATATTGAGGAAATCTACATGTTCGAGCTACTCTACTGAACTTTTGGAGGAAACTGAAAATGCAGGAGAAAAGCTTTTTAATTTCGATGATGAAAGCCAATGATATGTCCAGCTTGCCATTACTCGACCTTCAGGGGCTATATAAACTGGAGGTGGAGATTACGCGACGGTCGGCTATCACCACGTGATTATTATCGTCAAGAGTGCGGCGATGTTTGAAGCTGTGATATTCCACGTGACTATGGTGCCGCGAGTGATGGTGCGCTCTACATAATTTTGGAGCATATCCCAAACTTGTTAAAGCTGACTTCAATATTTCTCGAAGTGAAAGATACGTGATAATATAAATATTATTGATTAGTTTAAGTGTTTGGTCAGCTATGTTTCTGCAGAGTACACCATTACACATGAAACCAGAAATAGAGTACATGCGGCATCGCATTTCTGTCACTGTGTATGCAGTTTACTGTGGGATGAATCCTTTCCTCTAACATCCATGCCTACCTCATGCCAATAATGACTTATGGACTTGAAGCAGCCACTTTAACAACACCTGACAGTTGCACACTTCAAGCTGCTGAAATTAAGTTACTCCGATCTTGTCTCCAGAAGACTTAAAATACGAAATGAGGAAATTTGGATAGAAGTCTGCTTGACGCACTAGAAGTATCTAGATTGGAATGGTATGGGAATGTAAGGAGAATGGCCCCTGGCAGAACACAGGTCATCCAAGGTAAGAGACCAAGGAGAAGGCCTGGAGACATTTGGGAGAAGCAAATCTGGAGAGACTTGGCCAAGAGGGATGCAGATTGCCAGAATAAATTGGAGCACAGTGTGTGGGGGGACAGGACAAACTGGGAGAGGCTCATTTGTACCCTTAGCCGGCTTGCTGGAGAGGAAAATGATGATGATGATGATGATGATGAAAGGTACGTTATAACATCACCATGGTTTAGAGGACGCAGAAACTAGTATTTGTAACCAATCGATTGAATGTTTGTGAAGTGTAGTCTGACTGATTCTGAGATCGAGGACATATATTCAATCTGACCATATTTCTATATGGTGCGTATGACTTGAAATCATTTTAAACTGATGGATAACATATTTGTAACTCAAACAAATGCCAGTGGACTTAACGATTACAAGTAATTACCGCATCGAAATATTTTCTAACCAATCATAATAGTGGACTTAGAAAGACGTTCACACTGAACATCCATCCCCGGCGCGCATAATTTTTTTTCCAGCCCGAGCCTAGCCACAGTATGTAATTCTGAGCCACTTATTGGCTGTTAAGTCATGCCATTCTCCTGGTTCCGAATCGAGACGGTAGGTAGTAGCAGGGGTCACATCCGATCAAACATGGAGGAAGGTTATCGAGTGAGATGTGGATAATATTCGATGTTGAATTGCATTATTAGCGTGAAACAGGCATGAAACTTGCTTTAGATCAAGTTTAAAACAACCCACACAGCAAATGAATGCGTTCCAATCAACATTTAAGGTCTAAGTGAAAGCATTCGACATTTAACCACGTGTATTAAGACCTATGATACTTTTGCGAGAGCACATGTGCACAAGTGGTATCGTGCGAGCTTGGTAACTAAGTGTTCCAGGTTCAAGACTGCCTGACGGCAGAAATATTTACTTCTTTTGAATTATTTTATTATATCCTCCCTCCTTTTTACAGCATGTTTTATGCCTTGCTTTATTGAAATTATCTGTAGCCTATGGGTGATTGAAATAATAATCATTGTTAGGCGGAATTCTTCCCTGTTCTCACTTGCATTTATATTCCTTTGCTTACTGTTCAACGCGGCTAGCGTTCTTGGCTGTCTCCCCAGAGGTCCGGGTTCGATTCCCGGCTCTGCCGATTTATTTATTTATTTACAATTAGGTGAGCTCAATGACCACCATGTCCAATTTGTTCAAATGAACAAGAGCAACATCAGCGTCAACTTCTGCAGTGGTCAAGCTGCTTGCCTCACCAAGGTGGACCGTGTTCGATTCCCAGCTCTGCCGATAAATTTCAATTCTGGTGTGAGGACTGCAACGAGGTAGATTCAGCCTCGTGAGACAAAACTGAGTAGAGGTTGGTTCGATTCCCACCTCAGCGATCTTGGAAGTGATTTTCCATAGATTTCCACATCTACTCCAGACAAATGCCGAAATTGTTAATAACAATGTCACGACCGCCTCCTTGCGAATCCTCACCTGAATATCAAATACTCACCATACTACAGACACCACAATAACACAGGTTATCAGAGAAATGTATTTATTTCTTTATTTATTTACAAATAGGAGGGCTCAATGACCACCATGTCCAATTTGATCAAATTAACAAGAGCAACATCAGCGTCAACTTCTGCTTGCCTCTCCCCAAGGTGGACAGGGTTCGATTCCCGGTCAATTCACGTGAGATTTACGAAGGGAATAATCACGTTCTGAGTTTTGGTTTCTAACTAAATTGAAGGTTCCGTGTCTAATGATCGCGAGATTGTGTGTTTGAGTCTTCAGTCATTTGACGGGTTTGATGCAGCTGTCCACGTCTTCCTGTCCTGAGTTAATCTTTTCATCTCTACATAGCTACCACACCCTACATCCGAGGCAATCTGTTTAACATACGGTATTCTAACCTTAGTCTACCCGTACAGTTCTCGACCCTTCCGTCTAACAATGATTATTATTTCAATCACCCATACAGATAATTTCAATAAAGCAAGGCATAAAACATGCTGTAAAAAGGAGGGAGGATATAATAAAATAATTCAAAAGAAGTAAATATTTCTGCCCTCAGGCAGTCTTGAACCCGGAACACAAAGTTACCAAGCTCGCACGATACCACTTGTGCACATGTGCTCTCGCAAAAGAAGTATATTATCATAGGTTTTAATACACGTGGTTAAATGTCGAATGATTTCACTTAGACCTTAAATGTTGATTGGAACGCATTCATTTGCTGCGTGGGTTGTTTTAAACTTGATCTAAAGCAAGTTTCATGCCTGTTTCACGCTAATAATGCAATTCAACATCGAATATTATCCACATCTCACTCGATAACCTTCCTCCATGTTTGATCGGATGTGACCCCTGCTACTACCTACCGTCTCGATTCGGAACCAGGAGAATCGCATGACTTAACAGCCAATAAGAGGCTCAGAATTACATACTGTGGCTAGGCACGGGCTGGAAAAAAATTATGCCCCGGCGCACCGCCTCCTCCAAGGGAATGCTTGGAGAGTAGTTTTCTGAGGACGGAGATCCAGTTGTCGTGGCGCCTTACCACATTCAACAGTAATGGTTAACGAGATGACCAACCATCGATGAGGTAGAGCCTTGTAAAGATTCTATTAATTAGCTTGAAATATTAGTAATGAATTTCCATAACTCCGTATTTTTCCAACATTTCGCACTTCGATGATTAGTTCGAATTGTCGTCATCAACGGTTATTTGAATTTAATATTTAATCTAGAAGGTGAGGTGGATCCTCATTTACGTCTCCAATTGAATTAAATAGGAAGGTTTTCCCTATTTAACGAGGCAGCAAGATTAAATGACATTCTAAGAGCACAGGTTAACACTGCAAAATTAATTTATTTTTCATCTTGAAAAATAATAATAAATCTGGATTTTGAAAAGTTAGTTATTTATTGTTGTTTTAAGGGGCGGGACTACGAGGTCATCTGCCCCTAAAGGATTTTGAAAACACTGAAATATTTTGAAAATGACAACTCTGATATTATTCAGTAGAAATGTTTATGATAATTGTTGATAACTAATCTATTTGGGAATGAGGGATTGGAGGCAATCCTTCAGCTATTAGTGGAAGTGTAGATTAATGAAGCTTAATATTCTAATTGAGATAGATAAAGGGATCTAGCGTTCTTAGTAATATGTGTGTTTCCTGAGAGTGAACTCAGATGATCTAGTGGTGAACCCACTTATATTGGGCAGGTTGCAATTGTGGCAATCCTGTAAACAATGTGTTGAGAAGCTTCAAAGATGTGAAATGTAGGTCCACTCCAGTTAATTGACCTGTTATTCTCAAACAACTATTTCATACATGGTAAAATGACATAACGTCAAATTATATAGCAAGTTAGTTGAATGACTTGATCAAATTCAATGTTTATGACTTAGTAAAAGGTCACAGTGTTGATAATAATGATGATGATGATCAAGTGATAAATATTTTAAAGTGTTAACAATTTAAATTGTTTGTAACAATTAAGTAATTTTTGGAAAGCCATTCTAGCAAAATATTTGCTAAGTGTCAAAACAATTTTTCTATGGCTCATAATAATTATACTGTACACTGAAGGAAATGGAAATTGCAACACCATGAAGGCACTGGTCGTTTGTGTTGATTTTCAAGATATGGAACGATGCCATGTAGGTATGTAAACGATCAAAGTTTCAGACCCATTGGATTGTTGCTACAGGTCTCCCCACGTGATTGGTCGCGGAGGAATCAACTCCAGTATACGGACTCTGGTGTTGCGTAGTCGACTTGCAGTCTGTGCAGTGAAGTGTTCCCCGTCAAACATGCCTCTTCGACAGAAAAGAGCACGCTATCAACAACTGTCGCCGTTTGAGAGGCTCGGATAATTGGGCTGTGTGAGGCTGGATTATCGCTAAGGACTGTCGCTGCACATGTTGGCCGACAGGCATCTACGGTAAAACGTGTATGGCAGCAGTGGTCAAATGAAGGTACCCACACTCGTAGACCTGGCACAGGCCCAGCGTGACAGACAACTGTGAGAGAGGATCGCCGCATCATTCGGATGGCCCGAATGGAACCCCATGCAACAGCAGCGCAAATTCGAGCAGCTGTGGCACCCCACGTTACACAACAAACAGTTGGTAATCACCTGCGTGCAGCTGGCTTACGATCCCGTGTCCCTGCAGAAGGTGTTCCATTGACCCCACAACAGCGACGTGTAAGGCAGGCCTGGTGTCGAGAACGATCGACGTGGGTCGACGAATGGCATAGGGTCGTCTTTAGTGATGAATCACGCTTCTGTCTTGCCCGCAGTGATCGCCGGAATCGTGTGCGCCGACGTACCGGGGAGAGGGGCCGCCCAGACCTTATTGTCGAGAGGCACACAGGGCCAACACCAAGCATTATGTCTGGGGAGCTATTGGCTTTAATGTGAAATCACAATTAGTGCTTGTTGAGGGCACTATGACTGCTCGACAGTACGTTGATAGGGTACTCAATCCAGTGGTTGTCTCTATGATGGAGAACATAGCTAATAGGATGTTTCAGCAGGAAAATGACCGGGTTCACACTGCACGCATCTCCAGAGAAGCTCTCCACGACATCACAACCTTAGAATTGCCCGCCAGATCCCCGGACCTCAGTCCTATTGAGAATGTGTGGGACATGATGGGTCGACAACTGGCCAACCGTCCTCAGCCACTCATAACTCTGGAACAACTGACCCGTGCAGTGCAGCAAGCATGGGCCACAATTCCTCAGAAAGCGATACAGGGCCTTATTGACTCTATGCCTCGCCGAATTCATCAATGTATTGCAGCTCGTGGTGGGCACATCCTGTATTGATTGTTGTCCAAACTTGCGGTCAGAGGGACCTGAAAGTGTAATCATCGAATCACAACCGAACACTCGTCCAGCATGTTCAATTGCAGCAATGTAGCACCACTCCTTCTGGGTGTTGCAATTTCCATTTTCTTTAGTGTATTTTGAGAAAACCTCGCCCAAGGTATTTTCAAAATTTTTGACTTGGTCTATTTTTGAATTTACGACGTGTAAATAATATTACAGATGATGATGCGTGTGTGAAACATAATCCTGACATGTAAATAGTGTTGGTTGGTTCCTCAGTTTAGGGGCTGCGACAACGCGGTCATGTAGCTCCGTGCACTTTGGGTGTGTGTAGAATCTGTCTGATAACCGGTGTTAATTGTTATCTGTTTTTAATTCAGGTAAGGACTGCAGACATTCAATTTTTAAGTAGTTCCTACTTTTGCAACCAAACACCATCGTCAACGACAACTAGTTGTGAACTTGGTTACTAGATGCCACCGCAGTCGGCTCCTAGCGACGAACGTTGGAACCTAAGAGCGTTAGTCAACACTAACCTATAATTTAGCTTCACACAAGTGTAATTAGTGGAAGGTTCTTTTACATGCCATAAATCTATGAAATGAGACCGCGGACTTTACTTCCCCTCCATACTGAGGGATTTTTAACGCTCTTAAAAAATCCGACGACTTCGGCCGGATTTGAACCCGCGACCTTGGGCATGGAATCTCAGCATGCTAGCAACTACGCCACCGAAGCCGCTAGTAAATAGTGTAAACAATCATCTATGAAGAGATCCTACTTTCAACATAGACTCTTTAACAAGACTATGCTGACCACAGGAAGTGCGTGTGATATTCTTTTCTCGTGACATTTTTAGCCTATTTTCATTTTATGAAAAAAGAAAAGGCTTATGAGATCACCTTTTGTCCGTGTGTGGGCGCGCGCATCCCCCCCCTCCACTCTTCCCCTAATAAATTCTAAACGGCTGGAGAGATGTCAATGAAACCCGGTAAGGTCATACCACCATTCAGGCCACCCCGACCGTGCCCTTCAAATTTTATTACGTCTCACCAATCCAAGATGGCGGCTGTGCGAAATATTTCACCAGCATTCAATATCTCCGAAACTATTACCGATATCACCCTGAAATTTTGTACGGTGATAAAGGGCACTACTAGAAGTTCACCCATGAGACTTTCAAAAACCTGGTAGCTATAAAACCAACATGGCGGCCAAGCGAAGTTGAGACTTTTAAATAGACTTTTCTCGCGATTTAATCATCCAAACGCAATGAAACTTGGTACAGCAAATGTCTATACACATTGTAATGCACTGGCATCTATTTTAGTTCAATTGTTTACATAACCTCAAGATGGCGGCTGTGCGGAATTTTAAAATTGAGTTTTTATTTCTTGTGTCGTAATCATGCGATCGCAAGTAAATGTTTGAATAATGAACCTACGCAATAATTTTCCTTTAAAGTACATAACTATATGGCCAATACATATAGGCTAACAATCCAACATGGCGACCATCCGAAATATTTAGACGGTTCTCAATATTTACGAATATTTTACAGCAATCAAACTGAGTTTTTTAATGTTCATAGAGGCTATGGACATAAGTTGACCTACAGGACTTTCAATATCCTGGTGAGCACAAATCCAACATGGGGGCGACGCGAAATATGAATATTTAAATGGACGTTTCTCGCGATTTAACCATCCGAGTGCAGGGAAACTGGGTACGGTAAATGCTTATACAAATGTTAATCCACTGGCATCTATTTTTTTTTTGTCATAACCTTAACATGGCAGCTGTGCAAAATTTTAAAATCTCGTTTTTACTTCAAGAATATGTTTGTTTGAAGCCAATCCATTTTTCATTCACTATACTAGCGGATATATCCTTTATCCTTTCCTGTATCTGGTCTTGGAATTACAACTTAATGCTGGCATGTTTAAAATTGCCGACATCGAGCATTTTACGGCCTTGAATAATCGGTTTCTTCTTTTTGAGGATCAACTTAGACTTCATTATAACAAGGTTGTGGTCACTCGCAACATCCGTCCCAGGATAACTTTTACATTGTTTGACTTGGTTGCAGTATCTTCTTCTTGTTATTATATAATCTAATTGGTAACGTGCTGTATCACCAGGGGTGGTCCACCTATACCATCGCCTCGCAGGATGTTCAAACAATATATTAGCAACAATGAGGTCATTTTGTTTACAGAAGTCTACTGTGTTGACTTCTATCATTTCTATTGCCAAGTCCATATTTAGCAACTGTTTTCCCAGCTTCTCCTTCGACCACAACAGCGTTCCAATCACCTAATAAAATTTGGTTCTCATTATCTATTACTTGATCCAATAGCTCTTGTATTAGTTAATATACCTGATCCAGTATGTCGTGAAGTTGGCACGTGTACCTGAAGTAACACTATATCTACTGGGTCATTTCCTAACCTGACCATTATTATTCTGTCGCTATATTACAGATAGCTTTTTACCTTTTAGCCACATAAATGATAAAAATGGTCCGGTTAGCTCAAACAATGCCAGCGTTTCGCCCCAGTGTGCCGTTGGGCTCGTCAGTTGGTACAGACACACCTACCAATACGCCTGGCTAGCACATACTGGCATTGTTTGAGCTAACCGGACCATTTTTATCATTTATTGATAATTCATCCGCTCAAATGGAAACTACATCATATTCTCTTCGGGAATATTCAAAACCTTATTTTAGCCACATGTCGTTGGAGGATGATGCATAGCGTCCTTTTCCTCCAGAATGTATAACTCTCATATCACCACTCCAAAAATCACCACTTTCTGGCCATCGTAATTCACTCACCCCTAAGATGTCAATCTCGAGCTTAGTCATTTCATACTTAACATTCCCTAGTTTTCCGCAGATCATGAGCGATCGTACGTTCCAAGTTCCTATTCTGAGTGGTCGTATTGGAATTCTTAGCTTCGATACTGTCCTCCGCCAGAGTTCCGAATGAAGAACTATTTTACCTCCGGAATTGAATTTAGTTACAAAGCCTGTCATATTTGCTGCATAACAAAGGATATCCATAGGATCTTTAATGAAATGGTTTCCTCTTGCCTTTTTCATCCTATGCCGTTGGCCTTACCGGTAGGCTCATCGACCTTTAGGAGTAATTTCTTACTCCAAGGGCAATAGAGTACCCTTCTTTTACCTGCTCATCCATCCCGAAGGCTGTTGGCACTTGGTAAAAGGTGTCTCCTTATCCCGGGAGATAATCAGAGCAGACATCTGTCCAAGTGTACAGATGCCTTTTTACCTATTAATCCCGATAACTGGGCTGCCTTCTCCTCCATTTACGCTGTTCTGAAGTACAACTTCTCCTCCGTAAGTGTCGTTTAGGTCTTCACCATTACCCTGGCAAGGGACCCTTACATGGTACTAGCAGCCGGGTCAGCTGGACCAAGGTTTTTCATTAGAGGTGTTACTCCTCCATCACTCCCCATTTTGTCCTGACTTGTGACAGGCAGAGCTATTCACATAGCTGGTGCTCCACTTAAGCAAGTTAACACTTTCACCTATCTAGGGAGTAAAATTTCTTCCACTGGAAAAAGTTCAACTGATATTCAAGCTAGAATTGCCCAAGCCAAAATTGCATTTAGCAGCAAAATATCCCTTCTGACTTCAAAGAATATATCTATTGAGACCAGGATTAAATGTATAAAATGTTATGTGTGGAGTGTAGCCTTGTATGGCTCAGAAGCTTGGACAATGGGATGTGCTGATAAAAGAAGACTTGCAGCTTTTGAAATGTGGTTTTGGCAGCGGATAGGATAAATTCCATAGACCGCAAGAGTGACAAATGACGAATTGCTCAAAAACATTAATGAAAAGAGAGCATTTCTCAAAACAATACGGAAACGACGAGACCAACTGATAGGACATGTCTATCGCCACAATGACTTTATGGCAACTGTGTTAGATGGCGTAGTTCGGGCAAGAGAGAAAGAGGGCGATCGAGACTGCAATACATCAAACAGATCATAACAGATGTTAATGTCCATTCGTACAGAGACATGGAGAGACTGACTGGCGACAGAAAAGAATGGAAGAGAAGGATTGCTGCCGACCAATCTACGGATTGAGAACATAAATTAATGTCCTAATCATGCGATTGAAGTTTGAATACTACACTTACACGATAATCTTCATGTAATAGTACATAACTCCAAGTCCTACATATATAAGAATCTAACATGGCAACCATCCGAAATATCAGATGGTTCGCAATATCTACGAATCTATCACAACAATCAAACTGAAATGTTGTACGTTGATAGAGGCAATTAACATAAGTAGGATAAATGAAAATAGGCTATAGTTCTTCACGGAACTACTTGTTACAATTAATAAATGTAAATTGGTTTTCTTTGTGATTTTCACTTGTTCTTTTGTGTTGTCAATACATGTTTCCTGAATCCTTTACGTGGAACATGGGGGCAGTGTGCATAACCCAGGACGCCCTGAGATCCGAACCTCGTGTTCACACTGTTAGTCCGGCGGCTTAACGCCATATATTCAACCAATTGTGCAAATCGAGGTAAAAGCGATTTTATTTTTTAGTTACGTTAAAGGGTCCACAAGGTACATTTTCCATAAGCAGGCATTCTCTACACCCCCTGGTTAATTTTTAACAGCACCCCAAACATAGGGTGGCCATAAATGTTTTGGCCTAGACCGGGACATCGTAGTAGTACCCAGTGAAGTCCGAAAACCTAAAGCCTTACTCCATGGAAGTGGGTTTGTGAGATCAAAACTAAGATTATTTTTCTTCATATTCATTACTCACATGGTTAAGCACTTCGTGTTCCTTAATCTAACGAGCAATGGCTTGGCTCAACAACAGAAATCTCCTTATATTTATTACCGGTACTCCACGTATCAAAAAACATATTATTAATTATAAAAGATTTATTTTCCTTTACCAACTTCCCCTGACATCGAACATAAACAAACAATTGTGGAGGCTTTCAATAGATTTTTTTTCCTTTTTTGACAAAATTACATTTAATTTTAATCAAATAAATTAAATAAACGTTTGTTAATATTAATGTCAGGCTAAACGTGGGAGGTGTGTTTAATTTTAGTCATCTGCCTGTTCATCAGATTCTTTTTCTTTATCATAGCAAAAGTATTTTTGGGAACTACTTATCTTTCTCAATACGTCATTGTTTTTTAAGAGCATCTCGTAAAACTGGTCACAAGTGTATTTAAAATTCACTCGAACCATCAACATTGAACTCATTGTCATTACATCAAGTCGTGATTTCTCAGACGACCACAAGTTGTTCATGACGGTAAAACTCTTTCTACGGGAACACTGGTTCCTGGCAAACACATAACATCAAAATAGCATCATATGCAATGTCCTCACAACTAAGCCTTACCAATAATTGCTTCCATCTCTCTTCGTCAGGAGTTTTTACCTTGGTTCCGTCCACTCTGTTCCATTCCTTTATGTTTTCAGACACAATATCTTTAACACACTGCCACTGGTCAAAGAGTTTGGTTTCTTCGTCTTGATCTTCAGATATTTCCTTGATCTCTGGCATTAAAATTAGATAGGCTGGTCTGGATATCACTCCATGACGGAACTGTTTGTAGTAAAATGCACTGCAAGTTATGTACGCCTCCGAAGCTCAATTCCCATTTGTCTAAATAGTCAACACAAGTTTTGTAAAACTGGACATTTAGTTCTCGTTCTCCTACTTTCAGTGTTTTCACATTAGCTGGAATAAATCCCTCTTCCTGCCTACATTTCATCAAGTGTATGCGCCAAGCAACTTCCTTCTCCATCTTCAAAAGTTGAAATCTGGGATGTTGCAAACATTAGCCATGGCTTAAAACATGGATTTTCAAAAAGTTGGCTTAGAAAGTAAGGCCATTTTCTGGGAAAGTAGGACTTTAGGCCTTCAAATATCTTCAGAATCCGTGTAATAGCTGGGCCAAGAGTGTTTCCGTGCTCTAGTAACTTAGAATATTCCACTCCGGCGAAATCACAACATTCTTTCAGTTCTGACGGTATATACAGGGTCCTTCATATAAAGTAAGAACGGCAAGCGGCAGTTTTGTTATTCGCTGCTGCGGTGGTCTCGGCCGAGCTTGTGGCGCGCCATGATCCCCTGCGGTACTATTGAAAGCGCGCGCATAATACATATGAGGGATGTTTTTCTTTTAAAGTTCCGATGGACTGTATAAAAATAACAGATTGGCGTACCAAACTGTTTTTACTACTAAATGTTTGCTTGTTTTATTTTTATGTCTCAACATAAACGCCAAAACGATTGAAACAATTGTCGTGTCGTTACACCAGCTTCCCAATGCCCTCGGCAAAATATTCTGCCGCCACTGAGGTGGGTACGTCTGGACAGTCTCCAGAAGTGTTTCGTTTTTGACGAGGCGTTGCCGCCCAACCATACCTTCAATTCTCGAAACAGGTGAAAATCATTCAGTGCTGGTTTGGACTAAACGGTAGATGGTCCAAAACTTCAGACTGGAATTCTTTGTAAAAGTCTATCGTAACATAGGTACAGTGTGGTCGTGAATGATTTTGCTCTGGGTATAAGATTGTTCGTTAGGAAGCGAAGAAAAGGAAATCATTTTAACGTGGACTCCAGATAGTGGCAAAAAATAACGAACAAGTACAGAAAATCATTTTTCTGGCTTTTTGTTCGATGCGTCTATGCTGAGAGAAACAGAACCACAGGAACTCAATTCTTTGTCCACTTCATTAATGGATAGTGAAGCCAAGACATTACACACGATTGCCTCAGTTTTGGTCATTCCGGAAGAATATTTTGGCTCCTAAAGCTTTTTAATGAGTTTGGAATGACAGTCATTTGACCTAAAACTGTGTACATGAACAACTGCATGGTAACGAACATGCCTTCTTGTGCAGAGATTTTACCATCGGTGTCCTTTTTTAAGATAAAATATTGTAAATTAGAAGAAGTGCTGACAGCTCTCAGCATCTTTATGTTTTTTCGTTTTTGTGTGTTGGGTAATATCATTTCTTCCCCCATGAGCGACAGAAAAATGGACACCACAGGTTTTCCATACTACTTTTGATCTGTCGGCAGTAGAAATGTCAGTTTTATTAAACTTAAATTCTCTCTCCAAATCTTCATTAAAACACATAACCGTTTTTGCTGTTTTGAGAGAGACACCCGCCCCCACGATTCACTGCCCCCAACCCTACCCTGTAGAACAAAAACTACCACAAAAATGAATTCTACACTCCCGAAAACCTTGGAAATGAATCGTTATAAGCACCAGTTGACTATCATTGTGTGCACCGCCTCCGTAGTTCCAGCCCCCACGATTCACTGCTCCCAACCCTACCCTCTAGAACAAAAACTAACCCAGAAATGAATTCTACACCCCAAAATACCTTGAAAATGATATGCATCAACCAAGTTTTACGGGTTTTGACCCCCGCCCCCTGTAGCGTCGCCCCCCTGTCTCCGACAAGAAAAATTACCCCAAAATGAATTCCTTGCCCTCAAAAACATCGGAAATGATACTAATTTTATTAAATTTGCCCATAAAAAAAATTACGAATTTTTAACCCATAACATAAGGGTACGTCTCCCATCACATGTTTGGAGGGCTGTAAAATATTAACCAGGGTTGTACAGAATACCTCCGTGGCTGGAAACGTTCCTTATGGACCCCTCAACTCAACTAAAAAATAAAATCGCTTTTACCTCGATTTGCACAATACTTCCCTTAATCCGCCGGACTAGGTTGCCTCGCCTGTCCATCCCAGTTGGACAGACGGGCACAATGCAGAGTCCGCCAGAAAAATGTATACACTCTTTGTCAGACGATATCGAGATATGGACATTGTCAACTGTTATCTTCTTCTTCATCTTGAGCAGTTTCCAACCGCTGGTCGGGTCTGCTTGGAACATAAGCCTCTCCATCGTTTCCTGTCCATCCACCATCTCTCGTCATTTACTGTGTCCCAGCACACTCCTCTTTCCTCCACACTCTTCTTAACTCCTTTTGTCCATCTGTCCCTTGGCCTCCTTCCCATTCCAAACATCTTTGGTATCCTCTCCTCTTGCATCCTCCTCACATGTCCATACCATTGTAGCCTAGATCGTTCTATTCTATTTTGCAATGGTTCCTCTCTTACCATCTCTCATTCCTTACTCGGTCCATTCTTGTCACTCCTACCCTACTCCTCTGGAACTTCATCTCCACTGCTCGTATTTTATTCTTGTCCCTTTCCTTCATCACCCATGTTTCTGAACCATATGTCAAAATTGGTACAAAGTAGGTCTTGTAGATGATTCCTTTACAGTTTTGTGGTACATCTTTATTCCATATTGTAACGTGTTTTTCGTGGGGTTTTATGCAACTGGCATAAGTCAGTAGGAAGCCATTCTATATTTATTTACGCGGCAAATTGTTCAGCCAAGAGAATTTTTCATGTTAATTTATTATTATTATTAATTTATTATAATTATTATTTAGATATTTTCGGAGCATTTTATAAAAATTATTAGCATTCAGATAGGTTTTCTATGTATTAGAAAACGCTATCAAGCAAATTATTACGAACGACGATATAATAGAAAATTATCTGATTACGGAATTTTACGGAGTTTTCGTCAGTTAGGGTATATCGAGAGACGTGACTCACTGGGATTTCAAATACAAGCTGATTCCTGTCGAGAAGCATGACGCAATCTTGGGTCGCAAGGTCTAGAAGAGGCGAATTGTTGAAACGGAAATCGACTTCTCCCTCTCGCGCGACGAGTGTAATGAGGCAGAGGAGGGGAACTAGCGGCGTGCTCAACCAATCAGTGAGGACCACGCAAGCTGAAGCCGGCTGTAGAGTGGGGGAGCCGACAGGTGAATATATCGTTCGACGCGCCGTGAGACGAGGACAATCTGTGTAGAACTTGCAGTGTACGGTCGCAAGTGCGTGTCGCTCCGATGTTCAGTGGAGTTAGCGACGAACTTTTGTAAAACGTAACCAGTGCGGTTTTACGAGAGTTTGGGTCCGATGTACGGACCATAGAATTATCTAATCTACCAGAATATCAACATATAACGAAGAAGATGGCGACGTCCAGGAGACTGTGGGAAGCACACAGCATCATCAAGAACGAGGGAAATGCTTTGGCAATTTCCAGGGGTAAGCGCTAATGACGCAGAAATACGCAATCTCTCATTTTTCTTTGTTTTATATTTCATAATTCAGTAACTTCATAGCTTGGAAATAAGAGTAAAATCAATTTATCAGACTCCGTTTTCACGTAATTTTCTATCGGTAATATTCAAATCACAACGCTCCAATTTAAATGTTAAACTTATTATTATTAATTTTGCTATACTTGTTTTATATAATAAATTCATTTCTTTTACAATGCAATCTTTGCTTTCAGTAGGTAGCATTAGATATAGACCAATTCCTTCTCCTGATACAATTGTTTGTTGGGTTAATGATCAAATCATACCACGATCTGAGTGAATAGAGTCTTGAAGGTGTTCTGCCAGAGCTAGACGTTGTTAAATACAAATTTAGATTTCAACATTGCATTGAGGTCTTGGCGCCCATTAAAACAACATAGCTTAGGCAAAGGTAAACAGTTA
Organism: Meconema thalassinum; assembly: GCA_946902985.2. NCBI lineage: Eukaryota > Metazoa > Arthropoda > Insecta > Orthoptera > Tettigoniidae > Meconema > Meconema thalassinum. The sequence continues at coordinate 535,535,452 of OX336393.1, read as the reverse complement.
CATTTCTCACCCAACAGTGAGGGCTAGCGAAACCATTACATTTGTCGCCGACAACTTGGGGCTGAAAACCTAATAACATTTGTGGAAGGAGAAGGGTATATATTTCTGTGCCTGTATTTTGGGGGTTATTTGTCTGTATCAGTGTATATCATTATGGGGGATGAGAAAGAAAGACAGATGAGGTTACGTAGTGGTCATCAACGGGAGAATGATGATACGAGCAGTATGTCGAGTGATGGTAGTACCGGGGTAGCGGAGGTAAAGCCCGATACTGAAACAGGGAGTGTAGGGGGTCAACCAGAATTAAAAACTTTACTTCTCGAGTTCATGTATCAGAACAAAGTTAGTAGTGATGCCTTAAATGCAAAATTAGAACAAAACAGTAGGGAAAATAAAGAAAGTACAGATGCCTTAAATGCTAAATTAGAACAAAACAACGCTAAATTAGAACAAAACAGTAAGGAAAATAGAGAGAGTACTGAAACTTTAAATGCTAAATTAGAACAAAACAGTAGGGAAATGAGTGACAAATTCGAACTGATTAGAGGCGAGATCAGGGGGGTGATGGAAGAAAAGGCTAAAGAGATTATTGCAGATGTAGACAGAAAATTAGGAAAAGTACAGGAGGAGTTGGAAATTAGAATCAGTACACAGGCTGAAAATTTAAAAGAACTAGTGCAACTGGAAACACAGCAGGTCAAAAAGCAATTGGGGGGAGAAATTGACAAAATTCAGGTGGCTACTAAAGAGGTTAAGGAACAGCTGGGGGGTAGAATTGAGAAAGTCCACTCACAAATAGTTGCAGAAGTAAATGATTTAAGAGAGAGTAATAGGGAAAGCATTAGCAAGATTGAGGAGAAACAAGCAAAGCTATATGATAAAGTAGAAGAATCAGAAGGAAACATTAAATTAACAGTAAACAGTATTGAGAGGAAGGCTGAGGAGAAAATCGCAGAATTAGAATTAAAATTAAAAGCTAGGATCAGGCAAGAAAATAGTCAGAATAGGCCAGTTTTTGTGAATAGCACACACAGGGAGGTAGAACTGGGTAAGTTCAGCAATCGACAGGGGTGCCCAATGGAGTTCATGAACACTATAGAAAATAAATTCGGGGAGAGGTTGGAAAATGGTACTATTGAGTGGTGCCAGGTAGTTGAAATTTTAGAACAAGTGTTTGTGGGGGAAACGAGGAATTGGTTTGCTGTCTACAGAGACAAGTTTACTGATATTAATGATTTTAAAATGAAATTCTGTGAAAAGTTCTGGAATGAGGTTATTCAGTCGCAGCATCGTGAGGGAGTAGTGTGTGGTAAATATAACCCTAAAGGAAGCTCCACCATGACCGAATACTTTTTAGGGCAGGTATTAGTGTGTAAATATCTGGATGGCTTGAAGGAGGAAAGTGATGTGGTGAGGTTGCTACTTAGGCACTTTCCCTATAGGATCAAGGAGGCTGCTTGTATCCAGAATGTAAAGACTATATCACAAGTAGAAAATTTGTTAAGCACATTTGATGCACTAGGGAGAGGGGGTTATGATGACAATTTCAATCGGAACCAGGGTAATAATAATAATAGACCTAATGAAGCCAGGCATCAAGAAGTTCAAGGGAACGGTGGCGAAGGGGCCAACGCTCAAAATAATAATAATCAGCTATATCAGAACAGAGGAAATGGCTATGGTAATCAGTATCAAGGGAGGAACAATGATTTCAGGGGAAATCAAGGGAGGAACAATGATTACAGGGGAAATCAAGGGAGAAACAATGATTTCAGGGGAAATCAAGGGAGAAATTATAATGACAATAATTACAACCAGAATAGGGGTCAAGGAAGAGGACAGCCTAGTGGTAGTAATATACAGCCAAACAATGACAACACAGCCCAGAACAACCAGACCAGTTTAGTAGTTAGTAGTACTACGGCCAGCTGTAGCGGTTCTTTAAACGCGAACCAGGCTGCGAAGTAAGGTCAGAATCTCAGTCTGTAGCATGCCCTGTCCATACAATTATACAGGAACCCTATGACCTAAATGTAAGAAATGAATTATTACATGAACTAAATGATGAAGGTATTATTCAGGAAGTGGTTAGTAAGAGCCCCATAGTTAAATTTAACGTGTCCGAGGCGTACACAGATGTTTTAATTGATAGTGGTTGTATGAAGAGTTGCATAAGTAGTGCATTTTATGATAAAATGAAAGGAACTGGAGTAAATTTTGAGGAGATGCCAATTAAAAGCACTTTTGTTATCACAGCTGTTGGGAAGAGGTCTAAAGTAATTTCTAAGCAAGTTTTAGTAGACATTAAAATTAATAATCATGTAGAGAAGCAGATTTGTCTTGTAATTCCAAATTTAGTATTCAGTGTTATCTTGGGTTCAGAGTGGCTAAGTAGAGTGTCTGGTAACTTATGTTATGATGTAGGGAGTTTGAAATTTAAATGGGGAGATTCTGAAGTAGAAGTAGCGTTCAATGACCATATTCAGAGGAGTAGTATTGTAGGTGTGATTTGTACTTTAAATGAGATATCGCCAGCCGTAGAGCGGGGTTCTCCATGTTTTGTGGGCAGTGTGATTACGAACGGAAGTCTAGAGGACTCGTTACGTGAGGCTGCATTTCAGGGAAATATAGAGGATGAACAGTGTGTTCGGCTCTATGATGTGTTATTGTGTAATAGGAGAGTTTTTGAGGATCGCATTGGTATGGCCAATTGCTATACACATTCATTGAACGTTATTGATAGGTCAGTATTCACAGGACATAGATATCCTGTACCTTTCGCTTATCAGAGTGCAGTTGAGGCACAAATTAATCAGATGCTTGAAGATGGGATTATTGAGCACTCTAACAGTCCGTATGTTAATTCTTTGATAACGGTACCCAAGACCGACGGCACTGTTCGTATTTGTTTAGACGCTCGTTTGGTTAACAGTAGAATTAGTTCAGATCAGCTGAAATCTATGTCAATAGAGGAATTAATGCAAACATTTGAGGGGAAGAAGTATTTCACTTGTGTAGATTTGAGTTCCAGTTTTTGGCAAGTGCCACTTATGTACGAAGATAGACCATTTACAGCTTTTAGTCATAAATATAATCTTTATCAATTTTGTAGAACACCTTATGGGTTAAAGAGTAGTTCAGCTGCTTTAATTAGGGCTTTAAACATCGCATTAGGGGATGACACAGGAGAGTTTGTAACCATTTACATAGATGATATGGTAATTAGTTCACGCAGTTTTGAGGAGCATCTACATCATTTAAATATAGTTTTTCAGAAGTTAGATCAGGCAGGGTTCACTTTGAAGCTGTCTAAGTCGTCATTCTGTCAGTCAGAAGTGACATTTTTAGGTCATAGAGTGTCGAGTAGAGGTGTAACACCAGAAGAAAGTAGGGTTAATAAGATACTTAACGCAGAGGTGCCACAGAATGTTAAACAGTTAAAAACTTACCTGGGAATTTGCAACTTTTTCAGGAGGTTCGTTCTTAAATACTCAGGGTTGGTAGAACCATTCAGGGAATTGCTTAAAAGTGGGACTCGGTGGAGATGGGAGTCCAAGCATGATCAGGCTTTTAGAGCGCTGAAGGAAGGTTTTGAGAAAGCTGTAGTGCTGAAATATCCGTTAAAAGATAAGGAATATGTGGTTATGACAGATGCTTCACATATAGGCATTGCTGGAGTATTATGTCAGAAAGATGATGAGGGTAATCTGTGCATTGTATCTTTAGCCTCGCGAGGACTGACTGCAGCAGAGAAAAGATACACGATTACTGAGTTAGAGCTTTTAGGTATTGTTTTCAGTTTAGGGAAATTTAGAATGTATTTAGTAGGGGGGAAATTTGAGATCCACACAGATCACCATGCATTACTGTATATGAGGACTTGTAAACTCAGTTCTAACAGAGTTAGTAGGTGGATTCTTGCTCTGCAGGAATACGAATTCACAGTAAAATATATTAAAGGTAAAGATAACATTCTTGCAGACATGCTATCGAGGGACACTAATTTATGTAGGGATTATCCTGTGGTTAAAGCAGAGGATGGTATTTTAATATGTGCATGTGTGGACAGTAGCAACAGGGCATCGTTACAGACACTGAGAAATATGCTAGGTAGAGCAACGTGATGACGTTCATTTAAGGGAGCCACTGGCAAGGTTGGAAGCAGGTGACGTAGAAACATTTATAGTTTCCAAACGTATTGGCAAAACAGCATATGTGCTGGAGAATAGTGAGGGAAACAGATTATACGGGACGTATAATATACATAGTCTACGAAAATATGTGTCATAAAGTGAGTGTGTTTAGCTGGCGAGCCAGCCTATCAAATGAGTAAGTGTGGTATCTGGTGCGTGGAGGATCTGGTCTTAAGGCAGGCGTATCGGAAGTCACACAGGGGGGTAGTATGTAAGTAAATGAGAGTTTTTAAGGTACAGGGAAATATGACGGGATTGTCGGATGCTGTTGAGCACTAAATTGTCTCGATGCACCAAGGCCATTTTGGCAGCGCTGATGGGTTCCCATTTATCTCCAAGAGATGGGGTAGCGCTTGTATAGGGCTTGTTAGCTTAAGGCGTCCACGAGATAAAAGATGGGCCATCAGAATGCGAGACAGTCCTTCATGAAACTCATACATATCAGCACACGTGATTTCTGTTTACGGCCTCGCCATGTAAGATTTGTAAGTGTGTAATTTAAGATAATTTGTACAATGGTATTATTTGTGTGAGGAGAAATGGTCTGTGTTGAGAACTAGTATTAAGTAGAATATGGTTAACGGGAACTTAACAAGACAGGGCGATTACGGCACAGAAATATTTGGTGTTATATGTAATGCGCATTTACTGTTTTTTTTTTTCAGAAGTCAATATTAATTTAATCTACTTTAAAGAGAGATTAAGTATTATGGTCACGAGGCGCTGCCACAATAGTGTGATCGTGTGCTCAGTGATATGTGGAATTAAATGTCACCATAAGGAGGGGACCTCCAGTGAAATTAGGAAGTTCTATGGTGATATAAATATATCAGAACACCTTCAATGCGTGTGATATGACATCATAAATACATAGTGCTCACACATTAATTATGTCTATTTCTCCAACATAGAGAAATTGGAGAGGTGGAAATATCCGTGGAACACTTCTATATGTAAAACATTGGACTGGTTGCAAAGTGCAATCCATAGTGACAACGAACTTTGACGCAAAGTGCGTGAAGAAAAATTATGAGTGTATATATCTGTAATTTAGGGTGATTTCATTTATGTAATATGTATTTTGGATGGGGTTTATTAACGTGTCTGGGATAATCGGATAATGGACCGTCGTCACGGTAAATGATCCGATGATCCGAGGCGAATATGTAACGTGTTTTTCGTGGGGTTTTATGCAACTGGCATAAGTCAGTAGGAAGCCATTCTATATTTATTTACGCGGCAAATTGTTCAGCCAAGAGAATTTTTCATGTTAATTTATTATTATTATTAATTTATTATAATTATTATTTAGATATTTTCGGAGCATTTTATAAAAATTATTAGCATTCAGATAGGTTTTCTATGTATTAGAAAACGCTATCAAGCAAATTATTACGAACGACGATATAATAGAAAATTATCTGATTACGGAATTTTACGGAGTTTTCGTCAGTTAGGGTATATCGAGAGACGTGACTCACTGGGATTTCAAATACAAGCTGATTCCTGTCGAGAAGCATGACGCAATCTTGGGTCGCAAGGTCTAGAAGAGGCGAATTGTTGAAACGGAAATCGACTTCTCCCTCTCGCGCGACGAGTGTAATGAGGCAGAGGAGGGGAACTAGCGGCGTGCTCAACCAATCAGTGAGGACCACGCAAGCTGAAGCCGGCTGTAGAGTGGGGGAGCCGACAGGTGAATATATCGTTCGACGCGCCGTGAGACGAGGACAATCTGTGTAGAACTTGCAGTGTACGGTCGCAAGTGCGTGTCGCTCCGATGTTCAGTGGAGTTAGCGACGAACTTTTGTAAAACGTAACCAGTGCGGTTTTACGAGAGTTTGGGTCCGATGTACGGACCATAGAATTATCTAATCTACCAGAATATCAACATATAACGAAGAAGATGGCGACGTCCAGGAGACTGTGGGAAGCACACAGCATCATCAAGAACGAGGGAAATGCTTTGGCAATTTCCAGGGGTAAGCGCTAATGACGCAGAAATACGCAATCTCTCATTTTTCTTTGTTTTATATTTCATAATTCAGTAACTTCATAGCTTGGAAATAAGAGTAAAATCAATTTATCAGACTCCGTTTTCACGTAATTTTCTATCGGTAATATTCAAATCACAACGCTCCAATTTAAATGTTAAACTTATTATTATTAATTTTGCTATACTTGTTTTATATAATAAATTCATTTCTTTTACAATGCAATCTTTGCTTTCAGTAGGTAGCATTAGATATAGACCAATTCCTTCTCCTGATACAATTGTTTGTTGGGTTAATGATCAAATCATACCACGATCTGAGTGAATAGAGTCTTGAAGGTGTTCTGCCAGAGCTAGACGTTGTTAAATACAAATTTAGATTTCAACATTGCATTGAGGTCTTGGTGCCCATTAAAACAACATAGCTTAGGCAAAGGTAAACAGTTACATTTCTCACCCAACAGTGAGGGCTAGCGAAACCATTACAATATCATCCCCCTAACACTCTTGAAAAATCCATCTGCGCACCTTCCCCTCTCATTTATTTCCATCCTATTGCCTCCCTTTTCTTCAATTATGCTTCCCAAGTACTTGAAGCATTCTACTTTCTGCAACTGCTGTCCTCCAAGTGTTATGCCCATATCCAGTCTGTTCTTCTTCCTCGTTGTGATGACCACTTCACTCTTTTGTGCTGAGAACTTCATCCCATATGATAACACTACCTTCTCCCACTCATCTAATTGCTCTTGTACTTCTTCCTCATCCTCTCCCCATACCAGAAGGTCATCAGCAAACAACATTGCCTTCATTTTCCTTTCCCCAATGCTATTTACCACTTTTCGTATGATTTCATCCATCACCACTATAAATAACAGGGGTGAGAGGGCACTTCCCTGTTTCAGACCACTCTCCAGTTGAAACCATTCCGTTCTCTCTCTTCCCACCTTTACACAGCTTTTGCTTCCCTCGTACATTGCTTTCACTCTTGCCACTGTCTCCTTGTTCACTGCTTTTGCTCTCATTGTTTCCCATACCTTGTTTCTATTAATACTATCATATGCTTTCTCAATATCCAAGAAGGTCATCACCAGATCTTTCCCATATTCATAATGGTGTTCTTGTAGCTGTCTTACTGCAAAGATGAGGTCAACTGTTGACCTTCCTGGCCTGAATCCATACTGTTCTTCCCTCAGCCCATCTTCAACTTCTGTCCGAATTCTTCTCTCCAGTACCTTCTCAAATATTTTGGCGCAGTGGCACATGAGTGTAATTCCCCTGTAGTTCTTGCATTCCTTCCTACTTCCCTTCAACTGTTATCATTGTTTTAAAATGTTGTAGTATGGTCTTTCGCTCAACATATGTCGGTACTTACATCACGATAGTGGGAAAACTAAATGGCTGGAGCACGCTTGACGTTCGAGCAGCGAAAGTACATTCTGAAGTGGTTTATCAGGTTTGGTAATGCCGTTGAAGTCCAACGTCAGAGGAGGAGAGAGTTTGAAACAGAACCCCCAACATGCCTAACAATTAAACGCATTACCGGGAAGTTTGAGACGCATGGAACGATTTGTGATATTCACAAAGGAATATCGGTAAGAATGTGTACAGCTACTAGTCCTGCTGTGTCGGCTCACGTGTTGGAAAGGTTTGCTAACTCTCCACAGAAGTCTGCTATGCAATGTGCGCGGGAAGTGGGGATTAGCAGTACAAGTGTACGACGGATTTTGAAAACAGCTAAGTGGAAAGTTTACATCCCACGATTACTGCACGCGCTTAATGAGGATGATCCCGATCTTCGAATGCAACTTTGCAAATGGTATCAGCAAATGGTCACCCGAGATGAAGAATTTCTGACGAAGTTAGTGTGGTCTCATGAAGCCCAGTTTAAACTTAATGGAACAGTGAATCGACATAACTGTGTCTACTGGGCTCCGGAAAATCCGCATGTCCATGTGGACAAGGCGGTCAATCTACCAGGGGTTAATGTCTGGTGTGGACTGTCGTCGAGGGGCTTACTAGGACCCTTTTTCTTTGATGGTACTGTCACTGGAGCAGTGTACTCGGGAATGTTACGCACATTCATTTTACCAGCAGTACTTTCGCTTTATGGAGCCGATGATGAAGTCTTCTACCAACAGGACGGGGTGCCACCACCCTACCATGTAGCAGTAAGATCATTCCTGGATGACAATATGCCGGGACATTGGATTGGACGAAGGGGGCCCATTGAGTTCCCCCCACAGTCGCCAGATCTTACCCCTATGGAATTTTACTTGTGAGGAACTGTGAAAAATCAAGTCTATTGACGTAAGCCGCGCACGCTGGAGGCCCTTCGCCAGGAGATTACAGCGGCATGTGCAGCGGTCCCCATTCAAACATTGACGGACGTCGTTGCAGCGACCGCTCGTCGTTCTGCTATGTGTCTGGCAGCCAGCGGTGAACATTTTAAACATCTCATGTAACCATATGTTTAACTGAAGACAGTACTACATGTGTAATCAACATTTAAATGTAAAAGAAACACAAAATAAATAGTTTTTGTTCCGTAAAGAGTGTATACATTTTTCTGGTGGACACTGTATATAACAATCCAACATGGTGACCATCCGAAATATTTAAACGGTTCTCAATATCTACGAATCTATTACAGTAATCAAACTGAAATTGTGTGTGTTGACAGAGGCTATTAACTTAAGTTCTCCCATGGGACTTTTTATAACCTGGTGATCACAATACCAACATGGCAGCCAAGCAAAGTTAAAACATTCAAATGGAATTTACTCGCGATTTAATCATCCGAGCACAGTGAAACTTGGTAAGGTAAATGTTCATACAAAATCCAATTGTTTTCATGACCCCAAAATGGTGGCTTTGCGAAATTTTAAGATTGAGTTTCTATTTCTTCTATCCTAATCATGCAATCGAAGTGAAAGTTTGAATAATGAACCTACGCAATAATCTTCATCTACTGGTGCAAACACAGAACAATCCAGCATGGTGATCCTTTTCATAGGCGAGATATAGGCTAACGGTATATAGTTCTTCACGGAACTACTTGTTCTGATTATAAGATAGCAGTTTTAGACTTGTAATATGTGGATGAAATAAGGGATGATATTTACATATGTGGAGTTAGAAAGTGTTTCAGGTCTGAGCGTTGACATTGATTAAGTGTCTTCTTTCTTGATGTCTGAAGAAAAATGGCGGGGGGGGAATGAAGTCAGGTTGTAGATGGGTGTGAAATAAAGTGTTTTGTGGAGGTAAAGAATGGGATGAGAAACTGGTAATGTTTAGTGTGGGAAATTAAAGTGTTGAAAAACGATGGGTTAACAGTTGATGCTGGTTTGTGGGGATATGTGTCGGGAGGAATGAGGGGGATGGTGTTAGGATGGGGTATATGCACTGCCAAGCTTTGGGGAAAGGGTAATGATCGGCGACGGCACTGGTGTCATTAAAATGTCATAGGTCAGTGGAAATCGATTGGTGGAGAGTGCGTAGTCGGAGTTTGAGGAATGAGTTGTAGGATGGATGTAGCTGGGAGGAAAGTTTGCTAGCTTGTATTGGGGTGTAGTGGTGAGAAAGTGAGCTGGTTAGTTAGGGGTGTATTGGCGCTCATTAGGGGTGGAAGTGATGGAAGAGTGGGGTTGGGTAGACTTAATAAGGTTGTAGGTTGAGATGGGGTTGTGGGTAGGAAGTGTAGGTTGAGTAGGTGGTAGTAGTGTGAGGCGAGTGGTGTCAGTGGGAGCACTGGGTTGGGGGTAACGGTTGAATATTTACCACACACGATGCCGAAGTTGATGGTGTCCTGGAGCGGAAAGAGCTGGTGCCGGGGCTGAGTTATCTTCCGTTGGCTCGGCTGGTGTAGTCTCCAAGTCTTCTTGTCTTGTTCCTATCCCGGCTAGGGGAGGTGGTAGCGCTCCCTTTGGAGACGGATGGTTGTTTGTGCAGTCCAAGTTGTATTTGCAGGTCCTTTTGTAACGTGTTTTTCGAGGGGATTTTACGCGACTGGCATAAGTCAGTAGGAATCTATTCTATATTTACTTACGCGGCAAATTGTTTAGCCAAGAGAAGTTTTCATATTAACTTATTATTATTAACTTATTCTTATTATTAAGGTATTTTTTGGAGCATTTTATAAAATTATAAGCATACAGATAGGTTTTCTATGTCATAGAAAACACTATCAAGCAAATTATTACGAACAACATTATCATAGAAAATTGTATGATTACGGAATTTTACGGAGTTTTGTCAGTTAGGGTATTATGAGAGAGGTGAGTCACTGGGAATTCGGCTACAGGCTTAATCTTGTCGAGTAGCATGACGCAAGCTGGGTTGCTGCTTGAAGAAAAGGCGAAATAATCTGGAACGGTAAACGACATCATCCTCCCGCCGAGTGTAATGACCCTGAGGAGAGGGGTAGCACATGGTGGCCCAGCCAATCAGAGGAGAGCGGGCGAGAAGAAGCCGGGTCCAGGGAGGGGAAGCGACGAGTGCATATATGGTTTGCGCGCCGTGGAGGCAAGGTGACTATCTTTGTAAAACTTAACCAGTGTGGTTGTACGTGTGATTGGCTCCGATGTTCGGACCATAAAGTTATCATATCTACAAGTATATCATCAACTAACGAAGAAGATGACGACGTCCAGGAGGCTGTGGGAAGCTCTCTACAACATCCAGTACGAGGGAAATGCTACGGCAATTTCCAGTGGTAAGCGCGAATGACTCAGAACTACGTAATCTCTCGTCACTTTGTTTAATATTCAGTATTTCAGTAACTTCATAGCTTGGGAATAAGAGTAAAATCAGTAATTTATCCGACTCCGTTTTCACATAATTTTCTAGCGGTAATATTCAAATCGCAACGCTCCAATTTAAATTCAAACTTATTATTATTATTATTAATTTTGCAATACTTGTTTTATATAATAAATTCATTTCTTTTAACCATGCGATCTTTGCTTTCAGTAGATAGCATTAGATATAGACCAATTCCTTCTCCTGATACAATTGTTTGTTGGGTTAATGATCAAATCATACCACGATCTGAGTGAATAGATTCTTGTAGGTGTTCTACCAGAGCTAGGTGTTGTTAAATATAAATTTAGATTTCAACATTGCGTTGAGGTCTTGGCGCCCATTAAAACAACATATCTTAGTCAGAGAAAACATTACATTTGCCACGCAACAGTGAGGGCTAAGGAAACCGTTTCACTTGTACGCTCAACGTGGAGCAAAGTAAATACCGTTTCACTTGTCATCCCAACGTGGAGAAACGTTTCAAGCAGTAAAAACAGCTAAAGCCGAGTGTTGAGCTGCAGTAAATAACTCAACTCCCTAAGGTTGGCCAACAACTTCAGGCTAGGAGATTTTGACACCAGAGTGGGGAGGGACAGCCTCTTGTGGGGAAAAGTCATGGGGAAACATGGAATTAGGAACTGAACTGCTGAATGAACTACAGTATATTGAACCAGAACAAGAAGTAGAGGAAAATGATAAAGGTCCTGCAATCATGCGGAGGGAGTTTGAATCACCACTTCAGAGATTAAATGACAATAAACTACTGGTCCAGATAATATACCTGGAGAATTACTAAAGAATCTGTGCGAGGATATGAAACACCTTTTATATGGCACAATATGCAAATGTTACGAAGATGGTGAAATTCCAGAAGACTTCATCAAGAGTAGAACGGTTATGATACCAAAGAAAGGGAATAGTATAGACTGCTCTGATTACAGAACCATAACTCTGCTCTCTCATATAAGTTATCTAAAATACTACTAACAATAATAAAGAATAGGATAAATAATAAGTTGAACTCACAGATTGATCAAGACCAGTTTGGATTTCGAATAGGAACAGGAACAAGACAAGCAATCTTGGCTCTTAGAACAATTTTGGAAAGGAGGTTGGAGATGAATAGAAACACATACGTGGCATTTGTAGACTTTGAAAAGGCTTTCGATAATGTTAGTTGGGACATATTATTCAAAATTCTTAAAACTACAGGGTTGGACTGGAAAAACCGGGGGATGATACTGAAACTCTATGGGAGACAGATCACAATGGTTGATATTGGAAGATGCATTCAGACAGCAAAAATCAGAAAGAGTGTGAGACAGGGCTGCTCTCTCTCACCGTACCTCTTTAACGTATTCATTGAGGAAGCCATGAAGAAGTTTAAGGCAAATACTAAAGGAGTAAACATAAATGGGCATCATATTCAATGTATTAGATTTGCAGATGACATAGCAAATGTTGTGCAGAATGTTAAATGTATTGTCATCAGCGTTGTCCAAATTAAGAACAAGACCAAGGTGTTAGTTGCGAGTAAACATCCTGAGAGCATTCACACAAACATTAAGCTTACAGACAAGTTAGTGGAACAAGTCACCAGTTTCACTTATTTGAGAAGTCTAATCACCAATGACAACAGGTGTAGTAAACATCCTGAGAGCATTCACACAAACATTAAGCTTACGGACAAGTTAGTGGAACAAGTCACCAGTTTCACTTATTTGAGAAGTCTAATCACCAATGACAACAGGTGTAGTAAACATCCTGAGAGCATTCACACAAACATTAAGCTTACAGACAAGTTAGTGGAACAAGTCACCAGTTTCACTTATTTGGGAAGTCTAATCACCAATGACAACAGGTGTAGTAAACATCCTGAGAGCATTCACACAAACATTAAGCTTACAGACAAGTTAGTGGAACAAGTCACCAGTTTCACTTATTTGGGAAGTCTAATCACCAATGACAACAGGTGTAGTAAACATCCTGAGAGCATTCACACAAACATTAAGCTTACAGACAAGTTAGTGGAACAAGTCACCAGTTTCACTTATTTGGGAAGTCTAATCACCAATGACAACAGGTGTAGTAAACATCCTGAGAGCATTCACACAAACATTAAGCTTACGGACAAGTTAGTGGAACAAGTCACCAGTTTCACTTATTTGGGAAGTCTAATCACCAATGACAACAGGTGTAGTAAAGAGAGAGCTCGCAAAGCAAATTTGGATATTACAATTAAAAAGAAATTTCTCATGTCCTTTGTGCGGAATGTGCTTCTGTGTGGACGTGAATCAGAGGTCAGGGTTGGAAGCGACTTGAAGCGTTTGAGATGTGGGTCTGTTACGGGTTAAATGGATTGAAAAGAGGACTAACATCAGCATCCTGCAAGAAATTCAAGGGAAAAGAGAACCGAGACCAACTATCCATAAAAAAAGCTAAATTCACAGGCCACATCTTGCAACATAACGCTCTTCTAACTAATCTCCTAGAAGGAAAGATCACAGGGAGGAAAGGCCGAGGTCGATGTTTCCTGCAAGACATCACACCAACTCTTCATTATGGTTCCTGCTGTGAGATGAAACGAGGGGCTGAACACAGAGAGCAATGCTAATGGTCTGTTACTTCTTGGCCTGTGTGCTGAGCATGAGATCTTCATCACCAATACCCAGTTCCAACTGTCAAATCGATCAAGACCACGCTCAAAACATTGGCAAATGATTGATTATGTCATTACCCGACAGTGCGACAAAAGTGATGTCCTAATCACGAAAACAGCCTGGAATATTAATAACTGCTGGACGGATCATGAACTTCTAATTACGGTAGTCGATACAGGATTTTTATCCATAAAAAGCCACGCACCCATTTCATGAAGCAAACAAGGAAGAAGTTCAACACCTCTAAACTTCAACTTGATAGCATTGCCACAGAATACCAAAACTCTGTTCTAGAACAACTAACTCACAATCCAATCAACACAAAGGATGTAGAATGTGAATGGACCACACTTCAAAATATCATTGCAGAGTCTGCACAGAAAGTCATTGGCTATGAGGAAAGGAAGAGACAAGACTGGTTTGAAAATAACAATGAGGAAATCTTGAACCTCATCAAAGCTAAACGGGATGCCTATAGATCTGTTTCTCAAGATCCATCCACGAGAGAGAAGAAATTGCGTTTCCAAGAACTAAAACGGAAGTGTCAGTCTGAAATCAGGGAAATAAAGAACAATGGGTGGCTGCAAAAAGCTAAGGAACTTCAGAAATTGTCCGATATCTGGGATCAGATATCTTGTAGTATGAAGTAGCAGAACAGAAAAAATGTTAAAAACCTGTCAATAATTATTAAGAGAGTTGTGGTATGTGAATGAGGCAAGACCCAGTAAATGAAAAGGCCATCTTGGAATAGATCGCCCTGTCATAAATCAGCCTACAAGGGGACAGCTCCGTGTTGAAAGGGAAGTGATATTAATATGTCCTGCAGATTAAGTGTAGATGACATTGTTTCCTGAAAAATTATCATCATCATCTTCATTTCCCGTTTCCAGCTTCCTGGGTCGGGTTGTGAATTAAGGACCTCCAACGTTTCCTGTCTCTCCACCACTCCTCTCCTGTTTTTAGTACTTCTTCAGGTTTTCCTCCTCTCTTCTCTACACACTCCCACACTGTATCTGCCCATCTCTTTCGGGGCCTTCCTCGTGGTCTCTTCCCTGTCATCTTTTCACAGAAAGTTTTCTTTGGTACTCTCTCCTCTCCCATTCTCATCATATGTCCATACCACTTTAACTTTGTTGTTTCTATCCTGTCCTGCAGCTTCAAGATTCCTGTCCTTTTTCTAATCTCTTCATTTCTAACTCTATCTCATCTGGTCTTGCCCTCTATACCTCTTAGGAATTTCATCTCCGCGGCCTGTATTCTACTCTCCTCTCTTTTTGTAGTAGTCCACGCTCCAGCTGCATATGTTAGTATGGGTCTGTAGTAGGTTGAATATAATACATTTTTACATTTCTTTGGGACATCTCGGTTCCACAGAATACCCCTTATGCTCTGGTAAAAACTGTTCGCTTGTTGTATTCTCTTTCCAATTTCCTCAGTTATCCTTCCATCTTCTGTGATCACACTTCCCAAGTACTTGAAACTTTTAACCACTTCTAGAATTTTCCCATTCAATTCTATCTTTCCTCTTCCTTCCTTCCTTCCTTCCTCTTGACATTACCATTGTCTTGCTCTTCTCTGTGTTTACTTTCATCCCAAATTTCTCTATTTCTTGATTCCATACATCTAGTTGTTTTTGTACTTCCTTTTCATCCTCGCCCCATATCACTATATCATCTGCAAACAGCATGGCCTTTGTTGCCTCTTGTCCCAATCTCCGTTTAACATTCTTGTGAATTTCAACCATGACTATGATGAATAGTAAGGGGGACAATACACTTCCCTGTCGGAGACCTGTTTCCACTTTAAACCATTCTGTTTCTCCTATACTGGTCTTCACGCTACTCACACAATATTTGTACATAGCTTTTAACATTTGGACATCAGCTCCGTTAACTCTCCTTTTCCTTCATACATTCCAAACCACCTGTCGAGGCACACTGTCGTACGCTTTCTCAATATCAATAAATGTCATCACCATGTCTTTTCCAAATTCCCATCTTTTCTCCATCATTTGCCTTAATGCAAAGATTAGGTCAAATGTTGATCTGTCTTTCCTAAAACCATACTGTTCTTCTTCCATCTCTCCTTCTATCTTCCTCCTCAGTCTGCCTTCCAAAACTCTCCCAAAGATCTTAGCTACATGAGCGATAAGAGTGATCCCTCTGTAGTTATTGCATTCCTTTTTGTCACCTTTCTTAAAAATCGGGATAATTAATCCCTTTCCCCATTCTTCTGGAATCTCTTTCTTCTTCCAAATTATTCTAAATAATCTATACAACCACTGTACACCTATTGGTCCCGCTGCTTTTATCATTTCCGCGGACACCTCATCCTCCCCTGCTGCTTTACCACTCTTCATCTTCTGTATGGCTTCCTCTATTTCTAGCATAGTGATCTCCTTTTCTTGTTCTTCTTCTTCTTCCATTGTTTCTTCTTGCTCTTTTTCATCTTCCAGTTCAATGTATTTAACATTTAGTAGCTTTGAAAAGTATTCTTCCCATCTTTTTAATATATCATCTCTTTGATACAATATCTGTCCTGCTTCAGTTTTTACAAATTTTGTGTTTTCCCTACCTTTTACACTGTTTTTCACCAATCCATACAGAACCTTTTTACTTCCTTGGATATCCTCCTTCAAAATTTCCGTGAAACCTTCCCAACTTTTCCTTTTTTCTTCTTGTACAATTTTTTGGCATGCCTTCTTTGCTTCTCTATATTTTTGCCATTTCTCTGCATTTTTACTGCCTATCCACTTCCTCCATGCCATTTGTTTTTCTTTAACAGCTTCCTTTACCCTGTTGTTCCACCAAGGAGTCTCCCTTTCCTTTTTCTTCCCTGATAGTCTTCCATAAGTGTTTACTGCACACTTCGCAAAACAATTTCTAAAACATGACCATTCCTGTTCGACACTTTTTGCTTCGTCTTTGGGAATTTCCTTTTTCAAGTCTTCTTGGAACTTTTCCATTGCCTCTCTCTCTTTTAGCTTCCACACCTTTATTTTTCTTTCCCTTTTCTCCGCAAGCTTTGTGATTTTCCCAAGCCTTAATTTGGCTATCACCACTTTATGGTCTCCTTCAAAATCTCCTCTTGGCATAGCTGTCACATCTACCAGTTGTCTACGTTTATCCTTTTCCACTAGGATAAGATCGATCATTGTTTTTGTCTTTCTGTCTCCCCATCCATACCTAGTTATTTTTTGGGAGTTCTTTTTCCTAAACCATGTATTTCCAACAATTAATCCATTCCTTCTACAGAAATCTATTAACATTTCTCCTTCTTCATCCCGATTTCCATAGCTAAATGGGCCAATTATCTCTTCTTTTCCCTGCCTATCTGTTCCCACATGTGCATTCATATCCCCCATTATTATAACCTCTTTGTCTTCTATACCCTTTTCCAGTTCTTCTAAGAAATCCTCTAAACATTCACCTACCTTCCCTGTCTGGGGTGCGTAAATCTGTATAAAATCCTTTGTTCCACTCTCAAGTCCTAGTCTAATTTTCATCATTCTGTCATTAATGGTTTGCAGCTATACTGGATAGGAAATGAGGAGGGGAAGAGAAATGGAGTGGGAATGGTGGTGAGAGAAGGGCTGAGGGAGGAAGTAAAGAGGGTAAGTGATAGAATAATTCGAGCCAGAATCACTGTGAAAGGTAGAAACCTGGACATTCTGCAAGTCTATGCACCACAGGTGGGAAGCACAGAAGGCGAGAAGGACGAGTTTGAAGAGGAGTTGCAGAAGCAGTTAGTGGGGAGAGACCTGATAGTCATGGGAGACCTAAATGCCCATGTCGGAACTGATAGAAGAGGTTTTGAGGAAGTGATTGGTGGTGAAGGATGGGGAAACAGGAATAAGGAAGGAGAGAGATTGTTGGAACTGGTGTATTCTTTGAATACACGGTAGGAGAGATATAATGTCTATTGCTCTTTGCATGTTCATTTTTTCCTTCCTCCTTGCCAAACACCAACAGTGATCATCTGTTTTCTCCCTGTTGGGCATGTCTCTTATGTCTTCATAAGTATGTTTCAGATATATAACTTCTGTGATCCACCTAGCGCCATCTAGTAGCGAACCTCTGAAGCTACTCAATTCCTCATCGTGCAAGAGGACTTACTTATCCATTTGGCTACCAGATCTCGTTACCATCGTCAGCTATTTTCTCTTTGAGCAAGAGGACTACGTCTACTTCTTTGCTCACCATGCTGCGCTAGTATCATCTATCAACTCCTTGAAGACCAGCTCAGCAAGAGAAGATCAATTTTTTGTTGTAATGTTGGCTATGTTTATATGTTCTCCTTTTGTCTCCTACCCCCTCTCTTTCCCCTTTTTCTTGGACCCTCCGTGCTCTGCTGAGCCTCACTCACTTCTCCGTCTGCAGTTGACTCGATCAGTCAAAGCTCCTCTCGAGCTAGCCTCAAACTAAGAGGCACACACCCTCTTCTACGCCATGTTGGCTAGATAGTCTTCATAAGGAACTCCGACTTCAACATGAAATCGAGATAAGTACCATTTTTAAAAAGTTTTAACCTCATCTTCATGGTTTTAACTTTCAAGTGCTTTTAATTATAGGCAGTGTGAAATTATTTACTTGGGGCAATAATCATTCTTCGTGGGTTTTGCCATGTTGAGCTTTTACTTGTATAAGCCAACCTTACTATAAAAGAGCTTTTCTTAAGCGATTCAAACGAGAAATCCTCTCGCTACGTGGGATATTATCTAATACCCGCTGCCTATAATTTTAAAACTATTTCCTCCGTTGGATTTTCTCAAACCCCATTTTCTGCTAAGGTCGTTCTGGAACCTTCTAGAACTTGTTCTCTATCTGCGAGTCCTGCCATCATGTATTTCTCACGTACTTGGGAGAATTCTGTTTAAAACTAAATTACTACAATAGTGCATTTTCTTCCTCCGCTGGAACCTCTGGAAAATTCTATGGCGCATTCAATTGTAAATTACAACTTTTTCAAGAAATAGACTTTCACCTACATAGTGCAATCAGTTATCTCCATAATTGCAATAACTTTCTTTTTCATGAACTTTAGTGTTTCTATAGTGAACTTTGCATCCATCTTTACAGACTATAGTGTTAATCAGTGCTTGCTCCACTTTTCTACCGCGTCGCGATCGTCCGGTTATATTAAATACGGCCATGAACATTGTTCCTATATCCCAATGATCTTTCCTTAACCTTCTACTAACAACCATTATTTATGAAATTGTAACTTTCTATAAGGTGTTACTCACGAAGTGCCCTTCCAACTTTGCTAGTTTAACATTAATTAAATTCTGCATAATTGCTTGTGTGATACAAGTTTTAAATCACGTTGTTCCTTTCCCATACATAGGGAAAACAATTCTCTACACTCTTGAGAGAGTCATGTTCAGGTTTCACGAAATGGAAACTGTCCCATTTTTCTCGTGATTCCCAATAAAACATAGGAAGTCTAGAAACTTCCTTTTCACTTTCTCCAGGTTTCACAGTAAGTGACCTGCCCTCTTTGTATAATTCTCATATATTAACTCTGTATAAATATAAGAAGTTGTAGGAACTTCCTTTTTCTTTATGTTTTACAGTTTGTTTCTTCGAAGTTGTTATTCTCGTTAGAATGTTCTTTCGAAGGTTTAGTATAGTACACTGCTTGTACTCCTGTAAATGTTAAAACTTTAATTATTCCATTTTGCCTATTTATGAAATCTTACCAAGATTTTAATACACGGTTAAAAAACCTTAAAAATTGTCAATTGCCTGGAGCAACTGTTTGATGTTAAGAGGTCTGCGACCCTATTTGTTAAAAGGTTCAAATGAACCATGTTCATTAAATTTATATTGCATAATTGTTAATTTCATCAAATTTTTTCTAATTGTAAAATAAACAAATTTTTTCCCTTCTCTTTTTCATTTGCGAATATAAAGTTTAGGCAAAATCCTGTCTTCCTTGACTCTCCTCACTCAATGATATTAAAATCTTTAATAGGGCTTTCACCATTTGTTGCCTTTGAGCAAGAACTCTTAATTTTCACCTTACTAAAGTTCTTCTTAGCGATAATAGCTAATTCTAATTGGCCAGTAAGGCAAGTAAAGTTCGCTAAGCCAACTACCTGCTTGTGGAGACCCTCTCCGAAAACTTATGGTCAGTTTTCTAAAAAATAAGTGTTTCTTTTTGTCTAAACTTTTAGCCGGCTCCTCGCTGAGTAAAAGCTTAGCCATTGCCCAATGCAACCATTGGTTCATTTACCAAGATTACCCAATAAGGCATAATCTTTTATTATATTCCTTCTTAGAGACACTTGGTCGCCCTTACAGGAACTCCATAATTTTGGAAATTGAAAATACCAAGCTTGAGTTAAATCATCAGCATTCTTCGAATTACTTTGTAAAACCTAATCTCCTTGAGAAAACATACAGTAAATTTGTTCCTCTAAGTCTTGCCAGACCATCACCCTTCCCCATAGTACTTTTATACATGCTTGGGAGGAAAGGTACTAAGGCCTCTCTCTTGCAAACCGCCCAAGTCTTAGCTGCGGTTCCCGTTAGCCTCGACCAAGCTCGTACCTACTTTAGGTATCCTAAAGTTAATTTCCATTGGCAACTACCTTTAAGTGTGTTTAACACTAAACTTATTACTTTTGTGGGACTCTCCTCCTATTCTTCTATCCTTCTTTTCCAATCCCAAATCTACTTCCTTCTCTTAATCATCTTCCCTTGGTGGGTGGGTTATTCCCTAGCCTATAATCTACCCAGGAACTGTGCAAGATAAATGGGCTAATGGTTGGAAACACATGGTACAAGAAGAGAGAGAGCCATAAAATTACTTGGTACAGCAGGGATTTGACTAGGAAATCAGTGGTAGACTATATTCTATGCGGGAAGGAGACAAAGAAGAGTATCACGGGTATAAGGGTAATACCGTCAGAAGCCCTGGACAGTGACCACCGTCTGCTGGTCGCCAAGGTGAGAGGACTGAAGGAAAAGAGGAGAACTGAGAACCAAGAAAGAAGAATAAGGACATGGAAGCTGAAGGAGGATGGAAATAAGGAGAAGTTCCAGATATTAGTGAGGAACAAATTACCGAAGGATGATCCGAAAACAGATGAAGAAGAATGGAATAGGTTCAAGGACGTGTTGGTAGAAGCAGCGGAAGTCGTGTGTGGCAGAACTAGTGGAAAGAAAAGGTAGAAGGAAACACCATGGTGGAACCCCAGAACTAAGAAAGCAGTGAAAAAGAAAAATGAAGCATTCAGGAAATGGTTCCAACAGAGGACAGACAGAACAAGAGAAGAATACCAAGAGCGGAAGAAAGAAGCAGGAGAAGTAGTGAAGGAAGAGAAAAAGAAATGGCTGGAGAAATGGACAGAAATGATGGAGGAGGACTGTGATGGCAGTAAGAAAGTGTTGTACGGAATGATAAAGGCAAAGAGAAGAGATACAGGGGAAAATGTCAGAATGGTGGACAGGAATGGAAAGGAGGTCGAAAATATGGAAGAAGTAAAGGTTATCTGGAGAGAATACTTCAAGGAACTACTAAATCCAACTAAAACCAGCGTAGTGGACATTGTGGAGGAAGAAACAGACAGTGACCAAGACATTTCAGAGAAGGAATTGACATGGAAAGAAGTGGAGGAAGCATTAAAGAAGATGAAAGGGGGAAAGGCACCAGGAATAGACGAAGTGAGTGTGGAGATGGTGAGAGCAGCAGGGGTGATAGGAACACAGTGGCTCTTTCGAGTAATGAAAGTGATATGGAGGGAGAAGAAAATACCAGAGGACTGGAAAAGAGGGATAATGTTGTTGTTGTCGTGTTGTTGTTGTTGTCGTGTTGTTGTTGTTGTCGTGTAGCCTCCAGAGAGGCCGCGTGCAGGTCTTTCTAGTCGACGCCCGTGGGCGACCTGCGCGTCGGGATGAGAGATGGAATGGATGAAGATGAATGAAACTGGGCAAGGATGTGGAAGGAAGCGGCCGTGGCCTGTCAGAAGGTACTGTCCCAGCATTTGCCTGGTGTTGAAAATGGGAAACCTCGGAAAACCATTTCAAGGACAGCTGACGGTGGGGCTCGAACCCACGCGTCTACCGAGTCAGCAGAGAGCTTGGCCCCATGACCTAACGCTGCGCTTTAACCAGCGTAGCCACTACTGTCGGTAAGAGGGATAATAATACCCATATTTAAAAAGGGAAGTAAGAAGGAATGCAAGAACTACAGGGGAATTACACTCATGTGCCACTGCGCCAAAATATTTGAGAAGGTACTGGAGAGAAGAATTCGGACAGAAGTTGAAAATGGGCTGAGGGAAGAACAGTATGGATTCAGGCCAGGAAGGTCAACAGTTGACCTCATCTTTGCAGTAAGACAGCTACAAGAACACCATTATGAATATGGGAAAGATCTGGTGATGACCTTCTTGGATATTGAGAAAGCATATGATAGTATTAATAGAAACAAGGTATGGGAAACAATGAGAGCAAAAGCAGTGAACAAGGAGACAGTGGCAAGAGTGAGAGCAATGTACGAGGGAAGCAAAAGCTGTGTAAAGGTGGGAAGAGAGAGAACGGAATGGTTTCAACTGGAGAGTGGTCTGAAACAGGGAAGTGCCCTCTCACCCCTGTTATTTATAGTGGTGATGGATGAAATCATACGAAAAGTGGTAAATAGCATTGGGGAAAGGAAAATGAAGGCAATGTTGTTTGCTGATGACCTTCTGGTATGGGGAGAGGATGAGGAAGAAGTACAAGAGCAATTAGATGAGTGGGAGAAGGTAGTGTTATCATATGGGATGAAGTTCTCAGCACAAAAGAGTGAAGTGGTCATCACAACGAGGAAGAAGAACAGACTGGATATGGGCATAACACTTGGAGGACAGCAGTTGCAGAAAGTAGAATGCTTCAAGTACTTGGGAAGCATAATTGAAGAAAAGGGAGGCAATAGGATGGAAATAAATGAGAGGGGAAGGTGCGCAGATGGATTTTTCAAGAGTGTTAGGGGGATGATATGGAATAAAGATGTACCACAAAACTGTAAAGGAATCATCTACAAGACCTACTTTGTACCAATTTTGACATATGGTTCAGAAACATGGGTGATGAAGGAAAGGGACAAGAATAAAATACGAGCAGTGGAGATGAAGTTCCAGAGGAGTAGGGTAGGAGTGACAAGAATGGACCGAGTAAGGAATGAGAGATGGTAAGAGAGGAACCATTGCAAAATAGAATAGAGCGATCTAGGCTACAATGGTATGGACATGTGAGGAGGATGCAAGAGGAGAGGATACCGAAGAAGATGTTTGGAATGGAAATGACGGGAAGGAGGCCAAGGGGAAGACCAAGGGACAGATGGACAAAAGGAGTTAGGAAGAGTGTGGAGGAAAGAGGAGTGTGCTGGGACACAGTAAATGACGAGAGATGGTGGATGGACAGGAAACGATGGAGAGGCTTATGTTCCAAGCAGACCCGACCAGCGGTTGGAAACTGCTCAAGATGATGATGATGATGTCATTAATTTGGTCTACTTTCTCAACATACTGCACTAAGTCTTCTCTCAATATTATTGCAACACCATTCATTGCCTTATTTCCTCCACTCCAATATATTCTATATCCCTTCCCTTTCTTGACTTCTTCCTCACCTTTTCCCTTCCATTTCGCTTCACTGACTCCCATCATTGCTATTTCCTTCTTTTCCATATAGTCCACCAATTCTTCTGTCTTGCCATTTAAGCTCATCACGTTTATGAAGGCGATGTTTGTGGTGTCTGGTAGCCTACTTCTCAAGGTTCCCCCAGACCCCTGGGAACTGCGCGTCGCCTGCAGGGGACGCCCTAGCACTTTCCGAGGCCTCAATTCACACTCACTCATTTTATAGGCTATTAGTACGATGAGTTCGCCACACTCAAAGGCATTTTATGACCTACTGCCAGGTATTGTTCTAGGCCGATCCACTGGATAACAGTAAGGGGGACAATAATAATCCTCATAAATAAAATTCAAAAATATGTTCATGATAATAATAAATGTTAAAAATAAATGAACAAACGGGTTCCCTTAAATGAGAAATAATCCGTCTTGATGCGAGATGCTACTTTATACAGTAGAGTCTCGCAAACTCAACCTAATGTGGACCGAAGGGTGGCCGAGCTCGCGAAAATGCCAGGTTATCGGGAAATGGGTTAAAAAGAAGAAATAAGTGGTTTGTTTTGGTTTAAAAGTAATGCAATGCAGTCCATTTATTTGTTTTTAACAGAAACACAAGTTTTAAAACGATTAAGCCACTACAATTACAGTACTCGAATATCTAGTTCAGTACTGTACTGCACACGAATCAAGGGAAACAATTACCGTACTGTAAATTATAGAAGCAACACCAGGCGTGTACACTTCCTGCAGGCAAATAGTTATTTACTTAATAAAAATTACCATTCACTTTTTTGCACAAAAAAAAGTGATGTTCTATTGCTTTTCGCTTTGAAACCTGTTTCTTGAAGCCTCGTCATGAAGACGGCGAAGAAACAGAATGTCCATAGCGGATGCACCTTGTTGTTCAAAATACCGAAGAGTAGTTTCAGTGGTATTAAGTCCCTCGGTATGAGTGATTTTTGGTTCCACTACTCCGCAATCTTCAACTTCATCATGATCGTCGATTTTATCATTTCTTTTGATAGCCGCTCCAATATCTGCTTCCTACAGAATGTCTTGCTGCGTGTCACGATGAATGTGCAATCAAATAAATACACCGCTTTGCGCGAAAACCGTTTGTTTACTTCTTACTGCCAACAGTTTGTGCATTTTCAGTACTGTACAGTCGTTACTCTTCTTACTATGTACTTGTTAACTTGTTTCGCGTCGTATTTAACTGTCGATAATTCCATTGACGGAGAAGACGAAAGAAAACATAATAACGCTCTGTGCGGAAACACAAAAACGAACAAAAATCATGATTATTTTCTCCTGTCAGGGTGGCCGAGAAAGAAATATCTGTTCCCGTAGGAAACAGGATGTAAAATTGTCCGATTGAGCTATGTACATTAACAAATTCACAAAGACATTTGATACAATGGTCCGGTTAGCTAACATTATTTTTGAAAGGAAGTATTGACTTCCATAGTACATTGGCGCTGCTCGTGGCAACATTTGTGCCTTGCAGCGGCCTTCACAGTATGTACTAGCCACGCGTCTTGGTGAGGTGTACCATAACCAACTGAAGAGCCCATTGGTACACTGGGGCGAAACGCTGGCAACTGTTTTGAGCTAACCGGACCATTGTATCAAATTTCTTTGTGAATTTGTTAATGTACATAGCTCAATCGGACAATTTACATCCTGTTACCTTCGGGAACAGATATTTCCAATATGGATTAGCTAGGTAAGCTAACATTATTTTTGAAAGGAAGTATTGACTTCCATAGTACATTGGCGCTGCTCGTGGCAACATTTGTGCCTTGCAGCGGCCTTCACAGTATGTACTAGCCACGCGTCTTGGTGAGGTGTACCATAACCAACTGAAGAGCCCATTGGTACACTGGGGCGAAACGCTGGCAACTGTTTTGAGCTAATCGGACCATTGTATCAAATTTCTTTGTGAATTTGTTAATGTACATAGCTCCATCGGACAATTTTACATCCTGTTTCCTACGGGAACAGATATTTCCAATATGGATTAGCTAGGTAAGCTAACATTATTTTTGAAAGGAAGTATTGACTTCCATAGTACATTGGCGCTGCTCGTGGCAACATTTGTGCCTTGCAGCGGCCTTCACAGTATGTACTAGCCACGCGTCTTGGTGAGGTGTACCATAACCAACTGAAGAGCCCATTGGTACACTGGGGCGAAACGCTGGCAACTGTTTTGAGCTAACCGGACCATTGTATCAAATTTCTTTGTGAATTTGTTAATGTACATAGCTCAATCGGACAATTTTACATCCTGTTTCCTACGGGAACAGATATTTCCAATATGGATTAGCTAGGTAAGCTAACATTATTTTTGAAAGGAAGTATTGACTTTCATAGTACATTGGCGCTGCTCGTGGCAACATTTGTGCCTTGCAGCGGCCTTCACAGTATGTACTAGCCACGCGTCTTGGTGAGGTGTACCATAACCAACTGAAGAGCCCATTGGTACACTGGGGCGAAACGCTGGCTACTGTTTTGGGCTAACCGGACCATTGTATCAAATTTCTTTGTGAATTTGTTAATGTACATAGCTCAATCGAACAATTTTACATCCTGTTTCCTACGGGAACAGATATTTCCAATATGGATTAGCTAGGTAAGCTAACATTATTTTTGAAAGGAAGTATTGACTTCCATAGTACATTGGCGCTGCTCGTGGCAACATTTGTGCCTTGCAGCGGCCTTCACAGTATGTACTGCCCCCGTAAATTGAATTATACTGAGACCACGGTGGCTGTATTGGCATATATGAATAAAGTTATGGCCGTCATAGTTGTGACGTGTATATTCATGACGTAGGCACGGATGACGCAGACGTCATGCAAGTAGGCTGGATGAGCTGAGATTCTTGGTGACGTCATGATTTTGTTCGAGAAGGATCTAAGATTTACGACGCAGTCGCAGGGAAACAAGGAATTGTGCTAAGGAAGAAGTTACGCTATTGGAGGAAAGGCTCGAACCAATGAATGATAGCTTGGAGGGAGACGGAGATTTCTGAAACTACCATATTTAATTACTTTTGGCATGCAGAATTGTGGAAATCTATTTTCAGTTATGGCATTGATTTGGAATTTTGAAGAAATTAATTATGAGTTTTTAAAATTTGAAAATCCGTCAAGTATAGCCAAAGTTAGAACTTCTAGCAATGACGGAGGAACAAGCTATGGTAGGGATGGATACGCCCCTTAAGAAGTTGATAAAAGGCCTTGCACAGCAGAGAGGAAGTTCTCATGTCTCATGTCTCAAGGCTCTCATGGCTCATTTTTCTGATTCTCATATTGTCAGACTTCGAGTTCTTAAGTGAAGCAAGTCGTCATTAGCACGTGTGGTAGAGCCCACAGCATCGAACAAGCACGGAGCGTGCAGCAGTACAATTTTACGGTTACTGAAACTAGGCGAAGTTGGAGCGCACACATAAACGAGTCTACAAGATTATCTATCAAAAGTTAGCTACTGCATTTATGCTAATTCAATTGTGCATTACAATATTGAGGTGTGTACGAAAGTTGAACATTTTCACTATTATACTTTGGAAGATATTCGCATTTTAAGACTGCAGACAAAAGTGATTTTCTCGACACCTGAGAAGCACTTTTATAATACCACATTCTACGCTACGGCTGACACATGTATTGCAACCGTGATACTGAAGATTACATTTGGTGATATAACGCCACATTCTACAATGGAACTATATAATCTGGCAGTACTTTCGACTATTATTATAACGGAAGTGGAGATGGAAGACTAAAACTTTAATGCAATTGGGACATATATCAATGGAGTGAAATAGCAGCATGGAACTTCGTTAATCGTCATTCTACAAAAGCGAGCATGTAGTGAACATCCAACTACACTCATGCATCGTAATCCATCGCTGAATTACATCAAATGGCAGTGGAAATATCTTCATACTCCACAATTATGAACATTTCTGCGGAAATAATTACAATAAACTTCATGGCGAATTTCTACCAGAACTTCAGGGAATTTTCAAGAGAGGCCAGGGTGGACCCGGCTCACAAAGAAGAGTTTTGCCAGAAGGATGTCTATCGTCTACACAGAGCAGTGCAATTTCCGGAGGAGGAAGCAGTTCTATTCTCCGAGGGCGCAGGTTCCAGGTTCGAGGTCGGAGCACATCTTTACGGTGGTGAAATGGAACCAACAGCAGTCTTCTTTGGAAATTTTCCTCTAGAACTTCAGTCAACAGATAAGGTAGTCGTGAACGTTTCTTGATTTATTTGAGCCATTTAGCGATATCTGAGCAACCATTTTTCCCATATTTTCTGTCCCATATATTTTGCCCCATATTCTTGCTTGATATTTTTGTACTCAGTACACTTTGCTGATTTATGCCTTTTTCTACGATTTATTGAGACATTATTATGTCATTGGCATATTTATATAATTTTGAATCAGTTAAGACTGATATTATATATATTCTTTCAGTAATTTGCATATTTTTGTAGTCACGATTTGACTGTAAAGTTAACGATTTTCTATGGCAAATTTGAATTCAGACAGCGTGTCATTTTATTAAAGTAATTCTATTCAGTAAATTACTTTGACCAATTTTCTGTCATCCTCAAGAAAGAAGAATGATTAAAAGATTTTAGAGCGTTAAAATCTACTACTTTATCGACGATCTTAGAAATACTAGTCGTTTTATGAACATGATTGCAACATAGACATTTATCGTCAATTCTGAAATACCATTGCATTATAGACAATTTTATGAAATATGAACTTTGAGTACGATTTATTGAGTAAACTATAGTAATGAACATTTGATAGGAGTTTTTCTCAATTCTAGATTGGAACAATAATGTTTGCATTCCAAAGTCTAATTGTATTCTATTCGATTATTTATGCAGTTTAGATGAACTTTGATTGAAGATAGTATTTTTATACTGCGATACTTTGATGATATTAATCTCAATTTTGATAGACCAGGGAGGCGTGTCTAATCGTATTTGCTATTAAATTTATTTGTGATTGGCAAATTTTTACTTCATATCGCTTCATGAATGAAACCCACGAAGGTTAAATATAATAACAGTTTTTGATACAATTGATGAATATAAGAATTTTTAAAGAGGAACTATGGATGTATAATCGTTAGTTCAGTGGACGTGTAAAAGTCGCTGATGAATAATGCCCTGTAATAAGTGAAGGAGGTTCCCACAGTAATATTGATGATGATGATGAATTTATAAGTGGAGGTTTTTTGTATGTATTGTGGAAGATTTTGATGCCATATATAATGAGATATATGATGAATTATGGGCCAATTTTGGTGCAATTTTGTGCGTTTTGAGCGAGGTATTTTTCCGCTGAGTGTATTGTTCAGGTCCATTGAATATTATTCATGTGAAGTTACTGTTAAAATTAACAAGAGTGTTTAAATAATTTGAGATAACGATTTTGAATGGAGGTTACCGTCACAAATAATAATAATTATTAAATCTTATTAAACCTGAATCTAAAATTTAAATATAACTAACCTTCATTGGTCGATTATATCACCACGATTTAAGTAATTATCAACCGGATAAACGTGTGGTTTAATGTATTTCTAATATAAATAATATAAATAATATAAATAATATAAATAATGTAGATAACTATATAAATCTTTAATAATAATTTAAAACGAACGGGATTAATAGAGGCGTGTATATATTTTTCAATTGTCGTTTGACAATGTTATAAACAATTTAAAATGTTATAAATAATTAATGAATATTTTGATATAAACATTAAGCGTTTTTGTTATTATACTCTAAACAACGCTAGTTCAACAATTGGAATATACAATTAAACAAGATTTGAGATTATTAGAGTAATCCATTGATATTTGAACGGAGCATTTAAAAGATTTGCTTGATAATATTTGAGTTGAGATGTGAACATTTAAAGTGTTTTGAAAAGGAGCTAGGCTCTGAGGTAACTAGCATATGCTAACATTGGTTGGACAGGTGGGTCCATTTGACGATGCAAGCATGCGACACGGTGCAGGGTGTATCGCAGGTGGCCAGATAACTGTATGATAGAGGCCAAGGTCATCTACATAGCAGCCTTGCGGTTATAATTAAAATGTGAAGCTCATGAACAAGGAAACAATTGCTATATGTCTCGTCCCAACTCCCTTATCCATTCCAAAGTGCATTGTTATTATTATTACGTTCTTTTGAGCTAGAGAAAGCTGAAATTGTGTATGTAAAGTCTACAAGTCCTACAGGAGGACATGGTTACATGGACAATGGCTTCTGATTGCCACGTATATTTTGTTGTTAAATTTTGTTAAATTATTTTCTTTATGTGAAATAAATTATTGTGCAGTTTAAATGTTCTTGTTTCCGTTTTGGTTCATTTTAAATATCGTGGTGGAGGTTATTGTGAGGGCATACTATTAAGTGATCCAGTTGAAAACCCAGACCCGAGATTAAATTGAAAAGGTAAGTATGAAACCCCATATATTTTGGTGTGTTCCACAATAATTTCATGTTAACTACTGTGCTCTAATCTCGGTAGTATCTGTCAGTGCCATTTTCATTGATGTAGCTGTGCCGGTGCGATTGATTTTTGGCAATCCGATTGAGGGGGCGGATATCTGACAGCCTACTATCCGGATTATCGGGGACAGTACTAGCCACGCGTCTTGGTGAGGTGTACCATAACCAACTGAAGAGCCCATTGGTACACTGGGGCGAAACGCTGGCAACTGATTTGAGCTAACCGGACCATTGTATCAAATTTCTTTGTGAATTTGTTAATGTACATAGCTCAATCGGACAATTTTACATCCTGTTTCCTACGGGAACAGATATTTCCAATATGGATTAGCTAGGTAAGCTAACATTATTTTTGAAAGGAAGTATTGACTTCCATAGTACATTGGCGCTGCTCTTGGCAACATTTGTGCCTTGCAGCGGCCTTCACAGTATGTACTAGCCACGCGTCTTGGTGAGGTGTACCATAACCAACTGAAGAGCCCATTGGTACACTGGGGCGAAACGCTGGCAACTGTTTTGAGCTAACCGGACCATTGTATCAAATTTCTTTGTGAATTTGTTAATGTGGCCGAGAAATCCGGAGTGCCGGGTTACCGAGTGCCGGGTTTGCGAGACTCTACTGTATTGTGTGTATGTGCAAATGGAGAAACGACAGTGTCAACAGCAAGTTAAGGTTGGAGACACTCATTGGCAAATAAAATGTAGAGAAGTCAATCTTTATAATAGACAAAACTTTAAGTGTAATTGTATCACAGCTTGGTAATGAAACAGATGATTAAGTATTTGATTTATTGAACAATCTCCGTCAATCAATACATTGATTATGTGCTACAACGCACTGGTTATGGGACATGTTTCGAACCCTGGAACGGTCCTTCATCAGCCACAAAATTGACACCGTTAAAACATTATACATAAAACACTGAACAAGGTAAAAGGAACATCATGCACATACAGTCACTCATAAAACACAATACAGTCTTGAACAAATTAAACATAATACACACGCGGTATACGATGGGAAGTTGTTCTTATGGTAAAAAAGTGCCATTATTTGTATGAGGACGAAAAAATCACGCAAACATTCCCATTGAGCGGCTCTCATTTGCAAGCCAAGCAAAGGACTCTTGAAATGGACAGGATTTCATGACAATAGTCTGATTAACTGAAGACAGGAAGAGAATGAACTATACAAAAGTATTTTAAAGTTTTTAATGTATATTATGTTTAATTTGTTCAAGACTGTATTGTGTTTTTATGAGTGACTGTATGTGCATGATGTTCCTTTTACCTTGTTCGGTGTTTTATGTAAAATGTTTTAACGGCATCAATTTTGTGGCTGATGAAGGACCGTTCCAGGGTTCGAAACATGCCCCATAACTAGTGTGTTGTTGCACATAATCAATGTATTGATTGATGGAGATTGTTCAATAAATCAAATAGTAATTTGTCAATACGAACAAAAATTACACCAAATATTCCCAAGATGATTAAGTGGAATAATGAAAGAATTTAATTAAGAACATAGGAGTGTGGAGGAGGTTCATGAAAGTTATTAAGAATTCTTTGAGAGATCCAGGTGTCACGGGTAGTGATTTTCTATTTGATTTGTTGTTTTTGTTGAATAAATTAGATTTTAGGAAGTTTTGTTGTTTTCATTTTTGGGAGTTGTTGATCCTTGCTCAAATCCTCATATGTGTGTTGCCAACTGTGGCCCGAAACTGAGCACCGAGCAGGTAAGACGCATACATCCATGGCAGGATGGGTACAGAACATCGAATGGTATTCGTGTGGTCGAATGGGTCATTTTACTAAGCGTTGTAACTTCTTCTGCCAAATGTGAACGGTCTCGTTATCCATTTAAAACTAATCAGTGCGGTTCTGACCGAAATAGTAGTGAAACCAGTGTGGTAATAGTTCATCAGTCAAGGCCGTGTCTTCCAAGTTCAAGGTGCTGAACAGTCCGTTCCAGAAGAAGAATACATCGTGTTGAACTCCAAGCTGTCAGAGGAGACCTGTGCAGTCAAGGATTCCATCTCATCCGTCATGTTGATGTCCAGTACCACATCACTCAGGCGGTTGTTGTCGAGATCGTGTGTGGATGCGGAAACGCATTCGTTGGAGAAGTTAAAAGGATTCCAACTCCGAATTCCCATTGACAAGAGCATAACTCGAGTCATTCAAAAGTTCCGTCGCATCCCGTATGGTCTTCGTGAACGTGTAGAAAATCAGTTGGATAAATTGTTGATAGCTGATATTATCCAACGTGTGGATAAGGCGTCGTCCTGGGTCTCGCCAATCGTTCCTGTGCCCAAGGGTAAAAATGACTTTCGTCTCTGTGTCGGTATGCCTTGACCGAATGAAGCCGTTCTAAATGAAAAACACCCCATATCAACAATTGAGGATGTTGCTCATGTCCTCAAAGATGTCCCAGTGTTCAGTAATGTTGATCTAAGGCTCGCATAATCAAATTGAACCTTCAGCAAAGCCCCTTGAAATCACCACATTCGGTACCCATATTGGTCTTTTCTATTATCCAAGGCCTCACTGATATCTTGCTGAAAGCCTGATACCTGTGATTCACAGGAAAATCCATCTCTAAAACCATGGTGTTTATTTGCCAACCACCTACTATTCCCTTATGTAATCATTCATAATTCCTTCAAAGGTTTTGTCCCAGTTTCACCGAACCTCGCCTATTTAAGTGGAGACCATCCCACCCCAAATCGTAGTTTTCTATCCACAGTCCCAAGTTAATATAAAAAAACTTCCTCTTCAACACAAATCCAGTCCAGTACACCATTTACTGCATCCACATACCTGCAATCCACGTCCCGCCTACATAAAATCCCACTCACTGCAATAGAAGCATTTCTGCATGCCCTTATCAGGTTTTTAATGTCATTTGCTATATTTTCCGGAGTAGGAGAGCTCCAACGTGTATTATAAGTGTACCCCCTCCCATTAACATCATTGTTGAGACCAGGAAACATTTCACTTCAGTATTTGTTCCCTGAAGCCCTGATCCCAAAGTGACTTATTGATGTGTTCACCCATAGTTGAGTGTTTTCTGTATTTAATAGATTGTCTGCAGTTCTTACTTGAATTACAAACAGATACACACAGATTTACCGATACTTCATTTAAGAGATAAAGGTAGGATTTTAGACACACTTGAAATTAGGTACCTGTCGTAATCTTAATGAAACTATTAATGACTATTACAGACCAAGAAGACAACATTCCCTCCCTTACAGAGAACAGATTAAACTTTTTCTCATGAGTTATTCTTTTTCATTTCACTAAACCCAATCTAAACATAATATACGGTATAACTAATATAATTCTTCCTATACACCATTTCGCTACGGTATTATAAAATAATTTGTGCTTTTATACTACCTATTTGAATCATGTATATTTTATGTTTTCAGCCCTATTACACTTCCCATACCTTATTAATTACTTAATACCAAACCATCTCACTAAGTCCCATTTATAGCCAACAATTTTCATTCTGGAATTTCTATTTTGATAACACTATATATTTCTAAACATGTTGGCGCTTCAAGAAATATATAACGCAATTAAAGACAGAAACACTCTTGTGTGGGTGAGCACCACTTCAATAATCACAGATTTAACGATTCTTCATTTAATAGATATGAGGCATGCTTGTAAAAATAGAAATTTACATCAACCATAAATTTAGGTGCTAAAACGAACTATAACAGCGCAACAACGATCACCAAGACAACTAAGCATACTCCTTATAACTTTGCTTCCGCTCGGTATCTTGGATCGTTCTTTCAATCCCATCACATTTTGACTTTGCATCTCGTTGATGTCACATTGCATTACATTACACTGTTCCTTGAAGAGTGTATTCTCGACTTATCCATATATTTTGGCCCATCAATACAACCTATAAATATACTTGGCAAATTGAATTATGATATGAAATCAATCACCCGTTTGGACACATAGTTTTACAGAGCTAACCTAGAAGTAGTAGGATCCTCTGGTTTTATTTGAGGTTAGTTGGTTTTACCTTTTATAAAACATTTTCACGGTGTTCGACCATCTGGAAACAACATATTGTAACCACAAATATATTTCAAGAGGACTCTTTACAAGGTTAGATGACTTGTTCCTATACCTGGCTGGAAACAACATCCCATAGCACCCAGCAGCCACATCCGTTTCAATATATTATTGAGCCGTATTGCAGAAATATAATATAGGCTGTCCTGTAACAGAAAATGTGGGTTCAACTAGAACGTTTCTCAAGGATAGAGGATTTCACGCATTTCACCAATCCTTCATACGTGGAAACAACATCTTTTTGTAATCAACAGGAGATCCGATTCATTATATTGAACCATGATGAAGAAGTATAACATAGACAATCTCTTAAGATTAACTTTAGTCTTGTTTCTTTTATGTATTTTTCTTTTTTGTGACCTTTCATTTTATTTAAATTTTAGTGTGTTCTTTGTAAGGATACCTTATCCATTTTCACTTTGGTGTTTGTTAACATAGTCTTTAAGATTCTTTTATTATTTCAATCTCCGTTGACGGGGGAGGGGGGGGTATCATTGTAGCCTATACCGAAACATTACCCTACTTTCTAGTGTTTGAGATTAATATCAGTAAACACAGAGAATATTTAATAACATCCTCATAATGGTTATTGCCTAAGCATTTTATAATGCTGATGAAGAAACTAGTCTTCTAGTCATTTATTTTATCGACTTTTGGTGGATTACTTTAACTTTTAATGCCATTGGAATTTAGTTTAACTCTAATATTAAAATACGGGATACCAGTGAAATACAGAGTCTGTACTGAAAGTAGTCGGACTGGATTTTTCTCGCGCAGACGGGCAGACTGCCCGCGGCTTCTCCGCCTGGGGTTGGTGGAGGGGGGTGTAAGAAGGCTGGAAGCCAGCCACACAGTTGGTTCTCAGCTGTAGTGGAGTGTAAATCGCTCATCTCCATAAGCTCTGCAAGTGGACTCGTCACGCTACGTCGTGGTTCGTCTGTTGAAACAGTGCGCTAAGCCATCAAATTTTGTGTTAGGCTTGGCAAAACCGGGAAAGAGACTCACGATATGATCAAGACGGCTTAGGGTGATAACGCCATGGGCAGATTGAGTGTTTTTGACTGGCAAAAGCTGTTTTGGGAGGGGAGAGAGGAAGTTGAAGACGACGCACGTTCAGGACGACCTTCGAGCACCAGAACGGATGAAAATGTGGCAAGAGTGAACAACTGTGTTAGCAGAGTACTGACCCCAGTTGGAAAGACAGATTGGTATAGGAACAAGACTGGACTAAGACAGGGGAGTGTGCTGTCACCTCTCTTGTTCATAATGGTGATGGATGAAATTGTAAAGGAAACAAAGGAAGCATATGGACATAAAGAAATGAAGTTACTGTTATTTGCAGATGATATTGTGGTCTGGGGAAGGAACACCTAAGAAGTGCAAAAACAACTAGATGCACTGAACAAAAATATTCATAAGTACGGCCTGAAAATCAGTATAGAGAAAAGCAAGACCATGGTGATGACGAGAGGGGAAAGACAAGGAAAGGGCACTGTGGAAATTGGAAGTCAGAGTTTGGAAATTGTGGACACGTTCAAATACCTAGGAAGTGAATTGATGCAAACTGCTAGGTTGGACATGGAGATTGGCAGGAGGGTACAGCAGAGCAATGCATTCTATCAAAGTGTAAGAAAACTTGTTTGGGATAAGCAAGTACCAAGGAAAAGCAAGGAGGTAATGTATAAAGTGTACTATGTTCCCATATTAACTTATGCAGCTGAGACTTGGACCCTGACAAGCAGGCAAGAGAGTAGAATCCAAGCCAGTGAAATGAAATTCCTAAGAAGTATGATAGGAAAGACAAGGAAAGACAGAGTGAGGAATGAAGATGTTAGGAAGGAAGTTGGGATGGGAAAACTAAATGAGAGAATTGAGAAGAATAAACTAAGGTGGTTTGGACATGTAAAGAGGATGGAGGAAAATAGAATACCAAGACAGATGCTGGAGGTGAAGGGCAAGGGTAAGAGAGCAAGAGGAAGACCTGGAACAAGGTGGATCGATTCAGTGAAGAACAGTGTAAGCAAAAGAAATCTGGACTGGGACAAGATCGTGAAAGAAGAATGGTGGAAGGAAAGAGGAAAGTGGAGAAGTGCCATAAATACCCCGACCCGGCAAGAGCTGGATAAGGGGAAATGATGATGATGATGATGATGATGATGATGAGTGAAGAATTTTTTGGACAATGACCGCAAAGTAAGGTTTTTACGTGGAGATCCTTAAACGGCTGAGAAAACGCATCGTCCATGTCTGCCCAGCGATCACTAACTCCTGGTGGCTCTATCACGACAATGTGCCGCGCCACACAGCCTTCCGCGTGCTGGCGTACTTGGGCCAACGCAACATCGCAACCCTGCCTCAGCCACCCTACAGTTCTGACATTGCTGACGCAGACTTTTTCTCTTCCCCACCTCAAAACCACCCTAAAAGGACATAGTCATGGCTCCGTGAAAGCGTTGCAACAGACCGTGACGAGGGAGCTCGACAGCATTTCGGTTGCCGCCTTCCAGAAAGCGTACGAGGGTAGAAAATCCCACTAACAGCGTTGAGTGGAGGCAGAAGGGTCGTACTTTGAAGAATATTGAGCGTATGTGTCATTTCTGTCAATATTATTTTTAAATTGACTGTCTCACTACTTTCAGGACACACCCTGTATTTAAAAAACCTGTTTTGGATATCAGGCTGATATGGCATAACTTAATTTGCTCTAAATTAGTTGCTTTCAATTGGTTTTGAACGTATTCTTATCTACATAATATCAGAGGTTGTAGAAGGTGTACAGGTTTATCATGTTTACTGCGTGTCAGTCCATTTTAAGGGGCCCATAAATGGTAATTCCTACGTTGTTATGTGTCGAGATACAATTTATAAAGGTGATACATTTGACATTCTGCATGGTTTGCTGTGGTATAACAGTTTGTACTTTTCTTCTGTAAAGTGATCAACTCTACATTATTTGTGATTTTACAACATTTCATGATGTTACTGAAGTCCTCTTGAAGTCCATCAAAAGCTGCTTTAGGGTATATGTGCATGGTACTTTGGCCAGAAACAGACCGGATGTCTGCGCTACAATGAATAACAGAAGACTTCATTAGAATCAAATGCTGACACACAGAACTCGGTCCCAGAAGGATTTAGGAATCTTCCTCCCATGAGCATACCACTGTCGCAGGGAAGAGAGAACTGGTGCACCAGCTGCAACACACGATAAGAGAATCTCAGTACATCCTACTTGTGCTGTATCACTATATCATACGATGTGCATCCAGCTTCTGGATTTAGTTGGCCAAACTAAGGGTTACAGCTCCTGCCCCCTTATTCCATATATTGGTTCGCTAAGGCTTCCCAATCGTAATCGTCTCTCCTGCGCTGAACACCAAATCGCTTCTATCTCTACCAGTTTCATTCAGCCATGATAATGTACGAATTTAAAAGTGAAACGCCCAATCTACTTGCAATGGATTGTACAGTCACCAGGATGGGCATCAATTAGCTTTAGTCTTTCTTTTACTATCAATTCCATGTGCATATTTACTGTCTAATTCGAGACAGGCTTAAACAATAGCAGAATACTATAAGTAGAGTTTGCAGCCTTCCCAGTACTGACCAAGGCTAGTACGCTATATAACCTAGTTCTAGACGCAGCAGCGCTAGAGCTGACTAGCATGTTGGCGACCATGTGACGTCACTTAGTAGGTTGGGCATAAAATTCCTCGAGATTTGAATCTTGGCACTAGATTTGAATTTTATCACCAACAAAATGGGTTGTGATGGTGACCAAGTGGCGGTCATTTTGAATATTCAGGTGGGTGCCAACCAGTGAGAGGTGGATTCATATTTTGAGACAGCGTATGATGTCACGTTATGACAGTAAGTGGTGAAATTCCTCTAGACTTCCCCTAAAATTCCTCTAGATTTGAATTTGGTGCCAATAGGCCGACTGTAAACAAAACGGGTAGTCATGTCGACCAAGTGGCGGTCATTCAGAATAATCAGGGGGGTACCAACCTGGAGTGGTGAAATTCTCCAAGATTTATTCCCTCAAAAATTGCATAGATTTTAAATGTTTGGTGCTAACAAGTTGACACTGTAAACAGTTAGTTATTGTTGTTTAAGAGGCAAAACTATGAGGTCATCTGCCCCTCTTAACACAGATTAAAGTATATAAATTTAGAGGTGGACATCGAAATATGAAAAGATCGAAAATTAATCAAACAGAAAATTAAATAAAGCTAATAATCATAATAATAAACAAAATTACTTATTTAAACACAAATAGTGCTAAATATTCCGGCATAACTCAACAAAATGACAGTGTTTCGCCCCGGTGTGCAATTGGGCTCTTCATTTAAATGTTCCGGCATAACTCAACAAAATGGTAGACAGCAGATTGATAACACATTTTAAATGCAATAAAGCCCTGTTCAGCGTGGATGAGCTATTTTTGTGATATGTTTGGAACCCATGATGGTAGACAGCAGATTGATAACACATTTTAAACGCAATGAAGCCCTGTTCAGCGTGGATGAGCTATATTTGTGATATATTTGGGACCCATGATGGTAGACAGCAGATTGATAACACATTTTAAATGCAATGAAGCCCTGTTCAGCGTGGATGAGCTATTTTTGTGATATGTTTGGAACCCATGATGGTAGACAGCAGATTGATAACACATTTTAAATGCAATAAAGCCCTGTTCAGCGTGGATGAGCTATTTTTGTGATATGTTTGGAACCCATGATGGTAGACAGCAGATTGATAACACATTTTAAATGCAATGAAGCCCTGTTCAGCGTGGATGAGCTATTTTTGTGATATGTTTGGAACCCATGATGGTAGACAGCAGATTGATAACACATTTTAAACGCAATGAAGCCCTGTTCAGCGTAGATGAGCTATTTTTGAAATTTATTGAAAGACACGACTACTGGATTATTAAGCGTAACAATTATGTTTCTCGCTAGAAGACAGAATGGAACGCTGTCGAGCATAGTTGCACAGCTTGTGTTGATAATGCCTGTGCTGCGGGGTCTGGGAACTCACTTGAAGTGTGAATGAGACGACACCGCCGAGTTCATTATTGTGCTGGACAGTAGCGAACATATGGGTAAGTTTAATCCTGGAATGGTTGTACGTGAGAAGATGTTAGTTTACGTGAAATATGAAATCATCCAGTTGTTGTTTTGTGTGCACGTGCGTGATAACAGACTTGTGAAGTGTGTGCAACTGTGGATGACGCATGAG
Source organism: Meconema thalassinum (assembly GCA_946902985.2). Classification (NCBI taxonomy): domain Eukaryota; kingdom Metazoa; phylum Arthropoda; class Insecta; order Orthoptera; family Tettigoniidae; genus Meconema; species Meconema thalassinum. Next base: position 535,496,282 of record OX336393.1, on the reverse strand, counting down.
GTCACTTGTGCAATTAACTGCTACAACACAACAGCTCTTGGTAAACATATTTTGGTGGAAGGTACAAGGTACATACATTACGCATGGCTTTTAATGATCTCATTGTGTCGTTTACTTTCACCCAATTGCTGTTTGACTTCCTGAGTTGACTTGATAGCTCAGGCACGGCACTGGCACCGCCGAGACGCGAGTCCGGCAAACAAGGTAGGTAAAAATCCAGCTAGTTTCGGGACCACTCGACAATGTTTTAAAAACATTCGTTTACTTTTTGGATCCACATGCAATCGTGCTGCTCGGAGTGCTATTTAACAGCCAACACGTTATTATTTTCATCCCGTGAGGCCTTGTGAGCTGCATCAAGAATAGCTTTAAAGTCACCCTTTTGCAATGACTTGGTCTTTTTTTGCTTTTCACCACGTATCTTTGTTTCACCATGATGGACAACCTTTCACAAGAAAGTTTGAGACACAACTAACACTTTTCAAGGGGAAAAAAACTATTGATATTTAATTTCCAGTGGCTGTACATTTGAGTTTATAGTTTTTCCTGCTTGTTTTTCCTCTAATGTTAGAATCACCCACTCTCACTGTATGATCAATAAGAAGTGACATGGCATTATTGTCTAGTCCATTATATCGTAAGCTGTAGCTCGTTGAAGTCTTTCACAGGCCATCGGTAGGTCTTGTAAGCAAGAAATACATGAGGTGGCGGTTTAATCATCGAGGATACACAGTCTTTCCCAAATTGTTTAGTTGTTACCTCGTGAGGCTCTATGGGATCTAAAACGTCGGCTAGTCGTCTTCGCTTCATGTGTAAACTATTCTCTTTAATTTCACTCACGTTGCCCATTTCCAAGATTGAAAACTGTTTAGTACAGACATCTTGTGGGTCCACACAATTGTACTTAGTGGAAGGTTCTCTTACATGCCATAAGTCTATGACATGGGCCCGGCACGGCTTTACTGACGACTTCGGCTGGGTTTGAACCCGCGATCTTGGGCATAGAAGCTCAGCAAGCCACTGCACAGTATTGGTATGAGACGTGCCTTCACACACTGAACATCTTTTTGAACGGGAATGATGTCTTATTCATTTCTCCCCACACTGCATTTACACTGAATGGGCATTGGCAGTGGAGTAGAATTTGTGTGAAAACCATTTTATCGTCACCGATTGAGATCCTTAATATTCAAAATGACACCCACTTGGTCATCATGGCAAATCGTCTTGTTCACAGCGTCAACCACTCTGTGCTAAAAATCAAATCTAGGGGAATTTGGTTGGAAATTGGGAGAATTTCACCTCTCACAAGTTGGTAACCACCTGAGGATTCAAACAGGCCACCACTTGGTCACCATGGCAACCCATTTTGTTTACAAAATTCACCTTTTCGTGCTAACATTTTAATCCTGGGGGGGGGGGGGGGGGGGGCTGGGGGAATTTCACACCCACCCTGCTTGGGAGTCCTCTCATGGCCTCCATATTGCCCATCAGCTATTGCAAAATGCTGCTGCGTCAGATAACACTGACCTCGGCACGCGTCACACAGCACTATTCCGTATTTTATAAGAGTTGCACTGCTTTATTATTACTATAAAACGCCGACTTGTGATTGGTTGTGTCTAGCTAGATGCACATTGTATATAGGCCACAGTAATGTACTTACTCTTTTGTCCTCTTTGTCGATGGCCCAGACTTTGGCACACGAGTCTTCCGACACGGAGAGCAGGACACCTTTGTCAGGAGCCAAGTCCAAGGCCGTGACCCATCGAGCGTGAGCTGTCACTTCACATAACATGCTCCCACACTTAGTGTCGAACATCCTAATGTGACCCGAGCCGTACCCGGCCAGCACAACACTATTCCACACTTGGACACAGGTGCAGGGGAAGCTGCGAACAGGCAACATCTATGTGCAGTACGATTAACAAGTTGTGAACCGATCACACATGAAACACAACCACCACACATGAAACACAACCACCACACATGAAACACAACCATCACACATGAAACACAGCCATCACACATGAAATACAACCATCACACATGATACACAACCACCACACATGAAACACAACCACCACACATGAAACACAACCACCACACATAAAACATAACCATCACACATGAAATACAACCATCACACATGAAACACAACCACCACACATGAAACACAACCACCACACATGAAACACAGCCATCACACATGAAACACAACCACCACACATCAAACACAACCATCACACATGAAACACAACCACCACACATGAAACACAACCACCACACATGAAACACAGCCATCACACATGAAATACAACCATCACACATGAAACACAACCACCACACATGAAACACAACCATCACACATGAAACACTACCATCACACATGAAACACAACCATCATACATGAAACACAACCATCATACATGAAACACAGCCACCACACATGAAACACTACCATCACACATGAAACACTACCATCACACATCAAACACAGCCATCACACATGAAACACAACCACCACACATTAAACACTACCATCACACATGAAACACAACCACCACACATGAAACACAACCACCACACATGAAACACAACCATCACACATGAAACACAACCATCACACATGAAACACTACCATCACACATCAAACACAGCCATCACACATGAAACACAACCACCACACATGAAACACAGCCATCACACATGGAATACAACCATCACACATGAAACACAACCACCACACATGAAACACAGCCATCACACATGAAACACAACCACCACACATCAAACACAACCATCACACATGAAACACTACAATCACACATGAAATACAACCATCACACATGAAACACAACCACCACACATGAAACACAACCACCACACATGAAACACAGCCATCACACATGAAACACAGCCAACACACATGAAACACAACCATCACATATGAAACACAGCCATCACACATGAAATACAACCATCACACATGAAACACAACCACCACACATGAAACACAACCACCACACATGAAACACAGCCATCACACATGAAACACAACCACCACACATGAAAAACAACAATCACATATGAAACACAGCCATCACACATGAAACACAACCACCACACATGAAACACAACCATCACATATGAAACACAGCCATCACACATGAAACACAACCACCACACATGAAACACAACCACCACACATGAAACACAACCACCACACATAAAACATAACCATCACACATGAAACACTACCATCACACATGAAATACAACCATCACACATGAAACACAACCACCACACATGAAACACAACCACCACACATCAAACACAGCCATCACACATGAAAAACAACCACCACACATGAAACACAGCCATCACACATGAAACACAACCATCACACATGAAACACAACCATCACACATGAAACACTACCATCACACATGTAACACAACCATCACACATGAAACACAACCATCACACATGAAACACAACCATCACACATGAAACACTACCATCACACATGAAACACAACCATCACACATGAAACACAACCATCACACATCAAACACAACCATCACACATGAAACACAACCATCACACATCAAACACAACCACCACACATGAAACACAGCCATCACACATGAAACACAACCATCACACATGAAACACAACCATCACACATGAAACACAACCATCACATATGAAACACAGCCATCACACATGAAATACAACCACCACACATGAAACACAACCATCACACATGAAACACTACCATCACACATGAAACACAACCATCACACATGAAACACAACCACCACACATGAAACACAACCACCACACATAAAACATAACCATCACACATGAAACACTACCATCACACATGAAATACAACAATCACACATGAAACACAACCACCACACATGAAACACAACCACCAGACATGAAACACAGCCATCACATATGAAACACAACCACCACACATCAAACACAACCATCACACATGAAACACAGCCATCACACATGAAACACAACCACCACACATGAAACACAGCCATCACACATGAAACACAACCATCACACATGAAACACAACCATCACACATGAAACACAACCACCACACATGAAACACAGCCATCACATATGAAACACAGCCATCACACATGAAATACAACCATCACACATGAAACACAACCACCACACATGAAACACAACCACCACACATGAAACACAGCCATCACACATGAAATACAACCACCACACATGAAACACAACCATCACATATGAAACACAGCCATCACACATGAAACACAACCACCACACATGAAACACAACCATCACATATGAAACACAGCCATCACACATGAAACACAACCACCACACATGAAACACAACCACCACACATGAAACACAACCACCACACATAAAACACAACCATCACACATGAAATACAACCACCACACATGAAACACAACCATCACACATGAAACACTACCATCACACATGAAACACAACCATCACACATGAAACACAACCACCACACATGAAACACAACCACCACACATGAAACACAACCACCACACATAAAACATAACCATCACACATGAAACACTACCATCACACATGAAATACAACCATCACACATGAAACACAACCACCACACATGAAACACAACCACCAGACATGAAACACAGCCATCACATATGAAACACAACCACCACACATCAAACACAACCATCACACATGAAACACAGCCATCACACATGAAACACAACCACCACACATGAAACACAGCCATCACACATGAAACACAACCATCACACATGAAACACAACCATCACACATGAAACACAACCACCACACATGAAACACAGCCATCACACATGAAACACAACCATCACACATGAAACACAACCATCACACATGAAACACAACCATCACACATGAAACACAACCACCACACATGAAACACAGCCATCACACATGAAACACTACCATCACACATGAAATACAACCACCACACATGAAACACAGCCATCACACATGAAACACAACCATCACACATGAAACACAGCCATCACACATGAAACACAACCATCACACATGAAACACAACCACCACACATGAAACACAGCCATCACACATGAAACACTACCATCACACATGAAATACAACCACCACACATGAAACACAGCCATCACACATGAAACACAGCCATCACACATGAAACACAACCATCACACATGAAACACAGCCATCACACATGAAACACAACCATCACACATGAAACACAACCACCACACATGAAACACAACCACCACACATGAAACACAACCATCACACATCAAACACAACCATCACACATCAAACACAACCATCACACATGAAACACAACCACCACACATGAAACACAACCACCACACATGAAACACAACCATCACACATGAAACACAACCATCACACATGAAACACAACCACCACACATGAAACACAACCATCACACATGAAACACAACCATCACACATGAAACACAACCACCACACATCAAACACAACCATCACACATCAAACACAACCATCACACATGAAACACAACCATCACACATGAAACACAACCACCACACATGAAACACAACCATCACACATCAAACACAACCATCACACATGAAACACTACCATCACACATGAAACACAACCATCACACATGATACACAACCATCACACATCAAACACAACCATCACACATGAAACACAACCATCACACATGAAACACAACCATCACACATCAAACACTACCATCACACATCAAACACAACCATCACATATGAAACACAGCCATCACACATGAAACACAACCATCACACATGAAACACAACCATCACACATGAAACACAACCATCATACATGAAACACAACCACCACACATGAAACACAACCATCACACATGAAACACAACCACCACACATGAAACACAACCATCACATATGAAACACAACCATCACACATCAAACACAGCCATCACACATGAAACACAAACATCACACATGAAACACAACCACCACACATCAAACACAACCATCACACATCAAACACAACCATCACACATGAAACACAACCACCACACATGAAACACAACCACCACACATGAAACACAACCATCACACATCAAACACAACCACCACACATGAAACACAACCATCACACATCAAACACAACAATCACACATCAAACACAACCACCACACATGAAACACAACCACCACACATGAAACACTACCATCACACATGAAACACAACCATCACACATGAAACACAACCATCACACATGAAACACAACCACCACACATGAAACACAACCATCACACATCACACACAACCATCACACATCAAACACAACCATCACACATCAAACACAACCACCACACATGAAACACAACCATCACACATGAAACACAGCCATCACACATGAAACACAACCATCACACATGAAACACAACCACCACACATGAAACACAACCATCACACATGAAACACAACCATCACACATGAAACACAACCACCACACATGAAACACAGCCATCACACATGAAACACTACCATCACACATGAAATACAACCACCACACATGAAACACAGCCATCACACATGAAACACAGCCATCACACATGAAACACAACCATCACACATGAAATACAGCCATCACACATGAAACACAACCATCACACATGAAACACAACCACCACACATGAAACACAACCATCACACATCAAACACAACCATCACTCATCAAACACAACCACCACACATGAAACACTACCATCACACATGAAACACAACCACCACACATGAAACACAACCACCACACATGAAACACAACCACTACACATGAAACACAACCATCACACATGAAACACAACCATCACACATCAAACACAACCATCACATATGAAACACAACCATCACACATGAAACATAACCGTCACACATGAAACACAGCCATCACACATGAAACACTACCATCACACATGAAACACAACCACCACACATGAAACACAACCACCACACATGAACCACAACCATCACACATGAAACACAACCATCACACATCAAACACAACCACCACACATGAAACATAGCCATCACACATGAAACATAACCATCACACATGAAACACAGCCATCACACATGAAACACTACCATCACACATGAAACACAACCATCACAAATGAAACACAACCACCGCACATGAAACACAACCACCACACATGAAACACAACCACCACACATGAAACACAACCACCACACATGAAACACAACCATCACACATGAAACACAACCATCATACATGAAACACAACCACCACACATGAAACACAACCATCACACATGAAACACAACCACCACACATGAAACACAACAATCACATATGAAACACAACCATCACACATCAAACACAGCCATCACACATGAAACACAACCATCACACATGAAACACAACCACCACACATCAAACACAACCATCACACATCAAACACAACCATCACACATGAAACACAACCACCACACATGAAACACAACCACCACGCATGAAACACAACCATCACACATCAAACACAACCACCACACATGAAACACAACCATCACACATCAAACACAACCATCACACATCAAACACAACCATCACACATGAAACACAACCACCACACATGAAACACAACCATCACACATCAAACACAACCATCACACATCAAACACAACAATCACACATCAAACACAACCACCACACATGAAACACAACCACCACACATGAAACACTACCATCACACATGAAACACAACCATCACACATGAAACACAACCATCACACATGAAACACAACCACCACACATGAAACACAACCATCACACATCAAACACAACCATCACACATCAAACACAACAACCACACATGAAACACTACCACCACACATGAAACACAACCATCACATATGAAACACAACCACCACACATCAAACACAGCCATCACACATGAAACACAACCATCACACATGAAACACAACCACCACACATGAAACACAACCACCACACATGAAACACAACCATCACACATCAAACACAGCCATCACACATGAAACACAACCATCACACATGAAACACAACCGCCACACATGAAACACAACCATCACACATCAAACACAACCATCACACATGAAACACAACCATCACACATCAAACACAACCACCACACACGAAACACAACCATCACACATGAAACATAACCATCACACATGAAACACAATCATCACACATGAAACACAACCATCACACATGAAACACAACCATCACACATGAAACAACCACCACACATGAAACACAACCACCACACATGAAACACAACCATCACACATGAAACACAACCATCACACATCAAACACAACCATCACACATGAAACACAACCACCACACATGAAACACAACCACCACACATGAAACACAACCATCACACATCAAACACAACCATCACACATCAAACACAACAATCACACATCAAACACAACCACCACACATGAAACACTACCATCACACATGAAACACAACCATCACACATGAAACACAACCATCACACATGAAACACAACCACCACACATGAAACACAACCATCACACATCACACACAGCCATCACACATGAAACACAACCACCACACATGAAACACAACCACCACACATGAAACACAACCATCACACATGAAACACAACCACCACACATCAAACACAACCACCACACATGAAACACAACCATCACACATGAAACACAACCATCACACATGAAACACAACCATCACACATCAAACACAACCATCACACATGAAACACAACCACCACACATGAAACATAACCACCATACATGAAACACAACCATCACACATGAAACACAACCATCACACATGAAACACAGCCACCACACATGAAACACAACCATCACACATGAAACACAACCACCACACATGAAACACAACCACCACACATGAAACACAACCACCACACATGAAACACAACCATCACACATGAAACACAACCATCATACATGAAACACAACCATCATACATGAAACACAACCACCACACATGAAACACAACCATCACACATCAAACACAACCATCACACATGAAACAAAACCATCACACATGAAACACAACCATCACACATCAAACACAACCATCACACATGAAACACAACCATCACACATGAAACACAACCATCACACATGAAACACAACCACCACACATGAAACACAACCATCACACATCAAACACAACCATCACACATGAAACACAACCATCACAATTCAAACACAACCATCCAACATGAAACACAACCATCACATGAAACACAACCATCACACATGAAACACAACCATCACACATCAAACACAACCATCACACATCAAACACAACCACCACACATGAAACACAACCATCACACATCAAACACAACCATCACACATGAAACACAACCATCACACATGAAACACAACCATCATACATGAAACACAACCATCACACATGAAACACAACCACCACACATGAAACACAACCATCACACATGAAACACAACCACCACACATGAAACACTACCATCACACATGAAACACAACCACCACACATGAAACACAGCCATCACACATGAAACACAACCATCACACATGAAACACAACCACCACACATGAAACACAACCATCACACATGAAACACAACCACCACACATGAAACACAACCATCACACATGAAACACTACCATCACACATGAAACACAACCACCACACATGAAACACAACCACCACACATGAAACACTACCATCACACATGAAACACAACCATCACACATCAAACACAACCATCACAAATGAAACACAGCCATCACACATGAAACATAACCATCACACATGAAACACAGCCATCACACATCAAACACAACCACCACATATGAAACATAACCATCACACATGAAACACAGCCATCACACATCAAACACAGCCATCACACATGAAACACAGCCATCACACATGAAACACAGCCATCACACATCAAACACAGCCATCACAAATGAAACACAGCCATCACACATGAAACACAGCCATCACACATCAAACACAACCATCACACATGAAACACAACCATCACACATGAAACACAACCATCACACATGAAACATAACCATCACACATGAAACACAGCCATCACACATCAAACACAACCACCACATATGAAACATAAACATCACACATGAAACACAGCCATCACACATGAAACACAGCCTTCACACATGAAACACAGCCATCACACATCAAACACAGCCATCACAAATGAAACACAGCCATCACACATGAAACACAGCCATCACACATCAAACACAGCCATCACACATCAAACACAGCCATCACAAATGAAACACAGCCATCACACATGAAACACAGCCATCACACATCCAACACAGCCATCACACATGAAACATAACCATCACACATGAAACACAACCATCACACATCAAACACAACCACCACATATGAAACACAACCATCACACATGAAACACAACCATCACACATGAAACACAGCCATCACACATGAAACATAACCATCACACATGAAACATAACCATCACACATGAAACACAGCCATCACACATGAAACATAACCATCACACATGAAACACAACCATCACACATGAAACACAGCCATCACACATGAAACACAACCATCACACATGAAACACAACCATCACACATGAAACACAGCCATCACACATGAAACATAACCATCACACATGAAACATAACCATCACACATGAAACACAGCCATCACACATGAAACACAGCCATCACACATGAAACACAACCATCACACATGAAACACAACCATCACAAATGAAACACAGCCATCACACATGAAACATAACCATCACACATGAAACATAACCATCACACATGAAACACAGCCATCACACATGAAACATAACCATCACACATGAAACACAACCATCACACATGAAACACAACCACCACACATGAAACACAACCACCACACATGAAACACAACCACCACACATGAAACACAACCATCACACATCAAACACAGCCATCACACATGAAACACAGCCATCACACATCAAACACAACCATCACACATCAAACACAACCATCACACATGAAACACAGCTATCACACATGAAACACAACCATCACACATCAAACACAGCCATCACACATGAAACACAGCCATCACACATGAAACACAACCATCACACATGAAACACAACCATCACACATGAAACACAGCCACCACACATGAAACACAACCATCACACATGAAACACAACCATCACACATGAAACACAGCCATCACACATGAAACATAACCATCACACATGAAACATAACCATCACACATGAAACACAGCCATCACACATGAAACATAACCATCACACATGAAACACAGCCATCACACATGAAACACAGCCATCACACATCAAACTCAACCATCACACATGAAACACAACCATCACACATGAAACACAACCATCACACATCAAACACAACCATCACACATGAAACACAACCATCACACATGAAACACAACCATCACATATGAAACACAACCACCACACATGAAACACAACCATCACACATGAAACACAACCACCACACATGAAACACAACCATCACACATGAAACACAACCACCACACATGAAACACAATCATCACACATGAAACACAACCATCACACATGAAACACTACCATCACACATGAAACACAACCATCACACATGAAACACAACCATCACACATGAAACATAACCACCACACATGAAACACAACCATCACACATGAAACACAACCATCACACATGAAACACAACCATCACACATGAAACACAACCATCACACATGAAACACAACCATCACATATGAAACACAACCATCACACATGAAACACAGCCACCACACATGAAACACAACCATCACACATGAAACACAACCATCACACATGAAACACTACCATCACACATGAAACACAACCATCACACATGAAACACAACCATCACACATGAAACACAACCATCACACATGAAACACAACCATCACATATGAAACACAACCATCACACATGAAACTCAACCATCACACATGAAACACAACCATCACACATGAAACACTACCATCACACATCAAACACAGCCATCACACATGAAACACAACCATTACACATGAAACACAGCCATCACATATGAAACACAACCATCACACATGAAACACAACCATCACACATCAAACACAACCATCACACATGAAACACTACCATCACACATGAAACACAACCATCACACATGAAACACAACCACCAGACATGAAACACAACCATCACACATGAAACACAACCACCACACATGAAACACAACCATCACACATGAAACATAACCACCACACATGAAACACAACCATCACACATGAAACACAACCATCACACATGAAACACAACCACCACACATGAAACACAACCATCACACATGAAACACTACCATCACACATCAAACACAACCATCACACATGAAACACTACCATCACACATCAAACACAACCATCACACATGAAACACAACCACCACACATGAAACACAACCATCACACATGAAACACAACCACCACACATGAAACACAACCATCACACATGAAACATAACCATCACACATGAAACACTACCATCACACATCAAACACAACCATCACACATGAAACACAGCCATCACATATGAAACACAACCATCACACATGAAACACAACCATCACACATGAAACACTACCATCACACATCAAACACAACCATCACACATGAAACACAACCATCACACATGAAACACAACCATCACACATGAAACATAACCACCACACATGAAACACAACCAACACACATGAAACACAACCATCACACATGAAACACAACCATCACACATGAAATACAACCATCACACATCAAACACAGCCATCACACATCAAACACAACCATCACGCATGAAACACAACCATCACACATGAAACACAACCATCAGACATCAAACACAACCATCACACATGAAACACAACCACCACACATGAAACACAACCATCACACATCAAACACAACCATCACACATCAAACACAGCCATCACACATGAAACATAAGCACCATACATGAAACACAACCATCACACATGAAACACAACCATCACACATGAAACACAACCATCACACATGAAACACAACCACCACATATGAAACACAACCACCACACATGAAACACAACCATCAGACATCAAACACAACCATCACACATGAAACACAACCACCACACATGAAACACAACCATCACACATCAAACACAACCATCACACATCAAACACAACCACCACACATGAAACACAACCATCACACATGAAACACAACCATCACACATGAAACACAACCATCACACATGAAACACAACCACCACACATGAAACACAACCATCACACATGAAACACAACCATCACACATGAAACACAACCACCACACATCAAACACAACCATCACACATGAAACACAACCATCACACATGAAACACAACCACCACACATGAAACACAACCATCACACATCAAACACAACCATCACACATGAAACACTACCATCACACATGAAACACAACCATCACACATCAAACACAACCATCACACATCAAACACAACCATCACATATGAAACACAGCCATCACACATGAAACACAACCATCACACATGAAACACAACCATCACACATGAAACACAACCATCACACATCAAACACAAGCATCACACATGAAACACAACCACCACACATGAAACACAACCATCACACATGAAACACAACCATCACACATGAAACACAACCATCACACATGAAACACAACCACCACACATGAAACACAACCATCACACATGAAACACAACCACCACACATCAAACACAACCATCACACATCAAACACAGCCATCACACATGAAACATAACCACCATACATGAAACACAACCATCACACATGAAACACAACCATCACACATGAAACACAACCATCACACATGAAACACAACCACCACACATGAAACACAACCATCAGACATCAAACACAACCATCACACATGAAACACAACCACCACACATGAAACACAACCATCACACATCAAACACAACCATCACACATCAAACACAACCATCACACATGAAACACAACCACCACACATGAAACACAACCACCACACATGAAACACAACCATCACACATGAAACACAACCATCACACATGAAACACAACCATCACACATGAAACACAACCACCACACATGAATCACAACCACCACACATGAAACACAACCATCACACATGAAACACAACCACCATACATCAAACACAACCATCACACATCAAACACAACCATCACACATGAAACACAACCATCACACATGAAACACAACCACCACACATGAAACACAACCATCACACATCAAACACAACCATCACATATGAAACACTACCATCACACATGAAACACAACCATCACACATCAAACACAACCATCACACATCAAACACAACCATCACACATGAAACACAACCATCACACATGAAACACAACCATCACACATCAAACACTACCATCACACATCAAACACAACCATCACATATGAAACACAGCCATCACACATGAAACACAACCATCACACATGAAACACAACCATCACACATGAAACACAACCATCACACATCAAACACAACCATCACACATGAAACACAACCACCACACTTGAAACACAACCATCACACATGAAACACAACCATCACACATGAAACACAACCACCACACATGAAACACAACCATCACACATGAAACATAACCATCACACATGAAACACAACCACCACACATCAAACACAACCACCACACATGAAACACAACCATCACACATGAAACACAACCATCACACATGAAACACAACCATCACACATGAAACACAACCATCACACATGAAACACAACCACCACACATGAAACACAACCATCACACATGAAACACAACCACCACACATGAAACACAACCATCACACATGAAACACAACCATCACACATGAAACACAACCATCACACATGAAACACAACCATCACACATGAAACACAACCATCACACATGAAACACAACCATCACACATGAAACACAACCATCACACATCAAACACAACCACCACACATGAAACACAACCATCACACATGAAACACAACCACCACACATGAAACACAACCATCACACATGAAACACAACCACCACACATGAAACACAACCATCACACATGAAACACTACCATCACACATCAAACACAACCATCACACATGAAACACAACCACCACACATGAAACACAACCACCACACATGAAACACTACCATCACACTTGAAACACAACCATCACACATGAAACATAACCATCACACATGAAACACAACCACCACACATCAAACACAACCACCACACATGAAACACAACCATCACACATGAAACACAACCATCACACATGAAACACAACCATCACACATGAAACACAACCATCACACATCAAACACAACCACCACACATGAAACACAACCATCACACATGAAACACAACCACCACACATGAAACACAACCATCACACATGAAACACAACCACCACACATGAAACACAACCATCACACATGAAACACTACCATCACACATCAAACACAACCATCACACATGAAACACAACCACCACACATGAAACACAACCACCACACATGAAACACTACCATCACACATCAAACACAACCATCAAACATGAAACACAACCACCACACATGAAACACAACCATCACACATGAAACACAACCATCACACATGAAACACAACCATCACACATGAAACACAGCCATCACACATGAAACACAACCATCACACATGAAACACAACCACCACACATGAAACACAACCACCACACATGAAACACAACCACCACACATGAAACACAACCATCACATATGAAACACAGCCATCAATTTTTTGTACAGGAAATTTTGTTTCTTGTTCCCAGTTTACTGAATTATGGAAAAATAGATTACAAAATGAAAACTTTTAAAAATGCCCTAAAATTACTAAATATTATTGAATCATCAGTGAGTTAATGCACGCAATGTTATCTGCTACTAACACACTGTATTATTCTTTGATTCTTATTTCATTCTATGATTGCTATAAAATACACAAGCTGGCACATCGCTAGTTCGTGACATTCCAACATGCATAAGATTTAATTTGATGTATCAATAGAAGGTTGGTTTGTTCCTCTATTTAGGGACAGCGTTTGTACAATCTGTCTGATAACCAGTGATAATTGTGATGACTGTATTAGTGAGTGTTATCTGTGATTCGGGTAGAAGGACTGCAGACGAACAATTTTTCAAGAACTCCTACTTTTGCTATCAAATGCTACTGTCAACGTCACCTAGGCGCGAACTTCGCTACTAGATGCCTTCGCAACTAGCACCTGGCGGTGAAAGTTGGAACTTAATAGAGCGTTAATCAAATCTAACCTACAAATTTAGCTTCACACAATTGTAGTTAGTGGAAGGTTCTTTTACCTGCCGTAAGTCTATGACATGGGCCCGCCGGCTTTACTTCCCCTCCGAAGGAAGGCATACTGAGAGATTTTTAACGCTCTTGAAAAATCTGACGACTTCGGCCAGGTTTGAACTCGCGACCTTGGGCATAGAAGCTCAGCATGCTGCCAACTACACCACAGAAGCTACCCTCAATATTGGAACATTGACTGCATTCGGGAGACCAAGTGGAGATGGCTACGAGTGATCCATGTTGGGTCTCTACTCTCCATCAGAGAACCCTTGCACAAGATGGGAGCCAACCACGTCGGGAACAAGAACCACGACCTTGGTCCGTCAATCCACTTACGCAATCGGAAAGAGGGACAAGACGACCGGGTAACGATAATGACATTCCTCCATCAGAGGCGTTCCCAGGACAAGCACTATCAGACGGTCGTGGATCGAAAGCAATAAACAAATTAATGTTGTTTAACTAATGGACTAGATGACAACACGTTTCATAAGAGGATCTAAAAACAAAAGGTGAACATATATATATATATTAAAAACGACGAAGTTAACCAAGATACAAAGTTTTAATTTATTTTACAAACAAAACGTTTTCCATTAACTTACATCTTCAGAAAATAATAAATATCAAACTTCGAAACTCAAAGATCAATAAATTACAAGCAGGGAGGGAGAAAGTGAAGGGCGAATGAATTACACTAAAGGGAATACATTCCACCTTTCACTAGTTGACAACTACAAGTGAATTACATTTTCAATACATCCAATCAAGGAACTATAATTTTCGATTAACGCTATTAAAACGAAAGTGCTCTATCCCTTCTTGTTTTAAATGGAACGATCGCAACGCAACTTTAACTCAACAGGGTAGGGCCTACCTGCTCGTACAATGCCATTAACGATAATATCATCATAGTACATTTCTGCCCACCAATTGGCTACAGCAATGATCACAGCCTTATATAACCCTTGAACTTCAAACTTGGAACAGTCACCAAAACAAAACCCACCCTTACACAAATAGTTTATCATTTCACAACCTCAACAAAAGAACAATACATAAAACCCAACACACTTACAATTACCAATCAAATCCAAGCTGACGTTACTCCATCGCACGCAGGACCACACATGCCAAACGCTTTACTAGTGACTGGTTCAACAGAATTACATCATCATCATCATCATTTCCCCTTATCCAGCTCCTGCCGGGTCGGGGTATTTATGGCACTTCTCCACTTTCCTCTTTCCTTCCACAATTCTTCTTCCACGATCTTGTCCCAGTCCAGATTCCTTTTTCTCACGCTGTTCTTCACTGAATCGATCCACCTTGTTCTAGGTCTTCCTCTTGGTCTCTTACCCTTGCACTTCGCCTCCAGCATCTGTCTTGGTATTCTATTTTCCTCCATCCTCTTTACATGTCCAAACCACCTTAGTTTATTCTTCTCAATTCTCTCATTTAGTTTTCCCATCCCAACTTCCTTCCTAACATCTTCATTCCTCACTCGGTCTTTCCTTGTCTTACCTATCATACTTCTTAGGAATTTCATTTCACTGGCTTGGATTTTACTCTCTTGCCTGCTTGTTAGGGTCCAAGTCTCAGCTGCATAAGTTTATTTTTTATTTATTTATTTATTTACATAGGTCCCAATGAGCCTGAGCTCGTGTTAGGGACAATCAAGTAACATAGTTACAGCATGGCATATATATAATTTTTGTAACATTATTGTTTGGTTTAATAGTAACTTAGATTGCTAGTGACTAACTTTACAGAGATAATACGGTATGATACATTGCATTGCTTAAGGCTATTGTACATGGGCTATTCATTCCTTAATAGGAAGTCTTTTGTTTTCCTCTTAAATGTTTTTATAGAGAAACTTTCCCTTATGCCTAATGGTAGCGAGTTGTATTCTTTTATTATAGAGGACATAATTCCTTTAGTTCCAAATTTAATGGATTGGGAATGGCTGGTGAATATTTGATTTACTCCTCTTGTTGCATAATGATGAATGTCATTTGCATGGGTAAAATGGATGTGTGTGTGTATCACTTTGTTTTCTAATTTGTATACAAATACTGTTGCTGACATAGCTATTTGTTTTTGCAGTGGCATAATTTTAGTTCCTGAGTACAATTCATTTGAGGGTGTGAGCCAAGGTAATCCAAAGATAGATTTTATAGCACGTTTCTGGAGTATCTCAAGTTCTTTTATCAGCTCCTTCTTACAATATCCCCATATGAAATTCATGTACATTAGATGTGAATGTATCAGAGCAAAGTATATATTTTTCAATTGTTGGCTAGTAAGACAGCTATATCTTAATCTGAAAATAATACCAATTAAAGGGCTGATTTTATGTTTTACATTTTCTACATGATTTTCCCAGGTTAGTGTACTATCTAGTGTGATACCTAAGTATGTTGCCGATTTAACCCTTTCTATTTCTTTGTTGGCTATGTTGACTATGTTTGTGGTCTCAATCTTGTATGATGGTTTATGGAAGAATAAATATTTTGTTTTAGTGATATTGATAACCATTTTGTGTGCTCTCAACCAATCCACCAGCTTATTGAGATCATAATTAATATTTAGCATAATTTCCTGTTCAGATGTTCCCAGATAGAGTATAAAAATATCATCTGCAAATAGTTTAAGCTTGCCTTTCAATTCTAATAATACTATATCATTAATATAGGCCAAGAAAAGAATTGGTCCTAAGACAGAACCTTGAGGTACTCCTGTGTCAATTCTCATTTGAGACCCTTTTACATTATCGATTGCAACATATTGTTTTCTGTTAGTGAGGTAGTTCTTGAACCAATCATGTGCCACTCCTCTGATGCCTGCAAATTCTAGTTTATTAAGGAGAATCTTATGGTTAACCAGATCGAATGCTTTTTGAAGGTCAATTAGTACACCAGCAGCTAGTTTGTTTTCATCTAATGCCTTTTCTACATCAGTTACTACTTCAAATATAGCACTATCAGCTCCTCTATTTGGAATAAACCCATATTGGCAGTTTGCAAAGTAATCATTTTTCATGAAGAAATTCATAAGTCTTCGTTTAACAACGCTTTCTAGAACCTTGCTGATGGCAGATATAATATTAATGGGTCTGTAATTTGATGGGTGGGTTTTGTCCCCTTTTTTGTAGATCGGGACCACCCTAGAGACTTTACAGGCATCGGGGAATATACCAGTCATCAGTGAAAGATTTATTATTTTGACAAGATATGGTGTAAGGCCCTCAAGACACAATTGTAGCATGACATTAGTAGTGTTGTCCTCACTTATATTGTTTTTGTGTTTTAGGGAGTTTATAATTGATTGTATTTCATTAGCATCAGTAGGTAACATAAAGATTGTCTTAGTGCTAGTAGTATTTTTATAGCTTGTTATGCCCGAGGTAGAACCGTTTCCTTGATTTTCCCATATACTGTTAGCAATATTGACATAATATTTATTAATTTCATCACATATATTTTCCTTTTTTTCGACATTTGTGCCATCGACTATAAGTTTGACAATTTCATTTTTCCCCTTCTTTGGCCTATTTAACATCTCATTAACAACACTCCACACTTCCCTCTGATTATTTGCATTTTGAATTTTTTGGTCAAAGTAGTTTCTTTGTAGGTTTCTCTTAAGTTTTGTAACTTGGTTGCTAATAATTTTATATTCTTCTAAAATTTCTGCAGATGGATTTTTAACTTTGGTTTTTGTATATATCTTATCTTTCCTGTGTATTAGTGCTAAAAGATCTTGTGTGATCCAGGGTTTTATTGGTGGGGCACTTGGCTCCTTATTCGTATATTTCATAGTACAGGCTTCTATTCCTTTATTAATAAAATCACAGAATTTATTGTAGTAGTCATTGATGTTAGTTTCATTGCATACAAATTCTTGAGTTATTAAATATTTATTAAGTTTTTTGTAGTTTATTTTATCCTTTTCTATTGGCCTATCATCACATATTGAGTTCCTGTTTATCTTTTTGTTTCTCATTTCACAGATGAGTAAATGGTGATCACTCAAATCATTATCAATATTATAGACATTACATATTTTGTCACAGTCATTCGCCAATACATGATCAATTAGAGTAGAGCTAGTTTGTGTTACACGAGTTGGATATTTTGTATTACATAAGACTAGACCGTATGATTTGACTAGGTTAATATAACTACTAGTATATCTGTCCCCAAATAATAGATCGATATTCATATCACCTAGCATTATAACAGGATTCGTTGAGTAAGAACTAATAATTACTTCGAGATCAGTTAGAAAGTGTGGAATGTTGCTTTTATGAGGGTTATAAGCAGTGATTATATTGTATTCTTGATGGCCTTTTCTCACAGTAATGTGCAGTATGCTGTGGGTGGAATTTATTTCCTTTACAAGGGTACTGCTACATTTGTTTGAAATATACAAAGATACTCCCCCTCCAGCTTGCTTTCTAACTATGTGATATGCAACATATTTCTTAATATTGAAAAACATTTTTGTTTGTTCTGTTAACCAATTTTCTGAGATTGCTAGGACATCTACACCTTTGATTCTGTCTAACATTATTTGGATATCATCGAACTTGTTTTTTATGCTATGTGCATTTATGTGTACGCATTTTAGTGTACTGGTATCGGTTATTATCTGTTTACTGTCCTTAATTTTATAATAATCGCTAAGTGTATTACAGTTACACTCGGTTAATTCTAGTGTATTATTATTTGCATTACCTAAAAAATTTAATTTCTGTAATTCTAGTTCCATATGGGATAATACTTAGTAGATATCTTACTATTACATTGATTTTAGTTTGAGAGGGCGAGTTCATCCAGTATTTCAGCACTTGATATAAGCTTTGAGGGTCCATTTTGATTTTTCCGAATGTATATTTTGCAGTCTCTGACCCAAGTTGCAAAGATTTTTCCCTGTTGTCTCAATTCACGGCACTTTTTGGCGATGGTTTCATTTCTTGGGGTCAGGTGTTCATTGATATATATATTACCACCATCACTGTAACCAATTTCACTCGTCTTCAGGGTCTTCTTTTGTCTTCTGCTACTGAGAATCTCTTCCTTCTTCCACCTATTATTTAATTTCACAATTATCGGTTGAGGCCCAGGCTTTGACGACGGGAGGCGGTGAGCTGCGTCTATGTTTGCCCTGGTGATTTCAACTCCTAACGTCTTGCCAATGTCCGAGATTTTGTGAAATACATCCTCCTCTCTTTCAGTGGGTATTCCATACACTATCAAGTTGTTCTTGCGCTGGTACTGTTTTAGTTCCTCCAATTCATTGATAGCTCTAGATGCTGCCATTTCTGCGTCCTTGACGGTTTTTCTCTCTTTCTTCAGAGTTTCAATTTCCCGGTGGAGTTCATCATACTTTTCTGATAAGAAAGTTGCTAGTTTTCTTACCTCGTGGTTTTCTTCTCTCATCGCCGAAAGGGATTCCTCAAGTTTCTGGGAGAAAGATGCCATAACCTCTTTGAGGTTAGGTTGCGGGAGGCAGTCTTCACGATTGCATGACCATTTAAAAGTATCATCTTTCCGGAATTGTTGGTAAGTGTCATTACTAGGGATAGGAAAAATTCGCGATCGCGAATTTCGCGAATTTTTAAAAGAAGTCATACACAGGTGATAATGTGTTATAATAACCCTAAAAATGGCAAAAATAAATGTTTTTGAGCTCGCGAATTTTCGCGAATTTCGCATTAAACGCGAATTTTCACGAATTTCGCATGAAAACGCGAATTTTAGCTTTTTTCGTTTTTTTCTTTATAGTGCTCTTCCGATAATTCGCGGCAATTAATGCACAAATTTCCGCGATTTTTTGAAAGCCGCGAAATATTTGCAATAATGTTTTTAAGCCAGGCAAAAAGAAAACTATTGGTTAAAATATTGAAATGTATTTTAAGAACATGCAGAAAAAAATAATTATAATACTTTATGTTCGACCCTGACTATTATATGTCAGAAAACGGTACTATAATGAGGCTCATTATAACACTATTTTGCATTATGAAACAGTTCCTCCCACCAATCAGAGCTCAAGAAACAGTTGTTTGACCAATTAGATAATTAGATGCACTGAGTTCCACGGCCTTCTAATTTAAATGTCACTGCCTGGCCTAGTGTCATAGTAGGGTAATCGAGGAGGCCATGGTCAAATACAAGGCATTCTCTACGTCTCATGCGCTCTGTTCAGTACATAAAACTGGTGAAATCTCTACAGATATTTATGAATATTTATGTTCGAACATGAAATAGTTATAATAATTATCGTCGAACATAAACAGTCGTATGCAACTCGCCTATAATGGTAATTAAGACACTCGTATGGAAATTATAAGACTCGCATACGCTCGTTTTATAAACTTACTCGTGTCTTAATTATTGCCATTATAGGCACGTTGCATAATGTACTAGTATAACATAGTATTGTAAGACACACTACAAAGATTAGGCCTACACCAATATTAAAAACTAAGAGAAATGACTGTCATCACTTTTTGTTTCTTAGATAGTTTATTTTTTCTAGTTTTAGATTGTACAATTCTGAAGAAAACAATATATGAGTACGAAAATTCATCTCGATTTTCTATATAAGAGATAAGTGTGACTATAGACACACTAGCTTGACTGTGGGAACTTTCGGGATTTCCGTTGCATCACTCCTTCACTTGACATGCACTGGAACTCAGTTTACCTCACCGACAGTCAAATTCCATACAATATCCTCATCGCTTTCATGTCTGAAACCATGATCGTCTTTATCGAAGTCTAACTACTGAATGTCACTTTCTTCTGCATCTTGGCATTCATCCAGGTTTTGCCCTAATGTCATCGTAGTGAGACCACCTTGCCGATTTAAAATATCGTCGTCACAGAAGCTGACAAAGGCTTGTTTTTGTGCGACTGTAGTAGCGGTAATTTTCTCTCATGACTTGACTGCATGGAGAGCATCCAACAAACAAGGAATGATCGGAAACTTAACGGTAGATAGCGGACCTCGCTTTCTGCATACAGCGATCTTTATCAATCTCATCCTGGTAAGTTACTAACTTATTGAGGTTTTAAGGACCAGAACAGCAAGGTCACCTCCCCGTTCATCCTAGTAACTACTCGACGCGTGGCGTCATATAGTGCGCCTTTCAGACATGAATATCTAGATGGCAAGTATCCATATCCAAATGTGCCACTGTTTCCTGAACCAGTCTTAACCAGGTGGTCTTCTTGGTTTCATTCAGTAGTGTACCTGTCAGAGTACTTGAAAGATATCGTGCAATTTATGAATGAAGTAGTAGGGACTAATAACTGTGGTGTTGATTTCCTGAACAATGTTTCACATGACGAAATACTTGAGATTCAAAGAATTTGGCACAGACATTACTAAACTCATCCCAGTCTTATCAGACTGTTCACCTTCTAGATGGACATCTACGGAGAATTCAGCAAGCCCTTAAACTTGTTGTTTCTGGAAATTACGGTACCAACATTAAGGAGCTGTTGGAGGGTTGTGGAAATGAGTTAAAAGGAGAGAAAATACATCCAGTTTTAGTAAACGCTGGGTCCCATGCTCTTAGAATATTAATCAGCCTGAGATCCGTTGACCCTGGCAACAAGATTTACAAATGTGTGCGTTTGATCCAGCAGAAATAGTGCCAATGAACATCAATGAGGACCTTGCAAAGAAAATTAAGAAGTTGTCATTCTGTGGAACACTGGAAAAAAGTGAGGTCATTAGAGGATACAACGAACTGCAAACTTTAATCAAGAGGCAGATGCACGACAGGAACAAGACAGACATTGTTCGAGTTTTGCAAGGAATGCCATTTGTATTTCCCAAGTTCTCAGAATCTGTGCTGAAAACCATTTTGATACCCTCTTCAAACGCTAACTGTGAACGTTGGTTTTTCAGCTTACACTAGCACGTTAAGTGATACGTGTTACCGTTTGTCACAAGAGAATTTGGATCTCTTCACTGAAGTATACTTTGAAGGATGACTGAAATGCGTTATGTTATCCGTGATATTTAAAAAATACCGCCTAAAATTTAACATTTTGAAAGTACCGAAATGTGCACTTGAAAACACCGAATTTGCCACTTTAAAATACCGCTTTCTTCACTCTGAAATCACCGAAAAATTCCTATCCCTAGTCATTACTCATTTTCATGCATGTTACATGAAACCAGCGTCCACACTCACCATCACATCCTACAGCCTGCTGATTGTTCTTGATCTTTTTGCCGCATGGAGCACAGTTGACCGTCATGATATTAAATGTTATATGTCTTCTCTTTTAACAAGTTATGTATTGTATTTCTCCTACGTATTTTATCTACACTGTTCACACAATATTTAACACTTTAGTCACTCGCGTAATCCTCGGTAAACCTGCGAAATTTCTTAATTTTGCTTACGTTTAGAATATAAACCTTTTACATATCCGCCATATGGGTACATAGTACACTTTATACATTACCTCCTTGCTTTTCCTTGGTACTTGCTTATCCCAAACAAGTTTTCTTACACTTTGATAGAATGCATTGCTCTGCTGTACCCTCCTGCCAATCTCCATGTCCAACCTACCAGTTTGCATCAATTCACTTCCTAGGTATTTGAACGTGTCCACAATTTCCAAACTCTGACTTCCAATTTTCACAGTGCCCTTTCCTTGTCTTTCCCCTCTTGTCATCACCATGGTCTTGCTTTTCTCTATACTGATTTTCAGGCCATACTTCTGAATATTTTCGTTCAGGGCATCTAGTTGTTTTTGCACTTCTTCGGTGTTCCTTCCCCAGACCACAATATCGTCTGCAAATAATAGTAACTTCATTTCTTTATGTCCATATGCTTCCTTTGTTTCCTTTACAATTTCATCCATCACCATTATGAACAAGAGAGGTGACGGCACACTCCCCTGTCTTAGTCCAGTCTTGTTCCTAAACCAATCTGTCTTTCCAACTGGGGTCAGTACCCTGCTAACACAGTTGCTGTACATTGCTTGCACCATTTCCAACATTTCTCTTCCCAGTCTCTTCTTAACCATGGTTTCCCATACCTTCTCTCTGGGGACACTATCATATGCCTTTTCTAGATCTATGAAAGTCATGATCAAATCCTCTCCATATTCCCAGTTCTTTTCCATCACCTGCCTCAAGCTAAAGATTGGGTCCACTGTGGATCTTCCACTCCTGAAGCCATACTGTTCCTCTTGCAACTCTCCTTCCACCTTTCTTCTCATTCTTCTTTCTAATATCCTTTCCAGTATTTTTACTATCTGTGATATGAGGGTGATCCCTCTATAGTTATCACACACCTTCTTGTCCCCCTTCTTAAACACTGGTATTATTAGCCCTTTCTTCCAGTCTTCTGGTACACATTTCCATTTCCACACACACTTTAGCAGTCGATACAGCCATTGCATACCAACAGGTCCAGCAGCCTTTATCATTTCTACACTGATTTCATCCACCCCTGTTGCTTTTCCCATCTTCATTTTCTGTACTGCTAATTCCACCTCCAGCATTGTTATATCATCTTCTGTTATAGAGTCGTCAGGCTGTGTCACTTCCATGTCACCAGTACAATTGCTCACATTCAATAGCTTATCGAAATACTCCTTCCATCGTCCCTTTATCTCTTCTGGGTGTGCTAACAACTCTCCATCTTCCTTTTTCACCAGCTTTGTAGTAACTCTTTCTTTCCTCTTACTTCTTAGAAGCCCATACAGCATCCTTTTACTGCCACTTACATCTGTTTCCATTCTTCGTGTAAATTCTTCCCAACTTTTCTTCTTTTCTTCTCCTACCACTTTCTTACACCTCCGTTTGCTGTCGTGGTACTTCCTTTTGCTTTCTTCTGTTTGATCTCGGTTCCATTCTTTCCATGCAGACTTCTTTTCTTTTACTGCTTTCCTCACTTCCTCATTCCACCACGGTGTCTCCTTCTCTTTCACTCTTGTTGACGTCCTACCACAAGCACTCTCTGCTGCACCAGCAAATGCCTTTTTAAAGTGGGACCATTCCTCTTCTACATTTTCCACTTCAGTAACTGGGATTTGTTGCTTCAATCTCTCCTGAAAATCTTCCTGTACAGTTTTGTCTTTCAATTTCCATACTTTTATTTTACTTTCTCTGATCTCCTTTAGGTTTTCCAATTTTCCCCATCTAAATTTTGCCACCACAGCTCTATGGTCCCCATCAAATGCTTCACCTGGTAAAGCTGTCACATCCATCAGCTTTCTGCGATTTGTCCTTTCCACCAGGAAGTAGTCAATTACTGATTTTGTTCTTCTATCACCCCACCCATATCTCGTAATTTTCCTGCTGTTTTTCTTCCGAAACCATGAATTACCCACTATCAGTCCATTCCTTTCACAAAAGTTTACAAGTTCCTCTCCTTCCCGGTTCTTTTTCCCATATCCATATGGTCCAACGACTTCTTCCTTTCCTTGTCTCTCAATTCCGACTTGCGCATTCATGTCTCCCATGATCACCACTTCTACATCTGAGATTACTCTTTCTACATCCTCCAGGAATACTTCAATGTCTTCTTCTCTGTTTCCAGTCTGTGGTGCATACACTTGTATGAAGTCCATCACGTCATTCTTCATCTTCATTCTAATTTTCATTATTCTGTCACTCACACACTCGACCACTTCAACATACTCCTCCAGTTGTTTCGAGGTTATCAGTCCCACGCCATTTTTTGCCTCTTGGCCACCACTCCAGTATAATGTATATCCTTTCGTCAATTTCTTCCTTCCTTTACCTTTCCATTTCACTTCACTCAGCCCCATCAATCCAACATTCTCCCTCTCCATGAAGTCTACCACCTCCTCCACCTTGCCTGTCAGGGTCATGACATTCATGATTCCCACTTTCATTTCGGTTACTGGTCGCCCATTTCTCACAGTTCCCCCAGTACCAAAGGAACTGCGCGTCGCCTGCAGGGTACGCCCTAACCTTTTCCGAATCATTGGAATTGCCATATCCATTTTAGGCTATTATTACGATGGGGTCGCCACTCCCAAAGGCATTTTATGAAGCTACTGCCAGCTAATATTCAGGCCGCCCCTAACATGGAGAACAGACGCCCTTGCAGCCGCCCCTAACATGGGAAACAGACGCTGCCGATTGATGCTGTACTCATACTATTCCCTGAGTACTGGGTTGCCTCTTCCGCAATCTCCACCGTTCTGAAGTCCATCTTCTCCGCTGTAGATTCCGTTGAGGTCTTCGCACGTAACCCTGTGCACGGGGCCTATGTTATACCCCATAGGACTGGGTCCTCACCAGAACTTAGCCGGTACTGTAGTTCCATGGTCTATTACAGTACCGTTGCCCACCCCCGCGACGTGGACGCGCCTGGCAAGAATTATCCATGTAGCCAATTAGGATTGACTCATGGACCGGGTTAAGGAGCTGTCTAAATCCAGCCTCCAACAGAATTACGACACACCAAAAGAAACATAAATTACATAATACAAACCTAACCCGAGAAAACTGAACATCAATTATTCATTGTTAAAGGCAAACATTCCATTCGGGAGAAAGTACAAGGTTGATGGTACCGGAACATCACCCATATACCTCACTTTCGTAATCGCTCTCAGCTGCTGAGCAACAAAACAAACATTCCATTCGGGAGAAAGTACAAGGTTGATGGTACCGGTACATGACCCATATACCTCACTTTCGTAATCGCTCTCAGCTGCTGAGCAACAAAACAAACATTCCATTCGGGAGAAAGTACAAGGTTGATGGTACCGGTACATGACCCATATACCTCACTTTCGTAATCGCTCTCAGCTGCTGAGCAACAAAACAAACATTCCATTCGGGAGAAAGTACAAGGTTGATGGTACCGGTACATCACCCATATACCTCACTTTCGTAATCGCTCTCAGCTGCTGAGCAACAAAACAAACATTCCATTCGGGAGAAAGTACAAGGTTGATGGTACCGGTACATCACCCATATACCTCACTTTCGTAATCGCTCTCAGCTGCTGAGCAACAAAACAAACATTCCATTCGGGAGAAAGTACAAGGTTGATGGTACCGGTACATCACCCATATACCTCACTTTCGTAATCGCTCTCAGCTGCTGAGCAACAAAACAAACATTCCATTCGGGAGAAAGTACAAGGTTGATGGTACCGGTACATCACCCATATACCTCACTTTCGTAATCGCTCTCAGCTGCTGAGCAACAAAACAAACATTCCATTCGGGAGAAAGTACAAGGTTGATGGTACCGGTACATGACCCATATACCTCACTTAATAATCGTAATCGCTCTCAGCTGCTGAGCGACATAATAAGGAAATATAAATATACATCCCTAATCATCAGCTGATTCCCTTAATAATAAAATATTAACATAAGCTTAGAATGTGCAGGACACGTAACAACCCTCAAACATCTGACTCACTCGCCAAATGCAACGAGGTCTCACCTCAAAACAATTACCGTACCAAATCATAACATGAACAAATATAAGAAGCATGGATCCTACATTGAATACAAATTATTGACTCTCTCAAAACGTTAAATACACGCAGAATATAAAAATAGCTCAATGCGTTCAACTAACCAATGGAAACACAATTACACGTAACCCAAGAACGCATGATCCCCTTAATGAATAACGAGACGGACACCCCTACCGCGTATATATTAAAAAATGGCAGGTCCTTGATATAACTTAAAACAATCAGAATTACAACATTAACATTACTGAATTTACATTTTTTGGTAAATGTGATCGGTCCTTAATTTTTAAAAGCCAAGACCTTCTCGGGATATCGCCATCACAACCTGGAATCTAACGAGCATACGCAAACAGCAACGGAAAATGGTGAAGGCATATCAAGACTAGAACAGGATCTACAGAGGGATAATGTCATGCTGATCAAACGATACAGTTCATCCATTCTCGGAGCTGAGCATACCAGGTCGAACATTTACATACATATCAAGAAATATACAACGGAAACTTGCCAAGGGAGAAAACGTGACTTAGAATCGACCCAGGGCGGGTTATTTAACACAGGGTGCCATTGACTTATTTCCTTTCGCTCCAAGCGCAGCATAGTGCATCCAAGAATGATTTCCATCGGGCTCTGTTTGTTGCCAAGTTCTTCACTTCCCTCCAAGTCTTTCCTGCTTTTCTGGCCTCCTCTTCAATGGTGCGTTTCCAGGTGTTCCTTAGTCTTCCCCGTCTCCAAGCCCCTTGAGGATTCCAGTCCGGAGCTCCCCTTTCTACTGCATCATTCTGTTCCCGCAGAGTATGCCCAATCCAGCCCCATTTCCTCCGTTTAATTTGGACTTCCATAGGTTGTTGGTTAGCCCTTTGCCACAGCTCTTCGTTTGGGATTATATCCGGCCATCGTATACCCAGAATTCGATGCAGACAACGATTAATGAATACTTGAAGTTGGTGGCTGATAGGATTGGTAACTTTCCATGTTTCACATGCATACAATAGGACAGCTTTCACATTGGTATTAAAAAGTCTGATTTTCGTCTTCCTGGATCGTCGGCCGATACTCGAATCCGAGTTTACGCTTCTCGCCTGCAGTTCCATAATCTTTAGTCCAGACGATGAAGATGGCGCTGATGGCTTATCAGGCCAATTCTCGCATAGAACATGCGACCACATATGTTGCATCTGATGGAGGGTGGAGGGCGTGGTAGTAAAAAATAAGATGGTGTATCCTAATGAAGCCTCAATGATTTTTCCCTCTCCCGCGAATCTGGTTTCACTCAGGGCAACGACATCAAAGTTAAGTCTGTTCAGCTCATGGCTGATGAGAGCTGTTCTCCTTTCTGGTCTGTTATGGAGAAACAGCAGGAGAGAATGCCACAGGCATGAATTTGTTTAAGGTGGATCTCAACTTGCCAGGGAGTGACCCACACACTATAGTCCTAGAGCCATTCACTGCACCACATAGAGCATGAGACATGCAGTTTACAGCTCCAGAACTGCAATGGAATGCCGCAGACTCAAAATATGATTGAGTTGCGCCTTTACAGCCAATCCATCTGGCATGCCAGACTGGATAGAGCTGCACAAAGGCCCCATATGCCTTTCTTATTCTGCTCTTGACGTCCTCCTTAGCCCCTCCACTTCTCGTTACCACACTTCCCAAGTAAACAAATGTATCCACCTGTTCTACATCTACTCCTCCAACAGCTTGTACTGTCAAGTTCACTCTCAGCTCTTTTGTCTTCTTTGGGTTTATCTTAAGTCCAACCTTAGCAGCTTCAAGTTCTCTATGTCTCTGAAGCGCTGTGCTAGCATACAGATGTCATCAGCAAAATCAAGATCCTCCAACCTGTCTCGAAGTCCCCACTGTATCCCTCTCTTCCTTCCTCTCCCCACCTTCCTAAGAGTATTGTCAAGAACAATCAGGAACAATGTGGGAGAAAGTATACATCCTTGTCGTACTCCAGTCTGGATGGTCAATGGCTAGGTCAGCTCAGAATACATCTCTCGTATGATATACCATATTCCTTTAAGGTCTCCCACATGACCTTCCTATTCTCAAAATCTATAAACATGATGTACAGTGCTGCTTGCCACTCGTTACTCTGCTCCACAATAATCCGTAAAGTGTTAATTGTGTGCGGTGTTCTCTAAATCCAACTTGTTCTTTCCTCAACTTCGACTCGATAGACTTCTTCACGCGATTCAAGATTATCCTGAGAAATACTTTGCTTGGTACGGATAGTAAGGTAATAAATACCTCTCTAGTTGTTACAATTCGTCAAGTCGCCCTTCTTTGGGATTTTAACAATCACACCTTTCTTCCATTCCGCAGGCAGCTTCTCTTCCAACCAGATCTTTTCCATCAATGGCTTCAGGATATTAGCTGTGGTGTCCATGTCTATCTTGAGGACATCTGGCGAAATGTTGACGACACTGGGGGCTTTTCCATTCTTCAGCTGTAGCAAGGCTTCTTTGATTTCAGCACAAGTTGGGCTGTGCAAAAGAATATTTGGATCAGAATTATCAGGTTCATCATTCCTCTCTTCGTGTTGTTCATCAATCCCTCGATCAACATTAAAAATTTCGGTGAAGTATTCCCTCCACCGTTCTTGTTGTTCTTCTTGAGTTGTGAGTAAATTTCCCTGTTTGTCTTTTACGGGTCGGTTCTTTCGGAAACTCTTCTTGGACAGCACTTTTGTGATACGGTACATTTCTTTGCGGTCACCCTTTGATGCAGCATCTTCTGCCTTCTTCGCCATCTCATCGATCCAATTACTCTTATCTCTCTTCACACTCTTTTTGACTTCTTTGTCAATGACCATGTATTCTGCTTGCACTTTAGCTTTCTGCTGTTGAGTCTTACACATATTCAACCTCTCCTTAATCATTTTCCTATGACTTATTGTCTCCCAAGTTTGTTCTGACATCCAATCCTTCTTGAGAGGATTGCTCTTTCCCAAGACTATTTCACTTGTATCAAGGATGATGTTCTTTACATTACTCCAGGAGGATTCAATATCAGTTTCCGCTGTATCAGATTGGAATACCTGAAAACGATTTCTTAGCTCCAATTTAAATTCTTCTCTGACCTTCTCCTCCTTCAACTTCCTCACATCAAATCTCTTGCTCTGTTTCTGAAACCTCTTCTTTGCCACCATGATTGTCATCTTGAACTCTTATTCCGAACATCGGTGAGTGATCTTCTGAATCACCTACTCACTGTGATGTGGTCAATTTGGTTCTCAGCGTCATGATCAGGGGAAACCCACGTGATCTTATGACTTATGAGGAAACCAAGTACAAATACCTCCAATAACAAAGTCATGGCTAGCACAGAAGTTTGTGAACTTTTCCCCATTTCCATTCCTATCCCCAAGCTTGTCACGGTGGGTGAGTCGTTAACGTGTCGGTCTACTAACCCCAAGCTTGCAGGTTCGTTCCTGGCTGTGGTAAGTGATTTTTCAAAGGCGGAAAAAATTACAACATGTATGTCATATGATGTTGGCATGTCAAAGAACCCATTTGAATTCAGTAGGCCGTGCTCATAATGGCAAAATTAATCTCGGCAGTTTCCGCCAACACAAAGTTCCTCATTTCTCTACTAGAAAGCACTATAGTGTTCAAGGAGCTTACATATCTAACCTCCTTGACTTTCATAGTGCTTCAAGGAACAGCGAAATTCGACATGCAAGCTACCCTTTGGGTGTCAAATTACAAAGCTTGTACCCGGCACCGAGGCCATACAATATTATTATTATTATTATTATTATTCCTATCCCCAAGGCCATGTACACCCATCACATGTTCTAGCCTCTCATTGTTCTCTCCTACCTCAGCATTAAGGTCTCCCATTATTATAATTACATCTCTCTTACTGCTTTTCTTTACTGTCTCATGGAGAAGGGAGTAGAATGCTCCTTCTGATGGTTCCGTGGGTGCGAGTCTTAAATCATGCTGATAATATTCGGTCGGAAATGGGTTGCCAACTTCCTCCCAGAGTATATGAGCCCAAGTACATCAGCCTACTACTCTCATCCAGAAACCTATTCGTGTCTTCCTTGTCAACATGAGATCAGTCCGGTTTTCATTCTTTTCAGTTTCTTTAATAATAAACAATTTTCGAGAGTGCGAGTTATTAGCCTACAGCTTCCTAGTTTTCTAGTGGGGCTGCCACCTTAAGGACTGAAAATGAGCCCGCACAGTTTTCCAACCGTACCACTGAATAATAGCTCCGCCTGGAAATAACCTACTGATGACGCTGCTGCCCACCATCATGGTGTAGTCTGGTCTCTCACCCTCGACCTTACCGGCATGGGTGACACTGCCAGGAGCTGAAGCTCCCGCCGGCATTGCTCTCGGGATCACTGAAACACACAAGCCTCCCCACCAAGTCAAGGCACCAGACCATGGGGGAGGTTTAAGTTATTTAAATATAAAAAATACTACTCAGCTCCCAAGAAATGCTTCCATCTTCCTTTTCGTTGGTGGTAGCGAATCTCTGTCAGATCACAAACGCCACATTGTTCAGTCTTTTCTCCATTCCATAATTACCGAGTTAAGTTGACATGTTTCCTCTTTGGTTACTCTGGTTTGGGTGCAAGGATAAAATTGTCTAGACCACAGTGTAAGTTTCACATTTCAGTCAGTAGACGTATTGTATTTCTGAATCGTAGTTGAAATTGAAACGTGTCAGAAACAACGATGGATGTTGCATCCTTGATTGTGCAGAGGCTCATGCTCTTACACTTACTTCAAGAAAAGGCCAACCCATCTGGCTGCTTATACCAGTGGAGGTCATGCTACTCAGATGGATTACTGAATGGTTTGACAGCAAGCTCTGAGGTCAGTCAATGCCTCCCCAACATCGCTTGCTTGTACTTGATATTCAGAAAAATGTCAGGCCACCTAAAACACCTAAGACTGGAACTGCGCGACTCAAATAGTGGATTAACAAATTCACAAAGAAATTTGATAAAATGGTCCGGTTAGCTCAAAACAGTTGCCAGCGTTTCGCCCCAGTGTACCAATGGGCTCTTCAGTTGGTTATGGTACACCTCACCAAGACGCATGGCTAGTACATACTGTGAAGGCCGCCGCAAGGCACAAAATGTCGCCACGAGCAGCGCCAATGTACTACGGAAGTCAAAACTTCCTTTCAAAAATAATGTTAGCTTACCTTCCTAATCCATACTGGAAATATCTGTTCCCGAAGGAAACAGGATGTAAATTGTCCGATTGAGCTATGTACATTAACAAATTCACAAAGAAATTTGATAAAATGGTTTGGCTAGCGCAAAACAGTGGCGACATTTTGGGCCTTGCGGCGGCCTTCACAGTATGTACTAGCCACGCGTCTTGGTGAGGTGTACCATAACCAACTGAAGAGCCCATTGGTACACTGGGGCGAAACGCTGGCAACTGTTTTGAGCTAACCGGACCATTGTATCAAATTTCTTTGTGAATTTGTTAATGTACATAGCTCAATCGGACAATTTTACATCCTGTTTCCTACGGGAACAGATATTTCCAATATGGATTAGCTAGGTAAGCTAACATTATTTTTTTCATAGTACATTGGCGCTGCTCGTGGCAACATTTGTACCTTGCAGCGGCCTTCACAGTATGTACTAGCCACGCGTCTTGGTGAGGTGTACCATAACCAACTGAAGAGCCCATTGGTACACTGGGGCGAAACGCTGGCAACTGTTTTGAGCTAGCCGGACCATTTTATCAAATTTCTTTGTGAATTTGTTAATGTACATAGCTCAATCGGACAATTTACATCCTGGTACCTTCGGGAACAGATATTTCCAATATGGATTAGCTAGGTAAGCTAACATTATTTTTGAAAGGAAGTATTGACTTCCATAGTACATTGGCGCTGCTCGTGGCAACATTTGTGCCTTGCAGCGGCCTTCACAGTATGTACTAGCCACGCGTCTTGGTGAGGTGTACCATAACCAACTGAAGAGCCCATTGGTACACTGGGGCGAAACGCTGGCAACTGTTTTGAGCTAACCGGACCATTGTATGAAATTTCTTTGTGAATTTGTTAATGTACATATCTCAATCGGACAATTTTACATCCTGTTTCCTACGGGAACAGATATTTCCAATATGGATTAGCTAGGTAAGCTAACATTATTTTTGAAAGGAAGTATTGACTTCCATAGTACATTGGCGCTGCTCGTGGCAACATTTGTGCCTTGCAGCGGCCTTCACAGTATGTACTAGCCACGCGTCTTGGTGTGGTGTACCATAACCAACTGAAGAGCCCATTGGTACACTGGGGCGAAACGCTGGCAACTGTTTTGGCTAACTGGACCATTGTATCAAATTTCTTTGTGAATTTGTTAATGTACATAGCTCAATCGGACAATTTACATCCTGTTTCCTTCGGGAACAGATATTTCCAGTATCAAATAGTGGAGAATGAATTTCAAATGAAACAAGCTGATGAGAGCTTTGGCCAACTTCTTGGTGAACATCGAGCATATTGTCGGTCCTCAGTACGTGACCATACCAGCAGAGCCGAGCTTCCCTCACATTCTCCACGATGGAAGCGATGCCTAATGTGTGTCGAGCATATTGTCGGTCCTCAGTACGTGACCATACCAGCGGAGCCGAGCTTCCCTCACATTCTACACGATGGAAGCGATGCCTAATGTGTGTCGAGCATCTATATTCCGTATGTGGTCACATGGTGCATATTGTCGGTCCTCAGTACGTGACCATACCAGCTGAGCCGAGCTTCCCTCACATTCTCCACGATTGAAGCGATGCCTAATGTGTGTCGAGCATCTATATTCCGTATGTGGTCACATGGTGCATATTGTCGGTCCTCAGTACGTGACCATACCAGTGGAGCCGAGCTTCCCTCACATTCCCAAAGATGGAAGCGATGCCTAATGTGTGTCGAGCATCTATATTCCGTAAGTGGTCACATGGTGCATATTGTCGGTCCTCAGTACGTGACCATACCAGCAGAGCCGAGCTTCCCTCACATTCTCCACGATGGAAGCGATGCCTAATCTGTGTCGAGCATCTATATTCCGTATGTGGTCACATCGAGCATATTGTCGGTCCTCAGTACGTGACCATACCAGCGGAGCCGAGCTTCCCTCACATTCTCCACGATGGAAGCGATGCCTAATGTGTGTCGAGCATATTGTCGGTCCTCAGTACGTGACCATACGAGCGGAGCCGAGCTTCCCTCACATGCTCCACGATGGAAGCGATGCCTAATGTGTGTCGAGCATCTATATTCCGTATGTGGTCACATCGAGCATATTGTCGGTCCTCAGTACGTGACCATACCAGCGGAGCCGAGCTTCCCTCACATTCTCCACGATGGAAGCGATGCCTAATCTGTGTCGAGCATATTGTCGGTCCTCAGTACGTGACCATACCAGAGCTTCCCTCACATTCTCCACGATGGAAGCGATGCCTAATCTGTGTCGAGCATCTATATTCCGTACGTGGTCACATCGAGCATTTTGTCGGTCCTCAGTACGTGACCATACCAGCGGAGCCGAGCTTCCCTCACATTCTCCACGATTGAAGCGATGCCTAATGTGTGTCGAGCATCTATATTCCGTATGTGGTCACATGGTGCATATTGTCGGTCCTCAGTACGTGACCATACCAGCGGAGCCGAGCTTCCCTCACATTCTACACGATGGAAGCGATGCCTAATGTGTGTCGAGCATATTGTCGGTCCTCAGTACGTGACCATACCAGCGGAGCCGAGCTTCCCTCACATTCTCCACAATGGAAGCGATGCCTAATGTGTGTCGAGCTTATTGTCGGTCCTCAGTACGTGACCATACCAGCGGAGCCGAGCTTCCCTCACATTCTCCACGATGGAAGCGATGCCTAATCTGTGTCGAGCATCTATATTCCGTATGTGGTCACATCGAGCATATTGTCGGTCCGCAGTGCGTGACCATACCAGCGGAGCCGAGCTTCCCTCACATTCTCCACGATCGAAGCGATGCCTAATCTGTGTCGAGCATCTATATTCTGTATGTGGTCACATCGACCCAGTCCTAGAGTCCATCGGAGCATCTTCATCTCCATTGTATGAAGTGACTACTCAAGCTTTCTTTGTCATTGGGTGACATTTTGCACCATAGATTGCAGCTGGGCGCACCACAGTCTTGTAAACTTTTTGCCTTTAAATATGGAGGCATCTTTTCATCACAGAAAACTCCGGTGACTTGTCTCCACTTAAGCCAAGCTGCATTTAATCTCATTCGGGTATCAGAAGTAGCATCGCAGCTTGAGGCAACGATGGGCCTTAGGAACTTGAAGTGCATGGAATTCTGCAGGTCTTAATCATTAATTCAGAGGGTAGTGTTGGTTTGCGGGCCACATTCTAGTAATTGTGTCTTCAGGATGTTGAGGTGCAGTCAATTTTCATCCAGCCTGTCATTCCAAAATTGTGTCTGGTGTTGGAGTTCAAGGCACGTTTCTTGGGCAAGTACCACATCATCCGTGTAAAGAAAAGTCCAGGGGTGTGATGTCTGTATGTCAGCTGTTGCTTCAGAGGAGGAATAATAATGGTGATAAAGCAGAACCCTGGTGTGCACCCACAGTGATATCTGGCGGGACACCGGACTACACTAGTGGCATTGCGATACAGAAGTTGTACGCAACCTAAAATTAGTCTTGGGGACTCCATGACAACGAAGAGCTTGCCAAATGAGGTTGTGTGGAACTCGATCGAACGTTTTTTCTAGGTCTAAAATGTCATGTGGACACTCTTCTGCCTCTCTCTGTGTTTTTCCATCAATAGGCGTGTGGTGTGGATTGCATCAAAGGTGCTGCAGCTCTTAACAAATCCACACAGGTTGGGTGTTGTGGCAACATTTTGGAGTCTGTAGTCCACACTCGCTCAAATATCTTCCGAGTATGGCAGAGGAGTCGGAGCAGTCGCTCATGTCTCCTTTACCCTTCCAGATTCGAACTGTCGTGCCAGTTGTCCATGCATATGAATGTTTAATCTCAGTTATGATATGGTTGAAGAGTGTGGCATGGAATTAAGAAGCTGGCTTTCAAAGCATTTTCCTGATTTCTGCTAGTACGTCATCTGGGCCAGTTGCTTTCCCATTCTTCATCTTCTTGATAATGATCATTACTTCCTCACTACGGAAACAGGTCCAAAGGTAGGATAAGGACTTTTAAGTGGTGGATGTGTAAACTCTTTATTGCTGACCATCGTTGGAGGATGGCAGCTTCATCTCGTAGTAGATGAACTACGATGTCCGATGTGTTGAGATGGGACTTGGCAAGACGATAAATATTGTTTTCTCCTGACGGCGTGCCAAGTTGGTCATACAGATCCTGGTTTCAGCTCACGATATCGCTGAAGGTGAGTTCTACCATGACTTGTTGGACTTCAGTATCCCACCACCATGTATGTTAAGCAATGTATTTTTGCCCAGGTATGGTTTTCCCAGAGTTACCATTGCTGCTTGGCTATCTGTGTCACAGCATTCTACTGAGTGACTGGATTTTGTTTAAAACCGGAAGATGCCGATGGCAGACTGAAGTGGTTGATTCCTCAGTTTAGGGGCTGCAACAACGTGGTCATGTAGCCCCGTGTACTTTGGGTGTGTGTACAATCTGTCTGATAACCGGTGTTAGTTGTGATGGCTGTATTAGTGTGTGTTATCTGTTTTTAATTCAAGTAAGGACTTCATACATTTGATTTTCAAGTAGTTCCAACTTTTGCTACCAAACGCCACCATCAACGACCAACTAGTTCTGAACATGGTTACTAGAGGCCACCGCAGTTTGCTCCAGGCGACGAACGTTGGAACTAAGAGCGATAGTCAAATCTTAACCTATAATTTAGCTTCACACAGGTGTAATTAGTGGAAGGTTCTTTATCATGCCATAAATCTATGACATGGGACCGCCGGCTTTACTTCTCCTCTGAAGAAAGGCATACTGAGGGATTTCGGCCGGGTCTGAACCCGCGATCTTGGGCATAGAAGCTGAGCATGTTACCGAAGTGGAGGAGATGGAGCACTGCAGGATAAACGCTACGAGAGAGAATAGTGTTCAGTTTGTTCATTTGAAAAGCATAAAATGTAAAAGAATTTAATTCCTAGAATAACATAAACGACGTTACACATTTTGTGATATGACCTACTTGGATATATTGAAACTGCCCTGCTCCATAGGAAAGGACCCCCCCCCCCTTTTCCATTTTGTTTTGTCTTCTTTTAGTTTTTTTCTGCTCTTCAGATACCATCTTCTTTGTTTTTGTTGTGGTGCACTTTGGTGTGCACCTTTCTTGAACCCAAGTGCTCTAGATGTTGTGAACTTTCCAGGAATGGTGCCATTGTCTATTCCCTCAATAATTAACACATCGCAACTTCAAAGTGTCCTTCATATCAGTCCATGGACATTCCCCAAGCAAATCTAGGATTTCCTAAGTTTCTTAAAAACAACTGAAAGACAAAGCACTCTATAAAGCACAGTGGTTGGTTGGTTCTTAAGTTTAGGGGCTGCTACAACGCGGTCATGTAACCCCGTGTACTTTGGGTGTGTGTAGAATCTGTCTGATAACCGGTGTTAATTGTCATGGCTGTATTAGTGTGTGTTATCTGTTTTTAATTTAAGTACAGACTGCAACTCCACGAACCTACTACGTTGTCGTAGCAGGCGGAGAGGTGATACTCCGACGTGGCGCGTCCCAGGTGGCGGATAGGGGGGTCCTCACCGGTTTACCGGCGGACTTGAGCGAAATAAAATAGCTCTCGCGGACCAAACACACTCCACAATCTCATGTTTCATCATATCATATTTCATTCATCACCTTCCCAGATCACATCTGGGATTGTAAACCCTGACCACGGTCAGATTCTTGATCATTGATCTGATAATCAAATGAATATGGAGAGTCTTCTATTGAAATCCACCGGTTTGGACACTTACATCATTAACCAAGCGAAGACACCATTCGGATACGGTGGGGTGTCGGGTAGAGGATTAAGGCGAGTCGGAGCGCCTCGAGATACAATGACCAAGCATGCAGACTAATCACACTAAGAACGTACTTAAATTCAACAAGCCGGGAAAGTTCTCATATTTGGCAACATTAAATGTTAATTCTTTGATGAAGGTTGGTAAGTTAAAGCATCTAACTGATATCTTGGATCAACACAAAATTGTGATCACTGCTCTTCAAGAATTACATAATACTGATCAGAACCCAATTGAATCAGGTGGGTATCGTCTCTATAAAGGGCCTCCCGGAGAAAGGGTAATGAAAAATGTCCCTCAATTTGGAGTAGGTTTCTTGGTACACCATAGAATACTAGATTCCATTACGGATTTTTCCTCAAATTCCCCACGAGTTGCATTGTTAACAGTTAAAGTGGAAAACAAGATATACACATTGATAAATGTTCATGCACCAACAAATGACAAAAATAGAACTGATACTGAAGGGACGG
This sequence comes from Meconema thalassinum, assembly GCA_946902985.2. Lineage (NCBI taxonomy): Eukaryota > Metazoa > Arthropoda > Insecta > Orthoptera > Tettigoniidae > Meconema > Meconema thalassinum. The sequence continues at coordinate 535,455,627 of OX336393.1, read as the reverse complement.
ATCAATTTTGGGATGAACTTGACCAATTGGTAACGAATATACCTGATGCTAATATTAAAATTTTACTTGGAGATTTCAATGCAAAGATTGGACGTGAGAGGAAATTTCGCCTAGTGGTGGGGCGATGGCCAGCACATAACTTGACAAACAGGAATGGTGAACGGTTAATTGAATTTTGTATTAACCATGGTCTAATTATGGAGACAACAAGGTTCAAGAGGAGACCACATAAATTAGTGACTTGGAAATGTCCTAATATTAAGTTAGGAGAGTTTCAGATAGATCATGTGGCCATGGATCGGAAATTTCACAAAGAAATTTATAATGTAAAAGTCCTTCGTGGTGTTGATGTTGATTCGGATCATTACATTTCCAAGATTAAAATCAAATTGACTCCTAAAAGGAAAAATAAACCTCAAAAATTCAATAGCAAAAGATTGTATGATCCTAGTTCAGTTATCAATAATCCAGTATATTTTGAGCAATCCATCACGCTTTTGAGTGACAACTTGGGGACCACTGTTAACAAATTAAAAGCCGTAGCAGAAGACGTTGCTCCCATTAAAAAACGAAAGAAAGATGCATGGTGGAATGAGGATTGTGATTTAGCAATTCTACGCCGGCATTCAGCTTGGTTGAAGGACCAACAACAAAAAACAGAAAGTTCTAGGGAAGAATTAATCAATGCTAGAAGGTTAGCGGCCAAAGAAATCAGGAGGGTTAAAAGAGAATATCAGAAGGAAACATTAAAATCTATTGATGAAGCTTTCAATCGCCATAAAACAAGGGACTATTACAGGACATTTATTATTATTATTATTATCTTGATTGGTCACATTGGACCACTTGAGTCGTTCCACAATCACTTCTTCTTTGAAGGTAGTACTGCTTGGTTCTTGCGCTCTTTCCAGTACTTTTTCATTCTTTCAGATCGGGATTTTCTCAACTCATCTGAAATCTCCATAGGCTTTCTATGTGTCATTTCTGCAGAAAATTTGTGAGTTTTAAGAATGGTGTTAATTTTATTTTTCTCCTCGGCATCTGTTATCTTAAGTCCAACTGCTTTGAGATCTTGTTGGATTTCTTGGATCCATTTTCCTCCAGTTTTCTTTCCTAGATTTCTCATCACCAGTTGGCGTACAATTCTGTTTTCTGGAAGCCGTAAGATGTGAAAAAAATATGAAATTCTTTTCTTCTTCATTGTGCTGGTGATTGGATCAATCTCACAATAGACAGTTTCATTTGGGAGAATCCTCCAGACTCCCTCAACCTGATACTTTTTATTTATGCACGTTCTAATGATTCTTCTTTCCGTTTTGAGGAGCTGATCAGTTCTTTGTTCATTTTTAATTTGGAACAGTGTTTCACAAGCATAAGTGGCTTCTGGGAGAGTTACAGTTTTATAATATTGGATCTTAGTAGCTATTGATAGGCATTTTTTATTATATGTTGACCAGGTTAGAGATTGTGCCTTTTTCATTTTATTTGTTCTATTTATCCAAGTTACTTTTTCGTTTAAGTTATGTGTTATAATTTCTCCAAGATACTTAAATTGAGGAACTAGGTTAATTTTATGATCATTTATATAGACTTCATTTATATCTAAGGGTTCCATAGGCATGATCTCAGTTTTTTCAAAGGATATCTGTAATCCTATCCCTTGAGCAATTTCTTGGAGACTAGTGATCTGAGTACAAACCTCTTCCTTGTCTAGTGCTAAAAGAGCCAAATCATCTGCAAATCCTAAGCAGTTTATTTTTATTGATGGTTTTGTTCCAAGGACATTTAAACAATACCAATCAAAATTTACTCCCCCTACTCTTTTGATGAAAGATACGAACGGGCAGGTGGCCCATAATGATTATGACAATGCAATAATTTTGGCCGATTACTTCATAAAATTACTTAATAGTGATGAACCTGAAGATTCTTTTGAATTCGATCCCTATCCTAGAAATAAAACACCCCTGGAAAAGATCATCCCGCCGGTTTACGATGAAGTGCGTACAGCGATTGATTCACTTAAGAATTTTAAAGCGGCAGGAGAGAATAAAGTAGTAGCAGAACTTTGGAAGAATGCTAATGTACAGACTATTCATAACCTACATAAACATCTTATTGACATTTGGAATACAGAAAAATTGCCTGAAGAGTGGAATATTGCAATTATACATCCCATACACAAAAAGGGCGATAGATCAGATCCTGGCAATTATCGAAGGATATCGTTGCTGGATGTCACGTATAAGATTTTTTCAAAGATTTTATATTCCAGAATTCACGAACAACTTGATAATGAACTTGGTGAATATCAGGGTGGTTTCCGTCCAGGACGAAGCTGTCCAGATCAAATTATCAGTCTCAAATGGATTATAAAACATCACAGGATTAGGAGCAAAGATTTAGTGATCACATTCGTTGATTTTCAAAAAGCTTATGATAGTATCCATCGCGAATCTCTATTAAATGTCCTTACTGAATTTGGTTTACATCGAAAACTTGTTAACCTTATTGCGGTCACTCTTAAGAATACTAAATCTAGAGTTAGGTTTAGAAGTGAAACCTCTGAGTCATTTGAAATCCATACTGGTCTTCGGCAGGGAGATGGATTATCTCCATTGCTGTTTAATTGTGTGCTGGAAAAAGTTATGCGTCAATGGAATAAGGTTTGTCCACCGAATGTCAAGATTGGAAAAAATGCTCGACTAAATTGTCTCGCCTTTGCTGATGATCTAGCATTATTAGCAACTAGTATCGAAGAAGCTAAATTCCAGGTAGAGGAATTGGAACGATTAGCAGCAAAGGTTGGGTTGAAAATTTCCTTTGAGAAAACAGAAATGATGCCATCTTTTCAAGCTGACACATCACATATTGTATTGCATAATGCCCAGAAAATAAGGATTGTGAAAAAATTTAAATATCTTGGTGAGATCATCACTTGGAATGCCAATGAGAGAGCATCAATAGATAATAGAACTCTAAAATTGCGACGAGCACAACAGATTACCTGGCCAACATATAACAAACAGTCTCTTTCGATTAATGCTAAACTTCGACATTATTTCTCCGTCGTTAAGCCAGAAGCAACGTATGCAAGTGAAACTTTATTTAAACTAAACACCCGATCAACAACTGACAAACTACAGAAGGTTGATGGACGGATTCTTCGGACAATGCTCAATAAAAAACACCAGATTGAGGGCCAGTGGAGTCATTTGCCCAATTCAGTACTCGACAAGGAAAGTGAATCCATCATTGACACAATGCGAAAATGAAGGATTGCGTTTTTTGGACACATATCCTGCTTGCCAAATACTAGACTCCTGAAACAACTTTTTGATTTCTTTTGGAATAGTAAAACAAAAATCACATGTTTTAAAGAAATACAAATGGATTTAGACGAATTGAAAATAACTCAACATCAAATTGAACATAGAGAGGAGAAACGGCTTCTGAATAACAAATACACTCGACTAACATTCAAAATTTCACAGCGTAAGCAGTGTGTTATATCAGAAGAAGAACGAGCTGCAAGATCTTCCAGACTGAAGAAGTATTGGGAAAGGAAAAAATTATCAAGAATTAAGAACTGAACTTATTATTTGAAATATTGGAAGACTTTGTATATCAGGTTTGATTTTTGGTGCTCCAATGTGGGCGTAAACAGTGTAAATAAATAAATAGACTGCAACTTAGAATTTTTCAAATAGTTCCTACTTTTGCCGCCAAGCGCCACCGTCAACGACTACTAGGCCAAGTTCAGAACTTAGCTATCAGACGCCACCGCAGTCGGCTCTTGGCATCGAACGTAGAAACTTACGAGCGTTGTTTACATTCTTAACCTATCCAATTTAGCTTCACACAGGTGCAATTAGTGGAAGGTTCTTTATCATGCCATAAATCTATGACAAGGGACCGCCGGCTTTACTTCCCCTCCGAAGGAAGACATACTGAGGGATTTTAACGCTCTTCAAAAAACCGACGGTTTCGGCCGGTTTTGAACCCGCGATCTTGGGCATAGTAATAAAGCACAGTCAAAGTTTAGAATGAGAAGCACTGGTAGCTGATGTTGGACCTAGGGTTAGCACTTAATAAATACATTAATAATAAATGATTAATAAATAAACAATTAATAAGTCTGTTTCCGTGGAATTCCCTCTTCCTCTTGGCACATAAGAACCCATCTTATACGCACGTCATAACATCTGCACTAAAACAGGAAGTGGACTTATTTGTTTACAACTTTTCAGACTGTATGCTGTTTACATATGTGCTGCTATCTGTTGGAAAGCTGAGTAAACTATATGCTGATTGATACCAGGAAATTTGTATCAGGATATTTGAAATATTTCGATGCAAGTAAGATGCTGTGGACACGTGTGCACGAGCCCATTTGAAATAGCTTTTACAGTTGGAATATCGACATGAAATATATATTAATTTGAAGCAAACAAATAAGGCTTCCATTTACAATCAAAAAACGGAAAATGAATTTTTGGTCAAAAATGCCATTTCAAACCTTGGCAGGCAGGAATGCATGTAGCCTATTAATTCAAATATTGCTCACCCAAAACTTTGTATTGCTGCCAAACATCTGACATCTTTTTCCAAACTATAGAGAATGATGGTTCCCGAGTCATCACTGGATGCCAGGAGATCAAGCTCATTGCTTGCTAAAGCTGTAATGCACTTCTGTTGGACGGGCATCTTGTCAACGAATTTAAATTCAGTGAGATCTTCAGATATTTGGAACATCCTTATAGTTCCAGTGTTATTTCCTATAAAGACCAAGTGTGAATTAAGAATATGCCCTCGCATCAAAAGTTGCTGAATGAATGAAAGCTAGAAACATTGTCCATAATAACTAAGAATATTGCATTAGCAAATTGTGAGCTGTAAGGAGGAGCATTCATGATGCAAACAATATTAACAAGCACAACAGACAGAGGAAGAATTGTAAGCACAAACTATACTGCTTACTGCTACTGAACTGACAGATCAAACTTACCAACTAATAGAAAAGAATCTTTAAAATCACAGTCGAGGAAGACTTTGTGGTGGTGATTAGTAGTTAAACGGACGTAACATCTAGGTCATTGGCCCCTAATAATAAGCATGATACTACAAAATTGGCACATGAAACTTAAAAATTAATTTAAAAAAAGTGATTAGTACAAATCACAGTTCGAGGAAGACTTTGTGGTGTTGAAGACATGAACATTATACATCAATGATTTCCACATAAACAAAAATAAAACAGTGCAAATGGTATTTAGGAGAGGAGGAAAAATGTTGAGGACTGACATCATGAAGATAGTAAACGAACAGTTAAATGTACTCAACAAATATAAATACCTCAGCATTCAGCATCACATCCCTGAAACTAGCAACGTCGACGAGACTCTTCCAAACGACAGTAGCCCCCATTGAACTCATATAGGATAAATTGAAAACCAATGATTTACAAAAGCTAGCACGCTTCATCAAACGGGCCATGGGAGCAAGCGAATATGCGCCAAATAGAATGGCATACATTCTAGCAAAAGAAACGTTTTTCCTCGAGGATATAAGGGTCAAGGAATTGCTAAGTACATGCGCTTATACAGAAGTAATAGAAAGAAGCGTATAGAAGGAGAGATAGAAAATGGATTTTTTGGAACAGATGCCATGTTAAATAGACAATGGACCAACACCAATCAAACGCAAAGGTACTCAATCGTAGGGCTCACAATTCATGGTTTCCACCATAAAAGGTGAGCAATTACTAAATATCACCAAGCAGATGACCAATGTGGCGAGAGGTGTGAACTTTATCACATCAAGCAACAGTGTCTCTTAATGCAAGCAAATGAAGAGTGCAACTGTGATCTAATGTAAACCTTTCCTGGCCATTCGGCCGCAATAAATGTTTTATTAGTAGTATAATGGTAGCTAGTTAGTTATTGTTGTTTTAAGGGGTAGAACTACGAGGTCATCTGCCCCTAGTTGACCCCTAATGATGATGATTACTCACTACAGGCACATGTAATTTACCATCAATAGAAAAACATGATAAGAAAAAGGAATGTGAAATAAAAGACACTGCCCATACCGCATTGGCTGCTAGAGAAGTGAGGAGCAATAGAAAATGACTGGAATACTCTTTGCAGCTGATAACCTCAATGTTCTACCCCAACACCATCGCACCATATTTAGTTAACGGATGCAGCCTACAGTAGAACTGTTTAAAGTGGTGTAAGGAATCTTTTTCACTAATTACTCCTCGTGACTGAATTTGTAAGCTGGGCAAGATGTAACTATTTTCGTAATTCCGCACCAGAACACGGGTAGGGGCAGCTGGACCACGGTTGATTCCAGGACCTTGTTATTTATACACTACACTGAATTGAAGGAAGAAAGGACCTCCATTCTTACGTGGAATCCAAACCACAGGACATGGCATTTTACTTTGAAAATCTCACATGCATTAATCGAGAGTCGAACCGAGTCCACCTTGGTGAAAGGCAAACAGCTTGACCACTGCGCACCAAGGCCCCCTTTCACAAAACTGAACCAAATTTTACGTCCCGAGTTTTGTTTGTTGCATTGCAAAGTTTAAAATGAGCCTACGACAAATGGATATCGCCTAAACGTAGGGAATGGAGGTTCCTTAGCCTATTATGGTGTTGCCTTAGTACCCAATTACTCCCTAATCCTGGAAAAAACAAGATTAATAAAATACACTTGGATCATGTCTGAGAGTGTTTCTTCTGCCTTGGTCGCCCACATGGACGTTGACAGGAGGAAGTGAAATAGGTAACGTCCCAGGTGCGGCACATTGAAGGTGACCACACTGTTGGAGCGCTTTTCCCGTGTCTTCTCGGTGACGGGTGCGACGCCCATTAGCTTTTGTTTCTGACATGATGCATAAGTGTGATGCCCATCGACCAACAGAGCATACCGTGTAATTGGCGCTCCGTAGCTTTGTCAGATGGTCAGCATTTAACACAGTGAAAGTATTTGCAATATGTACGCTTATTTCGTTGAAGTGTTAGTTAAGATAATTCAACTCATCAATATTAGTTAGTTATAGTCTATAGGTGCCAGGTGCAGCTTCTGAACTCTGTGGAAGTCTTCAACCCCGACACGGGGCGTCCCAATGGCTGATAGGGGCTCTTGATGAGAGTGGTGCTTGCACCCGCGGCAACAGCTACGGTATATCATTATTGTTGATACCTTGCACCAGCAAACAGCTGCATCATATCATGGCATCCTTGGATGTTGGGATGTGATGTGCTTACTGCGCAGGCAACGGGAAACCACCTCAATTACTTTTCCCTAGTACATAAACAACCATGATATTGTCAGATAGTATGAGATGGTTTAAAAGAAGAAGTGAGGAGAATAAGTGATAGGATGATGAAAGTGAAAGTAGCACTGAAGGGAGAGACCGTAGAAATAGTGCAAGTGTATGCTCCACAAGTAGGCTGCGCCTCTGAAGAGAAGGAGGAGTTTGAAGAGGAATTGCAGAAGCAGCTGGTAGGAAGAAATATGATTGTTATGGGGGATCTCAATGCCCATGTAGGAAGAGAAAGACAAGGTTATGAGAGTGTTCTAGGACCAGAGGGTTGGGGCGGAAGAAATGAGGAAGGAAAGAGACTGTTGGACTTCTGCCAGAGGAACAGCCTGCTAGTTGGAACTCCTGGTTTAAGAAAAGAGAGAGCCACACAATCACATGGTACAGTGATGACTTGACCAGGAAGTCGGTGGTCGACTATATCCAGTATGAGAAAGAACTAAATAAGAACATCACGGACATCAAGGTTATACCATCGGAGAACCCGGATAGCGACCATCGATTGCTGGTAATGAACCTGAGAGGGAGTAAGGAGAAGAAAGGGACTCAGAACCAGGAAAGACATATAAGGATATGGAAACTGAAAGAAGGGGATAGAAGGGTCGAGTACCTCAAAATGGTAAAGGAAGGAATTCCAACAGATGAAGACAGAGGGGTGGAAGAGGAATGGGCTAGATTTAAGAAGACACTAGTAGGTGCAGAAGCAGTATGTGAGAGGACAAGTAGTAAGAAGAGGTGGAAGGAAACACCATGGTGGAATGAGAAGACAAAATATATAGTAAGGGAAAAGAATAGAGCCTTTAGGAGGTGGTATCAAAATAGGACGGTAGAGACAACAGAAGAGTACCTGGAAAGAAAGAAGGAGGCAAAGAGAGTAGTGGCTGAGGAGAGAAGAAAGTGAATGGAAGAGTGGACAAAGATGATGGAGGATAGTGAAGGTACAAAAAAGGTCCTGTATGGGATGGTAAAAAATAAGAGGCGGAAGGATCCTACGGATTATGTTAGAATGGTGAACAAAAGGGGACAAGAGATAGAAAATAGGGAAGAACTGAAGAAAATGTGGAAAGAATATTTTGAAGAACTTCTGAACCCAAATGGAAAAGATGGTGAGGAGGAAGAAGTCGGGGAAGAGGAAGATGAACTGCAAACAGAAAAGGACTTAACATGGAAAGAAGTGGAAGATGCAGTGAACAAGATGAAAGGAGGGAAGGCACCGGGTGTGGATGAGTTGAGTGTGGAGATGGTGAGAGCAGCAGGAGAGGTGGGATTACAGTGGTTGTACCGAGTGATGAGGACAGCATGGAAGGAAAGGAAGACCCCAGAGGACTGGAAAAAAGGAATAATTGTCCCGATATTCAAGAACTGTAGTAGAACAGAATGCAGAAACTATCGGGGAATAACACTGATGAGTCATTGTGCAAAGATCTTCGAGAAAGTTTTGGAAAAGAGAATTAGGACAAGGATAGAAGGAGGGATGAGGGAAGAACAACATGGCTTCAGAACAGGAAGGTCCACAGTGGATTTGATTTTTGCTGTAAGGCAGTTACAAGAACAGCACTATGAGTATGGAAGAGATCTACTGATGGCCTTCCTGGACATTGAGAAAGCATGTGACAGTGTATGCAGAAACAAAGTATGGAAGTCCCTGGAGGATAGAGGAGCAGAGAAATGGACTATAAAGAGGATAAAGGAGATGTACAAGGGAAGCATGAGCTGTGTGAAAGTGGGAGGAGAGAGATCAGACTGGTTGGAACAGAGAAACAGCCTGAAACAAGGAAGTGCACTGTCACCGTTACTTTTCATTGTGGTGATGGATGACATAATGACCCGAGTGGCACAAGTAATTGGGGAAGGAAAGATGAAAGCAATGGTGTTTGCAGATGATTTGATGATTTGGGGAAACAAGGAGGAGGAGGTACAGGAACAGTTGGACGTGTGGGAAGGAATAATACAAGGATATGGGATGAAATTTAGCATAAATAAGAGTGAGATGGTGATCACAACAAGGAAGAAGGAAAGAACCACAACGGGAATAACAATTGGTGGGGAACAGCTGAAGAAAGTTGAGAGTTTCAAGTATCTGGGAAGTCTGATACAAGATAATGGAAGAAACGATAGAGAAATAAATGAGCGGGGGAGGCAGGCAGAAGCATTTCAGAGGAGTGTGAGAAGCATGTTATGGAGCATGGATGCCCCTTAGAACAGCAAAAAGATCATATATCGGACGTACTATGTCCCTATCCTGACGTATGCCTCGGAGACTTGGGTTATGAAAGGAAGGGAGAAGAGCAAAATACAGGCCAGTGAGATGAGGTTCTTGAGAAGCAGTATTGGAGCTACAAAGATGGACAGAATAAGAAATGAGAGGACCAGAGAATTAATGAAGGAGGAACCATTACAGGATTGTATAGAGAAATCTAGACTTAGATGGTATGGACATGTAAAACGAATGGAGAAGAAGAGGATACCCAGGAGAGTACACGAGACGAAGTGGGAAGGAAAGAGACCGAGAGGAAGACCGAGAGACAGGTGGCTGAAGGGGGTGGAAGAAAGCGTGAAGAAGAGAGGAGAAGACTGGACAAGGGTGGAGGCTGAGAGATGGTTGGAAGACAGAAGACGTTGGAGAGGCTTGTGTTCCAAACAGACCCGGCCAGTGGCTGGAAACTGTGCAAGATGATGATGATGATGATGATGATATTGTCAGAGCAAGAAGTACAGTCTACTGATCATGAGGGGCGGAACCCAAGATCCGGCAGGGGAAGAAAGGAGGCTTCTCAGGTCGTCATCCAGCGAAATCCTCAAAAGAATGAATTGATGAACATTGGAATGTGGAATGTAAGAACCTTCCTAGAGGCAGGAAAATTGGAAGAAGCCAAAAATGTAATGAATGAAGAAGACATGGAAGTTCTGGGGTTGTGTAAATCAGATGGCCAGGAATTGGCGATTTCTACAGTGATGATTTCAGAATGATCTACAGTGGCAGCATGAGAGGAGGAACTAATGGAGTAGGACTTCTGCTTAGAAGCAAACGGGCAAGAAATGTGATGAACACCTATCACATAAATGAAAGGATTATAGTTGTAAAAATCAAAACAAGTCCCAGGAATATAGTTGTTCAAGTGTACTTTCCCACATCGAACAGATCACATGAAGAAATTGAAGAAATGCATGAAAATATTGACCAAATATGGAATCTGATAAAGGAATCAGATAATGTAATAATTATGGGAGATTTTAACACTATTGTTGGAAGTCATCCAGATCGGGAAGGAATTGGGAAGTTTGGACTGGGTATCAAGAACAAACGAGAGAGATTACTTGACTTCTGTGACCAGTACAATATAATCGTGACAGCCCTGGGTGACACTGCTCGTTGTATACAGTACTTGTCAAGAGAAGATATCACACTCATAGCTACCCTGGAGCAGAGATTGACAGTGATCATCGCCTATTCATGGCCAAATGCAATAACCAACTGAAAAAGAACCGACATAGAAAAACGAAACTTCTAGATGTGACTAAACTAAAGGACAACAACAATAAAGGGATTTTCGCCCACAAAACGAATGAATTGGCTAGAAGACTTGAAGAATTGAAATGGGAAAATATAAAAGAAGGTTTGATAAATATAGCTCATGAAACACTGGGAACAAGTATTTTGGAACCAAGGAAACCGTGCATTACAAGAAAAATATTGGATCTGATAGTAAAGAGAAATCAGCAGAGGAGGGCGAATACCATAAGAAGGCAGGAACAATATAAACTTGTTAAAAATCAAGTTACAACGCTTTGTAGAAGAGCCAAAGAGGAATGGATGGCTGAGATAGCTAAGAACATTGGAATTATAATAATAATAATAATGCATTTTATTAATCCCTTAACGAGTCAAGGACTCATATACAAAGGAATCGTACAGTTTTATCTTGTTGGCTACAAATTACAATTCAATGTTTAGTGTACAAGTTTTCAGTATGAAAATTATATACAACATTTTGTAGCTTTCATAAGTTTTTGTACACAATGTAGTCTTCTTTTGTCTTCTCAGATTTTGGAATTTCTTAAACTGACATTTTATAATCATTCCACATAAACTGTTTTAGCCTCCTTTTAAAGATCGGTAGGCTAGGTGCAATTTTTATATTTTCTGGTAGTCTATTGAACTTTACAAAGGCACTATACTTAATGCTATTACTGCCATATTGTTTGGAATTGATATGGAAAAGTGATATGTCATCTGCATGTCTAGTTTTGTAAGCGTGTAAATCAGATTGTTTAGTGAAGTTTAAATTTGTGTGGATACCTTTGTGTAGGATTTGGTACATCAGGACATTTGATTTGATTTCTGCATTTAGGGCTACTGGTTGAATTTTACTCGTAATATAAAGGTGTTTGGTTGGCTCTATTCTGAATTACCTCAATTTCCTTTTTTAGGTAATTTGAGCATTTTATCCAAATTGTATTCAAATATTGTAAGTGGCTATGGATTAAGGAAAAATACACTTTCCTGAGTAGATATTTTGGGATATAGTAGCTCAATTTTTTTATCATCCCAGCAGCAGGTGATATTTTTTTAACTAATGCATCAATGTGCTTTTGCCAGGAGAGATTTTCATCTATTATCAGGCCTAGGTATTTGACAGATGAGACCCTTTTAACTGCCTTTCCATTCAGCATTATATTCTGAGTGATGTCTAACTTTGTTCTACGCTTAGATATTATTAAATAATTTGTTTTATCTTCATTTATTGTTGATTTATTTGACTGGGTCCAGCCAAGTATTGTATTCATGTCCTCCTGCATGTGTCTAATCAGCGTGTTGGTGGTGTACGCATTGTAAAAGATGCTTAAGTCATCTGCAAACAACGTTATATTACCATGAAAACTGAGTGTTGCTATGTCATTAATATATACTAAGAAGAGGGAAGGACCCAGTATTGATCCTTGGGGCACACCATGGGTAATATTTACCTCCTCACTTCTGTAGCCAGTTATTTCAACATACTGCTTATGATTAGACAGGTAATTTTTAAACCATATCCAAGCTACTCCTCGGATACCTGCTTTATCAAGTTTCCCTAAAAGAATTTCATGGTCAACAGTATCAAACGCCTTTTTCAGGTCTATGAAAACGCCACTCGCTGTCATCTTATTGTCTATGACATCCTGCAAGTTAGAGATTATATCAATTGTGGCTATTTCTGTGCTTGAGTTTTCTCGGAATCCATACTGCCCTTTGTAGAAGTAATCATTTTTATTTAAAAAATTAACAATTCTGTTTTTTACTACTGTTTCGAGTACCTTGGATATGGGTGGGAGGATGGAAATGGGTCTGTAATTGTCTGGATTGCTTTTGTCACCTCCTTTATAGACTGGTATGACTCGTGCTATTATTAGATCATCAGGTACCAGGCCAGTCTCTAAAGATAAATTAATTAAAGTAGTTAGTGGGCTACTTAGCATGTCAATGGAGTTTTTTAACAATTTTACTGACATACCATCTTTGTCTTGGCTACTTTTCATTTTAAGGCTTAATATAATATTGCAAATTTCCATCTCATTAGTCGGGGTCATAAATATGGAATCTGTGTTGACATTAATTTCATTAACTTTCTTCCCTGGGAGGATGTTTTTGGCTAACTTGTGTGCTATGTTTATAAAGTGAGTGTTTAGAGCATTGCAAATATTTTCTTTTCCTGTGAAAGATTTACCGTCAATTATTATCTCACTGGGACCATCTTTGTTTTCAGTTGTGCAGTTGTAGATCATTTCATTGATTACTTTCCAAGTATCTTTTATGCTATTGGCGTTCAATGTTAATTTATGTTCATAGTATGAGGATTTCAGTTTCCGTTTTAAAGCTGTCACTTTGTTCCTACATATTATGTGCTCTTCCTTTAAGAGGCTGTTGTTTCTGTGAATGTTAGTTTTAAGTTTAGCATGTAGTAGGTCCCTTCGTTTTATTAGCTGAATTAATTCTGTTGTTATCCATGGGTTATTGTGGTTCTGGTGTATTTCCTTCAAAGGTGTGTCAGTGTTCTCTTTGTTGGGTGTCTGTGTCAAGATTTTGTGTTTCATGGCGATGTAAGTTTCATTTACATCATCTAAACAGTCTATTTGATTGAGATCATTGGAGAATATGTTTTTGTTCACGTACCGGTAATTCTTATTTACGTTTTTTGAGCTAGACCCTTGCTTGTTGTGGGGGTGTTTAAATGTCATGTTCGAGATTGGGCTTTTGCCTGGATAGTAATTTGACCAGAAAATCTCAGTTACAAGAATATTATGATCACTAATATCACTATTTATATTGCTTATCCTATAGGTATATTTACAGTTATTAGTGGCTACCTGATCAAGGAGTGTACTTGTTGATTCACATATTCTTGTTGGATACCGAGTATTGCATTGTGTGAAACCATAGCTTGATAGTAGATTGAGGTATGATTTGGCTACATTATTTTTGTTTAGTAAGTTAATATTTGTATCACCAATGCATAAGCAAAAAACAAACAACCCCTGGCACTATCCAACCCATGACGGGCTAAGGCCGACCAAGCGACCGCTGCCCAGCCATTCGGCCTGCAGATATTGGGGTGACGCATGATCAGCGCGTCGGGTCCCCTCGGCCGTTAATCTTGGTTTTCGTGATCGGGGCGCTGTCTCACTGTCAGACAGCTACTCAATTGTCCTCACGAGGCTGAGTGCACCCCGTTATGCATAAGCAAAGATTGGCATTATTTTTCGAAAGAATGTGCTCTAGAGATTGCATGAAATTTGTTGCGTTATTTATGTTAGGATTATATACTGCAATTATATTAATAGTATGCAGGTTGTTGAAACGAACAGTATCACTTCTTATAAGCTCTAACTGGATCAAGCTATGGTTACTCTCAACTAGGTTAAGAACTTTTATATTCCATTTTTTGTGGACATAAACTCCCACACCTCCACCGTCCTGATTGTCTCTGTGTACAAAAGCAACAGAATAGTTGTTTAGGTTGAAGTATTTAGCTTCATTACTTTTTACCCAAGTCTCGGTTACCACTATGACATCTAGATTTTCAACAATATGAATTAGTATCTCGATATCTTCTAGTTTATTTTTGATGCTTCTGCTATTTAGGTAAAGACACTTGATTTGGCTAACCTCATTTTTAGTGTCTGCTACGTAGTCGTGGATACAGTCATATTTACGCTCATCAATTGATGAGTGTAAGTCAACATCAACTAGTAGGTCCATGTCTTGATTCATTATTATTTATGTGAATGGGATGGCTGAGCCTTGTTGATGGAAGAGTCTCTTACTAGCCTTTCAATGTCTTCCGGTGAGCTGATCCTGACAGCCTTGTCACTATCTGATTTACGGACGAATATTTTGCAGTCCCAGGTCCAGACGTATTTAAAACCTAATTTATGGAGGTCTCTTGCCTGTTTGTGGAGTCCTTTATTAGCTGGCGTCAAATGCTCGTTTATGTAGATAGGCCTAGCCCTTGCATTGATTCCAGCATCACTTGAGTTCAGGTTGGGTTTGGACCTTTTGCCTTTTAAAATTGCCTCTTTTTTTAGCCGGCTGCAGAATTTGACTAGTAAAGGAGGTGGAAGACCTTCTCTGCTTTGTGGTAGCCGATGGTAGGCGTCAATATCGGACTCAATAACTGTGACACCCAGTTGGTCAGCGATAGTCTGGACAATCTGAACGGTGTTTTCGTTTGAAGTGTGCGGCACGCCATGAAGCTCTAGGTTGTTTCGCCGAACGTACTGTTGAAGATCGAGATTCTCTTGCTTTAACACTTTAACCTCACTGCAGACGATATTCTTATCCTTCTCTAACTCACAAACTCTTTGGCTGAGCTTTGTTATTTCTGACAAGGCTTGCTTCAGAGTTTGTGCGGCAGTTGAAATGTCACTTTTCATACCATCAAAACAATCAGAAAAGTATGTCACGGACTTAAGCATGTCATTCTGAGTCTTTTCAATGTTTTTGAGTTTTATCAGTCGCAGGTTGATTTCACAAACAAGATCTTCTAAATCAGGTTTACTTACATTCTCGTCTGGCAAAACCTTTTCCGAAGTTGACCTACTTACTGCACTGCACTCGACACAATGCCACTGCTTGGCTTTGTCGGACAAAAGCCGGTTAAAAACTTTCTTTTTTATGTTAACACAGGTTCTGTGGTATGATTTACCACATTCCCCATCACAAATTATGTAGTCTTCGTTATCAGTTACAAATTTTTCACACTGACCGCACTTGGTTGATTTGTCACTTGTCGCCATCTTGAGATATCTGAATATGTATTCCTTTCACCTGGTCCATAAATGTGACCCGGTCATGTGTGTTTATGTGCCGTAAGTCACCAAGGTGGGTCCATTTCAAGGACAGCCGACGGTGGGGCTCGAACCCATGCGTCTACCGAGTCAGCAGCGCTTTAGCCAGCGTAGCCACTACTGTCGGTGGAAAATCTTATTAGATGCGGATGAAGTCAGTATGCGGTGGAAAGAATACCTTGAAGAACTATATGATAGGAATGTATCTAATAAAACATGGTAAATTGAACTGGAAGATGATATAGAAGAAGATGCTAAGGGCCCTGCTATCACAAGAAGAGAATTTGAATCAGCGCTTGAAAGAATAAGTGACAATAAAGCTTGCGGTCCAGATAACATACCGGGAGAACTACTAAAGAACATGGGTGAGACCTACTTTATGATGCAATCTGCAGATGCTATGATAGTGGCAAAATTCCTGAAGACTTCGCCAAAAGCAGAACAGTTATAATATCAAAGAAAGGAAGTAGTGCAGAATGTTCAGAACACAGAACCATAACACTGCTCTCTCATGCATCTAAAATGTTATTGTCAATACTAAAAGCCAGAATAAATAACAAACTTGATTTCCAAATTGATCCAGATCAGTTCGGTTTCAGGAAAGGAATGGGAACAAGAGAAGCAATCTTGGCTCTATGAACAATATTAGAAAGAAGAATGGAGATGAATAGATACACTTATATAGCATTTGTAGATATTGAAAATGCCTTTGATAATGTAAGTTGTGACTAACTCTTCAAATTTATTAAATCTTCGGGATTAGACTGGAAGGATAGGAGGCTGATACTACGACTTTATGAAAATCATACCACAATAGTAGACATCAAAGGAAGCAGTCAGGAAGTAAAAATCAGGAAGGGAGTAAGACAGGGTTGCCCCCTTTCACCGTACCTCTCCAATGTATTCAACGAAAAAGCTATAAATAAGTTTAAAATGAACAACAAATCCATTGTATTCATTTTGCAGATGATATAGCAGTGGTTGCAGACTCAGAAAAGGAATTATCCAAGATGCTGAATACACTGTCATCATATTTAGTAGATTCATACTCAAACATTAAAGTGAAGAAGACAAAAATATTAGTTGTAAGTAAACATCCTGAGCGAAATCACACCAACATCAGGCTTGCCAACAAAATACTGTAGTGGAACAAGTCACCAGTTTCCCTTACCTCGGAAGTTTAATCACAAACGATAACCGCTGCAGCAAAGAGATAAGAAGAAGAATAACTCTTGCCAAACAAGCATTCAGCAACAAAAGAACTCTTCTGACCAATATACATCTAGATTTTGAGATTAGGAAAAATTTTGTGATGTCATTTGTGTGGAGCGTACTCTTATATGGATGTGAATCTTGGACAATTCGAGAACAGGATAGGAAACAGCTTGAAGCGTTTGAGATGTGGGTCCAGAGGCGAATGCTAAAGGTCAGTTGGACTGAAAAAAGAACAAACAAAAGTATACTGCGAGGAATCCAGGGGAAGAATAAGCTGATGGTAACAATACATAGAAGAACAGCTTAATTCATTGGACACACCGTGCATCATAATACCTTTCTAACCAATCTAGTAGAAGGAAAGGTCTTAGGAAAGAAGGGACGAGGTCGACCTAGGAAGCAATTCCTTCAAGTTTGATAATCTATGTGATGGTTTATTGAAATACTGGAAGTGGTGATTGACCTCCAAAATTTGCTTGTTTAGAGTGAATATTTGATTGTAGTTGTCAGTTCAGATTGTATTGTACAGGCTACTTGGACCGTCCTGGTGAGAGCAGTTGTCTCTCAACTAGGGGAGTTTCCTGTGTGTTACCAAGTCCTAATGTGGTGTACAGAAGGCCTATGTTACTGTATACAGTCTTCATTCTCGCCACACATAAGCTAAAGAGCCATATTTAAGCGCAAACAGACACGAGAGAATGTCCCGGCACCGTTAATACCAGCCTCGGTTTATAGAAAAAGATACATCGTACATCCTGGTCAAACAACATGTTTCCCTTATTAATCCCTTATCTAGCTTGGCTACATCGTTCTGGCTTCCGACGGGGAGTGTTTTCTAGTAGAATGAAGAGGGGTGAACTCTCCATGAATGTCTGTTCGTTTAAATTATTGGGGTTGCTTATATTAGCTAAGGGGGATTAGCGTTGCTTCACGTCCGTAGGTTTAACCTTAAAGTACCCTACACGTGTCCCCTGGGTGGTGCTAAGAAAGCAACAGTGATTCAGATGCCGCCGTACTGCCCTTCAGGGCCTCACGGCCACAACTCCGTAACACCTAATAGTCCTTTTAAGGACGTACAGTTTCAAACACAGACAATTGGCTCACAACTAACAATATGCCAATTAAACATCGAAGGCATCAGTAGAGCTAAGAGTGAATACCTTGCTAAGATCTTAGAGGACAACGCAGTTGACATAGTAGTATTGCAGGAAACGCACACGGAAAATGACGAACAGTTGTTAGCTCGAGGAAGAATACCTGGATAAAAACCGATAGCAATGCAACACCATGCTCAGTATGGTATCGCCACTTACATTAAGAGCGATATATACCAGTACACTGTCCATCCAATCAGTGATTGTCACACTTTCTTCTCCACATCAGTACAAATAGAGAATACTGTGGTCACAAATATATATAAACCTCCATCCACATCCTGGCCTGACCCTATATCTATAGTCCCTACTAACGAAAATATTATCATAGGGGATTTCAACAGTCATCATACATCTTGGGGCTACTGTCAGAATGACGAAAATGGGACTAAACTGACGGAATGGGCTGAAATACATAACCTTACCCAGATGTATGACCCTAAAGATAGAGGCACATTTCACTCAGCTCGATGGAACCAAGATTACTCACCTGATTTATGCTTTGTTTCCAATAGCCTTACAACTCCCGTACCTCGCATTCGGCGACAAGTGCTTCAAGACTTTCCCCATAGTCAGCATAGGCCAGTAATATACAAAATTGGAGTACAGATTCCTGTTATTCATTCCACACCTCGTCCTCGCTGGAACTTTCTGAAGGCAGATTGGGAAACCTATGCAAAATACTCGGATGCCAACATTAGATGGATTCAAGCGGTACCTGAAAACTACTTAAGGTTCATAGGTCTAATAAAAGCAGCAGCCAAACGATCTATTCCGAGAGGCTTCAGGAAGGAATATATACCAGGATGGAATGAGGAGTCCAACAGACTGAAAGAAGAGTATAATGAAAATAGCAGCAGGGAGAAAGCTACTGAACTTCTACAATCACTTGACAGAGGTAGAAGAGAGAGATGGATAATTACTGTTGAAGGTTTAAACTTCACCCATTCCAGCAGGAAGGCGTGGTCTCTGATACGGAAACTAGATTCCGCTTCCATACCATCGAAAACACCTACATCTATTAATGTAAATGCGATAGCTAACCATATTGTCCAAACCTCTAGAACAGCAAAGAACAAGAAGTTCAACCGGTTGGTGAAAACAAAGCTTAGGCAAGCCATACGCTCAGCTCAGCCACATGATACATATTCGAGACCCTTCTCTGTACAGGAAGTGGAAGAAGGTTTAATCTCTCTTCAAAATGGAAAAGCTGCAGGATTAGATGGGATTTATCCAGAATTATTAAAGAACTGTGGTCCAGCTACAAAACGATGGTTGGCTATGTTTTACAGCTGTATACTAGAATCAGGAAAGTTACCTGCAATCTTCAAGAAGACCAAAATCATTGCCCTTTTAAAACCAGGGAAAGACCCGAACTTACCTCAAAGTTACCGTCCAATAGCATTGCTATCTGTGACATTCAAGCTCCTGGAAAGATTGATCCTGAATAGAATAGCGCCAGCGATTGAGACACTGATCCCAATTGAACAAGCAGGATTCCGACCTGGCCGTGATTGCAGTGACCAAGTTCTTTCCCTGACCACCTTTGTGGAAGCTGGGTATGAGAAGAAACTGAAGAGCGTATCAGCCTTTCTGGATCTCACAGCAGCATATGATACTGTTTGGAAGGAGGGATTGCTATTGAAATTGATCAAGGCTGTTCCTTGTTTAAAGATTATGAACTTGTTAGACAACATGCTAAGTAACAGATTGTTCCAAGTCTACTCTGAGCAGAACAAAAGCCGATTCCGTAAACTGAATAATGGCCTGCCGCAAGGTTCTGTTCTCTCACCCATTCTTTTTAATCTGTACACCCATGATCTTCCGAAAACAGTAGCCCGCAAGTTCATGTATGCGGACGATATCAACCTCACTGTTCAACATGCTAATTTCGCAGAAGCTGAGGCCGTTCTCACCCAAGACCTCAAAGTCCTGGATGACTTTTCACAAAATGGCGCTTACAACCAAATCCTCAGAAAAGTGAGATAACTGCTTTCCATCTGGACAACAGGCATGCAAATTACCATCCTAGAGTCAATTTTAGAGGTAAAGAATTACAGTATAATAGCACCCCTAAATATCTGGGAATGACTTTGGATAGATCTCTGACCTACAAAACCCATCTGTGTAAATCTACTGCGAAATTGAAGAGCCGCAATAACCTCCTTCAGCGCCTGGCTGGAACATCATGGGGAGCGGATGCCAACACTCTGAGAACAACTGCTCTTGCGCTAATCTATTCTTCAGCCGAGTTTTGCTCTGGGGTATGGCTTAATAGCTGCCACACTCGACGGGTGGATGTTCAGCTCCGACAGAGCATGCGTATTGTATCTGGAACACTACTTCCTACTCCAGTCCAGTGGTTACCAGTGCTGAGTAATATCGCACCTCCTCATATCAGAAGGCAGAAAAATCTGGTTCATCTTTGGTCGAGAGTGCAAAATAACAAGGCCCTCCCAATACATGAAGACATGAAACATCTTGGCCCATCTAGATTGAAATCCCGTAAACCTGCATGGAAAACTGCCTTGGATTTAACAAGCAGAAATTTTAAACCTAATGAAAATTGGCGGGTTGAGTGGACAACATCTACACCACCAGGCATCGTGAACGTTGAGGATCCTCACATAAAACTTGCTGGCTTCAATCTGCCCAGACATACCTGGACTAGACTCAATCGTATTAGATGTGGCTTGGGAAGATGTGCTTCTGTTCTCCACAAATGGGGTTGGAAAGACTCACCGAATTGCGATTGCGCTGACATTCCACAGACAATGGAGCACTTAGTACTGGAATGTCCTCTCCGAGTTTTTCCAGGAAGTCTGGAGGACCTGCATTCTGCTACAACTGAGGCTGTCAAATGGATCAACGAGTTGGACGTTGATTTATAATTATTTTTTTTATCTGCTTTATAATTTATATAATTTGTTAGTATTATTGCTGTGTTATATGAATCTGTATTTATGTAGGTGATTGTGTTGTGTTAACATCATACGATAAATAAATAAATATTAGCTAAGTATCTCAATTGCTTCCTTTATGTCAAGAGCTCTGCCTTAAGGTTCGTGATGAATTATTTTAAAGTCGGTTTCAATATTACCGGTAGTGAAACTGTGTCCCGTGTCATACATGTGTTTGCATACGGCTGAGTGCGTACCGGCATTTCTGTGTTCATTGTATCGTGTATCCATTCTTCTCCCACTCTGCCCAATGTAATTTGCTCGACACCCTATGGAATATAGGCTACCCCTGACTTTGAATATGGATCTTGTTTATTTAGATTCCTGATGTGCAGATGCTTTACAATTTGTTGTAAATGTAGCCAGGCACAAAAATAAAATGATTCAAAAGAAGGGGGAATGTCACTCAAATTGTAAAATCACGATATCAGCGCGATATGGTGGCCTCTTTGCGGCGTATAGAAGGCATGATTGTGTCTGGGTAAGAACAACGAGGGTCGTGACAACCAGTTGGCGTGCACGTATAAGTAATGAAACTTTAAAACTCGTGTCCTGAACATTTTACATTATTTGACATGCACCCTTTTTACCCTGGACCCTTCAAATGCTATTTTAATGCTTTGTTTTTTGAACAGATTGGTGATTTTATATGTATTCGCGTTCACGTAATTGAACCGCGCAGATGCTTTCTCATTATTGGAATCATTTTATTTTTATGCCTGGCTACAATTTGATCTACTTTGCTGGACAGAAAATTGGTTTGATTATGTTGACAGATGGCCAGGTAAGAACACCACAGAAATATAAAAATCCCTCTCGGCACGCCGCAAGGCGGAGGTAGATTTCACCGGGCAAACTAGGGGATAGGCGAAAATAGGCAAAATATGGAGGTTTTCGTAGAAGTACCAGACCTCATTTTATACCCCACATTATGAGAAAGTATTTTACAATTTGAGCTTAAAAACTTTGTTATGGTTTTATGCATATTTTTAACATTTTATTGTCTAACGGGGATGGTAACCTTTCCGTCATTTGGGGTCTATTTCTACACACACTGTTCGTATGCAAGGTTTCGACACTGATGTCTATCTAACCTTCTCCCACAGAGACAGATGGACAACTGAATGTATCTCGTGCAGTGGTGTTGTCATGGCTCTTCCCTCATCAATCTCGCATTTTCTTATAATTCCCAATATATCTTGCTAATCTCCTGGTGGGTCATACCAAAAATTCTTTGAGACAAAAGTTTGACCATTCTAAACAGTTTTGATATTATGCCTATTAAGAGAGATTCTCTAACAACCCACTTTTCCCCACCCCATTGCTGCTATCAAAAAACTTAACTCACATAAATTGTTGGCCCTTATCCGAAGAATAGTATGAACTTAGAGTGGATTCCATATTTCACATATTAAGAAAGTTATAGCGATATTTCACAGTTTCAAAAAAGGTCCCCATTTTCAACCCCTTGGTCCGATTTTGCCCATTAACGAACTCAAAAGAGTTTTTAAAGGGTTATATATTATGTATAAATTTGAAAGTGATTGGTGCAAAATTGCGGTAGTTATCATGTCCACAAGAAGTGATATAGATATATACACGAGGGCAAGTCAATAAAGACAGTTTTTTTTTTTCCATGCACAATGAAGATAGGCTACATTGTTGAATGATGCCAATGGATCAGCCCTGTTTGAGGACAAAGCACATGCGTCGGTACACAGGGGTGCGAGGAAATGGACGTGTTATGTGACGAACAATACGCTGCATTGAAGTTTTGCTTTTGTTTGCCGAAATCTGGCATGGAAACCTACAAAATGTTGCAGGAGGCATATGGTGATGATGATGATCTGCCAGTCCACAGCACTTCGATAGGAGAGAAGCAAGGTGGGCCAGGTGCTTCAGCAACAGCAATTAACACATCATTGTTTATGAAGACTGACGAATAACAATTGACAGACTTGCAGACATGTTTCACATTTTGCATGGCAGTGTGTTTTCAGAACTACATCCTGCACCATGACAGCAATATTGTTACCTGATATTTGGCCCACAAAAACATTGAATGTGTTCCCAATCCCCCATACTCACCAGATTTAGCCCCCTGTGACTTTTATCTCTTTCCCTGTCTGAAAAAGAAACTAAGCGGAAGCGTTTTGCTACTTGGGATACCGTCGTGAAAAAGGCAGAGGCGGTTATAAAGAAGATGTCACGTGTTCTAGGACTGGCAGAAGCGTTGGGCAAAGTGCATTCTACTCAACGGAGGATACCACATCAATCTGCACCGTGACTAGTATATTTCTATGTAAAACACAAAACCATTTTTATTTTCATTGACTTGCCCTCATATATTCCAAAACCATGAAATAAGGAATGTAGAGTACAGAAATTTCGGCAATATTTTTGTCGAGGTAACATATTTGAATGATGAAAGGTACAAGACAACTGGTTAATGTCCGCGTGAGAAAAGTCACCGCAAATGTGCCATCCTTGTCCATTAATAACCGGTATAATCGCCAGACTGTTGAATGCATTGTGTCGTTCAGGTGCCAGATGGAGTTTCATGCCTGTTGCACTTGGTCGGTCAATATGACGCTGGTGTTGTTGTCCAATGATGTCCCATATGTGCTCGATTGGGGACAGATCAGGAGATCGAGCAGGCCAAGGCAGCATGTCGACACTCTTTAGAGCACGATGGGTTGCAACAGCGGTATGGAGGCGTGCGTTATCCTGTTGGAAAACTCTCCCGGGAATGTTGTTCATGAATGGCAGCACAGCAGGTCGAATCAGCAGGCGGATGTACACATCTGCAGTCAGGGTGCGTGGGATAACCACCAGAGTTCTCCTGCTGTCATAGGAAATTGCTCCCCAGACCAGAACGTCCGGTGTAGGTCCAGTGTGTCGACGCCACAGACAGGTGGAATGCAGGCGCTCCACTGGCCTCCTTCTATCCAACACACGGCCATCACTGGCACCAAGGCAGAATCAGCTTTCATCGGAAAACACAACAGACCTCCACTCCATTCTCCAATGAGCTCTCGCTTGACACCACTTAAGTCGCAGACGGCGGTGGCTTGGGATAAGTGGAATGCACTTACATTATATTAATGGTACTGTAGTGAACTAGAAGAGTCACAATAAATTAAATTTAATACACTATAAAACCATAAAAAGAACACCAGAAATAAGGAAAAGTTCAGGTACTATGTGTTGATCAATCAGATATAATCCAGTCTCTTTGAAAAACTTGATGAGTTCTTTGAGCTGTGAAGGAGATGAGAAGGCCTCTGCCGTGCTGGCGCCACTAGTTGTAGACAACACAGTGCTACACAGTCAGCATGCTCGAGCTGTATGACCTATTCTTATTCTTATCGATCTTGCCTACAAAGTTTATGAAGGTAGTATTGTCCTGTGGTTTCTGATGTTATTTCATGGGGTTTACTGGTAGAAGTTCTTCCACTATTGGAATATGTCAGTATGAGGTGTAGCTATTGTAGGAAGAAGTGTAGCTTGTTTAGCTGCTTGATCAGCAGACTCTGTGAGAGGGAACCCGCACAAATATCACTTGTTTACCTTGCTTCACCACTTTATGAAACATTAATTGAATTTCTATTGTGTTTAAGGCACTTTGCGAATCAGAGTAAATAACGCACAAGTTGTTGCAGCTGGCGGTGTTCAAAATATATATCATGGCCTGTTTAAGTGCGTCCGTACAAGTTCCGTGACCAGTGCGAAGTATATAACAAAATAAAAGACGGCTGCTTGCCAAAGTCCGCTAGGTGGCAGCACTGAATGATATCCAACACCCCCTCTCAAAGTGGTGATCACCCAAAGAGTTCACATCTTGAGACCAAGGTAAACCTTTTGTAAGCACATTCACTGACATCTCTTCCGTCGAGAGATACTTCAGGTCGATTTCCTCTGAAGGCAGAGCTTCCCTCATGAAGTGATGACGCACATGAATATGTTTTGTGCGTGAATGTAACACAGGGTTCTCTGCCAATTTCTGTGCTCCCTGATTGTCAATATGAAGATTGATCGCTGGCAGTGGGCTATATCTCCTCAGACAGTCATCGCAGGTTTATTGCCTCCTTGGAAGCATCGCTGAGAGCCATATACTCATGATTCTGTAGAGGAAAGCGCAACTGTGCACTGCTTTCTTGACTCCCAGGAAACAGGACCTCTGGTTGCATGAGATATGTCCGGGCATGTCCCAACGGACAGGTACATAAGTGGACCGACGAGTTCACGGTATGGAGGCTTCTTTCCATCGTCAATGGTCCCAGTATCTGTCTTCGATAGCTTTGCTCCTAGATCAAGATGTGTGGTGACTAGGCAGCATGATGACATTCCGAAACGATCGAATATATCCAGGATGATTCATCGTGATGGTCAAATCAGTGTGAGTGAATTCAATTCCTAAACAGTATGATACAACGCCCATATCATTAATTTCGAAGGACTTCTTCAGGAATCCATACAGCTTATTGATTCTACTGAGGTTCTGACATAGAACAATAATGTCATCAACATAAATGATAATTATCAGTCCGTCAACCCCCGTAGTCATCGTGTAGACGCTCACGTCTCCGAAAGTTGGCTTTGCACTTGATCCAAACGCTGGTACCAGCAGCGTCCAGCGCCATATTCTGTTTCCCTTCAGTAGCGTGGATAACATCTTCTTGGACTTGTCGATTACGTCTTCAGTCCCATACTTCCTTTCAATGACGAACTTCAAAATTGTTTCAGTGTACATTGGAATCTCCATCCAAATCTCTTGGCCAACAATGCTATTTAGGAAGGCAGTGGAGACGTCAAACTGTCGCACATGCATGAGCCACACCAAGGCTGAGTCGCACTACGGGAGCATAGGTTTCACCGTAATCTATGCCAGGACGATAGCAATAGAACCATCAGCGCTGTACTTGTTTCTCAAAACTATCCGACTCCCGACAGTTGAACAATTCTTCGGACGTTCCACCAAGTCCCAGGTATCGTTTCTCAGTATCGAGGAAAACTCGTCGGCCATCGCCCGTGGCTCAATTTGAATGATATCCAACATGCAATTCCGTTTATTGATACTAGGAATAATGTAACACTGATGACTGATCCTTGAGGGACTCCATTGTTGATGGTAACTTCCTGTGACAAAATTCCATTTGTCTTAACTTGAATTCTACGATCTTCGAGGAAATTGTAGATGAAATGGAACATATTTCCTGAAATGTTATATTCCATCAATGGTCTTTGCACACTATGTCATATGCCTTTTCAATATCTGGACTAACTTCTATGAGGTGTTGGTTATTTAGGAAAGCCTCCCGAATTTCAGATCCCAAACTTATGAGAGTATCGACAGTTGAACGTCCTTTTATAGTTTATATGTTCAAGATACCATCATAATCTCCTGTTAACAATTTTCTCCATTAATTTGCATATTGAATTAGTTAGGCAATAGGGCGATAATTATATGGAATAGAGGAATCTTTTCCTGGTTTGGGTAAAGGAATTACCATAGCACAACGCCATTGATCAGGAAATATATTTGTGCTCCATATGTACTTGAAGATAAGATAAAGCTTCTTGAGGAAGTTGTTTTAAAAACTCATAGGGGATATTATAGGGACCAGGACGAGATTTACCACACATGTTGAACTCCATAACAAGTTCTTGTAACTTAGGCCAGTCATCGTAGACACAAAAATAGCGTTAGGTAGTAGGAATAAAAGAGCGGTTCTGGGACAGGGGCTAATGGGCAATATGGTCGCCGCGCGCAACTGCCCTGTGTTATTCTTATGGAGAGGTCAGTCATAGCTGGGTCAGGGGCTAATGGGCAATATGGCTGCCACGCCCTGAGACATTGCATGACGTCACAGAGAGAGGTTGACAGTGTAACGTTGCTAAATGGAATATTTATTATTATTATTATTATTATTATTATTATTATTAGGTAATCATGCATTGATCACGTACAATCAAGACCAGTCTTATATTGTCCACTTTTTGGTGTAGTGGTTAGCATTCTTGGATGTCACCGCTTAAGCCTGAATTTGATTCACTGCTCAGCCAAGAAATGTAATTCTGGTCTCAGAATTGGAACGGGGTACACTCAGCCTTGTGAGGCAAAACTGACAGGAGCTGGGTTTTGATACCTACCTCAACCATTTTGGAAGTAGTTTTCTGTGGTTTCCCACTTTTACTCCATGCAAATGCTTGGATAGGTCCTAAATTAAGACCACGGCCACCTCTTTCCCAATCCTCATCAGAATTACAAATACACACACTAATACAACCAGCACAATGACACAGGTTATCAGACCTATTCCACACTGATCCAAGTACATGGGAACAGAATAATCACGATGTCAAAGCCCTCTCAAATGAAACAACAACAACAACTACATGTCTTCCTTGTGGTGTAGTGGCTAGCATTCTTGCATGTCACTGCTTAAGCCTGAATTTGATTCTCTGCTCAGCCAAGAAATGTAATTCTGGTCTCAGAACTGGAACGGAGTACACTCACCCTTGTGAGGCAAAACTGACAGGAGCTGGGTTTTGATTCCTACCTCAACCATTTTGGAAGTTGTTTTCTGTGGTTTCCCACTTTTACTCCATGCAAATGCTTGGATAGTTCCTAAATTAAGACCACGGCCGCCTCTTTCCCAATCCTCATCTGAATTACAAATACACACACTAATACAGCCATTGCTGTTACACAGGTTATTAGACAAATTCAACACTCAACCAAGTACGCGGGGCTACATGACTATGAAATCACAAAACTCCTAAAAGAACGGGGTACACTCAGCCTTGTGAGGCAAAACTGAGAAGAGACGGGTTCAATTCCTACCTCACTCATTCTAAGAGTGGTTTTCTGTGGTTTTCCACTCTTACCCTCTTAAGCAAATGCCGGCATGGTACCTAACTTAAGGCTACAGCTGCTTCCTACCCAATACCTACCTCTATTACAAATGCATACAGTAGTACAGACATCACAGTGACACAGGTTATCAGACAGCTTTTACATACACCCAAGTTCACAGGGATACATGACTACGAAATCACAAAACTCCTAAAAGAACGGGGTACACTCAGCCTTGTGAGACAAAACTGAGAAGAGACGGGTTCAATTCCTACCTCACTCATTCTAAGAGTGTTTTTCTGTGGGTTTCCTCTCTTACACTCTTAAGGAAATGCCGGGATGGTACCTAACTTAAGGCTACAGCTGCTTCCTACCCAATACCTACCTCTATTACAAATACATACAGTAGTACAGACATTACAGTGACACAGGTTATCAGACAGCTCTTTCATACACTCAAGTTCATAGGGTTACAAACCAAGAGGTATTAAGACTAGTGAGAGAGAAGAGATGTTTCTGGTGACTGTTAATGAAGAGAAGAGATAGGTTGGTAGGACACATACTAAGGCACCCAGGAATAGCAAGCTTAGTTATGGAAGGAAGGGGTCAAGGGCAAGAACTGTAGGGGTAGACCATGTTTAGAATATGTTAAACAGATTGCCTTGGAAGTAGGGTATTGTAGCTACAGTATATAGGGATGAAATGATTAGCTCATCAATCAGTCAAAGACTGAAGATGAAAACATCAATATAGAATTTGGAATTAAGTTACTTACCTCAGTAATGCATATCTTTTGTTGATAATCTTGTTACGATGTTTTAACATTTCTAACCACACGCTACTCATGAACTATATGTCACTATTTATTTCCTATTCAACTACAAGGGACTGATGATCATGGTGTCTCAACCACTTATCGTGAATGATACACTCTCAACTACACGGGTCTGATGACCATGGTGTTTCAACACACTGACGTGAAAGATACACTCTCAACTATACTGAGCTGATGACCATGGTGTCTCACCCCACTAACCTGAATGATACACTCTCAACTACACGAGGCTGATGACCATGGTGTCTCAACCCACTAACGTGAATGATACACTCTCAACTACACGGGGCTGATGACTATGATGTCTTACCACACATACATGCTATAACGCGTGATTGATGATTGAATTTTGTTACAAGTTTTGATTGAATTTTGTTACAAGTTTAAACAATTCATTTGCAAGCGAACACTATGTGAGTTGAAAGGCGACTGTTCTCTCCAGCGTACTGTGGGAGCTTGGTAGGTGCAAGTTCGCAGAAATTTGATAGCTTACATTGCGTGTAATCTCCGAGGCTGAAGGCTTGGCTCTTGACTGTTAGTGAAACTTTTATATGAATTTTGAATACAGAATTTAACCTTGGTTGTCTTAAAAAATGGATTTTGTGGTTTCCCACTTCTACTCCAAGCAAATGTCGGAATGGTTCCTAAATTAATGCCGGGGCAGCCTCCTTCCCAATCCTTACATGAATAACTAATACACACAATCCTACAGACACCAGAATAACACAGATTATCGCATACATTTTGCATACACCCAAGTACAGGGGTATAAAAGACCACGATGTCTAAGCCCTTCATAACAACAACAACAACAACAACGTCGTAACATGAGACTGTACAAAGTAGACTATCATAAGAGACGACCTCGTTGTGTAGTGGCTAGCATTCTAGGTCGTCACCTTGGAGGCCTGAGTTTGATTTCCGGCTCTGCCGAGAAATTTAATCTTGGTCTACATTAGGCTTTGTAAGGAAAAACTGAGAGGAGGTTTTCCTTGGTTTCCCACTTGTACTTCAGGTGAATACCGGGATGATTCTTAATTTAAGTGTCCGCCTGCACCCTTTCCAATCCTCATCCAATTACTAATACACACACTACTGCAGTCATCACAATAACACATGCTATCACACAAATCCTATACACCACGATGTCTAAACCCCTCAAATGAAATGCATATGTACAGTACTTCGAATTGACAGGTGAAAAGCTAATGGAAGTAGGATACTTTTTACTACTTAGAAAGCAAAATAACTAGTGATGGACGATGCAAAGAGGATATATTATGAATTGCAGCCAATGGCCATAGCTGGGCATTTTTGATTTAACGCCCGAGGTCTCCCAACAAGTTCAATTTCAGTTAGGTCCAACTTTAGTTACCAAATGCTACTGTCACTAACTCCAAGTGGCGAACGTTGGAACTTAATAGAGCGTTACTAATTAACCAATATCGCCTATAAATTTTACTACACACTGCCAATTGCAGTGCTAGGTTCTTTTACGTGGAACAAATGTATGACATGGGACGGCAGGCTTTACTCCCCGCCCCTCCGAAGGAATGCATACTAAAGGAATTAGCGCTTTTAAAAATCCCACGACTTTGTCAGGGTTTGAACCCGTTATCTTGAGCACAGCTATTAACTACACCACCGATACCGCTACATTGACATAGGTAATCACGCATATTCCAGAAACATTATGTACATGGGTTTTAATAAATAGTCACAATATCGGATAAGCCCTAAAATGTGACCCTGTGGCTAATTGGTTAGCATGGTAGACTTTGACCTTGAGGGATTTAGCTTTCACTCCTAGGATTTTAATTTGTTATGGAAATAGGAAACATAATTATGGCAAGAAAGGTTGAGGCTAAGAACTGCAGTGTAGTTCAAGGTTCGAATATGCTAAACAGATTGTCTTAGATGTAGCTTAAATTAGCTTGAGCAGGGAGTAACTACCAACCTTGTGAAGAAAGCTGAGACGTGATAAACTCATTTCTACCTCACTCATATTGTTTCATGGTTTTACCACTTTTATTTAAGGCAAATGCATGGATGATTCTTAACTTAAGGCTATGACTGTCTCGTTCCCAATCCTCACTTAAGTTTAAAAATCTATACACCAATAACTATGCAGGAATCATTTATCTATTGGTTCTTTATTATTGGAGTCGTTGCTCATATAGGTAAGAAACGGGTCATACTATACTTTCAACTACACTAGTTTCAACTACTTTTCAAGGCCACGCTCACCGAGCATTGCCGAAGACTGCCGAAAGTTAACGATTGGATTAAGAGTGTCAGGCGGGTAACAAGAAACACAAGCGGTACCCATGCAATAGTTTTATTAATTACATATATCTACAATTTTTTACATATAATACACTCTTTTCTTTATTTTAATAACATTCATTTTCATTTTTCTACATTTTAACTTAAATTTTTGCTTAAATCTCTTAGGTCCCTTTTGTATCCATTTGTTTAATACGAACAGGGCAACCCAAATTCTTGATTTGTCATGCATAATTACACACAGAACACAACTCTTTCCTTATTTTTGCTTGGTGTAGTTTTAAGAGCATCCAGCTTAATTTTGATCCGATAATTCAAATCTGTATCCGAATCTTCTAGTTCCTTTTCCAGCCAGTAATTGGATATAAACAAAGAGTCAATATTCTCCATTTCCAACACATATCTAACTTTATGTCTATATACTATTGGTTTTATTCCCTTAATAATTAGTTCTGTTCCTTTTTCCAAACTTTCTAACCGGGAGCACTTTCGGATTTTTATTTGGCCTTTGATTTCCTGCATAGTGATGTTATTAAGCAGATCAACGTCACCTTGCGTATACGATGTCGACTCTACTCTATAGTCTGTTTGAATGCTTGTGAACAACTTAAAATTCTCGATTTTAGCAAACGAGTTACCATTAAATGTAGTAATTCCATTGGTGTTGAATGCTGCAAACGGTTTTTCAGTTTCCAAATGTACAATGTCCAATCCACCACATCGAGTTACAATAAATCCATCCTTTTTAAGCAAGTCTAAATTACCATGACTCTTTAAAAACATAGATTTTAAATATCCTCTTAAGTAGCACACATGTTTACATTTTTCACTTTCTACAAGCACTCCAACGCGTGGATAAGTTCCTTTGTAATTAACAGTAAATGCTGAGAGTTTGTATTTCCCACTCACATCTAGATTTTGCCAGGGACTTTGTTTAAAGTAAACTGTAAACCTGTTTCTTGCATCCACAATCGTCTGTTCTTTCTGCAACACTGCTTTGTACTCTTTCTTTAGGGCAGTAGTCTCTGCAACATACTCCACTTTCCTTTTTTTGATCTCAATTTCCTCTAACTCCAATTTTCGTTTCCTTACACATAGCACATTAACTGTACTCAATGGGGTAATTTCCTTAAGAGGGTATGGTTTAAGTCTGTTAGATTTATTGGTTCTTTTTCTCAACACCTGGGGAGGAATATTATTTGTAGGAGTCAATCCTAATTCGCTAATGTTTATGTTTGCGGGAATTGTGGAAAACAATGTCCTGGATTGGGAAAAGAATGTTTCCCCAGCTTTAAGATAGCATTTCTGTATAATGCGAACATTGTTGTTTCCAGAATCATCGTTAACAATTTCTACAAAGTTTACAGGTAAGTAATTAAAACTATAGGCAGAGAGAGCATAGTTTATCATCTTTTCCCGATCTTGTCCATCGCGCAGTTCGATTTGCACACCAGTCAATTTCCGAGTATTTTTATTACCCCAATACACAAATTGCAAAACTTTGTTAAACACCACACAGCAACTATTTCGTAGGTTATCCGATAGTTTGGTCCACATGGACGCGATCGGCACCGAGTACAGGGGCGCTTCTTTTAAGTAATGTTTGTTGGCGTTTAATACACTAACACAATCTTCGAGTGGGTCAAATACACCATCCATTTTGTAGTTGTAAATTGTTGCCTCTAGTCTTGTAATACCATGTTCTTTAGCTAAGTAAGACGTAAACGTTTCCCTTAGACGGGAGTCTGGACATCGGATAAAGTCTATAATATGGTTTCCAATGACTTTGTTTACACCAGGACTTGTAATTTGACATATAAATTTGTTATATATCTTTATTCTAGAATTATGCCCGTTGCTCACGGTAAAATTTTCCTTCAAATTTATTGTACAATAATTTAATTTTATAAAATTTCTGTTGCTCACGGTCAAATTCAAGTTTTATAAAACCTTTGATAAAACTTTCCATAAAATAGGACATGTTCTATTCCGTAAAATTAATTTTACGAAACGAACCAATCAGGGAAGCTGACATGAAGATGATGCTGGCGCCACGTGGTGAGACGATTGTGAAGCTCGCTTGTAAACAAACTTTTCGAAAATAAAACATGGAGGACGGTTGTCGTTTGGGGGTAAAATTTACAGTCGATTCGCATTATTAACACAAAGCGGTCATGAAACTTGCTTTAAGTACATTTGAAAATATGCGTGGTACTGAATGAAATCATTCCAATCAATATTTAAGATATAATTGTAATAATTCGATATTTAACCATACGCGCTTATAAGAAGCGCAACAAATTGCTGTATAGTCAGTTGGAAAAGTGTGCTAGTGGTATCGCGCTCGCTTGCTGATTTGAAGATCCCGGGTTCAAGGCTATCCAGGGGCGGGGATTTTTACTTCCTTTTAATTATTTTATAATTTCCTCCGTACGTCGTACAGCAATATTGGAACTTTGTTTTGTGTTTTCTCCCATTTAAAATTCTTATTTTCCCTAAATACTGTAACCATGGACGGATACCATTCGTGATAACGATTAGAATTTAAATAGTTAAATATTTATCCCAAAATAATAATAATAATAATAATAATAATAATAATAATATGGTCGCCTCCGTAGAGTAGCAGTCAGCATGGTTAGCTGCCGCCCTGGAGGTCCTGGGTTCGATTCCCGGCTCTGCCACGAAATTTGAAAAGTGGTACGAGGACTGGAACGAGGTCTACTCAGCCTCGAGTGGCCCAAATGAGTAGAGGGGGTTCGATTCCCCCTCAGCCATCCTCGAAGTGGTTTTCCGTGGTTTCCCACTTCGTCTTCGGGAACTTCCGGGTTGGTACCTTCTTCAAGGCCACGGCCGCCTCCTTCCCTCTTCCTTGCCTATCCATCCTCACCATCCCTTACCTTCCCTCTTGAGGCCCCTGTTCGCTTTGCAGGTGAGGCCGCCTGGGCGAGGTGCCAATCCCACCTCACCAGTTGTATCCCTTCCGATTCGATGTTCCCAGCTCTAGGACACTTCCCGTAGAGGCGGTAGTGGTGAGTTCCCTCGCTGAGTCCGTGGGTTCCACCAACCTGGAGGGTAAATGACTAAAAAATAATAATAATAATAATATGACAAGCAATCAGAATGGTTATTGTACTCAAACTTCCATGAAAACTGCCAGAAAAAATGGCACCTGTCCAATTTCGTGAGTTGTATGGAAGCTATTATGGAAGGCAGAACCTAGCATGGAAGGTACATATCACACGGTGCTAGACGCGTCTATACCAGCATGTACACCAGTACTGGTAGAAGCATTCATACTAACTAGTGTCGTGTGATACGGGCTCCCATGCGGTTAGTGTTTTACTGGACGAGTACCAGAAATATCAGTGTTTGTATGAGGTTAAAACGCCAATATACCACCATAGAAATGCAAGAAGGGAGGCAGAAATCTCAATCGCCGAATATGTTTCACAAATTCGACCTAACACAAGCCAGGCTGATGTGAAGGCGAAGATAAACGGGTTTCGAACTCACTTGCAGTCTCATTTCAGGAGAAATGCCTTGCCTCATGTTAAGTGTCCTGTCGAATAATTTTGGGACCAACGAGATCTAGGAGTTTTTTAAAACTGCTTTCCTCAATTCTTAGAAAATTTCTGTATGAATTCTGATTTCTAACCTCAACTAATTTTCGACCAAGGAGAGTATTCCTCTACTCTTCTCTTCTTTTTATCCATTCCCGAGTCCAGGACTTCCTAGCATTTCTTTTCTTCCTTTTTACCCCTGTACGACATAATTGTAGCTAAAGCAGCAATTTTTGCAATTTTTGCTTTGTTTGTTGGAGCTATACTCTCAAACCAATGTGTGTTGAACAGCTGATTCTTGGTTCAGAAGTTTATCGGTAGATGGCGATCCTGATACATCCACGGATTTTATAAAATAATTTTACCGTGAACAACACAGCTTGCTTTCGTCAAATTTTTATAAAATTAGTTGTAAAATAAATTTTAAGAAACATTTTACCGTGAGCAACGGGCATTAGAGTTCATCCATGTTAAACAGTCTATACCAACCGTTTTATCATTGTTCACAATCACATTACACTTTTCTCGATACTCTCCTTGCACACAAAAGTTGTGATTCGATGTTAGATAATCACACATCTCTGCCTTGTTAAAAACACCAGCCAAATCTTGGGTTACGGTATGTCCAAATCCATAAGATAAAACTCCTCAGCACGAAGCTGTTGCAATATCTCTGGAAGTTCGGCTAACAGAACATCTAATTTAACATCAGCTAGCTCCACTTTGTATGGTATAGCCACAGGATTTTTATACTTTTCCATAATGTTAACCATTCCTTTCTCCCCAAGCTGTGTCCTGAGTCCCCGTGCCATTGCACACTCGTTATTGAGTAGAGGAAATTGTAGCTTTGCCTTAACACCATGTTTAGCAGAGATGAACTTGGAGAATTTACCACGTAAATAGAGGTTGAAAGCACCAATATTCTCCATTTCCAACACATATCTAACTTTATGTCTATATACTATTGGTTTTATTCCCTTAATAATTAGTTCTGTTCCTTTTTCCAAACTTTCTAACCGGGAGCACTTTCGGATTTTTATTTGGCCTTTGATTTCCTGCATAGTGATGTTATTAAGCAGATCAACGTCACCTTGCGTATACGATGTCGACTCTACTCTATAGTCTGTTTGAATGCTTGTGAACAACTTAAAATTCTCGATTTTAGCAAACGAGTTACCATTAAATGTAGTAATTCCATTGGTGTTGAATGCTGCAAACGGTTTTTCAGTTTCCAAATGTACAATGTCCAATCCACCACATCGAGTTACAATAAATCCATCCTTTTTAAGCAAGTCTAAATTACCATGACTCTTTAAAAACATAGATTTTAAATATCCTCTTAAGTAGCACACATGTTTACATTTTTCACTTTCTACAAGCACTCCAACGCGTGGATAAGTTCCTTTGTAATTAACAGTAAATGCTGAGAGTTTGTATTTCCCACTCACATCTAGATTTTGCCAGGGACTTTGTTTAAAGTAAACTGTAAACCTGTTTCTTGCATCCACAATCGTCTGTTCTTTCTGCAACACTGCTTTGTACTCTTTCTTTAGGGCAGTAGTCTCTGCAACATACTCCACTTTCCTTTTTTTGATCTCAATTTCCTCTAACTCCAATTTTCGTTTCCTTACACATAGCACATTAACTGTACTCAATGGGGTAATTTCCTTAAGAGGGTATGGTTTAAGTCTGTTAGATTTATTGGTTCTTTTTCTCAACACCTGGGGAGGAATATTATTTGTAGGAGTCAATCCTAATTCGCTAATGTTTATGTTTGCGGGAATTGTGGAAAACAATGTCCTGGATTGGGAAAAGAATGTTTCCCCAGCTTTAAGATAGCATTTCTGTATAATGCGAACATTGTTGTTTCCAGAATCATCGTTAACAATTTCTACAAAGTTTACAGGTAAGTAATTAAAACTATAGGCAGAGAGAGCATAGTTTATCATCTTTTCCCGATCTTGTCCATCGCGCAGTTCGATTTGCACACCAGTCAATTTCCGAGTATTTTTATTACCCCAATACACAAATTGCAAAACTTTGTTAAACACCACACAGCAACTATTTCGTAGGTTATCCGATAGTTTGGTCCACATGGACGCGATCGGCACCGAGTACAGGGGCGCTTCTTTTAAGTAATGTTTGTTGGCGTTTAATACACTAACACAATCTTCGAGTGGGTCAAATACACCATCCATTTTGTAGTTGTAAATTGTTGCCTCTAGTCTTGTAATACCATGTTCTTTAGCTAAGTAAGACGTAAACGTTTCCCTTAGACGGGAGTCTGGACATCGGATAAAGTCTATAATATGGTTTCCAATGACTTTGTTTACACCAGGACTTGTAATTTGACATATAAATTTGTTATATATCTTTATTCTAGAATTATGCCCGTTGCTCACGGTAAAATTTTCCTTCAAATTTATTGTACAATAATTTAATTTTATAAAATTTCTGTTGCTCACGGTCAAATTCAAGTTTTATAAAACCTTTGATAAAACTTTCCATAAAATAGGACATGTTCTATTCCGTAAAATTAATTTTACGAAACGAACCAATCAGGGAAGCTGACATGAAGATGATGCTGGCGCCACGTGGTGAGACGATTGTGAAGCTCGCTTGTAAACAAACTTTTCGAAAATAAAACATGGAGGACGGTTGTCGTTTGGGGGTAAAATTTACAGTCGATTCGCATTATTAACACAAAGCGGTCATGAAACTTGCTTTAAGTACATTTGAAAATATGCGTGGTACTGAATGAAATCATTCCAATCAATATTTAAGATATAATTGTAATAATTCGATATTTAACCATACGCGCTTATAAGAAGCGCAACAAATTGCTGTATAGTCAGTTGGAAAAGTGTGCTAGTGGTATCGCGCTCGCTTGCTGATTTGAAGATCCCGGGTTCAAGGCTATCCAGGGGCGGGGATTTTTACTTCCTTTTAATTATTTTATAATTTCCTCCGTACGTCGTACAGCAATATTGGAACTTTGTTTTGTGTTTTCTCCCATTTAAAATTCTTATTTTCCCTAAATACTGTAACCATGGACGGATACCATTCGTGATAACGATTAGAATTTAAATAGTTAAATATTTATCCCAAAATAATAATAATAATAATAATAATAATAATAATAATAATAATAATATGGTCGCCTCCGTAGAGTAGCAGTCAGCATGGTTAGCTGCCGCCCTGGAGGTCCTGGGTTCGATTCCCGGCTCTGCCACGAAATTTGAAAAGTGGTACGAGGACTGGAATGAGGTCTACTCAGCCTCGAGTGGCCCAAATGAGTAGAGGGGGTTCGATTCCCCCTCAGCCATCCTCGAAGTGGTTTTCCGTGGTTTCCCACTTCGTCTTCGGGAACTTCCGGGTTGGTACCTTCTTCAAGGCCACGGCCGCCTCCTTCCCTCTTCCTTGCCTATCCATCCTCACCATCCCTTACCTTCCCTCTTGAGGCCCCTGTTCGCTTTGCAGGTGAGGCCGCCTGGGCGAGGTGCCAATCCCACCTCACCAGTTGTATCCCTTCCGATTCGATGTTCCCAGCTCTAGGACACTTCCCGTAGAGGCGGTAGTGGTGAGTTCCCTCGCTGAGTCCGTGGGTTCCACCAACCTGGAGGGTAAATGACTAAAAAATAATAATAATAATAATATGACAAGCAATCAGAATGGTTATTGTACTCAAACTTCCATGAAAACTGCCAGAAAAAATGGCACCTGTCCAATTTCGTGAGTTGTATGGAAGCTATTATGGAAGGCAGAACCTAGCATGGAAGGTACATATCACACGGTGCTAGACGCGTCTATACCAGCATGTACACCAGTACTGGTAGAAGCATTCATACTAACTAGTGTCGTGTGATACGGGCTCCCATGCGGTTAGTGTTTTACTGGACGAGTACCAGAAATATCAGTGTTTGTATGAGGTTAAAACGCCAATATACCACCATAGAAATGCAAGAAGGGAGGCAGAAATCTCAATCGCCGAATATGTTTCACAAATTCGACCTAACACAAGCCAGGCTGATGTGAAGGCGAAGATAAACGGGTTTCGAACTCACTTGCAGTCTCATTTCAGGAGAAATGCCTTGCCTCATGTTAAGTGTCCTGTCGAATAATTTTGGGACCAACGAGATCTAGGAGTTTTTTAAAACTGCTTTCCTCAATTCTTAGAAAATTTCTGTATGAATTCTGATTTCTAACCTCAACTAATTTTCGACCAAGGAGAGTATTCCTCTACTCTTCTCTTCTTTTTATCCATTCCCGAGTCCAGGACTTCCTAGCATTTCTTTTCTTCCTTTTTACCCCTGTACGACATAATTGTAGCTAAAGCAGCAATTTTTGCAATTTTTGCTTTGTTTGTTGGAGCTATACTCTCAAACCAATGTGTGTTGAACAGCTGATTCTTGGTTCAGAAGTTTATCGGTAGATGGCGATCCTGATACATCCACGGATTTTATAAAATAATTTTACCGTGAACAACACAGCTTGCTTTCGTCAAATTTTTATAAAATTAGTTGTAAAATAAATTTTAAGAAACATTTTACCGTGAGCAACGGGCATTAGAGTTCATCCATGTTAAACAGTCTATACCAACCGTTTTATCATTGTTCACAATCACATTACACTTTTCTCGATACTCTCCTTGCACACAAAAGTTGTGATTCGATGTTAGATAATCACACATCTCTGCCTTGTTAAAAACACCAGCCAAATCTTGGGTTACGGTATGTCCAAATCCATAAGATAAAACTCCTCAGCACGAAGCTGTTGCAATATCTCTGGAAGTTCGGCTAACAGAACATCTAATTTAACATCAGCTAGCTCCACTTTGTATGGTATAGCCACAGGATTTTTATACTTTTCCATAATGTTAACCATTCCTTTCTCCCCAAGCTGTGTCCTGAGTCCCCGTGCCATTGCACACTCGTTATTGAGTAGAGGAAATTGTAGCTTTGCCTTAACACCATGTTTAGCAGAGATGAACTTGGAGAATTTACCACGTAAATAGAGGTTGAAAGCACCAATATTCTCCATTTCCAACACATATCTAACTTTATGTCTATATACTATTGGTTTTATTCCCTTAATAATTAGTTCTGTTCCTTTTTCCAAACTTTCTAACCGGGAGCACTTTCGGATTTTTATTTGGCCTTTGATTTCCTGCATAGTGATGTTATTAAGCAGATCAACGTCACCTTGCGTATACGATGTCGACTCTACTCTATAGTCTGTTTGAATGCTTGTGAACAACTTAAAATTCTCGATTTTAGCAAACGAGTTACCATTAAATGTAGTAATTCCATTGGTGTTGAATGCTGCAAACGGTTTTTCAGTTTCCAAATGTACAATGTCCAATCCACCACATCGAGTTACAATAAATCCATCCTTTTTAAGCAAGTCTAAATTACCATGACTCTTTAAAAACATAGATTTTAAATATCCTCTTAAGTAGCACACATGTTTACATTTTTCACTTTCTACAAGCACTCCAACGCGTGGATAAGTTCCTTTGTAATTAACAGTAAATGCTGAGAGTTTGTATTTCCCACTCACATCTAGATTTTGCCAGGGACTTTGTTTAAAGTAAACTGTAAACCTGTTTCTTGCATCCACAATCGTCTGTTCTTTCTGCAACACTGCTTTGTACTCTTTCTTTAGGGCAGTAGTCTCTGCAACATACTCCACTTTCCTTTTTTTGATCTCAATTTCCTCTAACTCCAATTTTCGTTTCCTTACACATAGCACATTAACTGTACTCAATGGGGTAATTTCCTTAAGAGGGTATGGTTTAAGTCTGTTAGATTTATTGGTTCTTTTTCTCAACACCTGGGGAGGAATATTATTTGTAGGAGTCAATCCTAATTCGCTAATGTTTATGTTTGCGGGAATTGTGGAAAACAATGTCCTGGATTGGGAAAAGAATGTTTCCCCAGCTTTAAGATAGCATTTCTGTATAATGCGAACATTGTTGTTTCCAGAATCATCGTTAACAATTTCTACAAAGTTTACAGGTAAGTAATTAAAACTATAGGCAGAGAGAGCATAGTTTATCATCTTTTCCCGATCTTGTCCATCGCGCAGTTCGATTTGCACACCAGTCAATTTCCGAGTATTTTTATTACCCCAATACACAAATTGCAAAACTTTGTTAAACACCACACAGCAACTATTTCGTAGGTTATCCGATAGTTTGGTCCACATGGACGCGATCGGCACCGAGTACAGGGGCGCTTCTTTTAAATAATGTTTGTTGGCGTTTAATACACTAACACAATCTTCGAGTGGGTCAAATACACCATCCATTTTGTAGTTGTAAATTGTTGCCTCTAGTCTTGTAATACCATGTTCTTTAGCTAAGTAAGACGTAAACGTTTCCCTTAGACGGGA
The DNA here is from genome assembly GCA_946902985.2 of Meconema thalassinum. Taxonomy (NCBI): domain Eukaryota; kingdom Metazoa; phylum Arthropoda; class Insecta; order Orthoptera; family Tettigoniidae; genus Meconema; species Meconema thalassinum. Next base: position 535,414,698 of record OX336393.1, on the reverse strand, counting down.
GTCTGGACATCGGATAAAGTCTATAATATGGTTTCCAATGACTTTGTTTACACCAGGACTTGTAATTTAACATATAAATTTGTTATATATCTTTATTCTAGAATTAGAGTTCATCCATGTTAAACAGTCTATACCAACCGTTTTATCATTGTTCACAATCACATTACACTTTTCTCGATACTCTCCTTGCACACAAAAGTTGTGATTCGATGTTAGATAATCACACATCTCTGCCTTGTTAAAAACACCAGCCAAATCTTGGGTTACGGTATGTCCAAATCCATAAGATAAAACTCCTCAGCACGAAGCTGTTGCAATATCTCTGGAAGTTCGGCTAACAGAACATCTAATTTAACATCAGCTAGCTCCACTTTGTATGGTATAGCCACAGGATTTTTATACTTTTCCATAATGTTAACCATTCCTTTCTCCCCAAGCTGTGTCCTGAGTCCCCGTGCCATTGCACACTCGTTATTGAGTAGAGGAAATTGTAGCTTTGCCTTAACACCATGTTTAGCAGAGATGAACTTGGAGAATTTACCACGTAAATAGAGGTTGAAAGCACCACACACCTCTTTCTTTAGCAGCACAGACTTACTATTTTCCAATTGTTCTTGGCAGTCCACTTGATCACATATCCTAACCACCATAATGTTATCACAAAACGGCTCCGTAATCGGTGTAAGTAGATTAACATTTTTATCACTTAGGAGCGTCTCGTTTTCTGTGTAGTTTATATTACCAATGTCTGTAACCAGATTGTCCAGGTTTTCCAACAACAACCACAACCCAAACCGCTCGTTGGTAGGCTTTATTCTGTTCCCCATAAGTTGGGGGACACTAAACACTTTAGAGAGAGACATCTTCACACTTTCAACTACCACGAAGCACTGATCAAATGCATCTGTAGCGTCTCTTATATATACCATTAATCAATTCTATTTTTAGATTATGACGTAACTGACAACGCTTGTCGGCAGAAAGCAGTACACATATAAATACAAAATCTCTCGAACATTGCCGGAGACTGCCCAAGGTTAACGATTGGAACTCAAACAAGATTTAACTTGTCACATGACGTAACAAAAAGTTAAATGATTTAATTGCATGGGAATGTTGCTTTACCTAAAATGTAATACTATGCAAGTGTTTAACATTTTACAATCAGCTTGTGTATTGGCTTTTTATGTTGGCTTTTTTGTTGGCTTTTGTTGGCTTTTGTTGGCTTGTGTTGGCTTTTTTGTTGGCTTTTGTTGGCTTTTGTATTAGCTCTCTCATATTTGCTCTTGCTTGTGGGGGGCTTATTATTTGGTCTTGGAAAGTATGTCAGTCCTTTTTTATGGCTGCAAAATGCTTACAGCCATAAAAAAGGACTGACATACTTTCCAAGACCAAATAATAAGCCCCCCCCCACAAGCAAGAGCAAATATGAGAGAGCTAATACAAAAGCCAACAAAAGCCAACAAAAAAGCCAACACAAGCCAACAAAAGCCAACAAAAGCCAACAAAAGCCAACAAAAAAGCCTACAAAAAGCCAATACACAAGCTGATTGTAAAATGTTAAACACTTGCATAGTATTACATTTTAGGTAAAGCAACATTCCCATGCAATTAAATCATTTAACTTTTTGTTACGTCATGTGACAAGTTAAATCTTGTTTGAGTTCCAATCGTTAACCTTGGGCAGTCTCCGGCAATGTTCGAGAGATTTTGTATTTATATGTGTACTGCTTTCTGCCGACAAGCGTTGTCAGTTACGTCATAATCTAAAAATAGAATTGATTAATGGTATATATAAGAGACGCTACAGATGCATTTGATCAGTGCTTCGTGGTAGTTGAAAGTGTGAAGATGTCTCTCTCTAAAGTGTTTAGTGTCCCCCAACTTATGGGGAACAGAATAAAGCCTACCAACGAGCGGTTTGGGTTGTGGTTGTTGTTGGAAAACCTGGACAATCTGGTTACAGACATTGGTAATATAAACTACACAGAAAACGAGACGCTCCTAAGTGATAAAAATGTTAATCTACTTACACCGATTACGGAGCCGTTTTGTGATAACATTATGGTGGTTAGGATATGTGATCAAGTGGACTGCCAAGAACAATTGGAAAATAGTAAGTCTGTGCTGCTAAAGAAAGAGGTGTGTGGTGCTTTCAACCTCTATTTACGTGGTAAATTCTCCAAGTTCATCTCTGCTAAACATGGTGTTAAGGCAAAGCTACAATTTCCTCTACTCAATAACGAGTGTGCAATGGCACGGGGACTCAGGACACAGCTTGGGGAGAAAGGAATGGTTAACATTATGGAAAAGTATAAAAATCCTGTGGCTATACCATACAAAGTGGAGCTAGCTGATGTTAAATTAGATGTTCTGTTAGCCGAACTTCCAGAGATATTGCAACAGCTTCGTGCTGAGGAGTTTTATCTTATGGATTTGGACATACCGTAACCCAAGATTTGGCTGGTGTTTTTAACAAGGCAGAGATGTGTGATTATCTAACATCGAATCACAACTTTTGTGTGCAAGGAGAGTATCGAGAAAAGTGTAATGTGATTGTGAACAATGATAAAACGGTTGGTATAGACTGTTTAACATGGATGAACTCTAATTCTAGAATAAAGATATATAACAAATTTATATGTCAAATTACAAGTCCTGGTGTGAACAAAGTCATTGGAAACCATATTATAGACTTTATCCGATGTCCAGACTCCCGTCTAAGGGAAACGTTTACGTCTTACTTAGCTAAAGAACATGGTATTACAAGACTAGAGGCAACAATTTACAACTACAAAATGGATGGTGTATTTGACCCACTCGAAGATTGTGTTAGTGTATTAAACGCCAACAAACATTACTTAAAAGAAGCGCCCCTGTACTCGGTGCCGATCGCGTCCATGTGGACCAAACTATCGGATAACCTACGAAATAGTTGCTGTGTGGTGTTTAACAAAGTTTTGCAATTTGTGTATTGGGGTAATAAAAATACTCGGAAATTGACTGGTGTGCAAATCGAACTGCGCGATGGACAAGATCGGGAAAAGATGATAAACTATGCTCTCTCTGCCTATAGTTTTAATTACTTACCTGTAAACTTTGTAGAAATTGTTAACGATGATTCTGGAAACAACAATGTTCGCATTATACAGAAATGCTATCTTAAAGCTGGGGAAACATTCTTTTCCCAATCCAGGACATTGTTTTCCACAATTCCCGCAAACATAAACATTAGCGAATTAGGATTGACTCCTACAAATAATATTCCTCCCCAGGTGTTGAGAAAAAGAACCAATAAATCTAACAGACTTAAACCATACCCTCTTAAGGAAATTACCCCATTGAGTACAGTTAATGTGCTATGTGTAAGGAAACGAAAATTGGAGTTAGAGGAAATTGAGATCAAAAAAAGGAAAGTGGAGTATGTTGCAGAGACTACTGCCCTAAAGAAAGAGTACAAAGCAGTGTTGCAGAAAGAACAGACGATTGTGGATGCAAGAAACAGGTTTACAGTTTACTTTAAACAAAGTCCCTGGCAAAATCTAGATGTGAGTGGGAAATACAAACTCTCAGCATTTACTGTTAATTACAAAGGAACTTATCCACGCGTTGGAGTGCTTGTAGAAAGTGAAAAATGTAAACATGTGTGCTACTTAAGAGGATATTTAAAATCTATGTTTTTAAAGAGTCATGGTAATTTAGACTTGCTTAAAAAGGATGGATTTATTGTAACTCGATGTGGTGGATTGGACATTGTACATTTGGAAACTGAAAAACCGTTTGCAGCATTCAACACCAATGGAATTACTACATTTAATGGTAACTCGTTTGCTAAAATCGAGAATTTTAAGTTGTTCACAAGCATTCAAACAGACTATAGAGTAGAGTCGACATCGTATACGCAAGGTGACGTTGATCTGCTTAATAACATCACTATGCAGGAAATCAAAGGCCAAATAAAAATCCGAAAGTGCTCCCGGTTAGAAAGTTTGGAAAAAGGAACAGAACTAATTATTAAGGGAATAAAACCAATAGTATATAGACATAAAGTTAGATATGTGTTGGAAATGGAGAATATTGACTCTTTGTTTATATCCAATTACTGGCTGGAAAAGGAACTAGAAGATTCGGATACAGATTTGAATTATCGGATCAAAATTAAGCTGGATGCTCTTAAAACTACACCAAGCAAAAATAAGGAAAGAGTTGTGTTCTGTGTGTAATTATGCATGACAAATCAAGAATTTGGGTTGCCCTGTTCGTATTAAACAAATGGATACAAAAGGGACCTAAGAGATTTAAGCAAAAATTTAAGTTAAAATGTAGAAAAATGAAAATGAATGTTATTAAAATAAAGAAAAGAGTGTATTATATGTAAAAAATTGTAGATATATGTAATTAATAAAACTATTGCATGGGTACCGCTTGTGTTTCTTGTTACCCGCCCGACACTCTTAATCCAATCGTTAACTTTCGGCAGTCTTCGGCAATGCTCGGTGAGCGTGGCCTTGAAAAGTAGTTGAAACTAGTGTAGTTGAAAGTATAGTATGACCCGTTTCTTACCTATATGAGCAACGACTCCAATAATAAAGAACCAATAGATAAATGATTCCTGCATAGTTATTGGTGTATAGATTTTTAAACTTAAGTGAGGATTGGGAACGAGACAGTCATAGCCTTAAGTTAAGAATCATCCATGCATTTGCCTTAAATAAAAGTGGTAAAACCATGAAACAATATGAGTGAGGTAGAAATGAGTTTATCACGTCTCAGCTTTCTTCACAAGGTTGGTAGTTACTCCCTGCTCAAGCTAATTTAAGCTACATCTAAGACAATCTGTTTAGCATATTCGAACCTTGAACTACACTGCAGTTCTTAGCCTCAACCTTTCTTGCCATAATTATGTTTCCTATTTCCATAACAAATTAAAATCCTAGGAGTGAAAGCTAAATCCCTCAAGGTCAAAGTCTACCATGCTAACCAATTAGCCACAGGGTCACATTTTAGGGCTTATCCGATATTGTGACTATTTATTAAAACCCATGTACATAATGTTTCTGGAATATGCGTGATTACCTATGTCAATGTAGCGGTATCGGTGGTGTAGTTAATAGCTGTGCTCAAGATAACGGGTTCAAACCCTGACAAAGTCGTGGGATTTTTAAAAGCGCTAATTCCTTTAGTATGCATTCCTTCGGAGGGGCGGGGAGTAAAGCCTGCCGTCCCATGTCATACATTTGTTCCACGTAAAAGAACCTAGCACTGCAATTGGCAGTGTGTAGTAAAATTTATAGGCGATATTGGTTAATTAGTAACGCTCTATTAAGTTCCAACGTTCGCCACTTGGAGTTAGTGACAGTAGCATTTGGTAACTAAAGTTGGACCTAACTGAAATTGAACTTGTTGGGAGACCTCGGGCGTTAAATCAAAAATGCCCAGCTATGGCCATTGGCTGCAATTCATAATATATCCTCTTTGCATCGTCCATCACTAGTTATTTTGCTTTCTAAGTAGTAAAAAGTATCCTACTTCCATTAGCTTTTCACCTGTCAATTCGAAGTACTGTACATATGCATTTCATTTGAGGGGTTTAGACATCGTGGTGTATAGGATTTGTGTGATAGCATGTGTTATTGTGATGACTGCAGTAGTGTGTGTATTAGTAATTGGATGAGGATTGGAAAGGGTGCAGGCGGACACTTAAATTAAGAATCATCCCGGTATTCACCTGAAGTACAAGTGGGAAACCAAGGAAAACCTCCTCTCAGTTTTTCCTTACAAAGCCTAATGTAGACCAAGATTAAATTTCTCGGCAGAGCCGGAAATCAAACTCAGGCCTCCAAGGTGACGACCTAGAATGCTAGCCACTACACAACAAGGTCGTCTCTTATGATAGTCTACTTTGTACAGTCTCATGTTACGACGTTGTTGTTGTTGTTGTTGTTATGAAGGGCTTAGACATCGTGGTCTTTTATACCCCTGTACTTGGGTGTATGCAAAATGTATGCGATAATCTGTGTTATTCTGGTGTCTGTAGGATTGTGTGTATTAGTTATTCATGTAAGGATTGGGAAGGAGGCTGCCCCGGCATTAATTTAGGAACCATTCCGACATTTGCTTGGAGTAGAAGTGGGAAACCACAAAATCCATTTTTTAAGACAACCAAGGTTAAATTCTGTATTCAAAATTCATATAAAAGTTTCACTAACAGTCAAGAGCCAAGCCTTCAGCCTCGGAGATTACACGCAATGTAAGCTATCAAATTTCTGCGAACTTGCACCTACCAAGCTCCCACAGTACGCTGGAGAGAACAGTCGCCTTTCAACTCACATAGTGTTCGCTTGCAAATGAATTGTTTAAACTTGTAACAAAATTCAATCAAAACTTGTAACAAAATTCAATCATCAATCACGCGTTATAGCATGTATGTGTGGTAAGACATCATAGTCATCAGCCCCGTGTAGTTGAGAGTGTATCATTCACGTTAGTGGGTTGAGACACCATGGTCATCAGCCTCGTGTAGTTGAGAGTGTATCATTCAGGTTAGTGGGGTGAGACACCATGGTCATCAGCTCAGTATAGTTGAGAGTGTATCTTTCACGTCAGTGTGTTGAAACACCATGGTCATCAGACCCGTGTAGTTGAGAGTGTATCATTCACGATAAGTGGTTGAGACACCATGATCATCAGTCCCTTGTAGTTGAATAGGAAATAAATAGTGACATATAGTTCATGAGTAGCGTGTGGTTAGAAATGTTAAAACATCGTAACAAGATTATCAACAAAAGATATGCATTACTGAGGTAAGTAACTTAATTCCAAATTCTATATTGATGTTTTCATCTTCAGTCTTTGACTGATTGATGAGCTAATCATTTCATCCCTATATACTGTAGCTACAATACCCTACTTCCAAGGCAATCTGTTTAACATATTCTAAACATGGTCTACCCCTACAGTTCTTGCCCTTGACCCCTTCCTTCCATAACTAAGCTTGCTATTCCTGGGTGCCTTAGTATGTGTCCTACCAACCTATCTCTTCTCTTCATTAACAGTCACCAGAAACATCTCTTCTCTCTCACTAGTCTTAATACCTCTTGGTTTGTAACCCTATGAACTTGAGTGTATGAAAGAGCTGTCTGATAACCTGTGTCACTGTAATGTCTGTACTACTGTATGTATTTGTAATAGAGGTAGGTATTGGGTAGGAAGCAGCTGTAGCCTTAAGTTAGGTACCATCCCGGCATTTCCTTAAGAGTGTAAGAGAGGAAACCCACAGAAAAACACTCTTAGAATGAGTGAGGTAGGAATTGAACCCGTCTCTTCTCAGTTTTGTCTCACAAGGCTGAGTGTACCCCGTTCTTTTAGGAGTTTTGTGATTTCGTAGTCATGTATCCCTGTGAACTTGGGTGTATGTAAAAGCTGTCTGATAACCTGTGTCACTGTGATGTCTGTACTACTGTATGCATTTGTAATAGAGGTAGGTATTGGGTAGGAGGCAGCTGTAGCCTTAAGTTAGGTACCATGCCGGCATTTGCTTAAGAGGGTAAGAGTGGAAAACCACAGAAAACCACTCTTAGAATGAGTGAGGTAGGAATTGAACCCGTCTCTTCTCAGTTTTGCCTCACAAGGCTGAGTGTACCCCGTTCTTTTAGGAGTTTTGTGATTTCATAGTCATGTAGCCCCGCGTACTTGGTTGAGTGTTGAATTTGTCTAATAACCTGTGTAACAGCAATGGCTGTATTAGTGTGTGTATTTGTAATTCAGATGAGGATTGGGAAAGAGGCGGCCGTGGTCTTAATTTAGGAACTATCCAAGCATTTGCATGGAGTAAAAGTGGGAAACCACAGAAAACAACTTCCAAAATGGTTGAGGTAGGAATCAAAACCCAGCTCCTGTCAGTTTTGCCTCACAAGGGTGAGTGTACTCCGTTCCAGTTCTGAGACCAGAATTACATTTCTTGGCTGAGCAGAGAATCAAATTCAGGCTTAAGCAGTGACATGCAAGAATGCTAGCCACTACACCACAAGGAAGACATGTAGTTGTTGTTGTTGTTGTTTCATTTGAGAGGGCTTTGACATCGTGATTATTCTGTTCCCATGTACTTGGATCAGTGTGGAATAGGTCTGATAACCTGTGTCATTGTGCTGGTTGTATTAGTGTGTGTATTTGTAATTCTGATGAGGATTGGGAAAGAGGTGGCCGTGGTCTTAATTTAGGACCTATCCAAGCATTTGCATGGAGTAAAAGTGGGAAACCACAGAAAACTACTTCCAAAATGGTTGAGGTAGGTATCAAAACCCAGCTCCTGTCAGTTTTGCCTCACAAGGCTGAGTGTACCCCGTTCCAATTCTGAGACCAGAATTACATTTCTTGGCTGAGCAGTGAATCAAATTCAGGCTTAAGCGGTGACATCCAAGAATGCTAACCATTACACCAAAAAGTGGACAATATAAGACTGGTCTTGATTGTACGTGATCAATGCATGATTACCTAATAATAATAATAATAATAATAATAATAATAATAAATATTCCATTTAGCAACGTTACACTGTCAACCTCTCTCTGTGACGTCATGCAATGTCTCAGGGCGTGGCAGCCATATTGCCCATTAGCCCCTGACCCAGCTATGACTGACCTCTCCATAAGAATAACACAGGGCAGTTGCGCGCGGCGACCATATTGCCCATTAGCCCCTGTCCCAGAACCGCTCTTTTATTCCTACTTTAGGTCGCAAAAAATTGCAAGGTTCTGATTTTTGGGATGTTGTTAGGATAGATACCAATAGTGTAAAACCAAGTTTGCAACCTCGAAAGACCTGTGCTAACTTCGTGGTGCTCGAAAAACCTTGAAATGTTCAGACGTTTTTCGGTGTTTAGCTTACAACTTCCAAAATATGCATTCTATAGCAAAGTCACCCGTTACACTCTTAAAGAAGACAAAGTTACCGACAATTTGAGCGCAACTCCAGCTCTGTATGTCTTATAGATCTTGAGATACAACACTTTAGACATGGGCCATTTTTCCAAAAACTTCGAAATTTGTAGTATGCTAGTCTTTCGAACAAAATACCGTCTAAAATACTCATTCTACGAAGAAAGGCATGGGAAGTAAAGTTGTAGATCAGTTATTAACCTTTACTTTAAGGATACGCAAAACGCTGTAAGACTAAAAATTCTCATGTTATCAGGTAAAAACAAAATAAGGAAATCGGATATTTCAAAAAATAGGGCTTCGAATGTACATTGGTATCAATATTGCGCAGTTATCTATTAATGTCATGGGGAGCCTAGGCTCTCGCCTTTCACCCGGACGCTCATGGTTCGAATCCCGATGACAGCCGGGTGGAAAATCAACTGAAAAATCATGTGGTGTCAGGAAGGGCATCCGGCCTTAAATCCCCGGCCAAAACCAAAATGAGCCTGGTTGGCTCCGGTGACCCCAATTAACTGGGAAAAGCCGAAGAAAGTTTTTTATCTATTAATATCATATTTTTTTATGGGTTGGGTGCCTGGAAGATAAGGCCGCCCATTGCAGTCAATGTTATACCTACTCTTTGAGTAAAACTTGCTGTACTTTTACTTATGTTATGTTGATTGCAATAAAGTGTTTCTAATCTAATCTATTTCTGTGATAATTAATACGAGTTGGCCCCACATCCCATGGCTCTATTCTCCGAAGAGGGACAAAATCATCGTTCTACTCTGCCTTTGCGCCTCTCCCAGAAAACGTCGCCGTTGGACTAAGAACTTTTGTTGTAGTGGATGGAGGATACTTGCTCTATAAGGTTATATGGCAGGGAAATTGCAGCTACTTTTATCATCTATACGACCAACGATTTTGGAAAAAATGTCTCAGTAGTATTCGATGGCTACCCAGAGGAGGGGACAGCTAAGAGCACAAAAACAGCAGAACGGCTACTACGTTAAGCAGCCTCAGCGTGCAGCGATATTTTTTTTGAAGAATCGACACTGATCGAAGTGGCCCAAGAAAAGTTTTTGTCCAACCCAAAAAGCATTGGAAAAGAGCGAGGAGTACGAGCACGTCATAAGAAGATATCGACCTCTTGGTGCTCCTAAATGGATTGGGCGCCAACAAACAAAATGTTTCCTTCCAGAAAAGTGTCAAGGTGGAACAGGTTGCAAGCAGTTCTTGTCAACATCATTCATTCGAGGAGATCTCTCACTCCCCCCTGGAATAGAGCTGTTCCTCCACGCCTTCAGTGGTTGCGACACCACCTCTGCTCTTTTCGGGCAAGGGAAAACGAAGATGTTGAGCGTCCTTTCAAAACAGCCAGACCTTCTTGACGCAGCTACCACTTTTCTGAACAATAACGCCACCCATGAGGAGATAGTCTCTGCTGGCAACAAATACCTCGTGGAGTTGTATGGCGGTGGAAAATACGATTCTCTCCACGCCTTGCGTTACGGGATATTTGTCAGATCTGCTGCCAGCACTAGTCAACCTCGCTCGTCTGCTGCCCAACATTCCTACACAACCTACCACCAGGTGCAGCAGTGGTTGGGGGTTGAGAAAGAGCACACCAAGTGGGGATAGACAAGGAGTCAGCAGGGGCTGACACAAGGAACCAGCGCCGCAAACTCTGCTCAAACTCCTGTCATGCAGGTAAGGTAATCCATTCGTATTAGGTCAATACTAGTCAATGTCCAATGCTGGACATAGATATTTTTTCTGATTAGAATTAAAACATTTGAATCTGTTGTAACCTGGAATTATTATAACTGCTGAAATTCTTGTCATACAGGTGCCTGAAAGAGTGCGGAGCAGGGCGATGCTCCTGCCGGAGAGCAGGGCTGAAATGCTCTGCTCTCTGTAAAATTTGTCGGGGGAAGACCTGCCTTAATTCTCCTACCCTAGAAATGACTGAGTCAGACGAAGAAGACGACTTCGACGACCCCCCTTTTACATCTAGATCCAAATACACAGGAGTCTCCGGAGCCCCAATAAGAGCCGTATGAAGAACCTGGGCCTTCCAAACGCTGAGTGCAGGTAAGCCTAACATCACATACCTACCCTTTTGTTGTAATGTATTAATAAATAGTAGGTAATTGACGTGCTGCGTGTTTCTGTCGCAGGTGTTAGCTGAGGCTCCTCCATCACTTCGCCACTGTGACATCAATATTGACAAGAAATTACTCATTATCATTAATTGTATTCAATTTCATTTTGCATGAAAAACAATTTTCCACTGATTGATGTCTTTCTTATCCTTTAAAAAAAGTCCTACAATTCGTCAGGCTACATTTTTTGAAAAATCCAATTTCCTATTTTTGTGTTTTACCTGATAACATGAGAGCAATTGGTCTTATAGCGTTTTGCCAGTGCTTAAATTAAAGCTAAATAACTGCTCTACAACTTTACTTTTGATGATATTCCTCGTAGAATGAGTATTTTAGACGGTAATTTGTTCAGAAGACTAGCTTACTACAAATTTCGAACATTTTGGAAAAAATGGCCCATTTTCGAAGTGTTGTATCTCGAGATCTATAAGACATACAGAGCTGGAGTTGCGCTCAAATTGTCGGTAATTTCGTCTTCTTTAAAAGTGTATTGGGTGCCTTTGCCATAGAATGCATATTTTGGAAGTTGTAAGCCATAAACCGAAAAACGTCTGAAAATTTCGAGGTTTTTCGAGCACCACGAAGTTAGCACAGGTCTTTCGAGGTTGCAAACTTGGTTTTAAACTATTGGTATCTATCCGAACAACATCCAAAAAATGAGAACCTTGCAATTTTTTGCGACCTAGAATGTCTTAGACGACTGGCCTAACTGTAAAGTATCATTGTATGCAATGTTTGGGCCAGATACGCATTCTCTTAATGTTACTAAACCTCTGGCTTCCTTAATACGTTGGAAATCAGGTTCATAGTTGGTATCACTAGACATTTTTGCAAATGTAGTAGCTAGCTTATCTACTATATCTTGTGGTTCATTTATAATTGACCCCTCAACTGAATCTCTTAGAGACGAAATACTCAAGTTATTGTATTTACCATTTATTCTTTGAATTCTATTCCACAGAACTTTCTCGGGAGTTTGGGAAGTTTAGGGGGATACAAATGTTAACCAAGACGTTCTTTTACCGAGTTTTATTATATTTCTTGATATAGCATCATATTTCTGGAGTAGGATATGTTTTGTAGAGGTAGAAAGCATGGTTCTTAATATTGATAGCTACTTTACACGAGTCATTCCACCAGGGTGCCGTTTCCTTAAGAGAATTTCTGACCAATTTTAGGGACAGCCTGGTCGGCAGATGTAATTATTAATTGAGAAAAATCTTGAACAATATTGTTGATGTGCATTGATTTGAGTTTATTTATTGGAGTTAGGACACTAAGATTTCTATTGATATACTTACGGATTCTTTTCCAATCTGCCTTTTTTACATTCCATTTGGAGTAAAGGAAGTTTGGGGTGGTGTCATTATTATAATGGGAAAGTGGTCACTTCCTTGCAGGGTCGAATAAGCCAGTGTAGCAATGTCTGGAGTACAAATACTACTGAATGTTCCATGAGCTACATCAAAGCGGGTTGGAGCAGTTGAACTAGATTACACCCATCAAGTAGTTTCTCTATCTCTTTTCCTCTTGTATCGGTTTTGCCACTACCCCACAGACTATTGTGACTGTTCAAATCATGCATCAAGATGAAAGGTTTAGGGAGTTCTTAAATCAACACTGTGGAATGAACTGCTGGTAGTCACACACAATGACTGTGGTACATGTAATAAGACTGTGACAGCTTCCAAGTTAGTTAGAGAAACTTCTTGATGGTGTAGACTGTCGCCACTTGCACGATTTGCATTGACTCGATTTTTGTGACATACAATAGGCAACAAAGTCATCCTTGCAATTTGTTTCTTGTAGGCAGATAACTGAAGGCTGGTGTTTATTTAATAGAAGTTGTAAATACTCTCGCTGGGATCGAAAACTATTGAGGTTCCATTGGCATAATGATAGCATCATAAGAATGATGAATAGCTTCAGGAGAAATGTAACCATCATTGAGCTCTGAAAGAGAAGCAGAGGCGTCGCTGAGTGGTATAGAACTGAACTTGTTCCATCTTCAGTAACTTCTTGTCGATTCTTTATGAGTGATAATAATATCGTATGGCCTCGGGTGCTGGATGCAAGCTTTGTTAATTGACACCCAGAGGGCAGCTGGAATGTCGAATTTCGTCGTTCCTTCGAACGCCATGCCCAGGAGGTTAGATATCTAAGCTCCTTGACACTATAGCGCTTTCTAGTAGAGAATGGAGGAACTTTGTGTTGGTGGAAAATCCCGAGATTAATTTTGCCATTATGAACATGGCCTACTGAATTCAAATGGGTTCTTTAAAATGCCAATAACGTATGACATGCATGTCGTGATTTTTGTCGCCTTTCAAAAATCACTTACCACGGCCAGGACCAAACCTGCAAGTTTGGGGTTGGTAGTCCGACACGTTAACCACTCACCCACCGTGACAAGTGGATTTATGAGTGAAATAAGGGTACAGTTTCTGAAGTGCTTGAGCTAACCCTTCTAGATCTTGGGTGTAATTATCAGCAATTGTTATGTCACTGACTCCAACACTATTTTCAAAAAATGATTGAAGTTGTAGGTAGCGGAGGTGACAGGATTGTGGATCGGCTTCTAAAACTTGTTTAACCGGCTTAAGCATCTCGCGTATTGTGATTTCTTGCTCTGTGTTTGGTTTCTTGGAGAAGGATTTGGGCGTGTGGTTCCCAGTTTGATCCAACTTAGGTTCCATTGTTAGGGTAGGTATTTTACTGTCAGTGGCTTTTGGATCTGCTCGAGAGTGCTATTGGTCTCTTTGATCCTGTAAACAGAACAGCTGGAGAAGTTTGAGGACAGGTTAAGGCAGTCCCAATTAGCGCTCCCTATTACCCATGTACCCGTGTAATTACGACCGGGTACACGGGTCGCACCGAATGTTGTGAAAGAGTGCCGTGTCCAGCAACCTCGCTCGAACATCTGTTCACGGCGATATCGTGCCATTTATACACGAATTTAGAAATCGTGTTTGCGTGTGCAATGTGTCCACGCGCGTTTATTCGAAGCAGTGTTCAATTTATTAATTATTTGATTGATTATAAAGGTTAGTTCCGAGGATGAAAGAGGAGTAGATACAAAACTATATGTAACGGAATAATAATTTATTATTTGCACTGTCATTTGACCAGAATGTAACTAAACAACAAAATGAAAATATCAGGTGTAGGAAGCAAAAACAAAATAGAACAGTATAATAAGAACAATTTCTAGAATTATGACTCATTGACCAATTTACTTTAAGAAAGCTTTGTTTTGGAACAAGAATACAAAGAGGTTTTCATTTTCTGGCAGAAGACAATTCCGTTTGGCTGTGACAATGTTTCCAGCAAAGGAAAAGTGCCTTTTGGAGCTTGTGGATGTTGCTGGAATACACAAGTATTTTTTCGCTTGAGCAGCAACCGCAGGATATTTGTGTTCCCTTGCTTTCCACCACTCGAACGGGTTCATGTCAAAATGTATCTGTGCCTCCGAAAGGAAATCTTCAAATTGAGATTCAGGGCATTTCCTTCTCCCACATGGCATTTGATACAAGAACTCCAGGGCACTACTGGTGGAGGGTTGATCGGGATTAACCACGACTTCAGCAGGTGCATCGCTCTGAAGCTCATGAAGCACTCTGTCGCGAATACGTCGTCGAGCCTCTGCTGTCTCATCTAACAAATCCTTATACCTCGGGTCGAGGAAAGATGCAATCTGTCTGGCTGTGACAGTACTATCATTTATCCATTGGAGGCCGAACTGATTATTCAATTCACAGACCAAGATAGATTGCACGTCCTCTAGGAAGCTGTTGTCCGACAAACTCCTGGGTGCAGAGGTGATGTTTAATTATCGTCTGTATTTGTGGCCAGACCATCGATATGGGAGATTTGTCACCGCACAAGAGAGTGGTTACCACTTCCACAAGTTTAAGGAGCTTGGTTAAAACCTCCATGAAATGCTACTCCTGTTCAGTTACTTGCAGCTTCTATGCTGTGGCCTTTGGCGTGCATGTCTGGTCACCTAGGACGTTTTTCAAAAGGTGCTCGATAAAGGCAAAAGTTGAATTCCAGCGAGTGTTGCATATCTGAATCAGGGGTTGTTCGGGCATTGAAAGTTGTGCTTGCATTTTTGTCAGCGCACTGGAGGCAACGTTAGAGTGCCAAAAATGGCCAACTATCTTGCTTGCTTTCAGACACACATTAGCAGCCTTTTCATGAGCAAGAGCAAGCTGAACAGACTGTGCAGCACATCAAGAGCGCGCACAGCGTTGACGACATTGGCACCACCGTTGAGTTCCCATCTGTCTAATTGTTGGGACCTTTTCTAAATTACGGCATGCGATTTCCCTCATTTTAACAATCCACCATCTAAATATTATACGTCATCGGATGAGTTGTATGACTTATGCGAAGAACTGTCGCTATTTTAATTCCTTGTTAACGTGTGCGCTAAAGACCGGTGCGCGATGGAGCGAGCGGCAGTTGCCGCTATGGTGGTGCGCGGTAAGTGGATAAGCGTGTGTGACGGTGGCATGAACTGAAAATAAAACAGATCGTAGCAAATCAGTCAAGTAGTCTGCACTAGACTGAAATGGCTGGGAAAGCGGTAATTTTCAACATGTGTCCACTTCCATTTGGGGAAGGCAGCGCCGCGGTGCCGGCGCGACACCACTTTGCCTTCGGCGCTGACGACATGGCCTTCTGACCGCAGGCGGTGGGAGTGTCGCGGAAGCGCTTGCGTCTGTCATGAAAGTGTGTTGTTCACAGAAGTTGGTCGTATGTAAACAAAACCAACGTAAACAGTACTATTTATTGTCAAATCAGAAATACATTTCTGTAGGAGGTCGTGGTAACCACGGTACACTTACGCATATGGCATTACACAATTTGCATACATAATTACTTGCCCGCATTTGCTTGGCAACGTTTGTTGATTTTCCATCTTCCAGTGTATCATTTTCAAGTGGCTCAGGATTACTCATTGTTTTCGGTAGGAGAACATCGAGAGCCTTTCCTTTCCGTGTACTTCCACACCCAACTGCTTGTATTCCCCATTTCTCCTCTACTACGCAGTGCGTGCCAGCTGTGGCTTGACTACTATGATCGTACTGAACTGAACGTGTGTCCTTCGATCAGGTTAGAATTCTGCCCACTATGGGCATCCTAACGAATTAGGGATGCATGATGCTGGAAAATTTGAATCACTCGGTGCCGTGTTCATAGTATTCCGAAAACATCCTTTTACAAAAGACGTAGTGTTGTCGTTTCACTTATTCTTCGTAATGCTAAAACTTTATATTTCTATGTTTGTTGTGTTCGTTTTCCTGATTCTACATTTGTTTTCAATTAAACGGGGCATTAGTGCAACAAAATGTCAAAAATATTCTTCCAAAGTTGAGAAAACATTTCAAGCACCACATGGGCACACGATAAGACATATATACCCGTGAAACCTGTGTACGCGGACCTACAATCACGGGTACACGGGCGGTACTACTCGTGTACCCGTGTATCTACTGCTACACGGATTCTTCGAGCGTATCTACCCGTGTACACGGGTCCCGCGTTACACGGGCACACGTCAATCCGTGTCTCGTCGGTAGCCCTAGTTCCAATCAAGGATGAAGGTTTACAATTTCCATCTCGGGAACAGGGAAGGTTTGAAGATGAGGTACTTGCATGAGAGTTAATTTGAGGAGGAGTAGTGTTGACATTTTCTTGGCAATTTTCTCCATTTCCCGAAAATATGTTGCAAGTTGAGAAAATTCTGCGAGCTCAACACTTGGGAGATTGTTGTGGATAAGTGAGGAGTCCTATTGACTAATTATTATACAGTTCCCTCTACTCAATACTATTTACTCAAAATTTTCTTTTGTTTAACACTGGGACATGTTCGCCCTTCCTCAGTCAGGTGCACTATCATTATCTATATATTTAAAACACTAAGCTGTTTTTTGTACACACGAGATTGTGAAAACGACTTAACCGATTGGCTTCGTAAGACATTCTAACGAAAGCTCTTGGCATGCAGATTTGCAGAGTTTCTTTAAAAGGAATATATATGTTACGGTATATTTTTAAATGATTAAAGAAATATGTAATATTTGACACTCCCGCGCATGCGCACAATGGCTTTCTCAACAAGGAATGGCGATTCCGGTCGCGTCTAACTGAGATCTTTGTTTATGAGAATTAAAAAGGGTCTCCAATAATGTTAATTATGTTTTTACAATATGCATTGAAATAGAATTAATTATATTAAATAAACCACGAATTGAAGGACTTAAACTGCAGGTTGAGTGTGTATACTGGTTAGATAGCTTAATACTGAAATGTCCCTCAGTTGTCTGGATGGCCAAGGGGATAAGGTTACTGCCTAGGAATATGTATTATGCATGATCGAGAGGGTTCGATTCCCACCTCTGATATGTTTTTTTATTTACGTTTTCTGCCTTCCTACGATTGGTATTGCATTGTATAAACATATTTCACTTTTATCATTCCCGTCAAGTAACGAATTCTCTGTTGCCATCCTTTGCATGGTCGAGAGGGTTCGATTCCCACCTCGGTTATGTTTTTTTTATTTTCGTTTTCTTCCTTCCTACGATTGGTATTACATTGTAGGAACATATTTCACTATTATCATTCCCGTAAAGTAACGAATTCTCTGTTGCCATCCTTTGCATGGTCGAGAGGGTTCGATTCCCACCTCGGATGAAATTAAAATCCACAGCCTGCTTCCAGTCTCCGACCGGGTCAGGAATGGAATGAATGAAGCCCCCATCTAGCGGCGAGGATATGAACTGTGCCGGCTGCCGAAGCCTGACGCACTCCTCTGGGGCAATGATTAAATGAATGACAGATGAAATGAAATGATAGTGGAGAGTGTTGCTGGAATGAAATTTTGACAGGGAAAACCGGAGTACCCGGAGAAAAACCTGTCTGCCTCCGTTTTGTCCAGCACAGATCTCACGTGGAGTGACCGGGATTTGAACCACAGACTCCAGCGGTGAGAGGCCGGCGTGCTGCCGCCTAAGCCACGGAGGCTTTCCCACCTTGGATACGTTCTTTTATTTTCATTTCTTCCTTCCTACGATTGGTATTACATTGTAGAGACATATTTCACTTTTTTCATTCCCGTAAAGTAACGAATTCTCTGTTGCCATCCTTTGCATGGTCGAGAGGGTTTGATTCCCACCTCGGATATGTTTTTTTTTGTTTTCTTCCTTCCTACGATTGGTATTACATTGTAGAAATATATTTCACTTTTATCATTCCCGTAAAGTAACGAATTCTCTGTTGCCATCTATCTATCTATATATTTAAAACACTAAGCTGTTTTTTGTACACACGAGATTGTGAAAACGACTTAACCGATTGGCTTCGTAAGACATTCTAACGAAAGCTCTTGGCATGCAGATTTGCAGAGTTTCTTTAAAAGGAATATATATGTTACGGTATATTTTTAAATGATTAAAGAAATATGTAATATTTGACACTCCCGCGCATGCGCACAATAGCCTTTCTCAACAAGGAAAATGGCGATTCCGGTCGCGTCTAACTGAGATCTTTGTTTATGAGAATTAAAAAGGGTCTCCAATAATGTTAATTATGTTTTTACAATATGCATTGAAATAGAAGTAATTATATTAAATAAACCACGAATTGAAGGACTTCAACTGCAGGTTGAGTGTGTATACAGGTTAGATAGCTTAATACTGAAATGTCCCACAGTTGTCTGGATGGCCAAGGGGATAAGGTTACTGCCTAGAAATATGTATTATGCATGATCGAGAGGGTTCGATTCCCACCTCGGATATGTTTTTTTATTTACGTTTTCTGCCTTCCTACGATTGGTATGCATTGTATAAACATATTTCACTTTTATCATTCCCGTCAAGTAACGAATTCTCTGTTGCCATCCTTTGCATGGTCGAGAGGGTTCGATACCCACCTCGGTTATGTTTTTTTTTTATTTTCGTTTTCTTCCTTCCTACGATTGGTATTACATTGTAGAAACATATTTCACTTTTATCATTCCCGTAAAGTAACGAATTCTCTGTTGCCATCCTTTGCATGGTCGAGAGGGTTCGATTCCCACCTCGGATACGTTCTTTTATTTTCATTTCTTCCTTCCTACGATTGGTATTACATTGTAGAGACATATTTCACTTTTTTCATTCCCGTAAAGTAACGAATTCTCTGTTGCCATCCTTTGCATGGTCGAGAGGGTTCGATTCCCACCTCGGATATGTTTTTTTGTTTTCTTCCTTCCTACGATTGGTATTACATTGTAGAAATATATTTCACTTTTATCATTCCCGTAAAGTAACGAATTCTCTGTTGCCATATATATTTAAAACACTAAGGTATTTTTTGTACACACGAGATTTTGAAAACGACTTAACCGATTGGCTTCGTATGGCATTCTAACGAAAGCTCTTGGCATGCAGATTTGCAGTGTGTCTTTAAAAGGAAAATATATGTTACAGTATATTTTTATATGTTTAAAGAAAAAATATAATATATGTGGCTATTGCGCGTTGCCACAATGGCGTTTCTTGATGAGAGAAATGGCGGATAAACGATCCACCGTATCGTAGTGTGATCTTTGTTTATGAGAATTGAAAAGGGAAATATCGCTTATGTTGTATCCCGATATATACTGGAATAGAATCACGAAATAAGGGAAATATTGATGAACTATAACTGGCAGTTGAGTGCGTTTGTTGTTTACGTCACTTAATATTGCACTCTAATTTCGTTGTCTGGGTGGCTCAGCGGCTAACATTGTGTACAACGAAATTGATTATGCATCGTCGGAGGAGTTTGATTCCCACCTCAGACATGTAATTTTATTTCCCAATTATTTTATCTTGCAATTGGTATTACATTGTCTAAACATATGTTACGTTTATTATTCCCGTAAGGTAAGGAATTCTCCATGATTTACGTTGCCAGATACTTTTAAATTATTAAATAAAAATCGGCACAATCGCTTCGCCTTGAGAGAAAATTGTCGGACATAATTCATTTGATGGACTCAGACATCGTGGTCACTCAGCGCCATCTACTTTGGTGTTTGAGTGTAAACCTTTCTCTGATAACCTGTGTTAATGTGATGGCTGTATTGATGTGTGCATTTGTAATTAGTATGGGGAATGGAGAGTTGACGACTGAGGCTTTAAGTTAGGAACTATCCCGGTATTTGCCTGGAGTGGAAATGGGAAACCACGGAAAACCACATCCAAGATTGTTGAGATGGGAATCAAATTTTGCTCTTCTTAGGTTTGCCTCAAGAGTGCGCCCCGTTCCAGCCCTCAGACCAGAATTAAATTTCTTGGCAGAGCAGGGATCGAACCTGGAATCTGGGGCGATAGCTCAGAATGTAGCCTTAAGACTGGGCTTCCCTGTGTTAATACGATCTTTGAAAAACACTGAACATATAATTCTAAAACTCCCTCCATTACGGTGGCTGGCGAAGTGAGTCCATGCTCATTCCAGTAGTGGCGAAGTGATTCTATGCTCCCTTGCATAATTTACTGTCATGGAAATGCAAAGTATTGTACCTTCAACAGGTGATGGAAATTGATTATTTAGAGCAGTTTCATTCTGTTTATTTCAAAATGAAGTTCATCATCCTGAGTTGCGTTTGCAAGCAAATTGCAAAAATTGCAAGGATTTTATTATTGGCGATCAGTCTCATCGCATTCTCATCAGCAACCAACTTGAGAATTGAAGTCTCTGAACTTAGTTGTATAAGTGAATATTATTGTTTATTGATTATTTTTTAGAGTACATAACAATGAGTCTAACCACGCAGTTGATTTTGGCAATGGAAGTAAGTTATTATTTGCTATTTAATATTTGGCTGCTGCGTTGATGCAGGCCACTATAGTATTATTTAATATGACGTTAATTTGGGGAGAAATGCTGCTATAAATAAACCCATTTTACGAAATAGAACATTAGCCGCAAACAAGTGGGAACTCGGAGAAAAATACGAAGCCACTTTTAAACTCCAATATGAATACGGCATTTCAGATACAATTCCAGATACTATACCGTTACAGTGTAGGGTCCTTGACGAACAAATGTAAACATTGTTCTGCACTGTATTTCTCTTGAGAGAAATCTACACTTGGTTACTTTGACCTTTGCTGTTGTAATGGTAAAATTAATCTGACTAAATATAAAATATTTGACATGCTGCAACAATTATTTTTCACTGGAGATGATATCTCAAGGAATTTCAGAGAGACTAATCGGCAGTACAATGCTATGTCCTTCGTTTCATTTGGTGCCAATGTTACTGTGCCACACCCATACGGTCCACATTGTTTTAAGATGTATGGAGGTGCACATCATCGCATTTCTTCGTTATATTCCAAAATTATATTAGACTCCTCAGAGTTCTTGAATTCCTTGGAACTAAATGACTTGCCTCCACATATTCCAAACGCTTGAACCGTTATGCTGCTTAGAAATCTGAACGTTTCCCAAGGGCTCCTAAATACAACTATATTGCTTGGATTTGGAAATAATAAGTGCAGTTAAAATTAGGCAGAGAGGTCTAATCCTTCTACTTGATTTAACAGCATCCGATAAAACACTATCATTTTGTTTTAAGAGGCAATATTTTCCAATTTATTTGGCATACTCTGTCACAATCAATGAAGCTCAAGGGAAAACTCCGGAACGTATAGGTCTCAATTTGCCTCATCAATTTTTCAGTCATGGCCAGCAGTATTTTGCAATATTGAGAGTGCAATCTTTTGACGCCCTTATAGTTTCAATAGAGCCAAAAAATAATCGTACAAAGAATATACAGTAGGCCTACATAAGAAAATTCATCAGTAAATATTTTTCTATTGACCGTCATTTTTGACGGGTTTTATTAAAACAATTAAAATTAAAATTATTAAAAACACTTATTTACAAACATAGACCATCATCAAATGTACGGTATCTACTTTCTTTATCCACTAACTAACAAACACAGAATGTCTATTAAAAGCTATTGTTGTTGTGTCTTTTTCGCCCCATATTACTAAAATGGCAAAGTGTCAACTTATTTAATCTGTTGAATATAATTTAACTAAAATGAAGTTATCCTTTGAGGCTTCATATGGGGAAACTATTCTCGATGCCCGAGCACGAGTCAATGGCGCCAAGTCACTGGAGTTCTGTGTCATAAGAAAATACCTCTCCATGTGAAAGGAAAAGTTTAAGGCCAGTGGCAATCTACGGCACTGAATGTTGGCCAGCTTCAACAAGCCCTCCATGGTATGGGTTTTACAAGACTTGACCATGTCAGAAATGAAGATGTAAGGAAGCAACAATTAAAGACAAAATGAGGGAAGCATGGTATGGGCATGTCACTAGAAGTGATGACAACTCCGATATGATCCAGGAGGGTGCCCAAAGAATCGGTGTGCGGCCTCAAACCGGAAGATGCCCTTGACAGGAGGAAGTGGCGAGCACACCCTGCGCCAATGCGGGAAATACGCTAGCAAAGAAGAAGTTGTCCTTTGACGACTCATGGAACGTTCACATTAGTCTTGTTTCCTATTGATGTGGCAAAGTTCTTGTATTATATTACACCTATGTTGCATCACCATTTAACTAGAATAAAAACAACAAAGAACAAAATACTAGTATCGACAAAAATCTCATGGACGAGGAGACATTTGTGTGCACCTGGCTGAGGAAGGGCGAACATGTCCCAGTGTTAAACAAAAGAAAATGTTGACTAAATAGTATTGAATACAGGGAACTGTATAATAATCAGTCAATATGACGTTGAATACTCGTAAGTGTCTGGGTAAATGACCCTCAGCTTTACAGGTAAAACAGGTCGGAGAGTCATCCAGCAGTTTGTGCCCTCATGTTCGATTTGAAGTGATTGTGGGAATTCATGAAAGTTTTCGTTTTGGATATAGATCTGTCTCCAAAAATTAAGGATGTGGGAAAAAACAGGAATTGACAGTCCTGCTCTAATTGGAAAGATTTTAGACATTATTTTGACAGCCAATTTGAGCAACTCCTCTTCGATAACAATGTTAGGGATTATAGGACAAACATTTGAGAGTAGGGGCCTGATTTCCAATGAAGCATTGTTTATAAGTATGTTGGGGTGTTTGCAAATTCTCCCATTAGATTAATGTTCATGGAACTAGTTAATTTTGCAATTCCCAGGACATAATCTCGTATGCTAATACCATCACACAAATCAATAATAATAGCCCCAGGGCTGTGTTGGGTTTGGAACTGTATTAGGGGTTACCATTAGGTTTTCTTTATTGGGTTCCCTGAAATGTGTTCATTTCCATTATTTTCGTTCAGTGGGTTTTGTAAATTCTGCCGGCCTCTATCAGGCGAGGTGGCCTTTACAGATGAAACAACCATTGGGTTGAGGTTAGTTGTGGAATTTGATCCTTCACGTACGGAAATGATTACAGTACCTACACTTATAACTTACACTCACCCCTTAAGGGAGCTTCAATTATGTTGATATAATGTTCAGGCGATGTACAGTAATTGTAGACAGCAGTATCACACGGCCATCTCGATTCTCAATGGAGAAGTGGTCACGAAGGACTACTGGACAGAATGCGCAGTTCGCAACACAAGGCTGTACCGTCAAGACGTCGGCCGGGCACATCAAGGTCAAGTGACGTCACTAGGGGATTTCCCAGCAGAGTTGCCAACCTCCGGCTGTGAAAATCCCGAAATACCCTAATTTTGTCACGCTCTGTGTCGTAACCAAAGGAGATTCTCCCATGGACATGAGACATCACTAGGGATTTCACAACATTGTTGCTAACATATGAATTTCAAAAATCCCTAAACTCTCCCTATTGTATCTAAAATCCCTATGACGTAATTGGCTTGCTCAGATTAAAGATGACGCGTGACAGGGGGATTCCCCAAGGCCATGTGATATCACGAGTGGAATTCTGAACTTTTCTCTAATATCCCTTACAAGGCTGTGATATCAAGAGTTTGCTCAAATGTTGGTGATAAATAATGCTGCTGCATATTGCGATGGCTGCACATGTAAACAGGGAAGGAGGAACCTGGCGAGGGGGACCACGGAAGAGGCTCAGTGTGTACAGTTCCAGTCCTCTTGGCAGAGCCGACCGCTCCACCATTAGGGGATTGATCCATGAAATGATGCTGCTGCATATTGCGATGGCTGCACATGTAAACTGGGAAGGAGGAACCTGGCGAGGGGGACCACGGAAGAGGCTCAGTGTGCACAGTTCCAGTCCTCTTGGCAGAGCCGACCGCTCCACCATTAGGGGATTGATCCATGAAATAATGCTGCTGCATATTGCGATGGCTGCACATGTAAACAGGGAAGGAGGAGTGGCGAGGGGGACCACGGAAGAGGCTCAGTGTGCACAGTTCCAGTCCTCTTGGCAGAGCCGACCGCTCCACCATTAGGGGATTGATCCATGAAATGATGCTGCTGCATATTGCGATGGCTGCACATGTAAACAGGGAAGGAGGAACCTGGCGAGGGGGACCACGGAAGAGGCTCAGTGTGCACAGTTCCAGTCCTCTTGGCAGAGCCGACCGCTCCACCATTAGGGGATTGATCCATGAAATAATGCTGCTGCATATTGCGATGGCTGCACATGTAAACAGGGAAGGAGGAGTGGCGAGGGGGACCACGGAAGAGGCTCAGTGTGTACAGTTCCAGTCCTCTTGGCAGAGCCGACCGCTCCACCATTAGGGGATTGATCCATGAAATGATGCTGCTGCATATTGCGATGGCTGCACATGTAAACAGGGAAGGAGGAACCTGGCGAGGGGGACCACGGAAGAGGCTCAGTGTGTACAGTTCCAGTCCTCTTGGCAGAGCCGACCGCTCCACCATTAGGGGATTGATCCATGAAATGATGCTGCTGCATATTGCGATGGCTGCACATGTAAACGGGGAAGGAGGAACCTGGCGAGGGGGACCACGGAAGAGGCTCAGTGTGCACAGTTCCAGTCCTCTTGGCAGAGCCGACCGCTCCACCATTAGGGGATTGATCCATGAAATAATGCTGCTGCATATTGCGATGGCTGCACATGTAAACAGGGAAGGAGGAACCTGGCGAGGGGGACCACGGAAGAGGCTCAGTGTGCACAGTTCCAGTCCTCTTGACAGAGCCGACCGCTCCACCATTAGGGGATTGATCCATGAAATGATGCTGCTGCATATTGCGATGGCTGCACATGTAAACTGGGAAGGAGGAACCTGGCGAGGGGGACCACGGAAGAGGCTCAGTGTGCACAGTTCCAGTCCTCTTGGCAGAGCCGACCGCTCCAACATTAGGGGATTGATCCATGAAATGATGCTGCTGCATATTGCGATGGCTGCACATGTAAACGGGGAAGGAGGAACCTGGCGAGGGGGACCACGGAAGAGGCTCAGTGTGCACAGTTCCAGTCCTCTTGGCAGAGCCGACCGCTCCACCATTAGGGGATTGATCCATGAAATAATGCTGCTGCATATTGCGATGGCTGCACATGTAAACAGGGAAGGAGGAGTGGCGAGGGGGACCACGGAAGAGGCTCAGTGTGCACAGTTCCAGTCCTCTTGGCAGAGCCGACCGCTCCACCATTAGGGGATTGATCCATGAAATGATGCTGCTGCATATTGCGATGGCTGCACATGTAAACTGGGAAGGAGGAACCTGGCGAGGGGGCCACGGAAGAGGCTCAGTGTGCACAGTTCCAGTCCTCTTGGCAGAGCCGACCGCTCCAACATTAGGGGATTGATCCATGAAATGATGCTGCTGCATATTGCGATGGCTGCACATGTAAACGGGGAAGGAGGAACCTGGCGAGGGGGACCACGGAAGAGGCTCAGTGTGCACAGTTCCAGTCCTCTTGGCAGAGCCGACCGCTCCACCATTAGGGGATTGATCCATGAAATAATGCTGCTGCATATTGCGATGGCTGCACATGTAAACAGGGAAGGAGGAGTGGCGAGGGGGACCACGGAAGAGGCTCAGTGTGCACAGTTCCAGTCCTCTTGGCAGAGCCGACCGCTCCACCATTAGGGGATTGATCCATGAAATAAGGGAAGGGGGTCTTCCCTGACTCCCCGGGGTTCTCTGCTTGGACTTGCATTGCCTCGTGTGCTCTGCAACAGCTAGGAACGAGTGATAGTGTCCTCTTTGAAATAATTTTAAAATTAACATAGAAAGTAAACTACAGGGCATAGAGTTGTGATTCATATTTCTATATATCCACGCCCATAACCACAATAAAGAGAAGGGGTGACAGCGCACTACCCTGTTTCAGGCCACTCATTTGTCTGAACCAGTCTGTTCTTTCCCCTCCAACTTTCACACAACTCACACTTCCACAATACATCTCCTTCACTCTGCCTACAGTCCCTTTTTCCACTCCCATGTTTTCCATTGCTTCCCAAACCTTCTCCCTACAAACACTATCATAGGCCTTTTCGATGTCCAGGAAGGCCATCAACAGATCCTCTCCAAATTCGTAGTGGTGTTCCTGGAGCTGTCTCACTGAAAATATGAGATCCACTGTTGATCTCCCAGGTCTGAATCTATACTGCTCCTCTCTCAATTCTCGCTCCACTTTGGTAATGACATGGGTAGCAGGAAAGATAGGAGAAGATAAGATGAAAGCAATGGTGTTTGCAGATGATCTCATGGTCTGGGGAAACTAGGAGCAGGAAATTCAGGAGCAACTGAAGGCTTGGGAAGAAACAGTGGGAGAGTACGGATGGAAGTTCAACACCAGTAAATGTGAGATCCTGTTAACGACCAGGAAAAAGGACAGACCAATGAGTGGGATAACACTTGGAGGTGGACAGCTGAAGAAGGTGGAAAGTCTCAAGTACTTGGGAATTATAGTGGAGGAAAATGGGAGAAATGACAAAGAGATTACAGAACGTGGCAGACAGGCAGAAGCATTTCTGAGAAGCATTAGGAGCTTAGTGTGGAATAAAGAAAGCAAGGAAGTGTTATACAGAAGCTACTATATCCCGATACTGACATACGCATCAGAAATGTGGATAATGAAGAAAAGAGACATAAGCAGAATACAGGCAAGTGAAATGAAGTTCCTGCGAAGTAGGATCGGAGTAACAAGAAGAGACAGGGAGAGGAATGAAAAGGTCATGGAAATAGTGAAAGAGGAGCCCTTGCAAGGTAGGATTGAGACATCAAGACTGAGGTGGTATGGACACTTAAAGAGAATGGAAGAAAAGAAGATTCCCAAGAGAATACATGAGATGCAGGTGCAGAAGAAAAGGCCAAGGGGAAGACCCAGAGATAGATGGCTGAAAGGAGTGGAGGAATGTGTCAAGAAGAGAGGTGATGACTTGACCAGAGTGACAACGGAGAGGTGGTGGGAAGAAAGGACTAAGTGGCGAGGCTTATGTTCCAAACAGACCCAGCCTGGGGCTGCAAACTGTACAAGATGATGATGATGATTTCTATATCAATCCTACCCATATGTAAAAAGCGTACCCTGTGTAACTTGACCCAGCGGCGTATGCGAAAGTGTTGTTTGAGATCAGCCGAACTATGACAGTACCACCGTTCGGTGACCGGTCATGTCACGGCAAAGACTGGTGTGTCGGCCTCTACCAACCTGTAGGTCATGAAATGTTTTGAGATATGAGTTTTGGTGCAGGTCAAAAAAAAAATGAGTTGTCTTGGAGGGTCAGTGGTGGCTATTTTGAATAGTTAGGAAGGGAGTACCAACCGAGATGGCAATAACATCAGCAAATCTCAGAGTTAAAATTATCTCTCTTTAAATCTTTCTTTAAATTCCTCTCTAATTTCTTCCATTGCTTGTTCGATATATAGGGACTGAAAAGTACAGGTGATAAGTTGTAGCCTTGCCTTACACGTTATGAATACCAGCTTCGCTATCAAACTCTTTGACTCGAATGACTGCAGGCTGTCTGGTTTCTGTATGGATTGTAGATCACCCTCCTATCCCTGTACTTTATTACAATTGTTTTCAAAATGTCAAATAACTTGCTCCAATGAATGTTATCAAAAGCCTCTTCCAAGTCTACAAATGCCTCTTATCCTGCCTAGTATGGCCTTGTCAATACCATCAAGTGTTTCCATATCTTCAGCAGCGTTGATAAAGGAAATGCATATCCTTACAAAATTTGATTTAAAATAAAATGAAAAGTTCACAAACAGATTAAATTTTACACACTAGAAAAAAGTTGTTACCAAAAATGATAAATGAAATGTACCTTACGAAACTGCCCAAGTCACACTCCTTTAATTTGGTTGATTAACGTAGCTGTCTGAGAAGCCCCACGGTCACCCATATGTGCACATGCCACAATGTGACTGAGATATTCTCAATTAAAATACTTTGATAAAACACTAGCATACAAGATGAAAGCCAATACACCATCTTTATGGAAGCCTTTATAGGCAGCTTGAGTGCACAGTACGGACACCAAGAGCCTGCTGATGAGCCTAGGCGATACTCCACACAAGACATGGCATAAACCTACAAAAATTGCTGAGTTTTAATTATCAGGAATGTTTTATGAAGAATGGGTAAAGAGAATACTGTTGAACGTTATCGCTTCCAAACAACATCAGATATGATCTGTAAAACTAAACAATATTCCTTGTGTCCCCGGGATGATGAAAGAGTAATTGATTCTCGTGGTATATCTACACATGCTTATGGTCATTAAACAACCGTTGACCATCGGTACGTGCACAACAGTGCACTTACCCAATATGTTCCAAAAGGCAGAGTGCCAAAAGTCGAATTTCTCAGGAGCCCATATCTCGCGCTCCATTGGCCGAACAAACAAGGGATCAAGTGTTTTGGTCAGTAACCATTCATATATCCATAGAAACAATCCAATTACTGTATCTATCTTAAAGTACAGGGTGACAGTTAAACATTACACACTTCCTCCAGCTCAGGAAAATTGACCAAATCATTTGGCTATTTTTGCATTGGATATGGCCTATTAGTTCATGGGCGAATCCAGACAAAACCAAAGAAAACATGATTTTTTTTTGGACACCATCATCATCGTTTCATGGCTCCAGCAAGCCGGATGCGTCCTGTCCATCCAGAACTGTTGTTTCTGTAATTGATGTCAGTAGGGACACTCTGGCCAAAGTACACTCGAGGTATCCTGTGGGGAGCCGACAATACCATCTCCAGTGTCTCCAGCAGGCTCCTTTCCAATCCCAGTTGTTGTCGGATATCCTCATTCCTTATTTTGTCCATTTTCGTCTTTTGAAGGCAAGAACGGAGACGACTGTTTGTCGGTCCAGCAAGGGTTGCTGCTTCCAGTATAGGCTCCGTGCGTTGGAGTGAGAAATGCACCGCCAAGCTATGAGTAGCCAAATTTATAAGCTCGAGTATGCTACCATGGCCGAAGTGGAGCATTGCTTCTCAAATAAACATGAATCAATGAGAGATTTCCAGACATTCCAGAAACATGAAACTTAGTAGCTACCAGTGAAGCTGATACAAGATCGCTACAAGGGTGTAAAATATTTTAAATTTTTCGAGGGGACCGAGCTGGACGGATTTGAATTGGCGGATTAGGAGAAGAACGGTGTAAGCAAGCATTTATTTCAACTGTAGATTAACCCTTTTTCCAAAGCTCAAATTAATGTTTCCTGAATGTACAAAATAACTTTTAACATCAAACCCCAAGGATGTGTCCGAGATATTAACGAGGTAATGTCATGGTGTAACGATGCATAATAAATCCAATAATTACAATAGACATGAATTAATGCAACCCTAGAAACTGTACCAGAGAAGCAGCTGTCCCCAACATCCCTAGAGAGATCTAAATATATAAACGTTTTGTTCGGGAGCCGAGCTGATGAGCTTATAAATTGGGTTTCAGAAGCAGTTTAGCCTAAGTAGGCCTACGCAAGGTTAACTTGTTTTCCAAACTGATGACCTGTAGTTTTCGTGAGCTCAAAAGTTTGCTGAACGTTCGAACTAACTTTTAACATCAACAAACCTAGTTAGAGATAGGCTTATTTAATCCCAAATTCACAATTTAAACTTACTGCTTGCGATTCGTCATTATCCACCGTGTATTCACATCAATTTTGTGAGTTCGTGGAGGGAAACTATGTAGAATATTAGATTGTTCTATCATTGCAACCAACAATACTACACATTGTTACTGTATAAAATAATAGAATAAATGCTGGCACGTTTTCAATGTAGCCTATTGTACCCGCTTCCAGGAAAGATAAGCGATTATCCCAGAATGAGTAGGCGAATAACAACGAGTGTGTTTGGAATGATGTCTGTGGGTTGTAACGGGATAGGGCATCATCAAACTAGAATTCGAAAAAGAGAAGAACACACTCCTGGTGAAACCAGACACTACTGAAAAACAAATAAATTAGAAACAACAGATCGAATAAAATAAAAATAAAAAGAACCTTCATTTATTCCAGATATTGTTTTGCAGTTCATTCAAGAAAAACCTGCCTGCGATTCTGATGGCAAAACAGAAACCCTATTTTATGATGAAAATGTCCTTTCAAAATACTTGCCCAATCAGATCACAGCGCTGAAAATAAAAGTTCCTTGTTGTCACCTCAGGGATTTATCGTAGCACTTCACTAATAAATTTTATTATTATTAACAGAAAAGCGCACGAATGTGCATAACATAGATTTACATTAGTGAAACAAACATGTTACAAAAGAGTTAATTAATGTGAAAAACATCATGATCCAGTAATCAATCAGGAATGTGTGCATTAAAGCATTTATTCATGACCAGTCATTATATTGTGAATTGAATGTTATTTGTGAAATAGAGCAACACTGTATGATGCTTTGTTCATTTTAAATGTTAGTCCTTGCTATAATCACAGAGTGATTTCTGGTTATTTTTACATCGTGTGATGTGATATGTGTCACAGAACTGGTCACATAACGAGCACACGCAGAGTTCATTTGGGGCGTGGTAGGACATGTTTTTACATATTTTATGGTGGTACCCATGCACTGCTAACTTTATCACCACATGTCTTAGTTTCTGATTGGCGCTGGTCCAGTTCCGGTTGATCATGGCATCCGTGCTGTAAAATTCTAGCGGAATGTCTTCTCTCTTATCTCTTCTCTCTGCTAGGTGCGCTTCAGCATTCTTTGTTGATGGAAGCTGTAATTTTGTTCTTATTTCTTCGACGAGGAAGGGTTCCCGTGCTAATTCATATGTTAGGCGTGAGCGCGTGTATTTTGAGATGCCCATTAAGGTTTTCAGGAATTGGGCTTTAACTCTTTCGATGGTGGCCAGATCTCTCTTCGTTAGTCGGTCCCATATCAAGTGGATCCCGTACGTGAGAATTGGTAGGATCTTTGCGTCAAACAGATGCATAGCTGTTTTTAAGGATAGCTGCTGGAGATTGATAACGTCGTACATGGCTTTCAAGCAAGCCACTGCTCTGTCTTGGATGTGTAATCTGAATGTCCCGGTAGTCTGTAAAGTAATCCCAAGGTATTTAACTGCATTTACTATTTCCACTTTGACCTCTTCATATTGCAAGTTGTCGTTTGCTGCTACACGCCCACCTTTCCGAAAAACCATCTGTTGGGTTTTTGTCCAGTTTATTTTCAGACTGTTATTTCCTGCCCATTCTACCAGTGCTGAGAAGGCGTGTTGGAGTTCTTCCTTATTTGGTGACCCTAGGACCATGTCATCCGCATATATGTAGATCACTGCGTCCTTTGATTTCTCTCGGATTGCTGTTGTTACATCGGCTGTGGCAATATTGAACAGTATGGGACTGAGGGGGTCACCTTGCAACACTCCATTAGTTTGGGTGATTTCCTTAGTTTTGCATACTGCGTCATCTATGGTGATCTGGTTGTATGCCAGGATATTTTTTACTAAGATTGTTAAAGGATTGTGATTTCCGATGATATTTTGAAGTTTCGATGTGAGCTTTCTTCTGTCAATTAGGTCGAAGGCCTTTGTATAGTCTATAAAGACTGCATAAAACTTTCCCTTTTGGAGTCGTTTTGCTTCCTCTATGTCATTTAACAGATTTTGAATTGCGTGCAAGGTTCCTCTTCCTCGTCTAAAGCCGAATTGTTCCTCCGGTATCTTGGAGTCGACTTCGTATACTATCCTGTTGGTTAGAATTCTTGTCAGTAACTTGAAGGTGTTGCTTTCCAGTGCAATTCCTCTGTACGAGTTGGGGTCGTTGGTTTCACCTTTTCCTTTATAGAGAGTTTTAATGGTCGATTTTCTCCATTCATCGGGAATATTTCCTGTTTCTAGGCATTTGGTAAAGAGCTTGGACCATAGTTCTGATAGGTGTTGTGCCGATTCCTTTAGATGTTCGTTGAAAAACCCGTCTGGTCCTGCGGCCTTGTTACATTTCGTAGCATTGATTATGTCCAATACCTCTGTTTTAGTGATGGGGAGTATTTCTTCGTGTTGATCTCTACATTCAATTTCATATGCCGCTTGTTGACCTGTACCGTTAAGGATGAGAGTGAAGTGCGATTCCCATATTCCTATTTCTACGTTGCTAGATCTTGACGATCTTCTTGGTCTGATGGCTATGTATGGATCATTCATTGCTTCTTTGGCGATCCTCTCACCTTCTCTTTCTATGTATTGAAAGCGTTTACGTTTTAGGAGATTCTTGTAATATCTCCGTGTTTCCCCATATACTCTTAGGTCCTCTGGTGTTGACGTGATCCTAGCTATATGTAGCGCCTTTAGTGTAGTTTGTCTTTCTGCATAACATTCCTTATCAAACCACGGTTGAGCTTTCCTTGTAATCTGTTTGTGGGTTATACTTGCTCCTAGTATCTTGTTAATTCTTGTTAGGGCTGAATTTAGGTCGTTTTCCTTGATTGTCTTTTCTGCTTCAGGTACTTTTCCTAGTTGTCGCTGTAGTGCTGCCATGTTAAGGTGTCTGGATATGATGGTCTTGATGCAATTCGGAACAACTTTCTTTGGAGTTTTGAGTAAGAATTTGGTCTGTATTGGGATGTGTTTTCTTAGTGGGGTTACTGGTGAAGTCCATAGACTCTTTTGTTCTAAAATTTCAATATCGTTTCCTTTGTGGAACACGAGGTCAATTGTGCTACTGCCATTATGGGCAAAGTAAGTTTTGCTTCTTGGGTCATTTACTATTTTGAAATTTTCTTCTGCAAGGAATGTAAGGACAGTTTTACATTTCGTATCGGGTTTGTCTAGTCTACAATTCATATCTCCTGCTAGTATTATGGCTTCTTCTGGGTTTGCAACTTTCCGTAGGGAGAGCGTGAGGAGTTCCATTATTTCCTCGGTATCAGTGTTGGGGCGTACATAAGTGCCTATTATCGTGAAGTTGTTTGCTTTCGCGATTATGAGGTTTTCTTCTATATGTAAGGTCTTTAAGGGTCCTATCCATGGTTTATAGAGGATAGATACACCTCCTGATGGCCTTCCTTCTGTAGGTTTTCTTGCTAGAGAGTGGATGGAGTAGAAACCTTCTATATCAATAGGTGTCGTTAGGAATGTCTCTGTGAAGATTAGTATGTCAGATGTTTCAAATGTGTTTCCTGGGGTTAGTTTCAGTAGTCCTTTAAACCCTTCTACGTTCCACAGGAGCATGTTAATGCAGTTATTCGAGAGATGCGCCTTCGCTTCTTCTGCGGAGGCGAAATCGAAATCGACGCACAATTACTCTACTTGGCCAAAATTCGGGGTTGGATGTCATTTCTAGGCAGTCAAAAGGGATGCCAACTTTGTACGCTTTGGAGTCTCCTCTTATGGCGGTCTCTTCGCAGCTGACGTCCCCTCGGATTCCTTTCTTTCTTAGGTAGTTTATTACCGTCTCCGATGTCGTTTCGTTCTTCAGCTTCCCAATAAATAGCCATGCCGTTTTCCCTTCCGCTTGTAGATCGCCGTTCTCTGTTCCAGTGCCGATTACTGTGTTAGATGGTGATCGGTATTGCTGACTATTTCGTGGTTGATTCTGTTGCTGATATCTTTTTCCTGTATTGTCTGGTCTTCTCGTCTCTCCTTGTGTTGTAGTGTCACGGTTGATAATTTTGTTGGGTAGTCCTGGCCATTCTATGCTTGATAGTGATCTGGTTTCGTATCGATAGTTGCGTTTATTTGTTGACTCTGCTGTGGTGGTTTGTGGGTTTGGTGATTGTGGTTTGATGGTTGGGGGGTGCAGCGGCGTTGCTGTTGTTGGTTTTTCGGTAGTGTCTTGAATTTTTGAGTAGCGCGAGACTTGTTGTTTTGCTAGTATATCTGCTTGTTGCAGTTGTGTCTCGAGAATTAAGGTCATTTTCTTCATGAGGTTATCAGATAGTTCTTCAAGTTTTTCTTGGATGTGATCATATGATTTTTTGTTTTCCAATGCTAACTCTTTTACTTCGTTGTTTATTCCTTGGTTGCTCGTCTCCATTGGGGCCATTCCGTTCGATTTCAGATGTAGACTGCAGGTTTCGCACATGTGATTATCCCCCTGTTGAGAGAATCTAGTATTGCAGAGTTTTTCCGCTGAAGTAGGCCTTGGATATGCAACCACAGATGATCTTTCTCTATGACCGCCAGGTGCCACTAGGTGCTGATGTTTGATTCCGTGGTGTGCAGATTGACCACCAGTTGTCACTAGCTGTTCCACCAACAGACAGTCTTGCTCCTGTATGATGTTATCACTTTGCACACTCAAAACCTCCTTTGTTGCATTCATGACATTCATGACATTTTCCATTTCGCCTTTTGTAACTTCCACTGACATTTTCATTTCTGTGATATATGACCTGATGTCAGTTACCGCTTTGAGCAAATCTTCTCTGTTCACCTTATTTAAGTATCCACCGCTACTCACAGTATTTTCAATAAATTTGAGAGCTCCTTCTAAGCGTGCTTCTAACTCGATCGCCATCTTGAAGTTTATGCGAATTGTGCGAATGTCTTGTTGCGATCGCGACAGGTGCTGTGGATTTGTCGCCTATGGAGCAATATCAAGCGGGTCTAATTTGTATTGTGTGTAGCGCTTGCAGTAAGGCTTTTGGTAAAATGTTTTGTTGCGTTCTCGACAGGCGATGTAGATTTGTCGCTTATGGAATAGTGCCATGTGGGTCTAATTTGTATTGCATGCGGCGCCTGTTGTAAGGCTTTCGGTAGAGTTTCCTATTGATGTGTGTCGTTTGTAAACTGTTGTGATTTGTTCAACTCTAACCTAACTATTTCCCTGACGTTGGTATGACATATTTAGCTTCTATAATTGCACTTTACCTTTAGTATTTGCTATGCCTTGATGTTTCCCGTATCGGTGTCACAGCATTATCACTTTTCGCTTGTTTGCACGGTATTATCTCTCATATAACGATTTATATATCTAAATTTTGTCACTGCTTGCTTACGCCGTTCAGCATGGCTACGGAGAGTCCGATGCCTTGGGATTACTTAAACAGCAACAACAACAACAGCATCAATCACTAATAAATTTCACATCACTCATCCCCAAGTGAACTAACTCCATTTAAATGCACAGTAAATTGAAAATCCTTAAACTATTTTATACAAAATTGTTTTGTGATTAATAAGCTCATCTAAACAAAGCATAATTACATACACAAAATATATATAACCTTGGAATAATCTGCACAAATTATTTACACTAGTTCTATCAATGTGTCCTCAATTTAACATTGTTCTATGGTCTCATAGTAAAGTTCAGATGTCAAATCCAGTAAATGATTAACTGAATTAATTAATCATCGAAGCAATTCTCACAACCATAAAAGAAAATCTGTTAAATTCTATGTCAACGTAGAATAATTATGACAACCATTAATTACTTTGAAAGAGTCAGTAGTCATCCGACTTCAATAATCCCAATAATTCAAAATTTTGCTAATATCTTTCTCCAGATATGAGTAAAAATCTACCTGCTCCCATTCTATACTGAGGATCGCATTATAATGCATTCCATCAAAATTCTTCAAACAACATATTCATTAATGGCACAAATTCTCAATAAATTACACAGCAAGGCTCATTATATCATCACTTAATATCGGAATGCATTTCCTATTCATTAAATATTCATCATTAATCCTAAATAATTCCATAACAATGTGGCAAAAACTTCACATTATAAACTTATGCATAGATCAAAATATCTAACTTCATTTGAATAATATCAAAAACCTCATATAAAATGCTAGTAAACTTATCATTCAACACATGGATGTAGCACGTTCAAAAACAACTTACCCCAGTGGGTCAAATCCCACGGTTGAAAAACCGCAAGTGGTCTATTCGGATTCTGGGGAGACCACAGACGTGTACGATGAGGTAACTCGGAGTGCCTCGACACCCCGTAGGAAAATTAAAACTAAGTCAAAGATTTGGCTAATGACGTTTAACGTAAATTCTCTCTTGAAGATGGGGAAACTCAAATCCATTTTAGACAAATCACGAGAACGTAAAATCAAGATTATTGCTTTTCAAGAATCTAGATTTACAGATGAATATCCTTTCAATTCTGAAGGTTACAGGATTTACAAAGGGAAGCCAGGAGAACGAGCTATGAAAAATTGCCCACAATTTGGTACTGGATTTATAGTCCATCATTCCTTACTTGATTCAGTTACAACCTTCCACTCTCCCTCCGGTCGTCTCTCCACCATGACAATAAAATCAGCAAACAAAATTTACACTCTCATTAATGGACATGCCCCAACTAATATCACCAACAGAAAGGCTGTAGGAAAAGTTGAAGAATTTTGGAACCAATTAGATGATATACTTCAAAGAATCCCGAGGAATCATGTTAAAATACTTATGGGTGATTTTAATGCCCAAATTGGCAAAGAAAGAAAATATAGATATTGGGTAGGTAAATGGTCAGGACATAATCAGACCAATCGGAATGGTATGCGTCTTCTTGAAATCTGCAAGAACCATGACTTATTCTTCAAATCAACATTTTTCAAAAAGAAAACCTCTCAGTCCAAGACGTGGGTGTCACCTAACCCACTGTTAGGAGAATATCAACTGGACCATGTGCTGATCTCCAGAGTAAATACTCTCGAAATAATGAAACTTAAAGTCCTTAAGGGGTTAGCTCTGGATTCTGACCATTACCCTACAAAATTTTCATTAAATATTATTCCAGAGAAAAGGAGATTCTCTCAGAAAATCCCACCCCGTAAATATTATGTTCAAAATATTCAAGGTAATGATAAATTTAAAAACGAGACTCAACAATTGAATCCACAAAACTGGCAACAGCTCCAAGCAGGGTTAATAAAAACAGCCGAGAAAATAGCACCACACATGAGAACACGCAAACATCCGTGGTGGACAGCCGAATGTGATGACCTTGTCGTCGTCGTCGGCTTTAACTCGTTTCCGAGTATACATCTTCTTCCAAAACAGTCTAAAATAATCTAAGGTTGAGGTCTGTGGGCATGTTTGCGGTGACTGAACAGCCCAATGCGTGCATGAAACAAACGTCCACACAGATCACACAGAACTGTTGGTGGAGGGCGTGGCTGTGCTGCACGGAGCTTACGTGCTTGTCGCTTGGCCTTAACAATTCTACGACGTTCTTCTTCAAACATTTTGACAGCAGCCGGGATGGTCTGGCGCCAAGTTGAACGGTCTTTAGCAAGCTGGTCCCAGGTTTGTGGATTGAGACCTGTCAACTTCATATTCTGCTTGAATTGGTCCTTGTAACGTCTCTTAGGGCCTCCAAGAGGTCTGGTGCCGGAGGTGAGTTCACCATACAGAACCTGGCGTGGTAGTCTCGTATCATCCATCCGTTGGACATGTCCAATCCATCTAAGTTGATGACCAATGATGGATGATTCTATACTATTAGCAAGCGCTTTCTCAAGAACATCAAGATTGGTGATGTGGTCTTCCCACTTTATCTTAAGGATGGATCGAAGCTTCTGTTGATGGAAGCGCTCAAGCTTTCGGAAGTCATGTCGATAGAGGGTCCAGGTTTCACAGCCATACAACAATGTTGAGATAACAACAGCTTGGTACACCATGAGCTTCGTCTTCACGGTCAGATCTTTATTCAAGAAGACCCGGTGCGATAGTCGCCCAAATGCCGCATGGGCAGCACCGATTCTCTTCTCAACATCCTGCCCACAATTGCCGTGTACAGATAGCAGACTGCCCAGATACGAGAAGTGGTCTACCTGCTCCAATGGAGTATCTGAGATAGAAATGTTGAAGTGCGGAATGGAAGTGCCTGGTGAGGGTTGTGCCAGAACCTTGGTCTTCTGAACATTAATGGTGAGACCAAAACGTTCACATGCATTCTTGTAGCAATTAACAGTCTGTTGCAACTCCACTGGCGTGAGTGTAGGCGATGCTGCATCATCTGCATACAACATATTGGTTATCTTCGTAACCTGAGTTAGCTTCTTGGAGCGAAATCGAGCTAGGTTGAAGAGCCCTCCATCAAATCGGTACCTGACATCTACACCTGGGATGTTTGTGGGCGATTTATAGAGCATTGCAGCCAAATACAATGCAAACAGTGTTGGAGCAAGTACGCAGCCTTGTTTCAGTCCATGAGTGATAGGAAATTCGTCAGAGATCTTATTTTGCTGACAAACCTGACCGGTCATGCCATCATGGAGAGCTTGGATTAGATCAACAAAGCGTCGAGGACAGCCAAAGCGTTGTAGCACCGCCCACATAGCAGATCTTGGAACTGAGTCAAAGGCCTTTTCCAGATCATAAAAGACTAAGAAGAGTGGATTCTGTTGCTCACTACATTTTTCTTGTAGTTGTCTTATGCAGAAAATCAAGTCAGTTGTGCTTCTGGAAGATCGAAATCCACACTGGGACTCGGGGAGGATCTTTTCTGAGATAACCTGAAGGCGGTTAAGTAAAATTCTGGCGAGAATTTTACCCACAGTAGATAGTAGCGATATACCGCGATAGTTGCCACAAACACTACGATCACCTTTCTTGAAGATTGTGATGATAGTGGCGTTCTTTAGGTCACCAGGTACTTCTCCTAATTCCCAAATTTTGAGAATAAGAGTGAAAATCCGCGTTTTGAGGGACTGACCTCCAGCTTGAATTAATTCCAGTGGGATGTTATCTGGGCCAGGTGCCTTTCTTGGTTTCATTTGATTGAGAGCTACACTGAATTCCGTGTAAGAAGGAGGTACAGCCATCCATGGTTGTTCAGGATATTTCGGCACATCACGGAGGAAGTCTTCAGCAGCTGTTGAGGGACGATTTAGAAGGATGGAGAAATGTTCCTTCCAACGCTCTAAGATATCATGGCTGTCAGTAAGAGTGGCAGAGTTGTCAGCACTTTTTAGTGTACCTGATGAAGAACGAAGTGGGCCATATATCTCTTTAATCCCTGCATAGAAGTTCCTCAGATCACGAGTATCAGATAGCCTCTGAAGTTCCTCAGCTTTCCGCTGCCACCAAGTATTCTTTATCTCTCTTATTTGTGTCTGACACTTACTCTTGAGTTCTAAATACAGAGCTTTCTTCGTATTTGAGGATGGGTCTTGAAGATGAGATAGATAGGCTTCCCTTTTGATGTTGATGAGACGCAAAATTTCTTCATTGTTGTCATCAAACCAGTCTTGACTTTTCTGCTTTACCAAACCAATGGTTTCTTCAGCTGACTTAGTGATTATCTCCCTCAGATTGGTCCATTCTTCTCGAATGTCACTTGTTTTAACTGGATGATCTGATAGCTGGGCATTGATCATATTCTCAAAGTTTGTGGAAATAGATTCATCCTGAAGTTTGGAGGTGTTAAACTTTCCTCTGGATGGGGTTTGGAAACGCCTTGGTGGTTTTGGGCTGATGGATATCCTGAGTTTACAGATGAGAAGTTTGTGATCCGTCCAACAATCGTCAATATTCCTTGCTGTTTTGGTAATAAGTATGTCCTTCTTATCACATTGTCGGGTAATGACGTAATCAAGGATGTGCCAATGCTTAGAACGTGGATGCATCCACGTGGTCTTGAAGCGGTCAGGTAATCGGAATTGAGTGTTGGTGATGAAGAGTTCATGTTCTGCACAAAGACCAAGAAGAAGAAGTCCATTGGGATTACAGGATCCAAGACCTTGTTTACCCATCACATTTTGCCATAGCCGGTTATCTTTCCCAACTCTTGCATTGAAATCACCAAGGAGTAAGAGCTTATCTGTAGATAGTACCTTGGAGATGATTGTGCCAAGCTGGTTGATGACCTTGTAAGGCTCAGGCAACAGGCATGGCACAATTGGTCTTGCAACAAAACTCCTAAGACTCTGCAAGATCTGAAGGATGTCAGAAGAACAGTCACAAAATCAATACGAAGAATTCGCAAGCAGAATGACAACAAAATATTACAAGAAATAGAAGCTGACTTCAAACAACATAATTCTAGAAACTACTATAGAACTTTTCGCCAGAAGCTCACTAAATATTCCCCTCCATCACTTCAATTCAAAAATGAACATGGGGATATTGCTCATAGTAACGCAGAAAACTGTGAAATCCTTGCAAACTACTTTTCGGTATTGCTCAATTGTGAGAAACCTCAAGAAACATTCACATTTATACACACGCAACAAAACCAAGATTCTCATCCACCCAACGTTCAGGAAATAAGAGAGATTATTAAATCATTGAAAAACAACAAAGCGTCGGGGGAAGACCAAATTGTTGCAGAGTTGTGGAAAAATGCAGGAGAAAATCTCATTGTAAAACTCCAAGAAATTTTAGAAGAAGTTTGGCGAACTGAAAAAATCCCCGCTGACTGGAAGATGGCACTCATACATCCCTTGCACAAAAAAGGAAATCGGACGGATCCCAACAATTATCGTGGAATTTCATTACTATCCATAACATACAAAGTTTTGTCTAAAGCTCTCCTGAATCGTGCAGAAATTCAATTGGATCCAGTAATCGGTGAATTCCAAGGTGGCTTCAGGAAAGGCAGGTCGTGTGTGGAACAAATTATCAATTTAAAAAACTCAATGAAATATTTCCGCAATACATCGAACAAACACTATGTCATTACATTTGTTGACTTCCAAAAGGCGTATGATAGCATCGACCGTGAATCCCTTTTCGAAATACTCAAAGAATTTGGATTAGATCAAAAGACAACAAATATTATTAAGGAAACACTCATGGAAACCAAATCTAAGGTTAAATTTATGGGAGAACTGAGCAGAGAATTCCCCATTGACACAGGAGTCCAACAAGGAGATGGATTGTCCCCGTTGCTTTTTAATTGTGCACTAGAGAAGGTTGTACGAGAATGGCGAAAAGCAGGTGCACCGACGCATAGGATAGGACCAAAACTTAAAGGCATAGAATTAGACTGTTTGGCATTTGCTGATGACATGGCATTAATTGCCCAAAACATCTCTGATGCGCAATACCAACTTGAACTTCTACAAGAACAAGCAAAGAAAATTGGATTGCAAATCTCATTTGATAAAACAAAATTTATGACAGATATAAAGAATGCCCCATCTGAAATTGAAATTGGTACTGACCATATATCTCGTGTGAAGGAATTTAAATATTTGGGTGAATGGATTACCGACAATTGTAATGAGAAGAGGTCCATTACAACAAGAATTCAAAAAATGGAAACTGCTTTTCAGTTAACGAAAAATACTTACAACAAAAAGAGTCTTTCCTGGAAATGCAAAATTCAACATTATACAACAGTGATCAGGCCCGAAGCTCTCTACGCTTCAGAAACTCTCACTCTTCAACATAGAACACTTCGAGATCAGTTGGAAGTGAAGGAACGTAAAATAATGAGGAAAATCTTAGGGCCGAGAATCAAAGATGGTGTTCATCTTCCAAAGCCAAATGCTGAAATATATAAAACCATCTCCAAAATCACAGACAAAATGCGTATGCGACGAATCCAATTCTTGGGGCACCTGGAAAGAAAGGACCCAAATAGACTAACTCACAAAATTCACACATACTTGAAAAACAAAACAACTAGATCAAATTGGTACAAACAGACTGAAAAAGACTTGCAAGAATTAGGATCGCCAAATCTCCTAGACCGAAATGTCATCAGAACACTTGCACTCACACGGGGTTTCGAGGAGGAAGAAAGACGGCCATACCACCATATCTGGTCTGCACAACGGAAGCAAACCCATTCGTTGCTTATGAAGGAGTACTGGGCTGCAAGAAAGGCTAACCATTGTTGATTCCGCGTGGTCCTAAGAGACCCATTCGCGACGAAGAAGAAGACAACACATCTATCGTCCAGCTATTGGTCAATGAACCTCCTTCCTCGAACTAATATAACATCAAATTATTACAACAGATTGGCAAGAGAACTCACGCAGATTGTCAACTAATTATCCAGTTATAATCCATAAATAATTAATAATGGTAATAATTATATTCAATCAACCAATCATAATGCTTCCACTTAAATTCAAATATTACTGGATTATCAAATATGCTTGGATAAAACCTAATTCATCCATTAAATCCTTGGAATATCCATGTCTACAAATGGTTGAAATAATCCTCAAAATTTATCAAAATGAAATTAGCCTACTGTATTATTATTATTAAAGTGCAACATGTCGTAAGAAAAAAATAATTCATGGCTTCAAAAAAATGTAACATCTGTCCATTAGACGTAGAATGGCATATTGTAGCATTGTGTATACTCTCCCGTCATGGGGTTTTGAGCACACATTCTGCCATGGCGAGTAATACAGCACCTGGTCCTGGTTTGGGAAACTCCCTCCTTCATATCATCATCCCAAGACTTTTCCACTACATACTTATTTTCATATCACCAAAACATTACAATATCCTATAGCTGTATTGTTGGTTAGGCCACTATATAAAATGTTTAGCCCAGGCAATAAGGCGGCCATTTTGTAACCTCGTACTCCTTGGAAGACTGATCAAAATTCCTTGAGACTTCAGTTGACTTGCTATTTTGTCCATAAAATGCGGGTCTGGCTCCTAACGTGACCCATACAGTTACAATGTGCTCAGATAAAGACCAAAACTCGTTATGGAAATACATGTGAAAATGTAAGTTGGGTGTTCCATTTACTTTACGATGGCTTCAGAATGTAAGATACTTGCTCTTCGCTGGCTTCTTCTAATTCTTCGTGATGGCCCCATGGTCTCCCATGAAGTCGTGTTGATAGACTGTCATCAATTTCCGAGAATCCACGCTGCATTCCTTGGGTAGAAATTCTTCCCAGATCGAAATTCCATCTCTTCATCATGTCTCCTTCAGTATTTAATGTCCCATGTTGTAAGTAGTACTATCAAGCATCTGTCGTCTCTCCTTCCTCGTAAAAATAGTGCTTGGCTCAAAATGATATAACCCCATTATAGATGCTGGGTTAGCACGCCACTGCTCCTTCAACATGTCAAAAATATACGTAAAAGTTCTTATAGTTCGCTGTGCAGTTCGGCAATAAATAATTGCAAACTTGCGTGTTTAAATGTCAATGCTTGCCGAGTATTATATCTCCACTGTTAACTGCTGCCATCTGTCTGCTCGTTTGCACAACTTGTAGTATGTTCACTGTGTGTGAAGTTCGTGCTTCTACTCACTTGCATCATAATAGCTGAGTGTTTCACTTCCTCACACCATGAAGTAATAACTCCGAAACGGTATTGTCCCACGGCTGGGAACACATAGTAGACGGCGCTCTATCGCCGTAAGACCGAGTAACTGCGCGTATCTGACAACGAATTTGTAAATCACAAAGTGATAATGACCTCATCTTCCGGCTCACCTACCCTAGTGCCTGTCGTTTCGGGGAGGGGGTTGGATTGGCCATGTCATCTTCTCCCTCTACCGGCAATATCAAAAGATTACGGCATAATCTTGGCTCATTAATATTTTCTCATAGCTTCTAAAATTCATTGGAGCATAATATAGCTGTCCTCGTGCTTTTAACAGTATCGTCACGACCTGCTTAGTTTAATCATCAAATGGATTGTCTGAAATGCCAGTCAAACCAGCGACATTTTCTCCCCTCCTTCATGACGTATTGCTGCTCAAGGTTACCATATGATCTCGGTGACGTAATTCATGCAGCTCTAAGTCACGGCCATCGTAGCTTAGAGGCTCAACTCAGATCGAGTATAGTACATCAATACTCGGCTGATCACAGCATGTAGCAGCTTCTTGAAACGTCCTACAGTATACACACGGGGCCTATAGATATTAAGTAAATCTTGAACAAACTAATCTAGGAAGCTTGTGGAAATGTTTCGTTCCAAAGTAGCCTGATAGAAATTGGAAGCTTTCTGTATTCTCTTGATGTATGGTATTGTCCGACGAAAGGATACTACCTTTTATCTGCTCATCCCCAAGTCTTAGATGGACCATTGAAGGATTTCTGCTCATCAGCAAACCAAATGTCTTGGGTTTGCTGATTTTAAGCCCCATGGTCGCAAATTCATTCTCCCAAAGATCTAGTCTAGCTTGCACCTCCTCTTCTGACTCACCCCAAACCAAGACATAATCGGCATTAGTTTGTTGATCCTTGCTTTTAAGACTTCATCCATTATGATAATGGAGAGAAGCGGTGAAAGACAACTACCGAGATTAGCAAATGCTGCTCCAGCCACTTCTGTACTTTCTATTCACAGAAAATTGTCCAAATTTTACCATTTGTTCCTAAGATGTTTTACTAAGGGAACCTTAATTTTTTTTGTTATCATTATCTGTTGCTGAGATACTATGGTTCAAAGTTACCCTATTTCTACGCATGCCCTACTGTAGAAACAAAAAGAAGGGAACAGGGAAGAAATGCTCCTAAAGAAACACTAAACAGGCAAATATGCTCCTTTTAACCTTCGGACTACTATCTTTGCTAGTTCCACATTCCAACTGTTTGAGA
This sequence comes from Meconema thalassinum, assembly GCA_946902985.2. Lineage (NCBI taxonomy): Eukaryota > Metazoa > Arthropoda > Insecta > Orthoptera > Tettigoniidae > Meconema > Meconema thalassinum. Next base: position 535,369,746 of record OX336393.1, on the reverse strand, counting down.
CGATGTTAGTAGACTTACGATAGTCCATACAAGCAATTACTTAACATGTTTAATCTCTATGGTGATGAGAATTATGCCGTTCATTTGTTGAAAGAGATGGTGCGCTGCAATGGCTGGCAACAGACCCAGGAGGGGGCATAGGCGATGCCTAGTGAAAGGCCGTTTAGCCAGTCTTTACCCACATCCAGTTCAAGTATCCCCCTGAAAGGTGTGCCCCTGAGTGTAAAATCTAACCCAATATAATATGTAATGGAACCAATACGAGAAGAGACAATAAGGCCTTGATGCAGAGGATGGGCTAAGATGGGTGAAAACAACTCAGCATTTGGAAATACATACTTAAAGTATTAAAAGACACTGACAGGGCAAACGCTGCCTTCCTCACCAGCCTCCATATCCAAACGTTATGGATTGCCAACATATTCGCACATTCCTGTGCTCCTAACAGAGAGAAAGGGAGGAGACACTGGCAGTTGGAGAGAAAGGGAGGTGACAGTAGCAGTTGGAGAGAAAGGGAGGTGACACTGGCAGTCAGAGAGAAAGGGAGGTGACAGTAGCAGTTGGAGAGAAAGGGAGGAGACACTGGCAGTTGGAGAGAAAGGGAGGAGACACTGGCAGTCAGAGAGAAAGGGAGGTGACAGTAGCTGTTGGAGAGAAAGGGAGGAGACACTGGCAGTCAGAGAGAAAGGGAGGAGACACTGGCAGTTGGAGAGAAAGGGAGGAGACACTGGCAGTCAGAGAGAAAGGGAGGAGACACTGGCAGTTGGAGAGAAAGGGAGGAGACACTGGCAGTCGGAGAGAAAGGGAGGAGACACTGGTAGTCGGAGAGAAAGGGAGGAGACACTGGCAGTCGGAGAGAAAGGGAGGAGACACTGGCAGTCGGAGAGAAAGGGAGGAGACACTGGCAGTCGGAGAGAAAGGGAGGAGACACTGGCAGTCAGAGAGAAAGGGAGGAGACACTGGCAGTCAGAGAGAAAGGGAGGAGACACTGGCAGTTGGAGAGAAAGGGAGGAGACACTGGCAGTCAGAGAGAAAGGGAGGAGACACTGGCAGTTGGAGAGAAAGGGAGGAGACACTGGCAGTCAGAGAGAAAGGGAGGTGACAGTAGCAGTTGGAGAGAAAGGGAGGAGACACTGGCAGTCAGAGAGAAAAGGGAGGTGACAGTAGCAGTTGGAGAGAAAGGGAGGAGACACTGGCAGTTGGAGAGAAAGGGAGGAGACACTGGCAGTCGGAGAGAAAGGGAGGAGACACTGGCAGTTGGAGAGAAAGAGAGGAGACAGTGGCAGTCAGAGAGAGAGGGAGGAGACACTGGCAGTCAGAGAGAAAGGGAGGAGACACTGGCAGTCAGAGAGAGGGAGGAGACACTGGCAGTCAGAGAGAGAGGGAGGAGACACTGGCAGTCAGAGAGAGAGGGAGGAGACACTGGCAGTCAGAGAGAAAGGGAGGTGACAGTAGCAGTTGGAGAGAAAGGGAGGAGACACTGGAAGTCAGAGAGAAAAGGGAGGTGACAGTAGCAGTTGGAGAGAAAGGGAGGAGACACTGGCAGTTGGAGAGAAAGGGAGGAGACACTGGCAGTCGGAGAGAAAGGGAGGAGACACTGGCAGTTGGAGAGAAAGAGAGGAGACAGTGGCAGTCAGAGAGAGAGGGAGGAGACACTGGCAGTCAGAGAGAAAGGGAGGAGACACTGGCAGTCAGAGAGAGGGAGGAGACACTGGCAGTCAGAGAGAGAGAGAGAGGAGACACTGGCAGTCAGAGAGAGAGGGAGGAGACACTGGCAGTCAGAGAGAGAGGGAGGAGACACTAGCTGTCAGAGAGGGGGAGGAGACACTGGCAGTCCGAGAGAGAGGGAGGAGACTGAGGCAGTCAGAGAAAAAGAGAGGAGACGGAGGCAGTCGGAGAGAAAGGGAGGACAAAGTGGCAGTTGGATAAAGGGTGATTGATGGACACAGTGTCAACGTGATAATAACATCTAATTTTCCAGGTGACCATAATGTCCAATATTGTAGGGATTACTTTAATCAGTTAGCACCACCCTTTGTAACGGTGCCGAAACACCACTGTCATCCATACCCCCTTCCACAGACAAAATGCTTAACCTATGTAATCAATGTACCTAGGTAATTAAATCGATGATATGACCAACAAAGGAAACGTTGGTCAGTCAGGAGATCCGTATGCATGATTAATTAGAAAAGAAAAAAAAAACGAGAAGGAATTACTTACCTACACACACCATACCATCCTTAAGAAGAGCTATGCCACGGGCAAATTTCCCCTCATTCACTACGGAGTCCAGACATGAGTGGGTGTACCAGCAGTTCCGGCCCATGTCATCAAACACTTGAAACCCGAGTGAAGAGGTCACCAACAGCAACTGCTCCGTGCGAATGCAGCACCACTGCACCTGAGGGCATAGGAGTCCACACATGAGTTGGTTTACCAGAAATATCATCAAACCCAGAGTGAAGAGGTCACCAACAGCAACTGCTCCGTGTGAATGCAGCACCACTGCACCTGAGAGCATAGGAGTCCACATATGAGTTGGTTTACCAGCAATATCATCAAACCCAGAGTGAAGAGGTCACCAACAGCAACTGCTCCGTGTGAATGCAGCACCACTGCACCTGAGGGCATAGGAGTCCACACGTGAGTTGGTTTACCAGCAATATCATCAAACCCAGAGTGAAGAGGTCACCAACAGCAACTGCTCCGTGTGAATGCAGCACCACTGCACCTGAGGGCATAGGAGTCCACACATGAGTTGGTTTACCAGCAATATCATCAAACCCAGAGTGAAGAGGTCACCAACAGCAACTGCTCCGTGTGAATGCAGCACCACTGCACCTGAGGGCATAGGAGTCCACACGTGAGTTGGTTTACCAGCAATATCATCAAACCCAGAGTGAAGAGGTCACCAACAGCAACTGCTCCGTGTGAATGCAGCACCACTGCACCTGAGGGCATAGGAGTCCACACATGAGTTGGTTTACCAGCAATATCATCAAACCCAGAGTGAAGAGGTCACCAACAGCAACTGCTCCGTGTGAATGCAGCACCACTGCACCTGAGGGCAAAGGAGTCCACACATGAGTTGGTTTACCAGAAATATCATCAAACCCAGAGTGAAGAGGTCACCAACAGCAACTGCTCCGTGCGAATGCAGCACCACTGCACCTGAGGGCATAGGAGTCCACATATGAGTTGGTTTACCAGCAATATCATCAAACCCAGAGTGAAGAGGTCACCAACAGCAACTGATCCGTGTGAATGCAGCACCACTGCACCTGAGGGCATAGGAGTCCACACATGAGTTGGTTTACCAGCAATATCATCAAACCCAGAGTGAAGAGGTCACCAACAGCAACTGCTCCGTGTGAATGCAGCACCACTGCACCTGAGGGCATAGGAGTCCACACATTAGTTGGTTTACCAGCAATATCATCAAACCCAGAGTGAAGAGGTCACCAACAGCAACTGATCCGTGTGAATGCAGCACCACTGCACCTGAGGGCATAGGAGTCCACACATGAGTTGGTTTACCAGCAATATCATCAAACCCAGAGTGAAGAGGTCACCAACAGCAACTGCTCCGTGTGAATGCAGCACCACTGCACCTGAGGGCATAGGAGTCCACACATGAGTTGGTTTACCAGCAATATCATCAAACCCAGAGTGAAGAGGTCACCAACAGCAACTGCTCCGTGCGAATGCAGCACCACTGCACCTGAGGGCATAGGAGTCCACACATGAGTTGGTTTACCAGCAATATCATCAAACCCAGAGTGAAGAGGTCACCAACAGCAACTGCTCCGTGTGAATGCAGCACCACTGCACCTGAGGGCATAGGAGTCCACACATGAGTTGGTTTACCAGCAATATCATCAAACCCAGAGTGAAGAGGTCACCAACAGCAACTGCTCCGTGTGAATGCAGCACCACTGCACCTGAGGGCATAGGAGTCCACACATGAGTTGGTTTACCAGCAATATCATCAAACCCAGAGTGAAGAGGTCACCAACAGCAACTGCTCCGTGTGAATGCAGCACCACTGCACCTGAGGGCATAGGAGTCCACATATGAGTTGGTTTACCAGCAATATCATCAAACCCAGAGTGAAGAGGTCACCAACAGCAACTGCTCCGTGTGAATGCAGCACCACTGCACCTGAGGGCATAGGAGTCCACATATGAGTTGGTTTACCAGCAATATCATCAAACCCAGAGTGAAGAGGTCACCAACAGCAACTGCTCCGTGTGAATGCAGCACCACTGCACCTGAGGGCATAGGAGTCCACACATGAGTTGGTTTACCAGCAATATCATCAAACCCAGAGTGAAGAGGTCACCAACAGCAACTGCTCCGTGTGAATGCAGCACCACTGCACCTGAGGGCATAGGAGTCCACATATGAGTTGGTTTACCAGCAATATCATCAAACCCAGAGTGAAGAGGTCACCAACAGCAACTGATCCGTGTGAATGCAGCACCACTGCACCTGAGGGCATAGGAGTCCACACATGAGTTGGTTTACCAGCAATATCATCAAACCCAGAGTGAAGAGGTCACCAACAGCAACTGCTCCGTGTGAATGCAGCACCACTGCACCTGAGAGCATAGGAGTCCACACATGAGTTGGTTTACCAGCAATATCATCAAACCCAGAGTGAAGAGGTCACCAACAGCAACTGCTCCGTGCGAATGCAGCACCACTGCACCTGAGGGCATAGGAGTCCACACGTGAGTTGGTTTACCAGCAATATCATCAAACCCAGAGTGAAGAGGTCACCAACAGCAACTGCTCTGTGCGAATGCAGCACCACTGCACCTGAGAGCATAGGAGTCCACATATGAGTTGGTTTACCAGCAATATCATCAAACCCAGAGTGAAGAGGTCACCAACAGCAACTGCTCCGTGTGAATGCAGCACCACTGCACCTGAGGGCATAGGAGTCCACACGTGAGTTGGTTTACCAGCAATATCATCAAACCCAGAGTGAAGAGGTCACCAACAGCAACTGCTCCGTGCGAATGCAGCACCACTGCACCTGAGGGCATAGGAGTCCACACATGAGTTGGTTTACCAGCAATATCATCAAACCCAGAGTGAAGAGGTCACCAACAGCAACTGCTCCGTGCGAATGCAGCACCACTGCACCTGAGGGCATAGGAGTCCACACATGAGTTGGTTTACCAGCAATATCATCAAACCCAGAGTGAAGAGGTCACCAACAGCAACTGCTCCGTGTGAATGCAGCACCACTGCACCTGAGGGCATAGGAGTCCACACGTGAGTTGGTTTACCAGCAATATCATCAAACCCAGAGTGAAGAGGTCACCAACAGCAACTGCTCCGTGTGAATGCAGCACCACTGCACCTGAGGGCATAGGAGTCCACACGTGAGTTGGTTTACCAGCAATATCATCAAACCCAGAGTGAAGAGGTCACCAACAGCAACTGCTCCGTGTGAATGCAGCACCACTGCACCTGAGGGCATAGGAGTCCACACATGAGTTGGTTTACCAGCAATATCATCAAACCCAGAGTGAAGAGGTCACCAACAGCAACTGCTCCGTGTGAATGCAGCACCACTGCACCTGAGGGCATAGGAGTCCACACGTGAGTTGGTTTACCAGCAATATCATCAAACCCAGAGTGAAGAGGTCACCAACAGCAACTGCTCCGTGCGAATGCAGCACCACTGCACCTGAGGGCATAGGAGTCCACACATGAGTTGGTTTACCAGCAATATCATCAAACCCAGAGTGAAGAGGTCACCAACAGCAACTGCTCCGTGTGAATGCAGCACCACTGCACCTGAGGGCATAGGAGTCCACACATGAGTTGGTTTACCAGCAATATCATCAAACCCAGAGTGAAGAGGTCACCAACAGCAACTGCTCCGTGTGAATGCAGCACCACTGCACCTGAGGGCATAGGAGTCCACACATGAGTTGGTTTACCAGCAATATCATCAAACCCAGAGTGAAGAGGTCACCAACAGCAACTGCTCCGTGTGAATGCAGCACCATTGCACCTGAGGGCATAGGAGTCCACACATGAGTTGGTTTACCAGCAATATCATCAAACCCAGAGTGAAGAGGTCACCAACAGCAACTGCTCCGTGTGAATGCAGCACCACTGCACCTGAGGGCATAGGAGTCCACACGTGAGTTGGTTTACCAGCAATATCATCAAACCCAGAGTGAAGAGGTCACCAACAGCAACTGCTCCGTGCGAATGCAGCACCACTGCACCTGAGGGCATAGGAGTCCACACATGAGTTGGTTTACCAGCAATATCATCAAACCCAGAGTGAAGAGGTCACCAACAGCAACTGCTCCGTGCGAATGCAGCACCACTGCACCTGAGGGCATAGGAGTCCACACATGAGTTGGTTTACCAGCAATATCATCAAACCCAGAGTGAAGAGGTCACCAACAGCAACTGCTCCGTGTGAATGCAGCACCACTGCACCTGAGGGCATAGGAGTCCACACATGAGTTGGTTTACCAGCAATATCATCAAACCCAGAGTGAAGAGGTCACCAACAGCAACTGCTCCGTGTGAATGCAGCACCACTGCACCCGAGGGCATAGGAGTCCACACATGAGTTGGTTTACCAGCAATATCATCAAACCCAGAGTGAAGAGGTCACCAACAGCAACTGCTCTGTGTGAATGCAGCACCACTGCACCTGAGGGCATAGGAGTCCACATATGAGTTGGTTTACCAGCAATATCATCAAACCCAGAGTGAAGAGGTCACCAACAGCAACTGCTCCGTGTGAATGCAGCACCACTGCACCTGAGGGCATAGGAGTCCACACATGAGTTGGTTTACCAGCAATATCATCAAACCCAGAGTGAAGAGGTCACCAACAGCAACTGATCCGTGTGAATGCAGCACCACTGCACCTGAGAGCATAGGAGTCCACACGTGAGTTGGTTTACCAGCAATATCATCAAACCCAGAGTGAAGAGGTCACCAACAGCAACTGCTCCGTGTGAATGCAGCACCACTGCACCCGAGGGCATAGGAGTCCACACATGAGTTGGTTTACCAGCAATATCATCAAACCCAGAGTGAAGAGGTCACCAACAGCAACTGCTCCGTGTGAATGCAGCACCATTGCACCTGAGGGCATAGGAGTCCACACATGAGTTGGTTTACCAGCAATATCATCAAACCCAGAGTGAAGAGGTCACCAACAGCAACTGCTCCGTGCGAATGCAGCACCACTGCACCCGAGGGCATAGGAGTCCACACATGAGTTGGTTTACCAGCAATATCATCAAACCCAGAGTGAAGAGGTCACCAACAGCAACTGCTCCGTGCGAATGCAGCACCACTGCACCTGAGGGCATAGGAGTCCACACATGAGTTGGTTTACCAGCAATATCATCAAACCCAGAGTGAAGAGGTCACCAACAGCAACTGATCCGTGTGAATGCAGCACCACTGCACCTGAGGGCATAGGAGTCCACACATGAGTTGGTTTACCAGCAATATCATCAAACCCAGAGTGAAGAGGTCACCAACAGCAACTGCTCCGTGTGAATGCAGCACCATTGCACCTGAGGGCATAGGAGTCCACACATGAGTTGGTTTACCAGCAATATCATCAAACCCAGAGTGAAGAGGTCACCAACAGCAACTGCTCCGTGTGAATGCAGCACCACTGCACCTGAGGGCATAGGAGTCCACACATGAGTTGGTTTACCAGCAATATCATCAAACCCAGAGTGAAGAGGTCACCAACAGCAACTGCTCCGTGCGAATGCAGCACCACTGCACCTGAGGGCATAGGAGTCCACACATGAGTTGGTTTACCAGCAATATCATCAAACCCAGAGTGAAGAGGTCACCAACAGCAACTGCTCCGTGCGAATGCAGCACCACTGCACCTGAGGGCATAGGAGTCCACACATGAGTTGGTTTACCAGCAATATCATCAAACCCAGAGTGAAGAGGTCACCAACAGCAACTGCTCCGTGTGAATGCAGCACCACTGCACCTGAGGGCATAGGAGTCCACACATGAGTTGGTTTACCAGCAATATCATCAAACCCAGAGTGAAGAGGTCACCAACAGCAACTGCTCCGTGTGAATGCAGCACCACTGCACCTGAGGGCATAGGAGTCCACACATGAGTTGGTTTACCAGCAATATCATCAAACCCAGAGTGAAGAGGTCACCAACAGCAACTGCTCCGTGTGAATGCAGCACCACTGCACCTGAGGGCATAGGAGTCCACACATGAGTTGGTTTACCAGCAATATCATCAAACCCAGAGTGAAGAGGTCACCAACAGCAACTGCTCCGTGTGAATGCAGCACCACTGCACCTGAGGGCATAGGAGTCCACACGTGAGTTGGTTTACCAGCAATATCATCAAACCCAGAGTGAAGAGGTCACCAACAGCAACTGCTCCGTGTGAATGCAGCACCACTGCACCTGAGGGCATAGGAGTCCACACGTGAGTTGGTTTACCAGCAATATCATCAAACCCAGAGTGAAGAGGTCACCAACAGCAACTGCTCCGTGTGAATGCAGCACCACTGCACCTGAGGGCATAGGAGTCCACACGTGAGTTGGTTTACCAGCAATATCATCAAACCCAGAGTGAAGAGGTCACCAACAGCAACTGCTCCGTGCGAATGCAGCACCACTGCACCTGAGGGCATAGGAGTCCACACGTGAGTTGGTTTACCAGCAATATCATCAAACCCAGAGTGAAGAGGTCACCAACAGCAACTGCTCCGTGTGAATGCAGCACCACTGCACCTGAGAGCATAGGAGTCCACACATGAGTTGGTTTACCAGCAATATCATCAAACCCAGAGTGAAGAGGTCACCAACAGCAACTGATCCGTGTGAATGCAGCACCACTGCACCTGAGGGCATAGGAGTCCACACATGAGTTGGTTTACCAGCAATATCATCAAACCCAGAGTGAAGAGGTCACCAACAGCAACTGCTCCGTGTGAATGCAGCACCACTGCACCTGAGGGCATAGGAGTCCACACATGAGTTGGTTTACCAGCAATATCATCAAACCCAGAGTGAAGAGGTCACCAACAGCAACTGCTCCGTGTGAATGCAGCACCACTGCACCTGAGGGCATAGGAGTCCACACGTGAGTTGGTTTACCAGCAATATCATCAAACCCAGAGTGAAGAGGTCACCAACAGCAACTGATCCGTGTGAATGCAGCACCACTGCACCTGAGGGCATAGGAGTCCACACATGAGTTGGTTTACCAGCAATATCATCAAACCCAGAGTGAAGAGGTCACCAACAGCAACTGATCCGTGTGAATGCAGCACCACTGCACCTGAGGGCATAGGAGTCCACACATGAGTTGGTTTACCAGCAATATCATCAAACCCAGAGTGAAGAGGTCACCAACAGCAACTGCTCCGTGTGAATGCAGCACCACTGCACCTGAGGGCATAGGAGTCCACACATGAGTTGGTTTACCAGCAATATCATCAAACCCAGAGTGAAGAGGTCACCAACAGCAACTGCTCCGTGTGAATGCAGCACCACTGCACCTGAGAGCATAGGAGTCCACACGTGAGTTGGTTTACCAGCAATATCATCAAACCCAGAGTGAAGAGGTCACCAACAGCAACTGCTCTGTGTGAATGCAGCACCACTGCACCTGAGAGCATAGGAGTCCACACATTAGTTGGTTTACCAGCAATATCATCAAACCCAGAGTGAAGAGGTCACCAACAGCAACTGCTCCGTGTGAATGCAGCACCACTGCACCTGAGGGCATAGGAGTCCACACATGAGTTGGTTTACCAGCAATATCATCAAACCCAGAGTGAAGAGGTCACCAACAGCAACTGCTCCGTGTGAATGCAGCACCACTGCACCTGAGGGCATAGGAGTCCACATATGAGTTGGTTTACCAGCAATATCATCAAACCCAGAGTGAAGAGGTCACCAACAGCAGCTGCTCTGTGCGAATGCAGCACCACTGCACCTGAGGGCATAGGAGTCTACACATGAGTTGGTTTACCAGCAATATCATCAAACCCAGAGTGAAGAGGTCACCAACAGCAACTGCTCCGTGTGAATGCAGCACCACTGCACCTGAGGGCATAGGAGTCCACACATGAGTTGGTTTACCAGCAATATCATCAAACCCAGAGTGAAGAGGTCACCAACAGCAACTGCTCCGTGTGAATGCAGCACCACTGCACCTGAGGGCATAGGAGTCCACACATGAGTTGGTTTACCAGCAATATCATCAAACCCAGAGTGAAGAGGTCACCAACAGCAACTGCTCCGTGTGAATGCAGCACCACTGCACCTGAGGGCATAGGAGTCCACACATGAGTTGGTTTACCAGCAATATCATCAAACCCAGAGTGAAGAGGTCACCAACAGCAACTGCTCTGTGTGAATGCAGCACCACTGCACCTGAGGGCATAGGAGTCCACACATGAGTTGGTTTACCAGCAATATCATCAAACCCAGAGTGAAGAGGTCACCAACAGCAACTGCTCCGTGTGAATGCAGCACCACTGCACCTGAGGGCATAGGAGTCCACACATGAGTTGGTTTACCAGCAATATCATCAAACCCAGAGTGAAGAGGTCACCAACAGCAACTGCTCCGTGTGAATGCAGCACCACTGCACCTGAGGGCATAGGAGTCCACACATGAGTTGGTTTACCAGCAATATCATCAAACCCAGAGTGAAGAGGTCACCAACAGCAACTGCTCCGTGCGAATGCAGCACCACTGCACCCGAGGGCATAGGAGTCCACACGTGAGTTGGTTTACCAGCAATATCATCAAACCCAGAGTGAAGAGGTCACCAACAGCAACTGCTCCGTGTGAATGCAGCACCACTGCACCTGAGGGCATAGGAGTCCACACATGAGTTGGTTTACCAGCAATATCATCAAACCCAGAGTGAAGAGGTCACCAACAGCAACTGCTCCGTGTGAATGCAGCACCACTGCACCTGAGGGCATAGGAGTCCACACATGAGTTGGTTTACCAGCAATATCATCAAACCCAGAGTGAAGAGGTCACCAACAGCAACTGCTCCGTGTGAATGCAGCACCACTGCACCTGAGAGCATAGGAGTCCACACATGAGTTGGTTTACCAGCAATATCATCAAACCCAGAGTGAAGAGGTCACCAACAGCAACTGCTCCGTGCGAATGCAGCACCACTGCACCTGAGGGCATAGGAGTCCACACATGAGTTGGTTTACCAGCAATATCATCAAACCCAGAGTGAAGAGGTCACCAACAGCAACTGCTCCGTGTGAATGCAGCACCACTGCACCTGAGGGCATAGGAGTCCACACATGAGTTGGTTTACCAGCAATATCATCAAACCCAGAGTGAAGAGGTCACCAACAGCAACTGCTCCGTGTGAATGCAGCACCATTGCACCTGAGGGCATAGGAGTCCACACATGAGTTGGTTTACCAGCAATATCATCAAACCCAGAGTGAAGAGTTCACCAACAGCAACTGCTCCGTGCGAATGCAGCACCACTGCACCTGAGGGCATAGGAGTCCACACATGAGTTGGTTTACCAGCAATATCATCAAACCCAGAGTGAAGAGGTCACCAACAGCAACTGATCCGTGTGAATGCAGCACCACTGCACCTGAGGGCATAGGAGTCCACATATGAGTTGGTTTACCAGCAATATCATCAAACCCAGAGTGAAGAGGTCACCAACAGCAACTGCTCCGTGTGAATGCAGCACCACTGCACCTGAGAGCATAGGAGTCCACACATGAGTTGGTTTACCAGCAATATCATCAAACCCAGAGTGAAGAGGTCACCAACAGCAACTGCTCCGTGCGAATGCAGCACCACTGCACCTGAGGGCATAGGAGTCCACACATGAGTTGGTTTACCAGCAATATCATCAAACCCAGAGTGAAGAGGTCACCAACAGCAACTGCTCCGTGCGAATGCAGCACCACTGCACCTGAGGGCATAGGAGTCCACACATGAGTTGGTTTACCAACAATATCATCAAACCCAGAGTGAAGAGGTCACCAACAGCAACTGCTCCGTGCGAATGCAGCACCACTGCACCTGAGGGCATAGGAGTCCACACATGAGTTGGTTTACCAGCAATATCATCAAACCCAGAGTGAAGAGGTCACCAACAGCAACTGCTCCGTGCGAATGCAGCACCACTGCACCTGAGAGCATAGGAGTCCACATATGAGTTGGTTTACCAGCAATATCATCAAACCCAGAGTGAAGAGGTCACCAACAGCAACTGCTCCATGCGAATGCAGCACCACTGCACCTGAGAGCATAGGAGTCCACATATGAGTTGGTTTACCAGCAATATCATCAAACCCAGAGTGAAGAGGTCACCAACAGCAACTGCTCCGTGCGAATGCAGCACCACTGCACCTGAGAGCATAGGAGTCCACATATGAGTTGGTTTACCAGCAATATCATCAAACCCAGAGTGAAGAGGTCACCAACAGCAACTGCTCCGTGCGAATGCAGCACCACTGCACCTGAGGGCATAGGAGTCCACACATGAGTTGGTTTACCAGCAATATCATCAAACCCAGAGTGAAGAGGTCACCAACAGCAACTGCTCCGTGCGAATGCAGCACCACTGCACCTGAGGGCATAGGAGTCCACACATGAGTTGGTTTACCAGCAATATCATCAAACCCAGAGTGAAGAGGTCACCAACAGCAACTGATCCGTGTGAATGCAGCACCATTGCACCTGAGGGCATAGGAGTCCACACATGAGTTGGTTTACCAGCAATATCATCAAACCCAGAGTGAAGAGGTCACCAACAGCAACTGCTCCGTGCGAATGCAGCACCACTGCACCTGAGGGCATAGGAGTCCACACATGAGTTGGTTTACCAGCAATATCATCAAACCCAGAGTGAAGAGGTCACCAACAGCAACTGCTCCGTGTGAATGCAGCACCACTGCACCTGAGGGCATAGGAGTCCACACATGAGTTGGTTTACCAGCAATATCATCAAACCCAGAGTGAAGAGGTCACCAACAGCAACTGCTCCGTGTGAATGCAGCACCACTGCACCTGAGAGCATAGGAGTCCACACATGAGTTGGTTTACCAGCAATATCATCAAACCCAGAGTGAAGAGGTCACCAACAGCAACTGCTCCGTGTGAATGCAGCACCATTGCACCTGAGGGCATAGGAGTCCACACATGAGTTGGTTTACCAGCAATATCATCAAACCCAGAGTGAAGAGGTCACCAACAGCAACTGCTCCGTGTGAATGCAGCACCACTGCACCTGAGGGCATAGGAGTCCACACATGAGTTGGTTTACCAGCAATATCATCAAACCCAGAGTGAAGAGGTCACCAACAGCAACTGCTCCGTGTGAATGCAGCACCACTGCACCTGAGGGCATAGGAGTCCACACATGAGTTGGTTTACCAGCAATATCATCAAACCCAGAGTGAAGAGGTCACCAACAGCAACTGCTCCGTGTGAATGCAGCACCACTGCACCTGAGGGCATAGGAGTCCACACGTGAGTTGGTTTACCAGCAATATCATCAAACCCAGAGTGAAGAGGTCACCAACAGCAACTGCTCTGTGTGAATGCAGCACCACTGCACCTGAGAGCATAGGAGTCCACACATGAGTTGGTTTACCAGCAATATCATCAAACCCAGAGTGAAGAGGTCACCAACAGCAACTGCTCCGTGTGAATGCAGCACCACTGCACCTGAGGGCATAGGAGTCCACACATGAGTTGGTTTACCAGCAATATCATCAAACCCAGAGTGAAGAGGTCACCAACAGCAACTGCTCCGTGTGAATGCAGCACCACTGCACCTGAGGGCATAGGAGTCCACACATGAGTTGGTTTACCAGCAATATCATCAAACCCAGAGTGAAGAGGTCACCAACAGCAACTGCTCCGTGCGAATGCAGCACCACTGCACCTGAGAGCATAGGAGTCCACATATGAGTTGGTTTACCAGCAATATCATCAAACCCAGAGTGAAGAGGTCACCAACAGCAACTGCTCCATGCGAATGCAGCACCACTGCACCTGAGAGCATAGGAGTCCACATATGAGTTGGTTTACCAGCAATATCATCAAACCCAGAGTGAAGAGGTCACCAACAGCAACTGCTCCGTGCGAATGCAGCACCACTGCACCTGAGAGCATAGGAGTCCACATATGAGTTGGTTTACCAGCAATATCATCAAACCCAGAGTGAAGAGGTCACCAACAGCAACTGCTCCGTGCGAATGCAGCACCACTGCACCTGAGGGCATAGGAGTCCACACATGAGTTGGTTTACCAGCAATATCATCAAACCCAGAGTGAAGAGGTCACCAACAGCAACTGCTCCGTGCGAATGCAGCACCACTGCACCTGAGGGCATAGGAGTCCACACATGAGTTGGTTTACCAGCAATATCATCAAACCCAGAGTGAAGAGGTCACCAACAGCAACTGATCCGTGTGAATGCAGCACCATTGCACCTGAGGGCATAGGAGTCCACACATGAGTTGGTTTACCAGCAATATCATCAAACCCAGAGTGAAGAGGTCACCAACAGCAACTGCTCCGTGCGAATGCAGCACCACTGCACCTGAGGGCATAGGAGTCCACACATGAGTTGGTTTACCAGCAATATCATCAAACCCAGAGTGAAGAGGTCACCAACAGCAACTGCTCCGTGTGAATGCAGCACCACTGCACCTGAGGGCATAGGAGTCCACACATGAGTTGGTTTACCAGCAATATCATCAAACCCAGAGTGAAGAGGTCACCAACAGCAACTGCTCCGTGTGAATGCAGCACCACTGCACCTGAGAGCATAGGAGTCCACACATGAGTTGGTTTACCAGCAATATCATCAAACCCAGAGTGAAGAGGTCACCAACAGCAACTGCTCCGTGTGAATGCAGCACCATTGCACCTGAGGGCATAGGAGTCCACACATGAGTTGGTTTACCAGCAATATCATCAAACCCAGAGTGAAGAGGTCACCAACAGCAACTGCTCCGTGTGAATGCAGCACCACTGCACCTGAGGGCATAGGAGTCCACACATGAGTTGGTTTACCAGCAATATCATCAAACCCAGAGTGAAGAGGTCACCAACAGCAACTGCTCCGTGTGAATGCAGCACCACTGCACCTGAGGGCATAGGAGTCCACACATGAGTTGGTTTACCAGCAATATCATCAAACCCAGAGTGAAGAGGTCACCAACAGCAACTGCTCCGTGTGAATGCAGCACCACTGCACCTGAGGGCATAGGAGTCCACACGTGAGTTGGTTTACCAGCAATATCATCAAACCCAGAGTGAAGAGGTCACCAACAGCAACTGCTCTGTGTGAATGCAGCACCACTGCACCTGAGAGCATAGGAGTCCACACATGAGTTGGTTTACCAGCAATATCATCAAACCCAGAGTGAAGAGGTCACCAACAGCAACTGCTCCGTGTGAATGCAGCACCACTGCACCTGAGGGCATAGGAGTCCACACATGAGTTGGTTTACCAGCAATATCATCAAACCCAGAGTGAAGAGGTCACCAACAGCAACTGCTCCGTGTAAATGCAGCACCACTGCACCTGAGGGCATAGGAGTCCACACATGAGTTGGTTTACCAGCAATATCATCAAACCCAGAGTGAAGAGGTCACCAACAGCAACTGCTCCGTGTGAATGCAGCACCACTGCACCTGAGGGCATAGGAGTCCACACATGAGTTGGTTTACCAGCAATATCATCAAACCCAGAGTGAAGAGGTCACCAACAGCAACTGCTCCGTGTGAATGCAGCACCACTGCACCTGAGGGCATAGGAGTCCACACATGAGTTGGTTTACCAGCAATATCATCAAACCCAGAGTGAAGAGGTCACCAACAGCAACTGCTCCGTGCGAATGCAGCACCACTGCACCTGAGGGCATAGGAGTCCACACGTGAGTTGGTTTACCAGCAATATCATCAAACCCAGAGTGAAGAGGTCACCAACAGCAACTGCTCCGTGTGAATGCAGCACCACTGCACCTGAGGGCATAGGAGTCCACACATGAGTTGGTTTACCAGCAATATCATCAAACCCAGAGTGAAGAGGTCACCAACAGCAACTGCTCCGTGCGAATGCAGCACCACTGCACCCGAGGGCATAGGAGTCCACACATGAGTTGGTTTACCAGCAATATCATCAAACCCAGAGTGAAGAGGTCACCAACAGCAACTGATCCGTGTGAATGCAGCACCACTGCACCTGAGGGCATAGGAGTCCACACATGAGTTGGTTTACCAGCAATATCATCAAACCCAGAGTGAAGAGGTCACCAACAGCAACTGCTCCGTGTGAATGCAGCACCACTGCACCTGAGAGCATAGGAGTCCACACATGAGTTGGTTTACCAGCAATATCATCAAACCCAGAGTGAAGAGGTCACCAACAGCAACTGCTCCGTGTGAATGCAGCACCACTGCACCTGAGGGCATAGGAGTCCACACGTGAGTTGGTTTACCAGCAGTTGCGAGCAATATCATGAAACACTTGCCTAGGAACACCAATTTGGCTCATCAGCGAGCTCTTGGTGTCCACGTTTAGAAGAATTGCTGAGTTTTAATTCACTGGCCGTGAAAACCAATATACCATCCTTATTTTAACTAATCCTCACACATTGGAGGAACTGAAAGGAAACATTGCAGTGGCTGAACTCACTCGCGTCAGCCAGAATGTGGTTACCAGATACAATGCCTGTATAACCCAGAAAGGACGACACTTCCAGCATCTTTTATAAGGTAAGATTTCATACAGGATTGTACACACGCTTAAAGCAGGGGACCACGGTTCACCACAAGCACAGCATCGGATAACAAAACTGTGGCTTGCCGTTCTTACTTTATATGAATGACCCTGTATGTGTTCTTGGTGATATAACAGTTTGTTTATTCTATTCTCATTGAGATTGTATCTGATGATTTCTCCTAAGTATTTAAATTTGTCCACAATTCTAATTTCCTGTTCTTCTATTGTGATTTTGATGCAATTGGCGGGTCAGTTAACATGATTTCTGTCTTTTCGAATGATATTTTCCAGAATATTCCGCGATAATACCTTTGCTTTGCGTGTCGTTTACGATATATTCCGCAGGCTATATAGGTGGCAGGAAAGTATTAGACAACTGAAACAGGAAATGACTAGCCCCCACGTGAACAGTTTGGTTAGATAGATATTTGAGTTTGAGAGCAACAGCTCATATATTATGATTGTAATGGCAGGCTCGAACAATATAAATCTGGCTACAATTTCAAGGTAATTGGACGAATCGTGCAGCTATTTTCGGTTAGACAACTGTCTGGGCGGAACCATTGGTCGCTTCTAGATGTTCAAGAACAGTGCTAATGCAGATACAAATGTAGTATTACAAGGCGTGCCAGCTTTTCGCGATATACATTCCATGGTGTCCCTCATTTCCATTTTGTACAGTTTTCGTCTTTTTAAATGTCTTTCTAAACAATGCACAGAAGTATAAATAAGAAGCATGTGTTAATGCATGAAGGGTTAAACAACTGCCTTAAGCCTACTTTTATAAGTTCTCCCCTGAACTTGTGTCGGTTAATCATCTCTATCCTCTTGACCAATTATGGAAGGAGCCCAAAATTTCTTAAAATTTTCAACATTGAAGGTCAATGGATACAGTCATATGCCTCCTTAAAGTCTACAAAGGTAATTGGAAGAGGCTTGTCTCTCTTCCTGTAGTATGCCATGACTAATTTGTTCAGCAGAGCTTCTCCAAGTTTGAAGCCCACCTGGTATTCTGCTAGTTCTCGCTCTAGCTGTTCCTTAATCCTACTTTCTTCTTTCTTTATCTGGCACTGCAGCCCGGTGTGAGCTTTGGCCTCCCCAACCACAGATTTGCATGGATCTCAATCTTGGACAGCTGTTCTCCACCTCCACTTCATCTTTCCATCGATTTCTCGGTCTACCAGGGCGTCGTCTTCTTTCCATTCTGGCTTTATATAATCTTTGGTGTTCTTTTGTCTTCCATCCTTTCAATGTGGCCCAGCCATTGTAGTCTCTGTGATTTTATATATTGAACAATGTCTTCGCTTTTGAGGATTTCATCTATTTCGTTATTAGTTCGTATCCACCATTCTCCTCTATCCCATACATTCTCTGCATTATTTTCCTCTCAAACACCCTGAACCAACATATTCCATGTTTCTGAGCCATAAGTTAACACTGGTCTGATCAAGGTCTTGTAAATTTTGAGTTTTGTTTTATGCGACAATTGCGACTTAATGAGTTTCAGATTGGCAAAATAGGCTCTGTTTCCATTAATAATCCTCCTTTGTTTTCATTACTAACTAGAACACCCAAATACAACATTTTCAAATGTGCAGTAGTCTATTATGACAGTGTCTTCTTCTTTCAACAGATGTTAGGTGCATGAACTTTGTTTTGGCCACGTTCACATTTAGACCAATTTTTTGCCCTTCCTTCTTCATCTCTTCAAACATCTCCTTTCTCACTATGAATACTACATCATCAGCATAGGCACACATTTGCTTATATTATTTGTTCCTTCCAATTTCTCCAATACTTTATTTAAAGCCAAGTTGAATGGCATCACCCTGTCGTACACCTCTTTGCAAGGAAAATTCAGCACCAAGGTCACCCTCCACCATTACTTTGGCTTTAGCATTTTCTGCAGTTATTCTCACTAATCTTATTAGCTTTCCAGGAATTCCTTTCTGTTCCATATATCTGTACAAACCCTCCTGGCAATACTATCTGTAGTCTACAAACAACATATGAAGATCTATGTTGTGTTTTTAACATTTTTCCATCGCTTGTCTAACAACGAAGAATTGGTCAATAGTCATCATCATCAACTTGTACAGTTTCCAGCCCCAGGCTGGGTCTGTTTGGAACATAAGCCTCGCCACTTAGTCCTTTCTTCCCACCACCTCTCCGCTGTCACTCTGGTCCAGTCCTCGCCTCTCTTCTTGACACATTCCTCCACTCCTTTCAGCCATCTATCTCTGGGTCCTCCCCTTGGTCGTTTCTTCTGCATCTACATCTCATGTATCCTCTTGGGAATCTTCTTCTCTTCCATTCTCTTTAAGTGTCCATACCACCTCAGTCTTGATGTCTCAATCCTACCTTGCAAGGGCTCCTCTTTCACCATTTCCCTGACCTTTTCATTCCTCACCCTGTCTCTTCTTGTTATTCCGATCCTAGTTCGCAGGAACTTCATTTCACCTGCCTGTATTCTGCTTATATCTCTTTTCTTCATTGTCCACGTTTCTGAAGCATAGGTCAGTATCGGGATATAGTAGCTTCTGTATAACACTTCCTTGCTTTTTTGTGGGACATCTTTATTCCACACTAAGCTCCTAATGCTTCTGCCTGTCTGCCACGTTCCGTAATCTCTTTGTCATTTCTCCCATTTTCCATTTGATCAACAGTACTTCGCTATTCCATTCTCCAGATTATTGTCCTCTCAAACACCCAAGTTCTTGCGGAACCCACATTGATATTCCCCTACCATTTCCTTATAGTAGATCTGCAACTTCTTCAATAGCACATTGGAAAACACTTTATAGACGATATTCAGTAATGTAATTCCTCGGTAATTTGCACAATAATTATACTTATCTCCTTTCTTATATATGGGAAAAATTATTCCGATGTTCCACTGAGATGGCATATTCTCTTCCTCCCATATCTTGACGATAAAATTATACATTCAGATATGATTTCCTGTCCTGAGTTTTTTAACATCTCACGTGTAATGCCATCCTCCCCTGGGGCTTTATTATTTCCTAGTCTCTCAATGGCTTCCTGCACTTCATGAATGGTTGGTGTTTCTGCATGGGGTTCATCTTTGGATGTGAAACACATTCTTCTTCAGTCGTTACATAATGTTCCTTCCATCTATTGATAATATCATCCTCGTTGTCTGTTTGTCTCTATCCTTTCCTGAACCAGTTAACTTTGTTCTGTTGTCTTCTCTCTTCTATTCCATCTAAGTTCCTCATTAACATTTCCTTCTTTTTCTTTTTACATAATTTTGTTGCTTTTCTCCTATATGCCTTGTATCTTTCTCTTGCATCTCTTTGTAACACTAACTTCCTTGCTTCATTTTTCTAGTCCATTGCTTCTTCACATTCTTTACTCACTCTTTAATTCCTAATACTTCCTGAGCACTTTCTTGAATTGCTGACTTATCTCCCCATTCCTCTTCGATATCCATAGCATTTAATGTCTGCAATCGCCTTTTAATCTCCTCTTTAAAATTGTTTACTTTTCTTGGGTCGTTCAAAGCTTCTTGGTTCCACTTCTTTCATTCTGATGGTTGTCTCGTCTGTGCGTTAGATAGTTTTTGCCTTATTACAGCTTTGACCAAGAAATGGCCCGAATCACAAGTGGGTCCTCTGCTGGCACGCACATCAATAAAGGACAAAGTGTGTCTTGCTCCTACCAAGACGTTGGTTCACTTCCTAATAACCAAATTATTGGCTGCAATATACCATTTCCACTTGTCTCATCATGTAATGAATATCGTCTGCCACCTGGTTCATAAAGTCTTCACGTCCAACCTTTGCATTGAAGTCATCAAGAGTAAGCAAGAGGTCATATCTGGGCGCGCTGTCAATTACTCTTGTTAGTTCATCATAAAACTCAACTTTACAATCCTCTTCTGCATCTTCTGTTGGTGCATGTGCTGAGATAATTGACATGCTTCTAAAGTGCCCTTTCAATCTTAGTTTACATATTCTATTAGATATAGGTTCAAACCCTAGGGCACTTTTCCTTATTTTCTGATTTACAATAAATCCCATACCAAATAACTTAATCCTGTTCTTCTTTCTGGTCCACTATAAAATAAAACAACATCTTTCTTATCAATTCTCCCTCTTCCAGTCCATCTTATCTCTTGTAGCGCTACTAAATTCAATCCAAATTTATTGCTCTCTCCCCCAATTTCTTGCATCTTCCCTGGTTGTAACATCATTCTTGCATTCCAAGTAGCCATTTTTATGTCCATTTTTCTTATGCGTGTCCTTTTATCTTGCTTTGGTCGTCGTTAAAAAGATCCGTCCGGTTTGTTCTGTCTTTGGCCCTTCTCAACAAGATATGTTTTACAGGGTAAGGCTGTTAACCTCTACTCTAGACAAGCTGCCTTCACCATGCCCCTCCCTATCCTGAAGTGTCTCTTCCCCCTCCTCCTCCTCTTCCGCATTTGGAGTCGTTGGACCTCTTCTTGGGTTGCTTCTTAGTCTGGATCTTCACCTTTGACCTGTCCGGCAAGGGAGGCCACGCCAAGGTCTTGCAACCCTTAGAGACTGGTTCCTTAATCCTAGCATACAGGATTCTATGTATGTGATATCTGGATTGCTCTTATCTCCTTTTTTATGGAGTGCGTGGATTATAGCTGTGGTCCAATGTTCATGGAATCTTTCTGTTATCCGAATCTTTTTTTAAGCCATGTGTAAGGAGGTCGTTCGACCTCTCGGGCTGTTTATTATTATGGTGTTTGAAGCCATTAGCCTTTAATGCTTTTCAGTCGGTCAACACGATTGTACCCGGGTTATTCCCTAATCCTAAAAAAAATTCCATGAGATGAATCCAAGTGTATTTATTGATCTCAGGATTAGGGAATAACCCAACTAATTTGGTTGTGGACAGACAAAGTACAGGAAATGGTACATGAAAAAGAAGCAGCTTTAAAACAGTTGCAAACATCCCCAACTGAGGAGAATCTTCTGAAATACAAAGCCACCAAGAAGGAGGCAAAAAGAGCCGTTGCTGAGGCTAAAGAAGATCACTACCAACATTTAAATGATCATCAACTGACAACTAAAGACGGGGACAAAATTATCTACCGACTAGCCCGAGCACGGTGTAGAGCAGGTCAGGATATAGAACACTATATGTGTGTGAAGGATAAGAATGGTCGACGACTTCACGATAGCAAGATGATTCTACACCGTTGGAGAGAGTACTTTAGTGAAGTATTCAACACTGAATTCCCTCACCCACAAATACCAGACAACAACGTTACGGCTGGACCAGTCCCTTGTATCACTGAAGATGAAGTCAAAGTTGCCATTCGTAGCATGAAAAATGGAAAGGCCCAGGGCCAGATGACCTTCCTGCAGACATCTGGAAAATTGAGGAACTTACTGACAAAGTGACCACTTGGCTGACAGAGTTCTTCAATTCAATTATTCTCTGTGGTCAACTAGTATCACAGTACCTATCTTTAAGGGTAAGGGTGACCCAGCTGAATGTACCAATTACCATCCAATAAGACTTCTCTCCCACACTATGAAAATATTCGAACGTATCCTAGACAATAGGCTGAGGAACATCCTACAGCTCTCAGAAAATCAATGTAGTTTTGTGAAGGAATGTGGCACGATAGACGCAATCTTTGCTGTGTGCCAGCGGATGGAGAAATTCTGTGAGAAGCAGAGGCCACTACATCTTGCCTTCCTTGACCTTGAGAAGGCATTTGATCGAGTACCACACCAGAAGATTTGGTATGCTCTCCGAGATCATCAAGTTCCAGAAATGTATATAAACTGGGTAAAAATGCTGTATAACAACACCAAAAGCCACGTGCGATGCCCTGCAGGAATGACGGACAGCTTCCCTGTGACAGTTGGCGTTGATCAAGGCTCAGCTCTGTCTCCCCTGCTCTTTGTTATGGTCATGAATTCCATAACGCGAGACCTGCAAAAGTGTGTCCCATGGACATTGCTATACGCTGATGATGTGATGCTTACGGCAGACTCCAGGAAGGATCTTGAAACCCAAGTGCAGACATGGCATGATCGTCTGCGAAGATTTGGTCTTCGTTTGAACATCCACAAGACTGAATACCTCGAAACGATTCCAATCCCTGGAACTATAGGTATTAATGGAGCTCCTCTTACCAAGGTTCATGATTGCATAGCGACAGCTCTGTGAATGAAGATGTGCGAGCACGAAACAATGCGACTTGGATGTGATTCAGAGATGTCACCGGTGTTCTTTGTGATAAGAAGATGACTATCCGCCTAAAATCAAAGATATACCACACAATGGTGAGACCAGTTGCATTATATGGTACCGAGTGTTGGCCAGCACCTAGAAGTGCTGAGCACTCACTTCATGTCATGGAATTGCGGATGCTGCAAAGATCTTTAGACATTTCTCTGCTCGACCATATCCCCAACACAACGATTCGACATATGGCTGTCTTGGCTCCAATCAATGAGAAAATGCAGGAATGGAGACTCCGTTGGTATGGACACATTGTCTGTGCACCACCAAGTTCAGTCATCGGCTCGGCCTACCATCTAACGGTCGACGGCCAGAGACAGCGTGGGAGACCAAAATTGCGGAGGCTGGACACTATTAACGCAGATTTACGATCAAGAAACTTCAACTCGCGGGAAGCATCGATCCAAAACGCGGACCCCGTTCCTACGGGATAACGCTAAGAGGACCGTGTTGACCGACTGAAAAGCATTCAAAATTTTTTTGGAGAGTTTATGTTTTCTGGTTTGGTCTTTATTGGGGAGTTTATGTTAATTTTAGAAAGAGTTTTGGGTTCTTTGCAATTCAAAAGTTTGCTAAATGCTTCTGCCATGATTTTGGCATTTTCCTTGCTATTATGTGCCATTTTCATCTTTCAAGATTAACGTAGTAACTAAGTCCAGTCAAATGGTAGTTTTGACCAAAAACAATTAGGGTAGAAGGTTTCTCGACGAGTTCTTATGCTTTTCGGTGTGCTGAATCCGAATCTGAAGTTTGCCAACAAAAAAAATGATGGCTTCACAGTGAAAATAGCAGAAAAAAACTAAAAATTTCGGACTTTTTTCACAAAATCGCTTGTAAGTTGAAAAGTATGCTTCCTAGTGAATTTCTCACTGTTTACAAAATTAAAGTAGCCAAACTTTCCTTCAAAATTCACTGGTCACTTTTAATTTTTGAGTGCAGGGCACCGCCGCTAGAGCTCGCTGATAAAGAACAACATTTTGGCACTTGGGCAAAAACGAGAGAAACTTAGCCCTAACTAGCCCCAGACGCTTTCTTATCGTGTTTCCTCCATGAATACGTGTTTTATTCATGTTCTATGGTGGTTACAAGAATACAAAGCACTTGAAAAACATTGCCCACGGAGTGGTAGGAATTCATAAAGGACCGACCAAGCCGTTTTATTATTTATTTCAAAATTAAATGAAATGAATATAATGAAAAGGAATGTAATAGCAATTAACTACTAATGCATTACAATTACATTTCAATTCTTTAATTGAGTTTCCTTCTTTTTGGCCTCGATGGAGCAGCCTCCGGTTGCCGAGCAGATCGCTATCGGTCGGTAACTCCACTGGAAAAGGAATTGTACATATTATTGTACACAATACGTTCAGGTGTCTGGTTGGAAAACTGTTCAAAACCCAGTGAAATAGGGTGTATTACAAACATGCAGTTTACCTTGTGCTGATGTCTCCAGGATTGTAGGTGGTGACTCAACCGGAGAAGGGCCATCCGGGTCACCTTCATTGTCGATGTCGCACCAGTTGTCAACGTTCAGACAGTTTCCCTCGCAGATGGTACAAAGCCTAGAGCAATATAGACCCACACGTCGACAACCGCAGGTTCCTCGACAGTCGCCTTTGCATTTGCAAGAGACCTTGCGGAGAAGCTTGTCAGGAGCTGGGGCCTTAGCTGTTCTCATGGGGATGAGGCCGTTCCTCAACGACTTCCACCCCCACTGTTCTGGGTTGAGCTGATTGCCGAGCCACTGCTCGATCTGGTGGTAAACTCGCAGAAAGTGCTCACGGGCTGCAGTTTCAGTGGGAGGGATCGAGGCCATGTTTCCAGTGTACTGAGGTACAGCTTGTACCTCAGTTCGTTTAGACGAGTGGTATGGTGGTCACCACCATATAAGGCCACTAGACATTTTCCGCCAGCATTCACTAACTCCTCGACTTGTGCTGTGGGGTCCATGTAATGCTCAAGGTAGTTTACAAGATCTGGGTTCTTCTTGAGGGTCTTCAAGAATTTCGTCTTACCCTGGTTGAACATGGCGGATGTGGAGTCACAACCACTGCCAGCGTGGCTCGGAGGCTCCTCTAGCGCGCTACCAGGGCTATATAGCGTCAGTAGTACTTTTCCTTTTCCTGGTTTCAGGAAGAACACGTTAGGAGATGTGCGGATGCCTATCATGATGATAAGGTCAACATCTTCTCCCACCACTGCAACTGTGCCATGCATGGAAGCTATGGATTGAGCCGTTCTTATGATGAGGGCATCAGCATCCTCAATGGCTTCTCGTGATTGAATCCGTGCCTCACTCAGTCTACTCCTGAGGAGCTCTATGAATCTACTCTTATTCTTGTTGTTTGATCATCCAGAGGCTCCTCACAAATTGCACATTCAGGACGCGACATTTTCGTCCCTCACATATTCACTAATAACAACATTAGTTCACTTGAAGACACTGAACGAACGGCAGAAACCCGAAGAAGAACGCTTAGCAGTCCCACGAGGAGGAGAGAGCAAACTAAACTAAACTCGAATGGCAGAGGAGTTGGCCGGAGTCATGTAGGGGGACCTGTCAAGGACAGATGTGTCAGCAAAAAAGGAACCCTTCGTATTGAGGGTGAACATTTCACACAAAGGGGAAACGACTCCGGTTTCACACTATCAATATATTAAATATATCTCTTTATAGGAATGTGTGAGATATGTGTGACATGGTGAGATGTTGAGTGAAAAATCACAAAAACTGTTTTACATTACTCACCTCATCACTTTCACACTTTCCATTAGGTGGATAAGTACAGATGGACTTAACTTGAATATATTAATTCATCAATTTTTTTTTCAACAAACTTTCAATCATGTTACCACCATATAACATGAATAAAACACGTATTAATGGAGGAAACACGATTAGAAAGTGTCTGGAGCCAGTTAGGGCTGAGTTTCTCTCGTTTTTGCCTAAGTGCCAAAACGTCGCTCTTTTACAGTGCGCTCTAGCGGCGGTACCCTGCATTCAAAAACAAAAACTGCCCGGTTCATTTTGAAAGAAAATTTGTCTCCTTTAATTTAATAAATAATGAGAAATTCACTAGGATGCATATCTATCAACTTATAAACGATTTTGTGAAAAAAGTCCAAAATTTGTATTTTTTTTTTATTTTTTTTTTGCGATTTTCACTGGGAAGCCGTCATTTTTTGTTGTTTGCAAACTTCAGATTCGGATTCAGCACACCGAAAAACATAAGAATCCATCGAGAAACCTTCTACCCTATTTTTTTTTGAAACCGGCACTTCTGAGCACCAAATGACTGGGCTAGAGGGGGATTGAATTTCTGTAGTTGTCTTCTAAAGGTTTTACAATACTCTCTAGAATTGGTTTTGTGATAATTTTTTTCTATTTAGCTAAGTAAATCTTTCTGAGATTGTTGGCATTTATTTCTGTTTAGTGGGTTTGAAATTTTAACCATTCCTGGTGTCATTCTTCGTGTATCTCATCACATTCTGAAGTCCACCAGGCATGTCTTTTTCGTGGGTTTAAAGGTGCTAACGTTTTTGCTTGCTGTTTGAGGATTTGTAGTGTGTTAGTTAGTCTGTTAATTTTATGGTTTCACTGATTTCCTTGTATTTTTCATTCCCAATTAATTGATGTGGATCATAATTTCTCTTCGTTGCTTTTTGGTCTCTTCTTCTTTAGTAGTGTGAATTTAATTTTGATTTTGATTAAATAGTGATCCGAATCCGCATCCGTTCCTCATAATACTTTAAAATTATATGAAAGGATTTGTCTATGCACACGTGATCCAGATGCCACTCTCCTTTACTTCAATCAGGATGTTTCCACTTTTTTAGTTTGTTTGACCTACTTTTGAAGAGTGTTGATTTGGAGATGAAGTTGTGTGCTCTACATAGCCTAGTTCAAAAGGAAGGGAGCTTGTAGTTTAATGTGACCGCGATCATGAGTCACGGGACATCCAAACCTCAGGACATGGCATTTGACTTCGAAAATTTCACATGAATTGACCGGGAATCGTACCCGATGAGAGGCATACAGCTTGATTGCTGCGCCACCACGCTCCCCCACAGAGTTCAGCTTGACTGATGTGCCACCACGCGCCACCACATAGCTCAGCTTGACTGCTGCACCACCATGCCCCCAACATAGTTCAGCTTGACTGCTGCACCACCATGCCCCCTACATAGTTCAGCTTGACTGCTGAGCCACCACGTCCCCCTACATAGTTCAGCTTGACTGCTGCACCACCATGCCCCCTTACATAGTTCAGCTTGACTGCTGCACCACCATGCCCCCCTACATACTTCAGCTTGACTGCTGCGCCACCACGTCCCCCTACATAGTTCAGCTTGACTGCTGAGCCACCACGTCCCCCTACATAGTTCAGCTTGACTGCTGCACCACGATGCCCCCATACATAGTTCAGCTTGACTGCTGCACCACCATGCCCCCCTACACAGTTCAGCTTGACTGCTGCACCACCACGTCCCCCTACATAGTTCAGCTTGACTGCTGCACCACCACGTCCCCTACACAGTTCAGCTTGACTGCTGCACCACCATGCCCCCTACATAGTTCAGCTTGACTGCTGCACCACCATGCCCCCCAACATAGTTCAGCTTGACTGCTGCACCACCACGCCCCCCTACATAGTTCAGCTTGACTGCTGCACCACCATGCCCCCCTACATAGTTCAGCCTGACTGCTGAGCCACCACGCTCCCCTACATAGTTCAGCTTGACTGCTGAGCCACCACGTCCCCTACACAGTTCAGCTTGACTGCTGCGCCACCATGCCCCCCTACATAGTTCAGCTTGACTGCTGCACCACCATGCCCCCATACATAGTTCAGCTCGACTGCTGAGCCACCACGCTCCCCTACATAGTTCAGCTTGACTGCTGAGCCACCATGCCCCCCTACATAGTTCAGCTTGACTGCTGCACCACCATGCCCCCATACATAGTTCAGCTTGACTGCTGCACCACCATGCCCCCCTACACAGTTCAGCTTGACTGCTGCACCACCATGCCCCCCTACATAGTTCAGCTTGACTGCTGCACCACCATGACCCCCTACATAGTTCAGCTTGACTGCTGCACCACCACGCCCGCTACATAGTTCAGCCTGACTGCTGAGCCACCACGCCCCCTACATAGTTCAGCTTGACTGCTGCACCACCATGCCCCCTACATAGTTCAGCCTGACTGCTGAGCCACCACGCCCCCTACATAGTTCAGCCTGACTGCTGAGCCACCACGCCCCCTACATAGTTCAGCTTGACTGCTGCACCACCACGCCCCCTACATAGTTCAGCCTGACTGCTGAGCCACCACGCCCCCTACATAGTTCAGCCTGACTGCTGCACCACCATGCCCCCCTACATAGTTCAGCTTGACTGCAGCACCACCATGTCCCCTACATAGTTCAGCCTGACTGCTGAGCCACCACGCCCCCTACATAGTTCAGCTTGACAGCTGAGCCACCATGCCCCCCTACATAGTTCAGCTTGACTGCTGCACCACCATGCCCCCCTACACAGTTCAGCTTGACTGCTGCACCACCACGCCCCCAACATAGTTCAGCTTGACTGCTGCACCACCATGCCCCCCTACATAGTTCAGCTTGACTGCTGCACCACCATGCCCCCCTACATAGTTCAGCTTGACTGCTGCACCACCACGCCCCCCTACATAGTTCAGCTTGACTGCTGAGCCACCATGCCCCCCTACACAGTTCAGCTTGACTGCTGCACCACCATGCCCCCTACACAGTTCAGCTTGACTGCTGCACCACCATGCCCCCCTACACAGTTCAGCTTGACTGCTGCGCCACCATGCCCCCCTACATAGTTCAGCTTGACTGCTGCACCACCATGCCCCCATACATAGTTCAGCTTGACTGCTGCACCACCATGCCCCCCTACACAGTTCAGCTTGACTGCTGCACCACCATGCCCCCCTACATAGTTCAGCTTGACTGCTGCACCACCATGCCCCCCTACATAGTTCAGCTTGACTGCTGCACCACCACGCCCCCTACATAGTTCAGCCTGACTGCTGAGCCACCACGCCCCCTACATAGTTCAGCTTGACTGCTGAGCCACCATGCCCCCCTACATAGTTCAGCTTGACTGCTGCACCACCATGCCCCCCTACACAGTTCAGCTTGACTGCTGCACCACCACGCCCCCAACATAGTTCAGCTTGACTGCTGCACCACCATGCCCCCCTACATAGTTCAGCTTGACTGCTGCACCACCATGCCCACCTACATAGTTCAGCTTGACTGCTGCACCACCACGCCCCCCTACATAGTTCAGCTTGACTGCTGAGCCACCATGCCCCCCTACACAGTTCAGCTTGACTGCTGCACCACCATGCCCCCTACACAGTTCAGCTTGACTGCTGCACCACCATGCCCCCCTACACAGTTCAGCTCGACTGATGCACCACCATGCCCCCTACACAGTTCAGCTTGACTGCTGCACCACCACGTCCCCCTACATAGTTCAGCTTGACTGCTGAGCCACCAAATCCCCTACACAGTTCAGCTTGACTGCTGCACCACCATGCCCCCCTACACAGTTCAGCTTGACTGCTGCACCACCATGCCCCCCTACATAGTTCAGCTTGACTGCTGCACCACCACGCCCCCCTACATAGTTCAGCTTGACTGCTGCACCACCATGCCCCCCTACACAGTTCAGCTTGACTGCTGCACCACCATGCCCCCCTACACAGTTCAGCTTGACTGCTGCACCACCATGCCCCCTACACAGTTCAGCTTGACTGCTGCACCACCATTCCCCCCTACATAGTTCAGCTTGACTGCTGCACCACCACGCCCCCCTACACAGTTCAGCTTGACTGCTGCGCCACCATGCCCCCCTACATAGTTCAGCTTGACTGCTGCACCACCATGCCCCCCTACATAGTTCAGCTTGACTGCTGCACCACCATGCCCCCAACATAGTTCAGCTTGACTGCTGCACCACCACGCCCCCCTACATAGTTCAGCTTGACTGCTGCACCACCACGCCCCCCTAAATAGTTCAGCTTGACTGCTGCACCACCACACCCCCCACACAGTTCAGCTTGACTGCTGCACCACCACGCCCCCCTACACAGTTCAGCTTGACTGCTGCACCACCACGCCCCCATACATAGTTCAGCTTGACTGCTGCACCACCATGCCCCCCTACACAGTTCAGCTTGATTGCTGCACCACCATGCCCCCCTACACAGTTCAGCTTGACTGCTGCGCCACCACGCCCCCCTACACAGTTCAGCTTGACTGCTGCACCACCATGCCCCCTACACAGTTCAGCTTGACTGCTGTACCACCATTCCCCCCTACATAGTTCAGCTTGACTGCTGCACCACCATGCCCCCCTACACAGTTCAGCTTGACTGCTGCACCACCATGCCCCCTACACAGTTCAGCTTGACTGCTGAGCCACCATGCCCCCATACATAGTTCAGCTTGACTGCTGCACCACCATGCCCCCCTACATAGTTCAGCTTGACTGCTGCACCACCATGCCCCCCTACATAGTTCAGCTTGACTGCTGCACCACCATGCCCCCCTACATAGTTCAGCTTGACTGCTGCACCACCACGCCCCCCTACATAGTTCAGCTTGACTGCTGCACCACCATGCCCCCCTACACAGTTCAGCTTGACTGCTGCACCACCACGCCCCCCTACACAGTTCAGCTTGACTGCTGCACCACCACGCCCCCAACATAGTTCAGCTTGACTGCTGCACCACCATGCCCCCCTACATAGTTCAGCTTGACTGCTGCACCACCATGCCCCCCTACACAGTTCAGCTTGACTGCTGCACCACCACGCCCCCCTACACAGTTCAGCTTGACTGCTGCACCACCACGCCCCCCTACATAGTTCAGCTTGACTGCTGTACCACCATGCCCCCCTACATAGTTCAGCTTGACTGCTGCACCACCACGCCCCCCTACACAGTTCAGCTTGACTGCTGCACCACCACGCCCCCCTACACAGTTCAGCTTGACTGCTGCACCACCACGCCCCCATACATAGTTCAGCTTGACTGCTGCACCACCATGCCCCCTACACAGTTCAGCTTGACTGCTGCACCACCATGCCCCCTACATAGTTCATCTTGACTGCTGCACCACCATGCCCCCCTACATAGTTCAGCTTGACTGCTGCACCACCATGCCCCCAACATAGTTCAGCTTGACTGTGGCACCACCACGCCCCCCTACATAGTTCAGCTTGACTGCTGCACCACCACGCCCCCCTAAATAGTTCAGCTTGACTGCTGCACCACCACGCCCCCCACACAGTTCAGCTTGACTGCTGCACCACCACGCCCCCTACACAGTTCAGCTTGACTGCTGCACCACAACGCCCCCATACATAGTTCAGCTTGACTGCTGCACCACCATGCCCCCTTACATAGTTCAGCTTGACTGCTGCACCACCACGCCCCCCACACAGTTCAGCTTGACTGCTGCACCACCACGCCCCCTACACAGTTCAGCTTGACTGCTGCACCACCATGCCCCCTACACAGTTCAGCTTGACTGCTGTACCACCATGCCCCCCTACATAGTTCAGCTTGACTGCTGTACCACCATGCCCCCTACATAGTTCAGCTTGACTGCTGCACCACCATGCCCCCCTACACAGTTCAGCTTGACTGCTGCACCACCATGCCCCCTACACAGTTCAGCTTGACTGCTGCGCCACCATGCCCCCCTACACAGTTCAGCTTGACTGCTGCACCACCACGCCCCCCTACATAGTTCAGCTTGACTGCTGCACCACCACGCCCCCCTACATAGTTCAGCTTGACTGCTGCACCACCATGCCCCCCTACATAGTTCAGCTTGACTGCTGCACCACCATGCCCCCCTACATAGTTCAGCTTGACTGCTGCACCACCACGCCCCCCTACATAGTTCAGCTTGACTGCTGCACCACCATGCCCCCCTACATAGTTCAGCTTGACTGCTGCGCCACCATGCCCCCCTACACAGTTCAGCTTGACTGCTGCACCACCACGCCCCCCTACATAGTTCAGCTTGACTGCTGCACCACCACGCCCCTACATAGTTCAGCTTGACTGCTGCACCACCATGCCCCCCTACACAGTTCAGCTTGACTGCTGCACCACCATGCCCCCCTACACAGTTCAGCTTGACTGCTGCACCACCATGTCCCCCTACACAGTTCAGCTTGACTGCTGTACCACCATGCCCCCCTACACAGTTCAGCTTGACTGCTGTACCACCATGCCCCCCTACATAGTTCAGCTTGACTGCTGCACCACCATGCCCCCCTACACAGTTCAGCTTGACTGCTGTACCACCATGCCCCCCTACATAGTTCAGCTTGACTGCTGCACCACCATGCCCCCTACATAGTTCAGCTTGACTGCTGCACCACCATGCCCCCCTACATAGTTCAGCTTGACTGCTGTACCACCATGCTCCCCTACATAGTTCAGCTTGACTGCTGCACCACCATGCCCCCCTACATAGTTCAGCTTGACTGCTGCACCACCATGCCCCCCTACACAGTTCAGCTTGACTGCTGCACCACCACGCCCCCATACATAGTTCAGCTTGACTGCTGCACCACCATGCCCACCTACATAGTTCAGCTTGACTGCTGCACCACCATGCCCCCCTACATAGTTCAGCTTGACTGCTGCACCACCATGCCCCCCTACACAGTTCAGCTTGACTGCTGCACCACCATGCTCCCCCTACATAGTTCAGCGTCACAGTGAAAGTGCAGTGAAATAGCAGCTAGTGTAAATATTTGATAAAAGTGGTAAAATATTATA
The DNA here is from genome assembly GCA_946902985.2 of Meconema thalassinum. Taxonomy (NCBI): domain Eukaryota; kingdom Metazoa; phylum Arthropoda; class Insecta; order Orthoptera; family Tettigoniidae; genus Meconema; species Meconema thalassinum. The sequence continues at coordinate 535,336,848 of OX336393.1, read as the reverse complement.
ACAGAGGCTTAAAATCTATAAAGTTACTTTCCTCAGATCAAGTGTAATACGGAATATTGATAGTATTTAGAAATTGTTGTGAATAATTTAATAAACTTAAACTAAGTTGTGGGAACGTGTATCCAAAGATTCGGTGACTTCTTCAATCACTGTTTGAACCAAGTAGAGCAGTGGTGCTTTTACGAGACTTCACCCGATTGGAAGATATACGTATTTCACATTCTTCTTTATTGGTAGGTAATTAGATTAATTCTATTAGGTAGTAATAATTAAATTAAATTTAGTGTAATTTGGTGTAAACATCTAGGCTCACTTAGATCTCTAGTATGACGACAGTAAACAGTGTTAGTATCTCGTCAGGTTGTGTAACCGTAACGGATTTATGCTCGTCGTGCAAAATAAAAGTAAAAAATGCAAATAAAATCATCACAAGATCTCAGGTAAAATTGAATGAGGAGAAAAGTGAAACCGATTGTCGTAATGTAGGCCTACCGCTACCGTCATGCGAATGTCATAACCTGAGAAACGAACTGTCCTCAAAAGACGAAATTATAAAGCTGCTAAAGGAAGATATTGCTAAGGTAATGGAAGAGTTGAATAAATTAAAAGGAAACAGAGAGGAAAGCAAGGAAACTTGGTCGACAGTGATTGCTGGTAAGGTAAGATTGAATAAGCCTAGGCCTATAAATGGAGTACATGTAACTGAAATTCCCGTCTCAAATTCATTTGGAGTGCTTGTCGAAGAAAATGATGACTTTCCTCAAGAAGAAAAGAAGAAAGTGATAAAGAGAAAATCCAGGAAGATGCGGATATTTGCGGATAGCCACGGGCGAGATGTAGCAGCAAGCGTTTTGGAGAGAAGCCGAGAAATGGAGGTCACTTCGACAGTGAAGCCAGGAGCTCAGATTGCAGAAGTCACGAACGGGATGATAGGAGAGTGTGCGTCCCTTACTGCAAAGGACTACGCAGTGATCATCGCTGGAGCAAACGACGTCTATAGAAATGAGAGTAAAAAGGTAATCAAAGATTTAAAGGGTACATTGCCATCCATGCAAAAAACAAATGTCATTATTGTAAATATTCCGCAGAGACACGATTTAATTCCCAAGTCATGTGTAAATGTAGAAATAGAGGCTACAAATGGAAAAATTCATAAAATTTGTAAGAGTTTTCCAAATGTCCAAATTGTAGATGTAAGTAAATTAGACAGGAAGTTCCACACTCGGCATGGCCTACACTTAAATAGATTAGGAAAAGAGTATCTTAGTGATGAAATCTGCAAAATTGTAAATTCAAATGGTAAGAATAATTCAACAGTAATATCATTAGAGTGGAAGCAGGGAAACTGGTAGAAGAAGCCAAACGTGAGGTTTGGCATTCACATCTTTTGAAGTCAAATTTAACGGAGTGCAACAATGGTATTTCGGATTTGTCTAGCAACAATAATAATAACAATTATGATAATAATAATGTAAATAAATCACCAACACAAGCTTGCAAAAGTAACAAATTTAAAATTTACCACCAGAATGTCCAGTCTCTTTATAATAAAATTGATTACATAAATCTAATGCTTAAAAATGAACTTAAAGACATCTCAGCACTATGTATTTCAGAACATTGGCTGAAAGAGGAACAACTCGAATTAATTCAATTCCCAGGGTTTATACAAGCTAGTAAATACTCTAGATCTAATATTAGCCATGGTGGTACTTGCATCTTCTTAAGAAATAATTTAGATCATGAACAGATAACAGCTTATGATTATCTAATTATGGAACAGGATTTTGAATTCTCTGCCGTAAAAATTCAGCAGTTTAAGTTAATAATTGTATGCGTATACCGTTCTCCGTCAGGAAAGTTTCCTCTATTTATAGATAAACTAGAATTGTTACTCAATAACATGAGCAAAGTAAATTTCGATATAATAATTTGTGGGGATGTAAATGTGGATTTCTTAAAACTTGATAGAAATTGTGAATTATTAAACCAGTTACTAATTTCCTATGGACTGAAACCTACAGTAAATACACCAACAAGAATAACAAAATTTAGTAAAACCACTCCTGATCAAATTTTTATAAATACAGATAAATATCACCATTCAATAGAAGTCTATTGTCCGGGTTTTAGTGACCACCATGGACAAATACTGAGTTTTGAAGTATCCGAAGTAATCAATAATAATGATAATGGAGTAAAATCAAAGTGCAGGTCATTCACTGAATCAAATGTTACATATTTCAATGACTTATTAAATAAGGAAACATGGTCAGAAATTTATGAATTAGAAAATGTAAATGATAAATTTAATGCATTTAACAGTACCCTAAAACACTATTTTGAAATAGCATTCCCCTTTAAACGAAGAACTGTTCAAAATAACAAAACTAGCAATTGGATAACAACAGGGATTATAAATTCATGTCAAAGAAAGAAATTTCTACACAAATTATATAAACAATACCACACAACACCTGAATTCAATTTATACTACAAAAAATACACTAGCATATTAAATAAGGTAATAAGACTAGCAAAGAAAATGCATAATGATAATTTTATTTCCCAATCATCTAATAAAAACAGGGCTATGTGGTCTGTAATAAAGAAAGAAACTGGAAAATCTGCTAAAATACAAAGGAACATTACACTGACCAGAAATAATAAAGTGATTAATAATCCAGAGGAAATAGCAAACACTTTTAATGACTATTTTCTGGAAATTCCGCAAAAATTATTAAATAAATCACAGGTAAATACACTAAATTCTAATAATAAAATAAATATATGCAGTGATTCTTTATTTATAAATCATGTCACAAGTGAAGAGGTAAGAATAGTTATAAAAGAGCTAAAAAATAAATTCTGTGCTGGCATTGATGGCATCCCTGATGCAATTTTAAAGAAATGTGCAGAAAATATAATAAATCCACTTACGCACTTAATAAACAGTTCAATTCTCTCAGGAACTTACCCGGATATTTTGAAGTTATCAAAAGTAATTCCAGTGCACAAAAATGGTTCAAAAGATGAATTAGATAACTATCGTCCTATTACCTTACCAACTGGTATTGCAAAAATTGTGGAAAAAATTATGTATAAGAGACTGATAAGTTTCATAGAAAAAAAAAAAATATTATCAAACTCACAACATGGATTTAGAACGGAAAAATCTACACAGACAGCAATTTACGAATGTAGTAATAGTATACTGAAATTAATTGACAATAAGGAACATGTAACTGGCCTATTCTTGGATTTATCGAAAGCATTTGAAGTAGTTGACCATAAAATCCTCCTTACCAAACTAAATCAATATGGTGTTAGAGGTCTAGCTAATAAATGGATAGAGTCTTACTTAACAAGGCGTAAACAAATAGTAAGCTTGAGACACAAGGATGATGGAACCAAATTACTTAATGAAACATTGTCCAATGAGGGAATTATTGAATTTGGAGTACCCCAGGGATCGGTTTTGGGCCCACTACTCTTTCTTCTATATATCAATGATATAACACAGAACGTTCATTCACATAAGGAAATTTTGTTTGCGGACGATACAACACTCGTAATAAAAGGTGAAACTAAACAGGTCATACAGCAGTCTGCTGACTCCGTTACAGGAGAGTTAACCAAATGGTCACAAGATAATCGCCTCATAATAAACTATAAAAAGACAGTATGTCTAAATTTCCACACTATACAGAATAGGAATCCTGCGATGCCCAATATAACATTAAATGGTCATCAAATAGAAAATAAATCAGAAACAAAGTTTTTAGGACTATGGATACAACAAGACTTGAAATGGAATAAACATATACAATATCTGAATACTAAACTGAACTCGATGTGCTTTGCGTTACGTATTTTGAAAACCTGCACTAGCATGCACACATTAAGAAATACTTATTTTGCTTATTTCCATTCATACTTAAGATATGGGATCATATTTTGGGGTATGTCGCCAGATGTACTAAGCACGTTTAGGATACAAAAGAGAGCGATTAGAATTATGGCAAATGTACACTCTAGAGAATCATGTAGACCTCTGTTTAAAGATTTAAACATTCTCCCACTGCCCTGCATATATATCTTTGAAAGTATTATGTTTTTTAAAAAGAATTTAATGAATAAAGATGTTTTTCTTAAAACAAACAATGATGTTCATAGGCATAACACAAGACAAAATCAAAACATTCATATTTCACACACACACACAAGCATATATCAAAAAGGAACTTTTCACACTGGAGTTAAATTATACAATAAACTACCCCAGTATATAAAACTGGCCCCAAAAATAAAAACCTTTGATAGAATGTTGAAAGCTTATCTGCAGTGCCATTGTTTTTACTCAGTAGTTGAATATTTTAGCGTATAGGAGTGATGGAATCTATAACTATATTTTACTTTTTTAATTTAATTTTAATACCTAGCTGTATGTTGTTGTATTTATAGAATTAAGTTTTCATATTATGATAATAGAGTGAGGTGTAAATAGTTGTGCAATAAGATTGTATCTATTAAGATTTGCTATTATAATAAGTTATAAATAGTTTTAATCTTAGTAATATATACCTGTTAGTTCTTTTATTTTATGCATGTAAATTCTGACGTGTCCTATATCAAAAATGTATTGAATGCATGTATTTGATCAAATGGAATTAATAAAAATCTATCTATCTATCTATCTATCTATCTTCACTGCTGCACCACCATGCCCCCCTACACAGTTCAGCTTGACTGCTGCACCACCATGCTCCCCCTACATAGTTCAGCTTGACTGCTGCACCACCACGCCCCCATACATAGTTCAGCTTGACTGCTGCACCACCATGCCCACCTACATAGTTCAGCTTGACTGCTGCACCACCATGCCCCCCTACACAGTTCAGCTTGACTGCTGCACCACCACGCCCCCATACATAGTTCAGCTTGACTGCTGCACCACCATGCCCACCTACATAGTTCAGCTTGACTGCTGCACCACCATGCCCCCCTACACAGTTCAGCTTGACTGCTGCACCACCACGTCCCCCTACATAGTTCAGCTTGACTGCTGCACCACCACGCCCCCCTACACAGTTCAGCTTGACTGCTGCACCACCATGCCCCCCCACATAGTTCAGCTTGACTGCTGCACCACCATGCTCCCCTACATAGTTCAGCTTGACTGCTGCACCACCATGCCCCCCAACATAGTTCAGCTTGACTGCTGCACCACCATGCCCCCCTACATAGTTCAGCTTGACTGCTGCACCACCATGCCCCCCTACATAGTTCAGCTTGACTGCTGCACCGCCATGCCCCCTACATAGTTCAGCTTGATTGCTGCACCACCACGCCCCCCTACATAGTTCAGCCTGACTGCTGCACCACCATGCCCCCCTACACAGTTCAGCTTGACTGCTGCACCACCATGCCCCCCTACACAGTTCAGCTTGACTGCTGCACCACCATGCCCCCCTACATAGTTCAGCCTGACTGCTGCACCACCATGCCCCCCTACATAGTTCAGCTTGACTGCTGCACCGCCATGCCCCCCTACACAGTTCAGCATGACTGCTGCACCACCATGCTCCCCTACATAGTTCAGCTTGATTGCTGCACCACCACGCCCCCCTACATAGTTCAGCCTGACTGCTGCACCACCATGCCCCCCTAAACGGTTCAGCTTGACTGCTGCACCACCATGCCCCCCTACATAGTTCAGCTTGACTGCTGCACCACCATGCCCCCCTACACAGTTCAGCTTGACTGCTGCACCACCACGCCCCCCTACACAGTTCAGCTTGACTGCTGCACCACCATGCCCCCTACACAGTTCAGCTTGACTGCTGCACCACCATGCCCCCTACACAGTTCAGCTTGACTGCTGCACCACCATGCTCCCCTACACAGTTCAGCTTGACTGCTGCACCACCACGCCCCCCTACATAGTTCAGCTTGACTGCTGCACCACCATGCCCCCCTACACAGTTCAGCTTGACTGCTGCACCACCACGCCCTCCTACACAGTTCAGCTTGACTGCTGCACCACCATGCCCCCCTACATAGTTCAGCTTGACTGCTGCGCCACCACGCCCCCCTACACAGTTCAGCTTGACTGCTGCACCACCATGCCCCCTAAATAGTTCAGCTTGACTGCTGCACCACCATGCCCCCTACACAGTTCAGCTTGACTGCTGCGCCACCACGCCCCCCTACACAGTTCAGCTTGACTGCTGCACCACCATGCCCCCTACATAGTTCAGCTTGATTGCTGCACCACCACGCCCCCCTACATAGTTCAGCTTGACTGCTGCACCACCATGCCCCCCCTACATAGTTCAGCTTGACTGCTGCACCACCATGCCCCCCTACATAGTTCAGCTTGACTGCTGCACCGCCATGCCCCCTACATAGTTCAGCTTGATTGCTGCACCACCACGCCCCCCTACATAGTTCAGCCTGACTGCTGCACCACCATGCCCCCCTACACAGTTCAGCTTGACTGCTGCACCACCACGCCCCCCTACACAGTTCAGCTTGATTGCTGCACCACCACGCCCCCCAACATAGTTCAGCTTGACTGCTGCACCACCATGCCCCCCTACACAGTTCAGCTTGACTGCTGCACCACCATGCCCCCCTACACAGTTCAGCTTGACTGCTGCACCACCACGCCCCCCTACATAGTTCAGCTTGACTGCTGCACCACCATGCCCCCCTACACAGTTCAGCTTGACTGCTGCACCACCATGCCCCCTACACAGTTCAGCTTGACTGCTGCGCCACCACGTCCCCCTACACAGTTCAGCTTGACTGCTGCACCACCATGCCCCCCTACATAGTTCAGCTTGACTGCTGCACCACCATGCCCCCCTACATAGTTCAGCTTGACTGCTGCACCACCATGCCCCCTACACAGTTCAGCTTGACTGCTGCGCCACCACGTCCCCCTACACAGTTCAGCTTGACTGCTGCACCACCATGCCCCCCTACATAGTTCAGCTTGACTGCTGCACCACCATGCCCCCCTACATAGTTCAGCTTGACTGCTGCGCCACCACGTCCCCCTACACAGTTCAGCTTGACTGCTGCACCACCATGCCCCCCTACATAGTTCAGCTTGACTGCTGCACCACCACGCCCCCCTACATAGTTCAGCTTGACTGCTGCACCACCATGCCCCCCTACACAGTTCAGCTTGACTGCTGCACCACCACGCCCCCCTACATAGTTCAGCCTGACTGCTGCACCACCATGCCCCCCTACACAGTTCAGCTTGACTGCTGCACCACCATGCCCCCCTACATAGTTCAGCTTGATTGCTGCACCACTACGCCCCCCTACATAGTTCAGCTTGACTGCTGCACCACCATGCCCCCCTACACAGTTCAGCTTGACTGCTGCACCACCACGTCCCCTACACAGTTCAGCTTGACTGCTGCATCACCACGCCCCCCTACATAGTTCAGCTTGACTGCTGCACCACCATGCTCCCCTACCTAGTTCAGCTTGACTGCTGCACCACCACGCCCCCTACACAGTTCAGCTTGACTGCTGCACCACCATGCCCCCCTACACAGTTCAGCTTGACTGCTGCACCACCATGCCCCCCCCCACATAGTTCAGCTTGACTGCTGCACCACCATGCCCCCCTACGTAGTTCAGCTTGACTGCTGCACCACCATGCCCCCCCACATAGTTCAGCTTGACTGCTGCACCACCATGCCCCCCTACACAGTTCAGCTTGACTGCTGCACCACCACGCCCCCCTACATAGTTCAGCTTGACTGCTGCACCACCATGCCCCCCTACATAGTTCAGCTTGATTGCTGCACCACCACGCCCCCCTACATAGTTCAGCCTGACTGCTGCACCACCACGCCCCCTACATAGTTCAGCTTGACTGCTGCACCACCATGCCCCCATACATAGTTCAGCTTGACTGCTGAGCCACCACGCCCCTACATAGTTCAGCTTGACTGCTGCACCACCATGCCCCCTACATAGTTCAGCTTGACTGCTGCGCCACCATGCCCCTACATAGTTCAGCTTGACTGCTGCACCACCATGCCCCCTACATAGTTCAGCTTGACTGCTGCGCCACCATGCCCCCTACATAGTTCAGCTTGACTGCTGCGCCACCATGCCCCCTACATAGTTCAGCCTGACTGCTGCACCACCATGCCCCCTACATAGTTCAGCTTGACTGCTGCGCCACCATGCCCCTACATAGTTCAGCTTGACTGCTGCACCTCCATGCCCCCTACACAGTTCAGCTTGACTGCTGCGCCACCATGCCCCCTACATAGTTCAGCCTGACTGCTGCACCACCATGCCCCCTACATAGTTCAGCCTGACTGCTGCACCACCATGCCCCTACATAGTTCAGCTTGACTGCTGCACCACCATGCCCCCCTACATAGTTCAGCTTGACTGCTGCACCACCATGCCCCCTACACAGTTCAGCTTGACTGCTGCACCACCACGCCCCCATACATAGTTCAGCTTGACTGCTGCACCACCATGCCCCCTACATAGTTCAGCTTGACTGCTGCGCCACCATGCCCCTACATAGTTCAGCTTGACTGCTGCACCACCACGCCCCCATACATAGTTCAGCTTGACTGCTGCACCACCATGCCCCCTACATAGTTCAGCTTGACTGCTGCACCACCATGCCCCCTACATAGTTCAGCTTGACTGCTGCGCCACCACGCCCCTACATAGTTCAGCTTGACTGCTGCACCACCATGCCCCCATACATAGTTCAGCTTGACTGCTGCACCACCATGCCCCCCTACATAGTTCAGCTTGACTGCTGCACCACCATGTCCCCCTACATAGTTCAGCTTGACTGCTGCACCACCATGCCCCCCTACATAGTTCAGCTTGACTGCTGCACCACCATGCTCCCCAACATAGTTCAGCTTGACTGCTGCACCACCATGCCCCCCTACATAGTTCAGCTTGACTGCTGCGCCACCATGCCCCCCTACATAGTTCAGCTTGACTGATGAGCCACCACGCCCCCCTAAATAGTTCAGATTGACTGCTGCACCACCATGCCCCCCTACACAGTTCAGCTTGACTGCCGCACCACCATGCCCCCCTACACAGTTCAGCTTGACTGCTGCACCACCACGCCCCCCTAAATAGTTCAGCTTGAGTGCTGCACCACCATGCCCCCCTACACTGTTCAGCTTGACTGCTGTACCACCATGCCCCCTACATAGTTCAGCCTGACTGCTGCACCACCATGCCCCCATACATAGTTCAGCTTGACAGCTGCACCACCATGCCCCCTACACAGTTCAGCTTGACTGCTGCACCACCATGCCCCCATACATAGTTCAGCTTGACTGCTGCACCACCATGCCCCCTACACAGTTCAGCTTGACTGCTGCACCACCACGCCCCCATACATAGTTCAGCTTGACTGCTGCACCACCATGCCCCCTTACATAGTTCAGCTTGACTGATGAGCCACCACGCCCCTACATAGTTCAGCTTGACTGCTGCACCACCATGCCCCCTACATAGTTCAGCTTGACTGCTGCGCCACCATGCCCCCTACACAGTTCAGCTTGACTGCTGCACCACCATGCCCCTACATAGTTCAGCTTGACTGTTGCACCACCACGCCCCCATACATAGTTCAGCTTGACTGCTGCGCCACCATGCCCCCATACATAGTTCAGCTTGACTGCTGCACCACCATGCCCCCTACATAGTTCAGCTTGACTGCTGCACCACCACGCCCCCATACATAGTTCAGCTTGACTGCTGCACCACCACGCCCCCTACATAGTTCAGCTTGACTGTTGCACCACCACGCCCCCCTACATAGTTCAGCTTGACTGCTGCACCACCACGCCCACATACATAGTTCAGCTTGACTGCTGCGCCACCATGCTCCCCCACATAGTTCAGCTTGACCGCTGCACCACCATGCCCCCATACATAGTTCAGCTTGACTGCTGTACCACCATGCCCCCCTACATAGTTCAGCTTGACTGCTGCGCCACCATGCCCCCATACATAGTTCAGCTTGACTGCTGCACCACCATGCCCCCATACATAGTTCAGCTTGACTGCTGCACCACCATGCTCCCCCACATAGTTCAGCTTGACTGCTGTACCACCATGCTCCCCTACATAGTTCAGCTTGACTGCTGCACCACCATGCCCCCTACATAGTTCAGCTTGACTGCTGCACCACCATGCCCCCCAACATAGTTCAGCTTGACTGCTGCACCACCATGCCCCCCTACATAGTTCAGCTTGACTGCTGTACCACCATGCCCCCCTACATAGTTCAGCTTGACCGCTGCACCACCATGCCCCCATACATAGTTCAGCTTGACTGCTGCACCACCATGCCCCCATACATAGTTCAGCTTGACTGATGAGCCACCACGCCCCTACATAGTTCAGCTTGACTGCTGCACCACCATGCCCCCTACATAGTTCAGCTTGACTGCTGCGCCACCATGCCCCCCTACACAGTTCAGCTTGACTGCTGCACCACCATGCCCCCATACATAGTTCGGCTTGACTGCTGCGCCACCATGCCCCCCAACATAGTTCAGCTTGACTGCTGCACCACCATGCCCCCCTACATAGTTCAGCTTGACTGCTGAGCCACCACGTCCCCTACATAGTTCAGCTTGACTGCTGCGCCACCATGCCCACATACATATTTCAGCTTGACTGCTGCACCACCATGCCCCCCTACATAGTTCAGCTTGACTGCTGAGCCACCACGTCCCCTACATAGTTCAGCTTGACTGCTGCACCACCATGCCCCCATACATAGTTCGGCTTGACTGCTGCACCACCATGCCCCCCTACATAGTTCAGCTTGACTGCTGAGCCTACACGCTCCCCTACATAGTTCAGCTTGACTGCTGAGCCACCACGTCCCCTACATAGTTCAGCTTGACTGCTGCACCACCATGCCCCCCTACATAGTTCAGCTTGACTGCTGCACCACCATGCCCCCCTACATAGTTCAGCTTGACTGCTGCACCACCATGCCCCCCTACATAGTTCAGCTTGACTGCTGCGCCACCATGCCCCCCCAACATAGTTCAGCTTGACTGCTGCACCACCATGCCCCCCTACATAGTTCAGCTTGACTGCTGAGCCACCACGTCCCCCTACATAGTTCAGCTTGACTGCTGCACCACCATGCCCCCCTACATAGTTCAGCTTGACTGCTGCGCCACCATGCCCCCCTACATAGTTCAGCTTGACTGCTGCACCACCATGCCCCCCTAAATAGTTCAGCTTGACTGCTGCACCACCATGCCCCCCTACATAGTTCAGCTTGACTGCTGCACCACCATGCCCCCCTACATAGTTCAGCTTGACTGCTGCGCCACCACGCCCCCTACATAGTTCAGCTTGACTGCTGCACCACCATGCTCCCCTACACAGTTCAGCTTGACTGCTGCACCACCATGCCCCCCTACATAGTTCAGCTTGACTGCTGCACCACCATGCCCCCCTACATAGTTCAGCTTGACTGCTGCGCCACCACGCCCCCTACATAGTTCAGCTTGACTGCTGAGCCACCACGCCCCCTACACAGTTCAGCTTGACTGCTGCACCACCATGCCCCCCTACATAGTTCAGCTTGACTGCTGCACCACCATGCCCCCCTACATAGTTCAGCTTGACTGCTGCGCCACCACGCCCCCTACATAGTTCAGCTTGACTGCTGAGCCACCACGCCCCCTACACAGTTCAGCTTGACCGCTGCACCACCACGCCCCCCTACATAGTTCAGCTTGACTGCTGCGCCACCACGCCCCCAACATAGTTCAGCTTGACTGCTGCACCACCATGCCCCCCTACACAGTTCAGCTTGACTGCTGAGCCACCACGCCCCCTACATAGTTCAGCTTGACTGCTGCACCACCACGCCCCCTACATAGTTCAGCTTGACTGCTGCACCACCATGCCCCCCTACATAGTTCAGCTTGACTGCTGCACCTCCATGCCCCCCAACATAGTTCAGCTTGACTGCTGCACCACCATGCCCCCCTACATAGTTCAGCTTGACTGCTGCACCACCATGCTCCCCTACATAGTTCAGCTTGACTGCTGCACCTCCATGCCCCCCAACATAGTTCAGCTTGACTGCTGCACCACCATGCCCCCCTACATAGTTCAGCTTGACTGCTGCACCACCATGCCCCCCTACATAGTTCAGCTTGACTGCTGCACCACCATGCCCCCCTACATAGTTCAGCTTGACTGCTGCACCACCATGCCCCCTACATAGTTCAGCTTGACTGCTGCACCACCATGCCCCCCTACACAGTTCAGCTTGACTGCTGCACCACCATGCCCCCCTACATAGTTCAGCTTGACTGCTGCACCACCATGCCCCCCTACATAGTTCAGCTTGACTGCTGCGCCACCACGCCCCCTACATAGTTCAGCTTGACTGCTGCACCACCATGCTCCCCTACACAGTTCAGCTTGACTGCTGCGCCACCACGCCCCCTACATAGTTCAGCTTGACTGCTGCACCACCATGCTCCCCTACACAGTTCAGCTTGACTGCTGCGCCACCACGCCCCCATACATAGTTCAGCTTGACTGCTGCACCACCATGCCCCCCCCACACAGTTCAGCTTGACTGCTGCACCACCATGCCCCCCAACACAGTTCAGCTTGACTGCTGCACCACCATGCTCCCCTACACAGTTCAGCTTGACTGCTGCACCACCATGCCCCCCAACATAGTTCAGCTTGACTGCTGCACCACCATGCCCCCCTACACAGTTCAGCTTGACTGCTGCACCACCATGCCCCCCTACATAGTTCAGCCTGACTGCTGCACCACCATGCCCCCCTACATAGTTCAGCTTGACTGCTGCACCACCATGCCCCCCAACATAGTTCAGCTTGACTGCTGCACCACCATGCCCCCCTACACAGTTCAGCTTGACTGCTGCACCACCATGCCCCCCAACATAGTTCAGCTTGACTGCTGTGCCACCACGTCCCCCTACACAGTTCAGCTTGACTGCTGCACCACCATGCCCCCCTACATAGTTCAGCTTGACTGCTGCACCACCATGCCCCCTTACACAGTTCAGCTTGACTGCTGCACCACCATGCCCCCAACACAGTTCAGCTTGACTGCTGCACCGCCATGCCCCCCTACACAGTTCAGCTTGACTGCTGCACCACCATGCCCCCCTAAATAGTTCAGCTTGACTGCTGCGCCACCATGCCCCCCTAAATAGTTCAGCTTGACTGCTGCACCAACATGCCCCCCAACATAGTTCAGCTTGACTGCTGCACCACCATGCCCCCTACATAGTTCAGCTTGACTGCTGCACCACCACGCCCCCCTACATAGTTCAGCTTGACTGCTGCACCACCATGCCCCCCTACATAGTTCAGCATGACTGCTGCACCACCACGCCCCCCTACATAGTTCAGCTTGACTGCTGCACCACCATGCCCCCCTACATAGTTCAGCTTGACTGCTGCACCACCATGCCCCCCTACATAGTTCAGCTTGACTGCTGCACCTCCATGCCCCCCTACATAGTTCAGCTTGACTGCTGCACCACCATGCCCCCCTACATAGTTCAGCTTGACTGCTGCGCCACCATGCCCCCCCCCCATAGTTCAGCTTGACTGCTGAGCCACCATGCACCCTACATAGTTCAGCTTGACTGCTGCACCACCATGCCCCCCTACATAGTTCAGCTTGACTGCTGCACCACCATGCCCCCCTACATAGTTCAGCTTGACTGCTGCACCACCATGCCCCCCTACATAGTTCAGCTTGACTGCTGCGCCACCATGCCCCCCCACATAGTTCAGCTTGACTGCTGAGCCACCATGCCCCCCTACATAGTTCAGCTTGACTGCTGCACCACCACGCCCCCCTACATAGTTCAGCTTGACTGCTGCGCCACCATGCCCCCCTAAATAGTTCAGCTTGACTGCTGCACCACCATGCCCCCCAACATAGTTCAGCTTGACTGCTGCACCACCATGCCCCCTACATAGTTCAGCTTGACTGCTGCACCACCACGCCCCCCTACATAGTTCAGCTTGACTGCTGCACCACCATGCCCCCCTACATAGTTCAGCTTGACTGCTGCACCACCACGCCCCCCTACATAGTTCAGCTTGACTGCTGCACCACCACGCCCCCTACATAGTTCAGCTTGACTGCTGCACCACCATGCCCCCTACATAGTTCAGCTTGACTGCTGAGCCACCACGTCCCCTACATAGTTCAGCTTGACTGCTGCACCACCATGCCCCCCTACATAGTTCAGCTTGACTGCTGCACCACCATGCCCCCCAACATAGTTCAGCTTGACTGCTGCACCACCATGCCCCCCTAAATAGTTCAGCTTGACTGCTGCACCACCATGCCCCCCAACATAGTTCAGCTTGACTGCTGCACCACCATGCCCCCCAACATAGTTCAGCTTGACTGCTGCACCACCATGCCCTCCTACATAGTTCAGCTTGACTGCTGCACCACCATGCCCCCCAACATAGTTCAGCTTGACTGCTGCACCACCATGCCCCCAACATAGTTCAGCTTGACTGCTGCACCACCACGCCCCCCTAAATAGTTCAGCTTGACTGCTGCACCACCATGCCCCCCAACATAGTTCAGCTTGACTGCTGCACCACCACGCCCCCCTAAATAGTTCAACTTGACTGCTGCACCACCATGCCCCCCAACATAGTTCAGCTTGACTGATGCACCACCACGCCCCCTACATAGTTCAGCTTGACTGCTGCACCACCACGCCCCCCAACATAGTTCAGCTTGACTGCTGCACCACCATGCCCCCTACACAGTTCAGCTTGACTGCTGCACCACCATGCCCCCCTACATAGTTCAGCTTGACTGCTGCACCACCATGCCCCCTACACAGTTCAGCTTGACCGCTGCACCACCATGCCCCCTAAATAGTTCAACTTGACTGCTGCACCACCATGCCCCCCTACATAGTTCAGCTTGACTGCTGCACCACCACGCCCCCCTAAATAGTTCAACTTGACTGCTGCACCACCATGCCCCCCAACATAGTTCAGCTTGACTGCTGCACCACCATGCCCCCCTACACAAGATGGCGTCACAGTGAAAGTGTAGTGAAATAGCAGCTAGTGTAAATATTTGATAAAAGTGGTAAAATATTATAACAGAGGCTTAAAATCTATAAAGTTACTTTCCTTAGATCAAGTGTAATACGGAATATTGATAGTATTTAGAAATTCTTGTTGATAATTTAATAAACTTAAACTAAGTTGTGGGAACGTGTATCCAAAGATTCGGTGACTTCTTCAATCACTGTTTGAACCAAGTAGAGCAGTGGTGCTTTTACGAGACTTCACCCGATTGGAAGATATACGTATTTCACATTCTTCTTTATTGGTAGGTAATTAGATTAATTCTATTAGGTAGTAATAATTAAATTAAATTTAGTGTAATTTGGTGTAAACATCTAGGCTCACTTAGATCTCTAGTATGACGACAGTCAACAGTGTTAGTATCTCGTCAGGTTGTGTAACCGTAACGGATTTATGCTCGTCGTGCAAAATAAAAGTAAAAAATGCAAATAAAATCATCACAAGATCTCAGGTAAAATTGAATGAGGAGAAAAGTGAAACCGATTGTCGTAATGTAGGCCTACCGCTACCGTCATGCGAATGTCATAACCTGAGAAACGAACTGTCCTCAAAAGACGAAATTATAAAGCTGCTAAAGGAAGATATTGCTAAGTTAATGGAAGAGTTGAATAAATTAAAAGGAAACAGAGGGGAAAGCAAGGAAACTTGGTCGACAGTGATTGCTGGTAAGGTAAGATTGAATAAGCCTAGGCCTATAAATGGAGTACATGTAACTGAAATTCCCGTCTCAAATTCATTTGGAGTGCTTGTCGAAGAAAATGATGACTTTCCTCAAGAAGAAAAGAAGAAAGTGATAAAGAGAAAATCCAGGAAGATGCGGATATTTGCGGATAGCCACGGGCGAGATGTAGCAGCAAGCGTTTTGGAGAGAAGCCGAGAAATGGAGGTCACTTCGACAGTGAAGCCAGGAGCTCAGATTGCAGAAGTCACGAACGGGATGATAGGAGAGTGTGCGTCCCTTACTGCAAAGGACTACGCAGTGATCATCGCTGGAGCAAACGACGTCTATAGAAATGAGAGTAAAAAGGTAATCAAAGATTTAAAGGGTACATTGCCATCCATGCAAAAAACAAATGTCATTATTGTAAACATTCCGCAGAGACACGATTTAATTCCCAAGTCATGTGTAAATGTAGAAATAGAGGCTACAAATGGAAAAATTCATAAAATTTGTAAGAGTTTTCCAAATGTCCAAATTGTAGATGTAAGTAAATTAGACAGGAAGTTCCACACTCGGCATGGCCTACACTTAAATAGATTAGGAAAAGAGTATCTTAGTGATGAAATCTGCAAAATTGTAAATTCAAATGGTAAGAATAATTCGACAGTAATATCATTAGAGTGGAAGCAGGGAAACTGGTAGAAGAAGCCAAACGTGAGGTTTGGCATTCACATCTTTTGAAGTCAAATTTAACGGAGTGCAACAATGGTATTTCGGATTTGTCTAGCAACAATAATAATAACAATTATGATAATAATAATGTAAATAAATCACCAACACAAGCTTGCAAAAGTAACAAATTTAAAATTTACCACCAGAATGTCCAGTCTCTTTATAATAAAATTGATTACATAAATCTAATGCTTAAAAATGAACTTAAAGACATCTCAGCACTATGTATTTCAGAACATTGGCTGAAAGAGGAACAACTTGAATTAATTCAATTCCCAGGGTTTATACAAGCTAGTAAATACTCTAGATCTAATATTAGCCATGGTGGTACTTGCATCTTCTTAAGAAATAATTTAGATCATGAACAGATAACAGCTTATGATTATCTAATTATGGAACAGGATTTTGAATTCTCTGCCGTAAAAATTCAGCAGTTTAAGTTAATAATTGTATGCGTATACCGTTCTCCGTCAGGAAAGTTTCCTCTATTTATAGATAAACTAGAATTGTTACTCAATAACATGAGCAAAGTAAATTTCTATATAATAATTTGTGGGGATGTAAATGTGGATTTCTTAAAACTTGATAGAAATTGTGAATTATTAAACCAGTTACTAATTCCTATGGACTGAAACCTACAGTAAATACACCAACAAGAATAACAAAATTTAGTAAAACCACTCCTGATCAAATTTTTATAAATACAGATAAATATCACCATTCAATAGAAGTCTATTGTCCGGGTTTTAGTGACCACCATGGACAAATACTGAGTTTTGAAGTATCCGAAGTAATCAATAATAATGATAATGGAGTAAAATCAAAGTGCAGGTCATTCACTGAAGCAAATGTTACATATTTCAATGACTTATTAAATAAGGAAACATGGTCAGAAATTTATGAACTAGAAAATGTAAATGATAAATTTAATGCATTTAACAGTACCCTAAAACACTATTTTGAAATAGCATTCCCCTTTAAACGAAGAACTGTTCAAAATAACAAAACTAGCAATTGGATAACAACAGGGATTATAAATTCATGTCAAAGAAAGAAATTTCTACACAAATTATATAAACAATACCACACAACACCTGAATTCAATTTATACTACAAAAAATACACTAGCATATTAAATAAGGTAATAAGACTAGCAAAGAAAATGCATAATGATAATTTTATTTCCCAATCATCTAATAAAAACAGGGCTATGTGGTCCGTAATAAAGAAAGAAACTGGAAAATATGCTAAAATACAAAGGAACATTACACTGACCAGAAATAATAAAGTGATTAATAATCCAGAGGAAATAGCAAACACTTTTAATGACTATTTTCTGGAAATTCCGCAAAAATTATTAAATAAATCACAGGTAAATACACTAAATTCTAAAAATAAAATAAATATATGCAGTGATTCTTTATTTATAAATCATGTCACAAGTGAAGAGGTAAGAATAGTTATAAAAGAGCTAAAAAATAAATTCTGTGCTGGCATTGATGGCATCCCTGATGCAATTTTAAAGAAATGTGCAGAAAATATAATAAATCCACTTACGCACTTAATAAACAGTTCAATTCTCTCAGGAACTTACCCGGATATTTTGAAGTTATCAAAAGTAATTCCAGTGCACAAAAACGGTTCAAAAGATGAATTAGATAACTATCATCCTATTACCTTACCAACTGGTATTGCAAAAATTGTGGAAAAAATTATGTATAAGAGACTGATAAGTTTCATAGAAAAAAATAAAATATTATCAAACTCACAACATGGATTTAGAACGGAAAAATCTACACAGACAGCAATTTACGAATGTAGTAATAGTATACTGAAATTAATTGACAATAAGGAACATGTAACTGACCTATTCTTGGATTTATCGAAAGCATTTGATGTAGTTGACCATAAAATCCTCCTTACCAAACTAAATCAATATGGTGTTAGAGGTCTAGCTAATAAATGGATAGAGTCTTACTTAACAAGGCGTAAACAAATAGTAAGCTTGAGACACAAGGATGATGGAACCAAATTACTTAATGAAACATTGTCCAATGAGGGAATTATTGAATTTGGAGTACCCCAGGGATCGGTTTTGGGCCCACTACTCTATCTTCTATATATCAATGATATAACACAGAACGTTCATTCACATAAGGAAATTTTGTTTGCGGACGATACAACACTCGTAATAAAAGGTGAAACTAAACAGGTCATACAGCAGTCTGCTGACTCCGTTACAGGAGAGTTAACCAAATGGTCACAAGATAATCGCCTCATAATAAACTATAAAAAGACAGTATGTCTAAATTTCCACACTATACAGAATAGGAATCCTGCGATGCCCAATATAACATTAAATGGTCATCAAATAGAAAATAAATCAGAAACAAAGTTTTTAGGACTATGGATACAACAAGACTTGAAATGGAATAAACATATACAATATCTGAATACTAAACTGAACTCGATGTGCTTTGCGTTACGTATTTTGAAAACCTGCACTAGCATGCACACATTAAGAAATACTTATTTTGCTTATTTCCATTCATACTTAAGATATGGGATCATATTTTGGGGTATGTCGCCAGATGTACTAAGCACGTTTAGGATACAAAAGAGAGCGATTAGAATTATGGCAAATGTACACTCTAGAGAATCATGTAGACCTCTGTTTAAAGATTTAAACATTCTCCCACTGCCCTGCATATATATCTTTGAAAGTATTATGTTTTTTAAAAAGAATTTAATGAATAAAGATGTTTTTCTTAAAACAAACAATGATGTTCATAGGCATAACACAAGACAAAATCAAAACATTCATATTTCACACACACACACACACAAGCATATATCAAAAAGGAACTTTTCACACTGGAGTTAAATTATACAATAAACTACCCCAGTATATAAAACTGGCCCCAAAAATAAAAACCTTTGATAGAATGTTGAAAGCTTATCTGCAGTGCCATTGTTTTTACTCAGTAGTTGAATATTTTAGCGTATAGGAGTGATGGAATCTATAACTATATTTTACTTTTTTAATTTAATTTTAATACCTAGCTGTATGTTGTTGTATTTATAGAATTAAGTTTTCATATTATGATAATAGAGTGAGGTGTAAATAGTTGTGCAATAAGATTGTATCTATTAAGATTTGCTATTATAATAAGTTATAAATAGTTTTAATCTTAGTAATATATACCTGTTAGTTCTTTTATTTTATGCATGTAAATTCTGACGTGTCCTATATCAAAAATGTATTGAATGCATGTATTTGATCAAATGGAATTAATAAAAATCTATCTATCTATCTATCTATCTATCTTCACTGCTGCACCACCATGCCCCCCTACACAGTTCAGCTTGACTGCTGCACCACCATGCTCCCCCTACATAGTTCAGCTTGACTGCTGCACCACCACGCCCCCATACATAGTTCAGCTTGACTGCTGCACCACCATGCCCACCTACATAGTTCAGCTTGACTGCTGCACCACCATGCCCCCCTACACAGTTCAGCTTGACTGCTGCACCACCACGCCCCCATACATAGCTCAGCTTGACTGCTGCACCACCATGCCCACCTACATAGTTCAGCTTGACTGCTGCACCACCATGCCCCCCTACACAGTTCAGCTTGACTGCTGCACCACCACGTCCCCCTACATAGTTCAGCTTGACTGCTGCACCACCACGCCCCCCTACACAGTTCAGCTTGACTGCTGCACCACCATGCCCCCCCCACATAGTTCAGCTTGACTGCTGCACCACCATGCTCCCCTACATAGTTCAGCTTGACTGCTGCACCACCATGCCCCCCAACATAGTTCAGCTTGACTGCTGCACCACCATGCCCCCCTACATAGTTCAGCTTGACTGCTGCACCACCATGCCCCCCTACATAGTTCAGCTTGACTGCTGCACCGCCATGCCCCCTACATAGTTCAGCTTGATTGCTGCACCACCACGCCCCCCTACATAGTTCAGCCTGACTGCTGCACCACCATGCCCCCCTACACAGTTCAGCTTGACTGCTGCACCACCATGCCCCCCTACACAGTTCAGCTTGACTGCTGCACCACCATGCCCCCCTACATAGTTCAGCCTGACTGCTGCACCACCATGCCCCCCTACATAGTTCAGCTTGACTGCTGCACCGCCATGCCCCCCTACACAGTTCAGCATGACTGCTGCACCACCATGCTCCCCTACATAGTTCAGCTTGATTGCTGCACCACCACGCCCCCCTACATAGTTCAGCCTGACTGCTGCACCACCATGCCCCCCTAAACGGTTCAGCTTGACTGCTGCACCACCATGCCCCCCTACATAGTTCAGCTTGACTGCTGCACCACCATGCCCCCCTACACAGTTCAGCTTGACTGCTGCACCACCACGCCCCCCTACACAGTTCAGCTTGACTGCTGCACCACCATGCCCCCTACACAGTTCAGCTCGACTGCTGCACCACCATGCCCCCTACACAGTTCAGCTTGACTGCTGCACCACCATGCTCCCCTACACAGTTCAGCTTGACTGCTGCACCACCACGCCCCCCTACATAGTTCAGCTTGACTGCTGCACCACCATGCCCCCCTACACAGTTCAGCTTGACTGCTGCACCACCACGCCCTCCTACACAGTTCAGCTTGACTGCTGCACCACCATGCCCCCCTACATAGTTCAGCTTGACTGCTGCGCCACCACGCCCCCCTACACAGTTCAGCTTGACTGCTGCACCACCATGCCCCCTAAATAGTTCAGCTTGACTGCTGCACCACCATGCCCCCTACACAGTTCAGCTTGACTGCTGCGCCACCACGCCCCCCTACACAGTTCAGCTTGACTGCTGCACCACCATGCCCCCTACATAGTTCAGCTTGATTGCTGCACCACCACGCCCCCCTACATAGTTCAGCTTGACTGCTGCACCACCATGCCCCCCCTACATAGTTCAGCTTGACTGCTGCACCACCATGCCCCCCTACATAGTTCAGCTTGACTGCTGCACCGCCATGCCCCCTACATAGTTCAGCTTGATTGCTGCACCACCACGCCCCCCTACATAGTTCAGCCTGACTGCTGCACCACCATGCCCCCCTACACAGTTCAGCTTGACTGCTGCACCACCACGCCCCCCTACACAGTTCAGCTTGATTGCTGCACCACCACGCCCCCCAACATAGTTCAGCTTGACTGCTGCACCACCATGCCCCCCTACACAGTTCAGCTTGACTGCTGCACCACCATGCCCCCCTACACAGTTCAGCTTGACTGCTGCACCACCACGCCCCCCTACATAGTTCAGCTTGACTGCTGCACCACCATGCCCCCCTACACAGTTCAGCTTGACTGCTGCACCACCATGCCCCCTACACAGTTCAGCTTGACTGCTGCGCCACCACGTCCCCCTACACAGTTCAGCTTGACTGCTGCACCACCATGCCCCCCTACATAGTTCAGCTTGACTGCTGCACCACCATGCCCCCCTACATAGTTCAGCTTGACTGCTGCACCACCATGCCCCCTACACAGTTCAGCTTGACTGCTGCGCCACCACGTCCCCCTACACAGTTCAGCTTGACTGCTGCACCACCATGCCCCCCTACATAGTTCAGCTTGACTGCTGCACCACCATGCCCCCCTACATAGTTCAGCTTGACTGCTGCGCCACCACGTCCCCCTACACAGTTCAGCTTGACTGCTGCACCACCATGCCCCCCTACATAGTTCAGCTTGACTGCTGCACCACCACGCCCCCCTACATAGTTCAGCTTGACTGCTGCACCACCATGCCCCCCTACACAGTTCAGCTTGACTGCTGCACCACCACGCCCCCCTACATAGTTCAGCCTGACTGCTGCACCACCATGCCCCCCTACACAGTTCAGCTTGACTGCTGCACCACCATGCCCCCCTACATAGTTCAGCTTGATTGCTGCACCACCACGCCCCCCTACATAGTTCAGCTTGACTGCTGCACCACCATGCCCCCCTACACAGTTCAGCTTGACTGCTGCACCACCACGTCCCCTACACAGTTCAGCTTGACTGCTGCATCACCACGCCCCCCTACATAGTTCAGCTTGACTGCTGCACCACCATGCTCCCCTACCTAGTTCAGCTTGACTGCTGCACCACCACGCCCCCTACACAGTTCAGCTTGACTGCTGCACCACCATGCCCCCCTACACAGTTCAGCTTGACTGCTGCACCACCATGCCCCCCCCACATAGTTCAGCTTGACTGCTGCACCACCATGCCCCCCTACGTAGTTCAGCTTGACTGCTGCACCACCATGCCCCCCCACATAGTTCAGCTTGACTGCTGCACCACCATGCCCCCCTACACAGTTCAGCTTGACTGCTGCACCACCACGCCCCCCTACATAGTTCAGCTTGACTGCTGCACCACCATGCCCCCCTACATAGTTCAGCTTGATTGCTGCACCACCACGCCCCCCTACATAGTTCAGCCTGACTGCTGCACCACCACGCCCCCTACATAGTTCAGCTTGACTGCTGCACCACCATGCCCCCATACATAGTTCAGCTTGACTGCTGAGCCACCACGCCCCTACATAGTTCAGCTTGACTGCTGCACCACCATGCCCCCTACATAGTTCAGCTTGACTGCTGCGCCACCATGCCCCTACATAGTTCAGCTTGACTGCTGCACCACCATGCCCCCTACATAGTTCAGCTTGACTGCTGCGCCACCATGCCCCCTACATAGTTCAGCTTGACTGCTGCGCCACCATGCCCCCTACATAGTTCAGCCTGACTGCTGCACCACCATGCCCCCTACATAGTTCAGCTTGACTGCTGCGCCACCATGCCCCTACATAGTTCAGCTTGACTGCTGCACCTCCATGCCCCCTACACAGTTCAGCTTGACTGCTGCGCCACCATGCCCCCTACATAGTTCAGCCTGACTGCTGCACCACCATGCCCCCTACATAGTTCAGCCTGACTGCTGCACCACCATGCCCCTACATAGTTCAGCTTGACTGCTGCACCACCATGCCCCCCTACATAGTTCAGCTTGACTGCTGCACCACCATGCCCCCTACACAGTTCAGCTTGACTGCTGCACCACCACGCCCCCATACATAGTTCAGCTTGACTGCTGCACCACCATGCCCCCTACATAGTTCAGCTTGACTGCTGCGCCACCATGCCCCTACATAGTTCAGCTTGACTGCTGCACCACCACGCCCCCATACATAGTTCAGCTTGACTGCTGCACCACCATGCCCCCTACATAGTTCAGCTTGACTGCTGCACCACCATGCCCCCTACATAGTTCAGCTTGACTGCTGCGCCACCACGCCCCTACATAGTTCAGCTTGACTGCTGCACCACCATGCCCCCATACATAGTTCAGCTTGACTGCTGCACCACCATGCCCCCCTACATAGTTCAGCTTGACTGCTGCACCACCATGCCCCCCTACATAGTTCAGCTTGACTGCTGCACCACCATGCCCCCCTACATAGTTCAGCTTGACTGCTGCACCACCATGCTCCCCAACATAGTTCAGCTTGACTGCTGCACCACCATGCCCCCCTACATAGTTCAGCTTGACTGCTGCGCCACCATGCCCCCCTACATAGTTCAGCTTGACTGATGAGCCACCACGCCCCCCTAAATAGTTCAGATTGACTGCTGCACCACCATGCCCCCCTACACAGTTCAGCTTGACTGCCGCACCACCATGCCCCCCTACACAGTTCAGCTTGACTGCTGCACCACCACGCCCCCCTAAATAGTTCAGCTTGAGTGCTGCACCACCATGCCCCCCTACACTGTTCAGCTTGACTGCTGTACCACCATGCCCCCTACATAGTTCAGCCTGACTGCTGCACCACCATGCCCCCATACATAGTTCAGCTTGACAGCTGCACCACCATGCCCCCTACACAGTTCAGCTTGACTGCTGCACCACCATGCCCCCATACATAGTTCAGCTTGACTGCTGCACCACCATGCCCCCTACACAGTTCAGCTTGACTGCTGCACCACCACGCCCCCATACATAGTTCAGCTTGACTGCTGCACCACCATGCCCCCTTACATAGTTCAGCTTGACTGATGAGCCACCACGCCCCTACATAGTTCAGCTTGACTGCTGCACCACCATGCCCCCTACATAGTTCAGCTTGACTGCTGCGCCACCATGCCCCCTACACAGTTCAGCTTGACTGCTGCACCACCATGCCCCTACATAGTTCAGCTTGACTGTTGCACCACCACGCCCCCATACATAGTTCAGCTTGACTGCTGCGCCACCATGCCCCCATACATAGTTCAGCTTGACTGCTGCACCACCATGCCCCCTACATAGTTCAGCTTGACTGCTGCACCACCACGCCCCCATACATAGTTCAGCTTGACTGCTGCACCACCACGCCCCCTACATAGTTCAGCTTGACTGTTGCACCACCACGCCCCCCTACATAGTTCAGCTTGACTGCTGCACCACCACGCCCACATACATAGTTCAGCTTGACTGCTGCGCCACCATGCTCCCCCACATAGTTCAGCTTGACCGCTGCACCACCATGCCCCCATACATAGTTCAGCTTGACTGCTGTACCACCATGCCCCCCTACATAGTTCAGCTTGACTGCTGCGCCACCATGCCCCCATACATAGTTCAGCTTGACTGCTGCACCACCATGCCCCCATACATAGTTCAGCTTGACTGCTGCACCACCATGCTCCCCCACATAGTTCAGCTTGACTGCTGTACCACCATGCTCCCCTACATAGTTCAGCTTGACTGCTGCACCACCATGCCCCCTACATAGTTCAGCTTGACTGCTGCACCACCATGCCCCCCAACATAGTTCAGCTTGACTGCTGCACCACCATGCCCCCCTACATAGTTCAGCTTGACTGCTGTACCACCATGCCCCCCTACATAGTTCAGCTTGACCGCTGCACCACCATGCCCCCATACATAGTTCAGCTTGACTGCTGCACCACCATGCCCCCATACATAGTTCAGCTTGACTGATGAGCCACCACGCCCCTACATAGTTCAGCTTGACTGCTGCACCACCATGCCCCCTACATAGTTCAGCTTGACTGCTGCGCCACCATGCCCCCCTACACAGTTCAGCTTGACTGCTGCACCACCATGCCCCCATACATAGTTCGGCTTGACTGCTGCGCCACCATGCCCCCCAACATAGTTCAGCTTGACTGCTGCACCACCATGCCCCCCTACATAGTTCAGCTTGACTGCTGAGCCACCACGTCCCCTACATAGTTCAGCTTGACTGCTGCGCCACCATGCCCACATACATATTTCAGCTTGACTGCTGCACCACCATGCCCCCCTACATAGTTCAGCTTGACTGCTGAGCCACCACGTCCCCTACATAGTTCAGCTTGACTGCTGCACCACCATGCCCCCATACATAGTTCGGCTTGACTGCTGCACCACCATGCCCCCCTACATAGTTCAGCTTGACTGCTGAGCCTACACGCTCCCCTACATAGTTCAGCTTGACTGCTGAGCCACCACGTCCCCTACATAGTTCAGCTTGACTGCTGCACCACCATGCCCCCCTACATAGTTCAGCTTGACTGCTGCACCACCATGCCCCCCTACATAGTTCAGCTTGACTGCTGCACCACCATGCCCCCCTACATAGTTCAGCTTGACTGCTGCGCCACCATGCCCCCCCAACATAGTTCAGCTTGACTGCTGCACCACCATGCCCCCCTACATAGTTCAGCTTGACTGCTGAGCCACCACGTCCCCCTACATAGTTCAGCTTGACTGCTGCACCACCATGCCCCCCTACATAGTTCAGCTTGACTGCTGCGCCACCATGCCCCCCTACATAGTTCAGCTTGACTGCTGCACCACCATGCCCCCCTAAATAGTTCAGCTTGACTGCTGCACCACCATGCCCCCCTACATAGTTCAGCTTGACTGCTGCACCACCATGCCCCCCTACATAGTTCAGCTTGACTGCTGCGCCACCACGCCCCCTACATAGTTCAGCTTGACTGCTGCACCACCATGCTCCCCTACACAGTTCAGCTTGACTGCTGCACCACCATGCCCCCCTACATAGTTCAGCTTGACTGCTGCACCACCATGCCCCCCTACATAGTTCAGCTTGACTGCTGCGCCACCACGCCCCCTACATAGTTCAGCTTGACTGCTGAGCCACCACGCCCCCTACACAGTTCAGCTTGACTGCTGCACCACCATGCCCCCCTACATAGTTCAGCTTGACTGCTGCACCACCATGCCCCCCTACATAGTTCAGCTTGACTGCTGCGCCACCACGCCCCCTACATAGTTCAGCTTGACTGCTGAGCCACCACGCCCCCTACACAGTTCAGCTTGACCGCTGCACCACCACGCCCCCCTACATAGTTCAGCTTGACTGCTGCGCCACCACGCCCCCAACATAGTTCAGCTTGACTGCTGCACCACCATGCCCCCCTACACAGTTCAGCTTGACTGCTGAGCCACCACGCCCCCTACATAGTTCAGCTTGACTGCTGCACCACCACGCCCCCTACATAGTTCAGCTTGACTGCTGCACCACCATGCCCCCCTACATAGTTCAGCTTGACTGCTGCACCTCCATGCCCCCCAACATAGTTCAGCTTGACTGCTGCACCACCATGCCCCCCTACATAGTTCAGCTTGACTGCTGCACCACCATGCTCCCCTACATAGTTCAGCTTGACTGCTGCACCTCCATGCCCCCCAACATAGTTCAGCTTGACTGCTGCACCACCATGCCCCCCTACATAGTTCAGCTTGACTGCTGCACCACCATGCCCCCCTACATAGTTCAGCTTGACTGCTGCACCACCATGCCCCCCTACATAGTTCAGCTTGACTGCTGCACCACCATGCCCCCTACATAGTTCAGCTTGACTGCTGCACCACCATGCCCCCCTACACAGTTCAGCTTGACTGCTGCACCACCATGCCCCCCTACATAGTTCAGCTTGACTGCTGCACCACCATGCCCCCCTACATAGTTCAGCTTGACTGCTGCGCCACCACGCCCCCTACATAGTTCAGCTTGACTGCTGCACCACCATGCTCCCCTACACAGTTCAGCTTGACTGCTGCGCCACCACGCCCCCTACATAGTTCAGCTTGACTGCTGCACCACCATGCTCCCCTACACAGTTCAGCTTGACTGCTGCGCCACCACGCCCCCATACATAGTTCAGCTTGACTGCTGCACCACCATGCCCCCCCCACACAGTTCAGCTTGACTGCTGCACCACCATGCCCCCCAACACAGTTCAGCTTGACTGCTGCACCACCATGCTCCCCTACACAGTTCAGCTTGACTGCTGCACCACCATGCCCCCCAACATAGTTCAGCTTGACTGCTGCACCACCATGCCCCCCTACACAGTTCAGCTTGACTGCTGCACCACCATGCCCCCCTACATAGTTCAGCCTGACTGCTGCACCACCATGCCCCCCTACATAGTTCAGCTTGACTGCTGCACCACCATGCCCCCCAACATAGTTCAGCTTGACTGCTGCACCACCATGCCCCCCTACACAGTTCAGCTTGACTGCTGCACCACCATGCCCCCCAACATAGTTCAGCTTGACTGCTGTGCCACCACGTCCCCCTACACAGTTCAGCTTGACTGCTGCACCACCATGCCCCCCTACATAGTTCAGCTTGACTGCTGCACCACCATGCCCCCTTACACAGTTCAGCTTGACTGCTGCACCACCATGCCCCCAACACAGTTCAGCTTGACTGCTGCACCGCCATGCCCCCCTACACAGTTCAGCTTGACTGCTGCACCACCATGCCCCCCTAAATAGTTCAGCTTGACTGCTGCGCCACCATGCCCCCCTAAATAGTTCAGCTTGACTGCTGCACCAACATGCCCCCCAACATAGTTCAGCTTGACTGCTGCACCACCATGCCCCCTACATAGTTCAGCTTGACTGCTGCACCACCACGCCCCCCTACATAGTTCAGCTTGACTGCTGCACCACCATGCCCCCCTACATAGTTCAGCATGACTGCTGCACCACCACGCCCCCCTACATAGTTCAGCTTGACTGCTGCACCACCATGCCCCCCTACATAGTTCAGCTTGACTGCTGCACCACCATGCCCCCCTACATAGTTCAGCTTGACTGCTGCACCTCCATGCCCCCCTACATAGTTCAGCTTGACTGCTGCACCACCATGCCCCCCTACATAGTTCAGCTTGACTGCTGCGCCACCATGCCCCCCCCCCATAGTTCAGCTTGACTGCTGAGCCACCATGCACCCTACATAGTTCAGCTTGACTGCTGCACCACCATGCCCCCCTACATAGTTCAGCTTGACTGCTGCACCA
Source organism: Meconema thalassinum (assembly GCA_946902985.2). Taxonomy (NCBI): domain Eukaryota; kingdom Metazoa; phylum Arthropoda; class Insecta; order Orthoptera; family Tettigoniidae; genus Meconema; species Meconema thalassinum. The sequence continues at coordinate 535,307,904 of OX336393.1, read as the reverse complement.
CCATGCCCCCCTACATAGTTCAGCTTGACTGCTGCACCACCATGCCCCCCTACATAGTTCAGCTTGACTGCTGCGCCACCATGCCCCCCCACATAGTTCAGCTTGACTGCTGAGCCACCATGCCCCCCTACATAGTTCAGCTTGACTGCTGCACCACCACGCCCCCCTACATAGTTCAGCTTGACTGCTGCGCCACCATGCCCCCCTAAATAGTTCAGCTTGACTGCTGCACCACCATGCCCCCCAACATAGTTCAGCTTGACTGCTGCACCACCATGCCCCCTACATAGTTCAGCTTGACTGCTGCACCACCACGCCCCCCTACATAGTTCAGCTTGACTGCTGCACCACCATGCCCCCCTACATAGTTCAGCTTGACTGCTGCACCACCACGCCCCCCTACATAGTTCAGCTTGACTGCTGCACCACCACGCCCCCTACATAGTTCAGCTTGACTGCTGCACCACCATGCCCCCTACATAGTTCAGCTTGACTGCTGAGCCACCACGTCCCCTACATAGTTCAGCTTGACTGCTGCACCACCATGCCCCCCTACATAGTTCAGCTTGACTGCTGCACCACCATGCCCCCCAACATAGTTCAGCTTGACTGCTGCACCACCATGCCCCCCTAAATAGTTCAGCTTGACTGCTGCACCACCATGCCCCCCAACATAGTTCAGCTTGACTGCTGCACCACCATGCCCCCCAACATAGTTCAGCTTGACTGCTGCACCACCATGCCCTCCTACATAGTTCAGCTTGACTGCTGCACCACCATGCCCCCCAACATAGTTCAGCTTGACTGCTGCACCACCATGCCCCCAACATAGTTCAGCTTGACTGCTGCACCACCACGCCCCCCTAAATAGTTCAGCTTGACTGCTGCACCACCATGCCCCCCAACATAGTTCAGCTTGACTGCTGCACCACCACGCCCCCCTAAATAGTTCAACTTGACTGCTGCACCACCATGCCCCCCAACATAGTTCAGCTTGACTGATGCACCACCACGCCCCCTACATAGTTCAGCTTGACTGCTGCACCACCACGCCCCCCAACATAGTTCAGCTTGACTGCTGCACCACCATGCCCCCTACACAGTTCAGCTTGACTGCTGCACCACCATGCCCCCCTACATAGTTCAGCTTGACTGCTGCACCACCATGCCCCCTACACAGTTCAGCTTGACCGCTGCACCACCATGCCCCCTAAATAGTTCAACTTGACTGCTGCACCACCATGCCCCCCTACATAGTTCAGCTTGACTGCTGCACCACCACGCCCCCCTAAATAGTTCAACTTGACTGCTGCACCACCATGCCCCCCAACATAGTTCAGCTTGACTGCTGCACCACCATGCCCCCCTACACAAGATGGCGTCACAGTGAAAGTGTAGTGAAATAGCAGCTAGTGTAAATATTTGATAAAAGTGGTAAAATATTATAACAGAGGCTTAAAATCTATAAAGTTACTTTCCTTAGATCAAGTGTAATACGGAATATTGATAGTATTTAGAAATTCTTGTTGATAATTTAATAAACTTAAACTAAGTTGTGGGAACGTGTATCCAAAGATTCGGTGACTTCTTCAATCACTGTTTGAACCAAGTAGAGCAGTGGTGCTTTTACGAGACTTCACCCGATTGGAAGATATACGTATTTCACATTCTTCTTTATTGGTAGGTAATTAGATTAATTCTATTAGGTAGTAATAATTAAATTAAATTTAGTGTAATTTGGTGTAAACATCTAGGCTCACTTAGATCTCTAGTATGACGACAGTCAACAGTGTTAGTATCTCGTCAGGTTGTGTAACCGTAACGGATTTATGCTCGTCGTGCAAAATAAAAGTAAAAAATGCAAATAAAATCATCACAAGATCTCAGGTAAAATTGAATGAGGAGAAAAGTGAAACCGATTGTCGTAATGTAGGCCTACCGCTACCGTCATGCGAATGTCATAACCTGAGAAACGAACTGTCCTCAAAAGACGAAATTATAAAGCTGCTAAAGGAAGATATTGCTAAGTTAATGGAAGAGTTGAATAAATTAAAAGGAAACAGAGGGGAAAGCAAGGAAACTTGGTCGACAGTGATTGCTGGTAAGGTAAGATTGAATAAGCCTAGGCCTATAAATGGAGTACATGTAACTGAAATTCCCGTCTCAAATTCATTTGGAGTGCTTGTCGAAGAAAATGATGACTTTCCTCAAGAAGAAAAGAAGAAAGTGATAAAGAGAAAATCCAGGAAGATGCGGATATTTGCGGATAGCCACGGGCGAGATGTAGCAGCAAGCGTTTTGGAGAGAAGCCGAGAAATGGAGGTCACTTCGACAGTGAAGCCAGGAGCTCAGATTGCAGAAGTCACGAACGGGATGATAGGAGAGTGTGCGTCCCTTACTGCAAAGGACTACGCAGTGATCATCGCTGGAGCAAACGACGTCTATAGAAATGAGAGTAAAAAGGTAATCAAAGATTTAAAGGGTACATTGCCATCCATGCAAAAAACAAATGTCATTATTGTAAACATTCCGCAGAGACACGATTTAATTCCCAAGTCATGTGTAAATGTAGAAATAGAGGCTACAAATGGAAAAATTCATAAAATTTGTAAGAGTTTTCCAAATGTCCAAATTGTAGATGTAAGTAAATTAGACAGGAAGTTCCACACTCGGCATGGCCTACACTTAAATAGATTAGGAAAAGAGTATCTTAGTGATGAAATCTGCAAAATTGTAAATTCAAATGGTAAGAATAATTCGACAGTAATATCATTAGAGTGGAAGCAGGGAAACTGGTAGAAGAAGCCAAACGTGAGGTTTGGCATTCACATCTTTTGAAGTCAAATTTAACGGAGTGCAACAATGGTATTTCGGATTTGTCTAGCAACAATAATAATAACAATTATGATAATAATAATGTAAATAAATCACCAACACAAGCTTGCAAAAGTAACAAATTTAAAATTTACCACCAGAATGTCCAGTCTCTTTATAATAAAATTGATTACATAAATCTAATGCTTAAAAATGAACTTAAAGACATCTCAGCACTATGTATTTCAGAACATTGGCTGAAAGAGGAACAACTTGAATTAATTCAATTCCCAGGGTTTATACAAGCTAGTAAATACTCTAGATCTAATATTAGCCATGGTGGTACTTGCATCTTCTTAAGAAATAATTTAGATCATGAACAGATAACAGCTTATGATTATCTAATTATGGAACAGGATTTTGAATTCTCTGCCGTAAAAATTCAGCAGTTTAAGTTAATAATTGTATGCGTATACCGTTCTCCGTCAGGAAAGTTTCCTCTATTTATAGATAAACTAGAATTGTTACTCAATAACATGAGCAAAGTAAATTTCTATATAATAATTTGTGGGGATGTAAATGTGGATTTCTTAAAACTTGATAGAAATTGTGAATTATTAAACCAGTTACTAATTCCTATGGACTGAAACCTACAGTAAATACACCAACAAGAATAACAAAATTTAGTAAAACCACTCCTGATCAAATTTTTATAAATACAGATAAATATCACCATTCAATAGAAGTCTATTGTCCGGGTTTTAGTGACCACCATGGACAAATACTGAGTTTTGAAGTATCCGAAGTAATCAATAATAATGATAATGGAGTAAAATCAAAGTGCAGGTCATTCACTGAAGCAAATGTTACATATTTCAATGACTTATTAAATAAGGAAACATGGTCAGAAATTTATGAACTAGAAAATGTAAATGATAAATTTAATGCATTTAACAGTACCCTAAAACACTATTTTGAAATAGCATTCCCCTTTAAACGAAGAACTGTTCAAAATAACAAAACTAGCAATTGGATAACAACAGGGATTATAAATTCATGTCAAAGAAAGAAATTTCTACACAAATTATATAAACAATACCACACAACACCTGAATTCAATTTATACTACAAAAAATACACTAGCATATTAAATAAGGTAATAAGACTAGCAAAGAAAATGCATAATGATAATTTTATTTCCCAATCATCTAATAAAAACAGGGCTATGTGGTCCGTAATAAAGAAAGAAACTGGAAAATATGCTAAAATACAAAGGAACATTACACTGACCAGAAATAATAAAGTGATTAATAATCCAGAGGAAATAGCAAACACTTTTAATGACTATTTTCTGGAAATTCCGCAAAAATTATTAAATAAATCACAGGTAAATACACTAAATTCTAATAATAAAATAAATATATGCAGTGATTCTTTATTTATAAATCATGTCACAAGTGAAGAGGTAAGAATAGTTATAAAAGAGCTAAAAAATAAATTCTGTGCTGGCATTGATGGCATCCCTGATGCAATTTTAAAGAAATGTGCAGAAAATATAATAAATCCACTTACGCACTTAATAAACAGTTCAATTCTCTCAGGAACTTACCCGGATATTTTGAAGTTATCAAAAGTAATTCCAGTGCACAAAAACGGTTCAAAAGATGAATTAGATAACTATCATCCTATTACCTTACCAACTGGTATTGCAAAAATTGTGGAAAAAATTATGTATAAGAGACTGATAAGTTTCATAGAAAAAAATAAAATATTATCAAACTCACAACATGGATTTAGAACGGAAAAATCTACACAGACAGCAATTTACGAATGTAGTAATAGTATACTGAAATTAATTGACAATAAGGAACATGTAACTGACCTATTCTTGGATTTATCGAAAGCATTTGATGTAGTTGACCATAAAATCCTCCTTACCAAACTAAATCAATATGGTGTTAGAGGTCTAGCTAATAAATGGATAGAGTCTTACTTAACAAGGCGTAAACAAATAGTAAGCTTGAGACACAAGGATGATGGAACCAAATTACTTAATGAAACATTGTCCAATGAGGGAATTATTGAATTTGGAGTACCCCAGGGATCGGTTTTGGGCCCACTACTCTTTCTTCTATATATCAATGATATAACACAGAACGTTCATTCACATAAGGAAATTTTGTTTGCGGACGATACAACACTCGTAATAAAAGGTGAAACTAAACAGGTCATACAGCAGTCTGCTGACTCCGTTACAGGAGAGTTAACCAAATGGTCACAAGATAATCGCCTCATAATAAACTATAAAAAGACAGTATGTCTAAATTTCCACACTATACAGAATAGGAATCCTGCGATGCCCAATATAACATTAAATGGTCATCAAATAGAAAATAAATCAGAAACAAAGTTTTTAGGACTATGGATACAACAAGACTTGAAATGGAATAAACATATACAATATCTGAATACTAAACTGAACTCGATGTGCTTTGCGTTACGTATTTTGAAAACCTGCACTAGCATGCACACATTAAGAAATACTTATTTTGCTTATTTCCATTCATACTTAAGATATGGGATCATATTTTGGGGTATGTCGCCAGATGTACTAAGCACGTTTAGGATACAAAAGAGAGCGATTAGAATTATGGCAAATGTAAACTCGAGAGAATCATGTAGACCTCTGTTTAAAGATTTAAACATTCTCCCACTGCCCTGCATATATATCTTTGAAAGTATTATGTTTTTTAAAAAGAATTTAATGAATAAAGATGTTTTTCTTAAAACAAACAATGATGTTCATAGGCATAACACAAGACAAAATCAAAACATTCATATTTCACACACACACACAAGCATATATCAAAAAGGAACTTTTCACACTGGAGTTAAATTATACAATAAACTACCCCAGTATATAAAACTGGCCCCAAAAATAAAAACCTTTGATAGAATGTTGAAAGCTTATCTGCAGTGCCATTGTTTTTACTCAGTAGTTGAATATTTTAGCGTATAGGAGTGATGGAATCTATAACTATATTTTACTTTTTTAATTTAATTTTAATACCTAGCTGTATGTTGTTGTATTTATAGAATTAAGTTTTCATATTATGATAATAGAGTGAGGTGTAAATAGTTGTGCAGTAAGATTGTATCTATTAAGATTTGCTATTATAATAAGTTATAAATAGTTATAATCTTAGTAATATATACCTGTTAGTTCTTTTATTTTATGCATGTAAATTCTGACGTGTCCTATATCAAAAATGTATTGAATGCATGTATTTGATCAAATGGAATTAATAAAAATCTATCTATCTATCTATCTATCACAGTTCAGCTTGACTGCTGCACCACCATGCCCCCCTACACAGTTCAGCCTGACTGCTGAGCCACCACGCCCCCTACACAGTTCAGCTTGACTGCTGCACCACCACGCCCCCCTACATAGTTCAGCTTGACTGCTGCGCCACCACGCCCCCCTAAATAGTTCAGCTTGACTGCTGCACCACCATGCCCCCCAACATAGTTCAGCTTGACTGCTGCACCACCACGTCCCCCTAAATAGTTCAACTTGACTGCTGCACCACCATGCCCCCCAACATAGTTCAGCTTGACTGCTGCACCACCATGCCCCCCAACATAGTTCAGCTTGACTGCTGCACCACCATGCCCCCTACACAGTTCAGCTTGACTGCTGCGCCACCACGCCCCATACATAGTTCAGCTTGACTGCTGCACCACCACGCCCCCCTAAATAGTTCAACTTGACTGCTGCACCACCATGCCCCCCCACATAGTTCAGCTTGACTGCTGCACCACCATGCCCCCCAACATAGTTCAGCTTGACTGCTGCACCACCATGCCCCCTACACAGTTCAGCTTGACTGCTGCACCACCATGCCCCCCAACATAGTTCAGCTTGACTGCTGCACCACCATGCCCCCCTACATAGTTCAGCTTGACTGCTGAGCCACCATGCCCCCATACATAGTTCAGCTTGACTGCTGCACCACCATGCCCCCCAACATAGTTCAGCTTGACTGCTGCACCACCATGCCCCCAACATAGTTCAGCTTGACCGCTACACCACCATGCCCCCCTACATAGTTCAGCTTGACTGCTGCGCCACCATGCCCCCCAACATAGTTCAGCTTGACTGCTGCACCACCACGCCCCCCAACATAGTTCAGCTTGACTGCTGCACCACCATGCTCCCCAACATAGTTCAGCTTGACTGCTGAGTCACCACGTCCCCTACACAGTTCAGCTTGACTGCTGCACCACCATGCCCCCCTACATAGTTCAGCTTGACTGCTGCACCACCATGCCCCCCTACATAGTTCAGCTTGACTGCTGCACCACCATGCCCCCCTACATAGTTCAGCTTGACTGCTGTACCACTATGCCCCCCTACATAGTTCAGCTTGACTGCTGCACCACCATGCCCCCCTACATAGTTCATCTTGACTGCTGCACCACCATGCCCCCCTACATAGTTCAGCTTGACCGCTGAACCACCATGCCCCCCTACACAGTTCAGCTTGACTGCTGCACCACCTTGCCCCCCTACATAGTTCAGCTTGACTGCTGCACCACCATGCCCCCCTGACCGGTTCAGCTTGACTGCTGCACCACCACGCCACCTACATAGTTCAGCTCGACTGCTGCACCACCATGCCCCCTACACAGTTCAGCCTGTATGCCGCGCCACCATGCCCCCTACATAGTTCAGCTTGACTGCTGCGCCACCATGCCCCCCTACACAGTTCAGCTTGACTGCTGCACCACCATGCCCCCCTACACAGTTCAGCTTGACTGCTGCACCACCATGCCCCCCTGACCGGTTCAGCTTGACTGCTGCACCACCACGCCACCTACATAGTTCAGCTTGACTGCTGCACCACCACGCCACCTACATAGTTCAGCTTGACTGCTGCACCACCATGCCCCCCTACACAGTTCAGCCTGTATGCCGCGCCACCATGCCCCCTACATAGTTCAGCTTGACTGCTGCGCCACCATGCCCCCCTACACAGTTCAGCTTGACTGCTGCACCACCATGCCCCCCTACACAGTTCAGCTTGACTGCTGCACCACCATGCCCCCCTGACCGGTTCAGCTTGACTGCTGCACCACCACGCCACCTACATAGTTCAGCTTGACTGCTGCACCACCACGCCACCTACATAGTTCAGCTTGACTGCTGCACCACCACGCCACCTACATAGTTCAGCTTGACTGCTGCACCACCACGCCACCTACATAGTTCAGCTTGACTGCTGCACCACCATGCCCCCCTACACAGTTCAGCCTGTATGCCACGCCACCATGCCCCCTACATAGTTCAGCTTGACTGCTGCACCACCATGCCCCCCTACACAGTTCAGCCTGTATGCTGCACCACCATGCCCCCCTACACAGTTCAGCTTGACTGCTGCACCACCATGCCCCCCTACACAGTTCAGCTTGACTGCTGCACCACCACGCCCCCTACACAGTTCAGCCTGTATGCCGCGCCACCATGCCCCCTACATAGTTCAGCTTGACTGCTGCACCACCATGCCCCCCTACACAGTTCAGCCTGTATGCTGCACCACCATGCCCCCCTACACAGTTCAGCTTGACTGCTGCACCACCACGCCCCTCTACATAGTTCAGCTTGACTGCTGCACCACCATGCCCCCCTACACAGTTCAGCCTGTATGCCGCGCCACCATGCCCCCTACATAGTTCAGCTTGACTGCTGCACCACCATGCCCCCCTACACAGTTCAGCCTGTATGCTGCACCACCATGCCCCCCTACACAGTTCAGCTTGACTGCTGCACCACCATGCCCCCCTACACAGTTCAGCTTGACTGCTGCGCCACCACGCCCCCTACACAGTTCAACTTGACTGCTGCACCACCACGCCCCTCTACATAGTTCAGCATGTGCCATATTAAGTAATTATCAGGGGCCATATTTTTTGGTAATAGCGAAACGCACGAAATTTTTTCATACCTTGTTTCTTGCCTATATATGACCTTGTAGGTACTTAAAGTAGTGTATTTTAGCAAAATGAACTCGCGAAATATCACAAAATCTGATGTATTGCACGAATTGCACAAATAATCACAAAATATACTCCACTTGGCACGAAAATGCTAAATAGTATCGAAAAAGCTCTCCAATACACGTTTAAATACTCTGAGGCATTGACCGTCGTGGTTTCCTTCTGATTTGATTGATAGTGCTGCATATTCTCTACACAAAAGCCCACAACGCCGGAAGTATGTGTATTCAGTTCCGCGATCTCTATGGCTATCGATGAAAGTCGATATCCGCTATCGATTACATCAAATGGCGTTGTGGTCGTAGATACATCAGAGCGAGTTTGTGACTGATAAAACTATCGACAAACATCCAGCATTTAAGTATAAAAATGCCGAAAATTAAAGTCACAACCGTTTTCTCGAGGGCCGTGGAATACAACAGTGAGGGGTTCTATGTATTTGACGCTGCAGGAAAGATTCTAATGTGTAAATACTCCAATGTTCGTATTCAGTGGGAGCGAAATGACACATGCAGAGATTCAGCAACGCATAATAAGAGAAAGAAGGAAATGAACAAATAACATTCGGCGATACTTAACCCCCTTATCACCCCATACTACAATGGAGAGTTCACAAGAAACATTGATCATTATGACAATTCATTTCGCTAAATACCCACCGAAATGGCGTCAGTTTTAACACCGAAATCTACGGTTTTATTTCATCAAAAAATAAGGCTCTTAGTAATTATGTATTTTTTTTCTTGCTTATTCAACAATTGCTATTTTGTCAGGAGCATTGTTACCAACATATGGGGGGGATCAGACCCGGCAAGTGGGGCTGTAGCCTCAGGGCCCAGGGCCCGACGCGTTAGAGTGAACAACTTTATTTAATTTGATTCAAAACTATTATAGAATGTTCTGATATGACTCTATTTGAGGTAGACACAGCCAGTAGGCTACCCAAAACATTTCATAGATAACATTTTACAAATAACCATTGTGTTTTTGTTTTTCTTCTGGGGAAATAAGTTAGCAATGTTGCCACAGTTGGCCATTTAATTTATAAGGTGCTCTTTGTGGAGCATAAAGCTTCTAATTCAATCTCAGAAAAAATTGACTCTTTTCTTCATACATTTTGAAAGATGTAGCCTATGGCTTATTCTTGTGTGCCTCATCATGTTCAGATACAACAAAAATTGAATATTTAATGCACAGTGATCAAAATCTTGATGTAAAGAACAACTAAAATTGAGAATGGAGAGTGGCTGAGTACCGGTATTTGAGTAATTTGCAAGCTTATTATAGTAGACCGACCGTTTACAGGTTGAATACAAATGGAGAGGCCTTGATTGCTCTCTACGGCCCTGTGTGGGGTACAAAATACTCCTTGTGATTGGGAAAAAGCATTATTTGGCAAAGCAATTAGTTTGGATAAAGATTATATTGATGAATAGTAGGGCTACCGTATGTGGGGGGTTGGCAATGTTCTGTTTGTCCCATAATTCACGAGTATAATGGTAGATATAACTGGAATTTTACAACCATATACCATATAAGTAGTGACAAAAAAGATATGCTGGGCGCGTTATAGACAGTGGAGGAGAAAATATCTATTACCGGTACCACATTATTTCCACAATTATTATTTATCATTACAAAAGGCATTTCGGCTAATTTCCATAGTTCGTAGAAGGTTCACCGCTTCTTTACATTTACTCTACAAGTTTGGTGACTTGGAATGGAATATTGGTTGACATTATGTACGATGCAAAAATAGTTCAAGAACACTTCAGTGAGAAAAGTTTGAAAATCCCTATTAGCCTACTATGTTTCATTCATTGTGCAGAGATAGGCCTGTAAGTAGGAAAAAAACTAAGAAACTTGGACTATTCTCTTTCTGAAGTACATAAAGTATGATAAGCTACTAACCTGAGTTACTGTAGTTGTCACATGCCTCGGTCGTGTGCCCGACTCGATACATGGAACATACCTCGATCTCATGTCACATTCTCTTATTGGAACTATATTAATGTATCCTCCATGGATAACACCTATTGCAAAGGATTTTCCATTTTTACCAACTTTTTGTACAGCTAAATTGTTAGGAACAGCAGATGCAGTAGTTACCAACAATATTCTATCTGACTTGTGATACATAATGTATTCATCTGAAACACAACAGCAAATATGTTATAACACACAATAATTCATTGTTTTTATGTCACATTCCAAAATATACTTGACAATTAAAAACTTATTAGGTCTATCAAATTAGTTTTTCTAAAAGCATTAACTTTAAATGAAAGTGTAATACATACCAACACCCTATAGTCTGGCACGCTGTTATAGGTAATATCCCATAGAGTTCAATTCCACCCAGAAGACTTGAATGTTTACCCACGTTGTATCTTATATTATGCCACCGTGGTTGTCATGGCAACCCACTCCTTTTTCGTTCTTGATTGGATATCGATTTTTGTCACCAACTATAAAACACTGAATCAATCAGGAATATTTCAATGGGCATTTAAACAGCACTTAACATTGCTAATTATTTAATCATCATTAATTCGATAGTGGGTTAAGTGGACCAAATTAGTAAATTTTTCTCGGCGACTTTTTTCTTTTCTTCTTTTCCGTACGTTATGTACTGGGCATAGCACGCTGGAAAATTACCCAGTCACAGCACTAATGTGAATTAAACATATAACGTGAAGAATAGGTTAATTGGCAACTCAAACTAACACTTGGGGCGCTGCGGTCGGTCTGGATAAGTAGGGTAAAAATAGTCAATAATTCGCGTTTGATATGGAACACGTTTTATTTTTCGGTTATAATTAGTAAATGTGGTCCCTAAAATAATGACAGTGTTATTTTTAAGTGTATATATATATGTATAACTGTGCGACACACGTCATCTAATTTGTGTGTTCCACTGGCTTTTATGTGTCAATTGCATATTATCAAGCATCGGTTGTCTGCTGGTATTTGTTTTTGGTCAGTTCGAGTCATGGCGTTGTTACGTTTAAAAGCTATATTTGAGTTTCCTCACACTACCATAGACTCTAGAAATTATTTGCTGCTTGGTAGGGCGAAGTGAAGAGTTTAACTTGTATTAAAACTCGGGGGAGACAGGAATTGCTTGATTTGGATGGTTAGCAGGTGGGTTTGGTGTTCAATATCGGACTGGTAGCAGGTTCTCACAGAGTAGATATTTACCCTGCGGAGTCAAATTAAGCCTATATGACTCGTACTGGAATGGCTCGGATATCGCAGAGCGAGGTGAAGGCGATTGATAGGGTTATTGGAAATGAACTAGGGAGCGGAGAAGGCTACCTGACTGATGAAGCTTGGTTGTCCTCCGCTGGTGTAGGCTAGGCTCGGCGAGACTGTGCTTGGCTGTCTAGGTGCGGCTTGGCTCGGCGTAACAGTGAACAACCCGTCCTATCGTCAGTGAGTGTAGTGGTGAGTGGTCCAACCCGCTCCTGATGCCCGTATTTATTTGGTATCGTCACCTTTGGGCTATTGCTATTTGCATCTTTTGGAAAGTGATGAAAACATTTATCCGCAGCCCTCTTATACATCGACTTACAGCCGTAAACTGAGCAATATACGTTGCTTTTACTCATTTTGCACTCTATAAACGAGTAAAACTTATTACTTATGTATAAAGACACGAAGAATTTACCACGATCTGCTTACCAATACAAGAAACCATATACAAACAGTCACCACGTGACAAAAGTACCCTACTTGGTAAGTTTCTAATTTTTACCGCTAGATGTCATATCAGATATGCCATATTTAGGTAGTAATAATTTAAATAAATTTAGTGTAATTTGGTATAAACATCTAGGCTAACTTAGATCTCAAGTATGTCGTCAGTTAACAGTGTTAGTGCCTCGTCACGTAGTGTAACCGTTACTGATTTATGCTCGTCGTGCAAAATAAAAGTAAAAAATGCAAATAAAATAATCACAAGATCTCAGGTAAAATTGAGTAAAGAGAAAAGTGAAACCGATTGTCGTAATGTAGACCTACCGGTACTGTCATGCGAAACGAACTGTCCTCAAAAGATGAAATTATAAAGCTGCTAAAGGAAGATATTGTTAAGTTAATGGTAGAGTATAATAAATTAAAAGGAAACAGAGAGAAAAGCAAGGAAACTTGGTCGACAGTGGTTGCCGGTAGTGTAAGATTGAATAAGCTTAGGCCAGTACATGTAACTGATATTCCCGTCTCAAATTGATTTGGAGCTCCCGTCGAAGAAAATGATGACTTTCATCAAGAAGAAAAGAAGAAAGTGATAAAGAAAAAATCCAGGAAGATGCGGATATTTGCGGATAGTCACGGGCGAGATGTAGCAGCAACCGTATTGGAGAGGAGCGGAGAAATGGAGGTCACTTCGACAGTAAAGCCAGGAGCACAAATTGCAGCGGTCACGAACGGGATGGTAGGCGAGTGTGCGAACCTCGCTTCAAAGGACTATGCAGTAACCATCGCTGGAGCAAACGACGTTTATAGAAACGAGAGTAAAAAGGTAATCAAAGATGTAAAGGGTACATTGCCATCAATGCATAACACAAATGTCATTATTGTAAACATTCCGCAGAGATACGATTTAATTCCCAAATCATGTGTAAATGTAGAAATAGAGGCTACAAATGGAATAATTCTTACAATTTGAAAAAGTTTTCCAAATGTCCAAATTATAGATGTAAGTAAATTAGACAGGAAGTTACACACTCGACATGGCCTACACTTAAATAGGTTAGGAAAAGAGTATCTTAGTGATGAAATCTGCAAAATTGTAAATTCAAATGGTAAGAATAGTTCAACAGTAATATCTTTAGAGTGGAAGCAGGGAAACATGTAAAAGAAACCAAACGTGAGCTTTGGCATTCAGATCATTCGATGTCAAATTTAACTGAGTGCAACAATGGTATTTCGGATTTGTCTAGCTACAATAATAATAACAATTATGATGATACTAATAATAATGTAAATAATTCACCAACACAAGCTGCAAAAGTAACAAATTTAAAATTTACCACCAGAATGTTCAGTCTCCCTATAATAAAATTGATTACATGAATATAATGCTTAAAAATGAACTTAAAGACATCTCAGCACTATGTATTTCAGAACATTGGCTGAAAGAGGAACAACTCGAATTAATTCAATTCCCAGGGTTTATACAAGCTAGTAAATACTCTAGATCTAATATCAGCCTTGGTGGTACTTGTATCTTCTTAAGAAATAATTTAGATCATGAACAGTTAACAGCTTATGATTATCTAATTATGGAACAGGATTTTGAATTATCTGCCGTAAAAACAGCAGTTTAAGTTAATAATTGTATGCGTATACCGTTATCCGTCAGGAAAGTTTCCTTTATTTATAGATAAATTAAAATTGTTACTCAATAACATGAACAATGTAAATTTCGATATAATAATTTGTGGGGATGTAAATGTGGATTTCTTAAAATTTGATAGAAATTGTGAATTATTAACACAGTTACTAATTTCCTATGGACTGAAACCTACAGTAAATACCCCAAAAAGAATAACAAAATTTAGTAAAACCAACCATGATCAATTTTTTTAAATACAGATAAATATCACCATTCAATAGAAGTCTATTGTCCGGGTTTCAGTGACCACCATGGACAAATACTGAGTTTTGAAGTACCCGAAACAATCAATAATAGTGATAATGGAATAAAATCAAAGTGCAGATCATTCACTGAAACAAATGTTACATATTTCAATGACTTATTAAATAAGGAAACAGGGTCAGAAATGTATAAACTAGAAAATGTAAATGATAAATTTAATGCATTTAACAGTACCCTAAAACACTATTTTGAAACAGCGTTCCCATTTAGACAAAGAACTATTCAAAATAACAAAACTAGCTATTGGATAACAACAGGGATTATAAATTCATGCCAAAGAGAGAAATTTCTACACAAATTATATAAACAATACCACACTACACCTGAATTCAATTTATACTACAAAAATACACTAGCATATTAAATAAGGTAATAAGACTAGCAAAGAAAATGCGTAATGATAATTTTATTTCCCAATCATCTAATAAAACAGGGCTATGTGGTCCGTGATAAAGAAAGAAACTGGAAAATCTGCTAAAATACAAAGGAACATTACACTGACCAGAAATAATAAAGTGATTAATAATCCAGAGTAAATAGCAAACACTTTTAATGACTATTTTCTGGAAATTTCACAAAAATTATTAAATAAATCACAGGTAAATACACTAAATTCTAATAATAAAATAAATATATGTAGTGATTCTTTATTTATAAATCATGTCACAAGTGAAGAGGTAAGATTAGTTATAAAAGAGCTAAAAATAAATTCTGTGCTGGCATTGATGGCATCCCTGATATAATTTTAAAGAAATGTGCTGAAAATATAATAATTCCACTTACACACTTAATAAACAGTTCAATTCTCTCAGGAACTTACCCGGATACTTTGAAGTAATCAAAAGTAATTATTCCAGTGCACAAAAACAATTCAAAAGATGAATTAGATAACTATCGTCCTATTACATTACCTACTGGTATTGCAAAAAAATTGGAAAAAATCTTGTATAAGAGACTGATAAGTTTTATAGAAAAAAATAAAATATTATCAAACTCACAACATGGATACAGAACGGAAAGATCTTCACAGACAGCAATTTATGAATGTATTAATAGTATAATGAAATTAATTGATAATAAGGAACATGTAACTGGCCTATTCTTGGATTTATCGAAAGCATTTGATGTTGTTGACCATAAAATCCGCCTTACAAAACTAAATCAATATGGTATTAGAGGTCTAGCTAATAAATGGATAGTCTCTTACTTAACAAGGCGTAAACAAATAGTAAGCTTGAGACACAAGGATGATGGAACCAAATTACTTAATGAAACATTGTCCAATGAGGGAATTATTAAATTGGAGTACCCCAGGGATCGGTTTTGGGCCCACTACTCTTTCTTCTATATATCAATGATATAACACAGAACGTTCATTCACATAAGGAAATTTTGTTTGCGGACGATACAACACTCGTAATAAAAGGTGAAACTAAACAGGTCATACAGCAGTCTGCTGACTCCGTTACAGGAGAGTTAACCAAATGGTCACAAGATAATCGCCTCATAATAAACTAATGTCTAAATTTCCACACTATACAGAATAGGTATCCTGCGAAGCCCAATATAACATTAAATGGTCAGCAAATAGAAAATAAATCAGAAACAAAGTTTTTAGGACTATGGATACAACATGACTTGAAATGGAATAAACATATACAATATCTGAATACTAAACTGAACTCGATGTGCTTTGCGTTACGTATTTTGAAAATTTGTACAAGCATGTACACATTAAGAAATACTTATTTTGCTTATTTCCATTCATACTTAAGATATGGGGTCATATTTTGTGGTATTTCGCCAGATGTACTAAGCACGTATAGGATACAAGAGAGGACGATTAGTATTATGGCAAATGAAAACACTAGAGAATCATGCAGACCTCTGTTTAAAGATTTAAACATTCTCCCACTGGCCTGCATATATATCTTTGAAAGTATTATGTTTTTAAAAAAAGAATTTAATGAATAAGGATGTTTTTCTTAAAACAAACAGTGATGTTCATAGGCATAACACAAGACAAAATCAAAACATTCATATTTCACACACACAAGCATATATCAAAAAGGAACTTATCACACAGGAGTTAAATTATACAATAAACTACCCCAGTATATAAAACTTGCCCCAAAAATAAAAACCTTTGATAGAATGTTGAAAGCTTATCTGCAGTGCCATTGTTTTTACACTGTAGTTGAATAGCTTAGTGTATAGGAGCGATGAAATCTATAATTCTATTTTACTTTTCTATTTCAATTGTAATGCCTAGCTGTAAGTTGTTGTATTTATAGAATTAAGTTTTCATATTATGATAATAGAGTAATGTGTAAATAGTTGTCCAATAAGATTGTATCTCTTAAGATCTGTTATTATAATAAGTTATAAATAGTTATAGTATTAGTATTATATACCTATTACTACTTTTATTTTATAGATGTAAATTCTGACGTGTCCTATATCAAAAATGTATTGTATACATGTATTTGATCAAATGGAATTAATAAAATCTATATATCTGTATATCTACGCTTTGAACGAAAGCCTACAGGAGAGAAAGTAAAAACACAGACAAGGACACATGAAGGTTCACACTAAGCGACATACCTTAGTGACTTACTACATTGGCACAGGACATGACAGCGTCACACATAAGGGTATGGAAATTAAAACTTTAGGTGACAGTCATGAAGAAATCTAAGGCATTAAGAACTGAGGAAATGGGAGAATGAAGTAGAACAGATATGTTTAGAGGGAGTGGGAAACGTAACGAACTAAAGTGTGTAGAAAGGGGGTACGTTGAGTGTCGTAAGTGGGGCATTGGAAAATTAAATGATTAATGGTACCGATTGCCATAGAACAGCCGCAGAGATCCGAAGGACGAAGCTTACAGCGGGCCATATATAGGCTACCGGTGTTAAGGCATGATTAAATCTTAAACGGAGAATCGTGATAATATGACGTCTAGTGTAAGATCCATTATAAAATAATGGGTATCTTGGGATGTTCGGTTAAAAGTATTTCCTATTCAGCCAGCACATCTTATAACAACTTACCTCCTAAACTGAGACAAATTGTACTCTTAAACAAATTCGAAAAGGAAGCACGCAGGAACTTCCTGAAACAATATGTTGAAGAATATAGATGAACCCATAAAGACTGAATAAATGATCCTACCACCTTAGTATATTCTAGTATAAGTTACTAAGCCATATTTGTAAAGGGCTGTCCCCCCTTGAGCTACCAGCTCACTGGGACTTTCTGTACCCTATAAATAAACAAATAAATAAATAAATCCGATAATAACTCTTGGCTTTCGTGCGTGTATATTCTTGCCATTGTTGTAACCAAATATTAAGTACCGTAATTGGAGTAGCCACATTCGTCAATGTATCGTGACCTGTGGCTGCTTCTTTTGCTGCTTTGTCAACACATTCGTTCCGAGATAGGTTGGAATGTCCCGGTATCCATGATAAAACTATCCGGTAGCCCAAATTAGATAATTCATACGTTAAATTTGTGATATTAAATACAAACCAATTATTCGAAGTGATCTAAAGCCTGTAGAACACTTTGGGAATCGGAGAGAATGAGGGACTTAGTTATGTTACTCCTTTTGGTATAAATAAGCGCTTGGCGAATAGCAAATGCTCCGCGGCAATTTAAATGAGGAGAGATATTATATAGAGGGGATGTAAAATTCAGCTCCCATATTTGAGGGAGAGGAAAATTTGGACCCATCTGTGTAAATTGTTGTATATTGTTGATGATTTACTTCGATATTGTAGACATATTTGCGGGCAATGGAGGGAGTAAGACGGGGAAATGTTGAACAACATCTGGTTGGAACAGTAACATCGAGAACGGGGCATTACAACAAAGGGGTTTTCGTGTTTGAAGAATATTAGGTCGAACACTTGAAAGCTCAGTATAGGACAGGAGAATAGAGGGGGAGAATAACGTTTTAATAAACTTTGCTGATGCTATTCAGAGAGAATTTGTAGTTTTGGAAGGAGGGGTGATGCTATGAGATACCGTGAAGAGAGATAACGTCACCTGATATGGAGAGGTTGATCTGAAGCCTCGACGAGAAGAGCCTGTGTGGGGGTGGAAGAAAGTGCCCCTAGGACAATTCTTAGGGCAGAGTATTGTAGCTTATCTAATACACAGAGACGCGTTTTGGGTATGACGTCATAATAATGACTACTATAATCTAGTACCGAACGAATCATATTTCGGTAGAAGAGCAATAATATCTGTGGGTCGGCTGCCCAATTACGACGAGTTAAGGAACGTAATATATTTAATTTCTGAGACACATGAGAGGTTAAGTGATGGATTTGAGGCGACCAGGTTAACTTATCGTCTATAATGAGACCCAAATATTTTGTTTGGTGGACAAGGGGAATGATACCTTGATTATAAGTGTTCGGCGACCGGTCACACACACGTTTATGTGTGAAGAGCAGTGCAGATTTTTTTTTGAGGAATGGTATCGAGACCATTTGAAAACAACCAGGAATGTAATATCGTAAGAGCATGAGACATGGACTGACGACACGTATTTACGTCAGAATTTGAACAGTATACAAGTATATCATCAGCGTATTGTATTAGGCGGACATGAGGAAGTAAAAGTCGTTCAATCTCACTTGTGTATATTAGGTATAGGATTCCACATAAGATATCACCCTGTGGCAGACCAGATGACGAATACCTGTAATTTAGCACAGCTGGAAAGGTAGAAAGTGTGATATGTGGTCGCCGTAAAAATGCCGAGATGATTTTAATAAATATGAGTGGAAATTGTCTTTGGTGGAGTTTTTGCAGTAATAAGACGGTATTCACATTATCATAAGCACCTTTAATATCTAAAAAAGACTGCTAAAGTGGAGTGTTTACGGCAAAAGGACAAAATTACATCAAGGAGAAAAATATTCAAGGCGTCAGTAGGAGATTTACGTTTAGCAAAGGCGTATTGAGTTTTCGGAACCAAATCATGATATTCTAAAGTCCATACCAATCGTGTCAGCAAAATCCGTTGGAAAGTCTTCCGAATACAGGACCCAAGATGTATGCCACGATAGCTAGCTGCTAAATCTTGATTTTTTCCAGGTTTTAAAATAGGCAGTAATAAAAACTCATTCCAATCTTCTGGTACACTGCCGGAACATAAGACGGAATTAAAACATCTAATAGAACCTTGTGAGCATTATTGGGGAGACTATTAATGACGTGGTAGGATATATAATCTGGTTCCTGGGTAGTAGATTTTTTATGTACTAAGGCTAGTTGAAATTCGGAAAAAGTTATCGGTTGCAAAAGGCATGAAAACATAGGGTTGTGTTCCTGGGAGGGAAAGGTAATATCCTGTTCCACAAAAGCAGGAGTCATATTGCGATAAAAACATAAAAAATTGCCATAATTCAAACGGTGTGGACTTGGACGTAAGTGGCGGCGAGATAAGGTTTCAATCACAGTCCATATATGAGTAATTGGCGTCTGATGGTGAATAGTAGAGACGTATTCTCGCCAAGCTGCTCTTCGTTTGTCATTAAAGGATTATTGGCACTTGGCAACAAACTTTTTATAATTTTGGTAAGTATACGGGGTATTAGTCTATATGTTCGGAAAAGTCTTAATAAATGTTTCCGCCTCTTAACCAATCGCGTGAGTTCATCGTCCCACCAGGGTAGCAAGGACCGCCTCTTACTAAGGGTGCATGAACTGGGAATTAGAGAATGATAGGAGTCAAAATATTGAGTAATGGAGGTAAGGAGCAAATCATAAGAGGCGCGAAGCGGGGGTGCAGTATGGCAAAAAAAAACTGTTGGATATATTCTGAAAATAGAGATGAATCAAAACGTTTGAAACTTCGGGTACAAAAAGGAGGCAATTTATTACTAGGACGATGGAAAGAATCAAGGGTAATCAGTATAGGATAGTGGTCGCTTTGGTGTCGTGTGCCACATTATTCTGTGTGCAATAGGGAAAGAAACAAACGTTAAGTCCTGAGTAGGAGGAGAAATACGAGTAGGTGAACCATCATTTAGAATCTGGAGATGGGACTGCTGTGATGCGGTCATGTCGTGCGGAGACAACCCCATTCTGTATGATGTCCTTTAAAATTCCCACCAATAACGTGGGATGGAAATGAATTGCAGTAGGAAGTAAAAGAATGCCATTGTCGGAAATTACCTTTGATAGCAGGTGGAATATACAAATTAGTGATATGTAGGGAGTCAACAGTGATGGTAATCACATAGGTTCTGGGGATAGGAAAAAGAAATGGGGGTAACCCGGCATGGAAATCGTTCATGGATTAATGAAAAAAAATCCTGGCGTTCAATGTGATTCCGTGGAACATGGAAGGATAAATTGGGGGATAACCATGATTCTTAAATGAGGATGATATCAGGGGTGTAATCTTGAATTAAGAGTAGTGATTCATGTCGTTTGTTATGAATGCTACGGGCATTCCATTGAAGAATTTTTAGGTCGATGAAACAGAAGTGCTAGCTGAAGTAGTTTCTATACGAGGAGACGGTCGGGAGGCTGCGGGAAAAGATAAGAGAGAAATCTTATTGTAAATATTTTTAAGCAAATGGGCCCATTGTACATTAGTACCCAGTAATTCCATTAAATGCATAACATCTCTGATGTTATCTTGGGGCACACCCGTTGAGGGAGGCAATTGACGGGATGGAGTGGGGAGTGGACCCACCTGTGACGGTACAAGATAAGAGCTTGAGGCTTTGTCCCCATGTAAAATGGACAAATAGGCAGGGCGATCATACCCCAATGGGGAAATGACCTCAGGAGCACTCGTGACTGTCGTTGTGAACTTACGTTTCTTAGGTATAGAAATCGTGGGACAAGAGGAAAGTCGAGCAAGAGAAGGAAATTGCTGAAGAACCGAAAGGGGTTGAAACGTATTACGTGATGTAGAATTGACAATTTCTTGGTATGTTTTATTTTCTGTGCACATGCGGGTTTTAATTTCGACTTGTTTAATGTGATAATCACAACTCGGGGAGCCACTAACATGGTTTTCATCACAGTTGGCACAACGTGCCAGAACCTGAGTACAGGGTCTTGAAGATGGCGTCACAGTGAAAGTGTAGTGAAAGAGCAGCTAGTGTAAATATTTGATAAAAGTGGTAAAATATTATAACAGAGGTTTAAAATATATAAAGTTACTTTCCTTAGATCAAGTGTAATACGGAATATTGATAGTATTTAGAAATTCTTATTGATAATTTAATAAACTTAAACTAAGTTGTGGGAACGTGTATCCAAAGATTCGGTGACTTCTTCAATCACTGTTTGAACCAAGTAGAGCAGTGGTGCTTTTACGAGACTTCACCCGATTGGAAGTCACAGTGAAAGTGTAGTGAAATAGCAGCTAGTGTAAATATTTGATTTTCACATTCTTCTTTATTGGTAGGCAATTAGATTAATTCTATTAGGTAGTAATAATTAAAATAAATTTAGTGTAATTTGGTGTAAACATCTAGGCTAACTTAGATCTCTAGTAAGACGACAGTAAACAGTGTTAGTGTCTCGTCAGGTAGTGTAACCGTAACGGATTTATGCTCGGCGTGCAAAATAAAAGTAAAAAATGCAAATAAAATCATCACAAGGTCTCAGGTAAAATTGAATGAGGAGAAAAGTGAAACCAATTGTCGTAATGTAGGCCTACCGCTACCGTCATGCTACCTGAGAAACGAACTGTCCTCAAAAGACGAAATTATAAAGCTGCTAAAGGAAGATATTGCTAAGTTAATGGAAGAGTTGAATAAATTAAAAGGAAACAGAGAGGAAAGCAAGGAAACTTGGTCGACAGTGATTGCTGGTAAGGTAAGATTGAATAAGCCTAGGCCTATAAATGGAGTACATGTAACTGAAATTCCCGTCTCAAATTCATTTGGAGTGCTTGTCGAAGAAAATGATGACTTTCCTCAAGAAGAAAAGAAGAAAGTGATAAAGAGAAAATCCAGGAAGATGCGGATATTTGCGGATAGCAACGGGCGAGATGTAGCAGCAAGCGTATTGGAGAGAAGCAGAGAAATGGAGGTCACTTCGACAGTAAAGCCAGGAGCTCAAATTGCAGAGGTCACGAACGGGATGATAGGAGAGTGTGCGTCCCTTACTGCATAGGACTACGCAGTGATCATCGCTGGAGCAAACGACGTCTATAGAAATGAGAGTAAAAAGGTTATCAAAGATTTAAAAGGTACATTGCCATCCATGCAAAAAACAAACGTCATTATTGTAAACATTCCGCAGAGATACGATTTAATTCCCAAATCATGTGTAAATGTAGAAATAGAGGCTACAAATGGAAAAATTCATAAAATTTGTAAGACTTTTCCAAATGTCCAAATTGTAGATGTAAGTAAATGAGACAGGAAGTTCCACACTCGGCATGGCCTACACTTAAATAGATTAGGAAAAGAGTATCTTAGTGATGAAATCTGCAAAATTGTAAATTCAAATGGTAAGAATAGTTCAACAGTAATATCATTAGAGTGGAAGCAGGGAAACTGGTAGAAGAAGCCAAACGTGAGGTTTGGCATTCAGATCTTTTGAAGTCAAATTTAACGGAGTGCAACAATGGTATTTCGGATTTGTCTAGCTACAATAATAATAACAATTATGATGATACTAATAATAATGTAAATAATTCACCAACACAAGCTGCAAAAGTAACAAATTTAAAATTTACCACCAGAATGTTCAGTCTCCCTAAAATAAAATTGATTACATAAATATAATGCTTAAAAATGAACTTAAAGACATCTCAGCACTATGTATTTCAGAACATTGGCTGAAAGAGGAACAACTCGAATTAATTCAATTCCCAGGGTTTATACAAGCTAGTAAATACTCTAGATCTAATATCAGCCTTGGTGGTACTTGTATCTTCTTAAGAAATAATTTAGATCATGAACAGTTAACAGCTTATGATTATCTAATTATGGAACAGGATTTTGAATTATCTGCCGTAAAAAACAGCAGTTTAAGTTAATAATTGTATGCGTATACCGTTCTCCGTCAGGAAAGTTTCCTTTATTTATAGATAAATTAATATTGTTACTCAATAACATGAACAATGTAAGTTTCGATATAATAATTTGTGGGGATGTAAATGTAGATTTCTTAAAATTTGGTAGAAATTGTGAATTATTAACACAGTTACTAATTTCCTATGGACTGAAACCTACAATAAATACCCCAACAAGAATAACAAAATTTAGTAAAACCAATCCTGATCAAATTTTTATAAATACTGATAAATATCACTATTCAATAGAAGTCTATTGTCCGGGTTTTAGTGACCACCATGGACAAATACTGAGTTTTGAAGTATCCGAATCAATCAATAATAATGATGAAAATGAAAATCCACATCCTGCTTCCAGTCACCGACCGGGTCAGGAATGGAATGAATGAAGCCCCCACCTAGCGGCAAGGATATGAACTGTGCCGGCTGCCGAAGCCTGTCGCACTCCTCTGAGGCAATGATTAAATGAATGACAGATGAAATGAAATGCTAGTGGAGAGTGTTGCTGGAATGAAATTTTGACAGGGAAAACCGGAGTACCCGGAGAAAAACCTGTCTGCCTCCGTTTTGTCCAGCACAGATCTCACATGGAGTGACCGGGATTTGAACCACGGACCCAGCGGTGAGAGGCCGGCGTGCTGCTGCCTACACGGAGGCTCAATAATAATGATAATGGAGTAAAATCAAAGTGCAGGTCATTCACTGAATCAAATGTTACATATTTCAATGACTTATTAAATAAGGAAACATGGTCAGAAATTTATGAACTAGAAAATGTAAATGATAAATTTAAGGCATTTAACAGTACCCTAAAACACTATTTTGAAATAGCATTCTCCTTTAAACGATGAACTGTTAAAAATAACAAAACTAGCAATTGGATAACAACAGGGATTATAAATCAATGTCAAAGAAAGAAATTTCTACACAAATTATATAAACAATACCACACAACATCTGAATTCAAATTATACTACAAAAATACACTAGCATATTAAATAAGGTAATAAGACTAGCAAAGTAAATGCATAATGATAATTTTATTTCCCAATCATCTAATAAAACAGGGCTATGTGGTCCGTGATAAAGAAAGAAACTGGAAAATCTGCTAAAATACAAAGGAACATTACACTGACCAGAAATAATAAAGTGATCAATAATCCAGAGGAAATACCAAACACTTTTAATGACTATTTTCTGGAAATTCCACAAAAATTATTAAATAAATTACAGGTAAATACACTAAATTCTATTAATAAAATAAATATATGCAGTGATTCTTTATTTATAAATCATGTCACAAGTGAAGAGGTAAGAATAGTTATAAAAGAGCTAAAAATAAATTCTGTGCTGGCATTGATGGCATCCCTGATGCAATTTTAAAGAAATGTGCAGAAAATATAATAAATCCACTTACGCACTTAATAAACAGTTCAATTCTCTCAGGAAGTTACCCGGATATTTTGAAGTTATCAAAAGTAATTCCAGTGCACAAAAACGGTTCAAAAGATGAATAAGATAACTATCGTCCTATTACCTTACCAACTGGTATTGCAAAAATTGTGGGAAAAATTATGTATAAGAGACTGATAAGTTTCATAGAAAAAAATAAAATATTATCAAACTCACAACATGGATTCAGAACGGAAAAATCTACACAGACAGCAATTTACGAATGTAGTAATTGTATACTGAAATTAATTGACAATAAGGAACATGTAACTGGCCTATTCTTGGATTTATCGAAAGCATTTGATGTTGTTGACCATAAAATCCTCCTTACCAAACTAAATCAATATGGTATTAGAGGTCTAGCTAATAAATGGATAGAGTCTTACTTAACAAGGCGTAAACAAATAGTAAGCTTGAGACACAAGGATAATGGAACCAAATTACTTAATGAAACATTGTCCAATGAGGGAATTATTGAATTTGGAGTACCCCAGGGATCGGTTTTGGGCCCACTACTCTTTCTTCTATATATCAATGATATAACACAGAACGTTCATTCACATAAGGAAATTCTGTTTGCGGACGATACAACACTCGTAATAAAAGGTGAAACTAAACAGGTCATACAGCAGTCTGCTGACTCCGTTACAGGAGAGTTAACCAAATGGTCACAAGATAATCGCCTCATAATAAACTATAAAAAACAGTATGTCTAAATTTCCACACTATACAGAATAGGAATCCTGCGAAACCCAATATAACATTAAATGGTCATCAAATAGAAAATAAATCAGAAACAAAGTTTTTAGGACTATGGATTCAACATGACTTGAAATGGAATAAACATATACAATATCTGAATACTAAACTGAACTCGATGTGCTTTGCGTTACGTATTTTGAAAAGCTGCACTAGCATGCACACATTAAGAAATACTTATTTTGCTTATTTCCATTCATACTTAAGATATGGGATCATATTTTGGGGTATGTCGCCAGATGTACTAAGCACGTTTAGGATACAAAAGAGGGCGATTAGAATTAAGGCAAATGTAAACACTAGAGAATCATGTAGACCTCTCTTAAAAGATTTAAACATTATGTTTTTTAAAAAGAATTTAATGAATAAAGATGTTTTCCTTAAAACAAACAATGATGTTCATAGGCATAACCCAAGACAAAATCAAAACATTCATATTTCACACACACACACACACACAAGCATGTATCAAAAAGGAACTTTTCACACTGTAGTTAAATTATACAATATACTACCCCAGTATATAAAACTGGCCCCAAAAATAAAAACCTTTGATAGAATGTTGAACGCTTATGTGCAGTGCCATTGTTTTTATTCAGTAGTTGAATATCTTAGCGTATAGGAGCGATGAAATCTATAATTATATTTTACTTTTTTAATTTAATTGTAATACCTAGCTGTATGTTGTTGTATTTATAGAATTAAGTTTTCATATTATGATAATAGAGTGAGGTGTAAATAGTTGTGCAATAAGATTGTATCTATTAAGATTTGCTATTATAATAAGTTAAATAGTTATAATATTAGTAAAATATAGCTGTTAGTTTCATCATTTTATAAATGTAAATTCTGACGTGTCCTATATCAAAAATGTATTGAATGCATGTATTTGATCAAATGGAATTAATAAAAATCTATCTATCTATCATGTTTGCGTTTCGTGACCTTAGGCGCAGCGTTCACATCGTGTTGCTCGAGCTCTACAATTATGACCAGTGTGACCATAGCGTCGACATCTATAACAAAGAATAGGTCGAAATATGAAAACAAGAACTTCCAAAATAACATGGAATATAGAAACATATGCCGGCAAATTTTGAGTTTCGAAGACTATTTTGACCGTACCGGTTGGTAGTAATTCTTCCTCCCCGTTAGTTACTTTCCTTCGATTCATGCGTTGAATTTTCACAACGGGTCAAGGGACTCTAAATATTTAAGGATGTCGTCAGACGAGAAAGAAGTATCCACCCCTTTAATCAAACCCACTCTATGTATATTGGATGAGGGAATAAAATCCTTTAATCGTTTTTCAGTAAGAATAGGGTGCTGGAGAAAATCATTTGCGTCACGTGAGGTACGAAAGGTCACCTGTATTCGATTTCGACCTTTGCGGTGTATCTCCTGAATACCAACAATCTTACTTTCATAAAAAAGTTTACCGAGTCCCATTGGATGCAAATTACCGATCCGGCTGGGGGTATAATTGGACATAATATGACCCAATATGGTTGTCATAATACGTTCGAGGTGTCTCATTCACTGAAGGGTCCGTGCTGGTAGAGGGTGTGACTTGCTGTTAAGTCGTGTATCATTCGAAGTAATCAGAGGAGATGCATTAAGAACGGGTGCAATTAGATTAAGTACTTCAGTAGTAAAATATTCCATTCCTTCATCCGGAGGACGTGTATTCTCACCCCTCCCCCTATTATCGCCCATGTTGTCGGTAGAAAACGTTGAGGTTACTTACCCAAACAGTTTAGGAACACAAACACTATATATTCACAAAAAGGTAGGACACACAGAAACTAGCTACGTGTTGGATACTCCCACCTTCCCACCGAGTAGTTCCTACAGAGCAGGTATACGCCCTACCGTCACAGAAGTCGACGTCACTACCGCTCCATTGCTAGTTAGGCAACTAGCTCAGTGATGCCAACTCGTGAGATTTGTCCCAAATTGTGGGACATTTAGACAAGTATTTTTAGGAAAGGGATAAAGGTGTGTGTTTTTGTTGTTGTTGAAAAACGTGAGGTGAATTCGGGATATTTATCCGATGTCATAACCACCAGCTGAGTTGCCATTAATACATAAAAGCTTCGTTTTCTCAGGAAGCGTGCACAATAGGTACGATTCATACATACCAATATAATAAAAATAAACCTGTCACTGGAGTCTTAGCCTCCAATAATAAAAAAAAGCCTGCCCAATAGCCTCTGGGAGCTGTCCGTCCTGCAGATGCTATGTTTGCCGCTAGAGGCATTGCATACCCACCTAAATGATCAGTTCAGTTGGCGGTATTTATACACATTGTATAGGCGCGAATCAAGTTATGTCACTGAAATAAGGACATTGTATACTGTTACGTGTCGTTTTGTAAACAAGACTCTAGAAATAATGTTTCTGGAACTAGTTCTCATGAATTTCCTTGTCGAGAGCCAGCTAGGAAATTATGGATTAAAGCAGTAAGTGGACCAGGTACCGTATGTAGCCTACGCTGACCATGCGACTGATCTTGTATTATTGCTCCAGTTCTGATGATGATAATCTCTCGACAACCTCGTCGTGTAGTGGCTAGCATTCTTGGTGGTCGCCCCCAGAGATCCATGTTTGAATCCAATCTCTGTTTGAGGGCTGGAACGGGGCACACTCAGCTTCATGAGGTAAAACTGAAAAGAGGTGGGTTAGATCGGGTTAGATTCCTATCTCATCCTTCCTGGATGTGTGGTTATAGAGTCGGACTACCAACCCCAAGATTGCACGTTCGCTCCTGGCCATGGTAAGTGATTTTTGAAAGGCGACAAAAATCACGATATTCATGTCATACGTTGTTGGCATGTTTAAGAACCCACTTGAATTCATTAGGCCGAGTTCATAATGGCAAAATTAATCTCGGGATTTTCCGCCAACACAAAGTTCCTCATTTCTCTACTAGAAATCGGTATAGCGCCAAGGAGCTTACATAGGCTATCTCACCTCCTTGACATTCTTAGCACTCCAAGGAGCATTAATTCGACACGCAAGCTGCCCTCTGGGTGTCAATTAACAAAGCTTGCACCCGGCACCCGAGGCCACACGATATTATTATTATTATCCTTCCTGGAAATGGTTTTCCGTGGATTCCCACTTCTACTCCAGGAAAATGCCGGGATGGTTCCTAACTTAAGGACACCTTCCAAATCATCACCGGAATTAAAAATGCACACGCCGCAATGACACAGGTTAGCAGACACGGGGCTAAATGACCAAATTTCTATGACGAGAGCTGCAGTGGCCTATATTGGAGGGTATTTGGTATGAGCTGCCGAGTCCGCCTCGTTACGTAATGGCTAGCATTCTTGGCTGTCACTGCGGAGGCCAGGGTTCGATTCCTGGTTCTGAGGGCTGGAACGGGGTACACTCAGCCTCATGAGGCAAACCTTAGAAGAGGTGGGCTTGAGTCCTACCTCAGCTACTCTGGGAGTGGTTTTACGTGGTTTCCCACTTCTACTTCGGGAAAATGCCGGGATGGTACCTAATTTAAGGCCACGACCGCTTCCTACCCAAATTTTACCTCAATTACAAATACACACATTATTACAGACATAACAGTGATACAGGTTATCAGACAAAGAACACGGGGCTATATGACCTCGATGTTGCAACGTCCCTAAAGAAACAGCAACGAGCTGTTAAAGACCATAGCCTATATCATGTCAAGAGTAAGTTATTGTTGTTTTAAGGGACGGAACAGCAAGGTAAACTGTCCCTCTGTATCCAGAATCCATTTCCAGTTATGTCACTAATAAAATTCTAAGACAGAGATGGTCTCCGGTATCGTAAGCCAGGTTTTGTTTCGCTGAAAGAAGTAACGGACGAAATGATATCGGTTGCGCTGAGCAGTCCAGGAATAGCACAAACATTAACTAGAATACTGTTGCCACATGTTGCTATAAATTATATTCTACAGAGTGGTGAAAGTGATCGTCCTGAGGAACTAAGGAGGATAAAATTGCAAAGGCTTCTGCGCCCCTCTGTCACTAACTACACCAATGGCATGAGACTACGTCTTGAGAAGAAAGAATCATCAAAAATAAGAAAAGTCGTTCCTTTTCACTGAAACTCGATGGTACGCTGGTAAAAATATTCAGTACAACCATCAACAGTACTCTTGTATTTACCAGACAGTTGTGCCTGCTATCTAATAAGGGAAATCCACAATTGAAACGAATTCCTACTACTAAAATATGAACATAGCTTATATTTTACTTTATTCTACTCAACAATGTGTATTCATGTACTACAAATATAGTGTATAGGTACATTTTTGCTGGTTTTTAGCTTGGGATAGCAATGTTATTACATGTTAATGTTAGGTGGGTACTCAGCACTGCAGTGGTCAATACGCGCACTGCTAGGAGGACAGTGTTGATGCAGAGAACGCCACGATTGAGTAGACTTTATATTATTGGAGGCTAAGCTGAAGTATAGTATTGTTACGGCAGTGAGTTTGTTTTGTCGCTCGCCGCATGAGTCACAGCTCCCCCGAACTGTGTGTGCTTTGCCTCAGTGTATTACGTGCGCGTTACGCAAAGGACTGCGAAGTGAAAGGGATGGTCCAGAATATTCGTCACCCAGCCAGTGAAGGAAATGTCGAGAAGCCGTGTGTCCTGGACGATTCTAGAATTCATTGAGTCACCAGCCTGCTATATAAGCGGCTTCAACAGTGAGGGGACCGAGTTTTCTGTGGGTGTGTGTTTTACGAGCTAGTGCGAGCGTCTTTCCTGAGCGACAGAAGTGTGGTGACGAAGTGCCGTGCGAGTTACGAAATCCAGTGACATTGTTTCCCCCAGCTTGTGGACAGCGAAATAGCGTGTAGCGGAATATCGTAAGTAACTGTAGTTGGTGTACATGAGGAAGAGGTGCAGGTAGCTTCTGTCAAGGCCACCGGACTCATTAAGACGGTTTTACTTCTGTAGTTTGTTGAGAAGTGAAAGGGGCAAGAGCGCTCAAGGAAGAGACTTGAGGAAACTGGAGTAAGGTTCTAATTGCTTGTATTTACTGTTGAGTGGTGTATCTTTCCTGCAAGCAATAAAGCTAACTTCTCTTTAAAGCAGTAATTGGTGTTGTGCTTTCTACCCTCCGTAATCCAGTTAACGGAATTGCCACTAGGGGGTGGCACGTAACAACTGGTGTCAGAAGCCGGATTACGAACTCAAGCACAAGCAATTTCCTGTGAGTGCATGCCCTTTACAAGACAAACAACTAAAATGGAGGCGCAATTGGCAGCATTGCAAGAAAAGTTAAATGACATGGAAACCAAAATGGAGGCCGGCCAGAAGATGGAAGACGGTCAAAATAAGTTAGCGGAGGACCTGAAGAAGATGGAGGACGGCCAGAAGAAGATGGAGGACGGCCAGAAGAAGATGGAGGACGGCCAGAAGAAGCTAGCCGAGTACCTAACTGCCAAACTAGAAGGCGGCCAGAAGAAGTTAGCCGAGGACCTAACTGACAAACTAGAAGACGGCCAGAAGAAGATGGAAGACGGTCAAAATAAGCCAGCGGAGGACCTGAAGAGGATAGAGGACGGCCAGAAGAAGATGGAAAACGGTCAGAATAAGTTGACACAGGACGTGAAGAAATTAGAACTGGGTCTGCGTGAGGAAGTCACGGCAGTGGAAAAGAAGTTCTACGCCATACAAGTGGAAGTTGCCGAGCTGCGCCAACGCCCGCTGATGGGGTGGAGGAGAAATTCAACGCCTTACAAAAGGAAGTTGCCGAACTGCGCCAACGCCCACTGACAGGGGTGGAAGAGAGATTCAACGCTTTACAAAAGGAAATTGCTGAGCTGAGCCAACGCCCACCGACGGGGATGGAAGCGATATTCAGCGCTCTAGAAGAAGAAGTTGCCGAGCTGCGCCGGCGCCCACCCACCGTTACACCGGGAATGTCAGGAGCGGGACACAGCAGAGTGACGCCCCCAACCTTCGACGGAAAGGTCCCTTACGTCAGTTCGAGGCGGCCTGTTCCATAAATAACTGGAACAACACAGAAAAGGCTACAGCTCTCATTGTGGCGCTGAGAGGTGACACCCTTAACATCCTTCAGGCCATCCCGACTGGATCCCAGGACTACGCTTCACTGATCGCCCATATGGAGTCCCGATATGGAGATAGCCATCTTCAGCAGGCCTACCAGATGCAACTCCGAACCCGGGTACAGAAGAACGCGGAAACCCTGCAGGAGTTCGAGATGGACATCGCACGCCTCGTAAGGCTCGCCTATCCAACAGCGCCGGCCGACTTTCTGGAACAGATTGCGACGCAGACCTTCACCGACGGGCTACGGGACTCGGACACTCAACAGGCGCTGCGACTCGCGCGCAATAAGACCCTGGCAGATGCGCTGAGCCACGCACTTGAGTTCGAGACGGCAAAACAGGCATCTAGAATGCACGCGCGGGTGCGTCAGGTGGACGTCGACGAACCAGCAAAAAACAACGAGACCAAGCCCCTGGCCAACGAATTGATGGAGGCGCTAAGCCGTTTCTTCGATAGTCGCGGTACCACCAGCAACGGCACAGCCGGAAGACAACCGGAGAGGCGGCCCGGAAGACGACTACCGACCTGCTGGGCCTGCGGTAAGAAAGGCCACCTGAGCAAGGACTGCGGTGATCGCCGCCGCTGAGGGTATCCGACGGGAAATCAGTCGTCTGAAAACCGCGCGGCCCAGGGAAACGAGTATTAGCCAGCCTTGGGGGGCAAAGGTTGGCTTGTGACAGTCGTCAAGCCCCGGCAGTCCAACTTCGTGAGACGCAGTTACGGAGGGATAATAGCAGACTGATGGTAGACGGAGTCGTCAACGGAGAGAGCTGGCCCATGCTAATCGACACGGTAGCATCGAGGACCATTGTCAGTCCCACCATGATCCCGAAGAGGAGAGTGCAACCCACACAAAGGAACCTCCAGCTAATAACCGCGACCGGAGAGACCGCACCGGTGCATGGCGAAGCATCACTGGAGTTCGTCATTGGTCGACGGGCGATAAAGCATCCAGTGCTTGTGGCTGACGTATCAAATGAAGTGATCATCGGACTGGACTTCCTGGACCAGAACAACATCATCTTGGATCTGAGTACCAACACTCTGCACTTTGGAAGTGAGGAACTTGCTTTGCAACCAGCACACGAGGCCGTCGTCGCACGACGAGTAGGGCTGAGAGAGGACGTCATCGTTCCCGCCAGGACGGAGGTCAGCGCCGCCGTAATTGTCGACGGAACTGCTGAGGGAGTGGCGGCTGTCATCGAGCCAAAATATGAGGACGTCCAGACAAAAGGATTGCTAGTTGCCAAGACCCTCATCAACACGACGTCTCGGCCGTACGTTTGCCTGTCCAACCTGAACGACTACGACATTACGGTTCACCGGGACACCAACCTAGGAGTCTGCGAGCCCGTTACCTGGATTGCTCGCATCACAGATATGACGGACGGACACATGCAGACGGACAACCGAAGAAGACGCGCACTGCCTGAAGAACTACAGAAGCTGTACCAAGGATCCCAGGACCATTTAGACGAGGAACAATCACGCCAACTTCAGGACCTGCTTCGCGAATTCCAGGACGTCTTCTCCGTGGGGAGCAAAGACTTCGGCAGGACAAGCTTGGTCCAGCACAGAATCGACGTTGGGGACAGCGCACCGATTAGGGCCCCATTCCGACGTGTCCCGCTCGCCAAACAAGCCGGAGTCGAACGGATGGTAGAAGAGATGAAGGAGCAAGAGGTGATCGAGCCAACACATAGTCCTTGGAGTTCTCCGGTCGTGCTTGTGAAGAAGAAGGACGGTTCCACGAGGTTCTGCGTGGACTACAGGCGGGTGAACGACGTCACGAAGAAGGACAGCTACCCTCTACCCCGGATCGACGACACGCTGGACACCATATCAGGATCAAGATGGTTCTCCACCTTGGATTTGAAGATTGGCTACTGGCAGGTGGAGGTCCACCCTAAGGACCGCGAGAAAACGGCGTTCTCCGTTGGCAGCGGGCTCTGGCAGTTCACCGTCATGCCATTCGGTCTGTGCAACGCCCCTGCGACCTTCGAAAGGCTAATGTAGTCCATTCTGAGGGGACTACACTGGAAGACCTGCCTGGTCTACCTAGACGACGTCATCGTTCTGGGGAGAAGCTTCGAGGAGCACTACAGCAACCTGAAAGAGATCCTGATGAAGCTACGGGCTGCCCAGCTGAAGTTGAGCTCCAAGAAGTGTCAGCTCTTCCAGAAGCAGGTCCAGTACCTTGGGCACATCGTCTCCGAGGAGGGGGTGCGCACCGACCCAGAGAAGACCGCAGCTGTGAGGGAGGGGCCAGTCCCGAAGGACAAGTCCCAACTACGAGGCTTTCTGGGACTCTGCACTTATTACCGTCGCTTCGTGAAAGGATTCGCCGACATCGCCAAACCTTTACATCGACCGACTGAGAAGGACCTACTCTTCACGTGGACAGCAGAATGCCACAGTGCCTTCGAACAACTCAAGCAGGCTCTGTGCACCACACCTATTCTGGCCTACCCCAGACCTGGAACAAGGTTCATCGTCGATACCGATGCCAGCGACTTTGGCATAGGGGCATCCTGTCGCAAGTAGTGGACGGCGAGGAGAGAGTAGTGGCCTACTTCAGCAAGGCCTTGTCAAAGCCAGAAAGGAACTACTGCGTCACCAGGAAGGAGCT
This sequence comes from Meconema thalassinum, assembly GCA_946902985.2. Lineage (NCBI taxonomy): Eukaryota > Metazoa > Arthropoda > Insecta > Orthoptera > Tettigoniidae > Meconema > Meconema thalassinum. The sequence continues at coordinate 535,273,384 of OX336393.1, read as the reverse complement.
GCTCGCCATCGTGAAGACCATTGAACACTTCCACAAGTACTTGTACGGGTAAGAATTTCTCATCAGGACCGACCATGCATCCCTGCGGTGGCTCCCGAACTTCAAGCAGCCCGAGGGTCAACTCGCGCGGTGGTTAGAGAGGCTTCAACAGTACAACATTGAGATCCAGCACAGGAAAGGCCAACTGCATTCTAACGCCGACGCCCTGTCACGAAGACCGTGCCCCGAAGACTGCACCTTCTGTATCAGAAGGGAGGAGAACACCGGGATACAGTGCCTAAGGACTACTGTGGAACTTCAAGGGAGCTGGAGCCGCGAATCTTTCACGCGGGCGCAAGCGGAAGATGATGACCTGGGACTGATAGCCGTATGGAAGAGGGCCTGTGTCCCCAGACCCGGGTGGAACATTGTGAGTGACTGCAGCCCAAAGTTTATGTCCTACTGGGCTCAGTGGGACTCGCTGGTTGTAAGGGATGGCCTCATCTGCCGTACCTGGGAGAGCACCGACGGGAAGACATCTCGGGAGCAAGTCGTCGTTCTAAAGGCTATGACGGAGGAAGTCCTGAAGGAAGTCCATGGAGGATCATCTGGAGGACACCTAGGGATAAAGAAGACCCTGGAGAAGCTGAGAGAGCGGTTCTACTGGATCGGATGCCGAACTGACGTGGAGAAACACTGCGCGAGGTGCCACGATTGCGCAGCCAGCAAGGGCCCAGGGCGAAGACGACGGGTTCCACTGAAGACCTACAACGTGGGCGGCCCCATGGAGAGAGTGGCCATCGATGTTGCTGGGCCATTCCCGTTAAGCGAGGCAGGGAACCGCTACATATTGGTCGTCAGTGACTACTTTACCAAATGGCCGGAGGCGTATGCGCTCCCTAATCAAGAAGCCGCGACGATTCCAGAGACCCTGGTGAAGGAATTCGTCAGCCGGTACGGAGTACCCCTGGAGCTGCACTCCGACCAAGGGAGGAACTTCGAGTCGCAGGTGTTCCAGAACCTATGCCAACTGATGGGAATCCGGAAGACAAGGACAACGCCGCTACGCCCTCAGTCCGACGGGATGGTAGAGCGATTCAATCGCACCATCGAGAACCATCTCCGAATAGTCGTCAGCGAGCACCAGAGGGATTGGGACAAACATCTTCAACTATTTCTCCTGGCCTACCGCGCCGCCGTGCATGAAGCCACCGGGTGCACACTAGCCCGGGTCATGTTTGGGAGGGAGCTCCGCCTACCTGTCGATCTTGCCTTCGGCCGACCTGGGAATGATCCGGTCCCGGTAAGCCAGTATTGTCAAGAACTGGTCGACCAACTGGAGGACGTGCACGCGTTCGCGAGGAGGAAACTGCGGATCGAGACCGACCGAATGAAGACCCGATACGACCAACAGACGGATGCTGGCGGATTCCACGAGGACGACCTGGTCTGGCTCTTGAACCCATTACGGAAGAAAGGCCTGTCACCCAAACTGCAGAAGTCCTGGGAGGGCCCGTACCGAGTCGTGAAACGGATCAACGATGTCGTCTACAGGATCCAGTGGAGCCCGAGGGCGAAGATGAAGATCGTGCATCGAGATCGCCTGGCAGCCTACGGAGGGACACAGACGGACCAATGATTGATCGGGACGATCAGCCTTTTAGGGAGGGGGTGGTATTACGGCTGTGAGTTTGTTTTGTCGCTCGCCGCATGAGTCACAGCTCCCCCGGGCTGTGTGTGCTCTGCCTCAGTGTATTACGTGCGCGTTACGCAAAGGACTGCGAAGTGAAAGGGATGGTCCAGAATATTCGTCACCCAGCCAGTGAAGGAAATGTCGAGAAGCCGTGTGTCCTGGACGATTCTAGAATTCATTGAGTCACCAGCCTGCTATATAAGCGGCTTCAACAGTGAGGGGACCGAGTTTTCTGTGGGTGTGTGTTTTACGAGCTAGTGCGAGCGTCTTTCCTGAGCGACAGAAGTGTGGTGACGAAGTGCCGTGCGAGTTACGAAATCCAGTGACATTGTTTCCCCCAGCTTGTGGACAGCGAAATAGCGTGTAGCGGAATATCGTAAGTAACTGTAGTTGGTGTACATGAGGAAGAGGTGCAGGTAGCTTCTGTCAAGGCCACCGGACTCATTAAGACGGTTTTACTTCTGTAGTTTGTTGAGAAGTGAAAGGGGCAAGAGCGCTCAAGGAAGAGACTTGAGGAAACTGGAGTAAGGTTCTAATTGCTTGTATTTGCTGTTGAGTGGTGTATCTTTCCTGCAAGCAATAAAGCTAACTTTTCTTTAAAGCAGTAATTGGTATTGTGCTTTCTACCCTCCGTAATCCAGTTAACGGAATTGCCACTAGGGGGTGGCACGTAACAGTATTCGCCAACTGCCTGCCGCTTGTGCGATAACAGACAGTTTTGTGTGTTTTTGGAGATTAAAACTTATGTTTTGTGTTTTTGTGATTTTTTTAAAATTCAAAGACTTATACAGGGAAAGATAAACATCTCAATCTTTAATTGAATAAAATCGTGTATTAAGCGAATGTGTATGATAATGATTGTGTTTCGTTAAAATCAATTTTAGCGCATATGGTACTGCAATTAGAAACACATTATAGAGACACTAGAGCACATTTTTTAAATTCATTATCCATTTGTTTTGAAGAAAATAAATTTTTACGTGGGATATTTTCTAGTGAAGAGGGACATTCTGAGTGGGAAGTATTACGTGCGCGTTACGCAAAGGACTGCGAAGTGAAAGGGATGGTCCAGAATATTCGTCACCCAGCCAGTGAAGCTGCCGTGGTTATTTGGCTGTGAGTATCTGCACAGTTCGTGTTCGCTTCTCGTACGGGTCGGTTGTTCAGTGCGTTCCTACCTTAGAATCGACTCACGGCGGGTAGTGTCGGCTCTCTATACATAGTGTCGTACGTGTGTGATCTCGCCTGCTTGTGTATTAGTGTGTTACATTGAATATTAACTTGAAAATAGTAGATTCATTCCCGCTTTGTAATACCGGCTACATGGCCGGAAGCAGTGGGGGAGAGGAAAATCCGCAACCTCCTGATGATAGTAAGGAAGTTACCCTTACCGAAACAGTACCGTTGCATGCCCCATTTACCCCCAGCATTATCTCCAGTTACCTTGAATGCTAATACGAGCTCTTCTCCAATCATTCCGTCTAACCCGACTCATCACAATGGGAACGATCCTCCACGACCGTACCCATTAAACCACACTGGGCCCTACTTCATTAACGTTGAGTCCGCGGGCACAACACATATCGGCAATTTACACCCAATGGGTTTAGATAAACTCTTCTATGAGCGCAAAATTGAGGGTATCAAGGCCATACATCGAAAAGGCCGTAACCGCATTCAAATCACATTCTCCACGGCACGTGCCGCAAACCTTTTTCTTCAACACCCTTTGCTTGCCGAAAAGCAGTTGAAGGCCTTCATTCCATCCTCTAATATTCAACGGATTGGTTTAATCCGCGGTGCTGAACTATCTTTATCATCTGATGAACTCATGACTTATATAGGGTCTCCATGTCCCATCCTCAAATTGCAACGGATGAATCGTCGGAAGATGATCGATGGCAAAGTTGAAATGCTTCCTACTGGAACGATACAAGTTTTTTTTCGAATCCCAGATATTACCTCAATACGTTTCCATTTTCCATGTAATCCTCGAGGTCCAAGTATTTTTATTTCGACCTATAATATGTAATCGTTGTCAGAGGTTTAGCCATACCGGCCAAAATTTCCGAGCACGCGCACCCCGCTGTGCTCAAGGCCATGAGACTCAGACATGCACCCAAGTGCTTGTGCGATGTGTTCATTGTGAGGAAAATCATATTAGTACTTACCATCAAAAACAAGTCGAGATCAAACCCCGAATGAGTGTCGAAAACAAGATATATCAAGACATTGTTGCCCAATCTCGTAACACTTTTCAACCGTTAAACGTCCCCCAACAATATCCCCCGCTTTCCCAAACTTGCGCACCCTCACAACCTACGTTACCCAAAGAACGAAAATTCACGTCTATTGTTAACAGCCTACCAGAAATAATTGCACCTTTGGGATATGACCGTAAGGCCTACCTCTCGATCGTACAAGGTGACAATACTCATCGTCCGGTATCCTTGTACCCCTCCCCCTCGAGGTCTACGATGACACCTAACCCACCATCTCCCCCTCCCGTGCCACCCAAATCGGGTGCGCCCCAGAAATAACTCGAGATTATCTTCAACTCATGGAACTGTTGGGCACGAATGCCCAATGGGCCCCCCTCCTAAAAACATCTACGACAATATAGTTATTCTACCCTTCCATTCTCTTACTCAACCCACCAAACCTCTTGACCCACCCTAGGATGTCCATTCCTCCCCTCTTTCATGGAGATCCTTCTACCCTTCCATTCTCTTACTCAACCCACCAAACCTCTTGACCCACCCCAGGATGTCCATTCCTCCTCTCTTTCATGAAGATCATTCAATGGAATGCTGGTGTATTCTTTGAATACAAGGTACGAGAGAATAAAGTCTATTGCTCTTTGCATGTTCATTTCTTCCTTCCTCTTTGTCAAACACCATCAGTGATCTTCTGTTTTCTCCTTGATGGGCAAATCTCTTATGACTTCATAAGTCTGTTCTAGATATATAACTTCTGTGACCCACCTAGCGTCATCTAGCAGCGAATCTCTGAAGCTACTCAATTCCTCCTGGTGCGAGAGGACTTACATATCCATCTGGCCACCAGATCTTGTTACCATCGCCAGCTATTTTCTCCTTGAGCAAGAGGACTACGTCTACTGTTTCACTCACCATGCTGCGCTAATATCGCCTACTATCAACTCTTTGAAGACCATTCATCAAGAAGAACATTTATTTTTGATAAGTTGGTTATGCTGATATGTATACCCTTTGTCTCCTACCCCCACTCTTTTCCCTTCCTTGGACCCTCCGTGCTCCGTTGAGCGGGTCTCACTTCGCAATCGGCAGTTGACTCGGTCAGTTAAAGCTCCTCTCGAGCTAGTCTCCTCAAACCAAGAGGCACACACTCTTCTACGCCATGTTGGCAAGGTAGTTGTCATCCAAGGAAACTTCGCCTTCAACATGAAATCAAGATAAGTACCATTTTAAAAGTTTTAACCTCATCTTCATGGTTTTAACTTCCACGTGCTTTTAATGATACTTTTATAGACAGTGTGAAATTATTTATTTTGGGGCAAAAATCATTCTTCGTGGGATTTGCCATGTTGAGCTTTTGCTTGTATAAGCCAACCTTACTAAAAAAGAGCTTTTCTTAAGCTATTCAAATGAGAAATCCTCTCACTACGTGGGATATTACCTAATACCCGCTGTCTATAATTCATCAAGCTAGTTCCTCCGTTGGATTTTCTCAACCCCATTTTTCTACTAAGGTCGTTCTGGAACCTTCGAGATCTTGTACTCTATCTGCGAGTCTTGCCGTCAGGTATTTTTCACTCACTTGTGACAATAATATTTAAAATGAGGAATCTTCCTTACAAATTGTTTCAATAGCTAACTTTCTTCCACCGCTGGAACCACTGGAATGTTCTACGGTACATTTAATTGTAAATCACAACTTTTTCAAGAAATAGACTCTCACCTATATAGTGCAATCAGTTATTTCCATAATTGCAATAACTTTCTTTCTCATAAACTTTAGTGTTTCTATAGTGAACTTTGCATCCATCTTTACAGACTACAGTGATAACCAGTGCTTGCTCCACGTTTCTACCGCGTCGCGATCGTCCGTTTACATTAAATACGGCCATGAACATTGATCCTATATCCCAATGATCTTTCCTCAACCTTCTACTAACAACCCATATTAATAAAATTGTAACTTTTCTATAAGGTGTCACTCACGAAGTGCCCTTCCAACTTTGCTAGTTTAACATTAATTAAATTCTGAATAATTGCTTGTGTGATACAAGTTTCAAATTCACATTGTTCCTTTCCTATAATCAGGGAAAACAATTCTTTAAACTCTTGAGCGAGTCATGTTCAGGTTTCACGAAATGGAAACTGTCCCATTTGGCTAGTGATTCCTACTCAAACTTGGGAAGTCTAGAACCTTCCTTTTAACTTTCTTCAGGTTTCACAGTAAGTGACCTGCCCTTATTTGCATAATAACCAACATTAATTCTGTATAAATATAAGAAGTTGTAGGAACTTCTATCTTATTTTTCATGTTTTTCTTATTGTTATTTTCGAAGTTGTCACTTTCTCTAGAACATTCTCTCAAGAATTTCTTAAAGTACACTCTTTGTACTAAATTTAAATGTTTAAACTTTAATTACTACACATGTCTTTTTATTTTCTTATAAAAATTTTAGAAACATGTAAGGTTTTAAACCTCATAAATTGTCAATTGCCTGGAGCAATCGTTTAATGTGAGGAGGTCTGCGACCCCATTTCTTAAAAAAGTTTAAATGAACTATGCTTGTCAAAATTATATTACATAATTGTTAATTTCCTCAAACTTCTTTGAATTGTTAAATAAATGAAGCGTTTCTTTTCGCTTTTTCATTTTCTAATACAAAGTTTAGGCAAAATCCTTTCTTCCTTGGCTCTCCCTACTCAATGCCATTAAAATCATTAATAGGGCTTTCACCATTTGTTGCATTTGAGCAAGAACTCTTAATTTTCACCTCACTAAAGTTCCTTTTAGCTTTAATAGCTAATTCTAATTGGCCAGTAAGGCAAGTAAAGCTCGCTAAGCCAGCTACCTGCTTGTGGAGACCCTCTCCGAAAACTTATGGTCAGTTTTCTAAAAGATAAGTGTTTCTTTTTGTCTAAACTTTTAGCCGGCTCCTCGCTGAGTAAAAGCTTAGCCATTTTCCAATGCAACCATTGGTTCATTTACCAAAATTACTCCATAAGGTATAATCTTTTATCATTTTCCTTCTTAGAGACACTTGGTCGCCTTTACAGGAACTCCATAATTTTGGCAATTGAAAATACCAAACCTGAGTTAAATCATTGGCATTCTTCGAATTATTTTGTAAAAACTAATTTCTTTGAGAAGACATACAGTAAATGTGTTACTATCAGTCTTGCCAGACCATCACCCTTCCCTATAGTAGTTTTATACATGCTTGGGAGGAAATACACTAAAGCCTCTCTCTTGCAAATCGCCCAAGTCCCGGCTGCGGTTCCCGTTAGCTTCGACCAAGCTCGTACCTACTTTAGGTATCAAAGAGTTAATTTTCAGTGGCAACTGCCTCTAAAGGTATTTAAAGTTAAACTTATTAATTTTGTGGGACTCTCCTCCTATTTTTCTATCCTTTTTTTCCAATCCAAAACCTACTTCCTTTTTTTAATCATCTTCCCTTGGTGGGTGGGTTATTCCTCAGCTTATAATCTACCCAAATGCCCATAGTATTCAAAATGAGCTACATGAATTCCTCGTTTTAATCCAAGAATACCAGCCTGATGTAATCATTTTAAAAGAAACATGGTTACATCATAACTTATTGTTCCATATTCCACAGTATTTCGTTGAACGACAAGATGGCCCACAATATGGTGGAGTGCTCACTTTACCCTCCCCCGCACACATGCCCTTAACATTAAAGTTGGCACGTTTCATATCACCAATATTTATCTACCCCCAGATATCAAGGGCAATGAAAGTCAGTGGCACTCTTTCTTTGATTAAAGTCAATCATTTACGTCCCATATTCTGGGCGGTGAGTTTAATGCTCACCATATGGAATGGGGATGTGCATGTATAACCCCCAAAGGTCGTCAAATATGAACACCATCTCAACTAGCCTCGTTCCACCTCCTCAACGATGGCTCCCCACTCGTATTTCCACCCCTTCCCAAGATCCTAGTGCTGTTGATTTAACCCTTGTTTCTCTTAATATCGCTCACCAGTTTTTTGTCAAACATCCCCAGATCTAAATTTAAGTGACCATTACCCGATAATCATTACCAGTTCTTCCTCGCCCCCACACCCACCCCCTTGCAAACCCCTCGCTATTTCCGAAATTTCAAAAATTTTGACCCGTTGCTGTTTTCCGATTATATACAACAATATTTTTGCCAAGCCGCCCCACCAGTTTGCACCTCTGATGAGTGTTTAATTACCGCCATTACTCAATATTTTGATGCCTATCACCCACTCATTTCTTGTCGAGAACAATCGAGTCAAAAAATATTTCACATCCCATGGTGGGATGCAGAATGTAAGGGATTAGTAAAGAGGCGAAAAGCGTGACTTCATCTCTTTCGTAAATATAATACTCCGTACATATATCTGCATTATAAAACGCTTATAGCCACAATAAAACGTACCTTTAATGAAAAACGCCGCAACGCATGGCAGGCATATGTCAATAACATTAACCACTTGACACCTATTACCCAAATCTGGAACGTTATAAGAAATTTATCGGGGACTAAAAAACATGCGTCTTCACCCCGCCTTAGTTATGAAAATTCCTTATGTTTCAACCGCAGTCTCACACCCGATTCTGTAGAATTTGAACAACCGTCTTACCAATACGACCCGTCTGCTACATTTTCTTGTCTCATCCAACCAATTGTATATTCTGAACTCCGGCAAGCCTTTACAAGCAAAAAATCTTCTACCCCAGGTCCCGACTATATTTCTTACCATGTGCTCAATAGCCTACCCACTTCCGCACATAGTCCTTCTCGAATTCTATAATACCGTATTAAGTACAGGTAATATTCCCACAACATGGAACTTTTTTACTACTTCCTATTTTAAAACCTGGTAAAAACCCAGCACTACCCATCAGCTATCGGGGAATACAGTTAGGATCCTGTATTCGCAAAACGTTTCAGAGAATTGTAATAGCTCGATTAATCTGGGCACTACAATATTACGATATGGTTCCAAAAACACAATTTGCCTTCGTCATACGCTAAAGCTCAGTATTATATTCTGAGAACAATTGACAAGGTGGTGAAAAATCATATTCTGACATGTACTACTTCCAAAGAAATGTATGACGCACTCAGAGGTGTATTCAGAAGAGATACCAGTCAACAAAAACAACAGCTGCACATGGACTTCCATGGTTTTAAGTTTGATAAAACTAAAGGAATGATGATGAACATCAGCCATCTAAGAAATATTGTCTTCAAACTACAACAATTCAAACAAGAAATATATGAAGAGATGTTTATGGCAAAAATTCTTTTTTCATTGCCTGAGCAATATCACTATTTCTCAAGTGCATGGGAATCTACACCTACTTCAGATAGATCCATTGAAAATCTTGTGGCTAGACTTTTTTTTATTTATTTATTATCTCATAAGGGGCACCTGAGCCGAGGCTCGTGATAGTGCAGTACATCAAGGTAACAATGGTATTTTAGTAATTACATGTAAGTTACATTGTTGAATCCATTAAGAATTTAAACAATTCTTTCCTGAAAGTTCTCAGTGAGGAGATATTTTTCAGGCCATCAGGCAGTCTATTATATATAAATGATGAGTAATGCCATAGTGAATTATTTCCAAACCTGCTGGTATTTATTACATTATAATGGATATTGCTTGCATTTCTGGTGATGTGTGAGTGAGTATCTGAATTGGTTGTGAGTATGATATTTGAATTGGTTATTTTATGTATAATTTTATATATCATTATTACTGAGGCTCTTTGACGGAGACAATTTAGTGATGGGACATTACATTGTTGGTATAATTGAATTGTAGGTGTTAATATGGGAAGATTGAAAGGTATTTTCAAAGCCCTTTTATGTAATATATTAATTTTATTGAATAATCCTTTGCTGCAACAAGCCCAAATGTGAATCATATATGCAATGTGACTTTCAATAAGTGCGTGATATATAGACGTCAGTAGTGCTCGTGAAACTTTGTATTTTACTCGGCTTAGAACTCCTATAGCTGGAATTATTTTTCCACCAATAGCTTAGACATGATCATCCCAAGAGAGTTGCTCATCAATGACTAATCCCAAAAATTTGGTAGATTTAACTCGGAGTAGACATAGGTCGTGGAAGTACAATCGCACATCTAAAGGTAGGTTGTAGGAAGGCTTGTGAAAGACGATATAGTTAGTTTTAGTTAAGTTAACTGTTAGACGGTTTTCATGCATCCATGATAGAATCAGATGTGCATCTTCCTGCATTTTCTGTTCGAGTTCATGGACAGACTTTCCAACATAGAATACATTGGTATCATCAGAAAATAGGGATATCCTACCGTTTAAATTTAGTCTACCAATGTGGTTGATAAATATTAAAAATAATATTGGGCCTAAAACAGATCCCTGTGGCACCCCAATAGTAATTGCTTGGCAACTACTCTCAGCATTCATGCAACTAACAAATTGTTCCCTGTCCTTAAGGTAATCTACAAACCAGTGAAGTGCAGTTCCTCTCACACCAGCTGATTCTAATTTATGAATCAGTAGAGAGTGATCCACAGTGTCGAAAACCTTTTTAAATCTATAAATAAACCTGAAGCAAGAAATCCTGAATCTAGAGCCTCTTGAAGTCTAACAATAATATCTTCAACTGCATTGTTTGTGCTAGAGTTGGGAATTAATCCATACTGATGCTTATAGAAATAATGGTTACGAAGAAGAAATTTTAGTAGCCGGTCCTTCACTACCTTTTCTAATATTTTAGAAATAACAGGAAGTATTGAGACAGGTCTATAACTATTAATATCATGTTTATCTGATCCCTTATAGATTGGTACTACTCGGGCCATTTTAACTTCTTAGGAATTTTCCCTTCGCTCAAGGATTTATTTATTAATTTTGTGATATACGGTACTAACAGATGAAACAGGGTCTTAATTATGTTATTATTTAAGCCAGACACATCCAAACTACTACTTTTTTTAAGAGCATTAATTATTCGTGAGACTTCAATTTCATCTGTGGGCTCAAGAAAAATAGAGTTGACAGGTTCTGCTACTGATTTGGTGCAATCGTTGATAGGAATTTTATCGGAAAGTGACTTACCAATACTTGTGAAATGTTCATTAAAAATTGTACAGTCTTCAATTGGATTTGTAACCAAATTACCATTTACTTCCAGGTTAATATTACTATTATTATTGGCTTTGGTATCTGTAGATAATATTTCATTGATAATTTTCCAGTGATTATTTGTGTTGTTTAATCTATTCAAAAAATATGAATTTTCTAGTTCTCTTCTCATTTTTGTTACTTTCTTACAGTGTGCATTATAGTCTGCAATTAGCTCCTTTGACTGATACTCACATCCAGATCTTACTCTGATTTTCTGCCTTTTTAGTTTACTATACACCTGTTCTTTTGATTAATTAGCTTTAAAAAATCTTGAGTTACCCATGGACAAGATGGCCTTAATCTTCCACTTGTATTATGACTCGAACTGTTGACGTTTTCCAAATAATAGATCAATTTGTCCACTTTGTGTTGAAGAAGACTACAAGTTGTCAAGTAGGCCTAAGTCAGAAGATAAAAGTGTTGTTTTAGGTGCACAAAATAATTACAAGGAGTCAAAATGGTCTCAAGTGAAGTGTTATAAATGTGGGGGAGAAGGGCATATTAAAACAAGATGCCCAAAGAAGAAATATTGCAAGATCTGTGAACGTGACACTCACAATGAAGAAGAATGATTCAAGAAAAGAAACAATGTGCTTGAGAGTAAGAAATGCATTTACTGAAAGAAATCTAATCATGTGTCTGACAACTGCTGGTTCAAAGAAGAACATGAAAAGAAGAAAGACAAAGTATCCTTCTTTGCAGAATCTGAACAGTATGGTGAAGTGTTATTCTATGAAAAACTAAATGAAAATATGTTTGTGGTAGACAGTGGTTCTACATCACATCTGACAAATAAGCGTGACATTTAATCAAATACTGAATCATCAGAAGCTAAAATATACAGTGCAAAGCGAGGTGAAACAATGTCAGGAGACATTGAAACTGACAACGTGTTGTTTAAAGATGTGTCTTATGTGCCACAACTTACCAGAAACTTTCTCTCTGTCAATGTCATCACTGAAAACAATGGAGAGGTAAGATTCAAAAATAAAGAAGTTTTGTTTTTGAAGGATGATAAAGTTGTGCTTACAGGAATGAAAACTCCAGGTGGATTGTTTGTTGTGGACTTAATCGCTCAACATCAAGAAGAAACACTCCTAACCCAAACTGAAGAAGAACACATGGTATGGCACAAGAAATTAGGCCATATTAGATTTGGAAATCTACAGAAACTTCCTAACCTATGTCAGGGAGTGCCAATTTCTCTAAGTAAATCCAAAGTTAACCCTAGATGTGAAATATGTGCTATAGCAAAACTCAACAGAAATCCTTTCAACACAGTGCGACAAAGAGCAGAGAGACCTTTGGAAATTATACATACAGACTTACGTGCTAAAATTGAACCACCAACTTTTGACAACAAGAACTATTTAATGTTATGTATTGTATCCAACTGGGGTTGGTACAGGATATGAACTTCGGATCTTTAAGATGGAAAGAGGTCCAGTTACAAGTTAGCCGTGAGGAAATAGGAAGTGATTCAGGCCATGACGCAGAATATTGACAGCTTTATCTAGAGATACGTGGTGCAAGCGATATGTGAATCACGAGGGCAGTCTCGCCGTGATGAATCAACCAGAGCAGATTGGCAGGGGAGTCACCGCAGAGTGCTAACATCAGCACTTTTCTGGCAACATTTGATTGCCAACCAACACCGCAAAATTGTGAAATAAGCCGTTTTCGCGGAAACAATGCAAAATTACAAAAATGTGTTTAAGGGAATCAGAATAATCTAGGAAATTATGAATTAAGCAAGGTTAAAAATGAATAATTTAGGTCCAGGGAAAAGGCACTTAGTCAGCAATTACGTCATTAGGCGGAGCTAAGAGGAGGTCGTGGGAAGAAGAAAAAAGAACTCATTCGCCCACACAGCTGAGGAGCCTTGTAGATTTTATTTAAATTAAATAGACGATCGATTTTCAGGTAACGAAATGATAATGAGACGTTTGGATTATAGGGAACTTAATGATATATTTTTCAAAAACGTGTGACGTCTATTTCAAAAGTTAGCTCCAATAAGAAGTCAAAAGTAGTTTATTTTTGCAAGTTCCTAATAAATAGCCCAGGTTCCAACCAGAGATCAGGCAGTTTTCGGTCAGCCCGAGAGGGGCGTGACGCTGGAGCATCACCGTATATGCAGTATCCGTCAGCCAAGTGAGGCTTTAGGCTGTATCAGAAGCAGTTCACCATCATTAAGCGGGGAGACGCTACACGCTGTCTCATAAAATGCAGAAACGCTGCATTATACTCGTCGCAGTTCAGTTAAGCCCGGGAAGGCTCAGCGCAATTCCGCACAGTATATACGTATACAGTACGCAGTATTATCAAGCTGCCTGGACGGAAGTTCCTCCTAGCATTAGAAAGGACTCATCGTACTCCTATATGGAGATGTCACAGCGAGTAACGCAGTTCGTTACCGACCGCTAAAGTGGATCGTGTTAAGACAAATTAACCATCATCAGTTTGTATGTGCGTGGTAATATCAATCCGCTACGGTTGTTAGTGATCACTAAAGCACTTGTGCTAGATCAAATGAATTATACGCTACTCGAAAACCGTGACGAAGTAAATTGTGCCGCGACAAAATTCTAGAACAGTAATTAGCTAGAATACAGCAGTCCAGATCAATAGAGATACTACGCTGGAGGTCATCGTTTTGATAATATAGACAGGTCTCCGTGAAAGTCAAGAGAAAGGCTACAGTAGTAAGGGACCGAGATTGGGACGAAATCCAATAATTCAAGTAAATGGACACGGGTTCGAGACCCAAGAACAAATATAGTGAACTTAAGCGAAGGTACAGTGTGTCAGATAGGAACGTAGCAATATAGATATTATCGTAGGAGAAATAAGGGAAACTTGTCGCAGATAAGGACAAAGTACGGTCAAGAAGTAAGCGGGCCATAGGTTCGATAGACCGCTACGTAAACGGAGGACAATTGAAAATTGCAAAATCGCTTACGAAAGGACGATAAAGGAAGTCAAAATAGACTATCAAAAAGATAGGGCAAAGACTAGACCCAGTGAAGAATTAGGATCCGTTCGAGTGAGCATCACGTCCAATGCAGGGTCCGGGGATCTCATCAGGGCGTCGATCACCGATAAAACGTGCCAAGAGTCACTGAGATGTGGTGAAAATAGTGCAATGTAAATAAGTTACAATATATATGTGTTTTAGTGTTAATACAGTATTTTACAAAATAATGATGTGTTTAAATTTAAGTGAAGGTCGATTGGGCCTAAGTGAGGTGCCACACACAAAAGAAAGTGCCATGGAAAAGTGTTAATTATGTCATTAGGTGGGTGAATCCTTCCTAAGGATGAAGCAGAAGATGAAGCACACTGGTGAGTCATGATTTTTTATTAAAATTGCAGATGTACGATGTACTGACCCGATGGGATTGGTCGTAACTAGGGAGTTGAACGATCGAACTCATCGGGTAGTTGAATGCACTTATATAACTGAAATGTTGAGACAATAATAATAAATAATTGCGAGAAAGACCTCGAAAAATAATTATGTGAAAGGGATCAGCAATGTAAAGTAATAAAACCCCAAGGAATGAAAATAATAATAAATAATAAAATGATTTGGAGGAAGGAATCGAAAATAATAACTTAAATGGCTTAGAATTTCGCCATAGTAAAAGCAGATAATGAAATAAATATGCATCATAATAAAGTTGTTAAAATAAATAATGAAAAGGAAATATATAAAATAGTTTGATCTTATAATTAAATGGCAAATAACAAAAATTTGTGATGAAAAATAATTGAAAGTTCGAAATGAAAAATATTAAAAATAAATATTATCGATTTGTTATACTCTAAAAATGAAGTGATAATAGAAATCGTAATATGGAACTCAAGTAATTAAACGGAACGAAATAAATAATATCCTGACGAATTGTTGTCAAATGATCAATTTGTAAATTTCTAAAAGTAATTGGTGGACAAAAACACCCATAGAAAATATATTATCGCAGGCTATCAAGCCAGAATTATGAAAATAAAATGATAGGAAGGCCGAGGTCTTACCGCTATAAATGAAATATTAATTGAGATATTAAATAAACCGCGAATTACCAAGCAAGAAATCGTTGTTGCCGAAAAAGGCCGAATAATAAATAAATGTAGCTTAAAGCTAATAAATGTGCGTTAATCAGGATATATATAATCGGGAGATGGAGAGTTTCATCGAAATATTGTGGATGAAATATTCCCCTTACTGTATTGTTGTTGTATGAAAACGTCATGTTGTATTGGGTAGGTGAAAGTCCCCCAAATAGTATTGCCATATTGAAGCGTCGAAAATAAAAGTTACGTTGTAAGACCGTGAGGGCATTATTATAAATAAAATAATGTAGCCAATAATCGTTCAAATAAAGCATCGTATGTGAAGTATACATTGTAAGTTCGATCAGGCAGTGTTTTAAATAAATATTGTAGGCAACAATCGTCGAATGAAATGTGCAAGTAAGACCGATAACGGCATTGTTATAAATGATATTGTTATAAGGCGTCATACAAATTGTTATTAAGGTTGGTGTAGTCAACTATTAGGCATCCTCTCCGGAATAAGTTACAAATATCCTGTAAAAACGAAATATGAATAATAATAATATTATTAAATCAGGAGCAAATAGCTGCTTTAGAACTGAAACGTAAGTCTTGGGAATCATATGGTAAAATAATAATAAACGTTGTAAGCGTGGTGGCCGACGAGACGCCATAAATCAAGTGAAGTATCACCAGAGGGACGAGGCAGCTGTTAGAGCCCGACCTACCGTAATGAGTGAGTGAGACAGAAAAGTTAACGAGTTCCGCGGTCAAGCAAGGGTCTGTCAAAGACTAGTAATAAAAAGGCCATTATGTGAAAGTTTTTGTTAAAAGATGCAAGCACAAATTAACCTATAAAATCATAATGCTGGGATGGAGACTATTCTCCAGAATATAAGTTTGAAGCATTTATATGAATTTTGACGGATTTTGTCAAACACTTTTATTGTAAATAAAAGGATTCCTTCCTCAAAAAGAATGAAAGAACGGTTATGATAATGTAGTTTAAAGAAGAATAAAGATCCCACAATAATAAATAACACAGTGCATGGTACGCTGCAGAGAAAGATCACCTGATGCATGGGAAAGGAACTGGTGGAGTAAGGGTTCGATCCACAGACATGGCATGTTCTTGTATAGTATTTTAAATGTGTAAAATCTAAGGCTTTGTGAAGAATTATTAGTAAGGTCCAAAGGACTAAATCAGTGATAGATAAATGACAATTATGTAAACATTAATGAAACCCTGAAGGGTAAAGATTGAAATGAATATACATGTCCAAAGCCTTGGAGAAAATATATGACTTAAATGATAGGCGCGCTCGTCGCCTTAGTGAAATATACTACAAATAATTATAATTAAATTTAAGCAAGACAAAGTGGTTAAAATGTTCATAGAATAATGAAATGACATTATAGTGAATCTTGATGATTTTTTAACAAAGTGATTTTCAGTTTTGAATGACACTTGAAGAGACTATGCCAAGTGATTGATTTTTTTACATATTTTGAGTAACACTTGAAGAGACTATGCCAAGTGATTGATTTTTTTAAACATATTTTGAGTAACACTTGAAGGGACTATGCCAAGTGATTGATTTTTCTTATATGCTTTGAGTGAATATATTTTTCTTTTATGAATTAAATTATGTAAAATTATAATGTTGTGTTTTTCCTCAAATCCTTGTGAACCTTGAGTATTCCATATCAGATGTTTAATCAGCGGTGGAGGGAACGTCACACACCCCGATACCGCAAGAGCAAAAGCCGAGTGCTGATTAATCATCATCCGTGTAAACGGGCACAGTATAGATGATTTCACCCGTTGTGTACAAGTGTATTTGCTAGAAACCAAAGACCAAGCTGAAGGTTTTTTAAAGGACTATATTGCAGAAGCAGAAAACTATCATAACCTAAAAGTGTCTAAAATAAGAGTTGATAATGGTGGAGAATGTCGGTCTAATGACTTCAAGAACTGGTGTAAGGGTAAAGGTATCAAATTAGACTATACCATACCTCATACACCTCACTTGAACGGCACTGCTGAAAGGATGAATCTGACTCTAGGAAACAAAATGAAAGCGCTACTGTATGATGCAAATTTTCCCAATGAAATGTGGGGAACTGCAGTGGAAACTGCTGCCTATCATCAAAACAGGAGTCCAACGGTAACAGTTGACACCACTCCTGCCGAAAAATGGTACCACAGAAAATCAGATCTCTCTCGCCTTCAACAGTATGGTTCTGTGGTCTACACCAAGAGTCTCGGGCATCTGAAGAAACTAGATCCTAGAGGTAAGAAAGGTTATTTTGTCGGCTACTCCAATGATGGATACAAAATCTGGAACAAGGAAGATCGGGTGATCTATGCATCCAGAGATGTGAAGTTCTTTGACACAGAAAATGACAAGAAGCCTGCATTACAAAACCAAAGTATCACCACTGAAAATTTACTTGAAGATGAAGGCAACCAGGAAAATGAAATAAACCATGAAAGTCAAGAAGAAACAGATAGTGAGGAAGCAAAAGATGAAGATACTGGATCGGATTATGAACCCTCAAGTGATGAAGATGATGCACCAATAAATCCACAACCAAACCAAAGACCAAAAAGAGACATAAAAATGCCAAAGAAATATGAAGATTATGCATTGCTTACAGATGACTCACCTCTTACATATGAAGACTGCATGCAGAGTCAAGATAGAGAAAAATGGAAGAAGGCCATACAAGAGGAAAAGGACTGCCTCAAAAAAATGAAACTTGGGATATAGTCAACGAAGAATGTGCCAAACGTAAAAAATCGTTACTAGTCGCTGGTTGTTCAAGATTAAAGAAGACGGTCGCTATAGGGCAAGATTGGTTGCTAGAGGCTTCCAACAGAAAAAGGGCTTAAACTATGAGGACATTTTCAGCTCAGTAGTACAATCAAACACTCTGAGAATGTTATTGGCTATTGCAGCTTCAGAAGGTTTTAAGATATCAACCTTTGACATCAAATATGCTTTCTTGTACGGTGACTTACAAACTGAGATATACATGCGCTTTCCAGAAGATTTTAATGTCTCAGGAAAAATATGTAAACTAAGAAAAGCACTATATGGTCTCAAACAAGCACCCCAAAAATGGTTCAAACGTCTGACGGACTATCTCAAAAGCGAAGGTTTGAAACAAACTCAAACAGACCAATGTGTTTTCAAGTCCACTTCAGGAAAGAAATTATTTGTTGCTATGCATGTGGATGATGGGATGGTGATAGGAGAAGATGAGCAACAAATTAAAGAACTAATGACGAAAATGAAGAAGCAATTCGAGACTTCCATAAATCTCGAACCCAAGACCTACCTGGGAATGCAAATTTCTCAAAATAAAGATGGAGTATTCATCAGTCAAGAAAGATATGCTCAACATGTCATTGAAAAATACAACATGGAAACATCAAAACCAACAAGTACTCCAATCCCACATCAAGATAATTCTCATGATGATGCCAAAACTTCCCAAACCAGCTTTCCATATCAAGAAGCAGTGGGAAGCCTGCTTTACCTATCCTGCAAGACAAGACCAGATATCAGCTATGCTGTCAACTATGCCAGCAGATACACAAGAAGTCCTACGAAGCAAGACGTTGTCAACATCAAAAGGACACTAAGATACCTAAAAGGATCCATTGAACAAGGTATTCACTACTCAAACAATGTCAAGAATGTACATACTCTAGAAGTATTCTGCGACTCTGATCATGCAGGGGACAGAAAGGGATGCAAGAGTACATCAGGTTACATAATGTACTACGCTAATGGTCTAATTGCTCGGTGCTCTCGTAAACAGTCTATTGTAGCTCAATCATCAACTGAAGCTGAGTACATTTCAGCCACCCAATGCTGCAAGGAAATGAAATATGTGAAATCTGTACTTGAGGAGCTACTGGAAGAAACTATCAACGTAAACTTGCATGTGGACAATACCAGTTGCATAAAAATGATTCAAGCAAACCAGTTGACCAGAAAGTGTATCTATATTGATGTTAAATATCATCTGGTTAAAGATGAATACAAGAAAGGATGGTTCAAGATCCTGTATTGTTCTAGTGATCAAAATGTTGCAGACATTTTAACTAAACCTCTTCTTCCTGGTAAATTTGCAAATCTCAAAAACCGTGTTATGTTTAAAGTGTGATTTTTTAGAGTTTATCAGTGTAATTTCCATAATGTAAGTAGAAACCAAAAAACAAAAAAGACAAAAAAAAACTATTTGATTACACCCTTGAGGGAGTGTGTTAAAACATGTTAGGTTGGCAAGGGTTATAACCAAATATTTTTCTGTTATGTTGTTACTTATTATGTATGTTATTTTGTTTTCAAGAAAAATAAAGGAGTAGTACACTGCTCTGCCTTGCAAGTGAAAATGGTGTGTGAATCAGTGAGTGTAGTGAAACCTAAAATAATATAAATTAGAGAAAGCAGACTGAATCAGTTTACTAAAATATCAAAATCAGAACAAGCGGAATCACCTTGCCAGGCAAAAATAAAGACCCTGTATTCGCTAACGCGGCCCTGCTACCTAACAATTATTGGTCTAGGTGAAAACCATTGGTCAGCCGGATGCAATATAGTACCGATTGCGTGGGGGTGGAAATATGGTACATGATGCTAAAAATGGCTGAATCGGCTGGAATTTTGCCTATATAAGTTATGTTCATATTTGGGATGGCTGGGAGGGTCTCGGATAGCAGAGGATTACTACATCATCTCCAGATATTTTCCTGACTATTAATTCAGATAATTTGGTTACTGTCAGTACTGACTGGCTGCGTGGCTCAGCGGTAACGTTCTCGCTTTCTGGGCCCAAGATTGCAGGTTCGTATCCTGGCGCAGACAGCTGGCATTCAAGGGTGCGCAAATGCGAGGGAGCCGTATCAGTAGATTTACTGGCACGTTAAAGATCCCCTTCGGGGCAAAATTCCGGAACTCCGCCGTCTCTAAAAGCCACAGTAGTTAAAAGGGACGTAAAACCAATAACATTATTATTAATTTCAGTACTTTAAGAATTTTGTACTGAAAAGTACCTCTTCTGAATGTTTACCGTTGAGTCTTGGTTATTTATACCAAATTTAAATGCTGCTAGATGTTCTTACGAGGAATTAACAACACCCTGCTTTGATTGACAAATGTTCCAGAGTTCTCACAGTTTTAACAACCTGGTACTTAGCCTCCGATAATAAAAAGCCTGCCCAATAGCCTCTGGGAGCTGTTCGCCCTGCAGATGCTATGTTTGCCGCTAGAGGCGCTGCATAACCCCCTACATGATCAGTTCAGTTGGCGGTATTTATACACATTTGTGTATGCACGAATCAAGTTATATTGCTGAAATAAGGCCATTGTATTACGATGCTATACTGTTGCGTGCCGTTTTGTAAACAAGGCTCTAGAAATAATGTTCCTGGAACTAGTTTTCATGAATTTCCTAGTCCAGAGCCAACTAGGAAATCATGGATTAAAGCAATAAGAAAAGGTATGTAGCCTACGCTGACCATGCGACTGAGGATTAGGTGAACTTGTATTATTGCTCCAGTTCTTATGATGATGATTCCTGACCTCGTCGTGTAGTGGCTAGCATTCTTGGTTGTCGCCCCCAGAGATCCATGCTAGAATCCAGACTCTGCCAAGAAATTTAATTCTGGTCTGAGGGCTGGAACGGGGTACACTCAGCTTCATGAGGTAAAACTGAGAAGAGGTGGGTAAGATTCCCATCTCATCCTTCCTGGACAGGTTTTCCATAGTTTCCCACTTCTACTCCAGGCAAATGCCGGGATGGTTCCTAACTTAAAGGTCACCTTCCAAATTATCACCGGAATTACAAATGCACACGCCGCAATGACACAGGGTAGCAGACACGGGGCTAAATGACCAAATTTCTATAACGAGAGCTGCACTGGTCTATATTGGAGGGTATTTGGTACGAGCTGTCGAGTCCGCCTCGTTGCGTAGTGGTTTGCATTTTTGGCTGTCACTGCGGAGGCCCGAGTTCGATTACTGGTTCTGAAGGCTGGAACGGGGTACACTCAACCTCATTAGGCAAACCTAAGAAGAGGTGGGTTCGATTCCTACCTCAGCTATTCTGAAAGTGTTTCCCATTTATATGCCAGGCAAATGCCGGGATGGTACCGGTACCTAATTTAAGGTCACGGCCGCTTCCAACCCAAATTTTACCTCAATTACAAATACACATACTATTACAGACACTACAGTGGCACAGGTTATCAGACTAATTCTACAGACACCCAATAACACGGGGATACATGACCACGATGTTGCAATGACCCTAAAGAAACAATAACAACGGGCTGAAGACCATAGCTTACCTATATCATGTCAAGAGTGTTTGATAAAATTTGTAGTATCCCGAGTTAGTTATTGTTTTAAGGGACGGAACAGCGAGGTCACCTGCCCCTCGGTATCAAGAGTCCATGCCCAGTAATGTCGCTAATTTAAAATTCAAAGACAGATGGAGAGGTGGTCTCCGGTATCGTAAGCCAGGTTTTGTTTCCTTGGAAAAAGTAACAGACGAAATAATATCGGTTACGCTGAGCAGTCCAGGAAAAGCACTAACAGAAACTAGAATGCTGTTGCCACATGTTGCTAAAAATCATGTTCTATAGTGTGGAGTAAGTGATCATCCTGAGAAACTGAGCAGAATAAAATTGCTCTGTCGCTAACTACACCAATGATATGAGACTACGCCTGGGTAGATTATTGACTTGGGAATAACCTAACCACCAAGGGAAGATGATGAAGAAAAGGAATTGGGTTTCGGACTGAAGAAAAAGGATGGAGAAATAGGAGGAGAGTCCTAAAAAAGTTATAAGTTTAACTTTAAATATACTAAAAAGTGACTGCCACTGCAAATCAGCTCTCCGATACCTAAAGTGGGTAGGGACCTGGGCAAAGCTAACGGGAGACGCAGCTGGAACTTGGGCGGTTTGCAAGAGAGTGGCTTTAGCGTATTCCCTCTCAAGCATACATATGCCTACTATGGGGAAGGGTGATGGTCTGGCAAGACAAAGAGTAACAGATTTATTATGTATCTGTTCAAAGGAGTTTGTTTTTAGACAAGTAATTTGAAGAATGCCAATAATTTGAATAGGTTTCGATATTTTTTGTTTTCGAAATTGTAGAAATCCTAAAGAGCGACCAAATGCTTCCAAGAAGGATAGGGATAAAACAATTATACCTTTGGGAATAATTTTGGTAAGTGCACCAATAGTTGCACTTGGAAATGGCTAAGCTTTTACCCAGCAAGGAGCCGACCAAAAGTTTAGACAATGAGAAACACTTATATTTTGAAAACCCAACCATATGTGTTGGAGAGAATGCGAGCTATGCTTGCCTTACTGGCCAGTTAGAATTAGCTATTAAAGCTAAGAGAGACTTTACCAAGTTGTCAACTAAGAGTTCTTGCTCAAATTCAACAAGTAATTTGAAGAATGCCAATAATTTGAATAGGTTTCGATATTTTTTGTTTTCGAAATTGTAGAATGCCCTATCAAGAGATTTATTTGCATTAAGTGGGAAGAGTCAAGGAAGACAGGATATTGCCTAACCGTTATGTTAGAGAAATGATGAGTCAAAAAAGAAACTTAGAACTTATTTAACAATGCAAAAGAGTGTAATGAATTTAACAATGTTGGGTAGTAGTTTTTTTGTCAAATATATAATTTAGACTTTGTAACAAATGGGGTCACAGACCTCCGAAAAACATCTAAAGTTTGCGCCAGGCAATTAACAATTCTTTTGGTTTCAAACCTTTATATGTTTTAAAATCCTCGCAAGATTTTGAAATGGCGAAGATAAAATAAAATATTTAAAGACAATTAAAGAGATTAAAGTTAGACAATAAATCAAGTACAAGTTGTGTACTTTTAAGAAATTCTTGGTAAATACCTTAGAAAGAGTAACAACTTCGAAAGTAACAACACCAAAAAGCAGTTAGAATAAAAGAGAAGTTCCTATAACTTCTTATATTAAAGCCGAATTACTTTTTAGTAGTTATACAAATAGGGCAGGTCACTTACTGTGAAACCTGAAGAGAAAGTCGAAAGGAAGTTTCTAGACCTCCTATGTTTAAGTAATAATCACGAGACAAATGGGGCAAGTTTCCCTTTCGTGAAACCTAGAAATAACTCACTTATGAGTTGAAAAATTGTATTCCCTGATTAGAAGGGAGAAACAATGTAATTTAAAGCGTGTACTAGACACGAAGTTTTACAGACTTTAATTAATGATATATAAGCAAAAAGGGAGGGCACGTCTTTAGAGTGACACCTCATTGAAAAAGACCTAAAGTAACAATTTTATTATTATGGTTTGTTAGTAAGAGGTTTAGGAAAGATCAACTGGGATTGAGGATAAATGTTCATGGCCGTATTTATAATAATCGGACGAGCGCGATGCGGAAGAAATACTGAACGAACACTGTTTTTCACTACAGTCTGTTGAAATGGATGAAAAGTTCACTGTAGTAGCAGAAAAGTTTATGGCAAAGAAAGTTATTGCAATGATGGAAAATAACTAGTTACACTAGATAGGCGAGAGTCTATTGCTTGAGAAAGTTGTAGATTACAGTTAAATGCGCCAGAGAAAATCCCAACGGAGGAAGAAAGAATAGCTATTGATCAGTAATTCATAAGGAAGATTCCTTAGTTTGAAAAAGTATTCCCACATGTGAGTGGAAAATACATGACGGTATGACTGGTAGATAGAGAGCAGATTCTGGAAGGTTCCAGAGCAATCCTGACTGAAGAATAGGGCCAAAGTTATTCCAGCGGTGGAACGAGCTAAGTATTTTATAGACAGTGGGTAATTCAATGGTATCCCACGTTGTGAGAAGATCTCTCATAAGAAATGCTGCTTTCTATTAGGATTGGCTTAGACAGACAAAAGCCCAACATAGAAAATCCCACGAAGGATGATTATTGCTCCAAATATAGTAATCTCACACTGCCTATAAAATGATCATTAAAAGCATGTGGTTAATAAAAGACGATGAGAATGAGGTTAAAACCTGAAGTCGGTACTTATCTTTGATTCATGGCGAAGGTGAAGTTCCCTTTGACGGTTGAGATTAAAGTTCCAACATGGCGTGGAATTAAAAGAATGCCTCTTTAGTTGAGGAGGCTAGCTCTAGTTGAGCTTCAACTGACTAAGTCGACTGCCGACGTACAAGCGAGACACGCTCAGCGAAGCACAGAGGGACCGGGGAAGGGAAAAGAGTGGGGGTAGGTGACAAAAGGAATACATATAAGAAGAACCAACATGACAAAAAAAATCTTGATGAAATGGTCTTCAAAGAGTTGATAGTAGGCGACACTATCGCAGCCTGGTGGGTGAAAAAGTAGACGAAGTTCTCTTGATCACGGAGATGATAGCTGGCGATGGCGACGAGATCTGGTGGCCAGATTGATAAGGAAGTCCTCTTGCACAGGGAAGAATTGAGGAACTTCAGAGATTCGCTGCTAGATGACGCTAGGTGAGTCATGGAAGATATATATATCTAGAACAGACTCACAAGTAACATGAGAACCCTAAACAGCAAGGAGAAATTAGAAGATCACTGTTGGTGTTTGAGAAAAAGGAAGGAATGAACAAGCAAAGAGCAGTAAAAGTATACTCTATCTTACCGTGTATTCCAAAGAATACACCAAGCTGGGAGGGAGAAACACCAACAGAGAACGAGATAAACAATTAAAAATTCAAAGGTAATGGAGCAATTAAAGACAGTGGTCTTATGATGTGACCATTACTGGTCAAGACTCTGGCTACCCTGACCCTCCCATCCCTTCCAGGATATCACTCGGTCACTCTACCAGAAATCAAGACCAGGGGAGGAGAAACATCCCTAACCAGGACCAAGTCCCCCACTCTGATGTCGGGACTGGAAAGAAACCACTTCTGTCTCCGTTGCAAGGAAGTTAAGTATTCCAAGTTCCACCTCATCCAGAAAGAATTGCGAAGGGCTTCAAGTTTACGCCAAACAATAGGTAGATTAGAATCCCTGTAAGAGCTGGAAAGGGGAGGAGGGGCAGAAAGAGAAGTGCCTATAAGGAAGTGACAAGGTGTGAGTGGAAGCAGGTCATCAGGGTCATTGGAAAGCGGAGTTAAAGGGCGAGAATTAACAACACCTTCAATCAGAAAGGACAGTGAATTAAATTCTTCATAAGTCAGAATGCGATTACCTAAAACCTTTCTTAAATGACGTTTAGTGAGCTTTCGCAGGATTCCCACCTACCACCTTGATGAGGAGTGTAGGGAGGTATAAAACGCCATTTGAAACCCTTTGAGTAGGAAAAATTAGAAATCTTTTCCATGGCAGGAGAAGATGTGAGAGCTTTCTTCCACAAGGAAGCTGCGCCCTGAAAAGTGGAAGCGTTATCAGAGAACATCTCTGAAGGAACACCACGCCTAGCAGCGAAGCGAGAGACAGCTGATAAAAAGTAAGAAGTAGAGGCATTCGTTACTAGTTCCAAATGGATTGCGCCAGTAACCATGCAAACTGTTGGAGAGTGCTTGCCACAAGGTTCGGATACTCCTAGCTGGTTGCCGAGAGCGCTGGCATAGCCTGATCTCAATGGATTGCAAGGCAGTTTGTAGATCGTGTGTCTACACTCTGTGGAAAACAAACTCTACCATCTCCAATGCTTGTGGTGGGCTTAGAGTTATATTGTTAAAATGTAGGCTATGTCAAATAAAAAAGCACTCAAATCTTACAGTTAATCGATCGTTGATATGTATAATAAGCTGCTAATTCATCACAAACAAAGAGAGAAACATAGAGCTTACCAAACAATTTGCGTTTAGCTTCAGGAGAATTTCGTTGATATTGGAACGGCCCCATATAGCCCACACCAGTTAGAGCAAATGGACGTATGGGAGAAGAGCGAAAGGAGGGCAGATCGCTCATTAATTGAGTATTGATTTGAGGCTTCGCTTTGAAGCAAGGAATGCACTTGTGAATTACAGAGGAAACTTTGTGAATTCCATTTATAATCCAGTACTTTTCCCTTAAGAGGCAAAGCAGAGTGCCTGTACCAACATGCAGATTGCGATAATGAAAGTCACGTATAATTAAGGAATTTACGTGATGTATAGAAGGCAAAATAACGGGATGCTTTTTGTCCTCAGAGAGCAAAGATTGCGAGAGCCTACCACCTACCCTGAGTAACCCATTGTCATCAAGGAACGGGGCCAAATCACGAAGACGACTGGATTTGGGAAGATCCCTTTTAGAAGAAAGTAAAGACAATTCAGAAGAAAAGGCTTCTTGCTGTGGCAGTTGTAAAACCTTAATGGTAGCGAGATTCAATTCATGATTGGTAAGGTGTGGTTTGGGGAGATGAGGTTGGTCAACCACAGGATATTTCCATCTAAGAAGATAGGCGACAATTCGAATTAATTTATGAAAGGAAGAATAGCGGGACAACAAGGGATGGGAAACGTTAGAAACAAGACACGAAGCAGTAGATAGAGATACTTTAGCGTCAGGCAAGTTGGAGTTTGTAGCTGGAGGTTTAGAAGGCCAACAAGAAGAATCTTCGATTAACCACGAGGGCCCATGCCAGTACAACTGGGAAGCTGCCAATTGAGAGGGTAAACATCCACGAGAGATAATGTCGGCTGGGTTGTCACCGCTGGGCACATTCCTCCATTGACATCCCGAAGAAAGAGTTTGAATTTTGGAAACCCTGTTTGCAACAAAAGTTTGCCAGTGAGCGGGGTTCTTGGCGATCCAAGAAAGGGTGATCATGGAATCGCTCCAGAGATAGATTTGCGAGAATTCGACTTTTAATACTTCCCGTAATTTCTTAACAAGTTCTGCAGCCATGAGTGCAGCATACAATTCAAGCCTAGGCAAAGTGATAGTTTTAAGAGGAGCCACCTTCGATTTGGCACAAACAAGGTTGGAAACTGAAGATCCATTTAATGAACCGCGATAAACCAAATATGCACAGCAACCGTAAGCTTTTTCGGAACTGTCCGCAAACACATGAAGGAAAAAAGATGCATTAGAATGAGCGTTAATTAAATTCCTGGGAATTTCAATAAGGGAAAGATCAAGCAAATTGCTGCGAAAAGAGAGCCATCTGTAAAGAAAAGAAAAGGGAACAGTGTCATCCCATTCACATTTGAGCGACCATAGCTCTTGTATGAAAAGTTTGGCTATAACGATAACTGGGGCAAGGAATTGAAGCGGATCAAAATTTTTTGCAATTTCAGAGAGAATTTGTCTTTTTGTGTTAGGGAGCTTTTCTGCGAGCGAAACTTTATAGATGAGAATGTCAGTGCTAATGCACCAATGAACTCCAAGAGTTTTTATGGATTCGGAGTTTCCACAAATTTTGACAGAGGAGGGATCTACGTCTTCAATAGGAAACTGGGCGAGAAACTCAGGAGAGTTGGAATTCCACTTATGAAGTGGGAAACCTCCATTCCTTAGCAATGCCTGAAGTTCTAAGGACACGAAGGAAGCTTCCTCCAGAGTGGGGAAGGACTGCAAGTAATCGTCAACATAGAATGATGTAGTTAGTGTTTCGGAAGCTTTAGAATCAAATAAATTACCATCATGAGAGGCTAACAAATGTAGGGATCAGATAGCAAGGAAAGCGGAAGGTTTTAAGCCATAAGTAACCGTCTTTAAGCGAAATACCTTAATGAGCTTGCTGATTTCGTCGCGCCATAAGATTCTTTAGAGATCTCGTTGTTCAGGCTGAATTAAAACCTGACGGTACATCTGTTTGATGTCCGCTATAACAGCTATGGGAAATAATCGAAAGTTTAAGAGGATAGCAGATAAATCTGACTGAATAGCAGGACTAGAGTAAAGAGTATCTTTAAGACTCTTGCCATTAACGTCAGGTTATGAACCATTGAAAACAACTCGGATTTTATCCTTTACAAGAGGGTTTTACCACACGGGATGATGATTTAAGAAAACCGTTTCAATTGGGGGGTGCAATTCATCATCAGATTTGTTAACAACATCCATATGATCTAAGCTTTCATACTCATCCATGAAATCAGTGTACTGCTGTTTAACGAGCGGTTCTTTCTTGAATTTGCTCTCGATAGCAAAGAGAGCTTTTCGAGCTTTGGGTTGAGAGTTAATAAGTTTAGGGGGATTATGTAATCTTGGCATTTGAACAATGAACCGGCCATCAGAAGAACGAGTGGTGGTGTTCAGAAAAAGTTGCTCACAGAATTCATTTTCTGAAGAGGTCACGTTAGGAGAATCAACGCTTTCGAGCCTCCAGAACTGTTCCAGGTCAGTATTGGCGAAGTAACATTGCGATGCGGGTTGGGGAGAATAATGGGGAAGTTGACCGGAGACGATCCATCCAAAATTAGTGTCACTGGCGACCACGTTTGAGGATACTTTGCGAACCGGTTTACGAAGGCAATTCCAGAAAACATTGGCACTAAAGAGTATGTCAATGGGGTTTTGTATGTTGAACTAAGGATCGGCTAGCCTTAAATGTGAGGGAATGTTTAACCCTGAAATATCCACGTAGTGACTTGGAGTGTCTTCTCCAATGCTATTGAGAATGAGACAATTCAGTTTGAGAAAGTTGTTTCTGTGACAAATGTCTCTTATGGTTAGCTTTGAGAACTGTAAAGCTTGCAATTTTGAGCTGTTAATGCCCGATACGTTAATAGAAGTGGGGTTTACCGGTAGGCCTAGTTTTCTAATCAAAGAATTAGACACAAAATCATGAGTTGCCGCTGAATCAAGAAGACCGCGTGCACGGACCCAATTGCCAAAGTTATCCTGAACTTCGATTTGGACAGTAGACAATAATACTTGGGCACTACGAATGGACTTGGCATTTTGAATGTACGATGAATCATTGGAACTGTTAGCATTGTCACTTTTCTGAGAAGTAGATGCTGTCGATGACCTTGCCTGATCATGACGATGTAGTAAAGTGTGATGAGCTTTTTCACAATGGAAGCAAAGTCTTGTGGACTTGCAATTTGAAGCAGAATGCGTGGGCGCTAGGCAGTTGAAGCAATGTTTGTTCTGGGAAACTAATTTTCTTCTGTCGTCGACTGACAGTTCTTTAAAGGATTTACATAGATATAAGGCATGGGAATCTTTACAAAGTATGCACTTTAAAGGTTCATTTAAACTCTTGCGGGGTTCACTTTGAGTGTTTAAAACAAGAGAGCTAGCAAGTCGGCGTTCACTAGACCTAGTTGGGTAACCAGTAGTGTTTGACTTAAGTTTAGATGAGCTGGACCCAGGTTTTTGACTACTAGATGCTAAGCGTTCGCTTTTGGGTTTAAGAGACATTAATTCAAATTTAGAACTCGGGGATGAGGGTTCACTTTGATTAGCTAAAGTGGTTAAGAGTTGGCATCTAGCATTTATGAAAGTGACTAAATGCTCGTAAGAGTAATCGTCTTCTCTAGAAAGTTCAATCTCCCAAGCTTTGAGGGTAGCAACATCAACTTTAGAAACCACTAAATGTATTGACGTCAGAAAAGTTGGATTGCGCAGCCACGCGGTAGAATATTGAAGCTGCAACATTGTGACTGGTGAGGTTTATTTTCATGGTGAAGCATTGATGTCGTGATGGAAACAGAAAGGAATTTGTGAAATTCGAGGAGGTACTGTTCTGTATACGGTTGCAAATCGTATAAACTGGGTACGAAATCTCTTCACTACTTTCCTGTACAAAAAGTTCAGAGAGAAAGATGGGCTTCGGCGCTGTCAATTAGAAAACGTGTTACACGTTACATGACAGTGTGCTGTCTGCATTTTTGTGAAGATGACTTCTTTCCACAGCGTAAGCACCGGATTCTGTTGATTATTGATAGTTATTGTCTCTAATTTGTATTCACAAGGATTTAGCTACATCAAAAATACTGATAAACTTGTAGCCTAATACTTCCGTGCCGTACATAGAACCGAATGTAATCCACTCTTCGTAAACTTATTTTAGGGGTTCCTCCGATTGACAATAGTCGAATGGTTAGAAAACTTAAGAAAAATGCTCTTCCTAGCCTTAATTTGCCAGAGAATTTATATTCTTGCCTTTGAACAGCAAGTATGTAGCTCAATATTTGCAATATGACGTATGATTAGGCGTAAATTGTGTTTTTGTCTATGATCTCCTTACTGTTGAATTTAGTTAATTAATGTGTAAAATCTTGGAAGCCTCCGTGGCTTAGGCGGCAGCACGCCGACCTCTCACCGCTGGGCCCGTGGTTCAAATCCCGGTCACTCCATGTGAGATCTGTGCTGGACAAAACGGAGGCAGACAGGTTTTTCTCCGGGTACTCCGGTTTTCCCTGTCAAATTTCATTCCAGCAACACTCTCCACTATCATTTCATTTCATCTGTCATTCATTTAATCATTGCCCCAGAGGAGTGCGTCAGGCCTCGGCAGCCGGCACACTTCGTATCCTCGCCGCTAGATGGGGGCTTCATTCATTCCATTCCTGACCCGGTCGGAGACTGGAAGCAGGCTGTGGATTTTCAATGTGTAAAATCTTAGTTTTAAGTACCGGTTTGGTGACCCATCATCCCAGGCAGGCCGGTAACACCTATTCTACTCACCGTCAGGCAGATAGGTCACTTGGTCGTAATTTAAGAAGTTATAGTGATGTTAAGTATACATATGCGGTAATGTAGCAGGAGACCTGATCGGCCTAGGCTATTCTAACTTTAATTAGTTCCCATTTCAGGGTTTTTCAGTTTTGAGTGCGAATAGTTGGTTTGAAAGTTGTACAACAGTCAGGAGAGTATGTTTTGTATAGGATTTATTTGGTATTATGGTTTATGTCGAGCTGAGGAGTGAATTGTGAAATTAATAAAAACATCGATACCGCTAGGCTCCCAAGTACAGGCTTCATATAAAGCAGACAGTAAATTAACTATCTACAGGTGGGTAATATTTTTAACTGGTAGCACTGCATTTAAATTGATTATAAAATTATTTCTATCAATGAAAGAAAATATGTAGTATTTTACCATCATAAATATATTAGAAGCCATAACAAACGCACACCCTGTCACTGTCTTGCTTACTTCTCGTCACTATCTGGCCGCCATATTGCAAACAGCTGACCGTAAGCTCCTCCCCCGTTTCGGACGTCAATTAGGAAAGTGTCCCAGTGTTCAGTGGGTTGATCTAATTGGGACAGAGCTTTAACGTGGAGTTGTGCAGTGTCAATGAGAGTACGCAAACTAGTGACGTCATTGTGCTGTGACGCAGGTAGGTTAAATAGTGCCTTCATATGGCGTCGAATACGTAACCGTAAATTTCCGTATCTTTCTTTCAATAAGTTAAAGGCAATGGGGTAGTTTTCGGCACTTAAAGGGAGTGCTTCAACTAACTGCAGAGCTTGACCTCGGAGGATAGATCTCAAGTAATGCAACTTGTAGATGACTTGAATGTCTTCATTGTCATGAACAAGAGTGCAAAATAATTCATAGAAAGAATCCCAAGTAGATTCGTCTCCAGAAAAATGGGGTAAATCAATCTTAGGTAGAATTGGTTTGGGCTTGTCAGTATCATCGCGAGAAGAGGTTTGTTGTTCGTGAAGGGAACCAAGAACAGAAGCGTCTTTTTTCTGTTCTTCTTCGAGTTGGCGTATTATTTTGAAAGCAGAACCTATACCTTCGTAATATTGGTTTTCTACTTCGACTCGATCTTCGGTTTGATTGAGCATACAAGTTTCTATTTCAGTTTGGATGTTACAATAATTTTCATATGAACGTTCAAAATCACTTACACGATGTTTTAACAGGTCTAATTGAGCTTCTGAGGGATATAGCTCTTTGATGTATTTTCTGAATCTGGTAATTTGTCCTTTATAGGAAGCTCGTTTAGAAGTAAGTTTTTCATCCTTATCCTTTTCAGTAGGAGCCATGACAAGGTAAGTAGATTAAAGTATAACTTACGAAACTGTGGAACCTTAGAAATGCTGTCAGGCTGGCAGCAGCAAATAAGTTGAAAGAAAGGGACACACCAAAGGAGACAGGAGCGGCCTCTTTCCACTTCGCAGGCTTTGCACGATGTAGTTATAGCTGAAAGATTCAAAGCAGATATTAATAATTTGCAAAGTATTGTCGAATAACCCTTGAGAAAAAAAAATAGAAAATTACAAATGGACTCTCCCGGGTTTCGGCACCAAATTTTGGGTAGATTATTGACTTGGGAATAACCTAACCACCAAGGGAAGATGATGAAGAAAAGGAATTGGGTTTCGGACTGAAGAAAAGGATGGAGAAATAGGAGGAGAGTCCTACAAAAGTTATAAGTTTAACTTTAAATATACTAAAAGGTGACTGCCACTGCAAATCAGCTCTCCGATACCTAAAGTGAGTAGGAACCTGTGCAAAGCTAACGGGAGACGCAGCTGGAACTTGGACGGTTTGCAAGAGAGTGGCTTTAGCGTATTCCCTCTCAAGCAGACATATGCCTACTATGGGGAAGGGTGATGGTCTGGCAAGACAAAGAGTAACAGATTTATTATGTATCTGTTCAAAGGAGTTTGTTTTTAGACAAGTAATTTGAAGAATGCCAATAATTTGAATAGGTTTCGATATTTTTTGTTTTCGAAATTGTAGAATTCCTAAAGAGCGACCAAATGCTTCCAAGAAGGATAGGGATAAGACAATTATACCTTTGGGAATAATTTTGGTAAGTTCACCAATAGTTGCACTTGGAAATGGCTAAGCTTTTACCCAGCAAGGAGCCGACCAAAAGTTTAGACAATGAGAAACACTTATATTTTGAAAACCCAACCATAAGTGTTGGAGAGAATCGCCACAAGCAGGAAGCTGGCGTAGCGAGCTATGCTTGCCTTACTGGCCAGTTAGAATTAGCTATTAAAGCTAAGAGAGACTTTACCAAGTTGTCAACTAAGAGTTCTTGCTCAAATGCAACAAGTGGTGAAAACCCTATCAAGAGATTTATTTGCATTAAGTGGGAAGAGTCAAGGAAGACAGGATCTTGCCTAACCGTTATGTTAGAGAAATGATGAGTCAAAAAAGAAACTTTGAATTTATTTAACAATGCAAAAGAGTGTAATGAATTTAACAATGTTGGGTAGTAGTTTTTAGACAAATATATAATTTAGACTTTGTAACAAATGGGGTCACAGACCTCCGAAAAACATCTAAAGTTTGCGCCAGGCAATTAACAATTCTTTTGGTTTCAAACCTTTATATGTTTTAAAATCCTCGCAAGATTTTGAAATGGCGAAGATAAAATAAAAAATTTAAAGACAATTAAAGAGATTAAAGTTAGACAATAAATCAAGTACAAGTTGTGTACTTTTAAGAAATTCTAGGTAAATATCTTAGAAAGAGTAACAACTTCGAAAGTAACAACACCAAAAAGCAGGTAGAATAAAAGAGAAGTTCCTATAACTTCTTATATTAAAGCTGAATTACTTTTTTAGTAGTTATACAAATAGGGCAGGTCACTTACTGTGAAACCTAAAGAGAAAGTCGAAAGGAAGTTTCTAGACTTCCTATGTTTAAGTAGGAATCACGAGACAAATGGGGCAAGTTTCCTTTTCGTGAAACCTAAAAATAACTCACTTATGAGTTGAAAAAATTGTATTCCCTGATTAGAAGGGAGAAACAATGTAATTTAAAGCGTGTACTAGACACGAAGTTTTACAGACTTTAATTAATGATATATAAGCAAAAAGGGAGGGCACGTCTTTAGAGTGACACCTCATTGAAAAAGACCTAAAGTAACAATTTTATTATTATGGTTTGTTAGTAAGAGGTTTAGGAAAGATCAACGGGGATTGAGGATAAATGTTCATGGCCGTATTTATAATAATCGGATGAGCACGACGCGGAAGAAATACTGAACGAACACTGTTTTTCACTATAGTCTGTTGAAATGGATGAAAAGTTCACTGTAGTAGCAGAAAAGTTTATGGCAAAGAAAGTTATTGCAATGATGGAAAATAACTAGTTACACTAGATAGGCGAGAGTTTATTGCTTGAGAAAGTTGTAGATTACAGTTAAATGCGCCAGAGAAAATCC
The DNA here is from genome assembly GCA_946902985.2 of Meconema thalassinum. Lineage (NCBI taxonomy): Eukaryota > Metazoa > Arthropoda > Insecta > Orthoptera > Tettigoniidae > Meconema > Meconema thalassinum. The sequence continues at coordinate 535,239,199 of OX336393.1, read as the reverse complement.
CAACGGAGGAAGAAAAATTAGCTATTGATCAGTAATTCATAAGGAAGATTCCTTAGTTTGAAAAAGTATTGCCACATGTGAGTGGAAAATACATGACGGTATGACTGGTAGATAGAGAGCAGATTCTGGAAGGTTCCAGAGCAATCCTGACTGAAGAATAGGGCCAAAGTTATTCCAGCGGTGGAACGAGCTAAGTATTTTATAGACAGTGGGTAATTCAATGGTATCCCACGTTGTGAGAAGATCTCTCACAAGAAATGCTGCTTTCTATTAAGATTGGCTTAGACAGACAAAAGCCCAACATAGAAAATCCCACGAAGGATGATTATTGCCCCAAATATAGTAATCTCACACTGCCTATAAAATGATCATTAAAAGCATGTGGTTAATAAAAGACGATGAGAATGAGGTTAAAACCTGAAGTCAGTACTTATCTTTGCTTCATGGCGAAGGTGAAGTTCCCTTTGACGGTTGAGATTAAAGTTCCAACATGGCGTGGAATTAAAAGAATGCCTCTTTAGTTGAGGAGGCTAACTCTAGTTGAGCTTCAACTGACTAAGTCGACTGCCGACGTACAAGTGAGACACGCTCAGCGAAGCACAGAGGGGCCGGGGAAGGGGAAAGAGTGGGGGTAGGTGACAAAAGGAATACATATAAGAAGAACCAACATGACAAAAAAATTCTTGATGAAATGGTCTTCAAAGAGTTGATAGTAGGCGACACTATCGCAGCCTGGTGGGTGAAAAAGTAGACGAAGTTCCCTTGATCACGGAGATGATAGCTGGCGATGGCGACGAGATCTGGTGGCCAGATTGATAAGGAAGTCCTCTTGCACAGGGAAGAATTGAGGAACTTCAGAGATTCGCTGCTAGATGACGCTAGGTGGGTCATGGAAGATATATATCTAGAACAGACTCACAAGTAACATGATAGATAGATAGATAGATAGATTTTTATTAATTCCATTTGATCAAATACATGCATTCAATACATTTTTGATATAGGACACGTCAGAATTTACATGCATAAAATAAAAGAACTAACAGGTATATATTACTAAGATTATAACTATTTATAACTTATTATAATAGCAAATCTTAATAGATACAATCTTATTGCACAACTATTTACACCTCACTCTATTATCATAATATGAAAACTTAATTCTATAAATACAACAACATACAGCTAGGTATTAAAATTAAATTTAAAAAGTAAAATATAGTTATAGATTCCATCACTCCTATACGCTAAAATATTCAACTACTGAGTAAAAACAATGGCACTGCAGATAAGCTTTCAACATTCTATCAAAGGTTTTTATTTTTGGGGCCAGTTTTATATACTGGGGTAGTTTATTGTATAATTTAACTCCAGTGTGAAAAGTTCCTTTTTGATATATGCTTGTGTGTGTGTGTGAAATATGAATGTTTTGATTTTGTCTTGTGTTATGCCTATGAACATCATTGTTTGTTTTAAGAAAAACATCTTTATTCATTAAATTCTTTTTAAAAAACATAATACTTTCAAAGATATATATGCAGGGCAGTGGGAGAATGTTTAAATCTTTAAACAGAGGTCTACATGATTCTCTAGAGTTTACATTTGCCATAATTCTAATCGCTCTCTTTTGTATCCTAAACGTGCTTAGTACATCTGGCGACATACCCCAAAATATGATCCCATATCTTAAGTATGAATGGAAATAAGCAAAATAAGTATTTCTTAATGTGTGCATGCTAGTGCAGGTTTTCAAAATACGTAACGCAAAGCACATCGAGTTCAGTTTAGTATTCAGATATTGTATATGTTTATTCCATTTCAAGTCTTGTTGTATCCATAGTCCTAAAAACTTTGTTTCTGATTTATTTTCTATTTGATGACCATTTAATGTTATATTGGGCATCACAGGATTCCTATTCTGTATAGTGTGGAAATTTAGACATACTGTCTTTTTATAGTTTATTATGAGGCGATTATCTTGTGACCATTTGGTTAACTCTCCTGTAACGGAGTCAGCAGACTGCTGTATGACCTGTTTAGTTTCACCTTTTATTACGAGTGTTGTATCGTCCGCAAACAAAATTTCCTTATGTGAATGAACGTTCTGTGTTATATCATTGATATATAGAAGAAAGAGTAGTGGGCCCAAAACCGATCCCTGGGGTACTCCAAATTCAATAATTCCCTCATTGGACAATGTTTCATTGGTTCCATCATCCTTGTGTCTCAAGCTTACTATTTGTTTACGCCTTGTTAAGTAAGACTCGATCCATTTATTAGCTAGACCTCTAACACCATATTGATTTAGTTTGGTAAGGAGGATTTTATGGTCAACTACATCAAATGCTTTCGATAAATCCAAGAATAGGCCAGTTACATGTTCCTTATTGTCAATTAATTTCAGTATACTATTACTACATTCGTAAATTGCTGTCTGTGTAGATTTTTCCGTTCTAAATCCATGTTGTGAGTTTGATAATATTTTATTTTTTTCTATGAAACTTATCAGTCTCTTATACATAATTTTTTCCACAATTTTTGCAATACCAGTTGGTAAGGTAATAGGACGATAGTTATCTAATTCATCTTTTGAACCGTTTTTGTGCACTGGAATTACTTTTGATAACTTCAAAATATCCGGGTAAGTTCCTGAGAGAATTGAACTGTTTATTAAGTGCGTAAGTGGATTTATTATATTTTCTGCACATTTCTTTAAAATTGCATCAGGGATGCCATCAATGCCAGCACAGAATTTATTTTTTAGCTCTTTTATAACTATTCTTACCTCTTCACTTGTGACATGATTTATAAATAAAGAATCACTGCATATATTTATTTTATTATTAGAATTTAGTGTATTTACCTGTGATTTATTTAATAATTTTTGCGGAATTTCCAGAAAATAGTCATTAAAAGTGTTTGCTATTTCCTCTGGATTATTAATCACTTTATTATTTCTGGTCAGTGTAATGTTCCTTTGTATTTTAGCATATTTTCCAGTTTCTTTCTTTATTACGGACCACATAGCCCTGTTTTTATTAGATGATTGGGAAATAAAATTATCATTATGCATTTTCTTTGCTAGTCTTATTACCTTATTTAATATGCTAGTGTATTTTTTGTAGTATAAATTGAATTCAGGTGTTGTGTGGTATTGTTTATATAATTTGTGTAGAAATTTCTTTCTTTGACATGAATTTATAATCCCTGTTGTTATCCAATTGCTAGTTTTGTTATTTTGAACAGTTCTTCGTTTAAAGGGGAATGCTATTTCAAAATAGTGTTTTAGGGTACTGTTAAATGCATTAAATTTATCATTTACATTTTCTAGTTCATAAATTTCTGACCATGTTTCCTTATTTAATAAGTCATTGAAATATGTAACATTTGATTCAGTGAATGACCTGCACTTTGATTTTACTCCATTATCATTATTATTGATTACTTCGGATACTTCAAAACTCAGTATTTGTCCGTGGTGGTCACTAAAACCCGGACAATAGACTTCTATTGAATGGTGATATTTATCTGTATTTATAAAAATTTGATCAGGAGTGGTTTTACTAAATTTTGTTATTCTTGTTGGTGTATTTACTGTAGGTTTCAGTCCATAGGAAATTAGTAACTGGTTTAATAATTCACAATTTCTATCAAGTTTTAAGAAATCCACATTTACATCCCCACAAATTATTATATCGAAATTTACTTTGCTCATGTTATTGAGTAACAATTCTAGTTTATCTATAAATAGAGGAAACTTTCCTGACGGAGAACGGTATACGCATACAATTATTAACTTAAACTGCTGAATTTTTACGGCAGAGAATTCAAAATCCTGTTCCATAATTAGATAATCATAAGCTGTTATCTGTTCATGATCTAAATTATTTCTTAAGAAGATGCAAGTACCACCATGGCTAATATTAGATCTAGAGTATTTACTAGCTTGTATAAACCCTGGGAATTGAATTAATTCGAGTTGTTCCTCTTTCAGCCAATGTTCTGAAATACATAGTGCTGAGATGTCTTTAAGTTCATTTTTAAGCATTAGATTTATGTAATCAATTTTATTATAAAGAGACTGGACATTCTGGTGGTAAATTTTAAATTTGTTACTTTTGCAAGCTTGTGTTGGTGATTTATTTACATTATTATTATCATAATTGTTATTATTATTGTTGCTAGACAAATCCGAAATACCATTGTTGCACTCCGTTAAATTTGACTTCAAAAGATGTGAATGCCAAACCTCACGTTTGGCTTCTTCTACCAGTTTCCCTGCTTCCACTCTAATGATATTACTGTCGAATTATTCTTACCATTTGAATTTACAATTTTGCAGATTTCATCACTAAGATACTCTTTTCCTAATCTATTTAAGTGTAGGCCATGCCGAGTGTGGAACTTCCTGTCTAATTTACTTACATCTACAATTTGGACATTTGGAAAACTCTTACAAATTTTATGAATTTTTCCATTTGTAGCCTCTATTTCTACATTTACACATGACTTGGGAATTAAATCGTGTCTCTGCGGAATGTTTACAATAATGACATTTGTTTTTTGCATGGATGGCAATGTACCCTTTAAATCTTTGATTACCTTTTTACTCTCATTTCTATAGACGTCGTTTGCTCCAGCGATGATCACTGCGTAGTCCTTTGCAGTAAGGGACGCACACTCTCCTATCATCCCGTTCGTGACTTCTGCAATCTGAGCTCCTGGCTTCACTGTCGAAGTGACCTCCATTTCTCGGCTTCTCTCCAAAACGCTTGCTGCTACATCTCGCCCGTGGCTATCCGCAAATATCCGCATCTTCCTGGATTTTCTCTTTATCACTTTCTTCTTTTCTTCTTGAGGAAAGTCATCATTTTCTTCGACAAGCACTCCAAATGAATTTGAGACGGGAATTTCAGTTACATGTACTCCATTTATAGGCCTAGGCTTATTCAATCTTACCTTACCAGCAATCACTGTCGACCAAGTTTCCTTGCTTTCCTCTCTGTTTCCTTTTAATTTATTCAACTCTTCCATTAACTTAGCAATATCTTCCTTTAGCAGCTTTATAATTTCGTCTTTTGAGGACAGTTCGTTTCTCAGGTTATGACATTCGCATGACGGTAGCGGTAGGCCTACATTACGACAATCGGTTTCACTTTTCTCCTCATTCAATTTTACCTGAGATCTTGTGATGATTTTATTTGCATTTTTTACTTTTATTTTGCACGACGAGCATAAATCCGTTACGGTTACACAACCTGACGAGATACTAACACTGTTTACTGTCGTCATACTAGAGATCTAAGTGAGCCTAGATGTTTACACCAAATTACACTAAATTTAATTTAATTATTACTACCTAATAGAATTAATCTAATAATCTAATAACCTACCAATAAAGAAGAATGTGAAATACGTATATCTTCCAATCGGGTGAAGTCTCGTAAAAGCACCACTGCTCTACTTGGTTCAAACAGTGATTGAAGAAGTCACCGAATCTTTGGATACACGTTCCCACAACTTAGCTTAAGTTTATTAAATTATCAACAAGAATTTCTAAATACTATCAATATTCCGTATTACACTTGATCTAAGGAAAGTAACTTTATAGATTTTAAGCCTCTGTTATAATATTTTACCACTTTTATCAAATATTTACACTAGTTGCTATTTCACTACACTTTCACTGTGACGCCATCTTGTCAGAGAACCCTAAAGGCTGGTTCACATTTGGCCCGGGAACGAGAACCAGAACGAGAACGTAAACGAGAACGCGAAGCTTCCCAGGGCCCCGGTTCACCATTAGCCCTGGAACGTGAACTTGTGCATGCGCGCGCAATCAGCTATAGCGTAATAATATTAAAATAATCAGCAAGCGCCCACTAATAAACACCAATTACACAACTGAAATGCTTCCGAGGGTCATAATAAGATTATAATAACTTTATTAAACACACATTGTGCGCTTTAGAGAAGCAAGTTTAGAAAGCGCATTCACAGGTTATGTTTACATCGCTGGCTACTCCTTCCGTACTGCGCATGTGCATGTACAACGTTTTTGATTGGCTCCGGGAAGCTCCGAGAACGTCAAACATGAATCTTGACCATGTTTCCCGTTGGCCTTCCCGGGCTACTTTTAGCTTCTCGTTCCCGCAGATTGGTTGTGAACCGACCCATAAGGTAGCGTGCATTTCAACATCCTTCTCCGTCCCGTTCTCGTTCTGGTTCTCGTTCCCGGGCTATTGTGAACCAGGCTTAAACAGCAAGGAGAAATTAGAAGATCACTGTTGGTGTTTGAGAAAAAGGAAGGAATGAACAAGCAAAGAGCAGTAAAAGTATACTCTATATTACCGTGTATTCCAAAGAATACACCAACGCCTTGAGAAGAAAAACAAATTATGAGAAGAATGAATCACAAAAATTACGAAACGTTGTTCCTTTTCACTGAAACTCTATGGTACGCTGGTAAAAATATTCAGAGAAACAATCTACAGTACCATACTCTTGTACATACCAGATAGTTGTGCATGCTATCTTATAAGCAAAATCCGCAGTTAAAACGAACTCCTATTACTGAAAGATGAACATATTTTATATTTTACTTCATTGTACTCAATTATGTGTATTCATGTACACTAAATATAGTGTATAGGTACATTTTTGCTGGTTTCAGCTTGCGATAGCTATGCTATTACATGTTAATGTTAGGTGGGAACTCAGCGCTGCAGTGATCAATATGCGCACTGCTAGGAGGACAGTGTTAGTGATGTGTTTGAGCCCGGCTCGAGCTGCTCGAACAGATGACGTCAGAGTTCTAACTTGCTCTAACATTGTACGAGCTTTTGAGCGTGCCGTGACCTATCGGCGTGTTCTTATCAGCCCAGAAACCTCAGGAGGCTGTGTTTCGAGTATTGTGCTAGGCGGTACCGGCTCCTCCTGTGTTTGGTGTGCACTGCAGTGGTAGTTTGTGCATATAACCCCTTCAAACTGTATCTGTAATGTGGAGACAGCCACAATCTGTGTTTGTGTGATGATTCGATGCACATGTCTCCCCAGAATATGCAGACTGACTACAGAACACCATTGGAGTGCACAGAACTAAGGCGACGGGTCACAACACGTTCTTCGTACAAAGGCGCGGCAACAGTATGTGCCTAAAAGTGATTAATTTGTTCCGTTGCAGGAACATATATTTGTTAATATTCTCGACAGTATTACATCCTTCCCAGAAGCCAAAGGCGTATCAGAGATGGGGGTGGTGAATAATCTATATTAATACAGTATTATTATTATTATTTACGTTGCACCGACACAGATAGGTCGTATGGTGACAATGGGATAGAAGAGGGTACGCGCAGAATGATGCGGCCATGGCCTTTATTAAGGTAGAGCCCCAGCATGTGCGATGTGTGCAAACGGGAAACCACGGACAACCATCTGCAGGGCTGCCGATAGTCGGATTCGAACCACTAACAGTCTAATACGTTCACACGTACCGTACGCGAGCGAAAGGTTGCAGAGAATATCGTCTGGGCCGTCAGTGTTCTGCATATTTTGTGTGTGGGTTCAGGCCCGACGAGAGGGGGGGACAGGCAGGGCTGGTACCCCGGGGCCCGACCCTCCCAGGGGGCCCGGCGTCCTAGGAGGATGTGCAAAGCACTTATTTTTCAGGACGCGAAGAGATATTTTCCCTTGCGAATCAAGCCCTTTCGTGATACGCTTTAACGTCTCAGTACCTTTAAACATAAAATTAATTGCCCTCTTTATCTACGACTTAGAAATGACCCCGGTTCCTGACGAAGCCGCGGCAGGAATGCAGGATTTGGCTTCCCGACTGCGATGTTATTCGTAGTCTTACTCAACAGTCAATAAAAAGGCCTGTTTGTCGTTACAGATGTTCATTCATTTAGGGGCTTGCAACATTCAACCCGTGTACTTGGTAGCTAGTAGGTCTAGTATCACTGGCGGGAAATGAACTATTGGCGCTCGGTTGGGGATGGTTTGCATCAAATAGTACTGTAGATATAATTCAGTATTTGCTGACGCGTTAGTTTTACGGTTTGTTTCTGAAGGCCTCCACGTTATTGAATGAAGTTGACTGTAAAGCAGTAGTTTTCACAAATATTAATGAAGCGAACAAAATAGAAAACCAGAAAATGTGCGAATTGTGTTGACTGAAGGGGAGGCTAGTGGTTGTTGTATAATAAGTGAGGTGTATTGGCAACATTGTTGTAACTATTTGTCTTGGAGAGTAAAAACTTAGACTCTCTTAAAACCATCAACTGCTGGGTGAAAAGCGGGGTATACACTGTGCAGTGCTATGGCCTCTCTGACATGATACATCGCATGTCGTATTCTTAGTTGCCGACTGGGAATGCGTTGGCTGTCGCGACTATTACTGTAATTATTAGGGTTAAGAGTAGGGTAGGTGTCCCTGGACTTGAAATAAGGTACTGCCCCGGCATTGGTCTGGAGGGAGTGTGAAAAAAACATACTCAGGATAGCCGCTGTCAGCGCCTGGATTCGAACCTCCGATCTGTAGACTTGCTGTAGGCCCCAATCACGGTCATTGGTGAGCTACACCGCGGGGTCTTACTTGAAGATGTGAGAGCTTTTACTTCAATATCAGAGAGTCTTTACTATAGCCACTTGTCAATGGTCACCAAATTTTTACTCCAAAATATCCCAAAAATAATCACCCAAATGGCCTATCCTATAACTCAATAATTTGGACCTAATTTTTGCAAACTCTTCCGGAGGAGGGCCCCCGGACCCCACTCTCAGCTTCCATACCCCAAGATCCTCGGTGTGTCCACTCCCCCTAAATCTTGGCTTAAATCCACCCATGATGGACACCAGTCATAGATAGGATTCAGGATTTTTAGGAGAACCTGGCTCTAGTTTTGCTTACTGCAATGCAATATTAAATTATAAGAAATTCACTGACTGCCAATTACAAAATATAGTTAAAATTCACAGTTTCTTCTTTTGTGAAAACAATCTACTGATAGCACATAATAACTTGAGTTAAGTATGAGTACTGTACACCTGTGGTTAATTATGAAAATATATTTTGTTTAATGTACAAAGATGTCTGATCGCCGTTCAAGACTTACCACTGTTTAGGCTTAGACCCAAGGGCGTGACTCTTCAAGGGCAGCAAATTTTAAGAATGTCAACATAAAGACACTATATGTAAAACGTATTTTAAAATACGTCATGACGTTTTGTAAAAATCATGTTTTCATTATGAAAAGAGATCACGTCATATGTCACAGAGGCCGTAGTATTGCACAGTGCACAGTATACCCTTTCCACGTCTTTTAACATGCAGTTCAGTGACCTGAACTTCCTGTTGATTAATGGGTCTTATGACGTAGCGGTGGTGATAGAATTGAGGAGAAAATGAATGTACGGGTTAAAACGATGAATCATGGAAAATAAGCATAGAATCACCGACGGTGGAATTCCATCCCACCTGTTTCCGAGTTAATGGACAACAGCTTTTTTCGATGTGAGTATTTTCCCAAATTTAAATACTGTAAAAGCCATGCAATTATTGGTCCGGTAAATGCAACTTTTTTCAAATTTGTGTACGACAAACGAGCATATTGCTTTTGCGAGTATCACTGAAGTTCTTAAGTTATTGATATCAAAGAGGATCTGCAGAACTTTAAATCTGAACATTGTGTATGCTTACAGTGCTAGATTTGTCAAACGCCAAAACAGTATAGTGAATTTTGAAAATTATTACGGTACCTAGTTTTCGATGGCTTTAATCTGATATTTTTTGTTAATTGAAAATAATGCAATAGTGCGCGCTTGTCAGGTATAAACATTGAATTTGCAAATAATTTTGGATGCATTCATCCACTTCCAATGTTGTAAATTTTACATACCAGCATTAACTTATTTATATTGATAGTAATTCACGCTCTGCTTATGATAATAAATATAGCCTGGATTTAGTGGAATATATCATTGAAATATTATTATTATTATTATTATTATTATTATTATTATTATTATTATATATGAATTGTAGCCAATTATCATATCAGGACATTTCAATTGAACACCCGTAGGCTCCCCAACAAGTTCAATTTCAAGTAGTTCCAACTTTGGCTACCAGGCGCCACTGTCACTGACACCCAGCGGGGAACGTTGGAACTTGATAGAGCGTTTCTAACCAAATAACCTGCAAATTTTGGCTACACACTACCAATATTGTAGTGGTAGGTTCTTTTACATACCATAAATCTAAGACATGGACCCGCTGGCTTTACTTCCCCTCCGAATAAAGGCACACTGGAGGATTTTAACGCTCTTAAAAATCCGACGACTTGTATCTTGTAGTTCAGCATGCTTCAATTATTATTATTATTATTATTATTATTATTATTATTATTACTATTGCTTGCTTGTTGGCTCTTTATGCTCTTGTAATTGATTTCGTGATGAACATTTAGTGCAAATAAAACATTTGCAAAATCAGTTTCTGCAAATTTGCGAGGATTTTACAGAATTTGGTTTTAGAGGGGGGCCCGGGAGATTCCATCCCCAGGGCCCGTCGTCGCTCTCCACGGCCCTGTGTGGGTTCGCCCAACAGGTCGAACAGGTTCGATTCCGTATCGAGCTGGCTACAAATGCATCAGTGTAATTAAAGTGCTTGTCATATTTAACTTCAATTCTAACAGCCTCAGCAGACACTGGGGACTGGAGAGTTATCGTATTTAAACAATTTTATAATGCCAATGATTAAAGTCGCACACTCTCCGTGGCTTAGGCGGCAGCACGCCGGCCTCTCACCGCTGGGTCCGTGGTTCAAATCCCGGTCAATCCATGTGAGATCTGTGCTGGACAAAACGGAGGCAGACAGGTTTTTCTCCGGGTACTCCAGTTTTCCCTCTCAACATTTCATTCCAGCAACACTCTCCACTATCATTTCATTTCATCTGTCATTCATTTAATCATTGCCCCAGAGAAGTGCGTCAGGCCTCGGCAACCAGCACAGTTAATATCCTCGCCGCTAGATGGGGCTTCATTCATTCCATTCTTGACCCGGTCGGAGACTAGAAGCAGGCTGTGGATTTTCATTTTCATTAAAGTCGCATTCGAACCTACTATCTCTTGGTGTGCAAGCTGCCTGCTATATGTTTCATATCACATCGAATACCATCATTCTGTGATTAAGCACTTGGTAATGCATTGTAAATGAGAGGCAAGACACGTCAGCTGTTCGCTTATGTCAACGACTTGATTAGACCTACTCTGACTGTCAAACTCCGGTCTAACATGTGAAATATGAGGCTTTTATTATGCAGGTCTACCGAATTAATGCACACTTGTATAATTTGCTGGGTAACTTAATTTTACTCTTAGTTGTGATCGAAATGACTAACTACATCAAGGTCATCTGCCTAACTGGGTAATAAATGAGATGATTAATCTGTAAACTGAAGATGGTTCATACTTTGCATGACATGAGGTTAGACTTTCCTTAGTGTGTGATTTTCAGTTTTCTAGGATTGTCTGCCAAAACATCTGTGAAACACCTTCCAGTGCCCTGGTCTGAGTGAGAACATGAAGAAAGGAACTGAATTTTACTATCTTTACAATGGGATACATTCCAGAGGTGCATTACCAATGCTCTGTAAACTTCTGTATTTTCAAATGTTTAATTTTATGTTATAAATTAAGTTTTCTATTTGAATAATAATTTGTTAAAGAAAACATTGTGTATGATTTGAGCCTTGCTTCCTGAACTGCTGCTAGTCCTAACACCAGCTGTTCCCACTAGAACCAATAGGCGCTAAGCCTAGGGCCATATAGAGCCAAAGGTAGAAGGGATTAGGCTAGGTAGAATACATTTAATTAAAAAAAAGACTAATAAATAACAATCTGAAGAAAAATGGAATAAATTCCATTAAGTGGTAAATATTGCTAAAATGTAGAATGTAGTTTGGTTCTAGGATAAGGAGTTGGAAGCACAACACTGGCCTACTGATTCTTTCTACTAATTTGCAAACTTATAACTTAACATGTACCGGTAGGCTTATGTAGCCTATGCAACAGTCCTAGACTTATAAATTGACGGGTGTAACTGATTCTATGGGTAGTTCCAGTGGCATGAGCTGCTCTTCATCATTCCAGGTGCAACAGATCCACATAATGCACCCATACCCCACTCCTTTCTGCTCACAGTTCTTAATGTGAGAAGTACCTTTAAGGAGAACAATACTAAACTGCAGTCGAAATGATCCTGATCTCAGCTTCCTACAATTTCCATGGACCTCTTGCCAGCTCAGTTTTACCTGCAGGGCACTTGTTCTGGTTTATTATTGAAGGCTGGTATTACGATGGATCATTCAATCACTCTTTGACTTTCTTGGCTGCTGCCAGAGGAGCAATGTGGTGTTCCGACCAGCAACAGACTATTTCATATTAACACCACAGTAGGCTTACCGTGAAGAAATACTGACATACTAGATTACCCCCATTAACTTCTATTGTGTTACTGCCCAAAGAGTTAATACCTCATTCTTGGAGATTTTTGAGCATTGTCCTAAATTTATACACCTATTCTTAACGGTATTGCTGTTCATGTGTTAAACTGCTCTCAGTAGTCAATTAGGCCTAGGCCTACAGGTAAGTTGCCCAATAGCTTACTGGCCACATAAAACATTTATCTTAACTTACGTTTCTGATACAGTTCATGTTGTAATAAACCAGACAACAACACTATTTGATTCCTACTAAACTAAAATGAATATTTATGTGGACAGGCAATGTAATTTCTCTTCGAAGGTGTATAAGGTTGACGTGATCCGCTGGAATACAGTATCCGTTGAATACTATAAATAAGATACTCCTAAATAAAATAATGTACCGGTATTAATTAAGGCAATAGCTAAAGAAAATCCTAACTGAAATAGGTATTCATGTGAACAGACAGCGTAAATGTTTTCGCAAATGGGATTAGATGTACCGTATCTTATCAGCAGGTTGAAGTAATCCGTACAGTGAATGGCCAATGCATACGATGAATAAAACACCATAATAGGCGAAAGTATGGGTTAAGACAATATGGAACATAGGAAATAGTTAAAAAATAAAATGATACAAACTAATTGCGATATAAAATTGTTTGAAATACGTTGAAATAACGCGCCAATCGATTTACCCGTCATCTAGTGGAAGGCTTTCGTACTATGAAGATGGCTATGAAATCCTGATCCTGAACTCGTAACAAGCGTCATAACAAGGTGCCTTACAGAATACCACTTTGAGCCTCGCTAGCCATTTGTTGTTATGCCTATGGTTACGATTCCGTCGTAACCATGTTGGTGGGTAGTTGAGGAGTGAAGTTACAGAATTGGGGTGTTAGTTACGACTGGCTACTTTCGGCATCCTTATCTTCACGTTATTTCACATAATTCTTCTTTCACAACTGGCATCCACACCCGCACGTGATTGGCAACTCAAACTAACACTTGGGGCGCTGCGGTCGGTCTGGATAAGTAGGGTTTAAAATACTCAATAACACGCGTTTGATATGGAACACTTTTTATTTTTCGGTTATAATCAGTAATTGTGGTCTCTAAAGTAATGACAGTGTTATTTTTAATTGTATATATGTATAACTGTGCGATACACGTGATCTAATTTGTGTTTTCCACTGGATTTTTTGGTGTCATTTGCATATTATCAAGCATCAGTTTTTATGGTTGATGTAGATCAGCTGATTCAAATTTACACAGGGCTACACTTCGGACATTATTTCGGTACTATTATGCGCAATATAATGCAAATGTCGATCCTGAGTCAACGCCGAGGACATTCAAATAGAGAAATACGGTACATAAACAAATAAATAACACACCGAAGCTGTGCTACTTTCATCATTCCGAGACTAGCATCCACGCAAACCAGACGCCACTGTTCCAAGCTCCGTGAATTGATGTCAAACTGATGATCCGCCAGCCTTTCCGCCAAGCCTACACCTCGTAATCGCTAAGTTCTTCGATATTCGAGCTATTCTACTACGAGTCATATAGGCCTAATTTGCCTCCCCGTGGGCACTGTAGAATGAGTGATTCCGCTACCATTCAAATATTCAACACCAAACCCACCTTTTAACCATCCAAATCAAGCAATTCCTGTCGCCCCCCGAGTTTTAATACAAGTTAAACTCATCCCTTCTCCCTACCAAGTAGCCAATAATTAATTATTTAATTAATTATTCAAGTAACTTCAATCTTACCAACGCGCCCATCGTAACAGCTGTTTTAAAACTGAATAACCTTCGCTGGCTTTACGTCGCAGGTCTTCTGTCTGTCTACCTCGACAAGTGTTAGATCCTTCCTGGGGTGGAAAGGTATTATTTTTAGGTATTAGGTATTATTAGGTATCATCACATTTCGGCTATTGCTATTTGCATCTTTTGGAAAGTGATGAAAACGTATGTCCGCAGCCCTCTTATACATCGACTTACAGCCGTAAACTGAGCAATACACTTTGCTTTTACTCATTTTTCACTCTATCCACGAGTAAAACTTATTACTTGTGTATAAAGACACGAACAATTTACCACGATCTGTTTACCAATACAAGAAACCATATACAAACAGTCACCACGTGACAAATGTACCCTACTTGGTAAGTTTCTTATTTTTACCGCTAGATGTCGTATCAGATAGCTGGAGTTGCCAATACGCCTTCCGAACGTTTTTTACCCTTCCCTTAAGTTAGAAGTGGCGACTGGGTGAATGTCCTATCAGGCCCAAAATATTTACAGAAAATCAGAAGAAGAAGAAGAAGAAGAAGAAGATTACTCGAATGTTTGCCGTCAGTGTATTTCGGACCGGTTCGTTATGGTTGATTCGGCTGAAGGTAGGGTACCTGTAAATAAAACCTGTTTTGTGGGGAACAGACATTTACGTATAAGGGTCTTCGACTTTTTATTCTTCTCTTTGTCTATGGATCCTTTTTCACTTACTGTTTAGATAAGTGTTTTAGGTTATGGACTGAAGACACCTGTGGGATTTCATAGAAATGGGAACAGAAAATTCTGTTCCTTCAAAAAAGAAAAACTGTCTTGGCTCAGTTTTATGCATGTAAGGTCGTTTAAATGCTTGTATGTTTGTTCTCCTCCCTTCATTTCGAGTTTCTCAATCTTACTATATCTGCTATCCAACACGACAAACATAAATACAGGAGAAAAAACGGTAAGAGTAAGGTTGACCAGAACTGAAGAAGACAATTCCTAAACTACTGAAATTCGCCAAAATACCTGTAGTAATGGTAGGGAAAAATTCTAGAGATGATATAGTAATATATGTTTACTCCTTCGTTTTTTGTAACCCACCCAACCATCCCAAATAGGATCACGACTTATATAGATGAAAATCCAGCTGATTCCACCTTTTCTTGCAACTTGTACAGTATTGCCAACCCAACTAATTCGGTACTATATTGCATCTGATATCTTAAAACAAAAGAGCACCGTCAAGTTAATGCGAAAGTGTGCCAAGTTTCTGTTTCAACTTCAACATGGATTGTGCGAGTTGCCATCTGACAATCTCGAATTTTAATCAAAAATACCACAACGACAGCTATTATAAACACTCCTGGTTTTTGTCATGCACAGTGGGGGTAGTCACACATCAATCTTTATGCAGCTATTTTTACTAAGGATAAGTGCGCACAATGTGCATTACATTAATTATTTACAAAATTCTGTAAGCGATGACAACCTCTTAGGACACACGAGAGCGTGGTAAGTATCGCATGCCTTTTGACACAATTTACAAATGCACTCTGGCGTGGGCACATGGAACACCTCAGTCTCACAAATCCTGTGGTGAAAACCGTGCACCGCGAATCGGGTCACTGTGTGTCTCAACTCATAGGCAGTGCCCTTCCAGTCTGTTGACGTCATGGCCGTCGTGGAGTATCCAGCTATCTACTTGACTTATTATGTCCACTGTACAACACAACTTACTTTGCGTGAGGTGCTAACTCCTCTTCGGGGACATGTTTCGCACCCCCAAGCAGTCCTCCTTCAGCCTAGATCAGTAAGATTACAGTCTAGAATGTGCACCTTGTTGGTGATGGTCACACGCGTTAAAATACATCAATGAGGATGAGATGACACTGATAGGTGAATGATAAAAGTTATTTTCAAAACAGTGCGAGTCACTCATTCGAAGACGATCAGCACGGATCTCTTCTCATTCACAACATCGTCACATTGAGCTGCACCGGACAATTAGAGCTATATATTTTAAACTTTTATCCGTTTTAAAATTTCTTTTACTTGTTTTTAAAAGAACTTTTATCCTTCACCAATCAGTGTCCTCTCATCCTCATTGATGTATTTTAACGCGTGTGACCATCGCCAACAAGGTGAATATTTTAGAATGTAAACTTACTGATCTAGGCTGAAGGAGGACTGCTTGGGAGTGCGAAACATGTCCTTTAAGAGGAGTTAGCACCTCAAACAAAGTAAGTTGTGTTGTACAGTGGACATATTAAGTAAAGCAGATATATAATGTCAACACGGAAAATGATTATAAAAGACATCTTTATCCAGACCAATAGTTTAGCCTAGACCAATATTTTAATCCAAACCAATGGTTTTCGCCTAGACCAATAATTGCTAGGTAGCGTGGCCCTGTGGACCGCGTTAGCTAATATAAACGCCCCTGGATTTTTATGCACAGTGGGGGTAGTCACGCATAAATAATCTTTATCCAAGCCATAATTTTTCACATAATTACAAAGTTAGGTGTGTCGTGTGGTGTATTTTGTATCAGACATGTTGGCAATGCAATATGACGTCAATGTGTCCACCACAAACATCTGCCGTTGTTGAACAAGCTACAAATAAAAACCTTCATTTAAGCAGTATTAGCGATATTTGACAGTATTTTCAATGTGCAGCAGTGATATTCCTAATGACTCCCAGAAAGGTACGGTACCGGTATGTGAAATGATACATGTGCAATAATCTACAAAGTTCTTGTTTGGTTCCGGTTCTGGTAAACTTTGCAATTAATGAACAAACATCATCCAAGTATTTAAACACGGAGAAATTCCTATCGTCAGGAGAAGTTGTTGAAGATGAATAATAGAGGCACATTTATTGTCATAGATGTAGAAGGGATTCGGACAGTATAACTGGATGAATTAAAACTTATTTATTTAATAAACATCCTAGACTTTTGTTTAAATATATTTTAATCTTTTTTCCATGCCAAGATTATTCCTTTCCATTAATCGTACATATCACCTTTTCCCTTTTCACTTCCATTTTGATAATATATCATTTTCATACCATATTTCATCTTTTGGGAGGACATTATCAATTGTAACTACGGTTGTAGTATATATCCCGAGTCCCGGGGTTTAGTGAGCTTTTGGTGATCTCAATGACGTCACGTAAAAATGTGTTTTTATTTATTGTTTGTTTAACAACTGGAGCCATGTTCGTCAGATGTTCCTCAGTAGGTGATCTGCCGCAGTGTTTTTTCTTTTCCAGGGGGGGGGGGGAAGGTTTCCCGCACCCCCTCCGCGTGACAGCCGACCTGATCTACTGCTGTCTTCTACATAGTTGAAGAAACTGAATGGGGGTTTGGAAGGATTGCCCTTTGAGGGTTAGCGCCTGTCCGATTGCAGTTGCAATTGACCAGGCTTCATGATGGATATTACCATGGATATATGGTATAGGTAGAATGAAGGGCCAGGGAGAAACCGCATAGGCATAAAGAGAGATTGCCTACACGTAAAACCTGGCATCTTGGTGATAGCACATTGGTATGTGATGTTATAACGGGAGGTGTGTCATGCAACAGTTGCATAGTCCGTTGCCTCACCGAGATTTGTATTTATGGGGAATAAATTATTTATTAATCTCATGTAATTTATTTCACGTCTCCCACAAGTCCAACCCCTCCTCCACGTGGTGGGAGACGGGCAACGGCATGAAGTAGGGGATTGCCTGTAGGGGTGAAGTACAGTGGGGACTTCGTATGCCCCGGAACCGCTACGGTAGCTGTGAAGGCCCTATAGGAACCCTGAAAAGCGACAGCTGACGGGGCTCTGGTGAAGCTACAATAGGCCTAGCAAGCCAGTAGTGGATATTATATTTGCTTTCAAAACAGGAACAGGCCTCGGAAAGGACGGATGCAAACGACGACGACCCGGATATGTTAATGGACTACGAGTTGGCATGTTAAACATTCCAACACTGACAGGAAAGGTGGAGGAGATTGTAGATGTGATGGAGAGAAGAAAACTGGATGTACTGTGCTTGGCAAAAACAAGATGGAAAGGAGAAGGTCGCAGAGAACTGAGGAAAGGGTACCGGTTGTACTGGAGTGGGAACAGTGAAGGAAGGAGCAGCGGAGTAGGAGTAGTTGTGAGAGATGGAATGAAGGAAGAGGTAAAGGGAATAAGTGACAGGATCATGAAGATCAGAGTAACTGTAAAGGGAAGAAGCCTGGAGATAGCCCAGGTATATGCCCCTCAAGTTGGATGTACAGCTCAAAAGAAGGAAGACTTTGAGGAGGAGCTACAACAGCAGTTGAATGGTCAGAGCATCATTGTCATGAGAGATTTGAATGCACATGTAGGAAGTGAAAGGCAAGGATATGAAAATGTATTGGGAGCAGAAGGATGGGGTAGCAGGAATGAAGAAGGGAGAAAGTTGCTGGATTTTTGCAAGAGAAACGGTTTAGTGGTAGGCAACTCCTGGTTCCGGAAGAAAGAAAGCCACAAGGTAACGTGGTACAGCAGTGATTTAACAAAGAAATCTTTGGTAGATTACATGCTGTACGACTGGGAAATGAAGAGAAGTGTCAGAGATATAAAGGTTATACCATCAGAGGCCTTAGATAGCGACCACAGAATATTTGTTATGAACCTGGGAGTTGTTAAGGATAACAAGAGGACAGAGTACCAGGAAAGGAGAATCAAAGTATGGAAACTCAAGGAAAAGGAAGTCAAGGAAGAATTCCAGAGGATAATAAGGGAAAGGATGCCATCAGATAATCCTAAAACAGGGGAAGAGGAATGGAAGCAATTCAAAAACACAATGGTGGAAGCTGCAATGGCAGTATGTGGAAGAACAAGCAACAGAAAGCGGTGTAAAGAGACACAATGGTGGAATGAGAGAGTAAAAGAAGCTGTGGGAAGGAAGAACAAGGCTTTCAGAGCGTGGTTCCAGGAAAGAACTGATCTGGCAAGGGAAGATTATAAGATAAAGAAGAAAGAAGTGAACAAGATTGTCACAGAGGAGAGGAAGAAGTGGATGGTAAAGTGGACAGAGATGATGGAGGAAGACAGCAGAGGAAATAAGAAAGTACTTTATGGGATGGTCAAAAGTAAGAGAAGAGGTGTGCGAGAGGATGTGGTAATGATGGACAAAAACGGAAATGAGGTACACAACAAATAGGCCCTCAAGACCGTGTGGAAAGAGTACTTTGAGGATTTGCTGAATCCAAATGGTCATAGGGAGGAAGACAATGTATTGGAAGATGGAGAAGACAACACAGGAATGGAAAAGGACCTGACTTGGAGAGAACTGGAGATGGCTATAGACAAGATGAAAGGAGGAAGGGCACCGGGTGTGGATGAAGTGAGTGTTGAAATGGTGAAGGCAGCAGGGGAGGTTGGGAAACAGTGGCTGTACCATGTGATGAGGGTGATATGGAAGGAGAAGAAGACCCCAGAAGATTGGAAGAAAGGATTAATTGTCCCAATATTTAAGAAAGGAAGCAGAAAGGAGTGCAGAAATTACAGGGGAGTCACACTCATACCTCACTGTGCCAAGATATATGAAAAGATATTAGAAAGTAGAATACGAGCCCAAGTGGAGAGGAGCAGTATGGATTCAGACCTGGGAAATCAACAGTGGATCTCATATTTTCAGTGAGACAGCTCCAGGAACACCACTACGAATTTGGAGAGGATCTGTTGATGGCCTTTCTGGACATCGAAAAGGCATATGATAGTGTGTGTAGGGAGAAGGTTTGGAAAGCAATGAAAAACATGGGAGTGGAAAAAGGGACTGTAGGCAGAGTGAAGGAGATGTATTGTGGAAGTGTGAGTTGTGTGAAAGTTGGAGGGGAAAGAACAGACTGGTTCAGACAAATGAGTGGCCTGAAACAGGGTAGTGCGCTGTCACCCCTTCTCTTTATTGTGGTTATGGACGAGGTAATGACACGGATAGCAGGAAAGATAGGAGAAGATAAGATGAAAGCAATGGTGTTTGCAGATGATCTCATGGTCTGGGGAAACAAGGAGGAGGAAATTCAGGAGCAACTGAAGGCTTGGGAAGAAACAGTGGGAAAGTACGGATGGAAGTTCAACACCAGTAAATGTGAGATCCTGTTAACGACCAGGAAAAAGGACAGACCAATGAGTGGGATAACACTTGGAGGTGGACAGCTGAAGAAGGTGGAAAGTCTCAAGTACTTGGGAAGTATAGTGGAGGAAAATGGGAGAAATGACAAAGAGATTACCGAACGTGGCAGACAGGCAGAAGCATTTCTGAGAAGCATTAGGAGCTTAGTGTGGAATAAAGATGTCCCACAAAAAAGCAAGGAAGTGTTATACAGAAGCTACTATATTCCGATACTGACCTATGCTTCAGAAACGTGGACAATGAAGAAAAGAGACATAAGCAGAATACAGGCAGGTGAAATGAAGTTCCTGCGAAGTAGGATCGGAGTAACACGAAGAGACAGGGTGAGGAATGAAAAGGTCAGGGAAATGGTGAAAGAGGAGCCCTTGCAAGGTAGGATTGAGACATCAAGACTGAGGTGGTATGGACACTTAAAGAGAATGGATGAGAAGAAGATTCCCAAGAGGATACATGAGATGCAGATGCAGAAGAAATGACCAAGGGGAAGACCAAGAGATAGATGGCTGAAAGGAGTGGAGGAATGTGTCAAGAAGAGAGGCGAGGACTCGACCAGAGTGACAGCGGAGAGGTGGTGGGAAGAAAGGACTAAGTGGCGAGGCTTATGTTCCAAACAGACCCAGCCTGGGGCTGGAAACTGTACAAGATGATGATGATGATGTAATTTATTTCAGGATTAGAGCATAACCCAGCTCTATTTGGGTACATTCGTGTTGACCGACTGAAAAGCACCAAACTTTTGGTTAATAACCATTAGTTTGGTCTTTTTCATGTTGATTTCTGGACCAAAATTCGAACTGATGGTTTTCCCTCTGGAGAGCAATTCATCAAGTTCTTGCCCACTTCCTGCATCAGCAAAGCGTAGATTGTTAATTTTCCTACCACCGATTGAAATTCAATTATCCCAGCCATCCAATGCTCTTTTTATTATGTACTCTGCGTAGATGTTGTCGAGTTGGGGGTGATAATATGCAACGTTGCCTGACTCCATTTGACACATTGAAAAATTCTGAGCATTAACCATCCTCCCTTACGATTGCATTATGACTGTTATAAAGACCTTTCAATAATAACGTTAAGTGTTTTCGGACTCCATATTCGTTGAGTACTTCCCACAGCTTGTCCCACTTGACACAGTCCAAGGCCTTTTTATAAACAAGCAGGGATACAGAACTCAATTATCTGCCTCATGTTTGTTCTCGACTCGCGTGTACCTTTTGTGTGCCACAAAACCTGCTTGTTCTGTAGAAATCTGAGCTTGCAAGCGTTTTTAATCGTTGATTCATTAATGTACAACAGGACTTGGTGCGGTAATTAGAACAGTCCCTAACTGACCCATTTTTGAGAAGGGGAATGAGAACAAATGTAACGGTAGTCTAGTCTTTAGGCCATTGTCCAGTTTTCCACACTTTATTACATATTGAATGTAAAGAATGGTGTTCTCAATTTCACTCAATAGGATGTCAGGCTCTGTTTCACATCCCATGCAATTGTTCTCTTCTCTGAAGCTATGTCCTGTGCAGTGCTTCTTTCTCGTCATTTCCCTGTGCGTCTTCAATCACCCATGTACGTGGTTTGAATTCTCGGGCGATGCAGTTTATCTTCTTGTAAAGGTCACGTGTTTCATTTAGTTTTTGATGGTGATCTATCTCATCACATATATTAGTGAGATACTGTGTCTTGTCTATTCTGCAATTATGCTGTATTTTGTGGCAAAGTTCTTTATATGCTTCATCTTCAGCAGTTTGTATACCAGGTTTCTTCAATAAGTAGACTGAGGGAAGGAGCTCCTTCCTCCTCTACTTGCTGGAATTTTATTCTTATTCTTTCACCAAACTCTTGGAGAATATGTTTGTCTGTTTTACTCTCACTTTCTTCAATGATTTCATAGATAGCAGTGTATGATCACTACCACAGTCTGCTCAAGTCTGCCAACGTTGCCTCACCAAAATGGAATCAATTTGATTGCTAACCGTATCCCCAGGAGAAGAGTTGTTATTCAACGCTCTCCACCCCCAACCACAGGTCTCGCGTGCCCATCGTCTTTAGTCTCACCTATCTTCGCGTTGAAATCACCTTGGATGACTAATATTTCCTTTTCAGGTATCTTACTAATGGTATATTCCAGCCGGTCATAAAATTCCTCAGTTTCTTCCTCTGATGATACTGAAGTGGGGGCACAAACCTGGATGATGTTGATGTTACATGGAGAAGCTTTCAGCTTAATAGAGATGATTCTATCACAGGCAGGCTCATATCCAATGACTGCATTGTTAATATTGTTTGGAATCACTACAGCGACACCATCACGACTTACATCCTCACTTCCAGAGAAATACACTGTATTATTTGTTTAAGTCATGAAATGGCCGCAGCCTCTCCAATGTGTCTGGCTAAGTATGTCCAAATCATGAACGCTCATTCCTCTTTCAATGTTGTGAAGTTTTCCTGTCTGCAAGAGAACTCGCGCATTCCAGGTTGCTATACTTTTAACGACTCATAAGGATGGTTAATCCGAGGCTCCTTTCAACCCCCCCCCCCCTCGGAGATACGACTGGAGGACTTACTCGGAATCTAATTTAAGATTGAGTAAAGCCATGAGGTTGTCTTGGGAAAATAACAGTGGTGGTTTGCCGTTGCCTTCCACTGACCCGCCATTCCCGTCTGCTCACCGACCCAGCGTTGCACACGTTCTCTTGGAGTGTGTGGATCTGGCCAATCTGAGAATCTGCCTAATACCCTCTTCCTTCTTCTCCATGATGACGGGCCGTCAGTAGACCTCGTCATCCGGTTCATGAGGGAGAGTGGTTACTTTTTTAAGTTTTAATGTAAGTTAAGACTTTTAGTTCAGGTTAAGTCTGTTATATGTTTTTTATTGCGTCCATCTATATTACTGTTCCCTATGCCTTATTTGTTTCATTGTTTTGTTTTTACCATCCACACTTTTTATTCTTTTTATTCAAATAAGGCATAATTGTTGGGGCTCACTGTCTATTTTATATAAAACATTTTCGTTTCATCCATGGCAGTGAGCTGTTTTTATCTTCATTCATTCATTTCACGCCATTTCGTTTCATTAGGGGCCGATAACCTCGATGTTAGGCCCCTTAAAACAACAATTATCATCATCATCACCGACCCAGTTTCCCACTGGGATTGGATACTCAACCTTCCACTGAGTTACTCGGCTTAACAGGGGCACCACATGTAGGTAGGAATGGGAGAATTGAGGTGTGAGAGGCTAAGAGAACTCTCTTGTTGAGTTCTTATAATCGCATCAAACCCCCATTTAGCCAGGGTCTCAAGGTGTTCGCAGTGACTCTCTCTAGGTCACTTCCCAGAGCCCAAAAAGAAGATTAAGTGCTGTAATATTAAGGACACAGATGGAAAGCCTGTAACAGATAGGGAAGAAAAGGTTGAGAGATGGAAAGCTTACATATAGTGTTTGTATAAGGGAAAGGCGATTGAGAATCGTGTAATAGAAAGGGAAGAGGAAATTGATGAGGATGCGGAAGAAGATTTAATATTGAGATCAGAATTTGACAGAGCATTGGAAGACTTAAGCAAAATTTTAATATCTAGGTTCTGTCATTGCTGAAGATGGTACGATAACCGCCCATATAATCCATAGGGCCACATCTGGGTGGAACAAATGGCGCGAACTAACAGGAGTTTTACGTGATCCGAAAATACCAATAAGAACGAAGGGTAAAGTTTATAAAACTGCCGTAAGACCAATCCTACTCTATGGTAGTGAAACATGGGCTAGTACAGAGGCACATGAGCAAAAGCTACATACCAGTACCACTGAAATGCGTATGTTACGTTGGGCAGGTGGAGTTACTCTCAAACATAAAATCCGTAATGAACATGTGCGAGGCAATTTCAAAGTAGCGCTTATAACTGAGAAACTAACCGACAGTAGTGGCTACGCGGGCTAAAGCGCTGCGTTAGGTCAAGGGGCCAAGCTCTCTGCTGACTCGGTAGACGCGTGGGTTCGAGCCCCAACGTCGGCTGTCCTTGAAATGGTTTTCCGTGGTTTCCCATTTTCAACACCAGGCAAATGCTGGGACAGTACCTTCTGACAGGCCAAGGCCGCTTCCTTCCACATCCTTGCCCAGTTTCATTCATCTTCATCCATTCCATCTCTCATCCCGACGCGCAGGTCGCCCACGGGCATCGACTAGAAAGACCTGCACTCGGCCTCTCAGGAGGCTACAGGACAAAAAAAAAAAAAAAAAACTGAGAAACTTTTAGAAAGGTGGTATGGACATGTTATGCGAAGACCGGAGAATCATGTAGTGAAGAAGTGCCTTTCCGTGGCTACGCAAAAGAGGGGGAGCGGCAGACCTCAAACAACATGGATGATGAATGTCCAGAGGGACATGAGAGTATTGGGCCTATCTGCTGATGATGCTTTACAACTAAATGACTGGCGCCTCAGGATTAACAAAACCGACCCCGAGTAACGGGAAAAGGCAAGGAAGAAGAAGATTGGAAGACTTAAGCAGGAACAAAGCACCAGGCATAGATGATATACCGATTGAGTTACTATGCTGCATAGGAGATGAAGGTCTGATCAGGTTATATCACTTGGTGTGTAGGATTTATGCGACAGGTGAGGTACCCTCTGATTTCAAGAAGAATGTTATCATCCCTATACCGAAGAAAGTGGGAGCTGACAGATGTGAAGATTACCGTACAATCAGCTTGATGCTTCAAAGATCCTGACTAGAATAATTTACAAGAGGATGGAAAGACAGATAGACGTGGAGTTGGGTGAAGACCAGTTTGGTTTCAGGAGAAATGTAGGAACAAGGGAAGTTGTACTAAGTCTTAGGCTGATTTTGGAAGGTAAAATGAAAAAGATAAGAGAACATTCATGGCATTTGTAGACTTAGAAAAGGCTTTTGATAACGTTGATTGGGCTAAATTGTTTGACATTTTGAAAATGATTGGAATGAAGTACAGGGATAGGAGGGTGATATACAATCTCTACAGAAACCAGATGGCAGTCGTTCGAGCTGAAGGACATGAGAGAGAAGCTGGTATTCAGAAAAGGCAAGGCTGCAACTTATCACCCATACTTTTCAATCTTTACATTGAACAAGCAATGAAGGAAATAAGAGAGAAATTTAAAGTGGGAGTGAAGATTCAAGGAGAAATAATTTCAACTCGGAGATTTGCTGATGACATAGTCATCTTGGCCGACACACCAGAGGATTTGAATGGTATGGACTCCGTTTTGAGGAAAGAATTCATGATGAAAATTAATAAATTTAAAACAAAAATACTGGAATGCAACCGAAATAAATCAGAAACCTCTATGGACATCAAGTTGGCAGGTGAAAAGCTGAAGGAAGTAAGAGACTTCTGTTACTTAGGATGCAAAATAACCAGTGATGGAAGAATCAAAGAGGATATAAGAAGTAGGTTGGCTCAGGTAAGGAAAGTATTTCTACAGAAAAGGAATCTGTTGATATCGAATATAGATTTAGGTATTAGGAAGTCATAGCTTTATCCATTGGAATTTCGGAAGAAGTTAGGGATGATTTTTTTTCTCTCCAGTTGAATGTGATTGGTCATGATTAGGTCAGCGAAACTTTTATTGGTGGATTTGCTCGAGGTGGATAGTAGAGGTGACTTGGATTCACTTTAGATTGCGTTAAGACTTGTTGTCCAGATAAAATTCTATGTCATGATAAGGGAGGATTTATTGTGGTTTCATTGTAGATAGTGCATTATTAGGTCGGCGGTCAAGCCTCTCACCAAGGCGGACCGGGTTCGATTCCTGGTCAATGCATGTGAGATTCTCGAAGTAAAGTGCCATGTCCTGTGATTCAGATTCCACATTAAAAGGAGGTCCTGTGGCTCATGATCGCGAGATTAACGGTCACGTTAAACTAAAAGCTTCCTGCATTATTAGGTGACGCATATTGTGTGTGGTGTTATTCCACCGAACTTGGAGCACAGTGATGTGGTCCTCAATCTTAAGAGTGTCACGTATTTAGTTTAGTTAGTTATTGTTGTTTTAAGGGGCGGAACTACGAGGTCATCTGCCCCCACGTATTTAGGATGTACAGTATTTGAATAGAGCAATATGGTAATAGATCCTCACACATGTTATTGGATGGAATGGTTTCAAGGTTTATTAATGGAAATAAGAGATGTCGGGTAATGGGAAGTAGCGAGGATCTAAGTCGTGGAATTATAAAACACAATGATTGAAGATGTAGAATATAATGACTTGAAGGTCGTAATTTAGTCTAGTGACTTGTAAAATGGAGTCACATCGGACATAATGAAATAATTGTGCATTATAGTTAACATTATCGTTCGATAAGGGAGTAACCGCCAAATAGTTGTATACATTTAAATGATGTCTGTGTAATGAATATTTTCTCCATTTGTGACAGTTTATATTGGCACCCAGGTTTTAAGGCACGGATTGTGCGAGATCTAGCTTATAAGGTGACCTATCAATTTATTCATTACTCTACATATGTTTATTAGATTATATCGGTAACACTGAAGCTCGTATCAAAAGATACAATGTGATTTAAGAGCAACGTTGTTATTATTATTATCATTGTTTTTTAATGGCATATTGCATATTATTTTAAATTATAAAGATATAAACGTTTTAATGGCTCGAGGAAAGTACGTGGGTTAGGAATATATAATTTCGTAATTGACGCAAGATATAGCAGGTGACAGCGAAACGGCTTTAACTAGGAGTCCCTGAGAATAGAAGGGGAAACGACGGCGGTTGCTCAAGTTCCTAGAATCGAGCCTGGGTGAACTGACTCAATACCCGAAGATGAATACAAAGGAATGTGACGTCAGAGCATCAGGAAGCCAATTTTAATCCAGTGACGTCAGGCGAGGGGCGCGAATATTGATGTGACCGCGTGGTTGGGGTCGACCAACCACATGGCAGGAACATCATTAGTGACATGCGATTTGGGGGAAGCTGACCCGTGATTGGCTCCCGGTCACAATTTCGAGTCTCACTTGGAGGGAGATAACGCTTAATGAGTTAACTCAGCTCCATTCTTCGACAGAAATTTTGATTTATCAGACTTGGGCGCAGTGCTCAACCATGAGCCCGATTGCAGTATAATTTTGGTAAAGAACGATAAACACAATCATGTCCGATTCCTCTGTGGTAATAACTTGATCTGGTTATTTATCACAAACTGTGATTTAAGGAATTAGATTCCATCGCAGCAAAATTTCAACAGTGGACACATATCGTTGCTGTTTAATTAATTATCTACGCTAATCTACCCTACTCTACTTCATTGCCACCACGAGGGAGGATGCCAGCGCCACATCTCCACGACCATGCAGATGATCTCGAGTTCGACTACAGTGAGCCAACTGATCGGCTTACCCAAAGTCTCTTTTTTTAATTAACTTAAAGGCACGTAAATTCAAGCTTTTTCAGTAACTTTTTTTTTTAAATCATCTCCCACCTTAGTAGTATCTTTATTTTAAAAGAATAATAGGATATCTGCCTTTGAATACTATTTATTATTAATACCGTACTTACAGGGACATGTTTCGAGGGCTATAACTCCTCCTTCCTCAGTTGTCCAACAAACTTCAAAGATAACCTTCCTTATTATAAGTACATGTAAATATGAAACCCGTTTCTGCAGAATAATAAAAAATTGGTATCTTTGCCGAGCCATTGTAACTTCAGTAAACTCAGTCATTTATTATTATTATCAATATAACGTAATTTCTTGTTTCCCTGTAGTTAGAGATACACTGCAGGCCAAAAGTTTCCGGACAGCATAAACATTTCCGTTTTTTAAAGAATGGGGGTGGAATGAAGCCTAATTTCCAGATAATTTTAAAATATATGTATTCTTAACATATAGAACAATGTTTGTAGGAACTTACATTCTATTCTTAAGCACAAAGAAACAAATACACATCACAATTCCTATTCGTCGAAAGATCCACCGTTTGCTCGGAGGACACTCTTCACTATCTTCTGCATCCGTTCAACAAGTTTCTGCAGAACTGATGAAGGAATATCATTCCAGGCAGTCTGAAGAGTCTTTCAAAGATCTTTCACTGATGTAGGACTTACTCTTTGCACCCTGCGATTCAGTTCTTCCCACATAAGCTCTGTTGGGTTTAGGTCGGGGGACTGAGGTGGCCATTCCATGTTAATGAGTTCTGATGCTTCCTGTTTCACCCTGAGATAATTTTTGCTTAGTAATGGCATGTGTTTGGGGTCATTATAGTGCTAAAAGGTGAACCCATGTCCTATCAGTCGCTTGCCAGATGGCACTGCACTCCTGGAAAGAATGTTGTGATAGCGTTCTTTCCTTAGAATTCCCTTTATTCTGTACATATCCCAGTTCCATCAGAAGAAAATCACCACCAAACAAGCACAGAGCCCCCTCCATGCTTGACTGTAGGAATAATACAGGCTGGATGCATCTTTTCTGCTGCGTTCCTCCGGACATGCACATGACGTCTTTGCCCAAATACCTCAAACTTGGACTCATCCGTCCACAACACACGTTTCCAGTCTTCAAAAGACCATTCTTTGTGTGCAATAGCCCATTTTAGTCTTTTTTGTCTGATGACTTTCCTCAGTAACAGTTTTCTCACCGCTATCCTGCCCATTAAATTGGCTTTCCTAAGACGACGCTTCACAGTGGAGACAGAAATTTCATGGTCATGGCTCCTATTGAATTCTGCTTGAAGTTCACCTGCGGTGAGCCTTCTGTTTCCCTTGCTGGACAATATTACCGATTGGTCCTCGGCCTGGGTAGTGACCCTGGGTCTTCCACTTCGTTTCTTGTCCTGATTTGATCCAGTTTTCAACCAATATGTTGTATGCAGATGATGCAGCATCGCCTACACTCACGCCAGTGGAGTTTGCTAGACTGTTAATTGCTACAAGAATGCATGTGAACGTTTTGGTCTCACCATTAATGTTCAGAAGACCAAGGTTCTGGCACAACCCTCACCAGGCACTTCCCTTCCGCACTTCAACATTTCTATCTCAGATACTCCATTGGAGCAGGTAGACCACTTCTCGTATCTGGGCAGTCTGCTATCTGTACACGGCAATTGTGGGCAGGATGTTGAGAAGAGAATCGGTGCTGCCCATGAGGCATTTGGGCGACTATCGCACAGGGTCTTCTTGAATAAAGATCTGACCGTGAAGACGAAGCTCATGGTGTACCAAGCTGTTGTCATCTCAACATTGTTGTATGGCTGTGAAACCTGGACCCTCTATCGACATGACTTCCGAAAGCTTGAGCGCTTCCATCAACAGAAACTTCGATCCATCCTTAAGATAAAGTGGGAAGACCACATCACCAATCTTGATGTTCTTGAGAAAGCTCTTGCTAATAGTATAGAATCATCCATCATTGGTCATCAACTTAGATGGATTGGACATGTCCAACGGATGGATGATACGAGACTACCACGCCAGGTTCTGTATGGTGAACTCACCTCCGGCACCAGACCTCATGGAGGCCCTAAGAGACGTTACAAGGACCAATTTAAGCAGATTATGAAGTTGACAGGTCTCAATCCACAAACCTGGGACCAGCTTGCTAAAGACCGTTCAACTTGGCGCCAGACCATCCCGGCTGCTGTCAAAATGTTTGAAGAAGAACGTCGTAGAATTGTTAAGGCCAAGCGACAAGCACGAAAGCTACGTGCAGCACAGCCACGCCCTCCACCAACAGTTCTGTGTGATCTGTGTGGACGTTTGTTTCATGCACGCATTGGGCTGTTCAGTCACCGCAAACATGCCCACAGACCTCAATCTTAGATTATTTTAGACTGTTTGGAAGAAGATGTATACTCGGAAACGAGTTAAAGCCGACGACGACGAGTGTCATGAACAGTGGATCGCGAAAACTTCAATATTTTGGCTATATCGCAGATCAAATAGCCCTCGTTGTGAAGAGTATTCACTGCGGAACGTTCTTCTACATTTAAAGTTCGTCCTCATCCCATTTCTGCAATAACAATGGGGGAAAACTGAATAATTATGAATTATTGATGGAATTTTATGGAAATTTATGCTTAAAGAATTGTAGTGTACCATTTATTGTGATAGACCTATATTATTATTATTATTATTATCTTGATTGGTCACATTGGACCACTTGAGTCGTTCCACAATCACTTCTTCTTTGAAGGTAGTACTGCTTGGTTCTTGCGCTCTTTCCAGTACTTTTTCATTCTTTCAGATCGGGATTTTCTCAACTCATCTGAAATCTCCATAGGCTTTCTATGTGTCATTTCTGCAGAAAATTTGTGAGTTTTAAGAATGGTGTTAATTTTATTTTTCTCCTCGGCATCTGTTATCTTAAGTCCAACTGCTTTGAGATCTTGTTGGATTTCTTGGATCCATTTTCCTCCAGTTTTCTTTCCTAGATTTCTCATCACCAGTTGGCGTACAATTCTGTTTTCTGGAAGCCGTAAGATGTGAAAAAAATATGAAATTCTTTTCTTCTTCATTGTGCTAGTGATTGGATCAATCTCACAATAGACAGTTTCATTTGGGAGAATCCTCCAGACTCCCTCAACCTGATACTTTTTATTTATGCACGTTCTAATGATTCTTCTTTCCGTTTTGAGGAGCTGATCAGTTCTTTGTTCATTTTTAATTTGGAACAGTGTTTCACAAGCATAAGTGGCTTCTGGGAGAGTTACAGTTTTATAATATTGGATCTTAGTAGCTATTGATAGGCATTTTTTATTATATGTTGACCAGGTTAGAGATTGTGCCTTTTTCATTTTATTTGTTCTATTTATCCAAGTTACTTTTTCGTTTAAGTTATGTGTTATAATTTCTCCAAGATACTTAAATTGAGGAACTAGGTTAATTTTATGATCATTTATATGGACTTCATTTATATCTAAGGGTTTCATAGGCATGATCTCAGTTTTTTCGAAGGATATCTGTAATCCTATCCCTTGAGCAATTTCTTGGAGACTAGTGATCTGAGTACAAACCTCTTCCTTGTCTAGTGCTAAAAGAGCCAAATCATCTGCAAATCCTAAGCAGTTTATTTTTATTGATGGTTTTGTTCCAATTTTGATGTTAGGAGGGTTTTCCTTTTGCCAAACCTTCATGATATAATCAACATTATAAAGTACATTGAAAAATTACCTTTCTACTAGTTCCCACGAAGATTTTAACACAACAATTGATTTCAAACCTTCGAATGTGGGTTTATTTGTTACTTGCAACACAGCTAACACACAAGAATGTTGCCTAGCAACTGATCCCTAATCACCTTATGGGACAGTATTGGCGCCAACAATGAGATTTCACGGCTGTTTCTGATCAGAACAAGTTCCCGTGTGTTCTGTAACTCTAGTAAATCACTTGGGGGAAGCAGGGAAATAGGATATAAGCATAAAATACAGAATTTTCAGAGTGTCCGGAAACTTTTTCCGGCAGTGTAGCTTTAAGTCATCCCTAACTCCTAAAGCAAGTACCATCCCATACCACGACTTGCTGCTGTACCAGAGGTGTTACTAACAATTTCTGATCATCTGATTCATGGTACCCAACAAACAATTAAAATAACCATGTTTCACGCAACATAATCAGTTCTTCTTCTTCTTCTTCTTCAGCATTTGTCCCGCCTGGAGGCAGGGTCCGCTACATGGATTCGATGTCTCCATTTAGTTCAGTTCTTGGCCATGTCAGGGTGGAGATTGATGCTCTTCAGATCTTTGTGAAGGGTATCGGCCCATCGTTGTTTTGGTCTATTACCGGCGACTTCCAACATGTAACCCGTCTTTGCTATAGTATCAGCCCCTGTCCTCAGCACATGTCCAAACCATCTTAAACGACTCTCGCGCATTTTTTCAGGAATGGGTGCAATGCCAAATCTCTCCCTGATGCATTCATTGGTGATGCGATCCAGTTTAGTAACACCAGCTCTCCATGACTCCCAGTCGATGCTCCGTGTCAGTCGTAGTAGGCCAACATTCTCAACCATACAGTTCGACAGGTCGGATGATAGTACGATAGTGATGTAAAATACCCAGGTATTTATAAATCGGGGTAAATACCTAGGGTATATACTCTGGTAAATATCCAATTTGGGTAAATACCCGGGTATTTTATATTTTTCATTAAAAATCCTGTGTCGTGGTAAGTTGAACCTTAAAAATGGGTACAGGTATGCAAACTATTCTGCATTAAGTTTTTAGAAATGTAAAAACATTAGATAGTTAATAAAATAAATTTTAATTAGAATTGGGACTTAAAACCAGAATTAGAATTGGGAATTAGATCAAATTGTCCCGATCTTCAAGAAAGGTAGTAGAACAGATTGCAGAGACTATCGGGGAATAACACTGATGAGTCATTGTGCAAAGATCTTCGAGAAAGTTTTGGAAAAGAGAATTAGGACAAGGATAGGAGGAGGGATGAGGGAAGAACAACATGGCTTCAGAGCAGGAAGGTCCACATTGGATTTGATTTTTGCTGTAAGGCAGTTACAAGAACAGCACTATGAGTATGGAAGAGATCTACTGATGGCCTTCCTGGACATTGAGAAAGCATATGACAGTGTATGCAGAAACAAAGTATGGAAGTCCCTGGAGGATAGAGGAGCAGAGAAATGGACTATAAAGAGGATAAAGGAGATGTACAAGGGAAGCGTGAGCTGTGTGAAAGTGGGAGGAGAGAGATCAGACTGGTTGGAACAGAGAAACGGCCTGAAACAAGGAAGTGCACTGTCACCGTTACTTTTCATTGTGGTGATGGATGACATAATGACCCGAGTGGCACAAGTAATTGGGGAAGGAAAGATGAAAGCAATGGTGTTTGCAGATGATTTGATGATTTGGGGAAACAAGGAGGAGGAGGTACAGGAACAGTTGGACGTGTGAGAAGGAATAATACAAGGATATGGGATGAAATTTAGCATAAATAAGAGTGAGATGGTGATCACAACAAGGAAGAAGGAACGAACCACAACGGGAATAACAATTGGTGGGGAACAGCTGAAGAAAGTAGAGAGTTTCAAGTATCTGGGAAGCCTGATACAAGATAATGGAAGAAACGATAGAGAAATAAATGAGCGGGGGAGACAGGCAGAAGCATTTCAGAGGAGTGTGAGAAGCATGTTATGAAGCAAGGATGTCCCTCAGAACAGCAAAAAGATCATATATCGGATGTACTACGTCCCTATCCTGACGTATGCCTCGGAGACCTGGGTTATGAAAGGAAGGGAGAAGAGCAAAATACAGGCCAGTGAGATGAGGTTCTTGAGAAGCAGTATTGGAGCTACACAGATGGACAGAATAAGAAATGAAAGGACCAGAGAATTAATGAAGGAGGAACCATTACAGGATGGTATAGAGAAATCTAGACTCAGATGGTATGGACATGTAAAGCGAATGGAGGAGAAGAGGATACCCAGGAGAGTACACGAGACGAAGTGGGATGGAAAGAGACCGAGAGACAGGTGGCTGAAGGGGGTGGAAGAAAGCTTGAAGAAGAGAGGAGAAGACTGGACAAGGATGGAAGCTGAGAGATGGTGGGAAGACAGAAGACGTTGGAGAGGCTTGTGTTCCAAACAGACCCGGCCAGTGGCTGGAAACTGTGCAAGATGATGATGAAATACCCTGGGTATCGCTCCAGTATGATAGATTTGAGGTGATGTATCATCCTCCTGTCGCAAGTCATGCGCCATTTCATCCAAGCTGCGGATATCCTTGCATTAAGTCGGCCATCAGCAGCGATCGTCTACCTGAATGGTTCCCATTGCTTGTGTGTCGGATGTCATTCAGTTTTCTTGTTATTGAGATGCAGGCCATATTGTTCCATTGCTGGGTTTGACATTGCAGATCGTCTGCACATAGGAGCAAAGGACGCAACATAATCAGTTATATTACATAACTTTCATTCCATTGGTAACACTAGAGTGGGTCTTCACATTCACTACCTCAAAAGATGATTTGTGGGTAGCCAGTGACGTGTGGTTAGCGCTTGTTAGGACATCCACGACTTGGAAATATATTAATTTTCTGTTTCAGGGACTGTGACTGAGGGTGATCGGATCTTTATAAAGGATCAGTGTGTTTTATCTTATTATTGGATTCTTATTTTCTTGCTTTCTGGTTATTCCGATTAGTGTGTTTTTTTGGGGGGATTTTGGATGTTGGTTCGTCGAGCCCTTGGTACCCCAATCCGTTAACGGCCCGAGAAACTCCCTAGCAATTGATTGTTTTTATTTACGAACCAAGGTCCACACACTAATTTTTGTTATCGCTCTCTGGCCGTTTGTCCTAATGGGGCCGGGTTGTGAGCCGGGCCATCGCTTGCTCCATTGGAGAAACGGGCACAGTACATACTGTACCTCATGGTATGCAAGTAAATGCAGACTACTACTTGCGTTTTGGAACATCATTTGCGCCCAGCATGGTGCCATTGGGAGTCCTATTGTATTACATGACAATGCTCGTTGCCATGTAGCCACAACAGTCGGGAATTTGGCAAGTATTTGAAAATTGTGATTACGATTTATACTCAAAGATCCAAGAACCTCTACGAGGCATTCAATTTCAATCAAGAGTTGACATCCAGAGAGCTCTAGATCGATCAGTGAGAGAGATATCCAGAAATGGTGTGTCGTCTCCCAAGAATTTGGCAAAGTATTGTTGACATGGCAGTTGAAGTTCGTAATATTCTATGTGATGTTATAGCTTCGTTGCCATTACTTATCGAATGCCCTCATTTACAAAACGAAAAAAATCTTATCGATATAAACGAGAAAAGAATCTAGATTTCCCACTGTGTACTTTTTCTTGAATTTTAGCCACTCACAAAGAATAAAAATAACTAGATTTAGTGGGAAACCCACCGTGCTGGCAACACTGCAAGCTTACTTCGGCGAATACCCGTCTTAGTTCATCTGAAAACCAGGGGAGGGAGAACTTGAATGGACTGGTATCACATTGCAAGATTTCAGCTCTGATGAATTTGAATAACCAACTGAATAAATGACGTGTTTCTGACAGGTGTATAACGAATATAAACTGAGATGATGAAGATTTGCAACAGAGAAAACAAGAAAAGTAACTAAGAACATATACAAACAGCAAGTACTGTAATAAATGTCTGCCGGACAGAAGACAAACATGTCAGTTGGTCACCAGGGCTCAAGAAATATTAGAAACAGACCTAATCTCGATTATTAGTAGGTTCGTTGAGGAATTGTAGCCACAGAGGGAGCCAGTGGCGATTGGGGGGGGGGGGTCACGATGGAGTAGTTCCTGCATTGACAAAGAGAAGGCACCAGTTGTTTGCACCGAGTTTCCCCTTTTTCAGGTGTGGAGAGGAGTATTCTCGTCGTGATATTGGACATCAATGCTGGTCAGAAGTTAATCAAGGAGCAGCCTAGTATTCTCACGCAATGCCTCGAGTCTGTGATTGCTTTCTCAAACTCTCACCTCATGTTGAAGTCAAGCAATAGGTTGGCCGTTCTGGCCTGCCATTCTTCAAACATGTAAGTATTTTTACTTGTGGATTACATCTCCCTCACCTTGCCCTCTAAATTGCTAATATTGCACTCACTTGGTGTTCGGTAAAGAATAGCCAGCATTGGAAGCAAAGAATCAGTGTCAAAACATTGTGATGCTTTTGATGCTGGGCGACGAATGTGACGCTTTCGGCCACGTCAAAGCCTCCTTACCTTGATCACTTAGCAGATTAATACAAATTATTAATTTGAGTTTTGGGCGCCAGGTCGCAGAACCAAATTGCTAGTGATAGTAACAATAAGTGATGGAGCTCACCCAGGACGTGGCGTAACATAGTCTCCAACCCTGTAATAATTCACGAGAAAAGGATGCCTTATACGCATTTCTAACTACTGGGAAGAAGACGCTAAGCATGAAATAAAAGTAATTTAATATGATTAAAAGAGACGAGGGAAAAGAATAAAAAGACGTTAATTGAATTGAATGAATTTACGTTAATAAGTGGCGCAAGTGAAATATGGAGGTCGAAATTAAATGAAGCTATTACCAAGAAGCTTGAAGTTAAGTTACCAAAAATTATAATTTACAGAGAGACTTGAGTAACTTTAAAACTCAGCAATTTTATAGGTTTATGCCGTGTATTGTGTGGGGTTTCGCCAAGGAACACCAACCTGGCTCATCAGCAGGCTCTTGGTGTCCATGCATGGACCTCCACAGGAGTAGTGAACTGCGTGCTGCCTCCCTTTTTATGAAGTGCACCTCTTTACTGCGAGAGCTAAGAGTTCAAGCAGTCTTCACCTCCCCATTAAGGCTTCCAAAAAGATGGTATATTGGCTTTCACGGCTAGTGAATTGAAACTCAGCAATTTTTCTAGGTTTATGCTGTGTATTGTGTGGGGTTAAGCCAAGGAACACAAAGCTGGCTCATCAGAGGGCTCTTGGTGTCCATGCTTGGACCTCCACAGGAGTAGCGAACAGTGTGCTACCTCCTTTTTTATGAAGCGCACCTGCGTCCTTTACTATAAGAGCTCAAGCAGTCTTCACCTCCCTGTTCTGTTGATGCAGCTTGCTCATGCCTTGGCAAGCAGGTTCACATTTTGCTGACGCTGTCAGGATCCAGCTTGTCTCTGCACTTGCTTCCTGTAACTCTACACCTCGCTTCCTGTTGTGTCAACTTGTTTGTTCAACCCCCCACTCCTCCAATGTGACGATCATGCTTCGCAGATCTCTTTTAGTTAGGCTAGGTGATGGGAGGTTAAGGTAAGCCCATAGTGTAGCACAACCCCTTGCATGAATGCAATCCTGCACCCTATGTGCCATGCTGCCTACGAGGTCGCTTAACCACTGCTGGTCTAATTCAATGGCAATCCTGTTAGAATCTCAAATTACAAAATCCGCCTTGTCAAACACCAACAATGATACCCTCGTCAGCACAGATTAAATAATAATAAAAGAATCTTAAAAACTGTCTTAACAAACACCAAAGAGAAAATGGATATCCTTTCAAGAACATTAGAATTTAAATAAATGAAAGGCCACAAGAATTTTTTAGAAAATACACAAATTCAGCTTAACCCTCTTAGTGCCAGGCGAAAATGTAAAGGTAAAGTGCCAGGCTGTTTTAATGGAAAATGTAGGCTTTCAGAAAAAAATTTGTATATCCCCTGTTTTGAAAGATACGAAAGTGGAATTTAGTCAGGGAGTTCAAAACACAGCTATCTATATTCAGGGAAATTTTCAGATCATTATGAAACTTATTTCTTTCTTTATTAATTAATTAATTAAAATAATTTCTTCTGTAAAGTAATAAATTAGAAAGTTTGTTTATTCCTATTACCACACGCTTATAAATGGAGTAAAAATGAACACTGGAGAGCACACATACATAACATAAGAACCAGGAAATGCAGTTTTTTAGTCAAAAAAATATCAGCAGGGGTGTCAAAAATCCGAAATTCTAAAATCTAGCATATTCATAAAATACTGAACACCAACAATGGCATTGTTGATATAAATAAAATAAAAATAATTACAGTGAAAATAAATAAACAGAAGGGCACCCTGTAGTTTTATCTTTCACATTTGTGGTTGTGTAGCCTGTGGAGGATTGTCCTGGTCAACATTCCTTTCTTCCGAGTCACTATTACTATCAACATCATTACCATCACTATCACTTCTTTGGTTATGTACGATCGCATTCAGCGCAGGTAATTCATTGCCCGAAGCGGAATCGGCACTTGATTCGTCACACACAAGATCGCAATCACTGTCCACAAAGTCCAAGAGTTAACCACTTGACTCATCAATCATTAATTCTTCAATTTCTTCCTCTCTCAAACAATGCTTCCTTCCCTTGGACGCCATGCTTTTACGTGTCGCGCGTAAACAAGTCAAGGAACTTCAAATATCGCCGAGTATATCGATAGACAGAAAACAAAAGATGTTTGCCAGAAAATGGTAGCTAGAACTCTCTTTAATGGTCACGTCGAGTTTAGACGCCATTTTCGGTCTATAAGCCCCTCTAAGAATACGAAAACGAAGCGTCTCTCAGAGCGACGCTGGCAAGTTTCGTTAATTTTATGAGGATCGCTCACAGCGACTCTGGCACTAAGAGGGTTAAAACATTACTGTACTCACTTCCATGGAGTGTACACCTCAGTTTCATCGCTATCGGACACGGGACTTTGTTGCTCATTTGTTGAATCTACTCGTGCGCTACCTATTGTAATATGGATCTACTAACAAGGGGAGGATACGATGCATGGGTCACCGATTCGAACCATCTTTAGTACACGTGTAGGGCATGACTAGGCGTATACCAGGTGCAAGTAGTAAGGTGCGCTTCTCAGCCGATTTCGAGAAATTAATCATTAATTATTCGTATTTGCTGTACGGCGTTCATGTGCACTGTACGTTAACATGAAGCCAAGGAGCGCATGGTGCAGCGGTAAGAGCCCTGCTTCGTAAGCATGTGATCACTGGATCGAATCCCACCGGTGAGCCTTTTTGTTGTTGTTGTAAACATAGGCAATTCGTACAACTGTAGGTGTCGTGAATAATGTTCATTTTGCAGTCAATTGTAATAATGTGTTTTGTAACCGGGAAAAGGGATTCTGAAATCATCGTATGGGGGTGAACGTTTGTGACATTGCATTATGTACAGTCGGAGCATTGCAAATACATTGGTATTATACATGGTCAGGTGTATTCTATTATATGTATACGTTTATACACTGAAGGCCCAGTCTGTTCCGTTCATTGCACGTCACTGAACATCAGACCTCCCCGTACCCCGCAAGTAGTGTATCATGCTATGGGTATTGGTTGGAAAGCGTTCGGACCTGGCGAGGTCACCTGCACACAAACTAACGATAACGGTGGACAGTTGTACTAACAGCAAATACTGTGAATAAAGGTATTCTTTCATCAGTCTCCTGTACGATTTATTCCGACTCCCTTTTCCTGCTCACATAACACATTATTACAATTGACTGCAAAATGAAGATTATTCACGACATCTACAGTTGTATGAATTGCCTATGTTTACAAAAAAAAAGGCTCAAGGGTGTGATTCGATCCAGTGATCCTGCGCTTACGAAGCGCTCCTTGGCTTCATGTTAACGTACAGTGCACATGAACGCCGTATAGCAATTATGAATAATTAATAATTAATTTCTCGGAATCGGCTGAGAAGTGCACCTTACTACTTGACCCTGGTACACGCCTAGTCATGCCCTACACGTGTGCTAAAGATGGTTCGAATCGGTGACTCATGCATCGTATCCTCCCCTTGATAGCCAGAAACCTTCCCTGGAGTGTACACAACATCTCACCTCAGTTTCATCGCTATCGGACACGGGACTTCGTTGCTCATTAGTTGAATGTACTCGTGCGATACCTATTGTAATATGGATTTACTAAGCCAGAAACCTTCCTTGGAGTTTACTCAACAGCTCACCCAAGTTTCATCACAATCAGATGAATGGTATATGAATGCACAGGAAACATACGTGCACACAAACTATCATGTAACATTCATTTTTATATATAGAGGCAAAAGGGTGAGGGACATGACAGGAAGCCTTAAATCCCACAGTAGCCCAATTGCACGATCTGTATACCGCAATGCCAAGGGTGAGAAAGGCTTGCTGATTCATCGCGAGGTGACTTGTTCAGACATGGATGTCTCAGCACAGGCTAATGGATAAGGACCGGGCCACCACACAGAAAAACATAGAATATTGTTTATCCAAAGGCACTTCAGTTTCTGTCTTTCTTGAGCTGGCTGCGTTGCTCAGTGGTAACGTTCTCGCCTTCTGAAACCAAGATTGCAGGATCGAATCCTGGCGCAGTCAATTGGCATTTCATCATCATCATCTTGCACAGTTTCCAGCCACTGGCCGGGTCTGTTTGGAACACAAGCCTCTCCAACGTCTTCTGTCTTCCCACCATCTCTCAGCCTTGTCCAGTCTTCTCCTCTCTTCTTCACGCTTTCTTCCACCCCCTTCAGCCACCTGTCTCTCGGTCTCTTTCCTTCCCACTTCATCTCTTGTACCCTCCTGGGTATCCTCTTCTCCTCCATTCTTTTACATGTCCATACCATCTAAGTCTAGATTTCTCTATACCATCCTGTAATGGTTCCTCCTTCATTAATTCTCTGGTCCTCTCATTTCTTATTCTGTCCATCTTTGTAGCTCCAATACTGCTTCTCAAAAACCTCATGTCACTGGCCTGTATTTTGCTCTTCTCCCTTCCTTTCATAACCCAGGTCCTCGAGGCATACGTCAGGATAGGGACGTAGTACATCCAATATATGATCTTTTTGCTGTTCTGAGGGGCATCCTTGCTCCATAACATGCTTCTCACACTCCTCCGGAATGCTTCTGCCTGCCTCCCCCGCTCATTTATTTCTCTATCGTTTCTTCCATTATCTTGTATCAGGCTTCCCAGATACTTGAAACTCTCTACTTTCTTCAGCTGTTCCCCACC
This sequence comes from Meconema thalassinum, assembly GCA_946902985.2. Lineage (NCBI taxonomy): Eukaryota > Metazoa > Arthropoda > Insecta > Orthoptera > Tettigoniidae > Meconema > Meconema thalassinum. The sequence goes on along the minus strand of OX336393.1, from coordinate 535,198,285 downwards.
AATTGTTATTCCCGTTGTGGTTCTTTCCTTCCCTCAATTGGCATTTGGGGGTCACAAATGTGAGGGAGCCATGTCAGTAGATTTACTGGCACGTTAAAGATCCCCTTTCAGCCGAAATTGCGTCACCCCATCGTCTCTCAAAGCCGCAGTAGTTAACAGGGACGTAAAACCAATACCATTATTATTATCTTTCTGTCTTTGATTGGCATTGAACGCACGCGAGCCGGGAATAGCGATGTTTGCTACATTTACCTTGGGGGTAAGACAATTCAATCAAAAATAAACTTCATCATTTTCAGAACTGGTTTCTGTTGTTTTTGTTGTTGTTGTTGTCTTTCATGCATATTACTCGAAAACGACAGGAACAGAATACATTAAACTTTTCTTGCATAATATCATCTCATTGAGAAATAGAAATACTTGTAGAGTTGTTCATTTGAGACATCTTGGTCATCAGCTCTGTGTGATTGAGTGCATGTCTGATAGCCTGCATTGCTGTAATGACCTGTATCTGGTAGGCACTCCAGGACTTGAAGTAAGGTACTATCGCGCCAATTTCCTGGGGGAAAAGCACACCCAGGATAACCGCTGACAGCGCAGGGCACGGCTACGCTGCGGGACAAAATGCTTGAGTTACTGTAAGCTTGCAATTGAACGTGCTGCGGAGTTTTACATATTCGTACCACGCATTGAAATAGGTTCAGGGAGTACCGTAATGATAAGGAAAATATTTACTGTCGGAGCAGATGACATCACTGTTCCGCCCCTTAATTCAACGTTCAATACACTTCGTTGTATTTCAACAAGCTACTACAACTCCTTTATAAGGAGAAAGTAGGCTTGTTTTAAATATTGATCTAGTTGTGCGTTTCAATAACCATTCAGTTAGTGTTCAACAAGTGTAGAGGATAATGCCAGTGTGTGGCTTTATCTAACAATCGGTGTCTATAAACAAAGTGCGGACAAATCGGACAGGGAAAAGAGGCCCTATCATTATTGTGAAGACTGTCCCTGTCAAGGCATGTACACAACTACCATTTCGATATTGTTTTGATGTGTTGTCTGTCCTCTTTACAGAGACTTCCTGTATCCTTCTCCTGGTTCAGCAAACAACAGTACGACATTACGGCAGATCGATGGCCAGTATGAACTCTTCACTCATGTCGAGAAAATGATACGACAGAACATGCAGAAACAAGTTGCACAGGAGTTAGAGGCCTTCAAGTCCGGCACTGTGGAGATAATAGGCAATTCACTAATAGCGGGAGCCCTATGCATGGCTCTCTGCTACATTCGTAGGTGAGTGTGATTGCTATTAAGGGTGTATTTCTCAAGGTAACAACAAGATTGATGAAAGGGTTATTGTATGTTTGTTAGGTTGCAACATGAATTAGTGACAGGATGCAAGATGAACTCCCGGATCCTTGTGGTGACTGCCAGTGGATACACCACTTCACAATATATGAGTTTTATGAATGCTTTCTTCACAGCACAAAAACAGGTGAGTTATTTTGGAAATGTTTGTAAGGAACCTATGGTCACTAGTTGAGATGAATAAAGGACAGAATGTGACTGATGTACACAGTGCAACCTTGGCTGGATCCTCGTATCGAGTGGCTTGGCCTTCCTATCCGGAATGTATGTTTCTCTGTGGGAGAACACATGATAGTATATTTTGTAAAACATATTGAGCATAGACAATTTGACTGCAATAAAATTGCAGGTGGCATTCTTTTCTCTTTTTTTAAAGCAGATATTTGAGTCACAAAGGCTTTTTTTAAAACAACAATTAAATCATTTGTGTGTAGGCTTGCTATCAATACCGCAATCACCACTAATTTTTGTCAACATCTGTATGAGTAGACCAAACACAACTGATTTACTTTGGTCCTGAAGATGGCAAACGATAAAGCACCCCCCCCCCCTGGGACTCACGCTTATTTTATTGTCTGGAAAAATGAGAATTACTCCTGGAAAATCGTTGACCGATTTGAGTGGCCACCATGTCTTGAACATGTCCAAGATTTAGATCCATAAAGTAAGGTGGGAACTGAAACTCAGTTGTATACAAGGATTGACATCATGGTTGTCAAAAACTCTTGCAAAGGATGCCCCAGCACGGTTAATCCTGAGTTGAATATCAGAATCTATATTAGCAACTGATGACAGGCTGCTGCCAAGATAAGGGAAGTTGAAGCCTCACTCCATCGATGGTGACATTGATGTTTCCTTGTCCAGGCGCTCACTGGTAAAGGACTTGGGTTTTACTGGTGTTAACTTTGAGACATACTTTTTGTTTGCCGAAGAGAAAGCATTCAGGATTTTCTCGAGTTCTTCGTCTGATTGAGCTACTACTGCCTTATCAGCGTACCGGAAATCAACCAATGCAGCAGAAGATGTTCAAGTCCTTGCCTTTAGACGGCTCAAATTAAAGAGCTGCCCATGCATCCTGTACGTTATTTGTATACTTGAAGGAAGATTGTCTTTGACTAGCAGCATGACAGAGAAAACAATGTGTTATACAATACAGTGAAAGCTCGATTCATCATTTCAGTCACGTCCCTCGCTGGTCAACAGGCTACTGTGCAGAGTAACAATAATATGTTGTGACAGTACACAGGGACATCTTGATTGATCATTTGTGGCAGTACCCTCGCTAGTCAACAGACTACTGTGCAGAGTAACAATAATATGTTGTGACAGTACACAGAGACACCTTGATTGATCATTTGCGGCAGTACCCTCGCTGGTCAACAGACTACTGTGTAGAGTAACAATAATATGTTGTGACAGTACAGAGACATCTTGATTGATCATTTGCGGCAGTACTCTCGCTAGTCAACAGGCTACTGTGCAGAGTAACAATAATATGTTGTGACAGTACAGAGACACCTTGATTGATCATTTGCGGCAGTACCCTCGCTGGTCAACAGACTACTGTGTAGAGTAACAATAATATGTTGTGACAGTACAGAGACACCTTGATTGATCATTTGCGGCAGTAGTCTCGCTAGTCAACAGGCTGCTGTGCAGAGTAACAATAATATGTTGTGACAGTACAGAGACACCTTGATTGATCATTTGCGGCAGTACCCTCGCTAGTCAACAGGCTACTGTGCAGAGTAACAATAATATGTTGTGACAGTACGGAGACATCTTGATTGATCATTTGCGGCAGTACCCTCGCTAGTCAACAGACTACTGTGTAGAGTAACAATAATATGTTGTAACAGTACACAGAGACATCTTGATTGATCATTTGCGGCAGTACCCTCGCTAGTCAACAGACTACTGTGCAGAGTAACAATAATATGTTGTGACAGTACACAGAGACATCTCGATTGATCATTTGTGGCAGTACCCTCGCTAGTCAACAGGCTACTGTGAGGAGTAACAATATGTTGTGACAGTACACAGAGACACCTTGATTGATCATTTGCGGCAGTACCCTCGCTAGTCAACAGGCTACTGTGTAGAGTAACAATAATATGTTGTGACAGTACACAGAGACATCTTGATTGATCATTTGCGGCAATACCCTCGCTAGTCAACAGGCTACTGTGTAGAGTAACAATAATATGTTGTGACAGTACACAGAGACATCTTGATTGATCATTTGCGGCAGTACCCTCGCTAGTCAACAGGCTACTGTGAGGAGTAACAATATGTTGTGACAGTACACAGAGACACCTTGATTGATCATTTGCGGCAGTACTCTCGCTAGTCAACAGGCTACTGTGCAGAGTAACAATAATATGTTGTGACAGTACACAGAGACATCTTGATTGATCATTTGTGGCAGTACCCTCGCTAGTCAACAGGCTACTGTGAGGAGTAACAATATGTTGTGACAGTACACAGAGACACCTTGATTGACCATTTGCGGCAGTACCCTCGCTAGTCAAGAGACTACTGTGTAGAGTAACAATAATATGTTGTGACAGTACACAGAGACATCTTGATTGATCATTTGCGGCAGTACCCTCGCTAGTCAACAGACTACTGTGCAGAGTAACAATAATATGTTGTGACAGTACACAGAGACACCTTGATTGATCATTTGCGGCAGTACCCTCGCTAGTCAACAGGCTACTGTGTAGAGTAACAATAATATGTTGTGACAGTACACAGAGACATCTTGATTGATCATTTGCGGCAGTACCCTCGCTAGTCAACAGGCTACTGTGAGGAGTAACAATATGTTGTGACAGTACACAGAGACACCTTGATTGATCATTTGCGGCAGTACTCTCGCTAGTCAACAGGCTACTGTGCAGAGTAACAATAATATGTTGTGACAGTACACAGAGACATCTTGATTGATCATTTGTGGCAGTACCCTCGCTAGTCAACAGGCTACTGTGAGGAGTAACAATATGTTGTGACAGTACACAGAGACACCTTGATTGATCATTTGCGGCAGTACCCTCGCTAGTCAGCAGATTACTGTGAGGAGTAACAATAATATGTTGTGACAGTACACACAGACATCTTGATTGATCATTTGTGGCAGTACCCTCGCTAGTCAACAGACTACTGTGAGGAGTAACAATATGTTGTGACAGTACACAGAGACACCTTGATTGATCATTTGCGGCAGTACCCTCGCTAGTCAACAGGCTACTGTGTAGAGTAACAATAATATGTTGTGACAGTACACAGAGACATCTTGATTGATCATTTGCTGCAGTACCCTCGCTAGTCAACAGACTACTGTGCAGAGTAACAATAATATGTTGTGACAGTACACAGAGACATCTTGATTGATCATTTGTGGCAGTACCCTCGCTGGTCAACAGACTACTGTGCAGAGTAACAATAATATGTTGTGACAGTACACAGAGACACCTTGATTGATCATTTGTGGCAGTACCCTCGCTAGTCAACAGGCTACTGTGTAGAGTAACAATAATATGTTGTGACAGTACACAGAGACATCTTGATTGATCATTTGCTGCAGTACCCTCGCTAGTCAACAGGCTACTGTGTAGAGTAACAATAATATGTTGTGACAGAACACAGAGACACCTTGATTGATCATTTGCGGCAGTACCCTCGCTAGTCAACAGGCTACTGTGTAGAGTAACAATAATATGTTGTGACAGTACACAGAGACACCTTGATTGATCATTTGCTGCAGTACCCTCGCTAGTCAACAGACTACTGTGCAGAGTAACAATAATATGTTGTGACAGTACACAGAGACACCTTGAATGATCATTTGTGGCAGTACCCTGGCTGGTCAACAGACTACTGTGTAGAGTAACAATAATATGTTGTGACAGTACACAGAGACATCTTGATTGATCATTTGCTGCAGTACCCTCGCTAGTCAACAGACTACTGTGCAGAGTAACAATAATATGTTGTGACAGTACACAGAGACACCTTGATTGATCATTTGCGGCAGTACCCTCGCTAGTCAGCAGATTACTGTGAGGAGTAACAATAATATGTTGTGACAGTACACACAGACATCTTGATTGATCATTTGTGGCAGTACCCTCGCTAGTCAACAGACTACTGTGAGGAGTAACAATATGTTGGTGACAGTACACAGTGACACCTTGATTGATCATTTGCGGCAGTACCCTCGCTAGTCAACAGGCTACTGTGAGGAGTAACAATAATATGTTGTGACTACACAGAGACACCTTGATTGATCATTTGCGGCAGTACCCTCGCTAGTCAACAGACTACTGTGAGGAGTAACAATATGTTGTGACAGTACACAGAGACACCTTGATTGATCATTTGCGGCAGTACCCTCGCTAGTCAACAGGCTTCGGTGTAGAGTAACAATAATATGTTGTGACAGTACACAGAGACACCTTGATTGATCATTTGCGGCAGTACCCTCGCTAGTCAGCAGACTACTGTGAGGAGTAACAATAATATGTTGTGACAGTACAGAGACACCTTGATTGATCATTTGCGGCAGTACTCTCGCTAGTCAACAGGCTACTGTGAGGAGTAACAATAATATGTTGTGACAGTACACAGAGACATCTTGATTGATCATTTGCGGCAGTACCCTCGCTAGTCAACAGGCTACTGTGCAGAGTAACAATAATATGTTGTGACAGTACACAGAGACATCTTGATTGATCATTTGCGGCAGTACTCTCGCTAGTCAACAGGCTACTGTGAGGAGTAACAATAATATGTTGTGACAGTACACAGAGACATCTTGATTGATCATTTGCGGCAGTACCCTCGCTAGTCAACAGGCTACTGTGAGGAGTAACAATATGTTGTGACAGTACAGAGACACCTTGATTGATCATTTGCGGCAGTACCCTCGCTAGTCAACAGGCTACTGTGAGGGGTAACAATATGTTGTGACAGTACAGAGACATCTTGATTGATCATTTACGGCAGTACCCTCGCTAGTCAACAGGCTACTGTGTAGAGTAACAATAATATGTTGTGACAGTACACAGAGACATCTTGATTGATCATTTACGGCAGTACCCTCGCTAGTCAACAGACTACTGTGAGGAGTAACAATATGTTGTGACAGTACAGAGACATCTTGATTGATCATTTGCGGCAGTACCCTCGCTAGTCAGCAGACTACTGTGAGGAGTAACAATAATATGTTGTGACAGTACACACAGACATCTTGATTGATCATTTGCGGCAGTACCCTCGCTAGTCAACAGACTACTGTGCAGAGTAACAATAATATGTTGTGACAGTACACAGAGACATCTTGATTGATCATTTGTGGCAGTACCCTCGCTGGTCAACAGGCTACTGTGCAGAGTAACAATAATATGTTGTGACAGTACACAGAGACACCTTGATTGATCATTTGCGGCAGTACCCTCGCTGGTCAACAGACTACTGTGAGGAGTAACAATAATATGTTGTGACAGTACACAGAGACACCTTGATTGATCATTTGTGGCAGTACCCTCGCTAGTCAACAGGCTACTGCGAGGAGTAACAATATGTTGTGACAGTACACAGTGACACCTTGATTGATCATTTGCGGCAGTACCCTCGCTAGTCAACAGGCTACTGTGAGGAGTAACAATAATATGTTGTGACAGTACACAGAGACATCTTGATTGATCATTTGCGGCAGTACCCTCGCTAGTCAACAGGCTACTGTGCAGAGTAACAATAATATGTTGTGACAGTACACAGAGACACCTTGATTGATCATTTGCGGCAGTACCCTCGATAGTCAACAGACCACTGTGAGGAGTAACAATAATATGTTGTGACAGTACACAGAGACACCTTGATTGATCATTTGCGGCAGTACCCTCGCTGGTCAACAGACTACTGTGAGGAGTAACAATAATATGTTGTGACAGTACACAGAGACATCTTGATTGATCATTTGCGGCAGTACCCTCGCTAGTCAACAGGCTACTGTGCAGAGTAACAATAATATGTTGTGACAGTACACAGAGACATCTTGATTGATCATTTGCGGCAGTACCCTGGGTAGTCAACAGGCTACTGTGAGGAGTAACAATAATATGTTGTGACAGTACAGAGAGACATCTTGATTGATCATTTGCGGCAGTACCCTCGATAGTCAACAGACTACTGTGAGGAGTAACAATAATATGTTGTGACAGTACACAGAGACATCTTGATTGATCATTTGCGGCAGTACCCTCGATAGTCAACAGACTACTGTGAGGAGTAACAATAATATGTTGTGACAGTACACAGAGACATCTTGATTGATCATTTGCGGCAGTACCCTCGATAGTCAAGAGACTACTGTGAGGAGTAACAATAATATGTTGTGACAGTACAGAGAGACATCTTGATTGATCATTTGCGGCAGTACCCTCGATAGTCAACAGACTACTGTGAGGAGTAACAATAATATGTTGTGACAGTACACAGAGACATCTTGATTGATCATTTGCGGCAGTACCCTCGATAGTCAACAGACTACTGTGAGGAGTAACAATAATATGTTGTGACAGTACAGAGAGACACCTTAATTGATCATTTGCGGCAGTACTCTCGCTAGTCAACAGACTGCTGTGTAGAGTAACAATAATATGTTGTGACAGTACACAGAGACATCTTGATTGATCATTTGCGGCAGTACCCTCGCTAGTCAACAGGCTACTGTGAGGAGTAACAATAATATGTTGTGACAGTACACAGAGACATCTTGATTGATCATTTGCGGCAGTACCCTCGCTAGTCAACAGACTGCTGTGTAGAGTAACAATAATATGTTGTGACAGTACACAGAGACATCTTGATTGATCATTTGCGGCAGTACCCTCGCTAGACAACAGACTACTGTGTAGAGTAACAATAATATGTTGTGACAGTACACAGAAACATCTTGATTGATCATTTGCGGCAGTACTCTCGCTAGTCAACAGGCTACTGTGCAGAGTAACAATAATATGTTGTGACAGTACACAGAGCCACCTTGATTGATCATTTGTGGCAGTACCCTCGCTGGTCAACCGACTACTGTGTAGAGTAACAATAATATGTTGTGACAGTACACAGAGCCACATTGATTGATCATTTGTGGCAGTACCCTCGCTGGTCAACAGACTGCTGTGTAGAGTAACAATAATATGTTGTGCCAGTACACAGAGACATCTTGATTGATCATTTGCGGCAGTACCCTCGCTAGTCAACAGGCTACTGTGTAGAGTAACAATAATATGTTGTGACAGTACACAGAGACACCTTGATTGATCATTTGTGGCAGTACCCTCGCTAGTCAACAGGCTACTGTGTAGAGTAACAATAATATGTTGTGACAGTACACAGAAACATCTTGATTGATCATTTGCGGCAGTACCCTCGCTAGTCAACAGGCTACTGTGTAGAGTAACAATAATATGTTGTGACAGTACAGAGATACACCTTGATTGATCATTTGCGGCAGTACCCTCGCTAGTCAACAGACTGCTGTGCAGAGTAACAATAATATGTTGTGACAGTACACAGAGACATCTTGATTGATCATTTGCGGCAGTACCCTCGATAGTCAACAGACTACTGTGTAGAGTAACAATAATATGTTGTGACAGTACACAGAGACACCTTGATTGATCATTTGCGGCAGTACCCTCGCTAGTCAACAGACTACTGTGAGGAGTAACAATAATATGTTGTGACAGTACACAGAGACACCTTGATTGATCATTTGCGGCAGTACCCTCGATAGTCAACAGACTACTGTGAGGAGTAACAATAATATGTTGTGACAGTACGCAGAGACACCTTGATTGATCATTTGCGGCAGTACCCTCGATAGTCAACAGACTGCTGTGTAGAGTAACAATAATATGTTGTGCCAGTACACAGAGACATCTTGATTGATCATTTGCGGCAGTACCCTCGCTAGTCAACAGACTACTGTGTAGAGTAACAATAATATGTTGTGACAGTACACAGAAACATCTTGATTGATCATTTGCGGCAGTACCCTCGCTAGTCAACAGGCTACTGTGTAGAGTAACAATAATATGTTGTGACAGTACAGAGATACACCTTGATTGATCATTTGCGGCAGTACCCTCGCTAGTCAACAGACTGCTGTGCAGAGTAACAATAATATGTTGTGACAGTACACAGAGACATCTTGATTGATCATTTGCGGCAGTACCCTCGATAGTCAACAGACTACTGTGTAGAGTAACAATAATATGTTGTGACAGTACACAGAGACACCTTGATTGATCATTTGCGGCAGTACCCTCGCTAGTCAACAGACTACTGTGAGGAGTAACAATAATATGTTGTGACAGTACACAGAGACACCTTGATTGATCATTTGTGGCAGTACCCTCGCTAGTCAACAGGCTACTGTGAGGAGTAACAATAATATGTTGTGACAGTACACAGAGACACCTTGATTGATCATTTGCGGCAGTACCCTCGCTAGTCAACAGGCTACTGTGAGGAGTAACTATAATATGTTGTGACAGTACACAGAGACACCTTGATGGATCATTTGCGGCAGTACCCTCGCTAGTCAACAGGCTACTGTGTAGAGTAACTATAATATGTTGTGACAGTACACAGAGACACCTTGATTGATCATTTGCGGCAGTACCCTCGCTAGTCAACAGGCTACTGTGTAGAGTAACTATAATATGTTGTGACAGTACACAGAGACACCTTGATTGATCATTTGCGGCAGTACCCTCGCTAGTCAACAGGCTACTGTGAGGTGTAACAATAATATGTTGTGACAGTACACAGAGACACCTTGATTGATCATTTGCGGCAGTACCCTGGCTGGTCAACAGGCTACTGTGTAGAGTAACTATAATATGTTGTGACAGTACACAGAGACACCTTGATTGATCATTTGCGGCAGTACCCTCGCTAGTCAACAGGCTACTGTGAGGTGTAACAATAATATGTTGTGACAGTACTCAGAGACATCTTGATTGATCATTTGCGGCAGTACCCTCGCTAGTCAACAGGCTACTGTGTAGAGTAACTATAATATGTTGTGACAGTACACAGAGACACCTTGATTGATCATTTGCGGCAGTACCCTCGCTGGTCAACAGACTACTGTGCAGAGTAACAATAATATGTTATGACAGTACACAGAGACATCTTGATTGATCATTTGCGGCTGTACCCTGGCTGGTCAACAGGCTACTGTGTAGAGTAACAATAATATGTTGTGACAGTACACAGAGACACCTTGATTGATCATTTGCGGCAGTACTCTCGCTAGTCAACAGGCTACTGTGCAGAGTAACAATAATATGTTGTGACAGTACACAGAGACACCTTGATTGATCATTTGCGGCAGTACTCTCGCTAGTCAACAGGTTACTGTGTAGAGTAACAATAATATGTTGTGACAGTACAGAGACATCTTGATTGATCATTTGCGGCAGTACTCTCGCTAGTCAACAGGCTACTGTGCAGAGTAACAATAATATGTTGTGACAGTACACAGAGACACCTTGATTGATCATTTGCGGCAGTACTCTCGCTAGTCAACAGGCTACTGTGCAGAGTAACAATAATATGTTGTGACAGTACACAGAGACACCTTGATTGATCATTTGCGGCAGTACTCTCGCTAGTCAACAGGCTACTGTGCAGAGTAACAATAATATGTTGTGACAGTACACAGAGACACCTTGATTGATCATTTGCGGCAGTACCCTGGCTGGTCAACAGGCTACTGTGTAGAGTAACAATAATATGTTGTGACAGTACACAGAGACACCTTGATTGATCATTTGCGGCAGTACTCTCGCTAGTCAACAGGTTACTGTGTAGAGTAACAATAATATGTTGTGACAGTACAGAAACATCTTGATTGATCATTTGCGGCAGTACTCTCGCTAGTCAACAGGCTACTGTGTAGAGTAACAAAAATATGTTGTGACAGTACACAGAGACATCTTGATTGATCATTACCGGCAGTACCCTCGCTAGTCAACAGGCTACTGTGAGGAGTAACAATAATATGTTGTGACAGTACAGAGACATCTTGATTGATCATTTGCGGCAGTACTCTCGCTAGTCAACAGGCTACTGTGTAGAGTAACAAAAATATGTTGTGACAGTACAGAGAGACACCTTGATTGATCATTACCGGCAGTACCCTCGCTAGTCAACAGACTACTGTGAGGAGTAACAATAATATGTTGTGACAGTACACAGAGACACCTTGATTGATCATTTGCGGCAGTACTCTCGCTAGTCAACAGGCTACTGTGCAGAGTAACAATAATATGTTGTGACAGTACAGAGACATCTTGATTGATCATTTGCGGCAGTACTCTCGCTGGTCAACAGACTACTGTGTAGAGTAACAAAAATATGTTGTGACAGTACAGAGAGACACCTTGATTGATCATTTGCGGCAGTACTCTCGCTAGTCAACAGGCTACTGTGCAGAGTAACAATAATATGTTGTGACAGTACAGAGACATCTTGATTGATCATTTGCGGCAGTACTCTCGCTAGTCAACAGGCTACTGTGTAGAGTAACAAAAATATGTTGTGACAGTACAGAGAGACACCTTGATTGATCATTACCGGCAGTACCCTCGCTAGTCAACAGGCTACTGTGAGGAGTAACAATAATATGTTGTGACAGTACACAGAGACATCTTGATTGATCATTTGTGGCAGTACCCTCGCTAGTCAACAGACTACTGTGAGGAGTAACAATAATATGTTGTGACAGTACGCAGAGACATCTTGATTGATCATTTGCGGCAGTACCCTCGATAGTCAACAGACTACTGTGTAGAGTAACAATAATATGTTGTGACAGTACAGAGAGACACCTTGATTGATCATTTGCGGCAGTACCCTCGATAGTCAACAGACTACTGTGAGGAGTAACAATAATATGTTGTGACAGTACACAGAGACACCTTGATTGATCATTTGCGGCAGTACCCTCGATAGTCAACAGACTACTGTGAGGAGTAACAATAATATGTTGTGACAGTACACAGAGACACCTTGATTGATCATTTGCGGCAGTACCCTCGATAGTCAACAGACTACTGTGAGGAGTAACAATAATATGTTGTGACAGTACACAGAGACACCTTGATTGATCATTTGCGGCAGTACCCTCGCTAGTCAACAGGCTACTGTGAGGAGTAACAATAATATGTTGTGACAGTACACACAGACACCTTGATGGATCATTTCCGGCAGTACTCTCGCTAGTCAACAGGCTACTGTGAGGAGTAACAAAAATATGTTGTGACAGTACACAGAGACACCTTGATTGATCATTTGCGGCAGTACCCTGGCTGCTCAACAGACTACTGTGTAGAGTAACAATAATATGTTGTGACAGTACACAGAGACACCTTGATTGATCATTTGTGGCAGTACCCTCGCTAGTCAACAGGCTACTGTCTAGAGTAACAATAATATGTTGTGACAGTACACAGAGACACCTTGATTGATCATTTGCGGCAGTACCCTCGCTAGTCAACAGGCTACTGTGTAGAGTAACAATAATATGTTGTGACAGTACACAGAGACATCTTGATTGATCATTTGCGGCAGTACTCTCGCTAGTCAACAGACTACTGTGTAGAGTAACAAAAATATGTTGTGACTGTACACAGAGACACCTTGATTGATCATTTGCGGCAGTACCCTGGCTGCTCAACAGACTACTGTGTAGAGTAACAATAATATGTTGTGACAGTACACAGAGACACCTTGATTGATCATTTGCGGCAGTACCCTCGCTGGTCAACAGGCTACTGTCTAGAGTAACAATAATATGTTGTGACAGTACACAGAGACACCTTGATTGATCATTTGCGGCAGTACTCTCGCTGGTCAACAGACTACTGTGAGGAGTAACAATAATATGTTGTGACAGTACACAGAGACACCTTGATTGATCATTTGCGGCAGTACCCTCGCTGGTCAACAGACTACTGTGAGGAGTAACAATAATATGTTGTGACAGTACACAGAGACACCTTGATTGATCATTTGCGGCAGTACCCTCGCTAGTCAACAGGCTACTGTGTAGAGTAACAATAATATGTTGTGACAGTACAGAGACACCTTGATTGATCATTTGCGGCAGTACTCTCGCTAGTCAACAGGCTACTGTGCAGAGTAACAAAAATATGTTGTGACAGTACACAGAGACACCTTGATTGATCATTTGCGGCAGTACCCTCGCTAGTCAACAGACTACTGTGCAGAGTAACAAACATATGATGTGACAGTACACAGAGACACCTTGATTGATCATTTGCGGCAGTACCCTCGCTAGTCAACAGACTACTGTGCAGAGTAACAATAATATGTTGTGACAGTACAGAGAGACATCTTGATTGATCATTTGCGGCAGTACCCTCGCTAGTCAACAGGCTACTGTGCAGAGTAACAATAATATGTTGTGACAGTACAGAGACATCTTGATTGATCATTTGCGGCAGTACCCTCGCTAGTCAACAGGCTACTGTGTAGAGTAACAATAATATGTTGTGACAGTACACAGAGACATCTTGATTGATCATTTGTGGCAGTACCCTCGCTAGTCAACAGGCTACTGTGAGGAGTAACAATAATATGTTGTGACAGTACACAGAGACATCTTGATTGATCATTTGCGGCAGTACCCTCGCTAGTCAACAGACTACTGTGAGGAGTAACAATAATATGTTGTGACAGTACACAGAGACATCTTGATTGATCATTTGCGGCAGTACCCTCGCTAGTCAACAGGCTACTGTGCAGAGTAACAATAATATGTTGTGACAGTACAGAGACATCTTGATTGATCATTTGCGGCAGTACTCTCGCTGGTCAACAGACTACTGTGAGGAGTAACAATAATGTGTTGCGACAGTACACAGAGACACCTTGATTGATCATTTGCGGCAGTACCCTCGCTAGTCAACAGGCTACTGTGTAGAGTAACAATAATATGTTGTGACAGTACACAGAGACATCTTGATTGATCATTTGCGGCATTACCCTCGCTAGTCAACAGGCTACTGTGTAGAGTAACAATAATATGTTGTGACAGTACACAGAGACATCTTGATTGATCATTTGCGGCAGTACTCTCGCTAGTCAACAGACTGCTGTGCAGAGTAACAAAAATATGTTGTGACAGTACTCAGAGACACCTTGATTGATCATTTGCGGCAGTACTCTCGCTAGTCAACAGGCTACTGTGTAGAGTAACAATAATATGTTGTGACAGTACACAGAGACACCTTGATTGGTCATTTGCGGCAGTACCCTCGCTAGTCAACAGGCTACTGTGTAGAGTAACAATAATATGTTGTGAGAGTACAGAGACATCTTGATTGATCATTTGCGGCAGTACTCTCGCTGGTCAACAGACTACTGTGAGGAGTAACAATAATGTGTTGTGACAGTACACAGAGACATCTTGATTGATCATTTGCGGCAGTACCCTCGCTAGTCAACAGGCTACTGTGTAGAGTAACAATAATGTGTTGTGACAGTACACAGAGACATCTTGATTGATCATTTGCGGCAGTACCCTCGCTGGTCAACAGACTACTGTGCAGAGTAACAATAATATGTTGTGACAGTACACAGAGACACCTTGATTGATCATTTGTGGCAGTACCCTCGCTGGTCAACAGACTACTGCGAGGAGTAACAATATGTTGTGACAGTACACAGTGACACCTTGATTGATCATTTGCGGCAGTACCCTCGCTAGTCAACAGGCTACTGTGCAGAGTAACAAACATATGATGTGACAGTACACAGAGACACCTTGATTGATCATTTGCGGCAGTACCCTCGCTAGTCAACAGACTACTGTGCAGAGTAACAATAATATGTTGTGACAGTACAGAGACATCTTGATTGATCATTTGCGGCAGTACCCTCGCTAGTCAACAGGCTACTGTGTAGAGTAACAATAATATGTTGTGACAGTACACAGAGACACCTTGATTGATCATTTGCGGCAGTACCCTCGCTAGTCAACAGGCTACTGTGTAGAGTAACAATAATATGTTGTGACAGTACACAGAGACATCTTGATTGATCATTTGCGGCAGTACCCTCGCTAGTCAACAGGCTACTGTGCAGAGTAACAATAATATGTTGTGACAGTACTCAGAGACACCTTGATTGATCATTTGCGGCAGTACCCTCGCTAGTCAACAGGCTACTGTGTAGAGTAACAATAATATGTTGTGACAGTACACAGAGACATCTTGATTGATCATTTGCGGCAGTACCCTCGCTAGTCAACAGGCTACTGTGCAGAGTAACAAAAATATGTTGTGACAGTACTCAGAGACACCTTGATTGATCATTTGCGGCAGTACCCTCGCTAGTCAACAGGCTACTGTGTAGAGTATCAATAATATGTTGTGACAGTACACAGAGACATCATGATTGATCATTTGCGGCAGTACCCTCGCTAGTCAACAGGCTACTGTGTAGAGTAACAATAATATGTTGTGACAGTACACAGAGACATCTTGATTGATCATTTGCGGCACTACTCTCGCTAGTCAACAGACTACTGTGTAGAGTAACAAAAATATGTTGTGACAGTACACAGAGACACCTTGATTGATCATTTGCGGCAGTACCCTGGCTGCTCAACAGACTACTGTGTAGAGTAACAATAATATGTTGTGACAGTACACAGAGACACCTTGATTGATCATTTGCGGCAGTACCCTCGCTAGTCAACAGGCTACTGTCTAGAGTAACAATAATATGTTGTGACAGTACACAGAGACACCTTGATTGATCATTTGCGGCAGTACCCTCGCTAGTCAACAGGCTACTGTGTAGAGTAACAATAATATGTTGTGACAGTACACAGAGACATCTTGATTGATCATTTGCGGCAGTACTCTCGCTAGTCAACAGACTACTGTGTAGAGTAACAAAAATATGTTGTGACTGTACACAGAGACACCTTGATTGATCATTTGCGGCAGTACCCTGGCTGCTCAACAGACTACTTTGTAGAGTAACAATAATATGTTGTGACAGTACACAGAGACACCTTGATTGATCATTTGCGGCAGTACCCTCGCTGGTCAACAGGCTACTGTCTAGAGTAACTATAATATGTTGTGACAGTACACAGAGACACCTTGATTGATCATTTGCGGCAGTACTCTCGCTAGTCAACAGGCTACTGTGCAGAGTAACAAAAATATGTTGTGACAGTACACAGAGACACCTTGATTGATCATTTGCGGCAGTACCCTCGCTAGTCAACAGACTACTGTGCAGAGTAACAATAATATGTTGTGACAGTACACAGAGACACCTTGATTGATCATTTGCGGCAGTACTCTCGCTAGTCAACAGGCTACTGTGCAGAGTAACAATAATATGTTGTGACAGTACAGAGACATCTTGATTGATCATTTGCGGCAGTACCCTCGCTAGTCAACAGGCTACTGTGTAGAGTAACAATAATATGTTGTGACAGTACACAGAGACATCTTGATTGATCATTTGTGGCAGTACCCTCGCTAGTCAACAGGCTACTGTGAGGAGTAACAATAATATGTTGTGACAGTACACAGAGACATCTTGATTGATCATTTGCGGCAGTACCCTCGCTAGTCAACAGACTACTGTGAGGAGTAACAATAATATGTTGTGACAGTACACAGAGACATCTTGATTGATCATTTGCGGCAGTACCCTCGCTAGTCAACAGGCTACTGTGCAGAGTAACAATAATATGTTGTGACAGTACAGAGACATCTTGATTGATCATTTGCGGCAGTACTCTCGCTGGTCAACAGACTACTGTGAGGAGTAACAATAATGTGTTGCGACAGTACACAGAGACACCTTGATTGATCATTTGCGGCAGTACCCTCGCTAGTCAACAGGCTACTGTGTAGAGTAACAATAATATGTTGTGACAGTACACAGAGACATCTTGATTGATCATTTGTGGCAGTACCCTCGCTGGTCAACAGACTACTGTGCAGAGTAACAATAATATGTTATGACAGTACACAGAGACACCTTGATTGATCATTTGCGGCTGTACCCTCGCTAGTCAACAGGCTACTGTGAGGAGTAACAAAAATATGTTGTGACAGTACTCAGAGACACCTTGATTGATCATTTGCGGCAGTACCCTCGCTAGTCAACAGGCTACTGTGTAGAGTAACAATAATATGTTGTGACAGTACACAGAGACATCTTGATTGATCATTTGCGGCAGTACCCTCGCTAGTCAACAGACTACTGTGAGGAGTAACAAAAATATGTTGTGACAGTACTCAGAGACACCTTGATTGATCATTTGCGGCAGTACTCTCGCTAGTCAACAGGCTACTGTGTAGAGTAACAATAATATGTTGTGACAGTACACAGAGACACCTTGATTGGTCATTTGCGGCAGTACCCTCGCTAGTCAACAGGCTACTGTGTAGAGTAACAATAATATGTTGTAACAGTACACAGAGACATCTTGATTGATCATTTGCGGCAGTACCCTCGCTGGTCAACAGACTACTGTGCAGAGTAACAATAATATGTTGTGACAGTACACAGAGACACCTTGATTGATCATTTGTGGCAGTACCCTCGCTGGTCAACAGACTACTGTGCAGAGTAACAATAATATGTTATGACAGTACACAGAGACACCTTGATTGATCATTTGTGGCAGTACCCTCGCTAGTCAACAGGCTACTGTGCAGAGTAACAATAATATGTTGTGACAGTACACAGAGACATCTTGATTGATCATTTGCGGCAGTACCCTCGCTAGTCAACAGACTACTGTGCAGAGTAACAATAATATGTTATGACAGTACACAGAGACACCTTGATTGATCATTTGTGGCAGTACCCTCGCTAGTCAACAGGCTACTGTGCAGAGTAACAATAATATGTTGTGACAGTACACAGAGACATCTTGATTAATCATTTGCGGCAGTACTCTCGCTAGTCAACAGACTGCTGTGCAGAGTAACAAAAATATGTTGTGACAGTACTCAGAGACACCTTGATTGATCATTTGCGGCAGTACTCTCGCTAGTCAACAGGCTACTGTGTAGAGTAACAATAATATGTTGTGACAGTACACAGAGACACCTTGATTGATCATTTGCGGCAGTACCCTCGCTAGTCAACAGGCTACTGTGTAGAGTAACAATAATATGTTGTGACAGTACAGAGACATCTTGATTGATCATTTGCGGCAGTACCCTCGCTAGTCAACAGACTACTGTGCAGAGTAACAATAATATGTTGTGACAGTACACAGAGACACCTTGATTGATCATTTGCGGCAGTACTCTCGCTAGTCAACAGGCTACTGTGCAGAGTAACAAACATATGATGTGACAGTACACAGAGACACCTTGATTGATCATTTGCGGCAGTACCCTCGCTAGTCAACAGACTACTGTGCAGAGTAACAATAATATGTTGTGACAGTACAGAGACATCTTGATTGATCATTTGCGGCAGTACCCTCGCTAGTCAACAGGCTACTGTGCAGAGTAACAATAATATGTTGTGACAGTACACAGAGACATCTTGATTGATCATTTGCGGCAGTACCCTCGCTAGTCAACAGGCTACTGTGTAGAGTAACAATAATATGTTGTGACAGTACACAGAGACATCTTGATTGATCATTTGCGGCAGTACTCTCGCTAGTCAACAGACTGCTGTGCAGAGTAACAAAAATATGTTGTGACAGTACTCAGAGACACCTTGATTGATCATTTGCGGCAGTACTCTCGCTAGTCAACAGTCTACTGTGTAGAGTAACAATAATATGTTGTGACAGTACACAGAGACACCTTGATTGATCATTTGCGGCAGTACCCTCGCTGGTCAACAGACTACTGTGAGGAGTTACAATAATATGTTGTGACAGTACACAGAGACATCTTGATTGATCATTTGCGGCAGTACCCTCGCTGGTCAACAGACTACTGTGAGGAGTAACTATAATATGTTGTGACAGTACACAGAGACACCTTGATTGATCATTTGCGGCAGTACTCTCGCTAGTCAACAGTCTACTGTGTAGAGTAACAATAATATGTTGTGACAGTACACAGAGACATCTTGATTGATCATTTGCGGCAGTACCCTCGCTGGTCAACAGACTACTGTGAGGAGTAACTATAATATGTTGTGACAGTACACAGAGACACCTTGATTTTTCATTTGCGGCAGTACCCTCGCTGGTCAACAGACTACTGTGAGGAGTAACTATAATATGTTGTGACAGTACACAGAGACATCTTGATTGATCATTTGCGGCAGTACCCTCGCTAGTCAACAGGCTACTGTGTACAGTAACAATAATATGTTGTGACAGTACACAGAGACACCTTTATTGATCATTTGCGGCAGTACCCTCGCTAGTCAACAGGCTACTGTGTAGAGTAACAATAATATGTTGTGACAGTACACAGAGACACCTTGATTGATCATTTGCGGCAGTACCCTCGCTAGTCATCAGGCTACTGTGTAGAGTAACAATAATATGTTGTGACAGTACACAGAGACACCTTGATTGATCATTTGCGGCAGTACCCTTGCTAGTCAACAGGCTACTGTGTAGAGTAACAATAATATGTTGTGACAGTACACAGAGACAACTTGATTGATCATTTGCGGCAGTACCCTCGCTAGTCAACAGGCTACTGTGTAGAGTAACAATAATATGTTGTGACAGTACACAGAGACACCTTGATTGATCATTTGCGGCAGTACCCTCGCTAGTCAACAGGCTACTGTGTAGAGTAACAATAATATGTTGTGACAGTACACAGAGACACCTTGATTGATCATTTGCGGCAGTACCCTCGCTAGTCAACAGGCTACTGTGTAGAGTAACAATAATATGTTGTGACAGTACACAGAGACACCTTGATTGATCATTTGCGGCAGTACCCTCGCTAGTCAACAGGCTACTGTGCAGAGTAACAAAAATATGTTGTGACAGTACTCAGAGACACCTTGATTGATCATTTGCGGCAGTACCCTCGCTAGTCAACAGGCTACTGTGTAGAGTATCAATAATATGTTGTGACAGTACACAGAGACATCTTGATTGATCATTTGCGGCAGTACCCTCGCTAGTCAACAGGCTACTGTGTAGAGTAACAATAATATGTTGTGACAGTACACAGAGACACCTTGATTGATCATTTGCGGCAGTACCCTCGCTAGTCAACAGGCTACTGTGTAGAGTAACAATAATATGTTGTGACAGTACACAGAGACATCTTGATTGATCATTTGCGGCAGTACTCTCGCTAGTCAACAGACTACTGTGTAGAGTAACAAAAATATGTTGTGACAGTACACAGAGACACCTTGATTGATCATTTGCGGCAGTACCCTGGCTGCTCAACAGACTACTGTGTAGAGTAACAATAATATGTTGTGACAGTACACAGAGACACCTTGATTGATCATTTGCGGCAGTACCCTCGCTAGTCAACAGGCTACTGTCTAGAGTAACAATAATATGTTGTGACAGTACACAGAGACACCTTGATTGATCATTTGCGGCAGTACCCTCGCTAGTCAACAGGCTACTGTGTAGAGTAACAATAATATGTTGTGACAGTACACAGAGACATCTTGATTGATCATTTGCGGCAGTACTCTCGCTAGTCAACAGACTACTGTGTAGAGTAACAAAAATATGTTGTGACTGTACACAGAGACACCTTGATTGATCATTTGCGGCAGTACCCTGGCTGCTCAACAGACTACTGTGTAGAGTAACAATAATATGTTGTGACAGTACACAGAGACACCTTGATTGATCATTTGCGGCAGTACCCTCGCTGGTCAACAGGCTACTGTCTAGAGTAACTATAATATGTTGTGACAGTACACAGAGACACCTTGATTGATCATTTGCGGCAGTACTCTCGCTAGTCAACAGGCTACTGTGCAGAGTAACAAAAATATGTTGTGACAGTACACAGAGACACCTTGATTGATCATTTGCGGCAGTACCCTCGCTAGTCAACAGACTACTGTGCAGAGTAACAATAATATGTTGTGACAGTACACAGAGACACCTTGATTGATCATTTGCGGCAGTACTCTCGCTAGTCAACAGGCTACTGTGCAGAGTAACAAACATATGATGTGACAGGACACAGAGACACCTTGATTGATCATTTGCGGCAGTACCCTCGCTAGTCAACAGACTACTGTGCAGAGTAACAATAATATGTTGTGACAGTACAGAGACATCTTGATTGATCATTTGCGGCAGTACCCTCGCTAGTCAACAGGCTACTGTGTAGAGTAACAATAATATGTTGTGACAGTTCACAGAGACATCTTGATTGATCATTTGTGGCAGTACCCTCGCTAGTCAACAGGCTACTGTGAGGAGTAACAATAATATGTTGTGACAGTACACAGAGACATCTTGATTGATCATTTGCGGCAGTACCCTCGCTAGTCAACAGACTACTGTGAGGAGTAACAATAATATGTTGTGACAGTACACAGAGACATCTTGATTGATCATTTGCGGCAGTACCCTCGCTAGTCAACAGGCTACTGTGCAGAGTAACAATAATATGTTGTGACAGTACAGAGACATCTTGATTGATCATTTGCGGCAGTACTCTCGCTGGTCAATAGACTACTGTGAGGAGTAACAATAATGTGTTGCGACAGTACACAGAGACACCTTGATTGATCATTTGCGGCAGTACCCTCGCTAGTCAACAGGCTACTGTGTAGAGTAACAATAATATGTTGTGACAGTACTCAGAGACATCTTGATTGATCATTTGCGGCAGTACCCTCGCTAGTCAACAGGCTACTGTGTAGAGTAACAATAATATGTTGTGACAGTACAGAGACATCTTGATTGATCATTTGCGGCAGTACTCTCGCTGGTCAACAGACTACTGTGAGGAGTAACAATAATGTGTTTTGACAGTACACAGAGACATCTTGATTGATCATTTGCGGCAGTACCCTCGCTAGTCAACAGGCTACTGTGTAGAGTAACAATAATGTGTTGTGACAGTACACAGAGACATCTTGATTGATCATTTGCGGCAGTACCCTCGCTAGTCAACAGACTACTGTGCAGAGTAACAATAATATGTTGTGACAGTACACAGAGACATCTTGATTGATCATTTGCGGCAGTACCCTCGCTAGTCAACAGACTACTGTGAGGAGTAACAATAATATGTTGTGACAGTACACACAGACACCTTGATTGATCATTTGTGGCAGTACCCTCGCTAGTCAACAGACTACTGTGCAGAGTAACAATAATATGTTGTGACAGTACACAGAGACATCTTGATTGATCATTTGCGGCAGTACTCTCGCTGGTCAACAGACTACTGTGAGGAGTAACAATAATATGTTGTGACAGTACACACAGACACCTTGATTGATCATTTGCGGCAGTACCCTCGCTAGTCAACAGACTACTGTGTAGAGTAACAATAATATGTTGTAACAGTACACAGAGACATCTTGATTGATCATTTGCGGCAGTACCCTCGCTGGTCAACAGACTACTGTGCAGAGTAACAATAATATGTTGTGACAGTACACAGAGACACCTTGATTGATCATTTGTGGCAGTACCCTCGCTGGTCAACAGACTACTGTGCAGAGTAACAATAATATGTTATGACAGTACACAGAGACACCTTGATTGATCATTTGTGGCAGTACCCTCGCTAGTCAACAGGCTACTGTGCAGAGTAACAATAATATGTTGTGACAGTACACAGAGACATCTTGATTGATCATTTGCGGCAGTACCCTCGCTAGTCAACAGACTACTGTGC
This sequence comes from Meconema thalassinum, assembly GCA_946902985.2. NCBI lineage: Eukaryota > Metazoa > Arthropoda > Insecta > Orthoptera > Tettigoniidae > Meconema > Meconema thalassinum. The sequence continues at coordinate 535,175,000 of OX336393.1, read as the reverse complement.
AGAGTAACAATAATATGTTGTGACAGTACACAGAGACATCTTGATTGATCATTTGTGGCAGTACCCTCGCTAGTCAACAGGCTACTGTGCAGAGTAACAATAATATGTTGTGACAGTACAGAGATACACCTTGATTGATCATTTGTGGCAGTACCCTCGCTGGTCAACAGGCTACTGTGCAGAGTAACAATAATATGTTGTGACAGTACAGAGATACACCTTGATTGATCATTTGTGGCAGTACCCTCGCTAGTCAACAGGCTACTGTGCAGAGTAACAATAATATGTTGTGACAGTACAGAGATACACCTTGATTGATCATTTGCGGCAGTACCCTCGCTAGTCAACAGGCTACTGTGCAGATTAACAATAATATGTTGTGACAGTACACAGAGACATCTTGATTGATGATTTGTGGCAGTACCCTCGCTAGTCAACAGGCTACTGTGCAGAGTAACAATAATATGTTGCGACAGTACACAGAGACACCTTGATTGATCATTTGTGGCATTACCCTGGCTGGTCAACAGGCTACTGTGTAGAGTAACAATAATATGTTGTGACAGTACACAGAGACACCTTGATTGCTCATTTGCGGCAGTACTCTCGCTAGTCAACAGGCTACTGTGCAGAGTAACAATAATATGTTGTGACAGTACACAGAGACACCTTGATTGATTATTTGCGGCAGTACCCTGGCTGCTCAACAGACTACTGTGTAGAGTAACAATAATATGTTGTGACAGTACACAGAGACACCTTGATTGATCATTTGCGGTAGTACCCTCGCTAGTCAACAGGCTACTGTGTAGAGTAACAATAATATGTTGTGACAGTACACAGAGACACCTTGATTGATCATTTGCGGCAGTACCCTCGCTAGTCAACAGGCTACTGTGTAGAGTAACAATAATATGTTGTGACAGTACACAGGGACACCTTGATTGATCATTTGCGGCAGTACCCTCGCTAGTCAACAGGCTACTGTGTAGAGTAACAATAATATGTTGTGACAGTACACAGAGACACCTTGATTGATCATTTGCGGCAGTACCCTCGCTAGTCAACAGGCTACTGTGTAGAGTAACAATATTATGTTGTGACAGTACACAGAGACACCTTGATTGATCATTTGCGGCAGTACCCTCGCTAGTCAACAGGCTACTGTGCAGAGTAACAAAAATATGTTGTGACAGTACTCAGAGACACCTTGATTGATCATTTGCGGCAGTACCCTCGCTAGTCAACAGGCTACTGTGTAGAGTAACAATAATATGTTGTGACAGTACACAGAGACATCTTGATTGATCATTTGCGGCAGTACCCTCGCTAGTCAACAGGCTACTGTGCAGAGTAACAATAATATGTTGTGACAGTACTCAGAGACACCTTGATTGATCATTTGCGGCAGTACCCTCGCTAGTCAACAGGCTACTGTGTAGAGTAACAATAATATGTTGTGACAGTACACAGAGACATCTTGATTGATCATTTGCGGCAGTACCCTCGCTAGTCAACAGGCTACTGTGCAGAGTAACAAAAATATGTTGTGACAGTACTCAGAGACACCTTGATTGATCATTTGCGGCAGTACCCTCGCTAGTCAACAGGCTACTGTGTAGAGTATCAATAATATGTTGTGACAGTACACAGAGACATCATGATTGATCATTTGCGGCAGTACCCTCGCTAGTCAACAGGCTACTGTGTAGAGTAACAATAATATGTTGTGACAGTACACAGAGACATCTTGATTGATCATTTGCGGCACTACTCTCGCTAGTCAACAGACTACTGTGTAGAGTAACAAAAATATGTTGTGACAGTACACAGAGACACCTTGATTGATCATTTGCGGCAGTACCCTGGCTGCTCAACAGACTACTGTGTAGAGTAACAATAATATGTTGTGACAGTACACAGAGACACCTTGATTGATCATTTGCGGCAGTACCCTCGCTAGTCAACAGGCTACTGTCTAGAGTAACAATAATATGTTGTGACAGTACACAGAGACACCTTGATTGATCATTTGCGGCAGTACCCTCGCTAGTCAACAGGCTACTGTGTAGAGTAACAATAATATGTTGTGACAGTACACAGAGACATCTTGATTGATCATTTGCGGCAGTACTCTCGCTAGTCAACAGACTACTGTGTAGAGTAACAAAAATATGTTGTGACTGTACACAGAGACACCTTGATTGATCATTTGCGGCAGTACCCTGGCTGCTCAACAGACTACTTTGTAGAGTAACAATAATATGTTGTGACAGTACACAGAGACACCTTGATTGATCATTTGCGGCAGTACCCTCGCTGGTCAACAGGCTACTGTCTAGAGTAACTATAATATGTTGTGACAGTACACAGAGACACCTTGATTGATCATTTGCGGCAGTACTCTCGCTAGTCAACAGGCTACTGTGCAGAGTAACAAAAATATGTTGTGACAGTACACAGAGACACCTTGATTGATCATTTGCGGCAGTACCCTCGCTAGTCAACAGACTACTGTGCAGAGTAACAATAATATGTTGTGACAGTACACAGAGACACCTTGATTGATCATTTGCGGCAGTACTCTCGCTAGTCAACAGGCTACTGTGCAGAGTAACAATAATATGTTGTGACAGTACAGAGACATCTTGATTGATCATTTGCGGCAGTACCCTCGCTAGTCAACAGGCTACTGTGTAGAGTAACAATAATATGTTGTGACAGTACACAGAGACATCTTGATTGATCATTTGTGGCAGTACCCTCGCTAGTCAACAGGCTACTGTGAGGAGTAACAATAATATGTTGTGACAGTACACAGAGACATCTTGATTGATCATTTGCGGCAGTACCCTCGCTAGTCAACAGACTACTGTGAGGAGTAACAATAATATGTTGTGACAGTACACAGAGACATCTTGATTGATCATTTGCGGCAGTACCCTCGCTAGTCAACAGGCTACTGTGCAGAGTAACAATAATATGTTGTGACAGTACAGAGACATCTTGATTGATCATTTGCGGCAGTACTCTCGCTGGTCAACAGACTACTGTGAGGAGTAACAATAATGTGTTGCGACAGTACACAGAGACACCTTGATTGATCATTTGCGGCAGTACCCTCGCTAGTCAACAGGCTACTGTGTAGAGTAACAATAATATGTTGTGACAGTACACAGAGACATCTTGATTGATCATTTGCGGCATTACCCTCGCTAGTCAACAGGCTACTGTGTAGAGTAACAATAATATGTTGTGACAGTACACAGAGACATCTTGATTGATCATTTGCGGCAGTACTCTCGCTAGTCAACAGACTGCTGTGCAGAGTAACAAAAATATGTTGTGACAGTACTCAGAGACACCTTGATTGATCATTTGCGGCAGTACTCTCGCTAGTCAACAGGCTACTGTGTAGAGTAACAATAATATGTTGTGACAGTACACAGAGACACCTTGATTGGTCATTTGCGGCAGTACCCTCGCTAGTCAACAGGCTACTGTGTAGAGTAACAATAATATGTTGTAACAGTACACAGAGACATCTTGATTGATCATTTGCGGCAGTACCCTCGCTGGTCAACAGACTACTGTGCAGAGTAACAATAATATGTTGTGACAGTACACAGAGACACCTTGATTGATCATTTGTGGCAGTACCCTCGCTGGTCAACAGACTACTGTGCAGTGTAACAATAATATGTTATGACAGTACACAGAGACACCTTGATTGATCATTTGTGGCAGTACCCTCGCTAGTTAACAGGCTACTGTGCAGAGTAACAATAATATGTTGTGACAGTACACAGAGACATCTTGATTGATCATTTGCGGCAGTACCCTCGCTAGTCAACAGACTACTGTGCAGAGTAACAATAATATGTTATGACAGTACACAGAGACACCTTGATTGATCATTTGTGGCAGTACCCTCGCTAGTCAACAGGCTACTGTGCAGAGTAACAATAATATGTTGTGACAGTACACAGAGACATCTTGATTAATCATTTGCGGCAGTACTCTCGCTAGTCAACAGACTGCTGTGCAGAGTAACAAAAATATGTTGTGACAGTACTCAGAGACACCTTGATTGATCATTTGCGGCAGTACTCTCGCTAGTCAACAGGCTACTGTGTAGAGTAACAATAATATGTTGTGACAGTACACAGAGACACCTTGATTGATCATTTGCGGCAGTACCCTCGCTAGTCAACAGGCTACTGTGTAGAGTAACAATAATATGTTGTGACAGTACAGAGACATCTTGATTGATCATTTGCGGCAGTACCCTCGCTAGTCAACAGACTACTGTGCAGAGTAACAATAATATGTTGTGACAGTACACAGAGACACCTTGATTGATCATTTGCGGCAGTACTCTCGCTAGTCAACAGGCTACTGTGCAGAGTAACAAACATATGATGTGACAGTACACAGAGACACCTTGATTGATCATTTGCGGCAGTACCCTCGCTAGTCAACAGACTACTGTGCAGAGTAACAATAATATGTTGTGACAGTACAGAGACATCTTGATTGATCATTTGCGGCAGTACCCTCGCTAGTCAACAGGCTACTGTGCAGAGTAACAATAATATGTTGTGACAGTACACAGAGACATCTTGATTGATCATTTGCGGCAGTACCCTCGCTAGTCAACAGGCTACTGTGTAGAGTAACAATAATATGTTGTGACAGTACACAGAGACATCTTGATTGATCATTTGCGGCAGTACTCTCGCTAGTCAACAGACTGCTGTGCAGAGTAACAAAAATATGTTGTGACAGTACTCAGAGACACCTTGATTGATCATTTGCGGCAGTACTCTCGCTAGTCAACAGTCTACTGTGTAGAGTAACAATAATATGTTGTGACAGTACACAGAGACACCTTGATTGATCATTTGCGGCAGTACCCTCGCTGGTCAACAGACTACTGTGAGGAGTTACAATAATATGTTGTGACAGTACACAGAGACACCTTGATTTTTCATTTGCGGCAGTACCCTCGCTGGTCAACAGACTACTGTGAGGAGTAACTATAATATGTTGTGACAGTACACAGAGACATCTTGATTGATCATTTGCGGCAGTACCCTCGCTAGTCAACAGGCTACTGTGTACAGTAACAATAATATGTTGTGACAGTACACAGAGACACCTTTATTGATCATTTGCGGCAGTACCCTCGCTAGTCAACAGGCTACTGTGTAGAGTAACAATAATATGTTGTGACAGTACACAGAGACACCTTGATTGATCATTTGCGGCAGTACCCTCGCTAGTCATCAGGCTACTGTGTAGAGTAACAATAATATGTTGTGACAGTACACAGAGACACCTTGATTGATCATTTGCGGCAGTACCCTTGCTAGTCAACAGGCTACTGTGTAGAGTAACAATAATATGTTGTGACAGTACACAGAGACAACTTGATTGATCATTTGCGGCAGTACCCTCGCTAGTCAACAGGCTACTGTGTAGAGTAACAATAATATGTTGTGACAGTACACAGAGACACCTTGATTGATCATTTGCGGCAGTACCCTCGCTAGTCAACAGGCTACTGTGTAGAGTAACAATAATATGTTGTGACAGTACACAGAGACACCTTGATTGATCATTTGCGGCAGTACCCTCGCTAGTCAACAGGCTACTGTGTAGAGTAACAATAATATGTTGTGACAGTACACAGAGACACCTTGATTGATCATTTGCGGCAGTACCCTCGCTAGTCAACAGGCTACTGTGCAGAGTAACAAAAATATGTTGTGACAGTACTCAGAGACACCTTGATTGATCATTTGCGGCAGTACCCTCGCTAGTCAACAGGCTACTGTGTAGAGTATCAATAATATGTTGTGACAGTACACAGAGACATCTTGATTGATCATTTGCGGCAGTACCCTCGCTAGTCAACAGGCTACTGTGTAGAGTAACAATAATATGTTGTGACAGTACACAGAGACACCTTGATTGATCATTTGCGGCAGTACCCTCGCTAGTCAACAGGCTACTGTGTAGAGTAACAATAATATGTTGTGACAGTACACAGAGACATCTTGATTGATCATTTGCGGCAGTACTCTCGCTAGTCAACAGACTACTGTGTAGAGTAACAAAAATATGTTGTGACAGTACACAGAGACACCTTGATTGATCATTTGCGGCAGTACCCTGGCTGCTCAACAGACTACTGTGTAGAGTAACAATAATATGTTGTGACAGTACACAGAGACACCTTGATTGATCATTTGCGGCAGTACCCTCGCTAGTCAACAGGCTACTGTCTAGAGTAACAATAATATGTTGTGACAGTACACAGAGACACCTTGATTGATCATTTGCGGCAGTACCCTCGCTAGTCAACAGGCTACTGTGTAGAGTAACAATAATATGTTGTGACAGTACACAGAGACATCTTGATTGATCATTTGCGGCAGTACTCTCGCTAGTCAACAGACTACTGTGTAGAGTAACAAAAATATGTTGTGACTGTACACAGAGACACCTTGATTGATCATTTGCGGCAGTACCCTGGCTGCTCAACAGACTACTGGGTAGAGTAACAATAATATGTTGTGACAGTACACAGAGACACCTTGATTGATCATTTGCGGCAGTACCCTCGCTGGTCAACAGGCTACTGTCTAGAGTAACTATAATATGTTGTGACAGTACACAGAGACACCTTGATTGATCATTTGCGGCAGTACTCTCGCTAGTCAACAGGCTACTGTGCAGAGTAACAAAAATATGTTGTGACAGTACACAGAGACACCTTGATTGATCATTTGCGGCAGTACCCTCGCTAGTCAACAGACTACTGTGCAGAGTAACAATAATATGTTGTGACAGTACACAGAGACACCTTGATTGATCATTTGCGGCAGTACTCTCGCTAGTCAACAGGCTACTGTGCAGAGTAACAAACATATGATGTGACAGGACACAGAGACACCTTGATTGATCATTTGCGGCAGTACCCTCGCTAGTCAACAGACTACTGTGCAGAGTAACAATAATATGTTGTGACAGTACAGAGACATCTTGATTGATCATTTGCGGCAGTACCCTCGCTAGTCAACAGGCTACTGTGTAGAGTAACAATAATATGTTGTGACAGTTCACAGAGACATCTTGATTGATCATTTGCGGCAGTACCCTCGCTAGTCAACAGGCTACTGTGCAGAGTAACAATAATATGTTGTGACAGTACAGAGACATCTTGATTGATCATTTGCGGCAGTACTCTCGCTGGTCAATAGACTACTGTGAGGAGTAACAATAATGTGTTGCGACAGTACACAGAGACACCTTGATTGATCATTTGCGGCAGTACCCTCGCTAGTCAACAGGCTACTGTGTAGAGTAACAATAATATGTTGTGACAGTACACAGAGACATCTTGATTGATCATTTGCGGCAGTACCCTCGCTAGTCAACAGGCTACTGTGTAGAGTAACAATAATATGTTGTGACAGTACACAGAGACATCTTGATTGATCATTTGCGGCAGTACTCTCGCTAGTCAACAGACTGCTGTGCAGAGTAACAAAAATATGTTGTGACAGTACTCAGAGACATCTTGATTGATCATTTGCGGCAGTACTCTCGCTAATCAACAGGCTACTGTGTAGAGTAACAATAATATGTTGTGACAGTACACAGAGACACCTTGATTGATCATTTGCGGCAGTACCCTCGCTAGTCAACAGGCTACTGTGTAGAGTAACAATAATATGTTGTGACAGTACAGAGACATCTTGATTGATCATTTGCGGCAGTACTCTCGCTGGTCAACAGACTACTGTGAGGAGTAACAATAATGTGTTTTGACAGTACACAGAGACATCTTGATTGATCATTTGCGGCAGTACCCTCGCTAGTCAACAGGCTACTGTGTAGAGTAACAATAATGTGTTGTGACAGTACACAGAGACATCTTGATTGATCATTTGCGGCAGTACTCTCGCTGGTCAACAGACTACTGTGAGGAGTAACAATAATATGTTGTGACAGTACACACAGACACCTTGATTGATCATTTGCGGCAGTACCCTCGCTAGTCAACAGACTACTGTGTAGAGTAACAATAATATGTTGTAACAGTACACAGAGACATCTTGATTGATCATTTGCGGCAGTACCCTCGCTGGTCAACAGACTACTGTGCAGAGTAACAATAATATGTTGTGACAGTACACAGAGACACCTTGATTGATCATTTGTGGCAGTACCCTCGCTGGTCAACAGACTACTGTGCAGAGTAACAATAATATGTTATGACAGTACACAGAGACACCTTGATTGATCATTTGTGGCAGTACCCTCGCTAGTCAACAGGCTACTGTGCAGAGTAACAATAATATGTTGTGACAGTACACAGAGACATCTTGATTGATCATTTGCGGCAGTACCCTCGCTAGTCAACAGACTACTGTGCAGAGTAACAATAATATGTTGTGACAGTACACAGAGACATCTTGATTGATCATTTGTGGCAGTACCCTCGCTAGTCAACAGGCTACTGTGCAGAGTAACAATAATATGTTGTGACAGTACAGAGATACACCTTGATTGATCATTTGTGGCAGTACCCTCGCTGGTCAACAGGCTACTGTGCAGAGTAACAATAATATGTTGTGACAGTACAGAGATACACCTTGATTGATCATTTGCGGCAGTACCCTCGCTAGTCAACAGGCTACTGTGCAGATTAACAATAATATGTTGTGACAGTACACAGAGACATCTTGATTGATGATTTGTGGCAGTACCCTCGCTAGTCAACAGGCTACTGTGCAGAGTAACAATAATATGTTGCGACAGTACACAGAGACACCTTGATTGATCATTTGTGGCATTACCCTGGCTGGTCAACAGGCTACTGTGTAGAGTAACAATAATATGTTGTGACAGTACACAGAGACACCTTGATTGCTCATTTGCGGCAGTACTCTCGCTAGTCAACAGGCTACTGTGCAGAGTAACAATAATATGTTGTGACAGTACACAGAGACACCTTGATTGATTATTTGCGGCAGTACCCTGGCTGCTCAACAGACTACTGTGTAGAGTAACAATAATATGTTGTGACAGTACACAGAGACACCTTGATTGATCATTTGCGGTAGTACCCTCGCTAGTCAACAGGCTACTGTGTAGAGTAACAATAATATGTTGTGACAGTACACAGAGACACCTTGATTGATCATTTGCGGCAGTACCCTCGCTAGTCAACAGGCTACTGTGTAGAGTAACAATAATATGTTGTGACAGTACACAGGGACACCTTGATTGATCATTTGCGGCAGTACCCTCGCTAGTCAACAGGCTACTGTGTAGAGTAACAATAATATGTTGTGACAGTACACAGAGACACCTTGATTGATCATTTGCGGCAGTACCCTCGCTAGTCAACAGGCTACTGTGTAGAGTAACAATATTATGTTGTGACAGTACACAGAGACACCTTGATTGATCATTTGCGGCAGTACCCTCGCTAGTCAACAGGCTACTGTGCAGAGTAACAAAAATATGTTGTGACAGTACTCAGAGACACCTTGATTGATCATTTGCGGCAGTACCCTCGCTAGTCAACAGGCTACTGTGTAGAGTAACAATAATATGTTGTGACAGTACACAGAGACATCTTGATTGATCATTTGCGGCAGTACCCTCGCTAGTCAACAGGCTACTGTGCAGAGTAACAATAATATGTTGTGACAGTACTCAGAGACACCTTGATTGATCATTTGCGGCAGTACCCTCGCTAGTCAACAGGCTACTGTGTAGAGTAACAATAATATGTTGTGACAGTACACAGAGACATCTTGATTGATCATTTGCGGCAGTACCATCGCTAGTCAACAGGCTACTGTGCAGAGTAACAAAAATATGTTGTGACAGTACTCAGAGACACCTTGATTGATCATTTGCGGCAGTACCCTCGCTAGTCAACAGGCTACTGTGTAGAGTAACAATAATATGTTGTGACAGTACACAGAGACATCTTGATTGATCATTTGCGGCAGTACCCTCGCTAGTCAACAGGCTACTGTGTAGAGTAACAATAATATGTTGTGACAGTACACAGGGACACCTTGATTGATCATTTGCGGCAGTACCCTCGCTAGTCAACAGGCTACTGTGCAGAGTAACAAAAATATGTTGTGAAAGTACACAGAGACACCTTGATTGATCATTTGCGGCAGTACCCTCGCTAGTCAACAGACTACTGTGTAGAGTAACAATAATATGTTGTGACAGTACACAGAGACATCTTGATTGATCATTTGCGGCAGTACTCTCGCTAGTCAACAGACTACTGTGTAGAGTAACAAAAATATGTTGTGACAGTACACAGAGACACCTTGATTGATCATTTGCGGCAGTACCCTGGCTGCTCAACAGACTACTGTGTAGAGTAACAATAATATGTTGTGACAGTACACAGAGACACCTTGATTGATCATTTGCGGCAGTACCCTCGCTAGTCAACAGGCTACTGTCTAGAGTAACAATAATATGTTGTGACAGTACACAGAGACACCTTGATTGATCATTTGCGGCAGTACCCTCGCTAGTCAACAGGTTACTGTGTAGAGTAACAATAATATGTTGTGACAGTACACAGAGACATCTTGATTGATCATTTGCGGCAGTACTTTCGCTAGTCAACAGACTACTGTGTAGAGTAACAAAAATATGTTGTGACTGTACACAGAGACACCTTGATTGATCATTTGCGGCTGTACCCTGGCTGCTCAACAGACTACTGTGTAGAGTAACAATAATATGTTGTGACAGTACACAGAGACACCTTGATTGATCATTTGCGGCAGTACCCTCGCTAGTCAACAGACTACTGTGCAGAGTAACAATAATATGTTGTGACAGTACACAGAGACACCTTGATTGATCATTTGCGGCAGTACTCTCGCTAGTCAACAGGCTACTGTGCAGAGTAACAAACATATGATGTGACAGTACACAGAGACACCTTGATTGATCATTTGCGGCAGTACCCTCGCTAGTCAACAGACTACTGTGCAGAGTAACAATAATATGTTGTGACAGTACAGAGACATCTTGATTGATCATTTGCGGCAGTACCCTCGCTAGTCAACAGGCTACTGTGTAGAGTAACAATAATATGTTGTGACAGTACACAGAGACATCTTGATTGATCATTTGTGGCAGTACCCTCGCTAGTCAACAGGCTACTGTGAGGAGTAACAATAATATGTTGTGACAGTACACAGAGACATCTTGATTGATCATTTGCGGCAGTACCCTCGCTAGTCAACAGACTACTGTGAGGAGTAACAATAATATGTTGTGACAGTACACAGAGACATCTTGATTGATCATTAGCGGCAGTACCCTCGCTAGTCAACAGACTACTGTGCAGAGTAACAATAATATGTTGTGACAGTACACAGAGACATCTTGATTGATCATTTGCGGCAGTACCCTCGCTAGTCAACAGGCTACTGTGTAGAGTAACAATAATATGTTGTGACAGTACACAGAGACATCTTGATTGATCATTTGCGGCAGTACTCTCGCTAGTCAACAGACTGCTGTGCAGAGTAACAAAAATATGTTGTGACAGTACTCAGAGACACCTTGATTGATCATTTGCGGCAGTACTCTCGCTAGTCAACAGGCTACTGTGTAGAGTAACAATAATATGTTGTGACAGTACACAGAGACACCTTGATTGATCATTTGCGGCAGTACCCTCGCTAGTCAACAGGCTACTGTGTAGAGTAACAATAATATGTTGTGACAGTACAGAGACATCTTGATTGATCATTTGCGGCAGTACTCTCGCTGGTCAACAGACTACTGTGAGGAGTAACAATAATGTGTTGTGACAGTACACAGAGACATCTTGATTGATCATTTGCGGCAGTACCCTCGCTAGTCAACAGGCTAGTGTGTAGAGTAACAATAATGTGTTGTGACAGTACACAGAGACATCTTGATTGATCATTTGCTGCAGTACTCTCGCTGGTCAACAGACTACTGTGAGGAGTAACAATAATATGTTGTGACAGTACTCAGAGACACCTTGATTGATCATTTGCGGCAGTACTCTCGCTGGTCAACAGACTACTGTGAGGAGTAACAATAATATGTTGTGACAGTACTCAGAGACACCTTGATTGATCATTTGCGGCAGTACTCTCGCTAGTCAACAGGCTACTGTGTAGAGTAACAATAATATGTTGTGACAGTACACAGAGACACCTTGATTGATCATTTGCGGCAGTACCCTCGCTAGTCAACAGGCTACTGTGTAGAGTAACAATAATATGTTGTGACAGTACACAGAGACATCTTGATTGATCATTTGCGGCAGTACCCTCGCTAGTCAACAGGCTACTGTGTAGAGTAACAATAATATGTTGTGACAGTACACAGAGACACCTTGATTGATCATTTGCGGCAGTACCCTCGCTAGTCAACAGGCTACTGTGCAGAGTAACAAAAATATGTTGTGAAAGTACACAGAGACACCTTGATTGATCATTTGCGGCAGTACCCTCGCTAGTCAACAGACTACTGTGTAGAGTAACAATAATATGTTGTGACAGTACACAGAGACATCTTGATTGATCATTTGTGGCAGTACCCTCGCTAGTCAACAGGCTACTGTGAGGAGTAACAATAATATGTTGTGACAGTACACAGAGACATCTTGATTGATCATTTGCGGCAGTACCCTCGCTAGTCAACAGACTACTGTGAGGAGTAACAATAATATGTTGTGACAGTACACAGAGACATCTTGATTGATCATTTGCGGCAGTACCCTCGCTAGTCAACAGGCTACTGTGCAGAGTAACAATAATATGTTGTGACAGTACAGAGACATCTTGATTGATCATTTGCGGCAGTACTCTCGCTGGTCAACAGACTACTGTGAGGAGTAACAATAATGTGTTGCGACAGTACACAGAGACACCTTGATTGATCATTTGCGGCAGTACCCTCGCTAGTCAACAGGCTACTGTGTAGAGTAACAATAATATGTTGTGACAGTACACAGAGACATCTTGATTGATCATTTGCGGCATTACCCTCGCTAGTCAACAGGCTACTGTGTAGAGTAACAATAATATGTTGTGACAGTACACAGAGACATCTTGATTGATCATTTGCGGCAGTACTCTCGCTAGTCAACAGACTGCTGTGCAGAGTAACAAAAATATGTTGTGACAGTACTCAGAGACACCTTGATTGATCATTTGCGGCAGTACTCTCGCTAGTCAACAGGCTACTGTGTAGAGTAACAATAATATGTTGTGACAGTACACAGAGACACCTTGATTGGTCATTTGCGGCAGTACCCTCGCTAGTCAACAGGCTACTGTGTAGAGTAACAATAATATGTTGTGAGAGTACAGAGACATCTTGATTGATCATTTGCGGCAGTACTCTCGCTGGTCAACAGACTACTGTGAGGAGTAACAATAATGTGTTGTGACAGTACACAGAGACATCTTGATTGATCATTTGCGGCAGTACCCTCGCTAGTCAACAGGCTACTGTGTAGAGTAACAATAATGTGTTGTGACAGTACACAGAGACATCTTGATTGATCATTTGCGGCAGTACCCTCGCTGGTCAACAGACTACTGTGCAGAGTAACAATAATATGTTGTGACAGTACACAGAGACACCTTGATTGATCATTTGTGGCAGTACCCTCGCTGGTCAACAGACTACTGTGCAGAGTAACAATAATATGTTATGACAGTACACAGAGACACCTTGATTGATCATTTGTGGCAGTACCCTCGCTAGTCAACAGGCTACTGTGTAGAGTAACAATAATATGTTGTGACAGTACAGAGACATCTTGATTGATCATTTGCGGCAGTACCCTCGCTAGTCAACAGACTACTGTGCAGAGTAACAATAATATGTTGTGACAGTACACAGAGACACCTTGATTGATCATTTGCGGCAGTACTCTCGCTAGTCAACAGGCTACTGTGCAGAGTAACAAACATATGATGTGACAGTACACAGAGACACCTTGATTGATCATTTGCGGCAGTACCCTCGCTAGTCAACAGACTACTGTGCAGAGTAACAATAATATGTTGTGACAGTACAGAGACATCTTGATTGATCATTTGCGGCAGTACCCTCGCTAGTCAACAGGCTACTGTGTAGAGTAACAATAATATGTTGTGACAGTACACAGAGACACCTTGATTGATCATTTGCGGCAGTACCCTCGCTAGTCAACAGGCTACTGTGTAGAGTAACAATAATATGTTGTGACAGTACACAGAGACATCTTGATTGATCATTTGCGGCAGTACCCTCGCTAGTCAACAGGCTACTGTGCAGAGTAACAATAATATGTTGTGACAGTACTCAGAGACACCTTGATTGATCATTTGCGGCAGTACCCTCGCTAGTCAACAGGCTACTGTGTAGAGTAACAATAATATGTTGTGACAGTACACAGAGACATCTTGATTGATCATTTGCGGCACTACTCTCGCTAGTCAACAGACTACTGTGTAGAGTAACAAAAATATGTTGTGACAGTACTCAGAGACACCTTGATTGATCATTTGCGGCAGTACCCTCGCTAGTCAACAGGCTACTGTGTAGAGTATCAATAATATGTTGTGACAGTACACAGAGACATCATGATTGATCATTTGCGGCAGTACCCTCGCTAGTCAACAGGCTACTGTGTAGAGTAACAATAATATGTTGTGACAGTACACAGAGACATCTTGATTGATCATTTGCGGCACTACTCTCGCTAGTCAACAGACTACTGTGTAGAGTAACAAAAATATGTTGTGACAGTACACAGAGACACCTTGATTGATCATTTGCGGCAGTACCCTGGCTGCTCAACAGACTACTGTGTAGAGTAACAATAATATGTTGTGACAGTACACAGAGACACCTTGATTGATCATTTGCGGCAGTACCCTCGCTAGTCAACAGGCTACTGTCTAGAGTAACAATAATATGTTGTGACAGTACACAGAGACACCTTGATTGATCATTTGCGGCAGTACCCTCGCTAGTCAACAGGCTACTGTGTAGAGTAACAATAATATGTTGTGACAGTACACAGAGACATCTTGATTGATCATTTGCGGCAGTACTCTCGCTAGTCAACAGACTACTGTGTAGAGTAACAAAAATATGTTGTGACTGTACACAGAGACACCTTGATTGATCATTTGCGGCAGTACCCTGGCTGCTCAACAGACTACTTTGTAGAGTAACAATAATATGTTGTGACAGTACACAGAGACACCTTGATTGATCATTTGCGGCAGTACCCTCGCTGGTCAACAGGCTACTGTCTAGAGTAACTATAATATGTTGTGACAGTACACAGAGACACCTTGATTGATCATTTGCGGCAGTACTCTCGCTAGTCAACAGGCTACTGTGCAGAGTAACAAAAATATGTTGTGACAGTACACAGAGACACCTTGATTGATCATTTGCGGCAGTACCCTCGCTAGTCAACAGACTACTGTGCAGAGTAACAATAATATGTTGTGACAGTACACAGAGACACCTTGATTGATCATTTGCGGCAGTACTCTCGCTAGTCAACAGGCTACTGTGCAGAGTAACAATAATATGTTGTGACAGTACAGAGACATCTTGATTGATCATTTGCGGCAGTACCCTCGCTAGTCAACAGGCTACTGTGTAGAGTAACAATAATATGTTGTGACAGTACACAGAGACATCTTGATTGATCATTTGTGGCAGTACCCTCGCTAGTCAACAGGCTACTGTGAGGAGTAACAATAATATGTTGTGACAGTACACAGAGACATCTTGATTGATCATTTGCGGCAGTACCCTCGCTAGTCAACAGACTACTGTGAGGAGTAACAATAATATGTTGTGACAGTACACAGAGACATCTTGATTGATCATTTGCGGCAGTACCCTCGCTAGTCAACAGGCTACTGTGCAGAGTAACAATAATATGTTGTGACAGTACAGAGACATCTTGATTGATCATTTGCGGCAGTACTCTCGCTGGTCAACAGACTACTGTGAGGAGTAACAATAATGTGTTGCGACAGTACACAGAGACACCTTGATTGATCATTTGCGGCAGTACCCTCGCTAGTCAACAGGCTACTGTGTAGAGTAACAATAATATGTTGTGACAGTACACAGAGACATCTTGATTGATCATTTGCGGCATTACCCTCGCTAGTCAACAGGCTACTGTGTAGAGTAACAATAATATGTTGTGACAGTACACAGAGACATCTTGATTGATCATTTGTGGCAGTACCCTCGCTGGTCAACAGACTACTGTGCAGAGTAACAATAATATGTTATGACAGTACACAGAGACACCTTGATTGATCATTTGCGGCAGTACCCTCGCTAGTCAACAGGCTACTGTGTAGAGTAACAATAATATGTTGTGACAGTACACAGAGACACCTTGATTGGTCATTTGCGGCAGTACCCTCGCTAGTCAACAGGCTACTGTGTAGAGTAACAATAATATGTTGTGACAGTACACAGAGACACCTTGATTGATCATTTGCGGCAGTACCCTCGCTAGTCAACAGACTACTGTGAGGAGTAACAAAAATATGTTGTGACAGTACTCAGAGACACCTTGATTGATCATTTGCGGCAGTACTCTCGCTAGTCAACAGGCTACTGTGTAGAGTAACAATAATATGTTGTGACAGTACACAGAGACATCTTGATTGATCATTTGCGGCAGTACCCTCGCTGGTCAACAGACTACTGTGCAGAGTAACAATAATATGTTGTGACAGTACACAGAGACACCTTGATTGATCATTTGTGGCAGTACCCTCGCTGGTCAACAGACTACTGTGTAGAGTAACAATAATATGTTGTAACAGTACACAGAGACATCTTGATTGATCATTTGCGGCAGTACCCTCGCTGGTCAACAGACTACTGTGCAGAGTAACAATAATATGTTGTGACAGTACACAGAGACACCTTGATTGATCATTTGTGGCAGTACCCTCGCTAGTCAACAGGCTACTGTGCAGAGTAACAATAATATGTTGTGACAGTACACAGAGACATCTTGATTGATCATTTGCGGCAGTACCCTCGCTAGTCAACAGACTACTGTGCAGAGTAACAATAATATGTTATGACAGTACACAGAGACACCTTGATTGATCATTTGTGGCAGTACCCTCGCTAGTCAACAGGCTACTGTGCAGAGTAACAATAATATGTTGTGACAGTACACAGAGACATCTTGATTAATCATTTGCGGCAGTACTCTCGCTAGTCAACAGACTGCTGTGCAGAGTAACAAAAATATGTTGTGACAGTACTCAGAGACACCTTGATTGATCATTTGCGGCAGTACTCTCGCTAGTCAACAGGCTACTGTGTAGAGTAACAATAATATGTTGTGACAGTACACAGAGACACCTTGATTGATCATTTGCGGCAGTACCCTCGCTAGTCAACAGGCTACTGTGTAGAGTAACAATAATATGTTGTGACAGTACAGAGACATCTTGATTGATCATTTGCGGCAGTACCCTCGCTAGTCAACAGACTACTGTGCAGAGTAACAATAATATGTTGTGACAGTACACAGAGACACCTTGATTGATCATTTGCGGCAGTACTCTCGCTAGTCAACAGGCTACTGTGCAGAGTAACAAACATATGATGTGACAGTACACAGAGACACCTTGATTGATCATTTGCGGCAGTACCCTCGCTAGTCAACAGACTACTGTGCAGAGTAACAATAATATGTTGTGACAGTACAGAGACATCTTGATTGATCATTTGCGGCAGTACCCTCGCTAGTCAACAGGCTACTGTGCAGAGTAACAATAATATGTTGTGACAGTACACAGAGACATCTTGATTGATCATTTGCGGCAGTACCCTCGCTAGTCAACAGGCTACTGTGTAGAGTAACAATAATATGTTGTGACAGTACACAGAGACATCTTGATTGATCATTTGCGGCAGTACTCTCGCTAGTCAACAGACTGCTGTGCAGAGTAACAAAAATATGTTGTGACAGTACTCAGAGACACCTTGATTGATCATTTGCGGCAGTACTCTCGCTAGTCAACAGTCTACTGTGTAGAGTAACAATAATATGTTGTGACAGTACACAGAGACACCTTGATTGATCATTTGCGGCAGTACCCTCGCTGGTCAACAGACTACTGTGAGGAGTTACAATAATATGTTGTGACAGTACACAGAGACACCTTGATTTTTCATTTGCGGCAGTACCCTCGCTGGTCAACAGACTACTGTGAGGAGTAACTATAATATGTTGTGACAGTACACAGAGACATCTTGATTGATCATTTGCGGCAGTACCCTCGCTAGTCAACAGGCTACTGTGTACAGTAACAATAATATGTTGTGACAGTACACAGAGACACCTTTATTGATCATTTGCGGCAGTACCCTCGCTAGTCAACAGGCTACTGTGTAGAGTAACAATAATATGTTGTGACAGTACACAGAGACACCTTGATTGATCATTTGCGGCAGTACCCTCGCTAGTCATCAGGCTACTGTGTAGAGTAACAATAATATGTTGTGACAGTACACAGAGACACCTTGATTGATCATTTGCGGCAGTACCCTTGCTAGTCAACAGGCTACTGTGTAGAGTAACAATAATATGTTGTGACAGTACACAGAGACAACTTGATTGATCATTTGCGGCAGTACCCTCGCTAGTCAACAGGCTACTGTGTAGAGTAACAATAATATGTTGTGACAGTACACAGAGACACCTTGATTGATCATTTGCGGCAGTACCCTCGCTAGTCAACAGGCTACTGTGTAGAGTAACAATAATATGTTGTGACAGTACACAGAGACACCTTGATTGATCATTTGCGGCAGTACCCTCGCTAGTCAACAGGCTACTGTGTAGAGTAACAATAATATGTTGTGACAGTACACAGAGACACCTTGATTGATCATTTGCGGCAGTACCCTCGCTAGTCAACAGGCTACTGTGCAGAGTAACAAAAATATGTTGTGACAGTACTCAGAGACACCTTGATTGATCATTTGCGGCAGTACCCTCGCTAGTCAACAGGCTACTGTGTAGAGTATCAATAATATGTTGTGACAGTACACAGAGACATCTTGATTGATCATTTGCGGCAGTACCCTCGCTAGTCAACAGGCTACTGTGTAGAGTAACAATAATATGTTGTGACAGTACACAGAGACACCTTGATTGATCATTTGCGGCAGTACCCTCGCTAGTCAACAGGCTACTGTGTAGAGTAACAATAATATGTTGTGACAGTACACAGAGACATCTTGATTGATCATTTGCGGCAGTACTCTCGCTAGTCAACAGACTACTGTGTAGAGTAACAAAAATATGTTGTGACAGTACACAGAGACACCTTGATTGATCATTTGCGGCAGTACCCTGGCTGCTCAACAGACTACTGTGTAGAGTAACAATAATATGTTGTGACAGTACACAGAGACACCTTGATTGATCATTTGCGGCAGTACCCTCGCTAGTCAACAGGCTACTGTCTAGAGTAACAATAATATGTTGTGACAGTACACAGAGACACCTTGATTGATCATTTGCGGCAGTACCCTCGCTAGTCAACAGGCTACTGTGTAGAGTAACAATAATATGTTGTGACAGTACACAGAGACATCTTGATTGATCATTTGCGGCAGTACTCTCGCTAGTCAACAGACTACTGTGTAGAGTAACAAAAATATGTTGTGACTGTACACAGAGACACCTTGATTGATCATTTGCGGCAGTACCCTGGCTGCTCAACAGACTACTGTGTAGAGTAACAATAATATGTTGTGACAGTACACAGAGACACCTTGATTGATCATTTGCGGCAGTACCCTCGCTGGTCAACAGGCTACTGTCTAGAGTAACTATAATATGTTGTGACAGTACACAGAGACACCTTGATTGATCATTTGCGGCAGTACTCTCGCTAGTCAACAGGCTACTGTGCAGAGTAACAAAAATATGTTGTGACAGTACACAGAGACACCTTGATTGATCATTTGCGGCAGTACCCTCGCTAGTCAACAGACTACTGTGCAGAGTAACAATAATATGTTGTGACAGTACACAGAGACACCTTGATTGATCATTTGCGGCAGTACTCTCGCTAGTCAACAGGCTACTGTGCAGAGTAACAAACATATGATGTGACAGGACACAGAGACACCTTGATTGATCATTTGCGGCAGTACCCTCGCTAGTCAACAGACTACTGTGCAGAGTAACAATAATATGTTGTGACAGTACAGAGACATCTTGATTGATCATTTGCGGCAGTACCCTCGCTAGTCAACAGGCTACTGTGTAGAGTAACAATAATATGTTGTGACAGTTCACAGAGACATCTTGATTGATCATTTGTGGCAGTACCCTCGCTAGTCAACAGGCTACTGTGAGGAGTAACAATAATATGTTGTGACAGTACACAGAGACATCTTGATTGATCATTTGCGGCAGTACCCTCGCTAGTCAACAGACTACTGTGAGGAGTAACAATAATATGTTGTGACAGTACACAGAGACATCTTGATTGATCATTTGCGGCAGTACCCTCGCTAGTCAACAGGCTACTGTGCAGAGTAACAATAATATGTTGTGACAGTACAGAGACATCTTGATTGATCATTTGCGGCAGTACTCTCGCTGGTCAATAGACTACTGTGAGGAGTAACAATAATGTGTTGCGACAGTACACAGAGACACCTTGATTGATCATTTGCGGCAGTACCCTCGCTAGTCAACAGGCTACTGTGTAGAGTAACAATAATATGTTGTGACAGTACTCAGAGACATCTTGATTGATCATTTGCGGCAGTACCCTCGCTAGTCAACAGGCTACTGTGTAGAGTAACAATAATATGTTGTGACAGTACAGAGACATCTTGATTGATCATTTGCGGCAGTACTCTCGCTGGTCAACAGACTACTGTGAGGAGTAACAATAATGTGTTTTGACAGTACACAGAGACATCTTGATTGATCATTTGCGGCAGTACCCTCGCTAGTCAACAGGCTACTGTGTAGAGTAACAATAATGTGTTGTGACAGTACACAGAGACATCTTGATTGATCATTTGCGGCAGTACTCTCGCTGGTCAACAGACTACTGTGAGGAGTAACAATAATATGTTGTGACAGTACACACAGACACCTTGATTGATCATTTGCGGCAGTACCCTCGCTAGTCAACAGACTACTGTGTAGAGTAACAATAATATGTTGTAACAGTACACAGAGACATCTTGATTGATCATTTGCGGCAGTACCCTCGCTGGTCAACAGACTACTGTGCAGAGTAACAATAATATGTTGTGACAGTACACAGAGACACCTTGATTGATCATTTGTGGCAGTACCCTCGCTGGTCAACAGACTACTGTGCAGAGTAACAATAATATGTTATGACAGTACACAGAGACACCTTGATTGATCATTTGTGGCAGTACCCTCGCTAGTCAACAGGCTACTGTGCAGAGTAACAATAATATGTTGTGACAGTACACAGAGACATCTTGATTGATCATTTGCGGCAGTACCCTCGCTAGTCAACAGACTACTGTGCAGAGTAACAATAATATGTTGTGACAGTACACAGAGACATCTTGATTGATCATTTGTGGCAGTACCCTCGCTAGTCAACAGGCTACTGTGCAGAGTAACAATAATATGTTGTGACAGTACAGAGATACACCTTGATTGATCATTTGTGGCAGTACCCTCGCTGGTCAACAGGCTACTGTGCAGAGTAACAATAATATGTTGCGACAGTACACAGAGACACCTTGATTGATCATTTGTGGCATTACCCTGGCTGGTCAACAGGCTACTGTGTAGAGTAACAATAATATGTTGTGACAGTACACAGAGACACCTTGATTGCTCATTTGCGGCAGTACTCTCGCTAGTCAACAGGCTACTGTGCAGAGTAACAATAATATGTTGTGACAGTACACAGAGACACCTTGATTGATTATTTGCGGCAGTACCCTGGCTGCTCAACAGACTACTGTGTAGAGTAACAATAATATGTTGTGACAGTACACAGAGACACCTTGATTGATCATTTGCGGTAGTACCCTCGCTAGTCAACAGGCTACTGTGTAGAGTAACAATAATATGTTGTGACAGTACACAGAGACACCTTGATTGATCATTTGCGGCAGTACCCTCGCTAGTCAACAGGCTACTGTGTAGAGTAACAATAATATGTTGTGACAGTACACAGGGACACCTTGATTGATCATTTGCGGCAGTACCCTCGCTAGTCAACAGGCTACTGTGTAGAGTAACAATAATATGTTGTGACAGTACACAGAGACACCTTGATTGATCATTTGCGGCAGTACCCTCGCTAGTCAACAGGCTACTGTGTAGAGTAACAATATTATGTTGTGACAGTACACAGAGACACCTTGATTGATCATTTGCGGCAGTACCCTCGCTAGTCAACAGGCTACTGTGCAGAGTAACAAAAATATGTTGTGACAGTACTCAGAGACACCTTGATTGATCATTTGCGGCAGTACCCTCGCTAGTCAACAGGCTACTGTGTAGAGTAACAATAATATGTTGTGACAGTACACAGAGACATCTTGATTGATCATTTGCGGCAGTACCCTCGCTAGTCAACAGGCTACTGTGCAGAGTAACAATAATATGTTGTGACAGTACTCAGAGACACCTTGATTGATCATTTGCGGCAGTACCCTCGCTAGTCAACAGGCTACTGTGTAGAGTAACAATAATATGTTGTGACAGTACACAGAGACATCTTGATTGATCATTTGCGGCAGTACCCTCGCTAGTCAACAGGCTACTGTGCAGAGTAACAAAAATATGTTGTGACAGTACTCAGAGACACCTTGATTGATCATTTGCGGCAGTACCCTCGCTAGTCAACAGGCTACTGTGTAGAGTATCAATAATATGTTGTGACAGTACACAGAGACATCATGATTGATCATTTGCGGCAGTACCCTCGCTAGTCAACAGGCTACTGTGTAGAGTAACAATAATATGTTGTGACAGTACACAGAGACATCTTGATTGATCATTTGCGGCACTACTCTCGCTAGTCAACAGACTACTGTGTAGAGTAACAAAAATATGTTGTGACAGTACACAGAGACACCTCGATTGATCATTTGCGGCAGTACCCTGGCTGCTCAACAGACTACTGTGTAGAGTAACAATAATATGTTGTGACAGTACACAGAGACACCTTGATTGATCATTTGCGGCAGTACCCTCGCTAGTCAACAGGCTACTGTCT
Organism: Meconema thalassinum; assembly: GCA_946902985.2. Taxonomy (NCBI): domain Eukaryota; kingdom Metazoa; phylum Arthropoda; class Insecta; order Orthoptera; family Tettigoniidae; genus Meconema; species Meconema thalassinum. The sequence continues at coordinate 535,151,640 of OX336393.1, read as the reverse complement.
AGAGTAACAATAATATGTTGTGACAGTACACAGAGACACCTTGATTGATCATTTGCGGCAGTACCCTCGCTAGTCAACAGGCTACTGTGTAGAGTAACAATAATATGTTGTGACAGTACACAGAGACATCTTGATTGATCATTTGCGGCAGTACTCTCGCTAGTCAACAGACTACTGTGTAGAGTAACAAAAATATGTTGTGACTGTACACAGAGACACCTTGATTGATCATTTGCGGCAGTACCCTGGCTGCTCAACAGACTACTTTGTAGAGTAACAATAATATGTTGTGACAGTACACAGAGACACCTTGATTGATCATTTGCGGCAGTACCCTCGCTGGTCAACAGGCTACTGTCTAGAGTAACTATAATATGTTGTGACAGTACACAGAGACACCTTGATTGATCATTTGCGGCAGTACTCTCGCTAGTCAACAGGCTACTGTGCAGAGTAACAAAAATATGTTGTGACAGTACACAGAGACACCTTGATTGATCATTTGCGGCAGTACCCTCGCTAGTCAACAGACTACTGTGCAGAGTAACAATAATATGTTGTGACAGTACACAGAGACACCTTGATTGATCATTTGCGGCAGTACTCTCGCTAGTCAACAGGCTACTGTGCAGAGTAACAATAATATGTTGTGACAGTACAGAGACATCTTGATTGATCATTTGCGGCAGTACCCTCGCTAGTCAACAGGCTACTGTGTAGAGTAACAATAATATGTTGTGACAGTACACAGAGACATCTTGATTGATCATTTGTGGCAGTACCCTCGCTAGTCAACAGGCTACTGTGAGGAGTAACAATAATATGTTGTGACAGTACACAGAGACATCTTGATTGATCATTTGCGGCAGTACCCTCGCTAGTCAACAGACTACTGTGAGGAGTAACAATAATATGTTGTGACAGTACACAGAGACATCTTGATTGATCATTTGCGGCAGTACCCTCGCTAGTCAACAGGCTACTGTGCAGAGTAACAATAATATGTTGTGACAGTACAGAGACATCTTGATTGATCATTTGCGGCAGTACTCTCGCTGGTCAACAGACTACTGTGAGGAGTAACAATAATGTGTTGCGACAGTACACAGAGACACCTTGATTGATCATTTGCGGCAGTACCCTCGCTAGTCAACAGGCTACTGTGTAGAGTAACAATAATATGTTGTGACAGTACACAGAGACATCTTGATTGATCATTTGCGGCATTACCCTCGCTAGTCAACAGGCTACTGTGTAGAGTAACAATAATATGTTGTGACAGTACACAGAGACATCTTGATTGATCATTTGCGGCAGTACTCTCGCTAGTCAACAGACTGCTGTGCAGAGTAACAAAAATATGTTGTGACAGTACTCAGAGACACCTTGATTGATCATTTGCGGCAGTACTCTCGCTAGTCAACAGGCTACTGTGTAGAGTAACAATAATATGTTGTGACAGTACACAGAGACACCTTGATTGGTCATTTGCGGCAGTACCCTCGCTAGTCAACAGGCTACTGTGTAGAGTAACAATAATATGTTGTAACAGTACACAGAGACATCTTGATTGATCATTTGCGGCAGTACCCTCGCTGGTCAACAGACTACTGTGCAGAGTAACAATAATATGTTGTGACAGTACACAGAGACACCTTGATTGATCATTTGTGGCAGTACCCTCGCTGGTCAACAGACTACTGTGCAGTGTAACAATAATATGTTATGACAGTACACAGAGACACCTTGATTGATCATTTGTGGCAGTACCCTCGCTAGTTAACAGGCTACTGTGCAGAGTAACAATAATATGTTGTGACAGTACACAGAGACATCTTGATTGATCATTTGCGGCAGTACCCTCGCTAGTCAACAGACTACTGTGCAGAGTAACAATAATATGTTATGACAGTACACAGAGACACCTTGATTGATCATTTGTGGCAGTACCCTCGCTAGTCAACAGGCTACTGTGCAGAGTAACAATAATATGTTGTGACAGTACACAGAGACATCTTGATTAATCATTTGCGGCAGTACTCTCGCTAGTCAACAGACTGCTGTGCAGAGTAACAAAAATATGTTGTGACAGTACTCAGAGACACCTTGATTGATCATTTGCGGCAGTACTCTCGCTAGTCAACAGGCTACTGTGTAGAGTAACAATAATATGTTGTGACAGTACACAGAGACACCTTGATTGATCATTTGCGGCAGTACCCTCGCTAGTCAACAGGCTACTGTGTAGAGTAACAATAATATGTTGTGACAGTACAGAGACATCTTGATTGATCATTTGCGGCAGTACCCTCGCTAGTCAACAGACTACTGTGCAGAGTAACAATAATATGTTGTGACAGTACACAGAGACACCTTGATTGATCATTTGCGGCAGTACTCTCGCTAGTCAACAGGCTACTGTGCAGAGTAACAAACATATGATGTGACAGTACACAGAGACACCTTGATTGATCATTTGCGGCAGTACCCTCGCTAGTCAACAGACTACTGTGCAGAGTAACAATAATATGTTGTGACAGTACAGAGACATCTTGATTGATCATTTGCGGCAGTACCCTCGCTAGTCAACAGGCTACTGTGCAGAGTAACAATAATATGTTGTGACAGTACACAGAGACATCTTGATTGATCATTTGCGGCAGTACCCTCGCTAGTCAACAGGCTACTGTGCAGAGTAACAATAATATGTTGTGACAGTACACAGAGACATCTTGATTGATCATTTGCGGCAGTACCCTCGCTAGTCAACAGGCTACTGTGTAGAGTAACAATAATATGTTGTGACAGTACACAGAGACATCTTGATTGATCATTTGCGGCAGTACTCTCGCTAGTCAACAGACTGCTGTGCAGAGTAACAAAAATATGTTGTGACAGTACTCAGAGACACCTTGATTGATCATTTGCGGCAGTACTCTCGCTAGTCAACAGTCTACTGTGTAGAGTAACAATAATATGTTGTGACAGTACACAGAGACACCTTGATTGATCATTTGCGGCAGTACCCTCGCTGGTCAACAGACTACTGTGAGGAGTTACAATAATATGTTGTGACAGTACACAGAGACACCTTGATTTTTCATTTGCGGCAGTACCCTCGCTGGTCAACAGACTACTGTGAGGAGTAACTATAATATGTTGTGACAGTACACAGAGACATCTTGATTGATCATTTGCGGCAGTACCCTCGCTAGTCAACAGGCTACTGTGTACAGTAACAATAATATGTTGTGACAGTACACAGAGACACCTTTATTGATCATTTGCGGCAGTACCCTCGCTAGTCAACAGGCTACTGTGTAGAGTAACAATAATATGTTGTGACAGTACACAGAGACACCTTGATTGATCATTTGCGGCAGTACCCTCGCTAGTCATCAGGCTACTGTGTAGAGTAACAATAATATGTTGTGACAGTACACAGAGACACCTTGATTGATCATTTGCGGCAGTACCCTTGCTAGTCAACAGGCTACTGTGTAGAGTAACAATAATATGTTGTGACAGTACACAGAGACAACTTGATTGATCATTTGCGGCAGTACCCTCGCTAGTCAACAGGCTACTGTGTAGAGTAACAATAATATGTTGTGACAGTACACAGAGACACCTTGATTGATCATTTGCGGCAGTACCCTCGCTAGTCAACAGGCTACTGTGTAGAGTAACAATAATATGTTGTGACAGTACACAGAGACACCTTGATTGATCATTTGCGGCAGTACCCTCGCTAGTCAACAGGCTACTGTGTAGAGTAACAATAATATGTTGTGACAGTACACAGAGACACCTTGATTGATCATTTGCGGCAGTACCCTCGCTAGTCAACAGGCTACTGTGCAGAGTAACAAAAATATGTTGTGACAGTACTCAGAGACACCTTGATTGATCATTTGCGGCAGTACCCTCGCTAGTCAACAGGCTACTGTGTAGAGTATCAATAATATGTTGTGACAGTACACAGAGACATCTTGATTGATCATTTGCGGCAGTACCCTCGCTAGTCAACAGGCTACTGTGTAGAGTAACAATAATATGTTGTGACAGTACACAGAGACACCTTGATTGATCATTTGCGGCAGTACCCTCGCTAGTCAACAGGCTACTGTGTAGAGTAACAATAATATGTTGTGACAGTACACAGAGACATCTTGATTGATCATTTGCGGCAGTACTCTCGCTAGTCAACAGACTACTGTGTAGAGTAACAAAAATATGTTGTGACAGTACACAGAGACACCTTGATTGATCATTTGCGGCAGTACCCTGGCTGCTCAACAGACTACTGTGTAGAGTAACAATAATATGTTGTGACAGTACACAGAGACACCTTGATTGATCATTTGCGGCAGTACCCTCGCTAGTCAACAGGCTACTGTCTAGAGTAACAATAATATGTTGTGACAGTACACAGAGACACCTTGATTGATCATTTGCGGCAGTACCCTCGCTAGTCAACAGGCTACTGTGTAGAGTAACAATAATATGTTGTGACAGTACACAGAGACATCTTGATTGATCATTTGCGGCAGTACTCTCGCTAGTCAACAGACTGCTGTGTAGAGTAACAAAAATATGTTGTGACTGTACACAGAGACACCTTGATTGATCATTTGCGGCAGTACCCTGGCTGCTCAACAGACTACTGGGTAGAGTAACAATAATATGTTGTGACAGTACACAGAGACACCTTGATTGATCATTTGCGGCAGTACCCTCGCTGGTCAACAGGCTACTGTCTAGAGTAACTATAATATGTTGTGACAGTACACAGAGACACCTTGATTGATCATTTGCGGCAGTACTCTCGCTAGTCAACAGGCTACTGTGCAGAGTAACAAAAATATGTTGTGACAGTACACAGAGACACCTTGATTGATCATTTGCGGCAGTACCCTCGCTAGTCAACAGACTACTGTGCAGAGTAACAATAATATGTTGTGACAGTACACAGAGACACCTTGATTGATCATTTGCGGCAGTACTCTCGCTAGTCAACAGGCTACTGTGCAGAGTAACAAACATATGATGTGACAGGACACAGAGACACCTTGATTGATCATTTGCGGCAGTACCCTCGCTAGTCAACAGACTACTGTGCAGAGTAACAATAATATGTTGTGACAGTACAGAGACATCTTGATTGATCATTTGCGGCAGTACCCTCGCTAGTCAACAGGCTACTGTGTAGAGTAACAATAATATGTTGTGACAGTTCACAGAGACATCTTGATTGATCATTTGCGGCAGTACCCTCGCTAGTCAACAGGCTACTGTGCAGAGTAACAATAATATGTTGTGACAGTACAGAGACATCTTGATTGATCATTTGCGGCAGTACTCTCGCTGGTCAATAGACTACTGTGAGGAGTAACAATAATGTGTTGCGACAGTACACAGAGACACCTTGATTGATCATTTGCGGCAGTACCCTCGCTAGTCAACAGGCTACTGTGTAGAGTAACAATAATATGTTGTGACAGTACACAGAGACATCTTGATTGATCATTTGCGGCAGTACCCTCGCTAGTCAACAGGCTACTGTGTAGAGTAACAATAATATGTTGTGACAGTACACAGAGACATCTTGATTGATCATTTGCGGCAGTACTCTCGCTAGTCAACAGACTGCTGTGCAGAGTAACAAAAATATGTTGTGACAGTACTCAGAGACATCTTGATTGATCATTTGCGGCAGTACTCTCGCTAATCAACAGGCTACTGTGTAGAGTAACAATAATATGTTGTGACAGTACACAGAGACACCTTGATTGATCATTTGCGGCAGTACCCTCGCTAGTCAACAGGCTACTGTGTAGAGTAACAATAATATGTTGTGACAGTACAGAGACATCTTGATTGATCATTTGCGGCAGTACTCTCGCTGGTCAACAGACTACTGTGAGGAGTAACAATAATGTGTTTTGACAGTACACAGAGACATCTTGATTGATCATTTGCGGCAGTACCCTCGCTAGTCAACAGGCTACTGTGTAGAGTAACAATAATGTGTTGTGACAGTACACAGAGACATCTTGATTGATCATTTGCGGCAGTACTCTCGCTGGTCAACAGACTACTGTGAGGAGTAACAATAATATGTTGTGACAGTACACACAGACACCTTGATTGATCATTTGCGGCAGTACCCTCGCTAGTCAACAGACTACTGTGTAGAGTAACAATAATATGTTGTAACAGTACACAGAGACATCTTGATTGATCATTTGCGGCAGTACCCTCGCTGGTCAACAGACTACTGTGCAGAGTAACAATAATATGTTGTGACAGTACACAGAGACACCTTGATTGATCATTTGTGGCAGTACCCTCGCTGGTCAACAGACTACTGTGCAGAGTAACAATAATATGTTATGACAGTACACAGAGACACCTTGATTGATCATTTGTGGCAGTACCCTCGCTAGTCAACAGGCTACTGTGCAGAGTAACAATAATATGTTGTGACAGTACACAGAGACATCTTGATTGATCATTTGCGGCAGTACCCTCGCTAGTCAACAGACTACTGTGCAGAGTAACAATAATATGTTGTGACAGTACACAGAGACATCTTGATTGATCATTTGTGGCAGTACCCTCGCTAGTCAACAGGCTACTGTGCAGAGTAACAATAATATGTTGTGACAGTACAGAGATACACCTTGATTGATCATTTGTGGCAGTACCCTCGCTGGTCAACAGGCTACTGTGCAGAGTAACAATAATATGTTGTGACAGTACAGAGATACACCTTGATTGATCATTTGCGGCAGTACCCTCGCTAGTCAACAGGCTACTGTGCAGATTAACAATAATATGTTGTGACAGTACACAGAGACATCTTGATTGATGATTTGTGGCAGTACCCTCGCTAGTCAACAGGCTACTGTGCAGAGTAACAATAATATGTTGCGACAGTACACAGAGACACCTTGATTGATCATTTGTGGCATTACCCTGGCTGGTCAACAGGCTACTGTGTAGAGTAACAATAATATGTTGTGACAGTACACAGAGACACCTTGATTGCTCATTTGCGGCAGTACTCTCGCTAGTCAACAGGCTACTGTGCAGAGTAACAATAATATGTTGTGACAGTACACAGAGACACCTTGATTGATTATTTGCGGCAGTACCCTGGCTGCTCAACAGACTACTGTGTAGAGTAACAATAATATGTTGTGACAGTACACAGAGACACCTTGATTGATCATTTGCGGTAGTACCCTCGCTAGTCAACAGGCTACTGTGTAGAGTAACAATAATATGTTGTGACAGTACACAGAGACACCTTGATTGATCATTTGCGGCAGTACCCTCGCTAGTCAACAGGCTACTGTGTAGAGTAACAATAATATGTTGTGACAGTACACAGGGACACCTTGATTGATCATTTGCGGCAGTACCCTCGCTAGTCAACAGGCTACTGTGTAGAGTAACAATAATATGTTGTGACAGTACACAGAGACACCTTGATTGATCATTTGCGGCAGTACCCTCGCTAGTCAACAGGCTACTGTGTAGAGTAACAATATTATGTTGTGACAGTACACAGAGACACCTTGATTGATCATTTGCGGCAGTACCCTCGCTAGTCAACAGGCTACTGTGCAGAGTAACAAAAATATGTTGTGACAGTACTCAGAGACACCTTGATTGATCATTTGCGGCAGTACCCTCGCTAGTCAACAGGCTACTGTGTAGAGTAACAATAATATGTTGTGACAGTACACAGAGACATCTTGATTGATCATTTGCGGCAGTACCCTCGCTAGTCAACAGGCTACTGTGCAGAGTAACAATAATATGTTGTGACAGTACTCAGAGACACCTTGATTGATCATTTGCGGCAGTACCCTCGCTAGTCAACAGGCTACTGTGTAGAGTAACAATAATATGTTGTGACAGTACACAGAGACATCTTGATTGATCATTTGCGGCAGTACCATCGCTAGTCAACAGGCTACTGTGCAGAGTAACAAAAATATGTTGTGACAGTACTCAGAGACACCTTGATTGATCATTTGCGGCAGTACCCTCGCTAGTCAACAGGCTACTGTGTAGAGTAACAATAATATGTTGTGACAGTACACAGAGACATCTTGATTGATCATTTGCGGCAGTACCCTCGCTAGTCAACAGGCTACTGTGTAGAGTAACAATAATATGTTGTGACAGTACACAGGGACACCTTGATTGATCATTTGCGGCAGTACCCTCGCTAGTCAACAGGCTACTGTGCAGAGTAACAAAAATATGTTGTGAAAGTACACAGAGACACCTTGATTGATCATTTGCGGCAGTACCCTCGCTAGTCAACAGACTACTGTGTAGAGTAACAATAATATGTTGTGACAGTACACAGAGACATCTTGATTGATCATTTGCGGCAGTACTCTCGCTAGTCAACAGACTACTGTGTAGAGTAACAAAAATATGTTGTGACAGTACACAGAGACACCTTGATTGATCATTTGCGGCAGTACCCTGGCTGCTCAACAGACTACTGTGTAGAGTAACAATAATATGTTGTGACAGTACACAGAGACACCTTGATTGATCATTTGCGGCAGTACCCTCGCTAGTCAACAGGCTACTGTCTAGAGTAACAATAATATGTTGTGACAGTACACAGAGACACCTTGATTGATCATTTGCGGCAGTACCCTCGCTAGTCAACAGGTTACTGTGTAGAGTAACAATAATATGTTGTGACAGTACACAGAGACATCTTGATTGATCATTTGCGGCAGTACTTTCGCTAGTCAACAGACTACTGTGTAGAGTAACAAAAATATGTTGTGACTGTACACAGAGACACCTTGATTGATCATTTGCGGCTGTACCCTGGCTGCTCAACAGACTACTGTGTAGAGTAACAATAATATGTTGTGACAGTACACAGAGACACCTTGATTGATCATTTGCGGCAGTACCCTCGCTAGTCAACAGACTACTGTGCAGAGTAACAATAATATGTTGTGACAGTACACAGAGACACCTTGATTGATCATTTGCGGCAGTACTCTCGCTAGTCAACAGGCTACTGTGCAGAGTAACAAACATATGATGTGACAGTACACAGAGACACCTTGATTGATCATTTGCGGCAGTACCCTCGCTAGTCAACAGACTACTGTGCAGAGTAACAATAATATGTTGTGACAGTACAGAGACATCTTGATTGATCATTTGCGGCAGTACCCTCGCTAGTCAACAGGCTACTGTGTAGAGTAACAATAATATGTTGTGACAGTACACAGAGACATCTTGATTGATCATTTGTGGCAGTACCCTCGCTAGTCAACAGGCTACTGTGAGGAGTAACAATAATATGTTGTGACAGTACACAGAGACATCTTGATTGATCATTTGCGGCAGTACCCTCGCTAGTCAACAGACTACTGTGAGGAGTAACAATAATATGTTGTGACAGTACACAGAGACATCTTGATTGATCATTAGCGGCAGTACCCTCGCTAGTCAACAGACTACTGTGCAGAGTAACAATAATATGTTGTGACAGTACACAGAGACATCTTGATTGATCATTTGCGGCAGTACCCTCGCTAGTCAACAGGCTACTGTGTAGAGTAACAATAATATGTTGTGACAGTACACAGAGACATCTTGATTGATCATTTGCGGCAGTACTCTCGCTAGTCAACAGACTGCTGTGCAGAGTAACAAAAATATGTTGTGACAGTACTCAGAGACACCTTGATTGATCATTTGCGGCAGTACTCTCGCTAGTCAACAGGCTACTGTGTAGAGTAACAATAATATGTTGTGACAGTACACAGAGACACCTTGATTGATCATTTGCGGCAGTACCCTCGCTAGTCAACAGGCTACTGTGTAGAGTAACAATAATATGTTGTGACAGTACAGAGACATCTTGATTGATCATTTGCGGCAGTACTCTCGCTGGTCAACAGACTACTGTGAGGAGTAACAATAATGTGTTGTGACAGTACACAGAGACATCTTGATTGATCATTTGCGGCAGTACCCTCGCTAGTCAACAGGCTAGTGTGTAGAGTAACAATAATGTGTTGTGACAGTACACAGAGACATCTTGATTGATCATTTGCTGCAGTACTCTCGCTGGTCAACAGACTACTGTGAGGAGTAACAATAATATGTTGTGACAGTACTCAGAGACACCTTGATTGATCATTTGCGGCAGTACTCTCGCTGGTCAACAGACTACTGTGAGGAGTAACAATAATATGTTGTGACAGTACTCAGAGACACCTTGATTGATCATTTGCGGCAGTACTCTCGCTAGTCAACAGGCTACTGTGTAGAGTAACAATAATATGTTGTGACAGTACACAGAGACACCTTGATTGATCATTTGCGGCAGTACCCTCGCTAGTCAACAGGCTACTGTGTAGAGTAACAATAATATGTTGTGACAGTACACAGAGACATCTTGATTGATCATTTGCGGCAGTACCCTCGCTAGTCAACAGGCTACTGTGTAGAGTAACAATAATATGTTGTGACAGTACACAGAGACACCTTGATTGATCATTTGCGGCAGTACCCTCGCTAGTCAACAGGCTACTGTGCAGAGTAACAAAAATATGTTGTGAAAGTACACAGAGACACCTTGATTGATCATTTGCGGCAGTACCCTCGCTAGTCAACAGACTACTGTGTAGAGTAACAATAATATGTTGTGACAGTACACAGAGACATCTTGATTGATCATTTGCGGCAGTACTCTCGCTAGTCAACAGACTACTGTGTAGAGTAACAAAAATATGTTGTGACAGTACACAGAGACACCTTGATTGATCATTTGCGGCAGTACCCTGGCTGCTCAACAGACTACTGTGTAGAGTAACAATAATATGTTGTGACAGTACACAGAGACACCTTGATTGATCATTTGCGGCAGTACCCTCGCTAGTCAACAGGCTACTGTCTAGAGTAACAATAATATGTTGTGACAGTACACAGAGACACCTTGATTGATCATTTGCGGCAGTACCCTCGCTAGTCAACAGGTTACTGTGTAGAGTAACAATAATATGTTGTGACAGTACACAGAGACATCTTGATTGATCATTTGCGGCAGTACTCTCGCTAGTCAACAGACTACTGTGTAGAGTAACAAAAATATGTTGTGACTGTACACAGAGACACCTTGATTGATCATTTGCGGCTGTACCCTGGCTGCTCAACAGACTACTGTGTAGAGTAACAATAATATGTTGTGACAGTACACAGAGACACCTTGATTGATCATTTGCGGCAGTACCCTCGCTAGTCAACAGACTACTGTGCAGAGTAACAATAATATGTTGTGACAGTACACAGAGACACCTTGATTGATCATTTGCGGCAGTACTCTCGCTAGTCAACAGGCTACTGTGCAGAGTAACAAACATATGATGTGACAGTACACAGAGACACCTTGATTGATCATTTGCGGCAGTACCCTCGCTAGTCAACAGACTACTGTGCAGAGTAACAATAATATGTTGTGACAGTACAGAGACATCTTGATTGATCATTTGCGGCAGTACCCTCGCTAGTCAACAGGCTACTGTGTAGAGTAACAATAATATGTTGTGACAGTACACAGAGACATCTTGATTGATCATTTGTGGCAGTACCCTCGCTAGTCAACAGGCTACTGTGAGGAGTAACAATAATATGTTGTGACAGTACACAGAGACATCTTGATTGATCATTTGCGGCAGTACCCTCGCTAGTCAACAGACTACTGTGAGGAGTAACAATAATATGTTGTGACAGTACACAGAGACATCTTGATTGATCATTAGCGGCAGTACCCTCGCTAGTCAACAGACTACTGTGCAGAGTAACAATAATATGTTGTGACAGTACACAGAGACATCTTGATTGATCATTTGCGGCAGTACCCTCGCTAGTCAACAGGCTACTGTGTAGAGTAACAATAATATGTTGTGACAGTACACAGAGACATCTTGATTGATCATTTGCGGTAGTACTCTCGCTAGTCAACAGACTGCTGTGCAGAGTAACAAAAATATGTTGTGACAGTACTCAGAGACACCTTGATTGATCATTTGCGGCAGTACTCTCGCTAGTCAACAGGCTACTGTGTAGAGTAACAATAATATGTTGTGACAGTACACAGAGACACCTTGATTGATCATTTGCGGCAGTACTCTCGCTAGTCAACAGGCTACTGTGTAGAGTAACAATAATATGTTGTGACAGTACAGAGACATCTTGATTGATCATTTGCGGCAGTACTCTCGCTGGTCAACAGACTACTGTGAGGAGTAACAATAATGTGTTGTGACAGTACACAGAGACATCTTGATTGATCATTTGCGGCAGTACCCTCGCTAGTCAACAGGCTACTGTGTAGAGTAACAATAATGTGTTGTGACAGTACACAGAGACATCTTGATTGATCATTTGCTGCAGTACTCTCGCTGGTCAACAGACTACTGTGAGGAGTAACAATAATATGTTGTGACAGTACACACAGACACCTTGATTGATCATTTGCGGCAGTACCCACGCTAGTCAACAGACTACTGTGTAGAGTAACAATAATATGTTGTAACAGTACACAGAGACATCTTGATTGATCATTTGCGGCAGTACCCTCGCTGGTCAACAGACTACTGTGCAGAGTAACAATAATATGTTGTGACAGTACACAGAGACACCTTGATTGATCATTTGTGGCAGTACCCTCGCTGGTCAACAGACTACTGTGCAGAGTAACAATAATATGTTATGACAGTACACAGAGACACCTTGATTGATCATTTGTGGCAGTACCCTCGCTAGTCAACAGGCTACTGTGCAGAGTAACAATAATATGTTGTGACAGTACACAGAGACATCTTGATTGATCATTTGCGGCAGTACCCTCGCTAGTCAACAGACTACTGTGCAGAGTAACAATAATATGTTGTGACAGTACACAGAGACATCTTGATTGATCATTTGTGGCAGTACCCTCGCTAGTCAACAGGCTACTGTGCAGAGTAACAATAATATGTTGTGACAGTACAGAGATACACCTTGATTGATCATTTGTGGCAGTACCCTCGCTGGTCAACAGGCTACTGTGCAGAGTAACTATAATATGTTGTGACAGTACAGAGATACACCTTGATTGATCATTTGCGGCAGTACCCTCGCTAGTCAACAGGCTACTGTGCAGAGTAACAATAATATGTTGTGACAGTACACAGAGACATCTTGATTGATCATTTGTGGCAGTACCCTCGCTAGTCAACAGGCTACTGTGCAGAGTAACAATAATATGTTGCGACAGTACACAGAGACACCTTGATTGATCATTTGTGGCATTACCCTGGCTGGTCAACAGGCTACTGTGTAGAGTAACAATAATATGTTGTGACAGTACACAGAGACACCTTGATTGCTCATTTGCGGCAGTACTCTCGCTAGTCAACCGGCTACTGTGCAGAGTAACAATAATATGTTGTGACAGTACACAGAGACACCTTGATTGCTCATTTGCGGCAGTACCCACGCTAGTCAACAGACTACTGTGTAGAGTAACAAAAATATGTTGTGACTGTACACAGAGACACCTTGATTGATCATTTGCGGCAGTACCCTGGCTGCTCAACAGACTACTTAGTAGAGTAACAATAATATGTTGTGACAGTACACAGAGACACCTTGATTGATCATTTGCGGCAGTACCCTCGCTGGTCAACAGGCTACTGTCTAGAGTAACTATAATATGTTGTGACAGTACACAGAGACACCTTGATTGATCATTTGCGGCAGTACTCTCGCTAGTCAACAGGCTACTGTGCAGAGTAACAAAAATATGTTGTGACAGTACACAGAGACACCTTGATTGATCATTTGCGGCAGTACCCTCGCTAGTCAACAGACTACTGTGCAGAGTAACAATAATATGTTGTGACAGTACACAGAGACACCTTGATTGATCATTTGCGGCAGTACTCTCGCTAGTCAACAGGCTACTGTGCAGAGTAACAAACATATGATGTGACAGTACACAGAGACACCTTGATTGATCATTTGCGGCAGTACCCTCGCTAGTCAACAGACTACTGTGCAGAGTAACAATAATATGTTGTGACAGTACAGAGACATCTTGATTGATCATTTGCGGCAGTACCCTCGCTAGTCAACAGGCTACTGTGTAGAGTAACAATAATATGTTGTGACAGTACACAGAGACATCTTGATTGATCATTTGTGGCAGTACCCTCGCTAGTCAACAGGCTACTGTGAGGAGTAACAATAATATGTTGTGACAGTACACAGAGACATCTTGATTGATCATTTGCGGCAGTACCCTCGCTAGTCAACAGACTACTGTGAGGAGTAACAATAATATGTTGTGACAGTACACAGAGACATCTTGATTGATCATTTGCGGCAGTACCCTCGCTAGTCAACAGGCTACTGTGCAGAGTAACAATAATATGTTGTGACAGTACAGAGACATCTTGATTGATCATTTGCGGCAGTACTCTCGCTGGTCAACAGACTACTGTGAGGAGTAACAATAATGTGTTGCGACAGTACACAGAGACACCTTGATTGATCATTTGCGGCTGTACCCTGGCTGCTCAACAGACTACTGTGTAGAGTAACAATAATATGTTGTGACAGTACACAGAGACACCTTGATTGATCATTTGCGGCAGTACCCTCGCTAGTCAACAGACTACTGTGCAGAGTAACAATAATATGTTGTGACAGTACACAGAGACACCTTGATTGATCATTTGCGGCAGTACTCTCGCTAGTCAACAGGCTACTGTGCAGAGTAACAAACATATGATGTGACAGTACACAGAGACACCTTGATTGATCATTTGCGGCAGTACCCTCGCTAGTCAACAGACTACTGTGCAGAGTAACAATAATATGTTGTGACAGTACAGAGACATCTTGATTGATCATTTGCGGCAGTACCCTCGCTAGTCAACAGGCTACTGTGTAGAGTAACAATAATATGTTGTGACAGTACACAGAGACATCTTGATTGATCATTTGTGGCAGTACCCTCGCTAGTCAACAGGCTACTGTGAGGAGTAACAATAATATGTTGTGACAGTACACAGAGACATCTTGATTGATCATTTGCGGCAGTACCCTCGCTAGTCAACAGACTACTGTGAGGAGTAACAATAATATGTTGTGACAGTACACAGAGACATCTTGATTGATCATTAGCGGCAGTACCCTCGCTAGTCAACAGACTACTGTGCAGAGTAACAATAATATGTTGTGACAGTACACAGAGACATCTTGATTGATCATTTGCGGCAGTACCCTCGCTAGTCAACAGGCTACTGTGTAGAGTAACAATAATATGTTGTGACAGTACACAGAGACATCTTGATTGATCATTTGCGGCAGTACTCTCGCTAGTCAACAGACTGCTGTGCAGAGTAACAAAAATATGTTGTGACAGTACTCAGAGACACCTTGATTGATCATTTGCGGCA
The DNA here is from genome assembly GCA_946902985.2 of Meconema thalassinum. NCBI lineage: Eukaryota > Metazoa > Arthropoda > Insecta > Orthoptera > Tettigoniidae > Meconema > Meconema thalassinum. The sequence goes on along the minus strand of OX336393.1, from coordinate 535,136,128 downwards.
GTACTCTCGCTAGTCAACAGGCTACTGTGTAGAGTAACAATAATATGTTGTGACAGTACACAGAGACACCTTGATTGATCATTTGCGGCAGTACCCTCGCTAGTCAACAGGCTACTGTGTAGAGTAACAATAATATGTTGTGACAGTACAGAGACATCTTGATTGATCATTTGCGGCAGTACTCTCGCTGGTCAACAGACTACTGTGAGGAGTAACAATAATGTGTTGTGACAGTACACAGAGACATCTTGATTGATCATTTGCGGCAGTACCCTCGCTAGTCAACAGGCTAGTGTGTAGAGTAACAATAATGTGTTGTGACAGTACACAGAGACATCTTGATTGATCATTTGCTGCAGTACTCTCGCTGGTCAACAGACTACTGTGAGGAGTAACAATAATATGTTGTGACAGTACTCAGAGACACCTTGATTGATCATTTGCGGCAGTACTCTCGCTGGTCAACAGACTACTGTGAGGAGTAACAATAATATGTTGTGACAGTACTCAGAGACACCTTGATTGATCATTTGCGGCAGTACTCTCGCTAGTCAACAGGCTACTGTGTAGAGTAACAATAATATGTTGTGACAGTACACAGAGACACCTTGATTGATCATTTGCGGCAGTACCCTCGCTAGTCAACAGGCTACTGTGTAGAGTAACAATAATATGTTGTGACAGTACACAGAGACATCTTGATTGATCATTTGCGGCAGTACCCTCGCTAGTCAACAGGCTACTGTGTAGAGTAACAATAATATGTTGTGACAGTACACAGAGACACCTTGATTGATCATTTGCGGCAGTACCCTCGCTAGTCAACAGGCTACTGTGCAGAGTAACAAAAATATGTTGTGAAAGTACACAGAGACACCTTGATTGATCATTTGCGGCAGTACCCTCGCTAGTCAACAGACTACTGTGTAGAGTAACAATAATATGTTGTGACAGTACACAGAGACATCTTGATTGATCATTTGCGGCAGTACTCTCGCTAGTCAACAGACTACTGTGTAGAGTAACAAAAATATGTTGTGACAGTACACAGAGACACCTTGATTGATCATTTGCGGCAGTACCCTGGCTGCTCAACAGACTACTGTGTAGAGTAACAATAATATGTTGTGACAGTACACAGAGACACCTTGATTGATCATTTGCGGCAGTACCCTCGCTAGTCAACAGGCTACTGTCTAGAGTAACAATAATATGTTGTGACAGTACACAGAGACACCTTGATTGATCATTTGCGGCAGTACCCTCGCTAGTCAACAGGTTACTGTGTAGAGTAACAATAATATGTTGTGACAGTACACAGAGACATCTTGATTGATCATTTGCGGCAGTACTCTCGCTAGTCAACAGACTACTGTGTAGAGTAACAAAAATATGTTGTGACTGTACACAGAGACACCTTGATTGATCATTTGCGGCTGTACCCTGGCTGCTCAACAGACTACTGTGTAGAGTAACAATAATATGTTGTGACAGTACACAGAGACACCTTGATTGATCATTTGCGGCAGTACCCTCGCTAGTCAACAGACTACTGTGCAGAGTAACAATAATATGTTGTGACAGTACACAGAGACACCTTGATTGATCATTTGCGGCAGTACTCTCGCTAGTCAACAGGCTACTGTGCAGAGTAACAAACATATGATGTGACAGTACACAGAGACACCTTGATTGATCATTTGCGGCAGTACCCTCGCTAGTCAACAGACTACTGTGCAGAGTAACAATAATATGTTGTGACAGTACAGAGACATCTTGATTGATCATTTGCGGCAGTACCCTCGCTAGTCAACAGGCTACTGTGTAGAGTAACAATAATATGTTGTGACAGTACACAGAGACATCTTGATTGATCATTTGTGGCAGTACCCTCGCTAGTCAACAGGCTACTGTGAGGAGTAACAATAATATGTTGTGACAGTACACAGAGACATCTTGATTGATCATTTGCGGCAGTACCCTCGCTAGTCAACAGACTACTGTGAGGAGTAACAATAATATGTTGTGACAGTACACAGAGACATCTTGATTGATCATTAGCGGCAGTACCCTCGCTAGTCAACAGACTACTGTGCAGAGTAACAATAATATGTTGTGACAGTACACAGAGACATCTTGATTGATCATTTGCGGCAGTACCCTCGCTAGTCAACAGGCTACTGTGTAGAGTAACAATAATATGTTGTGACAGTACACAGAGACATCTTGATTGATCATTTGCGGTAGTACTCTCGCTAGTCAACAGACTGCTGTGCAGAGTAACAAAAATATGTTGTGACAGTACTCAGAGACACCTTGATTGATCATTTGCGGCAGTACTCTCGCTAGTCAACAGGCTACTGTGTAGAGTAACAATAATATGTTGTGACAGTACACAGAGACACCTTGATTGATCATTTGCGGCAGTACTCTCGCTAGTCAACAGGCTACTGTGTAGAGTAACAATAATATGTTGTGACAGTACAGAGACATCTTGATTGATCATTTGCGGCAGTACTCTCGCTGGTCAACAGACTACTGTGAGGAGTAACAATAATGTGTTGTGACAGTACACAGAGACATCTTGATTGATCATTTGCGGCAGTACCCTCGCTAGTCAACAGGCTACTGTGTAGAGTAACAATAATGTGTTGTGACAGTACACAGAGACATCTTGATTGATCATTTGCTGCAGTACTCTCGCTGGTCAACAGACTACTGTGAGGAGTAACAATAATATGTTGTGACAGTACACACAGACACCTTGATTGATCATTTGCGGCAGTACCCACGCTAGTCAACAGACTACTGTGTAGAGTAACAATAATATGTTGTAACAGTACACAGAGACATCTTGATTGATCATTTGCGGCAGTACCCTCGCTGGTCAACAGACTACTGTGCAGAGTAACAATAATATGTTGTGACAGTACACAGAGACACCTTGATTGATCATTTGTGGCAGTACCCTCGCTGGTCAACAGACTACTGTGCAGAGTAACAATAATATGTTATGACAGTACACAGAGACACCTTGATTGATCATTTGTGGCAGTACCCTCGCTAGTCAACAGGCTACTGTGCAGAGTAACAATAATATGTTGTGACAGTACACAGAGACATCTTGATTGATCATTTGCGGCAGTACCCTCGCTAGTCAACAGACTACTGTGCAGAGTAACAATAATATGTTGTGACAGTACACAGAGACATCTTGATTGATCATTTGTGGCAGTACCCTCGCTAGTCAACAGGCTACTGTGCAGAGTAACAATAATATGTTGTGACAGTACAGAGATACACCTTGATTGATCATTTGTGGCAGTACCCTCGCTGGTCAACAGGCTACTGTGCAGAGTAACTATAATATGTTGTGACAGTACAGAGATACACCTTGATTGATCATTTGCGGCAGTACCCTCGCTAGTCAACAGGCTACTGTGCAGAGTAACAATAATATGTTGTGACAGTACACAGAGACATCTTGATTGATCATTTGTGGCAGTACCCTCGCTAGTCAACAGGCTACTGTGCAGAGTAACAATAATATGTTGCGACAGTACACAGAGACACCTTGATTGATCATTTGTGGCATTACCCTGGCTGGTCAACAGGCTACTGTGTAGAGTAACAATAATATGTTGTGACAGTACACAGAGACACCTTGATTGCTCATTTGCGGCAGTACTCTCGCTAGTCAACCGGCTACTGTGCAGAGTAACAATAATATGTTGTGACAGTACACAGAGACACCTTGATTGCTCATTTGCGGCAGTACCCACGCTAGTCAACAGACTACTGTGTAGAGTAACAAAAATATGTTGTGACTGTACACAGAGACACCTTGATTGATCATTTGCGGCAGTACCCTGGCTGCTCAACAGACTACTTTGTAGAGTAACAATAATATGTTGTGACAGTACACAGAGACACCTTGATTGATCATTTGCGGCAGTACCCTCGCTGGTCAACAGGCTACTGTCTAGAGTAACTATAATATGTTGTGACAGTACACAGAGACACCTTGATTGATCATTTGCGGCAGTACTCTCGCTAGTCAACAGGCTACTGTGCAGAGTAACAAAAATATGTTGTGACAGTACACAGAGACACCTTGATTGATCATTTGCGGCAGTACCCTCGCTAGTCAACAGACTACTGTGCAGAGTAACAATAATATGTTGTGACAGTACACAGAGACACCTTGATTGATCATTTGCGGCAGTACTCTCGCTAGTCAACAGGCTACTGTGCAGAGTAACAAACATATGATGTGACAGTACACAGAGACACCTTGATTGATCATTTGCGGCAGTACCCTCGCTAGTCAACAGACTACTGTGCAGAGTAACAATAATATGTTGTGACAGTACAGAGACATCTTGATTGATCATTTGCGGCAGTACCCTCGCTAGTCAACAGGCTACTGTGTAGAGTAACAATAATATGTTGTGACAGTACACAGAGACATCTTGATTGATCATTTGTGGCAGTACCCTCGCTAGTCAACAGGCTACTGTGAGGAGTAACAATAATATGTTGTGACAGTACACAGAGACATCTTGATTGATCATTTGCGGCAGTACCCTCGCTAGTCAACAGACTACTGTGAGGAGTAACAATAATATGTTGTGACAGTACACAGAGACATCTTGATTGATCATTTGCGGCAGTACCCTCGCTAGTCAACAGGCTACTGTGCAGAGTAACAATAATATGTTGTGACAGTACAGAGACATCTTGATTGATCATTTGCGGCAGTACTCTCGCTGGTCAACAGACTACTGTGAGGAGTAACAATAATGTGTTGCGACAGTACACAGAGACACCTTGATTGATCATTTGCGGCAGTACCCTCGCTAGTCAACAGGCTACTGTGTAGAGTAACAATAATATGTTGTGACAGTACACAGAGACATCTTGATTGATCATTTGCGGCATTACCCTCGCTAGTCAACAGGCTACTGTGTAGAGTAACAATAATATGTTGTGACAGTACACAGAGACATCTTGATTGATCATTTGCGGCAGTACTCTCGCTAGTCAACAGACTGCTGTGCAGAGTAACAAAAATATGTTGTGACAGTACTCAGAGACACCTTGATTGATCATTTGCGGCAGTACTCTCGCTAGTCAACAGGCTACTGTGTAGAGTAACAATAATATGTTGTGACAGTACACAGAGACACCTTGATTGGTCATTTGCGGCAGTACCCTCGCTAGTCAACAGGCTACTGTGTAGAGTAACAATAATATGTTGTAACAGTACACAGAGACATCTTGATTGATCATTTGCGGCAGTACCCTCGCTGGTCAACAGACTACTGTGCAGAGTAACAATAATATGTTGTGACAGTACACAGAGACACCTTGATTGATCATTTGTGGCAGTACCCTCGCTGGTCAACAGACTACTGTGCAGAGTAACAATAATATGTTATGACAGTACACAGAGACACCTTGATTGATCATTTGTGGCAGTACCCTCGCTAGTCAACAGGCTACTGTGCAGAGTAACAATAATATGTTGTGACAGTACACAGAGACATCTTGATTGATCATTTGCGGCAGGACCCTCGCTAGTCAACAGACTACTGTGCAGAGTAACAATAATATGTTATGACAGTACACAGAGACACCTTGATTGATCATTTGTGGCAGTACCCTCGCTAGTCAACAGGCTACTGTGCAGAGTAACAATAATATGTTGTGACAGTACACAGAGACATCTTGATTAATCATTTGCGGCAGTACTCTCGCTAGTCAACAGACTGCTGTGCAGAGTAACAAAAATATGTTGTGACAGTACTCAGAGACACCTTGATTGATCATTTGCGGCAGTACTCTCGCTAGTCAACAGGCTACTGTGTAGAGTAACAATAATATGTTGTGACAGTACACAGAGACACCTTGATTGATCATTTGCGGCAGTACCCTCGCTAGTCAACAGGCTACTGTGTAGAGTAACAATAATATGTTGTGACAGTACAGAGACATCTTGATTGATCATTTGCGGCAGTACCCTCGCTAGTCAACAGACTACTGTGCAGAGTAACAATAATATGTTGTGACAGTACACAGAGACACCTTGATTGATCATTTGCGGCAGTACTCTCGCTAGTCAACAGGCTACTGTGCAGAGTAACAAACATATGATGTGACAGTACACAGAGACACCTTGATTGATCATTTGCGGCAGTACCCTCGCTAGTCAACAGGCTACTGTGCAGAGTAACAATAATATGTTGTGACAGTACACAGAGACATCTTGATTGATCATTTGCGGCAGTACCCTCGCTAGTCAACAGGCTACTGTGTAGAGTAACAATAATATGTTGTGACAGTACACAGAGACATCTTGATTGATCATTTGCGGCAGTACTCTCGCTAGTCAACAGACTGCTGTGCAGAGTAACAAAAATATGTTGTGACAGTACTCAGAGACACCTTGATTGATCATTTGCGGCAGTACTCTCGCTAGTCAACAGTCTACTGTGTAGAGTAACAATAATATGTTGTGACAGTACACAGAGACACCTTGATTGATCATTTGCGGCAGTACCCTCGCTGGTCAACAGACTACTGTGAGGAGTTACAATAATATGTTGTGACAGTACACAGAGACACCTTGATTTTTCATTTGCGGCAGTACCCTCGCTGGTCAACAGACTACTGTGAGGAGTAACTATAATATGTTGTGACAGTACACAGAGACATCTTGATTGATCATTTGCGGCAGTACCCTCGCTAGTCAACAGGCTACTGTGTACAGTAACAATAATATGTTGTGACAGTACACAGAGACACCTTTATTGATCATTTGCGGCAGTACCCTCGCTAGTCAACAGGCTACTGTGTAGAGTAACAATAATATGTTGTGACAGTACACAGAGACACCTTGATTGATCATTTGCGGCAGTACCCTCGCTAGTCATCAGGCTACTGTGTAGAGTAACAATAATATGTTGTGACAGTACACAGAGACACCTTGATTGATCATTTGCGGCAGTACCCTTGCTAGTCAACAGGCTACTGTGTAGAGTAACAATAATATGTTGTGACAGTACACAGAGACACCTTGATTGATCATTTGCGGCAGTACCCTCGCTAGTCAACAGGCTACTGTGTAGAGTAACAATAATATGTTGTGACAGTACACAGAGACACCTTGATTGATCATTTGCGGCAGTACCCTCGCTAGTCAACAGGCTACTGTGTAGAGTAACAATAATATGTTGTGACAGTACACAGAGACACCTTGATTGATCATTTGCGGCAGTACCCTCGCTAGTCAACAGGCTACTGTGTAGAGTAACAATAATATGTTGTGACAGTACACAGAGACACCTTGATTGATCATTTGCGGCAGTACCCTCGCTAGTCAACAGGCTACTGTGCAGAGTAACAAAAATATGTTGTGACAGTACTCAGAGACACCTTGATTGATCATTTGCGGCAGTACCCTCGCTAGTCAACAGGCTACTGTGTAGAGTATCAATAATATGTTGTGACAGTACACAGAGACATCTTGATTGATCATTTGCGGCAGTACCCTCGCTAGTCAACAGGCTACTGTGTAGAGTAACAATAATATGTTGTGACAGTACACAGAGACACCTTGATTGATCATTTGCGGCAGTACCCTCGCTAGTCAACAGGCTACTGTGTAGAGTAACAATAATATGTTGTGACAGTACACAGAGCCATCTTGATTGATCATTTGCGGCAGTACTCTCGCTAGTCAACAGACTACTGTGTAGAGTAACAAAAATATGTTGTGACAGTACACAGAGACACCTTGATTGATCATTTGCGGCAGTACCCTGGCTGCTCAACAGACTACTGTGTAGAGTAACAATAATATGTTGTGACAGTACACAGAGACACCTTGATTGATCATTTGCGGCAGTACCCTCGCTAGTCAACAGGCTACTGTCTAGAGTAACAATAATATGTTGTGACAGTACACAGAGACACCTTGATTGATCATTTGCGGCAGTACCCTCGCTAGTCAACAGGCTACTGTGTAGAGTAACAATAATATGTTGTGACAGTACACAGAGACATCTTGATTGATCATTTGCGGCAGTACTCTCGCTAGTCAACAGACTACTGTGTAGAGTAACAAAAATATGTTGTGACTGTACACAGAGACACCTTGATTGATCATTTGCGGCAGTACCCTGGCTGCTCAACAGACTACTGTGTAGAGTAACAATAATATGTTGTGACAGTACACAGAGACACCTTGATTGATCATTTGCGGCAGTACCCTCGCTGGTCAACAGGCTACTGTCTAGAGTAACTATAATATGTTGTGACAGTACACAGAGACACCTTGATTGATCATTTGCGGCAGTACTCTCGCTAGTCAACAGGCTACTGTGCAGAGTAACAAAAATATGTTGTGACAGTACACAGAGACACCTTGATTGATCATTTGCGGCAGTACCCTCGCTAGTCAACAGACTACTGTGCAGAGTAACAATAATATGTTGTGACAGTACACAGAGACACCTTGATTGATCATTTGCGGCAGTACTCTCGCTAGTCAACAGGCTACTGTGCAGAGTAACAAACATATGATGTGACAGGACACAGAGACACCTTGATTGATCATTTGCGGCAGTACCCTCGCTAGTCAACAGACTACTGTGCAGAGTAACAATAATATGTTGTGACAGTACAGAGACATCTTGATTGATCATTTGCGGCAGTACCCTCGCTAGTCAACAGGCTACTGTGTAGAGTAACAATAATATGTTGTGACAGTTCACAGAGACATCTTGATTGATCATTTGTGGCAGTACCCTCGCTAGTCAACAGGCTACTGTGAGGAGTAACAATAATATGTTGTGACAGTACACAGAGACATCTTGATTGATCATTTGCGGCAGTACCCTCGCTAGTCAACAGACTACTGTGAGGAGTAACAATAATATGTTGTGACAGTACACAGAGACATCTTGATTGATCATTTGCGGCAGTACCCTCGCTAGTCAACAGGCTACTGTGCAGAGTAACAATAATATGTTGTGACAGTACAGAGACATCTTGATTGATCATTTGCGGCAGTACTCTCGCTGGTCAATAGACTACTGTGAGGAGTAACAATAATGTGTTGCGACAGTACACAGAGACACCTTGATTGATCATTTGCGGCAGTACCCTCGCTAGTCAACAGGCTACTGTGTAGAGTAACAATAATATGTTGTGACAGTACACAGAGACATCTTGATTGATCATTTGCGGCAGTACCCTCGCTAGTCAACAGGCTACTGTGTAGAGTAACAATAATATGTTGTGACAGTACACAGAGACATCTTGATTGATCATTTGCGGCAGTACTCTCGCTAGTCAACAGACTGCTGTGCAGAGTAACAAAAATATGTTGTGACAGTACTCAGAGACATCTTGATTGATCATTTGCGGCAGTACTCTCGCTAATCAACAGGCTACTGTGTAGAGTAACAATAATATGTTGTGACAGTACACAGAGACACCTTGATTGATCATTTGCGGCAGTACCCTCGCTAGTCAACAGGCTACTGTGTAGAGTAACAATAATATGTTGTGACAGTACAGAGACATCTTGATTGATCATTTGCGGCAGTACTCTCGCTGGTCAACAGACTACTGTGAGGAGTAACAATAATGTGTTTTGACAGTACACAGAGACATCTTGATTGATCATTTGCGGCAGTACCCTCGCTAGTCAACAGGCTACTGTGTAGAGTAACAATAATGTGTTGTGACAGTACACAGAGACATCATGATTGATCATTTGCGGCAGTACTCTCGCTGGTCAACAGACTACTGTGAGGAGTAACAATAATATGTTGTGACAGTACACACAGACACCTTGATTGATCATTTGCGGCAGTACCCTCGCTAGTCAACAGACTACTGTGTAGAGTAACAATAATATGTTGTAACAGTACACAGAGACATCTTGATTGATCATTTGCGGCAGTACCCTCGCTGGTCAACAGACTACTGTGCAGAGTAACAATAATATGTTGTGACAGTACACAGAGACACCTTGATTGATCATTTGTGGCAGTACCCTCGCTGGTCAACAGACTACTGTGCAGAGTAACAATAATATGTTATGACAGTACACAGAGACACCTTGATTGATCATTTGTGGCAGTACCCTCGCTAGTCAACAGGCTACTGTGCAGAGTAACAATAATATGTTGTGACAGTACACAGAGACATCTTGATTGATCATTTGCGGCAGTACCCTCGCTAGTCAACAGACTACTGTGCAGAGTAACAATAATATGTTGTGACAGTACACAGAGACATCTTGATTGATCATTTGTGGCAGTACCCTCGCTAGTCAACAGGCTACTGTGCAGAGTAACAATAATATGTTGTGACAGTACAGAGATACACCTTGATTGATCATTTGTGGCAGTACCCTCGCTGGTCAACAGGCTACTGTGCAGAGTAACAATAATATGTTGTGACAGTACAGAGATACACCTTGATTGATCATTTGCGGCAGTACCCTCGCTAGTCAACAGGCTACTGTGCAGATTAACAATAATATGTTGTGACAGTACACAGAGACATCTTGATTGATGATTTGTGGCAGTACCCTCGCTAGTCAACAGGCTACTGTGCAGAGTAACAATAATATGTTGCGACAGTACACAGAGACACCTTGATTGACCATTTGTGGCATTACCCTGGCTGGTCAACAGGCTACTGTGTAGAGTAACAATAATATGTTGTGACAGTACACAGAGACACCTTGATTGCTCATTTGCGGCAGTACTCTCGCTAGTCAACAGGCTACTGTGCAGAGTAACAATAATATGTTGTGACAGTACAGAGACATCTTGATTGATCATTTGCGGCAGTACCCTCGCTAGTCAACAGGCTACTGTGCAGAGTAACAATAATATGTTGTGACAGTACACAGAGACATCTTGATTGATCATTTGCGGCAGTACCCTCGCTAGTCAACAGGCTACTGTGTAGAGTAACAATAATATGTTGTGACAGTACACAGAGACATCTTGATTGATCATTTGCGGCAGTACTCTCGCTAGTCAACAGACTGCTGTGCAGAGTAACAAAAATATGTTGTGACAGTACTCAGAGACACCTTGATTGATCATTTGCGGCAGTACTCTCGCTAGTCAACAGTCTACTGTGTAGAGTAACAATAATATGTTGTGACAGTACACAGAGACACCTTGATTGATCATTTGCGGCAGTACCCTCGCTGGTCAACAGACTACTGTGAGGAGTTACAATAATATGTTGTGACAGTACACAGAGACACCTTGATTTTTCATTTGCGGCAGTACCCTCGCTGGTCAACAGACTACTGTGAGGAGTAACTATAATATGTTGTGACAGTACACAGAGACATCTTGATTGATCATTTGCGGCAGTACCCTCGCTAGTCAACAGGCTACTGTGTACAGTAACAATAATATGTTGTGACAGTACACAGAGACACCTTTATTGATCATTTGCGGCAGTACCCTCGCTAGTCAACAGGCTACTGTGTAGAGTAACAATAATATGTTGTGACAGTACACAGAGACACCTTGATTGATCATTTGCGGCAGTACCCTCGCTAGTCATCAGGCTACTGTGTAGAGTAACAATAATATGTTGTGACAGTACACAGAGACACCTTGATTGATCATTTGCGGCAGTACCCTTGCTAGTCAACAGGCTACTGTGTAGAGTAACAATAATATGTTGTGACAGTACACAGAGACATCTTGATTGATCATTTGCGGCAGTACCCTCGCTAGTCAACAGGCTACTGTGTAGAGTAACAATAATATGTTGTGACAGTACACAGAGACACCTTGATTGATCATTTGCGGCAGTACCCTCGCTAGTCAACAGGCTACTGTGTAGAGTAACAATAATATGTTGTGACAGTACACAGAGACACCTTGATTGATCATTTGCGGCAGTACCCTCGCTAGTCAACAGGCTACTGTGTAGAGTAACAATAATATGTTGTGACAGTACACAGAGACACCTTGATTGATCATTTGCGGCAGTACCCTCGCTAGTCAACAGGCTACTGTGCAGAGTAACAAAAATATGTTGTGACAGTACTCAGAGACACCTTGATTGATCATTTGCGGCAGTACCCTCGCTAGTCAACAGGCTACTGTGTAGAGTATCAATAATATGTTGTGACAGTACACAGAGACATCTTGATTGATCATTTGCGGCAGTACCCTCGCTAGTCAACAGGCTACTGTGTAGAGTAACAATAATATGTTGTGACAGTACACAGAGACACCTTGATTGATCATTTGCGGCAGTACCCTCGCTAGTCAACAGGCTACTGTGTAGAGTAACAATAATATGTTGTGACAGTACACAGAGCCATCTTGATTGATCATTTGCGGCAGTACTCTCGCTAGTCAACAGACTACTGTGTAGAGTAACAAAAATATGTTGTGACAGTACACAGAGACACCTTGATTGATCATTTGCGGCAGTACCCTGGCTGCTCAACAGACTACTGTGTAGAGTAACAATAATATGTTGTGACAGTACACAGAGACACCTTGATTGATCATTTGCGGCAGTACCCTCGCTAGTCAACAGGCTACTGTCTAGAGTAACAATAATATGTTGTGACAGTACACAGAGACACCTTGATTGATCATTTGCGGCAGTACCCTCGCTAGTCAACAGGCTACTGTGTAGAGTAACAATAATATGTTGTGACAGTACACAGAGACATCTTGATTGATCATTTGCGGCAGTACTCTCGCTAGTCAACAGACTACTGTGTAGAGTAACAAAAATATGTTGTGACTGTACACAGAGACACCTTGATTGATCATTTGCGGCAGTACCCTGGCTGCTCAACAGACTACTGTGTAGAGTAACAATAATATGTTGTGACAGTACACAGAGACACCTTGATTGATCATTTGTGGCAGTACCCTCGCTGGTCAACAGGCTACTGTCTAGAGTAACTATAATATGTTGTGACAGTACACAGAGACACCTTGATTGATCATTTGCGGCAGTACTCTCGCTAGTCAACAGGCTACTGTGCAGAGTAACAAAAATATGTTGTGACAGTACACAGAGACACCTTGATTGATCATTTGCGGCAGTACCCTCGCTAGTCAACAGACTACTGTGCAGAGTAACAATAATATGTTGTGACAGTACACAGAGACACCTTGATTGATCATTTGCGGCAGTACTCTCGCTAGTCAACAGGCTACTGTGCAGAGTAACAAACATATGATGTGACAGGACACAGAGACACCTTGATTGATCATTTGCGGCAGTACCCTCGCTAGTCAACAGACTACTGTGCAGAGTAACAATAATATGTTGTGACAGTACAGAGACATCTTGATTGATCATTTGCGGCAGTACCCTCGCTAGTCAACAGGCTACTGTGTAGAGTAACAATAATATGTTGTGACAGTTCACAGAGACATCTTGATTGATCATTTGTGGCAGTACCCTCGCTAGTCAACAGGCTACTGTGAGGAGTAACAATAATATGTTGTGACAGTACACAGAGACATCTTGATTGATCATTTGCGGCAGTACCCTCGCTAGTCAACAGACTACTGTGAGGAGTAACAATAATATGTTGTGACAGTACACAGAGACATCTTGATTGATCATTTGCGGCAGTACCCTCGCTAGTCAACAGGCTACTGTGCAGAGTAACAATAATATGTTGTGACAGTACAGAGACATCTTGATTGATCATTTGCGGCAGTACTCTCGCTGGTCAATAGACTACTGTGAGGAGTAACAATAATGTGTTGCGACAGTACACAGAGACACCTTGATTGATCATTTGCGGCAGTACCCTCGCTAGTCAACAGGCTACTGTGTAGAGTAACAATAATATGTTGTGACAGTACACAGAGACATCTTGATTGATCATTTGCGGCAGTACCCTCGCTAGTCAACAGGCTACTGTGTAGAGTAACAATAATATGTTGTGACAGTACACAGAGACATCTTGATTGATCATTTGCGGCAGTACTCTCGCTAGTCAACAGACTGCTGTGCAGAGTAACAAAAATATGTTGTGACAGTACTCAGAGACATCTTGATTGATCATTTGCGGCAGTACTCTCGCTAATCAACAGGCTACTGTGTAGAGTAACAATAATATGTTGTGACAGTACACAGAGACACCTTGATTGATCATTTGCGGCAGTACCCTCGCTAGTCAACAGGCTACTGTGTAGAGTAACAATAATATGTTGTGACAGTACAGAGACATCTTGATTGATCATTTGCGGCAGTACTCTCGCTGGTCAACAGACTACTGTGAGGAGTAACAATAATGTGTTTTGACAGTACACAGAGACATCTTGATTGATCATTTGCGGCAGTACCCTCGCTAGTCAACAGGCTACTGTGTAGAGTAACAATAATGTGTTGTGACAGTACACAGAGACATCTTGATTGATCATTTGCGGCAGTACTCTCGCTGGTCAACAGACTACTGTGAGGAGTAACAATAATATGTTGTGACAGTACACACAGACACCTTGATTGATCATTTGCGGCAGTACCCTCGCTAGTCAACAGACTACTGTGTAGAGTAACAATAATATGTTGTAACAGTACACAGAGACATCTTGATTGATCATTTGCGGCAGTACCCTCGCTGGTCAACAGACTACTGTGCAGAGTAACAATAATATGTTGTGACAGTACACAGAGACACCTTGATTGATCATTTGTGGCAGTACCCTCGCTGGTCAACAGACTACTGTGCAGAGTAACAATAATATGTTATGACAGTACACAGAGACACCTTGATTGATCATTTGTGGCAGTACCCTCGCTAGTCAACAGGCTACTGTGCAGAGTAACAATAATATGTTGTGACAGTACACAGAGACATCTTGATTGATCATTTGCGGCAGTACCCTCGCTAGTCAACAGACTACTGTGCAGAGTAACAATAATATGTTGTGACAGTACACAGAGACATCTTGATTGATCATTTGTGGCAGTACCCTCGCTAGTCAACAGGCTACTGTGCAGAGTAACAATAATATGTTGTGACAGTACAGAGATACACCTTGATTGATCATTTGTGGCAGTACCCTCGCTGGTCAACAGGCTACTGTGCAGAGTAACAATAATATGTTGTGACAGTACAGAGATACACCTTGATTGATCATTTGCGGCAGTACCCTCGCTAGTCAACAGGCTACTGTGCAGATTAACAATAATATGTTGTGACAGTACACAGAGACATCTTGATTGATGATTTGTGGCAGTACCCTCGCTAGTCAACAGGCTACTGTGCAGAGTAACAATAATATGTTGCGACAGTACACAGAGACACCTTGATTGATCATTTGTGGCATTACCCTGGCTGGTCAACAGGCTACTGTGTAGAGTAACAATAATATGTTGTGACAGTACACAGAGACACCTTGATTGCTCATTTGCGGCAGTACTCTCGCTAGTCAACAGGCTACTGTGCAGAGTAACAATAATATGTTGTGACAGTACACAGAGACACCTTGATTGATTATTTGCGGCAGTACCCTGGCTGCTCAACAGACTACTGTGTAGAGTAACAATAATATGTTGTGACAGTACACAGAGACACCTTGATTGATCATTTGCGGTAGTACCCTCGCTAGTCAACAGGCTACTGTGTAGAGTAACAATAATATGTTGTGACAGTACACAGAGACACCTTGATTGATCATTTGCGGCAGTACCCTCGCTAGTCAACAGGCTACTGTGTAGAGTAACAATAATATGTTGTGACAGTACACAGGGACACCTTGATTGATCATTTGCGGCAGTACCCTCGCTAGTCAACAGGCTACTGTGTAGAGTAACAATAATATGTTGTGACAGTACACAGAGACACCTTGATTGATCATTTGCGGCAGTACCCTCGCTAGTCAACAGGCTACTGTGTAGAGTAACAATATGTTGTGACAGTACACAGAGACACCTTGATTGATCATTTGCGGCAGTACCCTCGCTAGTCAACAGGCTACTGTGCAGAGTAACAAAAATATGTTGTGACAGTACTCAGAGACACCTTGATTGATCATTTGCGGCAGTACCCTCGCTAGTCAACAGGCTACTGTGTAGAGTAACAATAATATGTTGTGACAGTACACAGAGACATCTTGATTGATCATTTGCGGCAGTACCCTCGCTAGTCAACAGGCTACTGTGCAGAGTAACAATAATATGTTGTGACAGTACTCAGAGACACCTTGATTGATCATTTGCGGCAGTACCCTCGCTAGTCAACAGGCTACTGTGTAGAGTAACAATAATATGTTGTGACAGTACACAGAGACATCTTGATTGATCATTTGCGGCAGTACCATCGCTAGTCAACAGGCTACTGTGCAGAGTAACAAAAATATGTTGTGACAGTACTCAGAGACACCTTGATTGATCATTTGCGGCAGTACCCTCGCTAGTCAACAGGCTACTGTGTAGAGTAACAATAATATGTTGTGACAGTACACAGAGACATCTTGATTGATCATTTGCGGCAGTACCCTCGCTAGTCAACAGGCTACTGTGTAGAGTAACAATAATATGTTGTGACAGTACACAGAGACACCTTAATTGATCATTTGCGGCAGTACCCTCGCTAGTCAACAGGCTACTGTGCAGAGTAACAAAAATATGTTGTGAAAGTACACAGAGACACCTTGATTGATCATTTGCGGCAGTACCCTCGCTAGTCAACAGACTACTGTGTAGAGTAACAATAATATGTTGTGACAGTACACAGAGACATCTTGATTGATCATTTGCGGCAGTACTCTCGCTAGTCAACAGACTACTGTGTAGAGTAACAAAAATATGTTGTGACAGTACACAGAGACACCTTGATTGATCATTTGCGGCAGTACCCTGGCTGCTCAACAGACTACTGTGTAGAGTAACAATAATATGTTGTGACAGTACACAGAGACACCTTGATTGATCATTTGCGGCAGTACCCTCGCTAGTCAACAGGCTACTGTCTAGAGTAACAATAATATGTTGTGACAGTACACAGAGACACCTTGATTGATCATTTGCGGCAGTACCCTCGCTAGTCAACAGGTTACTGTGTAGAGTAACAATAATATGTTGTGACAGTACACAGAGACATCTTGATTGATCATTTGCGGCAGTACTCTCGCTAGTCAACAGACTACTGTGTAGAGTAACAAAAATATGTTGTGACTGTACACAGAGACACCTTGATTGATCATTTGCGGCTGTACCCTGGCTGCTCAACAGACTACTGTGTAGAGTAACAATAATATGTTGTGACAGTACACAGAGACACCTTGATTGATCATTTGCGGCAGTACCCTCGCTAGTCAACAGACTACTGTGCAGAGTAACAATAATATGTTGTGACAGTACACAGAGACACCTTGATTGATCATTTGCGGCAGTACTCTCGCTAGTCAACAGGCTACTGTGCAGAGTAACAAACATATGATGTGACAGTACACAGAGACACCTTGATTGATCATTTGCGGCAGTACCCTCGCTAGTCAACAGACTACTGTGCAGAGTAACAATAATATGTTGTGACAGTACAGAGACATCTTGATTGATCATTTGCGGCAGTACCCTCGCTAGTCAACAGGCTACTGTGTAGAGTAACAATAATATGTTGTGACAGTACACAGAGACATCTTGATTGATCATTTGTGGCAGTACCCTCGCTAGTCAACAGGCTACTGTGAGGAGTAACAATAATATGTTGTGACAGTACACAGAGACATCTTGATTGATCATTTGCGGCAGTACCCTCGCTAGTCAACAGACTACTGTGAGGAGTAACAATAATATGTTGTGACAGTACACAGAGACATCTTGATTGATCATTAGCGGCAGTACCCTCGCTAGTCAACAGACTACTGTGCAGAGTAACAATAATATGTTGTGACAGTACACAGAGACATCTTGATTGATCATTTGCGGCAGTACCCTCGCTAGTCAACAGGCTACTGTGTAGAGTAACAATAATATGTTGTGACAGTACACAGAGACATCTTGATTGATCATTTGCGGCAGTACTCTCGCTAGTCAACAGACTGCTGTGCAGAGTAACAAAAATATGTTGTGACAGTACTCAGAGACACCTTGATTGATCATTTGCGGCAGTACTCTCGCTAGTCAACAGGCTACTGTGTAGAGTAACAATAATATGTTGTGACAGTACACAGAGACACCTTGATTGATCATTTGCGGCAGTACCCTCGCTAGTCAACAGGCTACTGTGTAGAGTAACAATAATATGTTGTGACAGTACAGAGACATCTTGATTGATCATTTGCGGCAGTACTCTCGCTGGTCAACAGACTACTGTGAGGAGTAACAATAATGTGTTGTGACAGTACACAGAGACATCTTGATTGATCATTTGCGGCAGTACCCTCGCTAGTCAACAGGCTACTGTGTAGAGTAACAATAATGTGTTGTGACAGTACACAGAGACATCTTGATTGATCATTTGCTGCAGTACTCTCGCTGGTCAACAGACTACTGTGAGGAGTAACAATAATATGTAGTGACAGTACTCAGAGACACCTTGATTGATCATTTGCGGCAGTACTCTCGCTGGTCAACAGACTACTGTGAGGAGTAACAATAATATGTTGTGACAGTACTCAGAGACACCTTGATTGATCATTTGCGGCAGTACTCTCGCTAGTCAACAGGCTACTGTGTAGAGTAACAATAATATGTTGTGACAGTACACAGAGACACCTTGATTGATCATTTGCGGCAGTACCCTCGCTAGTCAACAGGCTACTGTGTAGAGTAACAATAATATGTTGTGACAGTACACAGAGACATCTTGATTGATCATTTGCGGCAGTACCCTCGCTAGTCAACAGGCTACTGTGTAGAGTAACAATAATATGTTGTGACAGTACACAGAGACACCTTGATTGATCATTTGCGGCAGTACCCTCGCTAGTCAACAGGCTACTGTGCAGAGTAACAAAAATATGTTGTGAAAGTACACAGAGACACCTTGATTGATCATTTGCGGCAGTACCCTCGCTAGTCAACAGACTACTGTGTAGAGTAACAATAATATGTTGTGACAGTACACAGAGACATCTTGATTGATCATTTGCGGCAGTACTCTCGCTAGTCAACAGACTACTGTGTAGAGTAAAAAAAATATGTTGTGACAGTACACAGAGACACCTTGATTGATCATTTGCGGCAGTACCCTGGCTGCTCAACAGACTACTGTGTAGAGTAACAATAATATGTTGTGACAGTACACAGAGACACCTTGATTGATCATTTGCGGCAGTACCCTCGCTAGTCAACAGGCTACTGTCTAGAGTAACAATAATATGTTGTGACAGTACACAGAGACACCTTGATTGATCATTTGCGGCAGTACCCTCGCTAGTCAACAGGTTACTGTGTAGAGTAACAATAATATGTTGTGACAGTACACTGAGACATCTTGATTGATCATTTGCGGCAGTACTCTCGCTAGTCAACAGACTACTGTGTAGAGTAACAAAAATATGTTGTGACTGTACACAGAGACACCTTGATTGATCATTTGCGGCTGTACCCTGGCTGCTCAACAGACTACTGTGTAGAGTAACAATAATATGTTGTGACAGTACACAGAGACACCTTGATTGATCATTTGCGGCAGTACCCTCGCTAGTCAACAGACTACTGTGCAGAGTAACAATAATATGTTGTGACAGTACACAGAGACACCTTGATTGATCATTTGCGGCAGTACTCTCGCTAGTCAACAGGCTACTGTGCAGAGTAACAAACATATGATGTGACAGTACACAGAGACACCTTGATTGATCATTTGCGGCAGTACCCTCGCTAGTCAACAGACTACTGTGCAGAGTAACAATAATATGTTGTGACAGTACAGAGACATCTTGATTGATCATTTGCGGCAGTACCCTCGCTAGTCAACAGGCTACTGTGTAGAGTAACAATAATATGTTGTGACAGTACACAGAGACATCTTGATTGATCATTTGTGGCAGTACCCTCGCTAGTCAACAGGCTACTGTGAGGAGTAACAATAATATGTTGTGACAGTACACAGAGACATCTTGATTGATCATTTGCGGCAGTACCCTCGCTAGTCAACAGACTACTGTGAGGAGTAACAATAATATGTTGTGACAGTACACAGAGACATCTTGATTGATCATTAGCGGCAGTACCCTCGCTAGTCAACAGACTACTGTGCAGAGTAACAATAATATGTTGTGACAGTACACAGAGACATCTTGATTGATCATTTGCGGCAGTACCCTCGCTAGTCAACAGGCTACTGTGTAGAGTAACAATAATATGTTGTGACAGTACACAGAGACATCTTGATTGATCATTTGCGGCAGTACTCTCGCTAGTCAACAGACTGCTGTGCAGAGTAACAAAAATATGTTGTGACAGTACTCAGAGACACCTTGATTGATCATTTGCGGCAGTACTCTCGCTAGTCAACAGGCTACTGTGTAGAGTAACAATAATATGTTGTGACAGTACACAGAGACACCTTGATTGATCATTTGCGGCAGTACTCTCGCTAGTCAACAGGCTACTGTGTAGAGTAACAATAATATGTTGTGACAGTACAGAGACATCTTGATTGATCATTTGCGGCAGTACTCTCGCTGGTCAACAGACTACTGTGAGGAGTAACAATAATGTGTTGTGACAGTACACAGAGACATCTTGATTGATCATTTGCGGCAGTACCCTCGCTAGTCAACAGGCTACTGTGTAGAGTAACAATAATGTGTTGTGACAGTACACAGAGACATCTTGATTGATCATTTGCTGCAGTACTCTCTCTGGTCAACAGACTACTGTGAGGAGTAACAATAATATGTTGTGACAGTACACAGAGACACCTTGATTGATCATTTGTGGCAGTACCCTCGCTAGTCAACAGGCTACTGTGCAGAGTAACAATAATATGTTGTGACAGTACACAGAGACATCTTGATTGATCATTTGCGGCAGTACCCTCGCTAGTCAACAGACTACTGTGCAGAGTAACAATAATATGTTGTGACAGTACACAGAGACATCTTGATTGATCATTTGTGGCAGTACTCTCGCTAGTCAACAGGCTACTGTGCAGAGTAACAATAATATGTTGTGACAGTACAGAGATACACCTTGATTGATCATTTGTGGCAGTACCCTCGCTGGTCAACAGGCTACTGTGCAGAGTAACAATAATATGTTGTGACAGTACAGAGATACACCTTGATTGATCATTTGCGGCAGTACCCTCGCTAGTCAACAGGCTACTGTGCAGATTAACAATAATATGTTGTGACAGTACACAGAGACATCTTGATTGATGATTTGTGGCAGTACCCTCACTAGTCAACAGGCTACTGTGCAGAGTAACAATAATATGTTGCGACAGTACACAGAGACACCTTGATTGATCATTTGTGGCATTACCCTGGCTGGTCAACAGGCTACTGTGTAGAGTAACAATAATATGTTGTGACAGTACACAGAGACACCTTGATTGCTCATTTGCGGCAGTACTCTCGCTAGTCAACAGGCTACTGTGCAGAGTAACAATAATATGTTGTGACAGTACACAGAGACACCTTGATTGATTATTTGCGGCAGTACCCTGGCTGCTCAACAGACTACTGTGTAGAGTAACAATAATATGTTGTGACAGTACACAGAGACACCTTGATTGATCATTTGCGGTAGTACCCTCGCTAGTCAACAGGCTACTGTGTAGAGTAACAATAATATGTTGTGACAGTACACAGAGACACCTTGATTGATCATTTGCGGCAGTACCCTCGCTAGTCAACAGGCTACTGTGTAGAGTAACAATAATATGTTGTGACAGTACACAGGGACACCTTGATTGATCATTTGCGGCAGTACCCTCGCTAGTCAACAGGCTACTGTGTAGAGTAACAATAATATGTTGTGACAGTACACAGAGACACCTTGATTGATCATTTGCGGCAGTACCCTCGCTAGTCAACAGGCTACTGTGTAGAGTAACAATAATATGTTGTGACAGTACACAGAGACACCTTGATTGATCATTTGCGGCAGTACCCTCGCTAGTCAACAGGCTACTGTGCAGAGTAACAAAAATATGTTGTGACAGTACTCAGAGACACCTTGATTGATCATTTGCGGCAGTACCCTCGCTAGTCAACAGGCTACTGTGTAGAGTAACAATAATATGTTGTGACAGTACACAGAGACATCTTGATTGATCATTTGCGGCAGTACCCTCGCTAGTCAACAGGCTACTGTGCAGAGTAACAATAATATGTTGTGACAGTACTCAGAGACACCTTGATTGATCATTTGCGGCAGTACCCTCGCTAGTCAACAGGCTACTGTGTAGAGTAACAATAATATGTTGTGACAGTACACAGAGACATCTTGATTGATCATTTGCGGCAGTACCATCGCTAGTCAACAGGCTACTGTGCAGAGTAACAAAAATATGTTGTGACAGTACTCAGAGACACCTTGATTGATCATTTGCGGCAGTACCCTCGCTAGTCAACAGGCTACTGTGTAGAGTAACAATAATATGTTGTGACAGTACACAGAGACATCTTGATTGATCATTTGCGGCAGTACCCTCGCTAGTCAACAGGCTACTGTGTAGAGTAACAATAATATGTTGTGACAGTACACAGAGACACCTTGATTGATCATTTGCGGCAGTACCCTCGCTAGTCAACAGGCTACTGTGCAGAGTAACAAAAATATGTTGTGAAAGTACACAGAGACACCTTGATTGATCATTTGCGGCAGTACCCTCGCTAGTCAACAGACTACTGTGTAGAGTAACAATAATATGTTGTGACAGTACACAGAGACATCTTGATTGATCATTTGCGGCAGTACTCTCGCTAGTCAACAGACTACTGTGTAGAGTAACAAAAATATGTTGTGACAGTACACAGAGACACCTTGATTGATCATTTGCGGCAGTACCCTGGCTGCTCAACAGACTACTGTGTAGAGTAACAATAATATGTTGTGACAGTACACAGAGACACCTTGATTGATCATTTGCGGCAGTACCCTCGCTAGTCAACAGGCTACTGTCTAGAGTAACAATAATATGTTGTGACAGTACACAGAGACACCTTGATTGATCATTTGCGGCAGTACCCTCGCTAGTCAACAGGTTACTGTGTAGAGTAACAATAATATGTTGTGACAGTACACAGAGACATCTTGATTGATCATTTGCGGCAGTACTCTCGCTAGTCAACAGACTACTGTGTAGAGTAACAAAAATATGTTGTGACTGTACACAGAGACACCTTGATTGATCATTTGCGGCTGTACCCTGGCTGCTCAACAGACTACTGTGTAGAGTAACAATAATATGTTGTGACAGTACACAGAGACACCTTGATTGATCATTTGCGGCAGTACCCTCGCTAGTCAACAGACTACTGTGCAGAGTAACAATAATATGTTGTGACAGTACACAGAGACACCTTGATTGATCATTTGCGGCAGTACTCTCGCTAGTCAACAGGCTACTGTGCAGAGTAACAAACATATGATGTGACAGTACACAGAGACACCTTGATTGATCATTTGCGGCAGTACCCTCGCTAGTCAACAGACTACTGTGCAGAGTAACAATAATATGTTGTGACAGTACAGAGACATCTTGATTGATCATTTGCGGCAGTACCCTCGCTAGTCAACAGGCTACTGTGTAGAGTAACAATAATATGTTGTGACAGTACACAGAGACATCTTGATTGATCATTTGTGGCAGTACCCTCGCTAGTCAACAGGCTACTGTGAGGAGTAACAATAATATGTTGTGACAGTACACAGAGACATCTTGATTGATCATTTGCGGCAGTACCCTCGCTAGTCAACAGACTACTGTGAGGAGTAACAATAATATGTTGTGACAGTACACAGAGACATCTTGATTGATCATTAGCGGCAGTACCCTCGCTAGTCAACAGACTACTGTGCAGAGTAACAATAATATGTTGTGACAGTACACAGAGACATCTTGATTGATCATTTGCGGCAGTACCCTCGCTAGTCAACAGGCTACTGTGTAGAGTAACAATAATATGTTGTGACAGTACACAGAGACATCTTGATTGATCATTTGCGGCAGTACTCTCGCTAGTCAACAGACTGCTGTGCAGAGTAACAAAAATATGTTGTGACAGTACTCAGAGACACCTTGATTGATCATTTGCGGCAGTACTCTCGCTAGTCAACAGGCTACTGTGTAGAGTAACAATAATATGTTGTGACAGTACACAGAGACACCTTGATTGATCATTTGCGGCAGTACCCTCGCTAGTCAACAGGCTACTGTGTAGAGTAACAATAATATGTTGTGACAGTACAGAGACATCTTGATTGATCATTTGCGGCAGTACTCTCGCTGGTCAACAGACTACTGTGAGGAGTAACAATAATGTGTTGTGACAGTACACAGAGACATCTTGATTGATCATTTGCGGCAGTACCCTCGCTAGTCAACAGGCTACTGTGTAGAGTAACAATAATGTGTTGTGACAGTACACAGAGACATCTTGATTGATCATTTGCTGCAGTACTCTCGCTGGTCAACAGACTACTGTGAGGAGTAACAATAATATGTTGTGACAGTACTCAGAGACACCTTGATTGATCATTTGCGGCAGTACTCTCGCTGGTCAACAGACTACTGTGAGGAGTAACAATAATATGTTGTGACAGTACTCAGAGACACCTTGATTGATCATTTGCGGCAGTACTCTCGCTAGTCAACAGGCTACTGTGTAGAGTAACAATAATATGTTGTGACAGTACACAGAGACACCTTGATTGATCATTTGCGGCAGTACCCTCGCTAGTCAACAGGCTACTGTGTAGAGTAACAATAATATGTTGTGACAGTACACAGAGACATCTTGATTGATCATTTGCGGCAGTACCCTCGCTAGTCAACAGGCTACTGTGTAGAGTAACAATAATATGTTGTGACAGTACACAGAGACACCTTGATTGATCATTTGCGGCAGTACCCTCGCTAGTCAACAGGCTACTGTGCAGAGTAACAAAAATATGTTGTGAAAGTACACAGAGACACCTTGATTGATCATTTGCGGCAGTACCCTCGCTAGTCAACAGACTACTGTGTAGAGTAACAATAATATGTTGTGACAGTACACAGAGACATCTTGATTGATCATTTGCGGCAGTACTCTCGCTAGTCAACAGACTACTGTGTAGAGTAACAAAAATATGTTGTGACAGTACACAGAGACACCTTGATTGATCATTTGCGGCAGTACCCTGGCTGCTCAACAGACTACTGTGTAGAGTAACAATAATATGTTGTGACAGTACACAGAGACACCTTGATTGATCATTTGCGGCAGTACCCTCGCTAGTCAACAGGCTACTGTCTAGAGTAACAATAATATGTTGTGACAGTACACAGAGACACCTTGATTGATCATTTGCGGCAGTACCCTCGCTAGTCAACAGGTTACTGTGTAGAGTAACAATAATATGTTGTGACAGTACACAGAGACATCTTGATTGATCATTTGCGGCAGTACTCTCGCTAGTCAACAGACTACTGTGTAGAGTAACAAAAATATGTTGTGACTGTACACAGAGACACCTTGATTGATCATTTGCGGCTGTACCCTGGCTGCTCAACAGACTACTGTGTAGAGTAACAATAATATGTTGTGACAGTACACAGAGACACCTTGATTGATCATTTGCGGCAGTACCCTCGCTAGTCAACAGACTACTGTGCAGAGTAACAATAATATGTTGTGACAGTACACAGAGACACCTTGATTGATCATTTGCGGCAGTACTCTCGCTAGTCAACAGGCTACTGTGCAGAGTAACAAACATATGATGTGACAGTACACAGAGACACCTTGATTGATCATTTGCGGCAGTACCCTCGCTAGTCAACAGACTACTGTGCAGAGTAACAATAATATGTTGTGACAGTACAGAGACATCTTGATTGATCATTTGCGGCAGTACCCTCGCTAGTCAACAGGCTACTGTGTAGAGTAACAATAATATGTTGTGACAGTACACAGAGACATCTTGATTGATCATTTGTGGCAGTACCCTCGCTAGTCAACAGGCTACTGTGAGGAGTAACAATAATATGTTGTGACAGTACACAGAGACATCTTGATTGATCATTTGCGGCAGTACCCTCGCTAGTCAACAGACTACTGTAAGGAGTAACAATAATATGTTGTGACAGTACACAGAGACATCTTGATTGATCATTAGCGGCAGTACCCTCGCTAGTCAACAGACTACTGTGCAGAGTAACAATAATATGTTGTGACAGTACACAGAGACATCTTGATTGATCATTTGCGGCAGTACCCTCGCTAGTCAACAGGCTACTGTGTAGAGTAACAATAATATGTTGTGACAGTACACAGAGACATCTTGATTGATCATTTGCGGCAGTACTCTCGCTAGTCAACAGACTGCTGTGCAGAGTAACAAAAATATGTTGTGACAGTACTCAGAGACACCTTGATTGATCATTTGCGGCAGTACTCTCGCTAGTCAACAGGCTACTGTGTAGAGTAACAATAATATGTTGTGACAGTACACAGAGACACCTTGATTGATCATTTGCGGCAGTACTCTCGCTAGTCAACAGGCTACTGTGTAGAGTAACAATAATATGTTGTGACAGTACAGAGACATCTTGATTGATCATTTGCGGCAGTACTCTCGCTGGTCAACAGACTACTGTGAGGAGTAACAATAATGTGTTGTGACAGTACACAGAGACATCTTGATTGATCATTTGCGGCAGTACCCTCGCTAGTCAACAGGCTACTGTGTAGAGTAACAATAATGTGTTGTGACAGTACACAGAGACATCTTGATTGATCATTTGCTGCAGTACTCTCGCTGGTCAACAGACTACTGTGAGGAGTAACAATAATATGTTGTGACAGTACACACAGACACCTTGATTGATCATTTGCGGCAGTACCCACGCTAGTCAACAGACTACTGTGTAGAGTAACAATAATATGTTGTAACAGTACACAGAGACATCTTGATTGATCATTTGCGGCAGTACCCTCGCTGGTCAACAGACTACTGTGCAGAGTAACAATAATATGTTGTGACAGTACACAGAGACACCTTGATTGATCATTTGTGGCAGTACCCTCGCTGGTCAACAGACTACTGTGCAGAGTAACAATAATATGTTATGACAGTACACAGAGACACCTTGATTGATCATTTGTGGCAGTACCCTCGCTAGTCAACAGGCTACTGTGCAGAGTAACAATAATATGTTGTGACAGTACACAGAGACATCTTGATTGATCATTTGCGGCAGTACCCTCGCTAGTCAACAGACTACTGTGCAGAGTAACAATAATATGTTGTGACAGTACACAGAGAAATCTTGATTGATCATTTGTGGCAGTACCCTCGCTAGTCAACAGGCTACTGTGCAGAGTAACAATAATATGTTGTGACAGTACAGAGATACACCTTGATTGATCATTTGTGGCAGTACCCTCGCTAGTCAACAGGCTACTGTGCAGAGTAACAATAATATGTTGCGACAGTACACAGAGACACCTTGATTGATCATTTGTGGCATTACCCTGGCTGGTCAACAGGCTACTGTGTAGAGTAACAATAATATGTTGTGACAGTACACAGAGACACCTTGATTGCTCATTTGCGGCAGTACTCTCGCTAGTCAACCGGCTACTGTGCAGAGTAACAATAATATGTTGTGACAGTACACAGAGACACCTTGATTGATTATTTGCGGCAGTACCCTGGCTGCTCAACAGACTACTGTGTAGAGTAACAATAATATGTTGTGACAGTACAGAAACATCTTGATTGATCATTTGTGGCAGTACCCTGGCTAGTCAACAGACTTCTGTGAGGAGTAAAAATAATATGTTGTGACAGTACACAGAGACATCTTGATTGATCATTTGCGGCAGTACCCTCGCTAGTCAACAGACTACTGTGAGGAGTAACAATAATATGTTGTGACAGTACACAGAGACATCTTGATTGATCATTTGCGGCAGTACCCTGGCTAGTCAACAGACTACTGTGAGGAGTAACAATAATATGTTGTGACAGTACACAGAGACATCTTGATTGATCATTTGCGGCAGTACCCTCGCTAGTCAACAGGCTACTGTGCAGAGTAACAATAATATGTTGTGACAGTACAGAGAGACATCTTGATCGATCATTTGCGGCAGTACCCTCGCTGGTCAACAGACTACTGTGAGGAGTAACAATAATATGTTGTGACAGTACAGAGAGACATCTTGATTGATCATTTGCGGCAGTACCCTCGCTGGTCAACAGGCTACTGTGCAGAGTAACAATAATATGTTGTGACAGTACACAGAGACATCTTGATTGATCATTTGCGGCAGTACCCTCGCTAGTCAACAGGCTACTGTCCAGAGTAACAATAATATGTTGTGACAGTACAGAGAGACATCTTGATTGATCATTTGCGGCAGTACCCTCGCTAGTCAACAGGCTACTGTGCAGAGTAACAATAATATGTTGTGACAGTACACAGAGACATCTTGATTGATCATTTGCGGCAGTACCCTCGCTAGTCAACAGGCTACTGTGCAGAGTAACAATAATGTGTTGTGACAGTACAGAGAGACACCTTGATTGATCATTTGCGGCAGTACCCTCGCTAGTCAACAGGCTACTGTGCAGAGTAACAATAATATGTTGTGACAGTACACAGAGACATCTTGATTGATCATTTGCGGCAGTACCCTCGCTAGTCAACAGGCTACTGTGCAGAGTAACAATAATATGTTGTGACAGTACACAGAGACATCTTGATTGATCATTTGCGGCAGTACCCTCGCTGGTCAACAGACTACTGTGTAGAGTAACAATAATATGTTGTGACAGTACACATAGACACCTTGATTGATCATTTGCGGCAGTACCCTCGCTAGTCAACAGGCTACTGTGAGGAGTAACAATAATATGTTGTGACAGTACAGAGAGACATCTTGATTGATCATTTGCGGCAGTACCCTCGCTGGTCAACAGGCTACTTTGCAGAGTAACAATAATATGTTGTGACAGTACAGAGACATCTTGATTGATCATTTGCGGCAGTACTCTCGCTGGTCAACAGACTACTGTGAGGAGTAACAATAATGTGTTGCGACAGTACACAGAGACACCTTGATTGATCATTTGCGGCAGTACCCTCGCTAGTCAACAGGCTACTGTGTAGAGTAACAATAATATGTTGTGACAGTACACAGAGACATCTTGATTGATCATTTGCGGCAGTACCCTCGCTAGTCAACAGACTACTGTGCAGAGTAACAATAATATGTTGTGACAGTACACAGAGACATCTTGATTGATCATTTGCGGCAGTACCCTCGCTAGTCAACAGGCTACTGTGTAGAGTAACAATAATATGTTGTGACAGTACACAGAGACATCTTGATTGATCATTTGCGGCAGTACCCTCGCTAGTCAACAGGCTACTGTGTAGAGTAACAATAATATGTTGTGACAGTACACTGAGACACCTTGATTGATCATTTGCGGCAGTACCCTCGCTAGTTAACAGGCTACTGTGTAGAGTAACAATAATATGTTGTGACAGTACACAGAGACACCTTGATTGATCATTTGCGGCAGTACCCTCGCTAGTCAACAGGCTACTGTGTAGAGTAACAATAATATGTTGTGACAGTACACAGAGACATCTTGATTGATCATTTGCGGCAGTACTCTCGCTAGTCAACAGACTGCTGTGCAGAGTAACAAAAATATGTTGTGACAGTACTCAGAGACACCTTGATTGATCATTTGCGGCAGTACTCTCGCTAGTCAACAGGCTACTGTGTAGAGTAACAAATAATATGTTGTGACAGTACACAGAGACACCTTGATTGATCATTTGCGGCAGTACCCTCGCTAGTCAACAGGCTACTGTGTAGAGTAACAATAATATGTTGTGACAGTACACAGAGACACCTTGATTGATCATTTGCGGCAGTACCCTCGCTAGTCAACAGGCTACTGTGTAGAGTAACAATAATATGTTGTGACAGTACACAGAGACATCTTGATTGATCATTTGCGGCAGTACTCTCGCTAGTCAACAGGCTACTGTCTAGAGTAACTATAATATGTTGTGACAGTACACAGGGACACCTTGATTGATCATTTGCGGCAGTACTCTCGCTAGTCAACAGACTACTGTGTAGAGTAACAATAATATGTTGTGACAGTACAGAGACATCTTGATTGATCATTTGCGGCAGTACTCTCGCTGGTCAACAGACTACTGGGAGGAGTAACAATAATGTGTTGTGACAGTACACAGAGACATCTTGATTGATCATTTGCGGCAGTACCCTCGCTAGTCAACAGGCTACTGTGTAGAGTAACAATAATGTGTTGTGACAGTACACAGAGACATCTTGATTGATCATTTGCGGCAGTACTCTCGCTGGTCAACAGACTACTGTGAGGAGTAACAATAATATGTTGTGACAGTACACACAGACACCTTGATTGATCATTTGCGGCAGTACCCTCGCTAGTCAACAGACTACTGTGTAGAGTAACAATAATATGTTGTAACAGTACACAGAGACATCTTGATTGATCATTTGCGGCAGTACCCTCGCTGGTCAACAGACTACTGTGCAGAGTAACAATAATATGTTGTGACAGTACACAGAGACACCTTGATTGATCATTTGTGGCAGTACCCTCGCTGGTCAACAGACTACTGTGCAGAGTAACAATAATATGTTGTGACAGTACACAGAGACATCTTGATTGATCATTTGCGGCAGTACGCTCGCTAGTCAACAGACTACTGTGCAGAGTAACAATAATATGTTGTGACAGTACACAGAGACATCTTGATTGATCATTTGTGGCAGTACTCTCGCTAGTCAACAGGCTACTGTGCAGAGTAACAATAATATGTTGTGACAGTACAGAGATACACCTTGATTGATCATTTGTGGCAGTACCCTCGCTGGTCAACAGGCTACTGTGCAGAGTAACAATAATATGTTGTGACAGTACAGAGATACACCTTGATTGATCATTTGCGGCAGTACCCTCGCTAGTCAACAGGCTACTGTGCAGAGTAACAATAATATGTTGTGACAGTACACAGAGACATCTTGATTGATCATTTGTGGCAGTACCCTCGCTAGTCAACAGGCTACTGTGCAGAGTAACAATAATATGTTGCGACAGTACACAGAGACACCTTGATTGATCATTTGTGGCAGTACCCTGGCTGGTCAACAGGCTACTGTGTAGAGTAACAATAATATGTTGTGACAGTACACAGAGACACCTTGATTGCTCATTTGCGGCAGTACTCTCGCTAGTCAACAGGCTACTGTGCAGAGTAACAAAAATATGTTGTGACAGTACACAGAGACACCTTGATTGATCATTTGCGGCAGTACCCTCGCTAGTCAACAGACTACTGTGCAGAGTAACAATAATATGTTGTGACAGTACAGAGACATCTTGATTGATCATTTGCGGCAGTACCCTCGCTAGTCAACAGACTACTGTGCAGAGTAACAATAATATGTTGTGACAGTACACAGAGACATCTTGATTGATCATTTGCGGCAGTACCCTCGCTAGTCAACAGGCTACTGTGTAGAGTAACAATAATATGTTGTGACAGTACACAGAGACATCTTGATTGATCATTTGCGGCAGTACTCTCGCTAGTCAACAGACTGCTGTGCAGAGTAACAAAAATATGTTGTGACAGTACTCAGAGACACCTTGATTGATCATTTGCGGCAGTACTCTCGCTAGTCAACAGGCTACTGTGTAGAGTAACAATAATATGTTGTGACAGTACACAGAGACACCTTGATTGATCATTTGCGGCAGTACCCTCGCTAGTCAACAGGCTACTGTGTAGAGTAACAATAATATGTTGTGACAGTACACAGAGACACCTTGATTGATCATTTGCGGCAGTACCCTCGCTAGTCAACAGACTACTGTGTAGAGTAACAATAATATGTTGTGACAGTACACAGAGATCTTGATTGATCATTTGCGGCAGTACCCTCGCTAGTCAACAGGCTACTGTGTAGAGTAACAATAATATGTTGTGACAGTAGAGAGAGACATCTTGATTGATCATTTGCGGCAGTACCCTCGCTAGTCAACAGACTACTGTGTAGAGTAACAATAATATGTTGTGACAGTACACAGAGACACCTTGATTGATCATTTGCGGCAGTACCCTCGCTAGTCAACAGGCTACTGTGTAGAGTAACAATAATATGTTGTGACAGTACACAGAGACATCTTGATTGATCATTTGCGGCAGTACTCTCGCTAGTCAACAGGCTACTGTCTAGAGTAACTATAATATGTTGTGACAGTACACAGAGACACATTGATTGATCATTTGCGGCAGTACTCTCGCTAGTCAACAGGCTACTGTGCAGAGTAACAAAAATATGTTGTGACAGTACACAGAGACACTTTGATTGATCATTTGCGGCAGTACCCTCGCTAGTCAACAGACTACTGTGCAGAGTAACAATAATATGTTGTGACAGTACACAGAGACACCTTGATTGATCATTTGCGGCAGTACTCTCGCTAGTCAACAGGCTACTGTGCAGAGTAACAAAAATATGTTGTGACAGTACACAGAGACACCTTGATTGATCATTTGCGGCAGTACCCTCGCTAGTCAACAGACTACTGTGCAGAGTAACAATAATATGTTGTGACAGTACAGAGACATCTTGATTGATCATTTGCGGCAGTACCCTCGCTAGTCAACAGGCTACTGTGTAGAGTAACAATAATATGTTGTGACAGTACACAGAGACATCTTGATTGATCATTTGTGGCAGTACCCTCGCTAGTCAACAGGCTACTGTGAGGAGTAACAATAACATGTTGTGACAGTACACAGAGACATCTTGATTGATCATTTGCGGCAGTACCCTCGCTGGTCAACAGGCTACTGTGCAGAGTAACAATAATATGTTGTGACAGTACAGAGACATCTTGATTGATCATTTGCGGCAGTACTCTCGCTGGTCAACAGACTAATGTGAGGAGTAACAATAATGTGTTGCGACAGTACACAGAGACACCTTGATTGATCATTTGCGGCAGTACCCTCGCTAGTCAACAGACTACTGTGTAGAGTAACAATAATATGTTGTGACAGTACAGAGACATCTTGATTGATCATTTGCGGCAGTACCCTCGCTAGTCAACAGGCTACTGTGTAGAGTAACAATAATATGTTGTGACAGTACACAGAGACATCTTGATTGATCATTTGCGGCAGTACCCTCGCTAGTCAACAGGCTACTGTGTAGAGTAACAATAATATGTTGTGACAGTACACAGAGACATCTTGATTGATCATTTGCGGCAGTACTCTCGCTAGTCAACAGACTGCTGTGCAGAGTAACAAAAATATGTTGTGACAGTACTCAGAGACACCTTGATTGATCATTTGCGGCAGTACCCTCGCTAGTCAACAGGCTACTGTGTAGAGTAACAATAATATGTTGTGACAGTACACAGAGACATCTTGATTGATCATTTGCGGCAGTACTCTCGCTAGTCAACAGACTGCTGTGCAGAGTAACAAAAATATGTTGTGACAGTACTCAGAGACACCTTGATTGATCATTTGCGGCAGTACTCTCGCTAGTCAGCAGGCTACTGTGTAGAGTAACAAGTAATATGTTGTGACAGTACACAGAGACACCTTGATTGATCATTTGCGGCAGTACCCTCGCTAGTCAACAGGCTACTGTGTAGAGTAACAATAATATGTTGTGACAGTACACAGAGACACCTTGATTGATCATTTGCGGCAGTACCCTCGCTAGTCAACAGGCTACTGTGTAGAGTAACAATAATATGTTGTGACAGTACACAGAGACACCTTGATTGATCATTTGCGGCAGTACCCTCGCTAGTCAACAGGCTACTGTGTAGAGTAACAATAATATGTTGTGACAGTACACAGAGACATCTTGATTGATCATTTGCGGCAGTACTCTCGCTAGTCAACAGACTACTGTGTAGAGTAACAAAAATATGTTGTGACAGTACACAGAGACACCTTGATTGATTATTTGCGGCAGTACCCTGGCTGCTCAACAGACTACTGTGTAGAGTAACAATAATATGTTGTGACAGTACACAGAGACACCTTGATTGATCATTTGCGGCAGTACCCTCGCTAGTCAACAGGCTACTGTCTAGAGTAACAATAATATGTTGTGACAGTACACAGAGACACCTTGATTGATCATTTGCGGCAGTACCCTCGCTAGTCAACAGGCTACTGTGTAGAGTAACAATAATATGTTGTGACAGTACACAGAGACACCTTGATTGATCATTTGCGGCAGTACTCTCGCTAGTCAACAGGCTACTGTGCAGAGTAACAAACATATGATGTGACAGGACACAGAGACACCTTGATTGATCATTTGCGGCAGTACCCTCGCTAGTCAACAGACTACTGTGCAGAGTAACAATAATATGTTGTGACAGTACAGAGACATCTTGATTGATCATTTGCGGCAGTACCCTCGCTAGTCAACAGGCTACTGTGTAGAGTAACAATAATATGTTGTGACAGTACACAGAGACATCTTGATTGATCATTTGTGGCAGTACCCTCGCTAGTCAACAGGCTACTGTGAGGAGTAACAATAATATGTTGTGACAGTACACAGAGACATCTTAATTGATCATTTGCGGCAGTACCCTCGCTAGTCAACAGACTACTGTGAGGAGTAACAATAATATGTTGTGACAGTACACAGAGACATCTTGATTGATCATTTGCGGCAGTACCCTCGCTAGTCAACAGGCTACTGTGCAGAGTAACAATAATATGTTGTGACAGTACAGAGACATCTTGATTGATCATTTGCGGCAGTACTCTCGCTGGTCAATAGACTACTGTGAGGAGTAACAATAATGTGTTGCGACAGTACACAGAGACACCTTGATTGATCATTTGCGGCAGTACCCTCGCTAGTCAACAGGCTACTGTGTAGAGTAACAATAATATGTTGTGACAGTACACAGAGACATCTTGATTGATCATTTGCGGCAGTACCCTCGCTAGTCAACGGGCTACTGTGTAGAGTAACAATAATATGTTGTGACAGTACACAGAGACATCTTGATTGATCATTTGCGGCAGTACTCTCGCTAGTCAACAGACTGCTGTGCAGAGTAACAAAAATATGTTGTGACAGTACTCAGAGACATCTTGATTGATCATTTGCGGCAGTACTCTCGCTAGTCAACAGGCTACTGTGTAGAGTAACAATAATATGTTGTGACAGTACACAGAGACACCTTGATTGATCATTTGCGGCAGTACCCTCGCTAGTCAACAGGCTACTGTGTAGAGTAACAATAATATGTTGTGACAGTACAGAGACATCTTGATTGATCATTTGCGGCAGTACTCTCGCTGGTCAACAGACTACTGTGAGGAGTAACAATAATGTGTTTTGACAGTACACAGAGACATCTTGATTGATCATTTGCGGCAGTACCCTCGCTAGTCAACAGGCTACTGTGTAGAGTAACAATAATGTGTTGTGACAGTACACAGAGACATCTTGATTGATCATTTGCGGCAGTACTCTCGCTGGTCAACAGACTACTGTGAGGAGTAACAATAATATGTTGTGACAGTACACACAGACACCTTGATTGATCATTTGCGGCAGTACCCTCGCTAGTCAACAGACTACTGTGTAGAGTAACAATAATATGTTGTAACAGTACACAGAGACATCTTGATTGATCATTTGCGGCAGTACCCTCGCTGGTCAACAGACTACTGTGCAGAGTAACAATAATATGTTGTGACAGTACACAGAGACACCTTGATTGATCATTTGTGGCAGTACCCTCGCTGGTCAACAGACTACTGTGCAGAGTAACAATAATATGTTATGACAGTACACAGAGACACCTTGATTGATCATTTGTGGCAGTACCCTCGCTAGTCAACAGGCTACTGTGCAGAGTAACAATAATATGTTGTGACAGTACACAGAGACATCTTGATTGATCATTTGCGGCAGTACCCTCGCTAGTCAACAGACTACTGTGCAGAGTAACAATAATATGTTGTGACAGTACACAGAGACATCTTGATTGATCATTTGTGGCAGTACCCTCGCTAGTCAACAGGCTACTGTGCAGAGTAACAATAATATGTTGTGACAGTACAGAGATACACCTTGATTGATCATTTGTGGCAGTACCCTCGCTGGTCAACAGGCTACTGTGCAGAGTAACAATAATATGTTGTGACAGTACAGAGATACACCTTGATTGATCATTTGCGGCAGTACCCTCGCTAGTCAACAGGCTACTGTGCAGATTAACAATAATATGTTGTGACAGTACACAGAGACATCTTGATTGATGATTTGTGGCAGTACCCTCGCTAGTCAACAGGCTACTGTGCAGAGTAACAATAATATGTTGCGACAGTACACAGAGACACCTTGATTGATCATTTGTGGCATTACCCTGGCTGGTCAACAGGCTACTGTGTAGAGTAACAATAATATGTTGTGACAGTACACAGAGACACCTTGATTGCTCATTTGCGGCAGTACTCTCGCTAGTCAACAGGCTACTGTGCAGAGTAACAATAATATGTTGTGACAGTACACAGAGACACCTTGATTGATTATTTGCGGCAGTACCCTGGCTGCTCAACAGACTACTGTGTAGAGTAACAATAATATGTTGTGACAGTACACAGAGACACCTTGATTGATCATTTGCGGTAGTACCCTCGCTAGTCAACAGGCTACTGTGTAGAGTAACAATAATATGTTGTGACAGTACACAGAGACACCTTGATTGATCATTTGCGGCAGTACCCTCGCTAGTCAACAGGCTACTGTGTAGAGTAACAATAATATGTTGTGACAGTACACAGGGACACCTTGATTGATCATTTGCGGCAGTACCCTCGCTAGTCAACAGGCTACTGTGTAGAGTAACAATAATATGTTGTGACAATACACAGAGACACCTTGATTGATCATTTGCGGCAGTACCCTCGCTAGTCAACAGGCTACTGTGTAGAGTAACAATAATATGTTGTGACAGTACACAGAGACATCTTGATTGATCATTTGCGGCAGTACCCTCGCTAGTCAACAGGCTACTGTGCAGAGTAACAATAATATGTTGTGACAGTACTCAGAGACACCTTGATTGATCATTTGCGGCAGTACCCTCGCTAGTCAACAGGCTACTGTGTAGAGTAACAATAATATGTTGTGACAGTACACAGAGACATCTTGATTGATCATTTGCGGCAGTACCCTGGCTGCTCAACAGACTACTGTGTAGAGTAACAATAATATGTTGTGACAGTACACAGAGACACCTTGATTGATCATTTGCGGCAGTACCCTCGCTAGTCAACAGGCTACTGTCTAGAGTAACAATAATATGTTGTGACAGTACACAGAGACACCTTGATTGATCATTTGCGGCAGTACCCTCGCTAGTCAACAGGTTACTGTGTAGAGTAACAATAATATGTTGTGACAGTACACAGAGACACCTTGATTGATCATTTGCGGCAGTACCCTCGCTAGTCAACAGGCTACTGTGCAGAGTAACAAAAATATGTTGTGAAAGTACACAGAGACACCTTGATTGATCATTTGCGGCAGTACCCTCGCTAGTCAACAGACTACTGTGTAGAGTAACTATAATATGTTGTGACAGTACACAGAGACATCTTGATTGATCATTTGCGGCAGTACTCTCGCTAGTCAACAGACTACTGTGTAGAGTAACAAAAATATGTTGTGACAGTACACAGAGACACCTTGATTGATCATTTGCGGCAGTACCCTGGCTGCTCAACAGACTACTGTGTAGAGTAACAATAATATGTTGTGACAGTACACAGAGACACCTTGATTGATCATTTGCGGCAGTACCCTCGCTAGTCAACAGGCTACTGTCTAGAGTAACAATAATATGTTGTGACAGTACACAGAGACACCTTGATTGATCATTTGCGGCAGTACCCTCGCTAGTCAACAGGTTACTGTGTAGAGTAACAATAATATGTTGTGACAGTACACAGAGACATCTTGATTGATCATTTGCGGCAGTACTCTCGCTAGTCAACAGACTACTGTGTAGAGTAACAAAAATATGTTGTGACTGTACACAGAGACACCTTGATTGATCATTTGCGGCTGTACCCTGGCTGCTCAACAGACTACTGTGTAGAGTAACAATAATATGTTGTGACAGTACACAGAGACACCTTGATTGATCATTTGCGGCAGTACCCTCGCTAGTCAACAGACTACTGTGCAGAGTAACAATAATATGTTGTGACAGTACACAGAGACACCTTGATTGATCATTTGCGGCAGTACTCGCGCTAGTCAACAGGCTACTGTGCAGAGTAACAAACATATGATGTGACAGTACACAGAGACACCTTGATTGATCATTTGCGGCAGTACCCTCGCTAGTCAACAGACTACTGTGCAGAGTAACAATAATATGTTGTGACAGTACAGATACATCTTGATTGATCATTTGCGGCAGTACCCTCGCTAGTCAACAGGCTACTGTGTAGAGTAACAATAATATGTTGTGACAGTACACAGAGACATCTTGATTGATCATTTGTGGCAGTACCCTCGCTAGTCAACAGGCTACTGTGAGGAGTAACAATAATAAGTTGTGACAGTACACAGAGACATCTTGATTGATCATTTGCGGCAGTACCCTCGCTAGTCAACAGACTACTGTGAGGAGTAACAATAATATGTTGTGACAGTACACAGAGACATCTTGATTGATCATTAGCGGCAGTACCCTCGCTAGTCAACAGACTACTGTGCAGAGTAACAATAATATGTTGTGACAGTACACAGAGACATCTTGATTGATCATTTGCGGCAGTACCCTCGCTAGTCAACAGGCTACTGTGTAGAGTAACAATAATATGTTGTGACAGTACACAGAGACATCTTGATTGATCATTTGCGGCAGTACTCTCGCTAGTCAACAGACTGCTGTGCAGAGTAACAAAAATATGTTGTGACAGTACTCAGAGACACCTTGATTGATCATTTGCGGCAGTACTCTCGCTAGTCAACAGGCTACTGTGTAGAGTAACAATAATATGTTGTGACAGTACACAGAGACACCTTGATTGATCATTTGCGGCAGTACCCTCGCTAGTCAACAGGCTACTGTGTAGAGTAACAATAATATGTTGTGACAGTACAGAGACATCTTGATTGATCATTTGCGGCAGTACTCTCGCTGGTCAACAGACTACTGTGAGGAGTAACAATAATGTGTTGTGACAGTACACAGAGACATCTTGATTGATCATTTGCGGCAGTACCCTCGCTAGTCAACAGGCTACTGTGTAGAGTAACAATAATGTGTTGTGACAGTACACAGAGACATCTTGATTGATCATTTGCGGCAGTACTCTCGCTGGTCAACAGACTACTGTGAGGAGTAACAATAATATGTTGTGACAGTACACACAGACACCTTGATTGATCATTTGCGGCAGTACCCTCGCTAGTCAACAGACTACTGTGTAGAGTAACAATAATATGTTGTAACAGTACACAGAGACATCTTGATTGATCATTTGCGGCAGTACCCTCGCTGGTCAACAGACTACTGTGCAGAGTAACAATAATATGTTGTGACAGTACACAGAGACACCTTGATTGATCATTTGTGGCAGTACCCTCGCTGGTCAACAGACTACTGTGCAGAGTAACAATAATATGTTATGACAGTACACAGAGACACCTTGATTGATCATTTGTGGCAGTACCCTCGCTAGTCAACAGGCTACTGTGCAGAGTAACAATAATATGTTGTGACAGTACACAGAGACATCTTGATTGATCATTTGCGGCAGTACCCTCGCTAGTCAACAGACTACTGTGCAGAGTAACAATAATATGTTGTGACAGTACACAGAGACATCTTGATTGATCATTTGTGGCAGTACCCTCGCTAGTCAACAGGCTACTGTGCAGAGTAACAATAATATGTTGTGACAGTACAGAGATACACCTTGATTGATCATTTGTGGCAGTACCCTCGCTGGTCAACAGGCTACTGTGCAGAGTAACTATAATATGTTGTGACAGTACAGAGATACACCTTGATTGATCATTTGCGGCAGTACCCTCGCTAGTCAACAGGCTACTGTGCAGAGTAACAATAATATGTTGTGACAGTACACAGAGACATCTTGATTGATCATTTGTGGCAGTACCCTCGCTAGTCAACAGGCTACTGTGCAGAGTAACAATAATATGTTGCGACAGTACACAGAGACACCTTGATTGATCATTTGTGGCATTACCCTGGCTGGTCAACAGGCTACTGTGTAGAGTAACAATAATATGTTGTGACAGTACACAGAGACACCTTGATTGCTCATTTGCGGCAGTACTCTCGCTAGTCAACCGGCTACTGTGCAGAGTAACAATAATATGTTGTGACAGTACACAGAGACACCTTGATTGATTATTTGCGGCAGTACCCTGGCTGCTCAACAGACTACTGTGTAGAGTAACAATAATATGTTGTGACAGTACAGAGACATCTTGATTGATCATTTGTGGCAGTACCCTGGCTAGTCAACAGACTTCTGTGAGGAGTAAAAATAATATGTTGTGACAGTACACAGAGACATCTTGATTGATCATTTGCGGCAGTACCCTCGCTAGTCAACAGACTACTGTGAGGAGTAACAATAATATGTTGTGACAGTACACAGAGACATCTTGATTGATCATTTGCGGCAGTACCCTGGCTAGTCAACAGACTACTGTGAGGAGTAACAATAATATGTTGTGACAGTACACAGAGACATCTTGATTGATCATTTGCGGCAGTACCCTCGCTAGTCAACAGGCTACTGTGCAGAGTAACAATAATATGTTGTGACAGTACAGAGAGACATCTTGATCGATCATTTGCGGCAGTACCCTCGCTGGTCAACAGACTACTGTGAGGAGTAACAATAATATGTTGTGACAGTACAGAGAGACATCTTGATTGATCATTTGCGGCAGTACCCTCGCTGGTCAACAGGCTACTGTGCAGAGTAACAATAATATGTTGTGACAGTACACAGAGACATCTTGATTGATCATTTGCGGCAGTACCCTCGCTAGTCAACAGGCTACTGTCCAGAGTAACAATAATATGTTGTGACAGTACAGAGAGACATCTTGATTGATCATTTGCGGCAGTACCCTCGCTAGTCAACAGGCTACTGTGCAGAGTAACAATAATATGTTGTGACAGTACACAGAGACATCTTGATTGATCATTTGCGGCAGTACCCTCGCTAGTCAACAGGCTACTGTGCAGAGTAACAATAATGTGTTGTGACAGTACAGAGAGACACCTTGATTGATCATTTGCGGCAGTACCCTCGCTAGTCAACAGGCTACTGTGCAGAGTAACAATAATATGTTGTGACAGTACACAGAGACATCTTGATTGATCATTTGCGGCAGTACCCTCGCTAGTCAACAGGCTACTGTGCAGAGTAACAATAATATGTTGTGACAGTACACAGAGACATCTTGATTGATCATTTGCGGCAGTACCCTCGCTGGTCAACAGACTACTGTGTAGAGTAACAATAATATGT
The DNA here is from genome assembly GCA_946902985.2 of Meconema thalassinum. Lineage (NCBI taxonomy): Eukaryota > Metazoa > Arthropoda > Insecta > Orthoptera > Tettigoniidae > Meconema > Meconema thalassinum. Next base: position 535,094,301 of record OX336393.1, on the reverse strand, counting down.
TGTGACAGTACACATAGACACCTTGATTGATCATTTGCGGCAGTACCCTCGGTAGTCAACAGGCTACTGTGAGGAGTAACAATAATATGTTGTGACAGTACAGAGAGACATCTTGATTGATCATTTGCGGCAGTACCCTCGCTGGTCAACAGGCTACTTTGCAGAGTAACAATAATATGTTGTGACAGTACAGAGACATCTTGATTGATCATTTGCGGCAGTACTCTCGCTGGTCAACAGACTACTGTGAGGAGTAACAATAATGTGTTGCGACAGTACACAGAGACACCTTGATTGATCATTTGCGGCAGTACCCTCGCTAGTCAACAGGCTACTGTGTAGAGTAACAATAATATGTTGTGACAGTACACAGAGACATCTTGATTGATCATTTGCGGCAGTACCCTCGCTAGTCAACAGACTACTGTGCAGAGTAACAATAATATGTTGTGACAGTACACAGAGACATCTTGATTGATCATTTGCGGCAGTACCCTCGCTAGTCAACAGGCTACTGTGTAGAGTAACAATAATATGTTGTGACAGTACACAGAGACATCTTGATTGATCATTTGCGGCAGTACCCTCGCTAGTCAACAGGCTACTGTGTAGAGTAACAATAATATGTTGTGACAGTACACTGAGACACCTTGATTGATCATTTGCGGCAGTACCCTCGCTAGTCAACAGGCTACTGTGTAGAGTAACAATAATATGTTGTGACAGTACACAGAGACACCTTGATTGATCATTTGCGGCAGTACCCTCGCCAGTCAACAGGCTACTGTGTAGAGTAACAATAATATGTTGTGACAGTACACAGAGACATCTTGATTGATCATTTGCGGCAGTACTCTCGCTAGTCAACAGACTGCTGTGCAGAGTAACAAAAATATGTTGTGACAGTACTCAGAGACACCTTGATTGATCATTTGCGGCAGTACTCTCGCTAGTCAACAGGCTACTGTGTAGAGTAACAAATAATATGTTGTGACAGTACACAGAGACACCTTGATTGATCATTTGCGGCAGTACCCTCGCTAGTCAACAGGCTACTGTGTAGAGTAACAATAATATGTTGTGACAGTACACAGAGACACCTTGATTGATCATTTGCGGCAGTACCCTCGCTAGTCAACAGGCTACTGTGTAGAGTAACATTAATATGTTGTGACAGTACACACACACATCTTGATTGATCATTTGCGGCAGTACTCTCGCTAGTCAACAGGCTACTGTCTAGAGTAACTATAATATGTTGTGACAGTACACAGGGACACCTTGATTGATCATTTGCGGCAGTACTCTCGCTAGTCAACAGACTACTGTGTAGAGTAACAATAATATGTTGTGACAGTACAGAGACATCTTGATTGATCATTTGCGGCAGTACTCTCGCTGGTCAACAGACTACTGGGAGGAGTAACAATAATGTGTTGTGACAGTACACAGAGACATCTTGATTGATCATTTGCGGCAGTACCCTCGCTAGTCAACAGGCTACTGTGTAGAGTAACAATAATGTGTTGTGACAGTACACAGAGACATCTTGATTGATCATTTGCGGCAGTACTCTCGCTGGTCAACAGACTACTGTGAGGAGTAACAATAATATGTTGTGACAGTACACACAGACACCTTGATTGATCATTTGCGGCAGTACCCTCGCTAGTCAACAGACTACTGTGTAGAGTAACAATAATATGTTGTAACAGTACACAGAGACATCTTGATTGATCATTTGCGGCAGTACCCTCGCTGGTCAACAGACTACTGTGTAGAGTAACAATAATATGTTGTGACAGTACACAGAGACACCTTGATTGATCATTTGTGGCAGTACCCTCGCTAGTCAACAGGCTACTGTGCAGAGTAACAATAATATGTTGCGACAGTACACAGAGACACCTTGATTGATCATTTGTGGCAGTACCCTGGCTGGTCAACAGGCTACTGTGTAGAGTAACAATAATATGTTGTGACAGTACACAGAGACACCTTGATTGCTCATTTGCGGCAGTACTCTCGCTAGTCAACAGGCTACTGTGCAGAGTAACAAAAATATGTTGTGACAGTACACAGAGACACCTTGATTGATCATTTGCGGCAGTACCCTCGCTAGTCAACAGACTACTGTGCAGAGTAACAATAATATGTTGTGACAGTACAGAGACATCTTGATTGATCATTTGCGGCAGTACCCTCGCTAGTCAACAGACTACTGTGCAGAGTAACAATAATATGTTGTGACAGTACACAGAGACATCTTGATTGATCATTTGCGGCAGTACCCTCGCTAGTCAACAGGCTACTGTGTAGAGTAACAATAATATGTTGTGACAGTACACAGAGACATCTTGATTGATCATTTGCGGCAGTACTCTCGCTAGTCAACAGACTGCTGTGCAGAGTAACAAAAATATGTTGTGACAGTACTCAGAGACACCTTGATTGATCATTTGCGGCAGTACTCTCGCTAGTCAACAGGCTACTGTGTAGAGTAACAATAATATGTTGTGACAGTACACAGAGACACCTTGATTGATCATTTGCGGCAGTACCCTCGCTAGTCAACAGGCTACTGTGTAGAGTAACAATAATATGTTGTGACAGTACACAGAGACACCTTGATTGATCATTTGCGGCAGTACCCTCGCTAGTCAACAGACTACTGTGTAGAGTAACAATAATATGTTGTGACAGTACACAGAGACATCTTGATTGATCATTTGCGGCAGTACCCTCGCTAGTCAACAGGCTACTGTGTAGAGTAACAATAATATGTTGTGACAGTAGAGAGAGACATCTTGATTGATCATTTGCGGCAGTACCCTCGCTAGTCAACAGACTACTGTGTAGAGTAACAATAATATGTTGTGACAGTACACAGAGACACCTTGATTGATCATTTGCGGCAGTACCCTCGCTAGTCAACAGGCTACTGTGTAGAGTAACAATAATATGTTGTGACAGTACACAGAGACATCTTGATTGATCATTTGCGGCAGTACTCTCGCTAGTCAACAGGCTACTGTCTAGAGTAACTATAATATGTTGTGACAGTACACAGAGACACATTGATTGATCATTTGCGGCAGTACCCTCGCTAGTCAACAGACTACTGTGCAGAGTAACAATAATATGTTTTGACAGTACAGAGACATCTTGATTGATCATTTGCGGCAGTACCCTCGCTAGTCAACAGGCTACTGTGCAGAGTAACAATAATATGTTGTGACAGTACACAGAGACACCTTGATTGATCATTTGCGGCAGTACTCTCGCTAGTCAACAGGCTACTGTGCAGAGTAACAAAAATATGTTGTGACAGTACACAGAGACACCTTGATTGATCATTTGCGGCAGTACTCTCGCTAGTCAACAGGCTACTGTGTAGAGTAACAATAATATGTTGTTACAGTACAGAGACATCTTGATTGATCATTTGCGGCAGTACTCTCGCTGGTCAACAGACTACTGTGAGGAGTAACAATAATGTGTTGTGACAGTACACAGAGACATCTTGATTGATCATTTGCGGCAGTACTCTCGCTAGTCAACAGGCTACTGTGTAGAGTAACAATAATATGATGTGACAGTACACAGAGACACCTTGATTGATCATTTGCGGCAGTACCCTCGCTAGTCAACAGACTACTGTGCAGAGTAACAATAATATGTTGTGACAGTACAGAGACATCTTGATTGATCATTTGCGGCAGTACCCTCGCTAGTCAACAGGCTACTGTGCAGAGTAACAATAATATGTTGTGACAGTACACAGAGACATCTTGATTGATCATTTGCGGCAGTACCCTCGCTAGTCAACAGGCTACTGTGTAGAGTAACAATAATATGTTGTGACAGTACACAGAGACATCTTGATTGATCATTTGCGGCAGTACTCTCGCTAGTCAACAGACTGCTGTGCAGAGTAACAAAAATATGTTGTGACAGTACTCAGAGACACCTTGATTGATCATTTGCGGCAGTACTCTCGCTAGTCAACAGTCTACTGTGTAGAGTAACAATAATATGTTGTGACAGTACACAGAGACACCTTGATTGATCATTTGCGGCAGTACCCTCGCTGGTCAACAGACTACTGTGAGGAGTTACAATAATATGTTGTGACAGTACACAGAGACACCTTGATTTTTCATTTGCGGCAGTACCCTCGCTGGTCAACAGACTACTGTGAGGAGTAACTATAATATGTTGTGACAGTACACAGAGACATCTTGATTGATCATTTGCGGCAGTACCCTCGCTAGTCAACAGGCTACTGTGTACAGTAACAATAATATGTTGTGACAGTACACAGAGACACCTTTATTGATCATTTGCGGCAGTACCCTCGCTAGTCAACAGGCTACTGTGTAGAGTAACAATAATATGTTGTGACAGTACACAGAGACACCTTGATTGATCATTTGCGGCAGTACCCTCGCTAGTCATCAGGCTACTGTGTAGAGTAACAATAATATGTTGTGACAGTACACAGAGACACCTTGATTGATCATTTGCGGCAGTACCCTTGCTAGTCAACAGGCTACTGTGTAGAGTAACAATAATATGTTGTGACAGTACACAGAGACACCTTGATTGATCATTTGCGGCAGTACCCTCGCTAGTCAACAGGCTACTGTGTAGAGTAACAATAATATGTTGTGACAGTACACAGAGACACCTTGATTGATCATTTGCGGCAGTACCCTCGCTAGTCAACAGGCTACTGTGTAGAGTAACAATAATATGTTGTGACAGTACACAGAGACACCTTGATTGATCATTTGCGGCAGTACCCTCGCTAGTCAACAGGCTACTGTGTAGAGTAACAATAATATGTTGTGACAGTACACAGAGACACCTTGATTGATCATTTGCGGCAGTACCCTCGCTAGTCAACAGGCTACTGTGCAGAGTAACAAAAATATGTTGTGACAGTACTCAGAGACACCTTGATTGATCATTTGCGGCAGTACCCTCGCTAGTCAACAGGCTACTGTGTAGAGTATCAATAATATGTTGTGACAGTACACAGAGACATCTTGATTGATCATTTGCGGCAGTACCCTCGCTAGTCAACAGGCTACTGTGTAGAGTAACAATAATATGTTGTGACAGTACACAGAGACACCTTGATTGATCATTTGCGGCAGTACCCTCGCTAGTCAACAGGCTACTGTGTAGAGTAACAATAATATGTTGTGACAGTACACAGAGACATCTTGATTGATCATTTGCGGCAGTACTCTCGCTAGTCAACAGACTACTGTGTAGAGTAACAAAAATATGTTGTGACAGTACACAGAGACACCTTGATTGATCATTTGCGGCAGTACCCTGGCTGCTCAACAGACTACTGTGTAGAGTAACAATAATATGTTGTGACAGTACACAGAGACACCTTGATTGATCATTTGCGGCAGTACCCTCGCTAGTCAACAGGCTACTGTCTAGAGTAACAATAATATGTTGTGACAGTACACAGAGACACCTTGATTGATCATTTGCGGCAGTACCCTCGCTAGTCAACAGGCTACTGTGTAGAGTAACAATAATATGTTGTGACAGTACACAGAGACATCTTGATTGATCATTTGCGGCAGTACTCTCGCTAGTCAACAGACTACTGTGTAGAGTAACAAAAATATGTTGTGACTGTACACAGAGACACCTTGATTGATCATTTACGGCAGTACCCTGGCTGCTCAACAGACTACTGTGTAGAGTAACAATAATATGTTGTGACAGTACACAGAGACACCTTGATTGATCATTTGCGGCAGTACCCTCGCTGGTCAACAGGCTACTGTCTAGAGTAACTATAATATGTTGTGACAGTACACAGAGACACCTTGATTGATCATTTGCGGCAGTACTCTCGCTAGTCAACAGGCTACTGTGCAGAGTAACAAAAATATGTTGTGACAGTACACAGAGACACCTTGATTGATCATTTGCGGCAGTACCCTCGCTAGTCAACAGACTACTGTGCAGAGTAACAATAATATGTTGTGACAGTACACAGAGACACCTTGATTGATCATTTGCGGCAGTACTCTCGCTAGTCAACAGGCTACTGTGCAGAGTAACAAACATATGATGTGACAGGACACAGAGACACCTTGATTGATCATTTGCGGCAGTACCCTCGCTAGTCAACAGACTACTGTGCAGAATAACAATAATATGTTGTGACAGTACAGAGACATCTTGATTGATCATTTGCGGCAGTACCCTCGCTAGTCAACAGGCTACTGTGTAGAGTAACAATAATATGTTGTGACAGTTCACAGAGACATCTTGATTGATCATTTGTGGCAGTACCCTCGCTAGTCAACAGGCTACTGTGAGGAGTAACAATAATATGTTGTGACAGTACACAGAGACATCTTGATTGATCATTTGCGGCAGTACCCTCGCTAGTCAACAGACTACTGTGAGGAGTAACAATAATATGTTGTGACAGTACACAGAGACATCTTGATTGATCATTTGCGGCAGTACCCTCGCTAGTCAACAGGCTACTGTGCAGAGTAACAATAATATGTTGTGACAGTACAGAGACATCTTGATTGATCATTTGCGGCAGTACTCTCGCTGGTCAATAGACTACTGTGAGGAGTAACAATAATGTGTTGCGACAGTACACAGAGACACCTTGATTGATCATTTGCGGCAGTACCCTCGCTAGTCAACAGGCTACTGTGTAGAGTAACAATAATATGTTGTGACAGTACACAGAGACATCTTGATTGATCATTTGCGGCAGTACCCTCGCTAGTCAACAGGCTACTGTGTAGAGTAACAATAATATGTTGTGACAGTACACAGAGACATCTTGATTGATCATTTGCGGCAGTACTCTCGCTAGTCAACAGACTGCTGTGCAGAGTAACAAAAATATGTTGTGACAGTACTCAGAGACATCTTGATTGATCATTTGCGGCAGTACTCTCGCTAATCAACAGGCTACTGTGTAGAGTAACAATAATATGTTGTGACAGTACACAGAGACACCTTGATTGATCATTTGCGGCAGTACCCTCGCTAGTCAACAGGCTACTGTGTAGAGTAACAATAATATGTTGTGACAGTACAGAGACATCTTGATTGATCATTTGCGGCAGTACTCTCGCTGGTCAACAGACTACTGTGAGGAGTAACAATAATGTGTTTTGACAGTACACAGAGACATCTTGATTGATCATTTGCGGCAGTACCCTCGCTAGTCAACAGGCTACTGTGTAGAGTAACAATAATGTGTTGTGACAGTACACAGAGACATCTTGATTGATCATTTGCGGCAGTACTCTCGCTGGTCAACAGACTACTGTGAGGAGTAACAATAATATGTTGTGACAGTACACACAGACACCTTGATTGATCATTTGCGGCAGTACCCTCGCTAGTCAACAGACTACTGTGTAGAGTAACAATAATATGTTGTAACAGTACACAGAGACATCTTGATTGATCATTTGCGGCAGTACCCTCGCTGGTCAACAGACTACTGTGCAGAGTAACAATAATATGTTGTGACAGTACACAGAGACACCTTGATTGATCATTTGTGGCAGTACCCTCGCTGGTCAACAGACTACTGTGCAGAGTAACAATAATATGTTATGACAGTACACAGAGACACCTTGATTGATCATTTGTGGCAGTACCCTCGCTAGTCAACAGGCTACTGTGCAGAGTAACAATAATATGTTGTGACAGTACACAGAGACATCTTGATTGATCATTTGCGGCAGTACCCTCGCTAGTCAACAGACTACTGTGCAGAGTAACAATAATATGTTGTGACAGTACACAGAGACATCTTGATTGATCATTTGTGGCAGTACCCTCGCTAGTCAACAGGCTACTGTGCAGAGTAACAATAATATGTTGTGACAGTACAGAGATACACCTTGATTGATCATTTGTGGCAGTACCCTCGCTGGTCAACAGGCTACTGTGCAGAGTAACAATAATATGTTGTGACAGTACAGAGATACACCTTGATTGATCATTTGCGGCAGTACCCTCGCTAGTCAACAGGCTACTGTGCAGATTAACAATAATATGTTGTGACAGTACACAGAGACATCTTGATTGATGATTTGTGGCAGTACCCTCGCTAGTCAACAGGCTACTGTGCAGAGTAACAATAATATGTTGCGACAGTACACAGAGACACCTTGATTGATCATTTGTGGCATTACCCTGGCTGGTCAACAGGCTACTGTGTAGAGTAACAATAATATGTTGTGACAGTACACAGAGACACCTTGATTGCTCATTTGCGGCAGTACTCTCGCTAGTCAACAGGCTACTGTGCAGAGTAACAATAATATGTTGTGACAGTACACAGAGACACCTTGATTGATTATTTGCGGCAGTACCCTGGCTGCTCAACAGACTACTGTGTAGAGTAACAATAATATGTTGTGACAGTACACAGAGACACCTTGATTGATCATTTGCGGTAGTACCCTCGCTAGTCAACAGACTACTGTGTAGAGTAACAATAATATGTTGTGACAGTACACAGAGACACCTTGATTGATCATTTGCGGCAGTACCCTCGCTAGTCAACAGGCTACTGTGTAGAGTAACAATAATATGTTGTGACAGTACACAGGGACACCTTGATTGATCATTTGCGGCAGTACCCTCGCTAGTCAACAGGCTACTGTGTAGAGTAACAATAATATGTTGTGACAGTACACAGAGACACCTTGATTGATCATTTGCGGCAGTACCCTCGCTAGTCAACAGGCTACTGTGTAGAGTAACAATAATATGTTGTGACAGTACACAGAGACACCTTGATTGATCATTTGCGGCAGTACCCTCGCTAGTCAACAGGCTACTGTGCAGAGTAACAAAAATATGTTGTGACAGTACTCAGAGACACCTTGATTGATCATTTGCGGCAGTACCCTCGCTAGTCAACAGGCTACTGTGTAGAGTAACAATAATATGTTGTGACAGTACACAGAGACATCTTGATTGATCATTTGCGGCAGTACCCTCGCTAGTCAACAGGCTACTGTGCAGAGTAACAATAATATGTTGTGACAGTACTCAGAGACACCTTGATTGATCATTTGCGGCAGTACCCTCGCTAGTCAACAGGCTACTGTGTAGAGTAACAATAATATGTTGTGACAGTACACAGAGACATCTTGATTGATCATTTGCGGCAGTACCATCGCTAGTCAACAGGCTACTGTGCAGAGTAACAAAAATATGTTGTGACAGTACTCAGAGACACCTTGATTGATCATTTGCGGCAGTACCCTCGCTAGTCAACAGGCTACTGTGTAGAGTAACAATAATATGTTGTGACAGTACACAGAGACATCTTGATTGATCATTTGCGGCAGTACCCTCGCTAGTCAACAGGCTACTGTGTAGAGTAACAATAATATGTTGTGACAGTACACAGAGACACCTTGATTGATCATTTGCGGCAGTACCCTCGCTAGTCAACAGGCTACTGTGCAGAGTAACAAAAATATGTTGTGAAAGTACACAGAGACACCTTGATTGATCATTTGCGGCAGTACCCTCGCTAGTCAACAGACTACTGTGTAGAGTAACAATAATATGTTGTGACAGTACACAGAGACATCTTGATTGATCATTTGCGGCAGTACTCTCGCTAGTCAACAGACTACTGTGTAGAGTAACAAAAATATGTTGTGACAGTACACAGAGACACCTTGATTGATCATTTGCGGCAGTACCCTGGCTGCTCAACAGACTACTGTGTAGAGTAACAATAATATGTTGTGACAGTACACAGAGACACCTTGATTGATCATTTGCGGCAGTACCCTCGCTAGTCAACAGGCTACTGTCTAGAGTAACAATAATATGTTGTGACAGTACACAGAGACACCTTGATTGATCATTTGCGGCAGTACCCTCGCTAGTCAACAGGTTACTGTGTAGAGTAACAATAATATGTTGTGACAGTACACAGAGACATCTTGATTGATCATTTGCGGCAGTACTCTCGCTAGTCAACAGACTACTGTGTAGAGTAACAAAAATATGTTGTGACTGTACACAGAGACACCTTGATTGATCATTTGCGGCTGTACCCTGGCTGCTCAACAGACTACTGTGTAGAGTAACAATAATATGTTGTGACAGTACACAGAGACACCTTGATTGATCATTTGCGGCAGTACCCTCGCTAGTCAACAGACTACTGTGCAGAGTAACAATAATATGTTGTGACAGTACACAGAGACACCTTGATTGATCATTTGCGGCAGTACTCTCGCTAGTCAACAGGCTACTGTGCAGAGTAACAAACATATGATGTGACAGTACACAGAGACACCTTGATTGATCATTTGCGGCAGTACCCTCGCTAGTCAACAGACTCCTGTGCAGAGTAACAATAATATGTTGTGACAGTCCAGAGACATCTTGATTGATCATTTGCGGCAGTACCCTCGCTAGTCAACAGGCTACTGTGTAGAGTAACAATAATATGTTGTGACAGTACACAGAGACATCTTGATTGATCATTTGTGGCAGTACCCTCGCTAGTCAACAGGCTACTGTGAGGAGTAACAATAATATGTTGTGACAGTACACAGAGACATCTTGATTGATCATTTGCGGCAGTACCCTCGCTAGTCAACAGACTACTGTGAGGAGTAACAATAATATGTTGTGACAGTACACAGAGACATCTTGATTGATCATTAGCGGCAGTACCCTCGCTAGTCAACAGACTACTGTGCAGAGTAACAATAATATGTTGTGACAGTACACAGAGACATCTTGATTGATCATTTGCGGCAGTACCCTCGCTAGTCAACAGGCTACTGTGTAGAGTAACAATAATATGTTGTGACAGTACACAGAGACATCTTGATTGATCATTTGCGGCAGTACTCTCGCTAGTCAACAGACTGCTGTGCAGAGTAACAAAAATATGTTGTGACAGTACTCAGAGACACCTTGATTGATCATTTGCGGCAGTACTCTCGCTAGTCAACAGGCTACTGTGTAGAGTAACAATAATATGTTGTGACAGTACACAGAGACACCTTGATTGATCATTTGCGGCAGTACCCTCGCTAGTCAACAGGCTACTGTGTAGAGTAACAATAATATGTTGTGACAGTACAGAGACATCTTGATTGATCATTTGCGGCAGTACTCTCGCTGGTCAACAGACTACTGTGAGGAGTAACAATAATGTGTTGTGACAGTACACAGAGACATCTTGATTGATCATTTGCGGCAGTACCCTCGCTAGTCAACAGGCTACTGTGTAGAGTAACAATAATGTGTTGTGACAGTACACAGAGACATCTTGATTGATCATTTGCTGCAGTACTCTCGCTGGTCAACAGACTACTGTGAGGAGTAACAATAATATGTTGTGACAGTACTCAGAGACACCTTGATTGATCATTTGCGGCAGTACTCTCGCTGGTCAACAGACTACTGTGAGGAGTAACAATAATATGTTGTGACAGTACTCAGAGACACCTTGATTGATCATTTGCGGCAGTACTCTCGCTAGTCAACAGGCTACTGTGTAGAGTAACAATAATATGTTGTGACAGTACACAGAGACACCTTGATTGATCATTTGCGGCAGTACCCTCGCTAGTCAACAGGCTACTGTGTAGAGTAACAATAATATGTTGTGACAGTACACAGAGACATCTTGATTGATCATTTGCGGCAGTACCCTCGCTAGTCAACAGGCTACTGTGTAGAGTAACAATAATATGTTGTGACAGTACACAGAGACACCTTGATTGATCATTTGCGGCAGTACCCTCGCTAGTCAACAGGCTACTGTGCAGAGTAACAAAAATATGTTGTGAAAGTACACAGAGACACCTTGATTGATCATTTGCGGCAGTACCCTCGCTAGTCAACAGACTACTGTGTAGAGTAACAATAATATGTTGTGACAGTACACAGAGACATCTTGATTGATCATTTGCGGCAGTACTCTCGCTAGTCAACAGACTACTGTGTAGAGTAACAAAAATATGTTGTGACAGTACACAGAGACACCTTGATTGATCATTTGCCGCAGTACCCTGGCTGCTCAACAGACTACTGTGTAGAGTAACAATATGTTGTGACAGTACACAGAGACACCTTGATTGATCATTTGCGGCAGTACCCTCGCTAGTCAACAGGCTACTGTCTAGAGTAACAATAATATGTTGTGACAGTACACAGAGACACCTTGATTGATCATTTGCGGCAGTACCCTCGCTAGTCAACAGGTTACTGTGTAGAGTAACAATAATATGTTGTGACAGTACACAGAGACATCTTGATTGATCATTTGCGGCAGTACTCTCGCTAGTCAACAGACTACTGTGTAGAGTAACAAAAATATGTTGTGACTGTACACAGAGACACCTTGATTGATCATTTGCGGCTGTACCCTGGCTGCTCAACAGACTACTGTGTAGAGTAACAATAATATGTTGTGACAGTACACAGAGACACCTTGATTGATCATTTGCGGCAGTACCCTCGCTAGTCAACAGACTACTGTGCAGAGTAACAATAATATGTTGTGACAGTACACAGAGACACCTTGATTGATCATTTGCGGCAGTACTCTCGCTAGTCAACAGGCTACTGTGCAGAGTAACAAACATATGATGTGACAGTACACAGAGACACCTTGATTGATCATTTGCGGCAGTACCCTCGCTAGTCAACAGACTACTGTGCAGAGTAACAATAATATGTTGTGACAGTACAGAGACATCTTGATTGATCATTTGCGGCAGTACCCTCGCTAGTCAACAGGCTACTGTGTAGAGTAACAATAATATGTTGTGACAGTACACAGAGACATCTTGATTGATCATTTGTGGCAGTACCCTCGCTAGTCAACAGGCTACTGTGAGGAGTAACAATAATATGTTGTGACAGTACACAGAGACATCTTGATTGATCATTTGCGGCAGTACCCTCGCTAGTCAACAGACTACTGTGAGGAGTAACAATAATATGTTGTGACAGTACACAGAGACATCTTGATTGATCATTAGCGGCAGTACCCTCGCTAGTCAACAGACTACTGTGCAGAGTAACAATAATATGTTGTGACAGTACACAGAGACATCTTGATTGATCATTTGCGGCAGTACCCTCGCTAGTCAACAGGCTACTGTGTAGAGTAACAATAATATGTTGTGACAGTACACAGAGACATCTTGATTGATCATTTGCGGCAGTACTCTCGCTAGTCAACAGACTGCTGTGCAGAGTAACAAAAATATGTTGTGACAGTACTCAGAGACACCTTGATTGATCATTTGCGGCAGTACTCTCGCTAGTCAACAGGCTACTGTGTAGAGTAACAATAATATGTTGTGACAGTACACAGAGACACCTTGATTGATCATTTGCGGCAGTACTCTCGCTAGTCAACAGGCTACTGTGTAGAGTAACAATAATATGTTGTGACAGTACAGAGACATCTTGATTGATCATTTGCGGCAGTACTCTCGCTGGTCAACAGACTACTGTGAGGAGTAACAATAATGTGTTGTGACAGTACACAGAGACATCTTGATTGATCATTTGCGGCAGTACCCTCGCTAGTCAACAGGCTACTGTGTAGAGTAACAATAATGTGTTGTGACAGTACACAGAGACATCTTGATTGATCATTTGCTGCAGTACTCTCGCTGGTCAACAGACTACTGTGAGGAGTAACAATAATATGTTGTGACAGTACACAGAGACACCTTGATTGATCATTTGTGGCAGTACCCTCGCTAGTCAACAGGCTACTGTGCAGAGTAACAATAATATGTTGTGACAGTACACAGAGACATCTTGATTGATCATTTGCGGCAGTACCCTCGCTAGTCAACAGACTACTGTGCAGAGTAACAATAATATGTTGTGACAGTACACAGAGACATCTTGATTGATCATTTGTGGCAGTACCCTCGCTAGTCAACAGGCTACTGTGCAGAGTAACAATAATATGTTGTGACAGTACAGAGATACACCTTGATTGATCATTTGTGGCAGTACCCTCGCTGGTCAACAGGCTACTGTGCAGAGTAACAATAATATGTTGTGACAGTACAGAGATACACCTTGATTGATCATTTGCGGCAGTACCCTCGCTAGTCAACAGGCTACTGTGCAGATTAACAATAATATGTTGTGACAGTACACAGAGACATCTTGATTGATGATTTGTGGCAGTACCCTCGCTAGTCAACAGGCTACTGTGCAGAGTAACAATAATATGTTGCGACAGTACACAGAGACACCTTGATTGATCATTTGTGGCATTACCCTGGCTGGTCAACAGGCTACTGTGTAGAGTAACAATAATATGTTGTGACAGTACACAGAGACACCTTGATTGCTCATTTGCGGCAGTACTCTCGCTAGTCAACAGGCTACTGTGCAGAGTAACAATAATATGTTGTGACAGTACACAGAGACACCTTGATTGATTATTTGCGGCAGTACCCTGGCTGCTCAACAGACTACTGTGTAGAGTAACAATAATATGTTGTGACAGTACACAGAGACACCTTGATTGATCATTTGCGGTAGTACCCTCGCTAGTCAACAGGCTACTGTGTAGAGTAACAATAATATGTTGTGACAGTACACAGAGACACCTTGATTGATCATTTGCGGCAGTACCCTCGCTAGTCAACAGGCTACTGTGTAGAGTAACAATAATATGTTGTGACAGTACACAGGGACACCTTGATTGATCATTTGCGGCAGTACCCTCGCTAGTCAACAGGCTACTGTGTAGAGTAACAATAATATGTTGTGACAGTACACAGAGACACCTTGATTGATCATTTGCGGCAGTACCCTCGCTAGTCAACAGGCTACTGTGTAGAGTAACAATAATATGTTGTGACAGTACACAGAGACACCTTGATTGATCATTTGCGGCAGTACCCTCGCTAGTCAACAGGCTACTGTGCAGAGTAACAAAAATATGTTGTGACAGTACTCAGAGACACCTTGATTGATCATTTGCGGCAGTACCCTCGCTAGTCAACAGGCTACTGTGTAGAGTAACAATAATATGTTGTGACAGTACACAGAGACATCTTGATTGATCATTTGCGGCAGTACCCTCGCTAGTCAACAGGCTACTGTGCAGAGTAACAATAATATGTTGTGACAGTACTCAGAGACACCTTGATTGATCATTTGCGGCAGTACCCTCGCTAGTCAACAGGCTACTGTGTAGAGTAACAATAATATGTTGTGACAGTACACAGAGACATCTTGATTGATCATTTGCGGCAGTACCATCGCTAGTCAACAGGCTACTGTGCAGAGTAACAAAAATATGTTGTGACAGTACTCAGAGACACCTTGATTGATCATTTGCGGCAGTACCCTCGCTAGTCAACAGGCTACTGTGTAGAGTAACAATAATATGTTGTGACAGTACACAGAGACATCTTGATTGATCATTTGCGGCAGTACCCTCGCTAGTCAACAGGCTACTGTGTAGAGTAACAATAATATGTTGTGACAGTACACAGAGACACCTTGATTGATCATTTGCGGCAGTACCCTCGCTAGTCAACAGGCTACTGTGCAGAGTAACAAAAATATGTTGTGAAAGTACACAGAGACACCTTGATTGATCATTTGCGGCAGTACCCTCGCTAGTCAACAGACTACTGTGTAGAGTAACAATAATATGTTGTGACAGTACACAGAGACATCTTGATTGATCATTTGCGGCAGTACTCTCGCTAGTCAACAGACTACTGTGTAGAGTAACAAAAATATGTTGTGACAGTACACAGAGACACCTTGATTGATCATTTGCGGCAGTACCCTGGCTGCTCAACAGACTACTGTGTAGAGTAACAATAATATGTTGTGACAGTACACAGAGACACCTTGATTGATCATTTGCGGCAGTACCCTCGCTAGTCAACAGGCTACTGTCTAGAGTAACAATAATATGTTGTGACAGTACACAGAGACACCTTGATTGATCATTTGCGGCAGTACCCTCGCTAGTCAACAGGTTACTGTGTAGAGTAACAATAATATGTTGTGACAGTACACAGAGACATCTTGATTGATCATTTGCGGCAGTACTCTCGCTAGTCAACAGACTACTGTGTAGAGTAACAAAAATATGTTGTGACTGTACACAGAGACACCTTGATTGATCATTTGCGGCTGTACCCTGGCTGCTCAACAGACTACTGTGTAGAGTAACAATAATATGTTGTGACAGTACACAGAGACACCTTGATTGATCATTTGCGGCAGTACCCTCGCTAGTCAACAGACTACTGTGCAGAGTAACAATAATATGTTGTGACAGTACACAGAGACACCTTGATTGATCATTTGCGGCAGTACTCTCGCTAGTCAACAGGCTACTGTGCAGAGTAACAAACATATGATGTGACAGTACACAGAGACACCTTGATTGATCATTTGCGGCAGTACCCTCGCTAGTCAACAGACTACTGTGCAGAGTAACAATAATATGTTGTGACAGTACAGAGACATCTTGATTGATCATTTGCGGCAGTACCCTCGCTAGTCAACAGGCTACTGTGTAGAGTAACAATAATATGTTGTGACAGTACACAGAGACATCTTGATTGATCATTTGTGGCAGTACCCTCGCTAGTCAACAGGCTACTGTGAGGAGTAACAATAATATGTTGTGACAGTACAGAGACATCTTGATTGATCATTTGCGGCAGTACTCTCGCTGGTCAACAGACTACTGTGAGGAGTAACAATAATGTGTTGTGACAGTACACAGAGACATCTTGATTGATCATTTGCGGCAGTACCCTCGCTAGTCAACAGGCTACTGTGTAGAGTAACAATAATGTGTTGTGACAGTACACAGAGACATCTTGATTGATCATTTGCTGCAGTACTCTCGCTGGTCAACAGACTACTGTGAGGAGTAACAATAATATGTTGTGACAGTACTCAGAGACACCTTGATTGATCATTTGCGGCAGTACTCTCGCTGGTCAACAGACTACTGTGAGGAGTAACAATAATATGTTGTGACAGTACTCAGAGACACCTTGATTGATCATTTGCGGCAGTACTCTCGCTAGTCAACAGGCTACTGTGTAGAGTAACAATAATATGTTGTGACAGTACACAGAGACACCTTGATTGATCATTTGCGGCAGTACCCTCGCTAGTCAACAGGCTACTGTGTAGAGTAACAATAATATGTTGTGACAGTACACAGAGACATCTTGATTGATCATTTGCGGCAGTACCCTCGCTAGTCAACAGGCTACTGTGTAGAGTAACAATAATATGTTGTGACAGTACACAGAGACACCTTGATTGATCATTTGCGGCAGTACCCTCGCTAGTCAACAGGCTACTGTGCAGAGTAACAAAAATATGTTGTGAAAGTACACAGAGACACCTTGATTGATCATTTGCGGCAGTACCCTCGCTAGTCAACAGACTACTGTGTAGAGTAACAATAATATGTTGTGACAGTACACAGAGACATCTTGATTGATCATTTGCGGCAGTACTCTCGCTAGTCAACAGACTACTGTGTAGAGTAACAAAAATATGTTGTGACAGTACACAGAGACACCTTGATTGATCATTTGCCGCAGTACCCTGGCTGCTCAACAGACTACTGTGTAGAGTAACAATAATATGTTGTGACAGTACACAGAGACACCTTGATTGATCATTTGCGGCAGTACCCTCGCTAGTCAACAGGCTACTGTCTAGAGTAACAATAATATGTTGTGACAGTACACAGAGACACCTTGATTGATCATTTGCGGCAGTACCCTCGCTAGTCAACAGGTTACTGTGTAGAGTAACAATAATATGTTGTGACAGTACACAGAGACATCTTGATTGATCATTTGCGGCAGTACTCTCGCTAGTCAACAGACTACTGTGTAGAGTAACAAAAATATGTTGTGACTGTACACAGAGACACCTTGATTGATCATTTGCGGCTGTACCCTGGCTGCTCAACAGACTACTGTGTAGAGTAACAATAATATGTTGTGACAGTACACAGAGACACCTTGATTGATCATTTGCGGCAGTACCCTCGCTAGTCAACAGACTACTGTGCAGAGTAACAATAATATGTTGTGACAGTACACAGAGAC
Source organism: Meconema thalassinum (assembly GCA_946902985.2). Taxonomy (NCBI): domain Eukaryota; kingdom Metazoa; phylum Arthropoda; class Insecta; order Orthoptera; family Tettigoniidae; genus Meconema; species Meconema thalassinum. The sequence continues at coordinate 535,076,134 of OX336393.1, read as the reverse complement.
ACCTTGATTGATCATTTGCGGCAGTACTCTCGCTAGTCAACAGGCTACTGTGCAGAGTAACAAACATATGATGTGACAGTACACAGAGACACCTTGATTGATCATTTGCGGCAGTACCCTCGCTAGTCAACAGACTACTGTGCAGAGTAACAATAATATGTTGTGACAGTACAGAGACATCTTGATTGATCATTTGCGGCAGTACCCTCGCTAGTCAACAGGCTACTGTGTAGAGTAACAATAATATGTTGTGACAGTACACAGAGACATCTTGATTGATCATTTGTGGCAGTACCCTCGCTAGTCAACAGGCTACTGTGAGGAGTAACAATAATATGTTGTGACAGTACACAGAGACATCTTGATTGATCATTTGCGGCAGTACCCTCGCTAGTCAACAGACTACTGTGAGGAGTAACAATAATATGTTGTGACAGTACACAGAGACATCTTGATTGATCATTAGCGGCAGTACCCTCGCTAGTCAACAGACTACTGTGCAGAGTAACAATAATATGTTGTGACAGTACACAGAGACATCTTGATTGATCATTTGCGGCAGTACCCTCGCTAGTCAACAGGCTACTGTGTAGAGTAACAATAATATGTTGTGACAGTACACAGAGACATCTTGATTGATCATTTGCGGCAGTACTCTCGCTAGTCAACAGACTGCTGTGCAGAGTAACAAAAATATGTTGTGACAGTACTCAGAGACACCTTGATTGATCATTTGCGGCAGTACTCTCGCTAGTCAACAGGCTACTGTGTAGAGTAACAATAATATGTTGTGACAGTACACAGAGACACCTTGATTGATCATTTGCGGCAGTACTCTCGCTAGTCAACAGGCTACTGTGTAGAGTAACAATAATATGTTGTGACAGTACAGAGACATCTTGATTGATCATTTGCGGCAGTACTCTCGCTGGTCAACAGACTACTGTGAGGAGTAACAATAATGTGTTGTGACAGTACACAGAGACATCTTGATTGATCATTTGCGGCAGTACCCTCGCTAGTCAACAGGCTACTGTGTAGAGTAACAATAATGTGTTGTGACAGTACACAGAGACATCTTGATTGATCATTTGCTGCAGTACTCTCGCTGGTCAACAGACTACTGTGAGGAGTAACAATAATATGTTGTGACAGTACACAGAGACACCTTGATTGATCATTTGTGGCAGTACCCTCGCTAGTCAACAGGCTACTGTGCAGAGTAACAATAATATGTTGTGACAGTACACAGAGACATCTTGATTGATCATTTGCGGCAGTACCCTCGCTAGTCAACAGACTACTGTGCAGAGTAACAATAATATGTTGTGACAGTACACAGAGACATCTTGATTGATCATTTGTGGCAGTACCCTCGCTAGTCAACAGGCTACTGTGCAGAGTAACAATAATATGTTGTGACAGTACAGAGATACACCTTGATTGATCATTTGTGGCAGTACCCTCGCTGGTCAACAGGCTACTGTGCAGAGTAACAATAATATGTTGTGACAGTACAGAGATACACCTTGATTGATCATTTGCGGCAGTACCCTCGCTAGTCAACAGGCTACTGTGCAGATTAACAATAATATGTTGTGACAGTACACAGAGACATCTTGATTGATGATTTGTGGCAGTACCCTCGCTAGTCAACAGGCTACTGTGCAGAGTAACAATAATATGTTGCGACAGTACACAGAGACACCTTGATTGATCATTTGTGGCATTACCCTGGCTGGTCAACAGGCTACTGTGTAGAGTAACAATAATATGTTGTGACAGTACACAGAGACACCTTGATTGCTCATTTGCGGCAGTACTCTCGCTAGTCAACAGGCTACTGTGCAGAGTAACAATAATATGTTGTGACAGTACACAGAGACACCTTGATTGATTATTTGCGGCAGTACCCTGGCTGCTCAACAGACTACTGTGTAGAGTAACAATAATATGTTGTGACAGTACACAGAGACACCTTGATTGATCATTTGCGGTAGTACCCTCGCTAGTCAACAGGCTACTGTGTAGAGTAACAATAATATGTTGTGACAGTACACAGAGACACCTTGATTGATCATTTGCGGCAGTACCCTCGCTAGTCAACAGGCTACTGTGTAGAGTAACAATAATATGTTGTGACAGTACACAGGGACACCTTGATTGATCATTTGCGGCAGTACCCTCGCTAGTCAACAGGCTACTGTGTAGAGTAACAATAATATGTTGTGACAGTACACAGAGACACCTTGATTGATCATTTGCGGCAGTACCCTCGCTAGTCAACAGGCTACTGTGTAGAGTAACAATAATATGTTGTGACAGTACACAGAGACACCTTGATTGATCATTTGCGGCAGTACCCTCGCTAGTCAACAGGCTACTGTGCAGAGTAACAAAAATATGTTGTGACAGTACTCAGAGACACCTTGATTGATCATTTGCGGCAGTACCCTCGCTAGTCAACAGGCTACTGTGTAGAGTAACAATAATATGTTGTGACAGTACACAGAGACATCTTGATTGATCATTTGCGGCAGTACCCTCGCTAGTCAACAGGCTACTGTGCAGAGTAACAATAATATGTTGTGACAGTACTCAGAGACACCTTGATTGATCATTTGCGGCAGTACCCTCGCTAGTCAACAGGCTACTGTGTAGAGTAACAATAATATGTTGTGACAGTACACAGAGACATCTTGATTGATCATTTGCGGCAGTACCATCGCTAGTCAACAGGCTACTGTGCAGAGTAACAAAAATATGTTGTGACAGTACTCAGAGACACCTTGATTGATCATTTGCGGCAGTACCCTCGCTAGTCAACAGGCTACTGTGTAGAGTAACAATAATATGTTGTGACAGTACACAGAGACATCTTGATTGATCATTTGCGGCAGTACCCTCGCTAGTCAACAGGCTACTGTGTAGAGTAACAATAATATGTTGTGACAGTACACAGAGACACCTTGATTGATCATTTGCGGCAGTACCCTCGCTAGTCAACAGGCTACTGTGCAGAGTAACAAAAATATGTTGTGAAAGTACACAGAGACACCTTGATTGATCATTTGCGGCAGTACCCTCGCTAGTCAACAGACTACTGTGTAGAGTAACAATAATATGTTGTGACAGTACACAGAGACATCTTGATTGATCATTTGCGGCAGTACTCTCGCTAGTCAACAGACTACTGTGTAGAGTAACAAAAATATGTTGTGACAGTACACAGAGACACCTTGATTGATCATTTGCGGCAGTACCCTGGCTGCTCAACAGACTACTGTGTAGAGTAACAATAATATGTTGTGACAGTACACAGAGACACCTTGATTGATCATTTGCGGCAGTACCCTCGCTAGTCAACAGGCTACTGTCTAGAGTAACAATAATATGTTGTGACAGTACACAGAGACACCTTGATTGATCATTTGCGGCAGTACCCTCGCTAGTCAACAGGTTACTGTGTAGAGTAACAATAATATGTTGTGACAGTACACAGAGACATCTTGATTGATCATTTGCGGCAGTACTCTCGCTAGTCAACAGACTACTGTGTAGAGTAACAAAAATATGTTGTGACTGTACACAGAGACACCTTGATTGATCATTTGCGGCTGTACCCTGGCTGCTCAACAGACTACTGTGTAGAGTAACAATAATATGTTGTGACAGTACACAGAGACACCTTGATTGATCATTTGCGGCAGTACCCTCGCTAGTCAACAGACTACTGTGCAGAGTAACAATAATATGTTGTGACAGTACACAGAGACACCTTGATTGATCATTTGCGGCAGTACTCTCGCTAGTCAACAGGCTACTGTGCAGAGTAACAAACATATGATGTGACAGTACACAGAGACACCTTGATTGATCATTTGCGGCAGTACCCTCGCTAGTCAACAGACTACTGTGCAGAGTAACAATAATATGTTGTGACAGTACAGAGACATCTTGATTGATCATTTGCGGCAGTACCCTCGCTAGTCAACAGGCTACTGTGTAGAGTAACAATAATATGTTGTGACAGTACACAGAGACATCTTGATTGATCATTTGTGGCAGTACCCTCGCTAGTCAACAGGCTACTGTGAGGAGTAACAATAATATGTTGTGACAGTACACAGAGACATCTTGATTGATCATTTGCGGCAGTACCCTCGCTAGTCAACAGACTACTGTGAGGAGTAACAATAATATGTTGTGACAGTACACAGAGACATCTTGATTGATCATTAGCGGCAGTACCCTCGCTAGTCAACAGACTACTGTGCAGAGTAACAATAATATGTTGTGACAGTACACAGAGACATCTTGATTGATCATTTGCGGCAGTACCCTCGCTAGTCAACAGGCTACTGTGTAGAGTAACAATAATATGTTGTGACAGTACACAGAGACATCTTGATTGATCATTTGCGGCAGTACTCTCGCTAGTCAACAGACTGCTGTGCAGAGTAACAAAAATATGTTGTGACAGTACTCAGAGACACCTTGATTGATCATTTGCGGCAGTACTCTCGCTAGTCAACAGGCTACTGTGTAGAGTAACAATAATATGTTGTGACAGTACACAGAGACACCTTGATTGATCATTTGCGGCAGTACCCTCGCTAGTCAACAGGCTACTGTGTAGAGTAACAATAATATGTTGTGACAGTACAGAGACATCTTGATTGATCATTTGCGGCAGTACTCTCGCTGGTCAACAGACTACTGTGAGGAGTAACAATAATGTGTTGTGACAGTACACAGAGACATCTTGATTGATCATTTGCGGCAGTACCCTCGCTAGTCAACAGGCTACTGTGTAGAGTAACAATAATGTGTTGTGACAGTACACAGAGACATCTTGATTGATCATTTGCTGCAGTACTCTCGCTGGTCAACAGACTACTGTGAGGAGTAACAATAATATGTTGTGACAGTACTCAGAGACACCTTGATTGATCATTTGCGGCAGTACTCTCGCTGGTCAACAGACTACTGTGAGGAGTAACAATAATATGTTGTGACAGTACTCAGAGACACCTTGATTGATCATTTGCGGCAGTACTCTCGCTAGTCAACAGGCTACTGTGTAGAGTAACAATAATATGTTGTGACAGTACACAGAGACACCTTGATTGATCATTTGCGGCAGTACCCTCGCTAGTCAACAGGCTACTGTGTAGAGTAACAATAATATGTTGTGACAGTACACAGAGACATCTTGATTGATCATTTGCGGCAGTACCCTCGCTAGTCAACAGGCTACTGTGTAGAGTAACAATAATATGTTGTGACAGTACACAGAGACACCTTGATTGATCATTTGCGGCAGTACCCTCGCTAGTCAACAGGCTACTGTGCAGAGTAACAAAAATATGTTGTGAAAGTACACAGAGACACCTTGATTGATCATTTGCGGCAGTACCCTGGCTGCTCAACAGACTACTGTGTAGAGTAACAATAATATGTTGTGACAGTACACAGAGACACCTTGATTGATCATTTGCGGCAGTACCCTCGCTAGTCAACAGGCTACTGTCTAGAGTAACAATAATATGTTGTGACAGTACACAGAGACACCTTGATTGATCATTTGCGGCAGTACCCTCGCTAGTCAACAGGTTACTGTGTAGAGTAACAATAATATGTTGTGACAGTACACAGAGACATCTTGATTGATCATTTGCGGCAGTACTCTCGCTAGTCAACAGACTACTGTGTTGAGTAACAAAAATATGTTGTGACTGTACACAGAGACACCTTGATTGATCATTTGCGGCTGTACCCTGGCTGCTCAACAGACTACTGTGTAGAGTAACAATAATATGTTGTGACAGTACACAGAGACACCTTGATTGATCATTTGCGGCAGTACCCTCGCTAGTCAACAGACTACTGTGCAGAGTAACAATAATATGTTGTGACAGTACACAGAGACACCTTGATTGATCATTTGCGGCAGTACTCTCGCTAGTCAACAGGCTACTGTGCAGAGTAACAAACATATGATGTGACAGTACACAGAGACACCTTGATTGATCATTTGCGGCAGTACCCTCGCTAGTCAACAGACTACTGTGCAGAGTAACAATAATATGTTGTGACAGTACAGAGACATCTTGATTGATCATTTGCGGCAGTACCCTCGCTAGTCAACAGGCTACTGTGTAGAGTAACAATAATATGTTGTGACAGTACACAGAGACATCTTGATTGATCATTTGTGGCAGTACCCTCGCTAGTCAACAGGCTACTGTGAGGAGTAACAATAATATGTTGTGACAGTACACAGAGACATCTTGATTGATCATTTGCGGCAGTACCCTCGCTAGTCAACAGACTACTGTGAGGAGTAACAATAATATGTTGTGACACTACACAGAGACATCTTGATTGATCATTAGCGGCAGTACCCTCGCTAGTCAACAGACTACTGTGCAGAGTAACAATAATATGTTGTGACAGTACACAGAGACATCTTGATTGATCATTTGCGGCAGTACCCTCGCTAGTCAACAGGCTACTGTGTAGAGTAACAATAATATGTTGTGACAGTACACAGAGACATCTTGATTGATCATTTGCGGCAGTACTCTCGCTAGTCAACAGACTGCTGTGCAGAGTAACAAAAATATGTTGTGACAGTACTCAGAGACACCTTGATTGATCATTTGCGGCAGTACTCTCGCTAGTCAACAGGCTACTGTGTAGAGTAACAATAATATGTTGTGACAGTACACAGAGACACCTTGAATGATCATTTGCGGCAGTACTCTCGCTAGTCAACAGGCTACTGTGTAGAGTAACAATAATATGTTGTGACAGTACAGAGACATCTTGATTGATCATTTGCGGCAGTACTCTCGCTGGTCAACAGACTACTGTGAGGAGTAACAATAATGTGTTGTGACAGTACACAGAGACATCTTGATTGATCATTTGCGGCAGTACCCTCGCTAGTCAACAGGCTACTGTGTAGAGTAACAATAATGTGTTGTGACAGTACACAGAGACATCTTGATTGATCATTTGCTGCAGTACTCTCGCTGGTCAACAGACTACTGTGAGGAGTAACAATAATATGTTGTGACAGTACACACAGACACCTTGATTGATCATTTGCGGCAGTACCCACGCTAGTCAACAGACTACTGTGTAGAGTAACAATAATATGTTGTAACAGTACACAGAGACATCTTGATTGATCATTTGCGGCAGTACCCTCGCTGGTCAACAGACTACTGTGCAGAGTAACAATAATATGTTGTGACAGTACACAGAGACACCTTGATTGATCATTTGTGGCAGTACCCTCGCTGGTCAACAGACTACTGTGCAGAGTAACAATAATATGTTATGACAGTACACAGAGACACCTTGATTGATCATTTGTGGCAGTACCCTCGCTAGTCAACAGGCTACTGTGTAGAGTAACAATAATATGTTGTGACAGTACACAGAGACATCTTGATTGATCATTTGCGGCAGTACCCTCGCTAGTCAACAGACTACTGTGCAGAGTAACAATAATATGTTGTGACAGTACACAGAGACATCTTGATTGATCATTTGTGGCAGTACCCTCGCTAGTCAACAGGCTACTGTGCAGAGTAACAATAATATGTTGTGACAGTACAGAGATACACCTTGATTGATCATTTGTGGCAGTACCCTCGCTGGTCAACAGGCTACTGTGCAGAGTAACTATAATATGTTGTGACAGTACAGAGATACACCTTGATTGATCATTTGCGGCAGTACCCTCGCTAGTCAACAGGCTACTGTGCAGAGTAACAATAATATGTTGTGACAGTACACAGAGACATCTTGATTGATCATTTGTGGCAGTACCCTCGCTAGTCAACAGGCTACTGTGCAGAGTAACAATAATATGTTGCGACAGTACACAGAGACACCTTGATTGATCATTTGTGGCATTACCCTGGCTGGTCAACAGGCTACTGTGTAGAGTAACAATAATATGTTGTGACAGTACACAGAGACACCTTGATTGCTCATTTGCGGCAGTACTCTCGCTAGTCAACCGGCTACTGTGCAGAGTAACAATAATATGTTGTGACAGTACACAGAGACACCTTGATTGATTATTTGCGGCAGTACCCTGGCTGCTCAACAGACTACTGTGTAGAGTAACAATAATATGTTGTGACAGTACAGAAACATCTTGATTGATCATTTGTGGCAGTACCCTGGCTAGTCAACAGACTTCTGTGAGGAGTAAAAATAATATGTTGTGACAGTACACAGAGACATCTTGATTGATCATTTGCGGCAGTACCCTCGCTAGTCAACAGACTACTGTGAGGAGTAACAATAATATGTTGTGACAGTACACAGAGACATCTTGATTGATCATTTGCGGCAGTACCCTGGCTAGTCAACAGACTACTGTGAGGAGTAACAATAATATGTTGTGACAGTACACAGAGACATCTTGATTGATCATTTGCGGCAGTACCCTCGCTAGTCAACAGGCTACTGTGCAGAGTAACAATAATATGTTGTGACAGTACAGAGAGACATCTTGATCGATCATTTGCGGCAGTACCCTCGCTGGTCAACAGACTACTGTGAGGAGTAACAATAATATGTTGTGACAGTACAGAGAGACATCTTGATTGATCATTTGCGGCAGTACCCTCGCTGGTCAACAGGCTACTGTGCAGAGTAACAATAATATGTTGTGACAGTACACAGAGACATCTTGATTGATCATTTGCGGCAGTACCCTCGCTAGTCAACAGGCTACTGTCCAGAGTAACAATAATATGTTGTGACAGTACAGAGAGACATCTTGATTGATCATTTGCGGCAGTACCCTCGCTAGTCAACAGGCTACTGTGCAGAGTAACAATAATATGTTGTGACAGTACACAGAGACATCTCGATTGATCATTTGCGGCAGTACCCTCGCTAGTCAACAGACTACTGTGCAGAGTAACAATAATGTGTTGTGACAGTACAGAGAGACACCTTGATTGATCATTTGCGGCAGTACCCTCGCTAGTCAACAGGCTACTGTGCAGAGTAACAATAATATGTTGTGACAGTACACAGAGACATCTTGATTGATCATTTGCGGCAGTACCCTCGCTAGTCAACAGGCTACTGTGCAGAGTAACAATAATATGTTGTGACAGTACACAGAGACATCTTGATTGATCATTTGCGGCAGTACCCTCGCTGGTCAACAGACTACTGTGTAGAGTAACAATAATATGTTGTGACAGTACACATAGACACCTTGATTGATCATTTGCGGCAGTACCCTCGCTAGTCAACAGGCTACTGTGAGGAGTAACAATAATATGTTGTGACAGTACAGAGAGACATCTTGATTGATCATTTGCGGCAGTACCCTCGCTGGTCAACAGGCTACTTTGCAGAGTAACAATAATATGTTGTGACAGTACAGAGACATCTTGATTGATCATTTGCGGCAGTACTCTCGCTGGTCAACAGACTACTGTGAGGAGTAACAATAATGTGTTGCGACAGTACACAGAGACACCTTGATTGATCATTTGCGGCAGTACCCTCGCTAGTCAACAGGCTACTGTGTAGAGTAACAATAATATGTTGTGACAGTACACAGAGACATCTTGATTGATCATTTGCGGCAGTACCCTCGCTAGTCAACAGACTACTGTGCAGAGTAACAATAATATGTTGTGACAGTACACAGAGACATCTTGATTGATCATTTGCGGCAGTACCCTCGCTAGTCAACAGGCTACTGTGTAGAGTAACAATAATATGTTGTGACAGTACACAGAGACATCTTGATTGATCATTTGCGGCAGTACCCTCGCTAGTCAACAGGCTACTGTGTAGAGTAACAATAATATGTTGTGACAGTACACTGAGACACCTTGATTGATCATTTGCGGCAGTACCCTCGCTAGTCAACAGGCTACTGTGTAGAGTAACAATAATATGTTGTGACAGTACACAGAGACACCTTGATTGATCATTTGCGGCAGTACCCTCGCTAGTCAACAGGCTACTGTGTAGAGTAACAATAATATGTTGTGACAGTACACAGAGACATCTTGATTGATCATTTGCGGCAGTACTCTCGCTAGTCAACAGACTGCTGTGCAGAGTAACAAAAATATGTTGTGACAGTACTCAGAGACACCTTGATTGATCATTTGCGGCAGTACTCTCGCTAGTCAACAGGCTACTGTGTAGAGTAACAAATAATATGTTGTGACAGTACACAGAGACACCTTGATTGATCATTTGCGGCAGTACCCTCGCTAGTCAACAGGCTACTGTGTAGAGTAACAATAATATGTTGTGACAGTACACAGAGACACCTTGATTGATCATTTGCGGCAGTACCCTCGCTAGTCAACAGGCTACTGTGTAGAGTAACAATAATATGTTGTGACAGTACACAGAGACATCTTGATTGATCATTTGCGGCAGTACTCTCGCTAGTCAACAGGCTACTGTCTAGAGTAACTATAATATGTTGTGACAGTACACAGGGACACCTTGATTGATCATTTGCGGCAGTACTCTCGCTAGTCAACAGACTACTGTGTAGAGTAACAATAATATGTTGTGACAGTACAGAGACATCTTGATTGATCATTTGCGGCAGTACTCTCGCTGGTCAACAGACTACTGGGAGGAGTAACAATAATGTGTTGTGACAGTACACAGAGACATCTTGATTGATCATTTGCGGCAGTACCCTCGCTAGTCAACAGGCTACTGTGTAGAGTAACAATAATGTGTTGTGACAGTACACAGAGACATCTTGATTGATCATTTGCGGCAGTACTCTCGCTGGTCAACAGACTACTGTGAGGAGTAACAATAATATGTTGTGACAGTACACACAGACACCTTGATTGATCATTTGCGGCAGTACCCTCGCTAGTCAACAGACTACTGTGTAGAGTAACAATAATATGTTGTAACAGTACACAGAGACATCTTGATTGATCATTTGCGGCAGTACCCTCGCTGGTCAACAGACTACTGTGCAGAGTAACAATAATATGTTGTGACAGTACACAGAGACACCTTGATTGATCATTTGTGGCAGTACCCTCGCTGGTCAACAGACTACTGTGCAGAGTAACAATAATATGTTGTGACAGTACACAGAGACATCTTGATTGATCATTTGCGGCAGTACGCTCGCTAGTCAACAGACTACTGTGCAGAGTAACAATAATATGTTGTGACAGTACACAGAGACATCTTGATTGATCATTTGTGGCAGTACTCTCGCTAGTCAACAGGCTACTGTGCAGAGTAACAATAATATGTTGTGACAGTACAGAGATACACCTTGATTGATCATTTGTGGCAGTACCCTCGCTGGTCAACAGGCTACTGTGCAGAGTAACAATAATATGTTGTGACAGTACAGAGATACACCTTGATTGATCATTTGCGGCAGTACCCTCGCTAGTCAACAGGCTACTGTGCAGAGTAACAATAATATGTTGTGACAGTACACAGAGACATCTTGATTGATCATTTGTGGCAGTACCCTCGCTAGTCAACAGGCTACTGTGCAGAGTAACAATAATATGTTGCGACAGTACACAGAGACACCTTGATTGATCATTTGTGGCAGTACCCTGGCTGGTCAACAGGCTACTGTGTAGAGTAACAATAATATGTTGTGACAGTACACAGAGACACCTTGATTGCTCATTTGCGGCAGTACTCTCGCTAGTCAACAGGCTACTGTGCAGAGTAACAAAAATATGTTGTGACAGTACACAGAGACACCTTGATTGATCATTTGCGGCAGTACCCTCGCTAGTCAACAGACTACTGTGCAGAGTAACAATAATATGTTGTGACAGTACAGAGACATCTTGATTGATCATTTGCGGCAGTACCCTCGCTAGTCAACAGACTACTGTGCAGAGTAACAATAATATGTTGTGACAGTACACAGAGACATCTTGATTGATCATTTGCGGCAGTACCCTCGCTAGTCAACAGGCTACTGTGTAGAGTAACAATAATATGTTGTGACAGTACACAGAGACATCTTGATTGATCATTTGCGGCAGTACTCTCGCTAGTCAACAGACTGCTGTGCAGAGTAACAAAAATATGTTGTGACAGTACTCAGAGACACCTTGATTGATCATTTGCGGCAGTACTCTCGCTAGTCAACAGGCTACTGTGTAGAGTAACAATAATATGTTGTGACAGTACACAGAGACACCTTGATTGATCATTTGCGGCAGTACCCTCGCTAGTCAACAGGCTACTGTGTAGAGTAACAATAATATGTTGTGACAGTACACAGAGACACCTTGATTGATCATTTGCGGCAGTACCCTCGCTAGTCAACAGACTACTGTGTAGAGTAACAATAATATGTTGTGACAGTACACAGAGACATCTTGATTGATCATTTGCGGCAGTACCCTCGCTAGTCAACAGGCTACTGTGTAGAGTAACAATAATATGTTGTGACAGTAGAGAGAGACATCTTGATTGATCATTTGCGGCAGTACCCTCGCTAGTCAACAGACTACTGTGTAGAGTAACAATAATATGTTGTGACAGTACACAGAGACACCTTGATTGATCATTTGCGGCAGTACCCTCGCTAGTCAACAGGCTACTGTGTAGAGTAACAATAATATGTTGTGACAGTACACAGAGACATCTTGATTGATCATTTGCGGCAGTACTCTCGCTAGTCAACAGGCTACTGTCTAGAGTAACTATAATATGTTGTGACAGTACACAGAGACACATTGATTGATCATTTGCGGCAGTACTCTCGCTAGTCAACAGGCTACTGTGCAGAGTAACAAAAATATGTTGTGACAGTACACAGAGACACTTTGATTGATCATTTGCGGCAGTACCCTCGCTAGTCAACAGACTACTGTGCAGAGTAACAATAATATGTTGTGACAGTACACAGAGACACCTTGATTGATCATTTGCGGCAGTACTCTCGCTAGTCAACAGGCTACTGTGCAGAGTAACAAAAATATGTTGTGACAGTACACAGAGACACCTTGATTGATCATTTGCGGCAGTACCCTCGCTAGTCAACAGACTACTGTGCAGAGTAACAATAATATGTTGTGACAGTACAGAGACATCTTGATTGATCATTTGCGGCAGTACCCTCGCTAGTCAACAGGCTACTGTGTAGAGTAACAATAATATGTTGTGACAGTACACAGAGACATCTTGATTGATCATTTGTGGCAGTACCCTCGCTAGTCAACAGGCTACTGTGAGGAGTAACAATAACATGTTGTGACAGTACACAGAGACATCTTGATTGATCATTTGCGGCAGTACCCTCGCTGGTCAACAGGCTACTGTGCAGAGTAACAATAATATGTTGTGACAGTACAGAGACATCTTGATTGATCATTTGCGGCAGTACTCTCGCTGGTCAACAGACTAATGTGAGGAGTAACAATAATGTGTTGCGACAGTACACAGAGACACCTTGATTGATCATTTGCGGCAGTACCCTCGCTAGTCAACAGACTACTGTGTAGAGTAACAATAATATGTTGTGACAGTACAGAGACATCTTGATTGATCATTTGCGGCAGTACCCTCGCTAGTCAACAGGCTACTGTGTAGAGTAACAATAATATGTTGTGACAGTACACAGAGACATTTTGATTGATCATTTGCGGCAGTACCCTCGCTAGTCAACAGGCTACTGTGTAGAGTAACAATAATATGTTGTGACAGTACACAGAGACATCTTGATTGATCATTTGCGGCAGTACTCTCGCTAGTCAACAGACTGCTGTGCAGAGTAACAAAAATATGTTGTGACAGTACTCAGAGACACCTTGATTGATCATTTGCGGCAGTACCCTCGCTAGTCAACAGGCTACTGTGTAGAGTAACAATAATATGTTGTGACAGTACACAGAGACATCTTGATTGATCATTTGCGGCAGTACTCTCGCTAGTCAACAGACTGCTGTGCAGAGTAACAAAAATATGTTGTGACAGTACTCAGAGACACCTTGATTGATCATTTGCGGCAGTACTCTCGCTAGTCAGCAGGCTACTGTGTAGAGTAACAAGTAATATGTTGTGACAGTACACAGAGACACCTTGATTGATCATTTGCGGCAGTACCCTCGCTAGTCAACAGGCTACTGTGTAGAGTAACAATAATATGTTGTGACAGTACACAGAGACACCTTGATTGATCATTTGCGGCAGTACCCTCGCTAGTCAACAGGCTACTGTGTAGAGTAACAATAATATGTTGTGACAGTACACAGAGACACCTTGATTGATCATTTGCGGCAGTACCCTCGCTAGTCAACAGGCTACTGTGTAGAGTAACAATAATATGTTGTGACAGTACACAGAGACATCTTGATTGATCATTTGCGGCAGTACTCTCGCTAGTCAACAGACTACTGTGTAGAGTAACAAAAATATGTTGTGACAGTACACAGAGACACCTTGATTGATCATTTGCGGCAGTACCCTGGCTGCTCAACAGACTACTGTGTAGAGTAACAATAATATGTTGTGACAGTACACAGAGACACCTTGATTGATCATTTGCGGCAGTACCCTCGCTAGTCAACAGGCTACTGTCTAGAGTAACAATAATATGTTGTGACAGTACACAGAGACACCTTGATTGATCATTTGCGGCAGTACCCTCGCTAGTCAACAGGCTACTGTGTAGAGTAACAATAATATGTTGTGACAGTACACAGAGACATCTTGATTGATCATTTGCGGCAGTACTCTCGCTAGTCAACAGACTACTGTGTAGAGTAACAAAAATATGTTGTGACTGTACACAGAGACACCTTGATTGATCATTTGCGGCAGTACCCTGGCTGCTCAACAGACTACTGTGTAGAGTAACAATAATATGTTGTGACAGTACACAGAGACACCTTGATTGATCATTTGCGGCAGTACCCTCGCTGGTCAACAGGCTACTGTCTAGAGTAACTATAATATGTTGTGACAGTACACAGAGACACCTTGATTGATCATTTGCGGCAGTACTCTCGCTAGTCAACAGGCTACTGTGCAGAGTAACAAAAATATGTTGTGACAGTACACAGAGACACCTTGATTGATCATTTGCGGCAGTACCCTCGCTAGTCAACAGACTACTGTGCAGAGTAACATTAATATGTTGTGACAGTACACAGAGACACCTTGATTGATCATTTGCGGCAGTACTCTCGCTAGTCAACAGGCTACTGTGCAGAGTAACAAACATATGATGTGACAGGACACAGAGACACCTTGATTGATCATTTGCGGCAGTACCCTCGCTAGTCAACAGACTACTGTGCAGAGTAACAATAATATGTTGTGACAGTACAGAGACATCTTGATTGATCATTTGCGGCAGTACCCTCGCTACTCAACAGGCTACTGTGTAGAGTAACAATAATATGTTGTGACAGTACACAGAGACATCTTGATTGATCATTTGTGGCAGTACCCTCGCTAGTCAACAGGCTACTGTGAGGAGTAACAATAATATGTTGTGACAGTACACAGAGACATCTTAATTGATCATTTGCGGCAGTACCCTCGCTAGTCAACAGACTACTGTGAGGAGTAACAATAATATGTTGTGACAGTACACAGAGACATCTTGATTGATCATTTGCGGCAGTAACCTCGCTAGTCAACAGGCTACTGTGCAGAGTAACAATAATATGTTGTGACAGTACAGAGACATCTTGATTGATCATTTGCGGCAGTACTCTCGCTGGTCAATAGACTACTGTGAGGAGTAACAATAATGTGTGCGACAGTACACAGAGACACCTTGATTGATCATTTGCGGCAGTACCCTCGCTAGTCAACAGGCTACTGTGTAGAGTAACAATAATATGTTGTGACAGTACACAGAGACATCTTGATTGATCATTTGCGGCAGTACCCTCGCTAGTCAACAGGCTACTGTGTAGAGTAACAATAATATGTTGTGACAGTACACAGAGACATCTTGATTGATCATTTGCGGCAGTACTCTCGCTAGTCAACAGACTGCTGTGCAGAGTAACAAAAATATGTTGTGACAGTACTCAGAGACATCTTGATTGATCATTTGCGGCAGTACTCTCGCTAGTCAACAGGCTACTGTGTAGAGTAACAATAATATGTTGTGACAGTACACAGAGACACCTTGATTGATCATTTGCGGCAGTACCCTCGCTAGTCAACAGGCTACTGTGTAGAGTAACAATAATATGTTGTGACAGTACAGAGACATCTTGATTGATCATTTGCGGCAGTACTCTCGCTGGTCAACAGACTACTGTGAGGAGTAACAATAATGTGTTTTGACAGTACACAGAGACATCTTGATTGATCATTTGCGGCAGTACCCTCGCTAGTCAACAGGCTACTGTGTAGAGTAACAATAATGTGTTGTGACAGTACACAGAGACATCTTGATTGATCATTTGCGGCAGTACTCTCGCTGGTCAACAGACTACTGTGAGGAGTAACAATAATATGTTGTGACAGTACACACAGACACCTTGATTGATCATTTGCGGCAGTACCCTCGGTAGTCAACAGACTACTGTGTAGAGTAACAATAATATGTTGTAACAGTACACAGAGACATCTTGATTGATCATTTGCGGCAGTACCCTCGCTGGTCAACAGACTACTGTGCAGAGTAACAATAATATGTTGTGACAGTACACAGAGACACCTTGATTGATCATTTGTGGCAGTACCCTCGCTGGTCAACAGACTACTGTGCAGAGTAACAATAATATGTTATGACAGTACACAGAGACACCTTGATTGATCATTTGTGGCAGTACCCTCGCTAGTCAACAGACTACTGTGCAGAGTAACAATAATATGTTGTGACAGTACACAGAGACATCTTGATTAATCATTTGCGGCAGTACCCTCGCTAGTCAACAGACTACTGTGCAGAGTAACAATAATATGATGTGACAGTACACAGAGACATCTTGATTGATCATTTGTGGCAGTACCCTCGCTAGTCAACAGGCTACTGTGCAGAGTAACAATAATATGTTGTGACAGTACAGAGATACACCTTGATTGATCATTTGTGGCAGTACCCTCGCTGGTCAACAGGCTACTGTGCAGAGTAACAATAATATGTTGTGACAGTACCGAGATACACCTTGATTGATCATTTGCGGCAGTACCCTCGCTAGTCAACAGGCTACTGTGCAGATTAACAATAATATGTTGTGACAGTACACAGAGACATCTTGATTGATGATTTGTGGCAGTACCCTCGCTAGTCAACAGGCTACTGTGCAGAGTAACAATAATATGTTGCGACAGTACACAGAGACACCTTGATTGATCATTTGTGGCATTACCCTGGCTGGTCAACAGGCTACTGTGTAGAGTAACAATAATATGTTGTGACAGTACACAGAGACACCTTGATTGCTCATTTGCGGCAGTACTCTCGCTAGTCAACAGGCTACTGTGCAGAGTAACAATAATATGTTGTGACAGTACACAGAGACACCTTGATTGATTATTTGCGGCAGTACCCTGGCTGCTCAACAGACTACTGTGTAGAGTAACAATAATATGTTGTGACAGTACACAGAGACACCTTGATTGATCATTTGCGGTAGTACCCTCGCTAGTCAACAGGCTACTGTGTAGAGTAACAATAATATGTTGTGACAGTACACAGAGACACCTTGATTGATCATTTGCGGCAGTACCCTCGCTAGTCAACAGGCTACTGTGTAGAGTAACAATAATATGTTGTGACAGTACACAGGGACACCTTGATTGATCATTTGCGGCAGTACCCTCGCTAGTCAACAGGCTACTGTGTAGAGTAACAATAATATGTTGTGACAATACACAGAGACACCTTGATTGATCATTTGCGGCAGTACCCTCGCTAGTCAACAGGCTACTGTGTAGAGTAACAATAATATGTTGTGACAGTACACAGAGACATCTTGATTGATCATTTGCGGCAGTACCCTCGCTAGTCAACAGGCTACTGTGCAGAGTAACAATAATATGTTGTGACAGTACTCAGAGACACCTTGATTGATCATTTGCGGCAGTACCCTCGCTAGTCAACAGGCTACTGTGTAGAGTAACAATAATATGTTGTGACAGTACACAGAGACATCTTGATTGATCATTTGCGGCAGTACCATCGCTAGTCAACAGGCTACTGTGCAGAGTAACAAAAATATGTTGTGACAGTACTCAGAGACACCTTGATTGATCATTTGCGGCAGTACCCTCGCTAGTCAACAGGCTACTGTGTAGAGTAACAATAATATGTTGTGACAGTACACAGAGACATCTTGATTGATCATTTGCGGCAGTACCCTCGCTAGTCAACAGGCTACTGTGTAGAGTAACAATAATATGTTGTGACAGTACACAGAGACACCTTGATTGATCATTTGCGGCAGTACCCTCGCTAGTCAACAGGCTACTGTGCAGAGTAACAAAAATATGTTGTGAAAGTACACAGAGACACCTTGATTGATCATTTGCGGCAGTACCCTCGCTAGTCAACAGACTACTGTGTAGAGTAACAATAATATGTTGTGACAGTACACAGAGACATCTTGATTGATCATTTGCGGCAGTACTCTCGCTAGTCAACAGACTACTGTGTAGAGTAACAAAAATATGTTGTGACAGTACACAGAGACACCTTGATTGATCATTTGCGGCAGTACCCTGGCTGCTCAACAGACTACTGTGTAGAGTAACAATAATATGTTGTGACAGTACACAGAGACACCTTGATTGATCATTTGCGGCAGTACCCTCGCTAGTCAACAGGCTACTGTCTAGAGTAACAATAATATGTTGTGACAGTACACAGAGACACCTTGATTGATCATTTGCGGCAGTACCCTCGCTAGTCAACAGGTTACTGTGTAGAGTAACAATAATATGTTGTGACAGTACACAGAGACATCTTGATTGATCATTTGCGGCAGTACTCTCGCTAGTCAACAGACTACTGTGTAGAGTAACAAAAATATGTTGTGACTGTACACAGAGACACCTTGATTGATCATTTGCGGCTGTACCCTGGCTGCTCAACAGACTACTGTGTAGAGTAACAATAATATGTTGTGACAGTACACAGAGACACCTTGATTGATCATTTGCGGCAGTACCCTCGCTAGTCAACAGACTACTGTGCAGAGTAACAATAATATGTTGTGACAGTACACAGAGACACCTTGATTGATCATTTGCGGCAGTACTCGCGCTAGTCAACAGGCTACTGTGCAGAGTAACAAACATATGATGTGACAGTACACAGAGACACCTTGATTGATCATTTGCGGCAGTACCCTCGCTAGTCAACAGACTACTGTGCAGAGTAACAATAATATGTTGTGACAGTACAGAGACATCTTGATTGATCATTTGCGGCAGTACCCTCGCTAGTCAACAGGCTACTGTGTAGAGTAACAATAATATGTTGTGACAGTACACAGAGACATCTTGATTGATCATTTGTGGCAGTACCCTCGCTAGTCAACAGGCTACTGTGAGGAGTAACAATAATATGTTGTGACAGTACACAGAGACATCTTGATTGATCATTTGCGGCAGTACCCTCGCTAGTCAACAGACTACTGTGAGGAGTAACAATAATATGTTGTGACAGTACACAGAGACATCTTGATTGATCATTAGCGGCAGTACCCTCGCTAGTCAACAGACTACTGTGCAGAGTAACAATAATATGTTGTGACAGTACATAGAGACATCTTGATTGATCATTTGCGGCAGTACCCTCGCTAGTCAACAGGCTACTGTGTAGAGTAACAATAATATGTTGTGACAGTACACAGAGACATCTTGATTGATCATTTGCGGCAGTACTCTCGCTAGTCAACAGACTGCTGTGCAGAGTAACAAAAATATGTTGTGACAGTACTCAGAGACACCTTGATTGATCATTTGCGGCAGTACTCTCGCTAGTCAACAGGCTACTGTGTAGAGTAACAATAATATGTTGTGACAGTACACAGAGACACCTTGATTGATCATTTGCGGCAGTACCCTCGCTAGTCAACAGGCTACTGTGTAGAGTAACAATAATATGTTGTGACAGTACAGAGACATCTTGATTGATCATTTGCGGCAGTACTCTCGCTGGTCAACAGACTACTGTGAGGAGTAACAATAATGTGTTGTGACAGTACACAGATACATCTTGATTGATCATTTGCGGCAGTACCCTCGCTAGTCAACAGGCTACTGTGTAGAGTAACAATAATGTGTTGTGACAGTACACAGAGACATCTTGATTGATCATTTGCGGCAGTACTCTCGCTGGTCAACAGACTACTGTGAGGAGTAACAATAATATGTTGTGACAGTACACACAGACACCTTGATTGATCATTTGCGGCAGTACCCTCGCTAGTCAACAGACTACTGTGTAGAGTAACAATAATATGTTGTAACAGTACACAGAGACATCTTGATTGATCATTTGCGGCAGTACCCTCGCTGGTCAACAGACTACTGTGCAGAGTAACAATAATATGTTGTGACAGTACACAGAGACACCTTGATTGATCATTTGTGGCAGTACCCTCGCTGGTCAACAGACTACTGTGCAGAGTAACAATAATATGTTATGACAGTACACAGAGACACCTTGATTGATCATTTGTGGCAGTACCCTCGCTAGTCAACAGGCTACTGTGCAGAGTAACAATAATATGTTGTGACAGTACACAGAGACATCTTGATTGATCATTTGCGGCAGTACCCTCGCTAGTCAACAGACTACTGTGCAGAGTAACAATAATATGTTGTGACAGTACACAGAGACATCTTGATTGATCATTTGTGGCAGTACCCTCGCTAGTCAACAGGCTACTGTGCAGAGTAACAATAATATGTTGTGACAGTACAGAGATACACCTTGATTGATCATTTGTGGCAGTACCCTCGCTGGTCAACAGGCTACTGTGCAGAGTAACTATAATATGTTGTGACAGTACAGAGATACACCTTGATTGATCATTTGCGGCAGTACCCTCGCTAGTCAACAGGCTACTGTGCAGAGTAACAATAATATGTTGTGACAGTACACAGAGACATCTTGATTGATCATTTGTGGCAGTACCCTCGCTAGTCAACAGGCTACTGTGCAGAGTAACAATAATATGTTGCGACAGTACACAGAGACACCTTGATTGATCATTTGTGGCATTACCCTGGCTGGTCAACAGGCTACTGTGTAGAGTAACAATAATATGTTGTGACAGTACACAGAGACACCTTGATTGCTCATTTGCGGCAGTACTCTCGCTAGTCAACCGGCTACTGTGCAGAATAACAATAATATGTTGTGACAGTACACAGAGACACCTTGATTGATTATTTGCGGCAGTACCCTGGCTGCTCAACAGACTACTGTGTAGAGTAACAATAATATGTTGTGACAGTACAGAGACATCTTGATTGATCATTTGTGGCAGTACCCTGGCTAGTCAACAGACTTCTGTGAGGAGTAAAAATAATATGTTGTGACAGTACACAGAGACATCTTGATTGATCATTTGCGGCAGTACCCTCGCTAGTCAACAGACTACTGTGAGGAGTAACAATAATATGTTGTGACAGTACACAGAGACATCTTGATTGATCATTTGCGGCAGTACCCTGGCTAGTCAACAGACTACTGTGAGGAGTAACAATAATATGTTGTGACAGTACACAGAGACATCTTGATTGATCATTTGCGGCAGTACCCTCGCTAGTCAACAGGCTACTGTGCAGAGTAACAATAATATGTTGTGACAGTACAGAGAGACATCTTGATCGATCATTTGCGGCAGTACCCTCGCTGGTCAACAGACTACTGTGAGGAGTAACAATAATATGTTGTGACAGTACAGAGAGACATCTTGATTGATCATTTGCGGCAGTACCCTCGCTGGTCAACAGGCTACTGTGCAGAGTAACAATAATATGTTGTGACAGTACACAGAGACATCTTGATTGATCATTTGCGGCAGTACCCTCGCTAGTCAACAGGCTACTGTCCAGAGTAACAATAATATGTTGTGACAGTACAGAGAGACATCTTGATTGATCATTTGCGGCAGTACCCTCGCTAGTCAACAGGCTACTGTGCAGAGTAACAATAATATGTTGTGACAGTACACAGAGACATCTTGATTGATCATTTGCGGCAGTACCCTCGCTAGTCAACAGGCTACTGTGCAGAGTAACAATAATGTGTTGTGACAGTACAGAGAGACACCTTGATTGATCATTTGCGGCAGTACCCTCGCTAGTCAACAGGCTACTGTGCAGAGTAACAATAATATGTTGTGACAGTACACAGAGACATCTTGATTGATCATTTGCGGCAGTACCCTCGCTAGTCAACAGGCTACTGTGCAGAGTAACAATAATATGTTGTGACAGTACACAGAGACATCTTGATTGATCATTTGCGGCAGTACCCTCGCTGGTCAACAGACTACTGTGTAGAGTAACAATAATATGTTGTGACAGTACACATAGACACCTTGATTGATCATTTGCGGCAGTACCCTCGCTAGTCAACAGGCTACTGTGAGGAGTAACAATAATATGTTGTGACAGTACAGAGAGACATCTTGATTGATCATTTGCGGCAGTACCCTCGCTGGTCAACAGGCTACTTTGCAGAGTAACAATAATATGTTGTGACAGTACAGAGACATCTTGATTGATCATTTGCGGCAGTACTCTCGCTGGTCAACAGACTACTGTGAGGAGTAACAATAATGTGTTGCGACAGTACACAGAGACACCTTGATTGATCATTTGCGGCAGTACCCTCGCTAGTCAACAGGCTACTGTGTAGAGTAACAATAATATGTTGTGACAGTACACAGAGACATCTTGATTGATCATTTGCGGCAGTACCCTCGCTAGTCAACAGACTACTGTGCAGAGTAACAATAATATGTTGTGACAGTACACAGAGACATCTTGATTGATCATTTGCGGCAGTACCCTCGCTAGTCAACAGGCTACTGTGTAGAGTAACAATAATATGTTGTGACAGTACACAGAGACATCTTGATTGATCATTTGCGGCAGTACCCTCGCTAGTCAACAGGCTACTGTGTAGAGTAACAATAATATGTTGTGACAGTACACTGAGACACCTTGATTGATCATTTGCGGCAGTACCCTCGCTAGTCAACAGGCTACTGTGTAGAGTAACAATAATATGTTGTGACAGTACACAGAGACACCTTGATTGATCATTTGCGGCAGTACCCTCGCTAGTCAACAGGCTACTGTGTAGAGTAACAATAATATGTTGTGACAGTACACAGAGACATCTTGATTGATCATTTGCGGCAGTACTCTCGCTAGTCAACAGACTGCTGTGCAGAGTAACAAAAATATGTTGTGACAGTACTCAGAGACACCTTGATTGATCATTTGCGGCAGTACTCTCGCTAGTCAACAGGCTACTGTGTAGAGTAACAAATAATATGTTGTGACAGTACACAGAGACACCTTGATTGATCATTTGCGGCAGTACCCTCGCTAGTCAACAGGCTACTGTGTAGAGTAACAATAATATGTTGTGACAGTACACAGAGACACCTTGATTGATCATTTGCGGCAGTACCCTCGCTAGTCAACAGGCTACTGTGTAGAGTAACAATAATATGTTGTGACAGTACACACACACATCTTGATTGATCATTTGCGGCAGTACTCTCGCTAGTCAACAGGCTACTGTCTAGAGTAACTATAATATGTTGTGACAGTACACAGGGACACCTTGATTGATCATTTGCGGCAGTACTCTCGCTAGTCAACAGACTACTGAGTAGAGTAACAATAATATGTTGTGACAGTACAGAGACATCTTGATTGATCATTTGCGGCAGTACTCTCGCTGGTCAACAGACTACTGGGAGGAGTAACAATAATGTGTTGTGACAGTACACAGAGACATCTTGATTGATCATTTGCGGCAGTACCCTCGCTAGTCAACAGGCTACTGTGTAGAGTAACAATAATGTGTTGTGACAGTACACAGAGACATCTTGATTGATCATTTGCGGCAGTACTCTCGCTGGTCAACAGACTACTGTGAGGAGTAACAATAATATGTTGTGACAGTACACACAGACACCTTGATTGATCATTTGCGGCAGTACCCTCGCTAGTCAACAGACTACTGTGTAGAGTAACAATAATATGTTGTAACAGTACACAGAGACATCTTGATTGATCATTTGCGGCAGTACCCTCGCTGGTCAACAGACTACTGTGCAGAGTAACAATAATATGTTGTGACAGTACACAGAGACACCTTGATTGATCATTTGTGGCAGTACCCTCGCTGGTCAACAGACTACTGTGCAGAGTAACAATAATATGTTGTGACAGTACACAGAGACATCTTGATTGATCATTTGCGGCAGTACCCTCGCTAGTCAACAGACTACTGTGCAGAGTAACAATAATATGTTGTGACAGTACACAGAGACATCTTGATTGATCATTTGTGGCAGTACTCTCGCTAGTCAACAGGCTACTGTGCAGAGTAACAATAATATGTTGTGACAGTACAGAGATACACCTTGATTGATCATTTGTGGCAGTACCCTCGCTGGTCAACAGGCTACTGTGCAGAGTAACAATAATATGTTGTGACAGTACAGAGATACACCTTGATTGATCATTTGCGGCAGTACCCTCGCTAGTCAACAGGCTACTGTGCAGAGTAACAATAATATGTTGTGACAGTACACAGAGACATCTTGATTGATCATTTGTGGCAGTACCCTCGCTAGTCAACAGGCTACTGTGCAGAGTAACAATAATATGTTGCGACAGTACACAGAGACACCTTGATTGATCATTTGTGGCAGTACCCTGGCTGGTCAACAGGCTACTGTGTAGAGTAACAATAATATGTTGTGACAGTACACAGAGACACCTTGATTGCTCATTTGCGGCAGTACTCTCGCTAGTCAACAGGCTACTGTGCAGAGTAACAAAAATATGTTGTGACAGTACACAGAGACACCTTGATTGATCATTTGCGGCAGTACCCTCGCTAGTCAACAGACTACTGTGCAGAGTAACAATAATATGTTGTGACAGTACAGAGACATCTTGATTGATCATTTGCGGCAGTACCCTCGCTAGTCAACAGACTACTGTGCAGAGTAACAATAATATGTTGTGACAGTACACAGAGACATCTTGATTGATCATTTGCGGCAGTACCCTCGCTAGTCAACAGGCTACTGTGTAGAGTAACAATAATATGTTGTGACAGTACACAGAGACATCTTGATTGATCATTTGCGGCAGTACTCTCGCTAGTCAACAGACTGCTGTGCAGAGTAACAAAAATATGTTGTGACAGTACTCAGAGACACCTTGATTGATCATTTGCGGCAGTACTCTCGCTAGTCAACAGGCTACTGTGTAGAGTAACAATAATATGTTGTGACAGTACACAGAGACACCTTGATTGATCATTTGCGGCAGTACCCTCGCTAGTCAACAGGCTACTGTGTAGAGTAACAATAATATGTTGTGACAGTACACAGAGACACCTTGATTGATCATTTGCGGCAGTACCCTCGCTAGTCAACAGACTACTGTGTAGAGTAACAATAATATGTTGTGACAGTACACAGAGACATCTTGATTGATCATTTGCGGCAGTACCCTCGCTAGTCAACAGGCTACTGTGTAGAGTAACAATAATATGTTGTGACAGTAGAGAGAGACATCTTGATTGATCATTTGCGGCAGTACCCTCGCTAGTCAACAGACTACTGTGTAGAGTAACAATAATATGTTGTGACAGTACACAGAGACACCTTGATTGATCATTTGCGGCAGTACCCTCGCTAGTCAACAGGCTACTGTGTAGAGTAACAATAATATGTTGTGACAGTACACAGAGACATCTTGATTGATCATTTGCGGCAGTACTCTCGCTAGTCAACAGGCTACTGTCTAGAGTAACTATAATATGTTGTGACAGTACACAGAGACACATTGATTGATCATTTGCGGCAGTACTCTCGCTAGTCAACAGGCTACTGTGCAGAGTAACAAAAATATGTTGTGACAGTACACAGAGACACTTTGATTGATCATTTGCGGCAGTACCCTCGCTAGTCAAAAGACTACTGTGCAGAGTAACAATAATATGTTGTGACAGTACACAGAGACACCTTGATTGATCATTTGCGGCAGTACTCTCGCTAGTCAACAGGCTACTGTGCAGAGTAACAAAAATATGTTGTGACAGTACACAGAGACACCTTGATTGATCATTTGCGGCAGTACCCTCGCTAGTCAACAGACTACTGTGCAGAGTAACAATAATATGTTGTGACAGTACAGAGACATCTTGATTGATCATTTGCGGCAGTACCCTCGCTAGTCAACAGGCTACTGTGTAGAGTAACAATAATATGTTGTGACAGTACACAGAGACATCTTGATTGATCATTTGTGGCAGTACCCTCGCTAGTCAACAGGCTACTGTGAGGAGTAACAATAACATGTTGTGACAGTACACAGAGACATCTTGATTGATCATTTGCGGCAGTACCCTCGCTGGTCAACAGGCTACTGTGCAGAGTAACAATAATATGTTGTGACAGTACAGAGACATCTTGATTGATCATTTGCGGCAGTACTCTCGCTGGTCAACAGACTACTGTGAGGAGTAACAATAATGTGTTGCGACAGTACACAGAGACACCTTGATTGATCATTTGCGGCAGTACCCTCGCTAGTCAACAGACTACTGTGTAGAGTAACAATAATATGTTGTGACAGTACAGAGACATCTTGATTGATCATTTGCGGCAGTACTCTCGCTGGTCAACAGACTACTGTGAGGAGTAACAATAATGTGTTGCGACAGTACACAGAGACACCTTGATTGATCATTTGCGGCAGTACCCTCGCTAGTCAACAGACTACTGTGTAGAGTAACAATAATATGTTGTGACAGTACAGAGACATCTTGATTGATCATTTGCGGCAGTACCCTCGCTAGTCAACAGGCTACTGTGTAGAGTAACAATAATATGTTGTGACAGTACACAGAGACATCTTGATTGATCATTTGCGGCAGTACCCTCGCTAGTCAACAGGCTACTGTGTAGAGTAACAATAATATGTTGTGACAGTACACAGAGACATCTTGATTGATCATTTGCGGCAGTACTCTCGCTAGTCAACAGACTGCTGTGCAGAGTAACAAAAATATGTTGTGACAGTACTCAGAGACACCTTGATTGATCATTTGCGGCAGTACCCTCGCTAGTCAACAGGCTACTGTGTAGAGTAACAATAATATGTTGTGACAGTACACAGAGACATCTTGATTGATCATTTGCGGCAGTACTCTCGCTAGTCAACAGACTGCTGTGCAGAGTAACAAAAATATGTTGTGACAGTACTCAGAGACACCTTGATTGATCATTTGCGGCAGTACTCTCGCTAGTCAACAGGCTACTGTGTAGAGTAACAAGTAATATGTTGTGACAGTACACAGAGACACCTTGATTGATCATTTGCGGCAGTACCCTCGCTAGTCAACAGGCTACTGTGTAGAGTAACAATAATATGTTGTGACAGTACACAGAGACACCTTGATTGATCATTTGCGGCAGTACCCTCGCTAGTCAACAGGCTACTGTGTAGAGTAACAATAATATGTTGTGACAGTACACAGAGACATCTTGATTGATCATTTGCGGCAGTACTCTCGCTAGTCAACAGGCTACTGTCTAGAGTAACTATAATATGTTGTGACAGTACACAGGGACACCTTGATTGATCATTTGCGGCAGTACTCTCGCTAGTCAACAGACTACTGTGTAGAGTAACAATAATATGTTGTGACAGTACAGAGACATCTTGATTGATCATTTGCGGCAGTACTCTCGCTGGTCAACAGACTACTGGGAGGAGTAACAATAATGTGTTGTGACAGTACACAGAGACATCTTGATTGATCATTTGCGGCAGTACCCTCGCTAGTCAACAGGCTACTGTGTAGAGTAACAATAATGTGTTGTGACAGTACACAGAGACATCTTGATTGATCATTTGCGGCAGTACTCTCGCTGGTCAACAGACTACTGTGAGGAGTAACAATAATATGTTGTGACAGTACACACAGACACCTTGATTGATCATTTGCGGCAGTACCCTCGCTAGTCAACAGACTACTGTGTAGAGTAACAATAATATGTTGTAACAGTACACAGAGACATCTTGATTGATCATTTGCGGCAGTACCCTCGCTGGTCAACAGACTACTGTGCAGAGTAACAATAATATGTTGTGACAGTACACAGAGACACCTTGATTGATCATTTGTGGCAGTACCCTCGCTGGTCAACAGACTACTGTGCAGAGTAACAATAATATGTTGTGACAGTACACAGAGACATCTTGATTGATCATTTGCGGCAGTACCCTCGCTAGTCAACAGACTACTGTGCAGAGTAACAATAATATGTTGTGACAGTACACAGAGACATCTTGATTGATCATTTGTGGCAGTACTCTCGCTAGTCAACAGGCTACTGTGCAGAGTAACAATAATATGTTGTGACAGTACAGAGATACACCTTGATTGATCATTTGTGGCAGTACCCTCGCTGGTCAACAGGCTACTGTGCAGAGTAACAATAATATGTTGTGACAGTACAGAGATACATCTTGATTGATCATTTGCGGCAGTACCCTCGCTAGTCAACAGGCTACTGTGCAGAGTAACAATAATATGTTTTGACAGTACACAGAGACATCTTGATTGATCATTTGTGGCAGTACCCTCGCTAGTCAACAGGCTACTGTGAGGAGTAACAATAATATGTTGTGACAGTACACAGAGACATCTTGATTGATCATTTGCGGCAGTACTCTCGCTAGTCAACAGGCTACTGTCTAGAGTAACTATAATATGTTGTGACAGTACACAGAGACACCTTGATTGCTCATTTGCGGCAGTACTCTCGCTAGTCAACAGGCTACTGTGCAGAGTAACAATAATATGTTGTGACAGTACACAGAGACACCTTGATTGATTATTTGCGGCAGTACCCTGGCTGCTCAACAGACTACTGTGTAGAGTAACAATAATATGTTGTGACAGTACAGAGACATCTTGATTGATCATTTGTGGCAGTACCCTGGCTAGTCAACAGACTTCTGTGAGGAGTAAAAATAATATGTTGTGACAGTACACAGAGACATCTTGATTGATCATTTGCGGCAGTACCCTCGCTAGTCAACAGACTACTGTGAGGAGTAACAATAATATGTCGTGACAGTACACAGAGACATCTTGATTGATCATTTGCGGCAGTACCCTGGCTAGTCAACAGACTACTGTGAGGAGTAACAATAATATGTTGTGACAGTACACAGAGACATCTTGATTGATCATTTGCGGCAGTACCCTCGCTAGTCAACAGGCTACTGTGCAGAGTAACAATAATATGTTGTGACAGTACAGAGAGACATCTTGATTGATCATTTGCGGCAGTACCCTCGCTGGTCAACAGACTACTGTGAGGAGTAACAATAATATGTTGTGACAGTACAGAGAGACATCTTGATTGATCATTTGCGGCAGTACCCTCGCTAGTCAACAGGCTACTGTGCAGAGTAACAATAATATGTTGTGACAGTACACAGAGACATCTTGATTGATCATTTGCGGCAGTACCCTCGCTAGTCAACAGGCTACTGTCCAGAGTAACAATAATATGTTGTGACAGTACAGAGAGACATCTTGATTGATCATTTGCGGCAGTACCCTCGCTAGTCAACAGGCTACTGTGCAGAGTAACAATAATATGTTGTGACAGTACACAGAGACATCTTGATTGATCATTTGCGGCAGTACCCTCGCTAGTC
Organism: Meconema thalassinum; assembly: GCA_946902985.2. Taxonomy (NCBI): domain Eukaryota; kingdom Metazoa; phylum Arthropoda; class Insecta; order Orthoptera; family Tettigoniidae; genus Meconema; species Meconema thalassinum. The sequence continues at coordinate 535,046,179 of OX336393.1, read as the reverse complement.
AACAGGCTACTGTGCAGAGTAACAATAATGTGTTGTGACAGTACAGAGAGACACCTTGATTGATCATTTGCGGCAGTACCCTCGCTAGTCAACAGGCTACTGTGCAGAGTAACAGTAATATGTTGTGACAGTACACAGAGACATCTTGATTGATCATTTGCGGCAGTACCCTCGCTAGTCAACAGGCTACTGTGCAGAGTAACAATAATATGTTGTGACAGTACACAGAGACATCTTGATTGATCATTTGCGGCAGTACCCTCGCTGGTCAACAGACTACTGTGTAGAGTAACAATAATTTGTTGTGACAGTACACAGAGACACCTTGATTGATCATTTGCGGCAGTACCCTCGCTAGTCAACAGGCTACTGTGAGGAGTAACAATAATATGTTGTGACAGTACACAGAGACATCTTGATTGATCATTTGCGGCAGTACCCTCGCTGGTCAACAGGCTACTGTGCAGAGTAACAATAATATGTTGTGACAGTACAGAGACATCTTGATTGATCATTTGCGGCAGTACTCTCGCTGGTCAACAGACTACTGTGAGTAGTAACAATAATGTGTTGCGACAGTACACAGAGACACCTTGATTGATCATTTGCGGCAGTACCCTCGCTAGTCAACAGGCTACTGTGTAGAGTAACAATAATATGTTGTGACAGTACACAGAGACATCTTGATTGATCATTTGCGGCAGTACCCTCGCTAGTCAACAGACTACTGTGCAGAGTAACAATAATATGTTGTGACAGTACACAGAGACATCTTGATTGATCATTTGCGGCAGTACCCTCGCTAGTCAACAGGCTACTGTGTAGAGTAACAATAATATGTTGTGACAGTACACAGAGACATCTTGATTGATCATTTGCGGCAGTACCCTCGCTAGTCAACAGGCTACTGTGTAGAGTAACAATAATATGTTGTGACAGTACACAGAGACACCTTGATTGATCATTTGCGGCAGTACCCTCGCTAGTCAACAGGCTACTGTGTAGAGTAACAATAATATGTTGTGACAGTACACAGAGACATCTTGATTGATCATTTGCGGCAGTACTCTCGCTAGTCAACAGACTGCTGTGCAGAGTAACAAAAATATGTTGTGACAGTACTCAGAGACACCTTGATTGATCATTTGCGGCAGTACTCTCGCTAGTCAACAGGCTACTGTGTAGATTAACAATAATATGTTGTGACAGTACACAGAGACACCTTGATTGATCATTTGCGGCAGTACCCTCGCTAGTCAACAGGCTACTGTGTAGAGTAACAATAATATGTTGTGACAGTACACAGAGACACCTTGATTGATCATTTGCGGCAGTACCCTCGCTAGTCAACAGGCTACTGTGTAGAGTAACAATAATATGTTGTGACAGTACACAGATACATCTTGATTGATCATTTGCGGCAGTACTCTCGCTAGTCAACAGGCTACTGTCTAGAGTAACTATAATATGTTGTGACAGCACACAGAGACACCTTGATTGATCATTTGCGGCAGTACTCTCGCTAGTCAACAGACTACTGTGTAGAGTAACAATAATATGTTGTGACAGTACAGAGACATCTTGATTGATCATTTGCGGCAGTACTCTCGCTGGTCAACAGACTACTGTGAGGAGTAACAATAATGTGTTGTGACAGTACACAGTGACATCTTGATTGATCATTTGCGGCAGTACCCTCGCTAGTCAACAGGCTACTGTGTAGAGTAACAATAATGTGTTGTGACAGTACACAGAGACATCTTGAATGATCATTTGCGGCAGTACTCTCGCTGGTCAACAGACTGCTGTGCAGAGTAACAATAATATGTTGTGACAGTACACAGAGACATCTTGATTGATCATTTGCGGCAGTACTCTCGCTAGTCAACAGACTACTGTGTAGAGTAAAAATAATATGTTGTGTCAGTACAGAGACATCTTGATTGATCATTTGCGGCAGTACCCTCGCTAGTCAACAGGCTACTGTGAGGAGTAACAATAATATGTTGTGACAGTACACACAGACACCTTGATTGATCATTTGCGGCAGTACCCTCGCTAGTCAACAGACTACTGTGTAGAGTAACAATAATATGTTGTAACAGTACACAGAGACATCTTGATTGATCATTTGCGGCAGTACCCTCGCTGGTCAACAGACTACTGTGCAGAGTAACAACAATATGTTGTGACAGTACACAGAGACACCTTGATTGATCATTTGTGGCAGTACCCACGCTGGTCAACAGACTACTGTGCAGAGTAACAATAATATGTTATGACAGTACACAGAGGCACCTTGATTGATCATTTGTGGCAGTACCCTCGCTAGTCAACAGGCTACTGTGCAGAGTAACAATAATATGTTGTGACAGTACACAGAGACATCTTGATTGATCATTTGCGGCAGTACCCTCGCTAGTCAACAGACTACTGTGCAGAGTAACAATAATATGTTGTGACAGTACACAGAGACATCTTGATTGATCATTTGTGGCAGTACTCTCGCTAGTCAACAGGCTACTGTGCAGAGTAACAATAATATGTTGTGACAGTACAGAGATACGCCTTGATTGATCATTTGTGGCAGTACCCTCGCTGGTCAACAGGCTACTGTGCAGAGTAACAATAATATGTTGTGACAGTACAGAGATACACCTTGATTGATCATTTGTGGCAGTACCCTCGCTAGTCAACAGGCTACTGTGCAGAGTAACAATAATATGTTGTGACAGTACACAGAGACATCTTGATTGATCATTTGTGGCAGTACCCTCGCTATTCAACAGGCCACTGTGCAGAGTAACAATAATATGTTGCGACAGTACACAGAGACACCTTGATTGATCATTTGTGGCAGTACGCTGGCTGGTCAACAGGCTACTGTGTAGAGTAACAATAATATGTTGTGACAGTACACAGAGACACCTTGATTGCTCATTTGCGGCAGTACTCTCGCTAGTCAACAGGCTACTGTGCAGAGTAACATAAATATGTTGTGACAGTACACAGAGACACCTTGATTGATCATTTGCGGCAGTACCCTCGCTGGTCAACAGACTACTGTGCAGAGTAACAAAAATATGTTGTGACAGTACACAGAGACATCTTGATTGATCATTTGTGGCAGTACCCTGGCTAGTCAACAGACTACTGTGCAGAGTAACAATAATATGTTGTGACAGTACACAGAGACATCTTGATTGTTCATTTGCGGCAGTACCCTCGCTAGTCAACAGACTACTGTGCAGAGTAACAATAATATGTTGTGACAGTACACAGAGACACCTTGATTGATCATTTGCGGCAGTACCCTGGCTGCTCAACAGACTACTGTGAGGAGTAACAATAATATGTTGTGACAGTACACAGAGACACCTTGATTGATCATTTGTGGCAGTACCCTGGCTGCTCAACAGACTACTGTGTAGAGTAACAATAATATGTTGTGACAGTACACAGAGACACCTTGATTGATCATTTGCGGCAGTACCCTCGCTGGTCAACAGACTACTGTGTAGAGTAACAATATGTTGTGACAGTACACAGAGACATCTTGATTGATCATTTGCGGCAGTACCCTCGCTAGTCAACAGGCTACTGTGCAGAGTATTAAAAATATGTTGTGACAGTACACAGAGACACCTTGATTGATCATTTGCGGCAGTACCCTGGCTGGTCAACAGACTACTGTGTAGAGTAACAATAATATGTTGTGACAGTACACAGAGACACCTTGATTGATCATTTGCGGCAGTACCCTCGCTGGTCAACAGACTACTGTGTAGAGTAACAATATGTTGTGACAGTACACAGAGACATCTTGATTGATCATTTGCGGCAGTACCCTCGCTAGTCAACAGGCTACTGTGCAGAGTATTAAAAATATGTTGTGACAGTACACAGAGACACCTTGATTGATCATTTGCGGCAGTACCCTGGCTGGTCAACAGACTACTGTGCAGAGTATTAAAAATATGTTGTGACAGTACACAGAGACATCTTGATTGATCATTTGCGGCAGTACCCTGGCTAGTCAACAGACTACTGTGTAGAGTAACTATAATATGTTGTGACAGTACACAGAGACACCTTGATTGATCATTTGCGGCAGTACCCTCGCTAGTCAACAGACTACTGTGCAGAGTAACAAAAATATGTTGTAACAGTACACAGAGACACCTTGATTGATCATTTGCGGCAGTACCCTCGCTAGTCAACAGGCTACTGTGCAGAGTAACAATAATATGTTGTGACAGTACACAGAGACATCTTGATTGATCATTTGCGGCAGTACCCTCGCTAGTCAACAGACTACTGTGTAGAGTAACAATAATATGTTGTGACAGTACACAGAGACAACTTGATTGATCATTTGCGGCAGTACCCTCGCTAGTCAACAGGCTACTGTGTAGAGTAACAATAATATGTTGTGACAGTACACAGAGACATCGTGATTGATCATTTGCGGCAGTACCCTCGCTAGTCAACAGACTACTGTGTAGAGTAACAATAATATGTTGTGACAGTACACAGAGACATCTTGATTGATCATTTGCGGCAGTACCCTCGCTAGTCAACAGGCTACTGTGTAGAGTAACAATAATATGTTGTGACAGTACACAGAGACATCTTGATTGATCATTTGTGGCAGTACCCTCGCTAGTCAACAGGCTACTGTGAGGAGTAACAATAATATGTTGTGACAGTACACAGAGACATCTTGATTGATCATTTGTGGCAGTACCCTCGCTAGTCAGCAGACTACTGTGAGGAGTAACAATAATATGTTGTGACAGTACACAGAGACATCTTGATTGATCATTTGCGGCAGTACTCTCGCTAGTCAACAGGCTACTGTGAGGAGTAACTATAATATGTTGTGAGAGTACACAGAGACATCTTGATTGATCATTTGTGGCAGGACCCTCGCTAGTCAACAGGCTACTGTGAGGAGTAACAATAATATGTTGTAAGTACAGAGACATCTTGATTGATCATTTGCAGCAGTACCCTCGCTAGTCAACAGGCTACTGTGTAGAGTAACAATAATATGTTGTGACAGTACACAGAGACATCTTGATTGATCATTTGTGGCAGTACCCTCGCTAGTCAGCAGACTACTGTGAGGAGTAACAATAATATGTTGTGACAGTACACAGAGACATCTTGATTGATCATTTGCGGCAGTACTCTCGCTAGTCAACAGGCTACTGTGAGGAGTAACTATAATATGTTGTGACAGTACACAGATACATCTTGATTGATCATTTGTGGCAGTACCCTCGCTAGTCAACAGGCTACTGTGAGGAGTAACAATAATATGTTGTAAGTACAGAGACATCTTGATTGATCATTTGCGGCAGTACCCTCGCTAGTCAACTGGCTACTGTGTAGAGTAACAATAATATGTTGTGACAGTACACAGAGACACCTTGATTGATCATTTGCGGCAGTACCCTCGCTAGTCAACAGGCTACTGTGTAGAGTAATCATAATATGTTGTGACAGTACACAGAGACATCTTGATTGATCATTTGCGGCAGTACCCTCGCTAGTCAACAGGCTACTGTGTAGAGTATCAATAATATGTTGTGACAGTACACAGAGACATCTTGATTGATCATTTGCGGCAGTACTCTCGCTGGTCAACAGACTACTGTGAGGAGTAACAATAATGTGTTGTGACAGTACACAGAGACATCTTGAGTGATCATTTGCGGCAGTACCCTCGCTAGTCAACAGGCTACTGTCTAGAGTAACTATAATATGTTGTGACAGTACACAGAGACACCTTGATTGATCATTTGCGGCAGTACCCTCGCTAGTCAACAGACTACTGTGCAGAGTAACAAAAATATGTTGTGACAGTACACAGAGACATCTTGATTGATCATTTGCGGCAGTACTCTCGCTAGTCAACAGAGTGCTGTGCAGAGTAACAAAAATATGTTGTGACAGTACACAGAGACACCTTGATTGATCATTTGCGGCAGTACTCTCGCTAGTCAACAGGCTACTGTGCAGAGTAACAAAAATATGTTGTGACAGTACACAGAGACACCTTGATTGATCATTTGCGGCAGTACCCTCGCTAGTCAACAGACTACTGTGCAGAGTAACAATAATATGTTGTGACAGTACAGAGACATCTTGATTGATCATTTGCGGCAGTACCCTCGCTAGTCAACAGACTACTGTGCAGAGTAACAATAATATGTTGTGACAGTACAGAGACATCTTGATTGATCATTTGCGGCAGTACCCTCGCTAGTCAACAGGCTACTGTGTAGAGTAACAATAATATGTTGTGACAGTACACAGAGACATCTTGATTGATCATTTGTGGCAGTACCCTCGCTAGTCAACAGGCTACTGTGAGGAGTAACAATAATATGTTGTGACAGTACACAGAGACATCTTGATTGATCATTTGCGGCAGTACTCTCGCTAGTCAACAGACTACTTTGCAGAGTAACAATAATATGTTGTGACAGTACACAGAGACATCTTGATTGATCATTTGCGGCAGTACCCTCGCTAGTCAACAGGCTACTGTGCAGAGTAACAATAATATGTTGTGACAGTACAGAGACATCTTGATTGATCATTTGCGGCAGTACTCTCGCTGGTCAACAGACTACTGTGAGGAGTAACAATAATGTGTTGCGACAGTACACAGAGACACCTTGATTGATCATTTGCGGCAGTACCCTCGCTAGTCAACAGGCTACTGTGTAGAGTAACAATAATATGTTGTGACAGTACACAGAGACATCTTGAATGATCATTTGCGGCAGTACCCTCGCTAGTCAACAGACTACTGTGCAGAGTAACAATGATATGTTGTGACAGTACACAGAGACATCTTGATTGATCATTTGCGGCAGTACTCTCGCTAGTCAACAGGCTACTGTGTAGAGTATCAATAATATGTTGTGACAGTACACAGAGACATCTTGATTGATCATTTGCGGCAGTACTCTCGCTGGTCAACAGACTACTGTGAGGAGTAACTATAATATGTTGTGACAGTACAGAGAGACATCTTGATTGATCATTTGCGGCAGTACTCTCGCTGGTCAACAGACTACTGTGAGGAGTAACAATAATGTGTTGTGACAGTACACAGAGACATCTTGAGTGATCATTTGCGGCAGTACCCTCGCTAGTCAACAGGCTACTGTCTAGAGTAACTATAATATGTTGTGACAGTACACAGAGACACCTTGATTGATCATTTGCGGCAGTACTCTCGCTAGTCAACAGGCTACTGTGTAGAGTAACAATAATATGTTGTGACAGTACAGAGATACACCTTGATTGATCATTTTTGGCAGTACCCTCGCTGGTCAACAGGCTACTGTGCAGAGTAACAATAATATGTTGTGACAGTACAGAGATACACCTTGATTGATCATTTGCGGCAGTACCCTCGCTAGTCAACAGGCTACTGTGCAGAGTAACAATAATATGTTGTGACAGTACACAGAGACATCTTGATTGATCATTTGCGGCAGTACCCTCGCTGGTCAACAGACTACTGTGTAGAGTAACAATAATTTGTTGTGACAGTACACAGAGACACCTTGATTGATCATTTGCGGCAGTACCCTCGCTAGTCAACAGGCTACTGTGAGGAGTAACAATAATATGTTGTGACAGTACACAGAGACATCTTGATTGATCATTTGCGGCAGTACCCTCGCTGGTCAACAGGCTACTGTGCAGAGTAACAATAATATGTTGTGACAGTACAGAGACATCTTGATTGATCATTTGCGGCAGTACTCTCGCTGGTCAACAGACTACTGTGAGTAGTAACAATAATGTGTTGCGACAGTACACAGAGACACCTTGATTGATCATTTGCGGCAGTACCCTCGCTAGTCAACAGGCTACTGTGTAGAGTAACAATAATATGTTGTGACAGTACACAGAGACATCTTGATTGATCATTTGCGGCAGTACCCTCGCTAGTCAACAGACTACTGTGCAGAGTAACAATAATATGTTGTGACAGTACACAGAGACATCTTGATTGATCATTTGCGGCAGTACCCTCGCTAGTCAACAGGCTACTGTGTAGAGTAACAATAATATGTTGTGACAGTACACAGAGACATCTTGATTGATCATTTGCGGCAGTACCCTCGCTAGTCAACAGGCTACTGTGTAGAGTAACAATAATATGTTGTGACAGTACACAGAGACACCTTGATTGATCATTTGCGGCAGTACCCTCGCTAGTCAACAGGCTACTGTGTAGAGTAACAATAATATGTTGTGACAGTACACAGAGACATCTTGATTGATCATTTGCGGCAGTACTCTCGCTAGTCAACAGACTGCTGTGCAGAGTAACAAAAATATGTTGTGACAGTACTCAGAGACACCTTGATTGATCATTTGCGGCAGTACTCTCGCTAGTCAACAGGCTACTGTGTAGATTAACAATAATATGTTGTGACAGTACACAGAGACACCTTGATTGATCATTTGCGGCAGTACCCTCGCTAGTCAACAGGCTACTGTGTAGAGTAACAATAATATGTTGTGACAGTACACAGAGACACCTTGATTGATCATTTGCGGCAGTACCCTCGCTAGTCAACAGGCTACTGTGTAGAGTAACAATAATATGTTGTGACAGTACACAGATACATCTTGATTGATCATTTGCGGCAGTACTCTCGCTAGTCAACAGGCTACTGTCTAGAGTAACTATAATATGTTGTGACAGCACACAGAGACACCTTGATTGATCATTTGCGGCAGTACTCTCGCTAGTCAACAGACTACTGTGTAGAGTAACAATAATATGTTGTGACAGTACAGAGACATCTTGATTGATCATTTGCGGCAGTACTCTCGCTGGTCAACAGACTACTGTGAGGAGTAACAATAATGTGTTGTGACAGTACACAGTGACATCTTGATTGATCATTTGCGGCAGTACCCTCGCTAGTCAACAGGCTACTGTGTAGAGTAACAATAATGTGTTGTGACAGTACACAGAGACATCTTGAATGATCATTTGCGGCAGTACTCTCGCTGGTCAACAGACTGCTGTGCAGAGTAACAATAATATGTTGTGACAGTACACAGAGACATCTTGATTGATCATTTGCGGCAGTACTCTCGCTAGTCAACAGACTACTGTGTAGAGTAAAAATAATATGTTGTGTCAGTACAGAGACATCTTGATTGATCATTTGCGGCAGTACCCTCGCTAGTCAACAGGCTACTGTGAGGAGTAACAATAATATGTTGTGACAGTACACACAGACACCTTGATTGATCATTTGCGGCAGTACCCTCGCTAGTCAACAGACTACTGTGTAGAGTAACAATAATATGTTGTAACAGTACACAGAGACATCTTGATTGATCATTTGCGGCAGTACCCTCGCTGGTCAACAGACTACTGTGCAGAGTAACAACAATATGTTGTGACAGTACACAGAGACACCTTGATTGATCATTTGTGGCAGTACCCACGCTGGTCAACAGACTACTGTGCAGAGTAACAATAATATGTTATGACAGTACACAGAGGCACCTTGATTGATCATTTGTGGCAGTACCCTCGCTAGTCAACAGGCTACTGTGCAGAGTAACAATAATATGTTGTGACAGTACACAGAGACATCTTGATTGATCATTTGCGGCAGTACCCTCGCTAGTCAACAGACTACTGTGCAGAGTAACAATAATATGTTGTGACAGTACACAGAGACATCTTGATTGATCATTTGTGGCAGTACTCTCGCTAGTCAACAGGCTACTGTGCAGAGTAACAATAATATGTTGTGACAGTACAGAGATACGCCTTGATTGATCATTTGTGGCAGTACCCTCGCTGGTCAACAGGCTACTGTGCAGAGTAACAATAATATGTTGTGACAGTACAGAGATACACCTTGATTGATCATTTGTGGCAGTACCCTCGCTAGTCAACAGGCTACTGTGCAGAGTAACAATAATATGTTGTGACAGTACACAGAGACATCTTGATTGATCATTTGTGGCAGTACCCTCGCTATTCAACAGGCCACTGTGCAGAGTAACAATAATATGTTGCGACAGTACACAGAGACACCTTGATTGATCATTTGTGGCAGTACGCTGGCTGGTCAACAGGCTACTGTGTAGAGTAACAATAATATGTTGTGACAGTACACAGAGACACCTTGATTGCTCATTTGCGGCAGTACTCTCGCTAGTCAACAGGCTACTGTGCAGAGTAACATAAATATGTTGTGACAGTACACAGAGACACCTTGATTGATCATTTGCGGCAGTACCCTCGCTGGTCAACAGACTACTGTGCAGAGTAACAAAAATATGTTGTGACAGTACACAGAGACATCTTGATTGATCATTTGTGGCAGTACCCTGGCTAGTCAACAGACTACTGTGCAGAGTAACAATAATATGTTGTGACAGTACACAGAGACATCTTGATTGATCATTTGCGGCAGTACTCTCGCTAGTCAACAGGCTACTGTGAGGAGTAACTATAATATGTTGTGACAGTACACAGATACATCTTGATTGATCATTTGTGGCAGTACCCTCGCTAGTCAACAGGCTACTGTGAGGAGTAACAATAATATGTTGTAAGTACAGAGACATCTTGATTGATCATTTGCGGCAGTACCCTCGCTAGTCAACTGGCTACTGTGTAGAGTAACAATAATATGTTGTGACAGTACACAGAGACACCTTGATTGATCATTTGCGGCAGTACCCTCGCTAGTCAACAGGCTACTGTGTAGAGTAATCATAATATGTTGTGACAGTACACAGAGACATCTTGATTGATCATTTGCGGCAGTACCCTCGCTAGTCAACAGGCTACTGTGTAGAGTATCAATAATATGTTGTGACAGTACACAGAGACATCTTGATTGATCATTTGCGGCAGTACTCTCGCTGGTCAACAGACTACTGTGAGGAGTAACAATAATGTGTTGTGACAGTACACAGAGACATCTTGAGTGATCATTTGCGGCAGTACCCTCGCTAGTCAACAGGCTACTGTCTAGAGTAACTATAATATGTTGTGACAGTACACAGAGACACCTTGATTGATCATTTGCGGCAGTACCCTCGCTAGTCAACAGACTACTGTGCAGAGTAACAAAAATATGTTGTGACAGTACACAGAGACATCTTGATTGATCATTTGCGGCAGTACTCTCGCTAGTCAACAGAGTGCTGTGCAGAGTAACAAAAATATGTTGTGACAGTACACAGAGACACCTTGATTGATCATTTGCGGCAGTACTCTCGCTAGTCAACAGGCTACTGTGCAGAGTAACAAAAATATGTTGTGACAGTACACAGAGACACCTTGATTGATCATTTGCGGCAGTACCCTCGCTAGTCAACAGACTACTGTGCAGAGTAACAATAATATGTTGTGACAGTACAGAGACATCTTGATTGATCATTTGCGGCAGTACCCTCGCTAGTCAACAGACTACTGTGCAGAGTAACAATAATATGTTGTGACAGTACAGAGACATCTTGATTGATCATTTGCGGCAGTACCCTCGCTAGTCAACAGGCTACTGTGTAGAGTAACAATAATATGTTGTGACAGTACACAGAGACATCTTGATTGATCATTTGTGGCAGTACCCTCGCTAGTCAACAGGCTACTGTGAGGAGTAACAATAATATGTTGTGACAGTACACAGAGACATCTTGATTGATCATTTGCGGCAGTACTCTCGCTAGTCAACAGACTACTTTGCAGAGTAACAATAATATGTTGTGACAGTACACAGAGACATCTTGATTGATCATTTGCGGCAGTACCCTCGCTAGTCAACAGGCTACTGTGCAGAGTAACAATAATATGTTGTGACAGTACAGAGACATCTTGATTGATCATTTGCGGCAGTACTCTCGCTGGTCAACAGACTACTGTGAGGAGTAACAATAATGTGTTGCGACAGTACACAGAGACACCTTGATTGATCATTTGCGGCAGTACCCTCGCTAGTCAACAGGCTACTGTGTAGAGTAACAATAATATGTTGTGACAGTACACAGAGACATCTTGAATGATCATTTGCGGCAGTACCCTCGCTAGTCAACAGACTACTGTGCAGAGTAACAATGATATGTTGTGACAGTACACAGAGACATCTTGATTGATCATTTGCGGCAGTACTCTCGCTAGTCAACAGGCTACTGTGTAGAGTATCAATAATATGTTGTGACAGTACACAGAGACATCTTGATTGATCATTTGCGGCAGTACTCTCGCTGGTCAACAGACTACTGTGAGGAGTAACTATAATATGTTGTGACAGTACAGAGAGACATCTTGATTGATCATTTGCGGCAGTACTCTCGCTGGTCAACAGACTACTGTGAGGAGTAACAATAATGTGTTGTGACAGTACACAGAGACATCTTGAGTGATCATTTGCGGCAGTACCCTCGCTAGTCAACAGGCTACTGTCTAGAGTAACTATAATATGTTGTGACAGTACACAGAGACACCTTGATTGATCATTTGCGGCAGTACTCTCGCTAGTCAACAGGCTACTGTGTAGAGTAACAATAATATGTTGTGACAGTACAGAGATACACCTTGATTGATCATTTTTGGCAGTACCCTCGCTGGTCAACAGGCTACTGTGCAGAGTAACAATAATATGTTGTGACAGTACAGAGATACACCTTGATTGATCATTTGCGGCAGTACCCTCGCTAGTCAACAGGCTATTGTGCAGAGTAACAATAATATGTTGTGACAGTACACAGAGACATCTTGATTGATCATTTGTGCCAGTACCCTCGCTAGTCAACAGGCTACTGTGCAGAGTAACAATAATATGTTGCGACAGTACACAGAGACACCTTTATAGATCATTTGTGGCAGTACCCTGGCTGGTCAACAGGCTACTGTGTAGAGTAACAATAATATGTTGTGACAGTACACAGAGACACCTTGATTGCTCATTTGCGGCAGTACTCTCGCTAGTCAACAGGCTACTGTGCAGAGTAACAATAATATGTTGTGACAGTACACAGAGACACCTTGATTGATTATTTGCGGCAGTACCCTGGCTGCTCAACAGACTACTGTGTAGAGTAACAATAATATGTTGTGACAGTACAGAGACATCTTGATTGATCATTTGCGGCAGTACCCTCGCTAGTCAACAGGCTACTGTGTAGAGTAACAATAATATGTTGTGACAGTACAGAGACATCTTGATTGATCATTTGCGGCAGTACTCTCGCTGGTCAACAGACTACTGTGAGGAGTAACAATAATGTGTTTTGACAGTACACAGAGACATCTTGATTGATCATTTGCGGCAGTACCCTCGCTAGTCAACAGGCTACTGTGTAGAGTAACAATAATGTGTTGTGACAGTACACAGAGACATCTTGATTGATCATTTGCGGCAGTACTCTCGCTGGTCAACAGACTACTGTGAGGAGTAACAATAATATGTTGTGACAGTACACACAGACACCTTGATTGATCATTTGCGGCAGTACCCTCGGTAGTCAACAGACTACTGTGTAGAGTAACAATAATATGTTGTAACAGTACACAGAGACATCTTGATTGATCATTTGCGGCAGTACCCTCGCTGGTCAACAGACTACTGTGCAGAGTAACAATAATATGTTGTGACAGTACACAGAGACACCTTGATTGATCATTTGTGGCAGTACCCTCGCTGGTCAACAGACTACTGTGCAGAGTAACAATAATATGTTATGACAGTACACAGAGACACCTTGATTGATCATTTGTGGCAGTACCCTCGCTAGTCAACAGACTACTGTGCAGAGTAACAATAATATGTTGTGACAGTACACAGAGACATCTTGATTAATCATTTGCGGCAGTACCCTCGCTAGTCAACAGACTACTGTGCAGAGTAACAATAATATGATGTGACAGTACACAGAGACATCTTGATTGATCATTTGTGGCAGTACCCTCGCTAGTCAACAGGCTACTGTCTAGAGTAACTATAATATGTTGTGACAGTACACAGGGACACCTTGATTGATCATTTGCGGCAGTACTCTCGCTAGTCAACAGACTACTGTGTAGAGTAACAATAATATGTTGTGACAGTACAGAGACATCTTGATTGATCATTTGCGGCAGTACTCTCGCTGGTCAACAGACTACTGGGAGGAGTAACAATAATGTGTTGTGACAGTACACAGAGACATCTTGATTGATCATTTGCGGCAGTACCCTCGCTAGTCAACAGGCTACTGTGTAGAGTAACAATAATGTGTTGTGACAGTACACAGAGACATCTTGATTGATCATTTGCGGCAGTACTCTCGCTGGTCAACAGACTACTGTGAGGAGTAACAATAATATGTTGTGACAGTACACACAGACACCTTGATTGATCATTTGCGGCAGTACCCTCGCTAGTCAACAGACTACTGTGTAGAGTAACAATAATATGTTGTAACAGTACACAGAGACATCTTGATTGATCATTTGCGGCAGTACCCTCGCTGGTCAACAGACTACTGTGCAGAGTAACAATAATATGTTGTGACAGTACACAGAGACACCTTGATTGATCATTTGTGGCAGTACCCTCGCTGGTCAACAGACTACTGTGCAGAGTAACAATAATATGTTGTGACAGTACACAGAGACATCTTGATTGATCATTTGCGGCAGTACCCTCGCTAGTCAACAGACTACTGTGCAGAGTAACAATAATATGTTGTGACAGTACACAGAGACATCTTGATTGATCATTTGTGGCAGTACTCTCGCTAGTCAACAGGCTACTGTGCAGAGTAACAATAATATGTTGTGACAGTACAGAGATACACCTTGATTGATCATTTGTGGCAGTACCCTCGCTGGTCAACAGGCTACTGTGCAGAGTAACAATAATATGTTGTGACAGTACAGAGATACATCTTGATTGATCATTTGCGGCAGTACCCTCGCTAGTCAACAGGCTACTGTGCAGAGTAACAATAATATGTTTTGACAGTACACAGAGACATCTTGATTGATCATTTGTGGCAGTACCCTCGCTAGTCAACAGGCTACTGTGAGGAGTAACAATAATATGTTGTGACAGTACACAGAGACATCTTGATTGATCATTTGCGGCAGTACTCTCGCTAGTCAACAGGCTACTGTCTAGAGTAACTATAATATGTTGTGACAGTACACAGAGACACCTTGATTGCTCATTTGCGGCAGTACTCTCGCTAGTCAACAGGCTACTGTGCAGAGTAACAATAATATGTTGTGACAGTACACAGAGACACCTTGATTGATTATTTGCGGCAGTACCCTGGCTGCTCAACAGACTACTGTGTAGAGTAACAATAATATGTTGTGACAGTACAGAGACATCTTGATTGATCATTTGTGGCAGTACCCTGGCTAGTCAACAGACTTCTGTGAGGAGTAAAAATAATATGTTGTGACAGTACACAGAGACATCTTGATTGATCATTTGCGGCAGTACCCTCGCTAGTCAACAGACTACTGTGAGGAGTAACAATAATATGTCGTGACAGTACACAGAGACATCTTGATTGATCATTTGCGGCAGTACCCTGGCTAGTCAACAGACTACTGTGAGGAGTAACAATAATATGTTGTGACAGTACACAGAGACATCTTGATTGATCATTTGCGGCAGTACCCTCGCTAGTCAACAGGCTACTGTGCAGAGTAACAATAATATGTTGTGACAGTACAGAGAGACATCTTGATTGATCATTTGCGGCAGTACCCTCGCTGGTCAACAGACTACTGTGAGGAGTAACAATAATATGTTGTGACAGTACAGAGAGACATCTTGATTGATCATTTGCGGCAGTACCCTCGCTAGTCAACAGGCTACTGTGCAGAGTAACAATAATATGTTGTGACAGTACACAGAGACATCTTGATTGATCATTTGCGGCAGTACCCTCGCTAGTCAACAGGCTACTGTCCAGAGTAACAATAATATGTTGTGACAGTACAGAGAGACATCTTGATTGATCATTTGCGGCAGTACCCTCGCTAGTCAACAGGCTACTGTGCAGAGTAACAATAATATGTTGTGACAGTACACAGAGACATCTTGATTGATCATTTGCGGCAGTACCCTCGCTAGTCAACAGGCTACTGTGCAGAGTAACAATAATGTGTTGTGACAGTACAGAGAGACACCTTGATTGATCATTTGCGGCAGTACCCTCGCTAGTCAACAGGCTACTGTGCAGAGTAACAGTAATATGTTGTGACAGTACACAGAGACATCTTGATTGATCATTTGCGGCAGTACCCTCGCTAGTCAACAGGCTACTGTGCAGAGTAACAATAATATGTTGTGACAGTACACAGAGACATCTTGATTGATCATTTGCGGCAGTACCCTCGCTGGTCAACAGACTACTGTGTAGAGTAACAATAATTTGTTGTGACAGTACACAGAGACACCTTGATTGATCATTTGCGGCAGTACCCTCGCTAGTCAACAGGCTACTGTGAGGAGTAACAATAATATGTTGTGACAGTACACAGAGACATCTTGATTGATCATTTGCGGCAGTACCCTCGCTGGTCAACAGGCTACTGTGCAGAGTAACAATAATATGTTGTGACAGTACAGAGACATCTTGATTGATCATTTGCGGCAGTACTCTCGCTGGTCAACAGACTACTGTGAGTAGTAACAATAATGTGTTGCGACAGTACACAGAGACACCTTGATTGATCATTTGCGGCAGTACCCTCGCTAGTCAACAGGCTACTGTGTAGAGTAACAATAATATGTTGTGACAGTACACAGAGACATCTTGATTGATCATTTGCGGCAGTACCCTCGCTAGTCAACAGACTACTGTGCAGAGTAACAATAATATGTTGTGACAGTACACAGAGACATCTTGATTGATCATTTGCGGCAGTACCCTCGCTAGTCAACAGGCTACTGTGTAGAGTAACAATAATATGTTGTGACAGTACACAGAGACATCTTGATTGATCATTTGCGGCAGTACCCTCGCTAGTCAACAGGCTACTGTGTAGAGTAACAATAATATGTTGTGACAGTACACAGAGACACCTTGATTGATCATTTGCGGCAGTACCCTCGCTAGTCAACAGGCTACTGTGTAGAGTAACAATAATATGTTGTGACAGTACACAGAGACATCTTGATTGATCATTTGCGGCAGTACTCTCGCTAGTCAACAGACTGCTGTGCAGAGTAACAAAAATATGTTGTGACAGTACTCAGAGACACCTTGATTGATCATTTGCGGCAGTACTCTCGCTAGTCAACAGGCTACTGTGTAGATTAACAATAATATGTTGTGACAGTACACAGAGACACCTTGATTGATCATTTGCGGCAGTACCCTCGCTAGTCAACAGGCTACTGTGTAGAGTAACAATAATATGTTGTGACAGTACACAGAGACACCTTGATTGATCATTTGCGGCAGTACCCTCGCTAGTCAACAGGCTACTGTGTAGAGTAACAATAATATGTTGTGACAGTACACAGATACATCTTGATTGATCATTTGCGGCAGTACTCTCGCTAGTCAACAGGCTACTGTCTAGAGTAACTATAATATGTTGTGACAGCACACAGAGACACCTTGATTGATCATTTGCGGCAGTACTCTCGCTAGTCAACAGACTACTGTGTAGAGTAACAATAATATGTTGTGACAGTACAGAGACATCTTGATTGATCATTTGCGGCAGTACTCTCGCTGGTCAACAGACTACTGTGAGGAGTAACAATAATGTGTTGTGACAGTACACAGTGACATCTTGATTGATCATTTGCGGCAGTACCCTCGCTAGTCAACAGGCTACTGTGTAGAGTAACAATAATGTGTTGTGACAGTACACAGAGACATCTTGAATGATCATTTGCGGCAGTACTCTCGCTGGTCAACAGACTGCTGTGCAGAGTAACAATAATATGTTGTGACAGTACACAGAGACATCTTGATTGATCATTTGCGGCAGTACTCTCGCTAGTCAACAGACTACTGTGTAGAGTAAAAATAATATGTTGTGTCAGTACAGAGACATCTTGATTGATCATTTGCGGCAGTACCCTCGCTAGTCAACAGGCTACTGTGAGGAGTAACAATAATATGTTGTGACAGTACACACAGACACCTTGATTGATCATTTGCGGCAGTACCCTCGCTAGTCAACAGACTACTGTGTAGAGTAACAATAATATGTTGTAACAGTACACAGAGACATCTTGATTGATCATTTGCGGCAGTACCCTCGCTGGTCAACAGACTACTGTGCAGAGTAACAACAATATGTTGTGACAGTACACAGAGACACCTTGATTGATCATTTGTGGCAGTACCCACGCTGGTCAACAGACTACTGTGCAGAGTAACAATAATATGTTATGACAGTACACAGAGGCACCTTGATTGATCATTTGTGGCAGTACCCTCGCTAGTCAACAGGCTACTGTGCAGAGTAACAATAATATGTTGTGACAGTACACAGAGACATCTTGATTGATCATTTGCGGCAGTACCCTCGCTAGTCAACAGACTACTGTGCAGAGTAACAATAATATGTTGTGACAGTACACAGAGACATCTTGATTGATCATTTGTGGCAGTACTCTCGCTAGTCAACAGGCTACTGTGCAGAGTAACAATAATATGTTGTGACAGTACAGAGATACGCCTTGATTGATCATTTGTGGCAGTACCCTCGCTGGTCAACAGGCTACTGTGCAGAGTAACAATAATATGTTGTGACAGTACAGAGATACACCTTGATTGATCATTTGTGGCAGTACCCTCGCTAGTCAACAGGCTACTGTGCAGAGTAACAATAATATGTTGTGACAGTACACAGAGACATCTTGATTGATCATTTGTGGCAGTACCCTCGCTATTCAACAGGCCACTGTGCAGAGTAACAATAATATGTTGCGACAGTACACAGAGACACCTTGATTGATCATTTGTGGCAGTACGCTGGCTGGTCAACAGGCTACTGTGTAGAGTAACAATAATATGTTGTGACAGTACACAGAGACACCTTGATTGCTCATTTGCGGCAGTACTCTCGCTAGTCAACAGGCTACTGTGCAGAGTAACATAAATATGTTGTGACAGTACACAGAGACACCTTGATTGATCATTTGCGGCAGTACCCTCGCTGGTCAACAGACTACTGTGCAGAGTAACAAAAATATGTTGTGACAGTACACAGAGACATCTTGATTGATCATTTGTGGCAGTACCCTGGCTAGTCAACAGACTACTGTGCAGAGTAACAATAATATGTTGTGACAGTACACAGAGACATCTTGATTGTTCATTTGCGGCAGTACCCTCGCTAGTCAACAGACTACTGTGCAGAGTAACAATAATATGTTGTGACAGTACACAGAGACACCTTGATTGATCATTTGCGGCAGTACCCTGGCTGCTCAACAGACTACTGTGAGGAGTAACAATAATATGTTGTGACAGTACACAGAGACACCTTGATTGATCATTTGTGGCAGTACCCTGGCTGCTCAACAGACTACTGTGTAGAGTAACAATAATATGTTGTGACAGTACACAGAGACACCTTGATTGATCATTTGCGGCAGTACCCTCGCTGGTCAACAGACTACTGTGTAGAGTAACAATATGTTGTGACAGTACACAGAGACATCTTGATTGATCATTTGCGGCAGTACCCTCGCTAGTCAACAGGCTACTGTGCAGAGTATTAAAAATATGTTGTGACAGTACACAGAGACACCTTGATTGATCATTTGCGGCAGTACCCTGGCTGGTCAACAGACTACTGTGTAGAGTAACAATAATATGTTGTGACAGTACACAGAGACACCTTGATTGATCATTTGCGGCAGTACCCTCGCTGGTCAACAGACTACTGTGTAGAGTAACAATATGTTGTGACAGTACACAGAGACATCTTGATTGATCATTTGCGGCAGTACCCTCGCTAGTCAACAGGCTACTGTGCAGAGTATTAAAAATATGTTGTGACAGTACACAGAGACACCTTGATTGATCATTTGCGGCAGTACCCTGGCTGGTCAACAGACTACTGTGCAGAGTATTAAAAATATGTTGTGACAGTACACAGAGACATCTTGATTGATCATTTGCGGCAGTACCCTGGCTAGTCAACAGACTACTGTGTAGAGTAACTATAATATGTTGTGACAGTACACAGAGACACCTTGATTGATCATTTGCGGCAGTACCCTCGCTAGTCAACAGACTACTGTGCAGAGTAACAAAAATATGTTGTAACAGTACACAGAGACACCTTGATTG
Source organism: Meconema thalassinum (assembly GCA_946902985.2). Taxonomy (NCBI): domain Eukaryota; kingdom Metazoa; phylum Arthropoda; class Insecta; order Orthoptera; family Tettigoniidae; genus Meconema; species Meconema thalassinum. Next base: position 535,025,839 of record OX336393.1, on the reverse strand, counting down.
ATCATTTGCGGCAGTACCCTCGCTAGTCAACAGGCTACTGTGCAGAGTAACAATAATATGTTGTGACAGTACACAGAGACATCTTGATTGATCATTTGCGGCAGTACCCTCGCTAGTCAACAGACTACTGTGTAGAGTAACAATAATATGTTGTGACAGTACACAGAGACAACTTGATTGATCATTTGCGGCAGTACCCTCGCTAGTCAACAGGCTACTGTGTAGAGTAACAATAATATGTTGTGACAGTACACAGAGACATCGTGATTGATCATTTGCGGCAGTACCCTCGCTAGTCAACAGACTACTGTGTAGAGTAACAATAATATGTTGTGACAGTACACAGAGACATCTTGATTGATCATTTGCGGCAGTACCCTCGCTAGTCAACAGGCTACTGTGTAGAGTAACAATAATATGTTGTGACAGTACACAGAGACATCTTGATTGATCATTTGTGGCAGTACCCTCGCTAGTCAACAGGCTACTGTGAGGAGTAACAATAATATGTTGTGACAGTACACAGAGACATCTTGATTGATCATTTGTGGCAGTACCCTCGCTAGTCAGCAGACTACTGTGAGGAGTAACAATAATATGTTGTGACAGTACACAGAGACATCTTGATTGATCATTTGCGGCAGTACTCTCGCTAGTCAACAGGCTACTGTGAGGAGTAACTATAATATGTTGTGAGAGTACACAGAGACATCTTGATTGATCATTTGTGGCAGGACCCTCGCTAGTCAACAGGCTACTGTGAGGAGTAACAATAATATGTTGTAAGTACAGAGACATCTTGATTGATCATTTGCGGCAGTACCCTCGCTAGTCAACAGGCTACTGTGTAGAGTAACAATAATATGTTGTGACAGTACACAGAGACATCTTGATTGATCATTTGTGGCAGTACCCTCGCTAGTCAGCAGACTACTGTGAGGAGTAACAATAATATGTTGTGACAGTACACAGAGACATCTTGATTGATCATTTGCGGCAGTACTCTCGCTAGTCAACAGGCTACTGTGAGGAGTAACTATAATATGTTGTGACAGTACACAGATACATCTTGATTGATCATTTGTGGCAGTACCCTCGCTAGTCAACAGGCTACTGTGAGGAGTAACAATAATATGTTGTAAGTACAGAGACATCTTGATTGATCATTTGCGGCAGTACCCTCGCTAGTCAACTGGCTACTGTGTAGAGTAACAATAATATGTTGTGACAGTACACAGAGACACCTTGATTGATCATTTGCGGCAGTACCCTCGCTAGTCAACAGGCTACTGTGTAGAGTAATCATAATATGTTGTGACAGTACACAGAGACATCTTGATTGATCATTTGCGGCAGTACCCTCGCTAGTCAACAGGCTACTGTGTAGAGTATCAATAATATGTTGTGACAGTACACAGAGACATCTTGATTGATCATTTGCGGCAGTACTCTCGCTGGTCAACAGACTACTGTGAGGAGTAACAATAATGTGTTGTGACAGTACACAGAGACATCTTGAGTGATCATTTGCGGCAGTACCCTCGCTAGTCAACAGGCTACTGTCTAGAGTAACTATAATATGTTGTGACAGTACACAGAGACACCTTGATTGATCATTTGCGGCAGTACCCTCGCTAGTCAACAGACTACTGTGCAGAGTAACAAAAATATGTTGTGACAGTACACAGAGACATCTTGATTGATCATTTGCGGCAGTACTCTCGATAGTCAACAGAGTGCTGTGCAGAGTAACAAAAATATGTTGTGACAGTACACAGAGACACCTTGATTGATCATTTGCGGCAGTACTCTCGCTAGTCAACAGGCTACTGTGCAGAGTAACAAAAATATGTTGTGACAGTACACAGAGACACCTTGATTGATCATTTGCGGCAGTACCCTCGCTAGTCAACAGACTACTGTGCAGAGTAACAATAATATGTTGTGACAGTACAGAGACATCTTGATTGATCATTTGCGGCAGTACCCTCGCTAGTCAACAGACTACTGTGCAGAGTAACAATAATATGTTGTGACAGTACAGAGACATCTTGATTGATCATTTGCGGCAGTACCCTCGCTAGTCAACAGGCTACTGTGTAGAGTAACAATAATATGTTGTGACAGTACACAGAGACATCTTGATTGATCATTTGTGGCAGTACCCTCGCTAGTCAACAGGCTACTGTGAGGAGTAACAATAATATGTTGTGACAGTACACAGAGACATCTTGATTGATCATTTGCGGCAGTACTCTCGCTAGTCAACAGACTACTTTGCAGAGTAACAATAATATGTTGTGACAGTACACAGAGACATCTTGATTGATCATTTGCGGCAGTACCCTCGCTAGTCAACAGGCTACTGTGCAGAGTAACAATAATATGTTGTGACAGTACAGAGACATCTTGATTGATCATTTGCGGCAGTACTCTCGCTGGTCAACAGACTACTGTGAGGAGTAACAATAATGTGTTGCGACAGTACACAGAGACACCTTGATTGATCATTTGCGGCAGTACCCTCGCTAGTCAACAGGCTACTGTGTAGAGTAACAATAATATGTTGTGACAGTACACAGAGACATCTTGAATGATCATTTGCGGCAGTACCCTCGCTAGTCAACAGACTACTGTGCAGAGTAACAATGATATGTTGTGACAGTACACAGAGACATCTTGATTGATCATTTGCGGCAGTACTCTCGCTAGTCAACAGGCTACTGTGTAGAGTATCAATAATATGTTGTGACAGTACACAGAGACATCTTGATTGATCATTTGCGGCAGTACTCTCGCTGGTCAACAGACTACTGTGAGGAGTAACTATAATATGTTGTGACAGTACAGAGAGACATCTTGATTGATCATTTGCGGCAGTACTCTCGCTGGTCAACAGACTACTGTGAGGAGTAACAATAATGTGTTGTGACAGTACACAGAGACATCTTGAGTGATCATTTGCGGCAGTACCCTCGCTAGTCAACAGGCTACTGTCTAGAGTAACTATAATATGTTGTGACAGTACACAGAGACACCTTGATTGATCATTTGCGGCAGTACTCTCGCTAGTCAACAGGCTACTGTGTAGAGTAACAATAATATGTTGTGACAGTACAGAGATACACCTTGATTGATCATTTTTGGCAGTACCCTCGCTGGTCAACAGGCTACTGTGCAGAGTAACAATAATATGTTGTGACAGTACAGAGATACACCTTGATTGATCATTTGCGGCAGTACCCTCGCTAGTCAACAGGCTATTGTGCAGAGTAACAATAATATGTTGTGACAGTACACAGAGACATCTTGATTGATCATTTGTGCCAGTACCCTCGCTAGTCAACAGGCTACTGTGCAGAGTAACAATAATATGTTGCGACAGTACACAGAGACACCTTTATAGATCATTTGTGGCAGTACCCTGGCTGGTCAACAGGCTACTGTGTAGAGTAACAATAATATGTTGTGACAGTACACAGAGACACCTTGATTGCTCATTTGCGGCAGTACTCTCGCTAGTCAACAGGCTACTGTGCAGAGTAACAATAATATGTTGTGACAGTACACAGAGACACCTTGATTGATTATTTGCGGCAGTACCCTGGCTGCTCAACAGACTACTGTGTAGAGTAACAATAATATGTTGTGACAGTACAGAGACATCTTGATTGATCATTTGTGGCAGTACCCTGGCTAGTCAACAGACTTCTGTGAGGAGTAAAAATAATATGTTGTGACAGTACACAGAGACATCTTGATTGATCATTTGCGGCAGTACCCTGGCTAGTCAACAGACTACTGTGAGGAGTAACAATAATATGTTGTGACAGTACACAGAGACATCTTGATTGATCATTTGCGGCAGTACCCTCGCTAGTCAACAGGCTACTGTGCAGAGTAACAATAATATGTTGTGACAGTACAGAGAGACATCTTGATTGATCATTTGCGGCAGTACCCTCGCTGGTCAACAGACTACTGTGAGGAGTAACAATAATATGTTGTGACAGTACAGAGAGACATCTTGATTGATCATTTGCGGCAGTACCCTCGCTAGTCAACAGGCTACTGTGCAGAGTAACAATAATATGTTGTGACAGTACACAGAGACATCTTGATTGATCATTTGCGGCAGTACCCTCGCTAGTCAACAGGCTACTGTCCAGAGTAACAATAATATGTTGTGACAGTACAGAGAGACATCTTGATTGATCATTTGCGGCAGTACCCTCGCTAGTCAACAGGCTACTGTGCAGAGTAACAATAATATGTTGTGACAGTACACAGAGACATCTTGATTGATCATTTGCGGCAGTACCCTCGCTAGTCAACAGGCTACTGTGCAGAGTAACAATAATGTGTTGTGACAGTACAGAGAGACACCTTGATTGATCATTTGCGGCAGTACCCTCGCTAGTCAACAGGCTACTGTGCAGAGTAACAGTAATATGTTGTGACAGTACACAGAGACATCTTGATTGATCATTTGCGGCAGTACCCTCGCTAGTCAACAGGCTACTGTGCAGAGTAACAATAATATTTTGTGACAGTACACAGAGACATCTTGATTGATCATTTGCGGCAGTACCCTCGCTGGTCAACAGACTACTGTGTAGAGTAACAATAATATGTTGTGACAGTACACAGAGACACCTTGATTGATCATTTGCGGCAGTACCCTCGCTAGTCAACAGGCTACTGTGAGGAGTAACAATAATATGTTGTGACAGTACACAGAGACATCTTGATTGATCATTTGCGGCAGTACCCTCGCTGGTCAACAGGCTACTGTGCAGAGTAACAATAATATGTTGTGACAGTACAGAGACATCTTGATTGATCATTTGCGGCAGTACTCTCGCTGGTCAACAGACTACTGTGAGTAGTAACAATAATGTGTTGCGACAGTACACAGAGACACCTTGATTGATCATTTGCGGCAGTACCCTCGCTAGTCAACAGGCTACTGTGTAGAGTAACAATAATATGTTGTGACAGTACACAGAGACATCTTGATTGATCATTTGCGGCAGTACCCTCGCTAGTCAACAGACTACTGTGCAGAGTAACAATAATATGTTGTGACAGTACACAGAGACATCTTGATTGATCATTTGCGGCAGTACCCTCGCTAGTCAACAGGCTACTGTGTAGAGTAACAATAATATGTTGTGACAGTACACAGAGACATCTTGATTGATCATTTGCGGCAGTACCCTCGCTAGTCAACAGGCTACTGTGTAGAGTAACAATAATATGTTGTGACAGTACACAGAGACACCTTGATTGATCATTTGCGGCAGTACCCTCGCTAGTCAACAGGCTACTGTGTAGAGTAACAATAATATGTTGTGACAGTACACAGAGACATCTTGATTGATCATTTGCGGCAGTACTCTCGCTAGTCAACAGACTGCTGTGCAGAGTAACAAAAATATGTTGTGACAGTACTCAGAGACACCTTGATTGATCATTTGCGGCAGTACTCTCGCTAGTCAACAGGCTACTGTGTAGATTAACAATAATATGTTGTGACAGTACACAGAGACACCTTGATTGATCATTTGCGGCAGTACCCTCGCTAGTCAACAGGCTACTGTGTAGAGTAACAATAATATGTTGTGACAGTACACAGAGACACCTTGATTTATCATTTGCGGCAGTACCCTCGCTAGTCAACAGGCTACTGTGTAGAGTAACAATAATATGTTGTGACAGTACACAGAGACATCTTGATTGATCATTTGCGGCAGTACTCTCGCTAGTCAACAGGCTACTGTCTAGAGTAACAATAATATGTTGTGACAGCACACAGAGACACCTTGATTGATCATTTGCGGCAGTACTCTCGCTAGTCAACAGACTACTGTGTAGAGTAACAATAATATGTTGTGACAGTACAGAGACATCTTGATTGATCATTTGCGGCAGTACTCTCGCTGGTCAACAGACTACTGTGAGGAGTAACAATAATGTGTTGTGACAGTACACAGAGACATCTTGATTGATCATTTGCGGCAGTACCCTCGCTAGTCAACAGGCTACTGTGTAGAGTAACAATAATGTGTTGTGACAGTACACAGAGACATCTTGATTGATCATTTGCGGCAGTACTCTCGCTGGTCAACAGACTGCTGTGCAGAGTAACAATAATATGTTGTGACAGTACATAGAGACATCTTGATTGATCATTTGCGGCAGTACTCTCGCTAGTCAACAGACTACTGTGTAGAGTAACAATAATATGTTGTGACAGTACAGAGACATCTTGATTGATCATTTGCGGCAGTACCCTCGCTAGTCAACAGGCTACTGTGAGGAGTAACAATAATATGTTGTGACAGTACACACAGACACCTTGATTGATCATTTGCGGCAGTACCCTCGCTAGTCAACAGACTACTGTGTAGAGTAACAATAATATGTTGTAACAGTACACAGAGACATCTTGATTGATCATTTGCGGCAGTACCCTCGCTGGTCAACAGACTACTGTGCAGAGTAACAACAATATGTTGTGACAGTACACAGAGACACCTTGATTGATCATTTGTGGCAGTACCCACGCTGGTCAACAGACTACTGTGCAGAGTAACAATAATATGTTATGACAGTACACAGAGACACCTTGATTGATCATTTGTGGCAGTACCCTCGCTAGTCAACAGGCTACTGTGCAGAGTAACAATAATATGTTGTGACAGTACACAGAGACATCTTGATTGATCATTTGCGGCAGTACCCTCGCTAGTCAACAGACTACTGTGCAGAGTAACAATAATATGTTGTGACAGTACACAGAGACATCTTGATTGATCATTTGTGGCAGTACTCTCGCTAGTCAACAGGCTACTGTGCAGAGTAACAATAATATGTTGTGACAGTACAGAGATACGCCTTGATTGATCATTTGTGGCAGTACCCTCGCTGGTCAACAGGCTACTGTGCAGAGTAACAATAATATGTTGTGACAGTACAGAGATACACCTTGATTGATCATTTGTGGCAGTACCCTCGCTAGTCAACAGGCTACTGTGCAGAGTAACAATAATATGTTGTGACAGTACACAGAGACATCTTGATTGATCATTGGTGGCAGTACCCTCGCTATTCAACAGGCTACTGTGCAGAGTAACAATAATATGTTGCGACAGTACACAGAGACACCTTGATTGACCATTTGTGGCAGTACCCTGGCTGGTCAACAGGCTACTGTGTAGAGTAACAATAATATGTTGTGACAGTACACAGAGACACCTTGATTGCTCATTTGCGGCAGTACTCTCGCTAGTCAACAGGCTACTGTGCAGAGTAACATAAATATGTTGTGACAGTACACAGAGACACCTTGATTGATCATTTGCGGCAGTACCCTCGCTGGTCAACAGACTACTGTGCAGAGTAACAAAAATATGTTGTGACAGTACACAGAGACATCTTGATTGATCATTTGCGGCAGTACCCTCGCTAGTCAACAGACTACTGTGCAGAGTAACAATAATATGTTGTGACAGTACACAGAGACATCTTGATTGATCATTTGCGGCAGTACCCTCGCTAGTCAACAGACTACTGTGCAGAGTAACAATAATATGTTGTGACAGTACACAGAGACATCTTGATTGTTCATTTGCGGCAGTACCCTGGCTAGTCAACAGACTACTGTGTAGAGTAACTATAATATGTTGTGACAGTACACAGAGACACCTTGATTGATCATTTGCGGCAGTACTCTCGCTAGTCAACAGACTACTGTGCAGAGTAACAAAAATATGTTGTAACAGTACACAGAGACACCTTGATTGATCATTTCCGGCAGTACCCTCGCTAGTCAACAGGCTACTGTGAGGAGTAACTACAATATGTTGTGACAGTACACAGAGACACCTTGATTGATCATTTGTGGCAGTACCCTCGCTAGTCAACAGGCTACTGTGAGGAGTAACAATAATATGTTGTGACAGTACAGAGAGACATCTTGATTGATCATTTGCGGCAGTACCCTCGCTAGTCAACAGGCTACTGTGCAGAGTAACAATAATATGTTGTGACAGTACACAGAGACACCTTGATTGATCATTTGTGGCAGTACCCTCGCTAGTCAACAGGATACTGTGCAGAGTAACAATAATATGTTGTGACAGTACACAGAGACACCTTGATTGATCATTTGCGGCAGTACCCTGGCTGCTCAACAGACTACTGTGTAGAGTAACAATAATATGTTGTGACAGTACACAGAGACACCTTGATTGATCATTTGTGGCAGTACCCTAGCTGCTCAACAGACTACTGTGCAGAGTAACAATAATATGTTGTGACAGTACACAGAGACACCTTGATTGATCATTTGCGGCAGTACCCTCGCTGGTCAACAGACTACTGTGTAGAGTAACAATATGTTGTGACAGTACACAGAGACATCTTGATTGATCATTTGCGGCAGTACCCTCGCTAGTCAACAGGCTACTGTGCAGAGTATTGAAAATATGTTGTGACAGTACACAGAGACACCTTGATTGATCATTTGCGGCAGTACCCTGGCTGGTCAACAGACTACTGTGCAGAGTATTAAAAATATGTTGTGACAGTACACAGAGACATCTTGATTGATCATTTGCGGCAGTACCCTGGCTAGTCAACAGACTACTGTGTAGAGTAACTATAATATGTTGTGACAGTACACAGAGACACCTTGATTGATCATTTGCGGCAGTACCCTCGCTAGTCAACAGACTACTGTGCAGAGTAACAAAAATATGTTGTAACAGTACACAGAGACACCTTGATTGATCATTTGCGGCAGTACCCTCGCTAGTCAACAGGCTACTGTGCAGAGTAACAATAATATGTTGTGACAGTACACAGAGACATCTTGATTGATCATTGGTGGCAGTACCCTCGCTATTCAACAGGCTACTGTGCAGAGTAACAATAATATGTTGCGACAGTACACAGAGACACCTTGATTGATCATTTGCGGCAGTACCCTGGCTGGTCAACAGACTACTGTGCAGAGTATTAAAAATATGTTGTGACAGTACACAGAGACATCTTGATTGATCATTTGCGGCAGTACTCTCGCTAGTCAACAGGCTACTGTGCAGAGTAACAATAATATGTTGTGACAGTACAGAGATACGCCTTGATTGATCATTTGTGGCAGTACCCTCGCTGGTCAACAGGCTACTGTGCAGAGTAACAATAATATGTTGTGACAGTACAGAGATACACCTTGATTGATCATTTGTGGCAGTACCCTCGCTAGTCAACAGGCTACTGTGCAGAGTAACAATAATATGTTGTGACAGTACACAGAGACATCTTGATTGATCATTGGTGGCAGTACCCTCGCTATTCAACAGGCTACTGTGCAGAGTAACAATAATATGTTGCGACAGTACACAGAGACACCTTGATTGATCATTTGTGGCAGTACCCTGGCTGGTCAACAGGCTACTGTGTAGAGTAACAATAATATGTTGTGACAGTACACAGAGACACCTTGATTGCTCATTTGCGGCAGTACTCTCGCTAGTCAACAGGCTACTGTGCAGAGTAACATAAATATGTTGTGACAGTACACAGAGACACCTTGATTGATCATTTGCGGCAGTACCCTCGCTGGTCAACAGACTACTGTGCAGAGTAACAAAAATATGTTGTGACAGTACACAGAGACATCTTGATTGATCATTTGTGGCAGTACCCTGGCTAGTCAACAGACTACTGTGCAGAGTAACAATAATATGTTGTGACAGTACACAGAGACATCTTGATTGTTCATTTGCGGCAGTACCCTCGCTAGTCAACAGACTACTGTGCAGAGTAACAATAATATGTTGTGACAGTACACAGAGACATCTTGATTGATCATTTGCGGCAGTACCCTCGCTAGTCAACAGACTACTGTGCAGAGTAACAATAATATGTTGTGACAGTACACAGAGACATCTTGATTGATCATTTGCGGCAGTACCCTCGCTAGTCAACAGACTACTGTGCAGAGTAACAATAATATGTTGTGACAGTACACAGAGACATCTTGATTGTTCATTTGCGGCAGTACCCTGGCTAGTCAACAGACTACTGTGTAGAGTAACTATAATATGTTGTGACAGTACACAGACACCTTGATTGATCATTTGCGGCAGTACTCTCGCTAGTCAACAGACTACTGTGCAGAGTAACAAAAATATGTTGTAACAGTACACAGAGACACCTTGATTGATCATTTCCGGCAGTACCCTCGCTAGTCAACAGGCTACTGTGAGGAGTAACTACAATATGTTGTGACAGTACACAGAGACACCTTGATTGATCATTTGTGGCAGTACCCTCGCTAGTCAACAGGCTACTGTGAGGAGTAACAATAATATGTTGTGACAGTACAGAGAGACATCTTGATTGATCATTTGCGGCAGTACCCTCGCTAGTCAACAGGCTACTGTGCAGAGTAACAATAATATGTTGTGACAGTACACAGAGACACCTTGATTGATCATTTGTGGCAGTACCCTCGCTAGTCAACAGGCTACTGTGCAGAGTAACAATAATATGTTGTGACAGTACACAGAGACACCTTGATTGATCATTTGCGGCAGTACCCTGGCTGCTCAACAGACTACTGTGTAGAGTAACAATAATATGTTGTGACAGTACACAGAGACACCTTGATTGATCATTTGTGGCAGTACCCTGGCTGCTCAACAGACTACTGTGTAGAGTAACAATAATATGTTGTGACAGTACACAGAGACACCTTGATTGATCATTTGCGGCAGTACCCTCGCTAGTCAACAGGCTACTGTGCAGAGTATTAAAAATATGTTGTGACAGTACACAGAGACACCTTGATTGATCATTTGCGGCAGTACCCTGGCTGGTCAACAGACTACTGTGCAGAGTATTAAAAATATGTTGTGACAGTACACAGAGACATCTTGATTGATCATTTGCGGCAGTACCCTGGCTAGTCAACAGACTACTGTGTAGAGTAACTATAATATGTTGTGACAGTACACAGAGACACCTTGATTGATCATTTGCGGCAGTACCCTCGCTAGTCAACAGACTACTGTGCAGAGTAACAAAAATATGTTGTAACAGTACACAGAGACACCTTGATTGATCATTTGCGGCAGTACCCTCGCTAGTCAACAGGCTACTGTGCAGAGTAACAATAATATGTTGTGACAGTACACAGAGACATCTTGATTGATCATTTGCGGCAGTACCCTCGCTAGTCAACAGACTACTGTGTAGAGTAACAATAATATGTTGTGACAGTACACAGAGACAACTTGATTGATCATTTGCGGCAGTACCCTCGCTAGTCAACAGGCTACTGTGTAGAGTAACAATAATATGTTGTGACAGTACACAGAGACATCGTGATTGATCATTTGCGGCAGTACCCTCGCTAGTCAACAGACTACTGTGTAGAGTAACAATAATATGTTGTGACAGAACACAGAGACATCTTGATTGATCATTTGCGGCAGTACCCTCGCTAGTCAACAGGCTACTGTGTAGAGTAACAATAATATGTTGTGACAGTACACAGAGACATCTTGATTGATCATTTGTGGCAGTACCCTCGCTAGTCAACAGGCTACTGTGAGGAGTAACAATAATATGTTGTGACAGTACACAGAGACATCTTGATTGATCATTTGTGGCAGTACCCTCGCTAGTCAGCAGACTACTGTGAGGAGTAACAATAATATGTTGTGACAGTACACAGAGACATCTTGATTGATCATTTGCGGCAGTACTCTCGCTAGTCAACAGGCTACTGTGAGGAGTAACTATAATATGTTGTGACAGTACACAGAGGCATCTTGATTGATAATTTGTGGCAGTACCCTCGCTAGTCAACAGGCTACTGTGAGGAGTAACAATAATATGTTGTAAGTACAGAGACATCTTGATTGATCATTTGCGGCAGTACCCTCGCTAGTCAACAGGCTACTGTGTAGAGTAACAATAATATGTTGTGACAGTACACAGCGACATCTTGATTGATCATTTGTGGCAGTACCCTCGCTAGTCAGCAGACTACTGTGAGGAGTAACAATAATATGTTGTGACAGTACACAGAGACATCTTGATTGATCATTTGCGGCAGTACTCTCGCTAGTCAACAGGCTACTGTGAGGAGTAACTATAATATGTTGTGACAGTACACAGAGACAACTTGATTGATCATTTGTGGCAGTACCCTCGCTAGTCAACAGGCTACTGTGAGGAGTAACAATAATATGTTGTAAGTACAGAGACATCTTGATTGATCATTTGCGGCAGTACCCTCGCTAGTCAACAGGCTACTGTGTAGAGTAACAATAATATGTTGTGACAGTACACAGAGACACCTTGATTGATCATTTGCGGCAGTACCCTCGCTAGTCAACAGGCTACTGTGTAGAGTAACAATAATATGTTGTGACAGTACACAGAGACATCTTGATTGATCATTTGCGGCAGTACCCTCGCTAGTCAACAGACTACTGTGCAGAGTAACAATAATATGTTGTGACAGTACACAGAGACACCTTGATTGATCATTTGCGGCAGTACTCTCGCTAGTCAACAGGCTACTGTGCAGAGTAACAAAAATATGTTGTGACAGTACACAGAGACACCTTGATTGATCATTTGCGGCAGTACCCTCGCTAGTCAACAGACTACTGTGCAGAGTAACAATAATATGTTGTGACAGTACAGAGACATCTTGATTGATCATTTGCGGCAGTACCCTCGCTAGTCAACAGTCTACTGTGCAGAGTAACAATAATATGTTGTGACAGTACACAGAGACATCTTGATTGATCATTTGCGGCAGTACTCTCGCTAGTCAACAGACTACTGTGCAGAGTAACAATAATATGTTGTGACAGTACACAGAGACACCTTGATTGATCATTTGCGGCAGTACCCTCGCTAGTCAACAGACTACTGTGCAGAGTAACAAAAATATGTTGTGACAGTACACAGAGACATCTTGATTGATCATTTGCGGCAGTACTCTCGCTAGTCAACAGACTACTGTGCAGAGTAACAATAATATGTTGTGACAGTACACAGAGACACCTTGATTGATCATTTGCGGTAGTACCCTCGCTAGTCAACAGGCTACTGTGTAGAGTAACAATAATATGTTGTGACAGTACACAGAGACATCTTGATTGATCATTTGCGGCAGTACTCTCGCTAGTCAACAGACTACTGTGCAGAGTAACAATAATATGTTGTGACAGTACACAGAGACATCTTGATTGATCATTTGCGGCAGTACCCTCGCTAGTCAACAGACTACTGTGCAGAGTAACAATAATATGTTGTGACAGTACACAGAGACATCTTGATTGATCATTTGCGGCAGTACCCTCGCTAGTCAACAGGCTACTGTGTAGAGTAACAATAATATGTTGTGACAGTACACAGAGACATCTTGATTGATCATTTGCGGCAGTACTCTCGCTAGTCCACAGACTGCTGTGCAGAGTAACAAAAATATGTTGTGACAGTACTCAGAGACACCTTGATTGATCATTTGCGGCAGTACTCTCGCTAGTCAACAGGCTACTGTGTAGAGTAACAATAATATGTTGTGACAGTACACAGAGACACCTTGATTGATCATTTGCGGCAGTACCCTCGCTAGTCAACAGGCTACTGTGAGGAGTAACAATAATATGTTGTGACAGTACAGAGACATCTTGATTGATCATTAGCGGCAGTACTCTCGCTGGTCAACAGGCTACTGTGTAGAGTAACAATAATATGTTGTGACATTACACAGAGACATCTTGATTGATCATTTGCGGCAGTACCCTCGCTAGTCAACAGGCTACTGTGTAGAGTAACAATAATATGTTGTGACAGTACGGAGACATCTTGATTGATCATTTGCGGCAGTACCCTCGCTAGTCAACAGACTACTGTGCAGAGTAACAATAATATGTTGTGACAGTACACAGAGACACCTTGATTGATCATTTGCGGCAGTACCCTCGCTAGTCAACAGGCTACTGTGCAGAGTAACAATAATATGTTGTGACAGTACACAGAGACATCTTGATTGATCATTTGCGGCAGTACCCTCGCTAGTCAACAGGCTACTGTGCAGAGTAACAATAATATGTTGTGACAGTACACAGAGACACCTTGATTGATCATTTGTGGCAGTACCCTCGCTAGTCAACAGGCTACTGTGTAGAGTAACAATAATATGTTGTGACAGTACACAGAGACACCTTGATTGATCATTTGCGGCAGTACCCTCGCTAGTCAACAGGCTACTGTGTAGAGTAACAATAATATGTTGTGACAGTACACAGAGACATCTTGATTGATCATTTGCGGCAGTACTCTCGCTAGTCAACAGGCTACTGTCTAGAGTAACTATAATATGTTGTGACAGTACACAGAGACACCTTGATTGATCATTTGCGGCAGTACTCTCGCTAGTCAACAGGCTACTGTGCAGAGTAACAAAAATATGTTGTGACAGTACACAGAGACACCTTGATTGATCATTTGCGGCAGTACCCTCGCTAGTCAACAGACTACTGTGCAGAGTAACAATAATATGTTGTGACAGTACACAGAGACACCTTGATTGATCATTTGCGGCAGTACTCTCGCTAGTCAACAGGCTACTGTGCAGAGTAACAAAAATATGTTGTGACAGTACACAGAGACACCTTGATTGATCATTTGTGGCAGTACCCTCGCTGGTCAACAGACTACTGTGCAGAGTAACAATAATATGTTGTGACAGTACAGAGACATCTTGATTGATCATTTGCGGCAGTACCCTCGCTAGTCAACAGGCTACTGTGTAGAGTAACAATAATATGTTGTGACAGTACACAGAGACATCTTGATTGATCATTTGTGGCAGTACCCTCGCTAGTCAACAGGCTACTGTGAGGAGTAACAATAATATGTTGTGACAGTACAGAGAGACATCTTGATTGATAATTTGTGGCAGTACCCTCGCTAGTCAACAGACTACTGTGCAGAGTAACAATAATATGTTGTGACAGTACAGAGAGACATCTTGATTGATCATTTGTGGCAGTACCCTCGCTAGTCAACAGACTACTGTGAGGAGTAACTATAATATGTTGTGACAGTACACAGAGACATCTTGATTGATCATTTGCGGCAGTACCCTCGCTAGTCAACAGGCTACTGTGCAGAGTAACAATAATATGTTGTGACAGTACACAGAGACACCTTGATTGATCATTTGCGGCAGTACCCTCGCTAGTCAACAGGCTACTGTGTAGAGTAACAATACTATGTTGTGACAGTACACAGAGACATCTTGATTGATCATTTGCGGCAGTACTCTCGCTAGTCAACAGACTGCTGTGCAGAGTAACAATAATATGTTGTGACAGTACACAGAGACACCTTGATTGATCATTTGCGGCAGGACCCTCGCTGGTCAACAGACTACTGTGCAGAGTAACAAAAATATGTTGTGACAGTACAGAGACACCTTTATTGATCATTTGCGGCAGTACCCTGGCTGGTCAACAGACTACTGTGTAGAGTAACTATAATATGTTGTGACAGTACTCAGAGACACCTTGATTGATCATTTGCGGCAGTACTCTCGCTAGTCAACAGACTACTGTGCAGAGTAACAAAAATATGTTGTAACAGTACACAGAGACACCTTGATTGATCATTTGCGGCAGTACCCTCGCTAGTCAATAGGCTACTGTGTAGAGTAACAATAATATGTTGTGACAGTACACAGAGACATCTTGATTGATCATTTGCGGCAGTACCCTCGCTAGTCAGCAGACTACTGTGAGGAGTAACAATAATATGTTGTGACAGTACACAGAGACATCTTGATTGATCATTTGCGGCAGTACTCTCGCTAGTCAACAGGCTACTGTGAGGAGTAACTATAATATGTTGTGACAGTACACAGAGACATCTTGATTGATCATTTGCGGCAGTACCCTCGCTAGTCAACAGGCTACTGTGTACAGTAACAATAATATGTTGTGACAGTACACAGAGACATCTTGATTGATCATTTGCGGCAGTACTCTCGCTAGTCAACAGACTACTGTGCAGAGTAACAATAATATGTTGTGACAGTACACAGAGACACCTTGATTGATCATTTGCGGCAGTACTCTCGCTAGTCAACAAGCTACTGTGCAGAGTAACAAAAATATGTTGTGACAGTACACAGAGACACCTTGATTGATCATTTGTGGCAGTACCCTCGCTAGTCAACAGACTACTGTGCAGAGTAACAATAATATGTTGTGACAGTACACAGAGACATCTTGATTGATCATTTGCGGCAGTACCCTCGCTAGTCAACAGGCTACTGTGTAGAGTAACAATAATATGTTGTGACAGTACACAGAGACATTTTGATTGATCATTTGCGGCAGTACTCTCGCTAGTCAACAGACTACTGTGCAGAGTAACAATAATATGTTGTGACAGTACACAGAGACATCTTGATTGATCATTTGCGGCAGTACCCTCGCTAGTCAACAGACTACTGTGCAGAGTAACAATAATATGTTGTGACAGTACACAGAGACATCTTGATTGATCATTTGCGGCAGTACCCTCGCTAGTCAACAGGCTACTGTGTAGAGTAACAATAATATGTTGTGACAGTACACAGAGACATCTTGATTGATCATTTGCGGCAGTACTCTCGCTAGTCAACAGACTGCTGTGCAGAGTAACAAAAATATGTTGTGACAGTACTCAGAGACACCTTGATTGATCATTTGCGGCAGTACTCTCGGTAGTCAACAGGCTACTGTGTAGAGTAACAATAATATGTTGTGACAGTACACAGAGACACCTTGATTGATCATTTGCGGCAGTACCCTCGCTAGTCAACAGGCTACTGTGTAGAGTAACAATAATATGTTGTGACAGTACACAGAGACACCTTGATTGATCATTTGCGGCAGTACCCTCGCTAGTCAACAGGCTACTGTGTAGAGTAACAATAATATGTTGTGACAGTACACAGAGACATCTTGATTGATCATTTGCGGCAGTACTCTCGCTAGTCAACAGGCTACTGTCTAGAGTAACTATAATATGTTGTGACAGTACACAGAGACACCTTGATTGATCATTTGCGGCAGTACTCTCGCTAGTCAACAGGCTACTGTGCAGAGTAACAAAAATATGTTGTGACAGTACACAGAGACACCTTGATTGATCATTTGCGGCAGTACCCTCGCTAGTCAACAGACTACTGTGCAGAGTAATAATAATATGTTGTGACAGTACACAGAGACACCTTGATTGATCATTTGCGGCAGTACTCGCGCTAGTCAACAGGCTACTGTGCAGAGTAACAAAAATATGTTGTGACAGTACACAGAGACACCTTGATTGATCATTTGCGGCAGTACCCTCGCTAGTCAACAGGCTACTGTGTAGAGTAACAATAATATGTTGTGACAGTACACAGAGACATCTTGATTGATCATTTGCGGCAGTACTCTCGCTAGTCAACAGACTGCTGTGCAGAGTAACAAAAATATGTTGTGACAGTACTCAGAGACACCTTGATTGATCATTTGCGGCAGTACTCTCGCTAGTCAACAGGCTACTGTGTAGAGTAACAATAATATGTTGTGACAGTACACAGAGACACCTTGATTGATCATTTGCGGCAGTACCCTCGCTAGTCAACAGACTACTGTGCAGAGTAACAATAATATGTTGTGACAGTACAGAGACATCTTGATTGATCATTTGCGGCAGTACCCTCGCTAGTCAACAGGCTACTGTGTAGAGTAACAATAATATGTTGTGACAGTACACAGAGACATCTTGATTGATCATTTGTGGCAGTACCCTCGCTAGTCAACAGGCTACTGTGAGGAGTAACAATAATATGTTGTGACAGTACACAGAGACATCTTGATTGATCATTTGCGGCAGTACCCTCGCTGGTCAACAGGCTACTGTGCAGAGTAACAATAATATGTTGTGACAGTACAGAGACATCTTGATTGATCATTTGCGGCAGTACTCGCGCTGGTCAACAGACTACTGTGAGGAGTAACAATAATGTGTTGCGACAGTACTCAGAGACACCTTGATTGATCATTTGCGGCAGTACCCTGGCTGCTCAACAGACTACTGTGTAGAGTAACAATAATATGTTGTGACAGTACACAGAGACATCTTGATTGATCATTTGCGGCAGTACCCTCGCTAGTCAACAGGCTACTGTGTAGAGTAACAATACTATGTTGTGACAGTACACAGAGACATCTTGATTGATCATTTGCGGCAGTACTCTCGCTAGTCAACAGACTGCTGTGCAGAGTAACAAAAATATGTTGTGACAGTACACAGAGACACCTTGATTGATCATTTGTGGCAGTACCCTGGCTGCTCAGCAGACTACTGTGTAGAGTAACAATAATATGTTGTGACAGTACACAGAGACACCTTGATTGATCATTTGTGGCAGTACCCTGGCTGCTCAACAGACTACTGTGTAGAGTAACAATAATATGTTGTGACAGTACACAGAGACACCTTGATTGATCATTTGCGGCAGTACCCTCGCTAGTCAATAGGCTACTGTGTAGAGTAACAATAATATGTTGTGACAGTACACAGAGACATCTTGATTGATCATTTGCGGCAGTACCCTCGCTAGTCAGCAGACTACTGTGAGGAGTAACAATAATATGTTGTGACAGTACACAGAGACATCTTGATTGATCATTTGCGGCAGTACTCTCGCTAGTCAACAGGCTACTGTGAGGAGTAACTATAATATGTTGTGACAGTACACAGAGACATCTTGATTGATCATTTGCGGCAGTACCCTCGCTAGTCAACAGGCTACTGTGTACAGTAACAATAATATGTTGTGACAGTACACAGAGACATCTTGATTGATCATTTGCGGCAGTACTCTCGCTAGTCAACAGACTACTGTGCAGAGTAACAATAATATGTTGTGACAGTACACAGAGACACCTTGATTGATCATTTGCGGCAGTACTCTCGCTAGTCAACAAGCTACTGTGCAGAGTAACAAAAATATGTTGTGACAGTACACAGAGACACCTTGATTGATCATTTGCGGCAGTACCCTCGCTAGTCAACAGACTACTGTGCAGAGTAACAATAATATGTTGTGACAGTACACAGAGACATCTTGATTGATCATTTGCGGCAGTACTCTCGCTAGTCAACAGACTACTGTGCAGAGTAACAATAATATGTTGTGACAGTACACAGAGACACCTTGATTGATCATTTGCGGCAGTACCCTCGCTAGTCAACAGGCTACTGTGTAGAGTAACAATAATATGTTGTGACAGTACACAGAGACATTTTGATTGATCATTTGCGGCAGTACTCTCGCTAGTCAACAGACTACTGTGCAGAGTAACAATAATATGTTGTGACAGTACACAGAGACATCTTGATTGATCATTTGCGGCAGTACCCTCGCTAGTCAACAGACTACTGTGCAGAGTAACAATAATATGTTGTGACAGTACACAGAGACATCTTGATTGATCATTTGCGGCAGTACCCTCGCTAGTCAACAGGTTACTGTGTAGAGTAACAATAATATGTTGTGACAGTACACAGAGACATCTTGATTGATCATTTGCGGCAGTACTCTCGCTAGTCAACAGACTGCTGTGCAGAGTAACAAAAATATGTTGTGACAGTACTCAGAGACACCTTGATTGATCATTTGCGGCAGTACTCTCGCTAGTCAACAGGCTACTGTGTAGAGTAACAATAATATGTTGTGACAGTACACAGAGACACCTTGATTGATCATTTGCGGCAGTACCCTCGCTAGTCAACAGGCTACTGTGTAGAGTAACAATAATATGTTGTGACAGTACACAGAGACACCTTGATTGATCATTTGCGGCAGTACCCTCGCTAGTCAACAGGCTACTGTGTAGAGTAACAATAATATGTTGTGACAGTACACAGAGACATCTTGATTGATCATTTGCGGCAGTACTCTCGCTAGTCAACAGGCTACTGTCTAGAGTAACTATAATATGTTGTGACAGTACACAGAGACACCTTGATTGATCATTTGCGGCAGTACTCTCGCTAGTCAACAGGCTACTGTGCAGAGTAACAAAAATATGTTGTGACAGTACACAGAGACACCTTGATTGATCATTTGCGGCAGTACCCTCGCTAGTCAACAGACTACTGTGCAGAGTAATAATAATATGTTGTGACAGTACACAGAGACACCTTGATTGATCATTTGCGGCAGTACTCTCGCTAGTCAACAGGCTACTGTGCAGAGTAACAAAAATATGTTGTGACAGTACACAGAGACACCTTGATTGATCATTTGCGGCAGTACCCTCGCTAGTCAACAGGCTACTGTGTAGAGTAACAATAATATGTTGTGACAGTACACAGAGACATCTTGATTGATCATTTGCGGCAGTACTCTCGCTAGTCAACAGACTGCTGTGCAGAGTAACAAAAATATGTTGTGACAGTACTCAGAGACACCTTGATTGATCATTTGCGGCAGTACTCTCGCTAGTCAACAGGCTACTGTGTAGAGTAACAATAATATGTTGTGACAGTACACAGAGACACCTTGATTGATCATTTGCGGCAGTACCCTCGCTAGTCAACAGACTACTGTGCAGAGTAACAATAATATGTTGTGACAGTACAGAGACATCTTGATTGATCATTTGCGGCAGTACCCTCGCTAGTCAACAGGCTACTGTGTAGAGTAACAATAATATGTTGTGACAGTACACAGAGACATCTTGATTGATCATTTGTGGCAGTACCCTCGCTAGTCAACAGGCTACTGTGAGGAGTAACAATAATATGTTGTGACAGTACACAGAGACATCTTGATTGATCATTTGCGGCAGTACCCTCGCTGGTCAACAGGCTACTGTGCAGAGTAACAATAATATGTTGTGACAGTACAGAGACATCTTGATTGATCATTTGCGGCAGTACTCTCGCTGGTCAACAGACTACTGTGAGGAGTAACAATAATGTGTTGCGACAGTACTCAGAGACACCTTGATTGATCATTTGCGGCAGTACCCTGGCTGCTCAACAGACTACTGTGTAGAGTAACAATAATATGTTGTGACAGTACACAGAGACATCTAGATTGATCATTTGCGGCAGTACCCTCGCTAGTCAACAGGCTACTGTGTAGAGTAACAATAATATGTTGTGACAGTACACAGAGACACCTTGATTGATCATTTGCGGCAGTACCCTCGCTGGTCAACAGGCTACTGTGTAGAGTAACAATAATATGTTGCGACAGTACACAGAGACATCTTGATTGATCATTTGCGGCAGTACCCTCGCTAGTCAACAGACTACTGTGCAGAGTAAGAATAATATGTTGTGACAGTACACAGAGACATCTTGATTGATCATTTGCGGCAGTACCCTCGCTAGTCAACAGACTACTGTGCAGAGTAACAATAATATGTTGTGACAGTACACAGAGACATCTTGATTGATCATTTGCGGCAGTACCCTCGCTAGTCAACAGGCTACTGTGTAGAGTAACAATAATATGTTGTGACAGTACACAGAGACATCTTGATTGATCATTTGCGGCAGTACTCTCGCTAGTCCACAGACTGCTGTGCAGAGTAACAAAAATATGTTGTGACAGTACTCAGAGACACCTTGATTGATCATTTGCGGCAGTACTCTCGCTAGTCAACAGGCTACTGTGTAGAGTAACAATAATATGTTGTGACAGTACACAGAGACACCTTGATTGATCATTTGCGGCAGTACCCTCGCTAGTCAACAGGCTACTGTGAGGAGTAACAATAATATGTTGTGACAGTACAGAGACATCTTGATTGATCATTAGCGGCAGTACTCTCGCTGGTCAACAGGCTACTGTGTAGAGTAACAATAATATGTTGTGACAGTACACAGAGACGCCTTGATTGATCATTTGCGGCAGTACCCTCGCTAGTCAACAGGCTACTGTGTAGAGTAACAATAATATGTTGTGACAGTACACAGAGACACCTTGATTGATCATTTGCGGCAGTACCCTCGCTAGTCAACAGACTACTGTGCAGAGTAACAAAAATATGTTGTGACAGTACACAGAGACATCTTGATTGATCATTTGCGGCAGTACTCTCGCTAGTCAACAGACTACTGTGCAGAGTAACAATAATATGTTGTGACAGTACACAGAGACACCTTGATTGATCATTTGCGGCAGTACCCTCGCTAGTCAACAGGCTACTGTGTAGAGTAACAATAATATGTTGTGACAGTACACAGAGACATCTTGATTGATCATTTGCGGCAGTACTCTCGCTAGTCAACAGACTACTGTGCAGAGTAACAATAATATGTTGTGACAGTACACAGAGACATCTTGATTGATCATTTGCGGCAGTACCCTCGCTAGTCAACAGACTACTGTGCAGAGTAACAATAATATGTTGTGACAGTACACAGAGACATCTTGATTGATCATTTGCGGCAGTACCCTCGCTAGTCAACAGGCTACTGTGTAGAGTAACAATAATATGTTGTGACAGTACACAGAGACATCTTGATTGATCATTTGCGGCAGTACTCTCGCTAGTCCACAGACTGCTGTGCAGAGTAACAAAAATATGTTGTGACAGTACTCAGAGACACCTTGATTGATCATTTGCGGCAGTACTCTCGCTAGTCAACAGGCTACTGTGTAGAGTAACAATAATATGTTGTGACAGTACACAGAGACACCTTGATTGATCATTTGCGGCAGTACCCTCGCTAGTCAACAGGCTACTGTGAGGAGTAACAATAATATGTTGTGACAGTACAGAGACATCTTGATTGATCATTAGCGGCAGTACTCTCGCTGGTCAACAGGCTACTGTGTAGAGTAACAATAATATGTTGTGACATTACACAGAGACATCTTGATTGATCATTTGCGGCAGTACCCTCGCTAGTCAACAGGCTACTGTGTAGAGTAACAATAATATGTTGTGACAGTACAGAGACATCTTGATTGATCATTTGCGGCAGTACCCTCGCTAGTCAACAGGCTACTGTGCAGAGTAACAATAATATGTTGTGACAGTACACAGAGACACCTTGATTGATCATTTGTGGCAGTACCCTCGCTAGTCAACAGGCTACTGTGTAGAGTAACAATAATATGTTGTGACAGTACACAGAGACACCTTGATTGATCATTTGCGGCAGTACCCTCGCTAGTCAACAGGCTACTGTGTAGAGTAACAATAATATGTTGTGACAGTACACAGAGACATCTTGATTGATCATTTGCGGCAGTACTCTCGCTAGTCAACAGGCTACTGTCTAGAGTAACTATAATATGTTGTGACAGTACACAGAGACACCTTGATTGATCATTTGCGGCAGTACTCTCGCTAGTCAACAGGCTACTGTGCAGAGTAACAAAAATATGTTGTGACAGTACACAGAGACACCTTGATTGATCATTTGCGGCAGTACCCTCGCTAGTCAACAGACTACTGTGCAGAGTAACAATAATATGTTGTGACAGTACACAGAGACACCTTGATTGATCATTTGCGGCAGTACTCTCGCTAGTCAACAGGCTACTGTGCAGAGTAACAAAAATATGTTGTGACAGTACACAGAGACACCTTGATTGATCATTTGTGGCAGTACCCTCGCTGGTCAACAGACTACTGTGCAGAGTAACAATAATATGTTGTGACAGTACAGAGACATCTTGATTGATCATTTGCGGCAGTACCCTCGCTAGTCAACAGGCTACTGTGTAGAGTAACAATAATATGTTGTGACAGTACACAGAGACATCTTGATTGATCATTTGTGGCAGTACCCTCGCTAGTCAACAGGCTACTGTGAGGAGTAACAATAATATGTTGTGACTGTACAGAGAGACATCTTGATTGATCATTTGTGGCAGTACCCTCGCTAGTCAACAGACTACTGTGCAGAGTAACAATAATATGTTGTGACAGTACAGAGAGACATCTTGATTGATCATTTGTGGCAGTACCCTCGCTAGTCAACAGACTACTGTGAGGAGTAACTATAATATGTTGTGACAGTACACAGAGACATCTTGATTGATCATTTGCGGCAGTACCCTCGCTAGTCAACAGGCTACTGTGCAGAGTAACAATAATATGTTGTGACAGTACACAGAGACACCTTGATTGATCATTTGCGGCAGTACCCTCGCTAGTCAACAGGCTACTGTGTAGAGTAACAATAATATGTTGTGACAGTACACACAGACATCTTGATTGATCATTTGCGGCAGTACTCTCGCTAGTCAACAGACTGCTGTGCAGAGTAACAAAAATATGTTGTGACAGTACACAGAGACACCTTGATTGATCATTTGTGGCAGTACCCTGGCTGCTCAGCAGACTACTGTGTAGAGTAACAATAATATGTTGTGACAGTACACAGAGACACCTTGATTGATCATTTGTGGCAGTACCCTGGCTGCTCAACAGACTACTGTGTAGAGTAACAATAATATGTTGTGACAGTACACAGAGACACCTTGATTGATCATTTGCGGCAGGACCCTCGCTGGTCAACAGACTACTGTGCAGAGTAACAAAAATATGTTGTGACAGTACAGAGACACCTTGATTGATCATTTGCGGCAGTACCCTGGCTGGTCAACAGACTACTGTGTAGAGTAACTATAATATGTTGTGACAGTACTCAGAGACACCTTGATTGATCATTTGCGGCAGTACTCTCGCTAGTCAACAGACTACTGTGCAGAGTAACAAAAATATGTTGTAACAGTACACAGAGACACCTTGATTGATCATTTGCGGCAGTACCCTCGCTAGTCAATAGGCTACTGTGTAGAGTAACAATAATATGTTGTGACAGTACACAGAGACATCTTGATTGATCATTTGCGGCAGTACCCTCGCTAGTCAGCAGACTACTGTGAGGAGTAACAATAATATGTTGTGACAGTACACAGAGACATCTTGATTGATCATTTGCGGCAGTACTCTCGCTAGTCAACAGGCTACTGTGAGGAGTAACTATAATATGTTGTGACAGTACACAGAGACATCTTGATTGATCATTTGCGGCAGTACCCTCGCTAGTCAACAGGCTACTGTGTACAGTAACAATAATATGTTGTGACAGTACACAGAGACATCTTGATTGATCATTTGCGGCAGTACTCTCGCTAGTCAACAGACTACTGTGCAGAGTAACAATAATATGTTGTGACAGTACACAGAGACACCTTGATTGATCATTTGCGGCAGTACTCTCGCTAGTCAACAAGCTACTGTGCAGAGTAACAAAAATATGTTGTGACAGTACACAGAGACACCTTGATTGATCATTTGCGGCAGTACCCTCGCTAGTCAACAGACTACTGTGCAGAGTAACAATAATATGTTGTGACAGTACACAGAGACATCTTGATTGATCATTTGCGGCAGTACTCTCGCTAGTCAACAGACTACTGTGCAGAGTAACAATAATATGTTGTGACAGTACACAGAGACACCTTGATTGATCATTTGCGGCAGTACCCTCGCTAGTCAACAGGCTACTGTGTAGAGTAACAATAATATGTTGTGACAGTACACAGAGACATTTTGATTGATCATTTGCGGCAGTACTCTCGCTAGTCAACAGACTACTGTGCAGAGTAACAATAATATGTTGTGACAGTACACAGAGACATCTTGATTGATCATTTGCGGCAGTACCCTCGCTAGTCAACAGACTACTGTGCAGAGTAACAATAATATGTTGTGACAGTACACAGAGACATCTTGATTGATCATTTGCGGCAGTACCCTCGCTAGTCAACAGGCTACTGTGTAGAGTAACAATAATATGTTGTGACAGTACACAGAGACATCTTGATTGATCATTTGCGGCAGTACTCTCGCTAGTCAACAGACTGCTGTGCAGAGTAACAAAAATATGTTGTGACAGTACTCAGAGACACCTTGATTGATCATTTGCGGCAGTACTCTCGCTAGTCAACAGGCTACTGTGTAGAGTAACAATAATATGTTGTGACAGTACACAGAGACACCTTGATTGATCATTTGCGGCAGTACCCTCGCTAGTCAACAGGCTACTGTGTAGAGTAACAATAATATGTTGTGACAGTACACAGAGACACCTTGATTGATCATTTGCGGCAGTACCCTCGCTAGTCAACAGGCTACTGTGTAGAGTAACAATAATATGTTGTGACAGTACACAGAGACATCTTGATTGATCATTTGCGGCAGTACTCTCGCTAGTCAACAGGCTACTGTCTAGAGTAACTATAATATGTTGTGACAGTACACAGACACCCCTTGATTGATCATTTGCGGCAGTACTCTCGCTAGTCAACAGGCTACTGTGCAGAGTAACAAAAATATTTTGTGACAGTACACAGAGACACCTTGATTGATCATTTGCGGCAGTACCCTCGCTAGTCAACAGACTACTGTGCAGAGTAATAATAATATGTTGTGACAGTACACAGAGACACCTTGATTGATCATTTGCGGCAGTACTCTCGCTAGTCAACAGGCTACTGTGCAGAGTAACAAAAATATGTTGTGACAGTACACAGAGACACCTTGATTGATCATTTGCGGCAGTACCCTCGCTAGTCAACAGGCTACTGTGTAGAGTAACAATAATATGTTGTGACAGTACACAGAGACATCTTGATTGATCATTTGCGGCAGTACTCTCGCTAGTCAACAGACTGCTGTGCAGAGTAACAAAAATATGTTGTGACAGTACTCAGAGACACCTTGATTGATCATTTGCGGCAGTACTCTCGCTAGTCAACAGGCTACTGTGTAGAGTAACAATAATATGTTGTGACAGTACACAGAGACACCTTGATTGATCATTTGCGGCAGTACCCTCGCTAGTCAACAGACTACTGTGCAGAGTAACAATAATATGTTGTGACAGTACAGAGACATCTTGATTGATCATTTGCGGCAGTACCCTCGCTAGTCAACAGGCTACTGTGTAGAGTAACAATAATATGTTGTGACAGTACACAGAGACATCTTGATTGATCATTTGTGGCAGTACCCTCGCTAGTCAACAGGCTACTGTGAGGAGTAACAATAATATGTTGTGACAGTACTCAGAGACATCTTGATTGATCATTTGCGGCAGTACCCTCGCTGGTCAACAGGCTACTGTGCAGAGTAACAATAATATGTTGTGACAGTACAGAGACATCTTGATTGATCATTTGCGGCAGTACTCTCGCTGGTCAACAGACTACTGTGAGGAGTAACAATAATGTGTTGCGACAGTACTCAGAGACACCTTGATTGATCATTTGCGGCAGTACCCTGGCTGCTCAACAGACTACTGTGTAGAGTAACAATAATATGTTGTGACAGTACACAGACATCTTGATTGATCATTTGCGGCAGTACCCTCGCTAGTCAACAGGCTACTGTGTAGAGTAACAATAATATGTTGTGACAGTACACAGAGACACCTTGATTGATCATTTGCGGCAGTACCCTCGCTGGTCAACAGGCTACTGTGTAGAGTAACAATAATATGTTGCGACAGTACACAGAGACATCTTGATTGATCATTTGCGGCAGTACCCTCGCTAGTCAACAGACTACTGTGCAGAGTAAGAATAATATGTTGTGACAGTACACAGAGACATCTTGATTGATCATTTGCGGCAGTACCCTCGCTAGTCAACAGGCTACTGTGTAGAGTAACAATAATATGTTGTGACAGTACACAGAGACATCTTGATTGATCATTTGCGGCAGTACTCTCGCTAGTCAACAGACTGCTGTGCAGAGTAACAAAAATATGTTGTGACAGTACTCAGAGACACCTTGATTGATCATTTGCCGCAGTACTCTCGCTAGTCAACAGGCTACTGTGTAGAGTAACAATAATATGTTGTGACAGTACACAGAGACACCTTGATTGATCATTTGCGGCAGTACCCTCGCTAGTCAACAGGCTACTGTGTAGAGTAACTATAATATGTTGTGACAGTACACAGAGACACCTTGATTGATCATTTTCGGCAGTACTCTCGCTAGTCAACAGACTACTGTGTAGAGTAACAATAATATGTTGTGACAGTACAGAGACATCTTGATTGATCATTTGCGGCAGTACTCTCGCTGGTCAACAGACTACTGTGAGGAGTAACAATAATGTGTTGTGACAGTACACAGAGACATCTTGATTGATCATTTGCGGCAGTACCCTCGCTAGTCAACAGGCTACTGTGTAGAGTAACAATAATGTGTTGTGACAGTACACAGAGACATCTTGATTGATCATTTGCGGCAGTACTCTCGCTGGTCAACAGACTACTGTGAGGAGTAACAATAATATGTTGTGACAGTACAGAGATACACCTTGATTGATCATTTGTGGCAGTACCCTCGCTGGTCAACAGGCTACTGTGCAGAGTAACAATAATATGTTGTGACAGTACAGAGATACACCTTGATTGATCATTTGCGGCAGTACCCTCGCTAGTCAACAGGCTACTGTGCAGAGTAACAATAATATGTTGTGACAGTACACAGAGACATCTTGATTGATCATTTGCGGCAGTACCCTCGCTAGTCAACAGGCTACTGTGCTGAGTAACAATAATATGTTGTGACAGTACACAGAGACATCTCGATTGATCATTTGCGGCAGTACCCTCGCTGGTCAACAGACTACTGTGTAGAGTAACAATAATATGTTGTGACAGTACACAGAGACACCTTGATTGATCATTTGCGGCAGTACCCTCGCTAGTCAACAGGCTACTGTGAGGAGTAACAATAATATGTTGTGACAGTACACAGAGACATCTTGATTGATCATTTGCGGCAGTACCCTCGCTGGTCAACAGGCTACTGTGCAGAGTAACAATAATATGTTGTGACAGTACACAGAGACATCTTGATTGATCATTTGTGGCAGTACCCTCGCTGGTCAACAGACTACTGTGCAGAGTAACAATAATATGTTGTGACAGTACACAGAGACACCTTGATTGATTATTTGCGGCAGTACCCTGGCTACTCAACAGACTACTGTGTAGAGTAACAATAATATGTTGTGACAGTGCAGAGACATCTTGATTGATCATTTGTGGCAGTACCCTGGCTAGTCAACAGACTACTGTGAGGAGTAACAATAATATGTTGTGACAGTACAGAGACACCTTGATTGATCATTTGCGGCAGTACCCTCGCTAGTCAACAGAGTACTGTGAGGAGTAACAATAATATGTTGTAACAGTACACAGAGACATCTTGATTGATCATTTGCGGCAGTACCCTCGCTAGTAAATAGGCTACTGTGCAGAGTAACAATAATATGTTGTGACAGTACACAGAGACATCTTGATTGATCATTTGCGGCAGTACCCTCGCTAGTCAACAGGCTACTGTGTAGAGTAACAATAATATGTTGTGACAGTACAGAGACATCTTGATTGATCATTTGCGGCAGTACTCTCGCTGGTCAACAGACTACTGTGCAGAGTAACAATAATATGTTGTGACAGTACACAGAGACATCTTGATTGATCATTTGCGGCAGTACCCTCGCTAGTCAGCAGACTACTCTGCAGAGTATCAATAATATGTTGTGACAGTACAGAGACATCTTGATTGATCATTTGTGGCAGTACTTTCGCTAGTCAACAGACTACTGTGCAGAGTAACAATAATATGTTGTGACAGTACAGAGAGACACCTTGATTGATCATTTGCGGCAGTACTCTCGCTGGTCAACAGACTACTGTGTAGAGTAACAATAATATGTTGTGACAGTACAGAGACATCTTCATTGATCATTTACGGCAGTACCCTGGGTAGTCAACAGACTACTCTGCAGAGTAACATCAATATGTTGTGACAGTACAGAGACATCTTGATTGATCATTTGTGGCAGTACCCTCGCTAGTCAGCAGACTACTCTGCAGAGTAACAATAATATGTTGTGACAGTACACAGAGACACCTTGATTGATCATTTGCGGCAGTACTCTCGCTGGTCAACAGACTACTGTGTAGAGTAACAATAATATGTTGTGACAGTACAGAGACATCTTCATTGATCATTTACGGCAGTACCCTGGGTAGTCAACAGAGTACTGTGAGGAGTACCAATAATATGTTGTAACAGTACACAGAGACATCTTGATTGATCATTTGCGGCAGTACCCTCGCTAGTCAACAGAGTACTGTGAGGAGTAACAATAATATGTTGTGACAGTACACAGAGACATCTTGATTGATCATTTGCGGCAGTACCCTCGCTAGTCAACAGACTACTGTATAGAGTAACAATAATATGTTGTAACAGTACACAGAGACATCTTGATTGATCATTTGCGGCAGTACCCTCGCTAGTCAACAGGCTACTGTGTAGAGTAACAATAATATGTTGTAACAGTACACAGAGACATCTTGATTGATCATTTGCGGCAGTACCCTCGCTAGTCAACAGGCTACTGTGTAGAGTAACAATAATATGTTGTGACAGTACACAGAGACACCTTGATTGATCATTTGCGGCAGTACCCTTGCTGGTCAACAGACTACTGTGTAGAGTAACAATAATATGTTGTGACAGTACACAGGGACATCTTGATTGATCATTTGCGGCAGTACCCTCGCTGTACAACAGACTACTGTGTAGAGTAACAATAATATGTTGTGACAGTACACAGAGACATCTTGATTGATCATTTGCGGCAGTACCCTCGCTAGTCAGCAGACTACTCTGCAGAGTAACAATAATATGGTGTGACAGTACAGACACATCTTGATTGATCATTTGTGGCAGTACTCTCGCTAGTCAACAGACTACTGTGCAGAGTAACAATAATATGTTGTGACAGTACACAGAGACATCTTGATTGATCATTTGCGGCAGTACCCTCGCTAGTCAGCAGACTACTCTGCAGAGTAACAATAATATGTTGTGACAGTACAGAGACATCTTGATTGATCATTTGCGGCAGTACTCTCGCTAGTCAACAGACTACTGTGTAGAGTAACAATAATATGTTGTGACAGTACACAGAGACATCTTGATTGATCATTTGCGGCAGTACCCTCGCTAGTCAACAGGCTACTGTGCAGAGTAACAATAATATGTTGTGACAGTACAGGGACATCTTGATTGATCATTTGTGGCAGTACTCTCGCTAGTCAACAGACTACTGTGCAGAGTAACATTAATATGTTGTGACAGTACACAGAGACACCTTGATTGATCATTTGCGGCAGTACCCTCGCTAGTCAACAGGCTACTGTGTAGAGTAACAATAATATGTTGTGACAGTACACAGAGACATCTTGATTGATCATTTGCGGCAGTACTCTCGCTAGTCAACAGACTACTGTGTAGAGTAACAATAATATGTTGTGACAGTACACAGAGACATCTTGATTGATCATTTGCGGCAGTACCCTCGCTAGTCAACAGACTACTGTGAGGAGTAACAATAATATGTTGTGACAGTACAGAGACATCTTGATTGATCAATTGCGGCAGTACCCTCGCTAGTCAGCAGACTACTGTGTAGAGTAACAATAATATGTTGTGACAGTACAGAGACATCTTGATTGATCAATTGCGGCAGTACCCTCGCTAGTCAACAGACTACTGTGAGGAGTAACAATAATATGTTGTGACAGTACACAGGGGCACCTTGATTGACCATTTGCGGCAGTACCCTGGCTAGTCAACAGACTACTGTGCAGAGTAACAATAATATGTTGTGACAGTACAGAGACACCTTGATTGATCATTTGCGGCAGTACCCTCGCTAGTCAACAGACTACTGTGAGGAGTAACAATAATATGTTGTGACAGTACACAGAGACACCTTGATTGATCATATGCGGCAGTACCCTCGCTAGTCAACAGACTACTGTGCAGAGTAACAATAATATGTTGTGACAGTACAGAGAGACATCTTGATTGATCATTTGCGGCAGTACTCTCGCTAGTCAGCAGACTACTGTGTAGAGTAACAATAATATGTTGTGACAGTACACAGAGACACCTTGATGGATCATTTGTGGCAGTACTCTCGCTAGTCAACAGACTACTGTGAGGAGTAACAATAATATGTTGTGACAGTACACACAGACACCTTGATTGATCATTTGCGGCAGTACCCTCGCTAGTCAACAGACTACTGTGTAGAGTAACAATAATATGTTGTGACAGTACAGAGAGACATCTTGATTGATCATTTGCGGCAGTACCCTCGCTAGTCAACAAACTACTGTGTAGAGTAACAATAATATGTTGTGACAGTACACAGAGACACCTTGATGGATCATTTGTGGCAGTACTCTCGCTAGTCAACAGACTACTGTGAGGAGTAACAATAATATGTTGTGACAGTACACAGAGACACCTTGATTGATCATTTGTGGCAGTACCCTCGCTAGTCAACAGGCTACTGTGTAGAGTAACAATAATATGTTGTGACAGTACACAGAGACACCTTGATTGATCATTTGCGGCAGTACCCTGGCTGGTCAACAGACTACTGTGCAGAGTAACAATAATATGTTGTGACAGTACACAGAGACATCTTGATTGTTCATTTGCGGCAGTACTCTCGCTAGTCAACAGGCTACTGTGTAGAGTAACAATAATATGTTGTGACAGTACACAGAGACATCTTGATTGATCATTTGCGGCAGTACTCTCGCTAGTCAGCAGACTACTGTGAGGAGTAACAATAATATGTTGTAACAGTACACAGAGACATCTTGATTGATCATTTGCGGCAGTACCCTGGCTGGTCAACAGACTACTGTGTAGAGTAACAATAATATGTTGTGACAGTACACAGAGACACCTTGATTGATCATTTGCGGCAGTACCCTGGCTAGTCAACAGGCTACTGTGAGGAGTAACAATAATATGTTGTGACAGTACACACAGACACCTTGATTGATCATTTGCGGCAGTACCCTGGCTAGTCAACAGGCTACTGTGTAGAGTAACTATAATATGTTGTGACAGTACACAGAGACATCTTGATTGACCATTTGCGGCAGTACCCTCGCTAGTCAACAGACTACTGTGTAGAGTAACAATAATATGTTGTGACAGTACAGAGAGACACCTTGATTGATCATTTGTGGCAGTACCCTCGCTAGTCAACAGGCTACTGTGAGGAGTAACAATAATATGTTGTGACAGTACACAGAGACATCTTGATTGATCATTTGTGGCAGTACCCTCGCTAGTAAACAGACTACTGTGAGGAGTAACAATAATATGTTGTGACAGTACAGAGAGACATCTTGATTGATCATTTGCGGCAGTACCCTCGCTAGTCAACAGACTACTGTGAGGAGTAACAATAATATGTTGTGACAGTACAGAGAGACATCTTGATTGATCATTTGTGGCAGTACCCTCGCTAGTCAACAGACTACTGTGAGGAGTAACAATAATATGCTGTGACAGTACACAGAGACACCTTGATTGATCATTTGCGGCAGTACTCTCGCTGGTCAACAGGCTACTGTGAGGAGTAACAATAATATGTTGTGACAGTACACAGAGACATCTTGATTGATCATTTGTGGCAGTACCCTCGCTAGTCAACAGACTATTGTGAGGAGTAACAATAATATGTTGTGACAGTACAGAGAGACATCTTGATTGATCATTTGTGGCAGTACCCTCGCTAGTCAACAGGCTACTGTGCAGAGTAACAAAAATATGTTGTGACAGTACACAGAGACACCTTGATTGATCATTTGTGGCAGTACCCTCGCTAGTCAACAGGCTACTGTGAGGAGTAACAATAATATGTTGTGACAGTACACAGAGACATCTTGATTGATCATTTGTGGCAGTACCCTCGCTAGTCAACAGACTACTGTGTAGAGTAACAATAATATGTTGTGATAGTACACAGAGACATCTTGATTGATCATTTGCGGCAGTACCCTCGCTAGTCAACAGGCTACTGTGCAGAGTAACAATAATATGTTGTGACAGTACAGAGAGACACCTTGATTGATCATTTGTGGCAGTACCCTCGCTAGTCGACAGACTACTGTGCAGAGTAACAATAATATGTTGTGACAGTACACAGAGACATCTTGATTGATCATTTGTGGCAGTACCCTCGCTGGTCCACAGACTACTGTGCAGAGTAACAAAAATATGTTGTGACAGTACACAGAGACATCTTGATTGATCATTTGCGGCAGTACCCTCGCTAGTCAGCAGACTACTGTGCAGAGTAACAAAAATATGTTGTGACAGTACACAGAGAAACCTTGATTGATCATTTGCGGCAGTACCCTCGCTAGTCAACAGGCTACTGTGCAGAGTAACAATAATATGTTGTGACAGTACACAGAGACATCTTGATTGACCATTTGCGGCAGTACCCTGGCTGCTCAACAGACTACTGTGTAGAGTAACAATAATATGTTGTGACAGTACAGAGACATCTTGATTGATCATTTGCGGCAGTACCCTCGCTAGTCAACAGACTACTGTGTAGAGTAACAAAAATATGTTGTCACAGTACACAGAGACAACTTGATTGATCATTTGCGGCAGTACCCTCGCTAGTCAACAGGCTACTGTGCAGAGTAACAATAATATGTTGTGACAGTACACAGAGACACCTTGATTGATCATTTGAGGCAGTACCCTCGCTAGTCAACAGACTACTGTGCAGAGTAACAATAATATGTTGTGACAGTACAGAGAGACATCTTGATTGATCATTTGCGGCAGTACCCTCGCTAGTCAACAGACTACTGTGTAGAGTAACAAAAATATGTTGTGACAGTACACAGAGACACCTTGATTGATCATTTGTGGCAGTACCCTCGCTAGTCATTAGACTACTGTGTAGAGTAACAATAATATGTTGTGACAGTACACAGAAACACCTTGATTGACCATTTGCGGCAGTACCCTGGCTGCTCAACAGACTACTGTGTAGAGTAACAATAATATGTTGTGACAGTACACAGAGACACCTTGATTGATCATTTGCGGCAGTACCCTCGCTAGTCAACAGACTACTGTGCAGAGTAACAAAAATATGTTGTGACAGTACACAGAGAGACCTTGATTGATCATTTGCGGCAGTACCCTGGCTGGTTAACAGACTACTGTGCAGAGTATTAAAAATATGTTGTGACAGTACACAGAGACATCTTGATTGATCATTTGCGGCAGTACCCTGGCTAGTCAACAGACTACTGTGTAGAGTAACTATAATATGTTGTGACAGTACACAGAGACACCTTGATTGTTCATTTGCGGCAGTACTCTCGCTAGTCAACAGACTACTGTGCAGAGTAACAAAAATATGTTGTAACAGTACACAGAGACATCTTGATTGATCATTTCCGGCAGTACTCTCGCTAGTCAACAGGCTACTGTGCAGAGTAACAAAAATATGTTGTGACAGTACACAGAGACACCTTGATTGATCATTTGCGGCAGTACTCTCGCTAGTCAACAGGCTACTGTGTAGAGTAACAATAATATGTTGTGACAGTACACAGAGACATCTTGATTGATCATTTGCGGCAGTACTCTCGCTAGTCAACAGACTGCTGTGCAGAGTAACAAAAATATGTTGTGACAGTACTCAGAGACACCTTGATTGATCATTTGCGGCAGTACTCTCGCTAGTCAACAGGCTACTGTGTAGAGTAACAATAATATGTTGTGACAGTACACAGAGACACCTTGATTGATCATTTGCGGCAGTACCCTCGCTAGTCAACAGACTACTGTGCAGAGTAACAATAATATGTTGTGACAGTACAGAGACATCTTGATTGATCATTTGCGGCAGTACCCTCGCTAGTCAACAGGCTACTGTGTAGAGTAACAATAATATGTTGTGACAGTACACAGAGACATCTTGATTGATCATTTGTGGCAGTACCCTCGCTAGTCAACAGGCTACTGTGAGGAGTAACAATAATATGTTGTGACAGTACACAGAGACATCTTGATTGATCATTTGCGGCAGTACCCTCGCTGGTCAACAGGCTACTGTGCAGAGTAACAATAATATGTTGTGACAGTACAGAGACATCTTGATTGATCATTTGCGGCAGTACTCTCGCTGGTCAACAGACTACTGTGAGGAGTAACAATAATGTGTTGCGACAGTACTCAGAGACACCTTGATTGATCATTTGCGGCAGTACCCTGGCTGCTCAACAGACTACTGTGTAGAGTAACAATAATATGTTGTGACAGTACACAGAGACATCTTGATTGATCATTTGCGGCAGTACCCTCGCTAGTCAACAGGCTACTGTGTAGAGTAACAATAATATGTTGTGACAGTACACAGAGACACCTTGATTGATCATTTGCGGCAGTACCCTCGCTGGTCAACAGGCTACTGTGTAGAGTAACAATAATATGTTGCGACAGTACACAGAGACATCTTGATTGATCATTTGCGGCAGTACCCTCGCTAGTCAACAGACTACTGTGCAGAGTAAGAATAATATGTTGTGACAGTACACAGAGACATCTTGATTGATCATTTGCGGCAGTACCCTCGCTAGTCAACAGGCTACTGTGTAGAGTAACAATAATATGTTGTGACAGTACACAGAGACATCTTGATTGATCATTTGCGGCAGTACTCTCGCTAGTCAACAGACTGCTGTGCAGAGTAACAAAAATATGTTGTGACAGTACTCAGAGACACCTTGATTGATCATTTGCCGCAGTACTCTCGCTAGTCAACAGGCTACTGTGTAGAGTAACAATAATATGTTGTGACAGTACACAGAGACACCTTGATTGATCATTTGCGGCAGTACCCTCGCTAGTCAACAGGCTACTGTGTAGAGTAACTATAATATGTTGTGACAGTACACAGAGACACCTTGATTGATCATTTTCGGCAGTACTCTCGCTAGTCAACAGACTACTGTGTAGAGTAACAATAATATGTTGTGACAGTACAGAGACATCTTGATTGATCATTTGCGGCAGTACTCTCGCTGGTCAACAGACTACTGTGAGGAGTAACAATAATGTGTTGTGACAGTACACAGAGACATCTTGATTGATCATTTGCGGCAGTACCCTCGCTAGTCAACAGGCTACTGTGTAGAGTAACAATAATGTGTTGTGACAGTACACAGAGACATCTTGATTGATCATTTGCGGCAGTACTCTCGCTGGTCAACAGACTACTGTGAGGAGTAACAATAATATGTTGTGACAGTACACAGAGACACCTTGATTGATCATTTGTGGCAGTACCCTCGCTGGTCAACAGACTACTGTGCAGAGTAACAATAATATGTTATGACAGTACACAGAGACACCTTGATTGATCATTTGTGGCAGTACCCTCGCTAGTCAACAGGCTACTGTGCAGAGTAACAATAATATGTTGTGACAGTACACAGAGACATCTTGATTGATCATTTGCGGCAGTACCCTCGCTAGTCAACAGACTACTGTGCAGAGTAACAATAATATGTTATGACAGTACACAGAGACACCTTGATTGATCATTTGTGGCAGTACCCTCGCTAGTCAACAGGCTAATGTGCAGAGTAACAATAATATGTTGTGACAGTACACAGAGACATCTTGATTAATCATTTGCGGCAGTACTCTCGCTAGTCAACAGACTGCTGTGCAGAGTAACAAAAATATGTTGTGACAGTACTCAGAGACACCTTGATTGATCATTTGCGGCAGTACTCTCGCTAGTCAACAGGCTACTGTGTAGAGTAACAATAATATGTTGTGACAGTACACAGAGACACCTTGATTGATCATTTGCGGCAGTACCCTCGCTAGTCAACAGGCTACTGTGTAGAGTAACAATAATATGTTGTGACAGTACAGAGACATCTTGATTGATCATTTGCGGCAGTACCCTCGCTAGTCAACAGACTACTGTGCAGAGTAACAATAATATGTTGTGACAGTACACAGAGACACCTTGATTGATCATTTGCGGCAGTACTCTCGCTAGTCAACAGGCTACTGTGCAGAGTAACAAACATATGATGTGACAGTACACAGAGACACCTTGATTGATCATTTGCGGCAGTACCCTCGCTAGTCAACAGACTACTGTGCAGAGTAACAATAATATGTTGTGACAGTACAGAGACATCTTGATTGATCATTTGTGGCAGTACCCTGGCTAGTCAACAGACTACTGTGTAGAGTAACAATAATATGTTGTGACAGTACACAGAGACATCTTGATTGATCATTTGCGGCAGTACCCTCGCTAGTCAACAGACTACTGTGTAG
This sequence comes from Meconema thalassinum, assembly GCA_946902985.2. Classification (NCBI taxonomy): domain Eukaryota; kingdom Metazoa; phylum Arthropoda; class Insecta; order Orthoptera; family Tettigoniidae; genus Meconema; species Meconema thalassinum. The sequence continues at coordinate 534,987,473 of OX336393.1, read as the reverse complement.
AGTAACAATAATATGTTGTGACAGTACAGAGACACCTCGATTGATCATTTGCGGCAGTACCTTCGCTGGTCAACAGACTACTGTGTAGAGTAACAATTATATGTTGTGACAGTACAGAGACATCTTGATTGATCATTTTTTGGCAGTACCCTCGCTGGTCAACAGACTACCGTGCAGAGTAACAATAATATGTTGTGACAGTACAGAGACATCTTGATTGATCATTTGCGGCAGTACCCTCGCTGGTCAACAGACTACTGTGTAGAGTAACAATAATATGTTGTGACAGTACACAGAGACATCTTGATTGATCATTTGTGGCAGTACCCTCGCTGGTCAACAGGCTACTGTGCAGAGTAACAATAATATGATGTGACAGTACACAGAGACACCTTGATTGATCATTTGCGGCAGTACCCTCGCTAGTCAACAGAGTACTGTGAGGAGTAACAATAATATGTTGTAACAGTACACAGAGACATCTTGATTGATCATTTGCGGCAGTACCCTCGCTAGTAAATAGGCTACTGTGCAGAGTAACAATAATATGTTGTGACAGTACACAGAGACATCTTGATTGATCATTTGCGGCAGTACCCTCGCTAGTCAACAGGCTACTGTGTAGAGTAACAATAATATGTTGTGACAGTACAGAGACATCTTGATTGATCATTTGCGGCAGTACTCTTGCTGGTCAACAGACTACTGTGCAGAGTAACAATAATATGTTGTGACAGTACACAGAGACATCTTGATTGATCATTTGCGGCAGTACCCTCGCTAGTCAGCAGACTACTCTGCAGAGTATCAATAATATGTTGTGACAGTACAGAGACATCTTGATTGATCATTTGTGGCAGTACTTTCGCTAGTCAACAGACTACTGTGCAGAGTAACAATAATATGTTGTGACAGTACAGAGAGACACCTTGATTGATCATTTGCGGCAGTACTCTCGCTGGTCAACAGACTACTGTGTAGAGTAACAATAATATGTTGTGACAGTACAGAGACATCTTCATTGATCATTTACGGCAGTACCCTGGGTAGTCAACAGACTACTCTGCAGAGTAACATCAATATGTTGTGACAGTACAGAGACATCTTGATTGATCATTTGTGGCAGTTCCCTCGCTAGTCAGCAGACTACTCTGCAGAGTAACAATAATATGTTGTGACAGTACACAGAGACACCTTGATTGATCATTTGCGGCAGTACTCTCGCTGGTCAACAGACTACTGTGTAGAGTAACAATAATATGTTGTGACAGTACAGAGACATCTTCATTGATCATTTACGGCAGTACCCTGGGTAGTCAACAGAGTACTGTGAGGAGTACCAATAATATGTTGTAACAGTACACAGAGACATCTTGATTGATCATTTGCGGCAGTACCCTCGCTAGTCAACAGAGTACTGTGAGGAGTAACAATAATATGTTGTGACAGTACACAGAGACATCTTGATTGATCATTTGCGGCAGTACCCTCGCTAGTCAACAGACTACTGTATAGAGTAACAATAATATGTTGTAACAGTACACAGAGACATCTTGATTGATCATTTGCGGCAGTACCCTCGCTAGTCAACAGGCTACTGTGTAGAGTAACAATAATATGTTGTAACAGTACACAGAGACATCTTGATTGATCATTTGCGGCAGTACCCTCGCTAGTCAACAGGCTACTGTGTAGAGTAACAATAATATGTTGTGACAGTACACAGAGACACCTTGATTGATAATTTGCGGCAGTACCCTTGCTGGTCAACAGACTACTGTGTAGAGTAACAATAATATGTTGTGACAGTACACAGGGACATCTTGATTGATCATTTGCGGCAGTACCCTCGCTGTACAACAGACTACTGTGTAGAGTAACAATAATATGTTGTGACAGTACACAGAGACATCTTGATTGATCATTTGCGGCAGTACCCTCGCTAGTCAGCAGACTACTCTGCAGAGTAACAATAATATGGTGTGACAGTACAGAGACATCTTGATTGATCATTTGTGGCAGTACTCTCGCTAGTCAACAGACTACTGTGAGGAGTAACAATAATATGTTGTGACAGTACACAGAGACACCTTGATTGATCATATGCGGCAGTACCCTCGCTAGTCAACAGACTACTGTGCAGAGTAACAATAATATGTTGTGACAGTACAGAGAGACATCTTGATTGATCATTTGCGGCAGTACTCTCGCTAGTCAGCAGACTACTGTGTAGAGTAACAATAATATGTTGTGACAGTACACAGAGACACCTTGATGGATCATTTGTGGCCGTACTCTCGCTAGTCAACAGACTACTGTGAGGAGTAACAATAATATGTTGTGACAGTACACACAGACACCTTGATTGATCATTTGCGGCAGTACCCTCGCTAGTCAACAGACTACTGTGTAGAGTAACAATAATATGTTGTGACAGTACAGAGAGACATCTTGATTGATCATTTGCGGCAGTACCCTCGCTAGTCAACAGACTACTGTGTAGAGTAACAATAATATGTTGTGACAGTACACAGAGACACCTTGATGGATCATTTGTGGCAGTACTCTCGCTAGTCAACAGACTACTGTGAGGAGTAACAATAATATGTTGTGACAGTACACAGAGACACCTTGATTGATCATTTGTGGCAGTACCCTCGCTAGTCAACAGGCTACTGTGTAGAGTAACAATAATATGTTGTGACAGTACACAGAGACACCTTGATTGATCATTTGCGGCAGTACCCTGGCTGGTCAACAGACTACTGTGCAGAGTAACAATAATATGTTGTGACAGTACACAGAGACATCTTGATTGTTCATTTGCGGCAGTACTCTCGCTAGTCAACAGGCTACTGTGTAGAGTAACAATAATATGTTGTGACAGTACACAGAGACATCTTGATTGATCATTTGCGGCAGTACTCTCGCTAGTCAGCAGACTACTGTGAGGAGTAACAATAATATGTTGTAACAGTACACAGAGACATCTTGATTGATCATTTGCGGCAGTACCCTGGCTGGTCAACAGACTACTGTGTAGAGTAACAATAATATGTTGTGACAGTACACAGAGACACCTTGATTGATCATTTGCGGCAGTACCCTGGCTAGTCAACAGGCTACTGTGAGGAGTAACAATAATATGTTGTGACAGTACACACAGACACCTTGATTGATCATTTGCGGCAGAACCCTGGCTAGTCAACAGGCTACTGTGTAGAGTAACTATAATATGTTGTGACAGTACACAGAAACATCTTGATTGATCATTTGCGGCAGTACCCTCGCTAGTCAACAGACTGCTGTGCAGAGTAACAATAATGTGTTGCGACAGTACACAGGGACACCTTGATTGATCATTTGCGGCAGTACCCTGGCTGGTCAACAGACTACTGTGTAGAGTAACAATAATATGTTGTGACAGTACACAGAGACACCTTGATTGATCATTTGCGGCAGTACCCTGGCTAGTCAACAGGCTACTGTGAGGAGTAACAATAATATGTTGTGACAGTACACACAGACACCTTGATTGATCATTTGCGGCAGTACCCTGGCTAGTCAACAGGCTACTGTGTAGAGTAACTATAATATGTTGTGACAGTACACAGAGACATCTTGATTGACCATTTGCGGCAGTACCCTCGCTAGTCAACAGACTACTGTGTAGAGTAACAATAATATGTTGTGACAGTACAGAGAGACACCTTGATTGATCATTTGTGGCAGTACCCTCGCTAGTCAACAGGCTACTGTGAGGAGTAACAATAATATGTTGTGACAGTACACAGAGACATCTTGATTGATCATTTGTGGCAGTACCCTCGCTAGTAAACAGACTACTGTGAGGAGTAACAATAATATGTTGTGACAGTACAGAGAGACATCTTGATTGATCATTTGCGGCAGTACCCTCGCTAGTCAACAGACTACTGTGAGGAGTAACAATAATATGTTGTGACAGTACAGAGAGACATCTTGATTGATCATTTGTGGCAGTACCCTCGCTAGTCAACAGACTACTGTGAGGAGTAACAATAATATGCTGTGACAGTACACAGAGACACCTTGATTGATCATTTGCGGCAGTACTCTCGCTGGTCAACAGGCTACTGTGAGGAGTAACAATAATATGTTGTGACAGTACACAGAGACATCTTGATTGATCATTTGTGGCAGTACCCTCGCTAGTCAACAGACTATTGTGAGGAGTAACAATAATATGTTGTGACAGTACAGAGAGACATCTTGATTGATCATTTGTGGCAGTACCCTCGCTAGTCAACAGGCTACTGTGCAGAGTAACAAAAATATGTTGTGACAGTACACAGAGACACCTTGATTGATCATTTGTGGCAGTACCCTCGCTAGTCAACAGGCTACTGTGAGGAGTAACAATAATATGTTGTGACAGTACACAGAGACATCTTGATTGATCATTTGTGGCAGTACCCTCGCTAGTCAACAGACTACTGTGCAGAGTAACAATAATATGTTGTGATAGTACACAGAGACATCTTGATTGATCATTTGCGGCAGTACCCTCGCTAGTCAACAGGCTACTGTGCAGAGTAACAATAATATGTTGTGACAGTACAGAGAGACACCTTGATTGATCATTTGTGGCAGTACCCTCGCTAGTCGACAGACTACTGTGCAGAGTAACAATAATATGTTGTGACAGTACACAGAGACATCTTGATTGATCATTTGTGGCAGTACCCTCGCTGGTCCACAGACTACTGTGCAGAGTAACAAAAATATGTTGTGACAGTACACAGAGACATCTTGATTGATCATTTGCGGCAGTACCCTCGCTAGTCAGCAGACTACTGTGCAGAGTAACAAAAATATGTTGTGACGGTACACAGAGAAACCTTGATTGATCATTTGCGGCAGTACCCTCGCTAGTCAACAGGCTACTGTGCAGAGTAACAATAATATGTTGTGACAGTACACAGAGACATCTTGATTGACCATTTGCGGCAGTACCCTGGCTGCTCAACAGACTACTGTGTAGAGTAACAATAATATGTTGTGACAGTACAGAGACATCTTGATTGATCATTTGCGGCAGTACCCTCGCTAGTCAACAGACTACTGTGTAGAGTAACAAAAATATGTTGTCACAGTACACAGAGACAACTTGATTGATCATTTGCGGCAGTACCCTCGCTAGTCAACAGGCTACTGTGCAGAGTAACAATAATATGTTGTGACAGTACACAGAGACACCTTGTTTGATCATTTGAGGCAGTACCCTCGCTAGTCAACAGACTACTGTGCAGAGTAACAATAATATGTTGTGACAGTACAGAGAGACATCTTGATTGATCATTTGCGGCAGTACCCTCGCTAGTCAACAGACTACTGTGTAGAGTAACGAAAATATGTTATGACAGTACACAGAGACACCTTGATTGATCATTTGTGGCAGTACCCTCGCTAGTCATTAGACTACTGTGTAGAGTAACAATAATATGTTGTGACAGTACACAGAAACACCTTGATTGACCATTTGCGGCAGTACCCTGGCTGCTCAACAGACTACTGTGTAGAGTAACAATAATATGTTGTGATAGTACACAGAGACACCTTGATTGATCATTTGCGGCAGTACCCTCGCTAGTCAACAGACTACTGTGCAGAGTAACAAAAATATGTTGTGACAGTACACAGAGACACCTTGATTGATCATTTGCGGCAGTACCCTGGCTGGTTAACAGACTACTGTGCAGAGTATTAAAAATATGTTGTGACAGTACACAGAGACATCTTGATTGATCATTTGCGGCAGTACCCTGGCTAGTCAACAGACTACTGTGTAGAGTAACTATAATATGTTGTGACAGTACACAGAGACACCTTGATTGTTCATTTGCGGCAGTACTCTCGCTAGTCAACAGACTACTGTGCAGAGTAACAAAAATATGTTGTAACAGTACACAGAGACATCTTGATTGATCATTTCCGGCAGTACTCTCGCTAGTCAACAGGCTACTGTGCAGAGTAACAAAAATATGTTGTGACAGTACACAGAGACACCTTGATTGATCATTTGCGGCAGTACCCTCGCTAGTCAACAGGCTACTGTGCAGAGTAACAATAATATGTCGTGACAGTACACAGAGACATCTTGATTGATCATTTGCGGCAGTACCCTCGCTAGTCAGCAGGCTACTGTGCAGAGTAACAATAATATGTTGTGACAGTACAGAGAGACATCTTGATTGATCATTTGCGGCAGTACCCTCGCTAGTCAACTGGCTACTGTGCAGAGTAACAATAATATGTTGTGACAGTACACAGAGACATCTTGATTGATCATTTGCGGCAGTACCCTCGCTAGTCAACAGGCTACTGTGTAGAGTAACAATAATATGTTGTGACAGTACACAGAGACACCTTGATTGATCATTTGCGGCAGTACCCTCGCTAGTCAACAGGCTACTGTGTAGAGTAACAATAATATGTTGTGACAGTACACAGAGACATCTTGATTGATCATTTGCGGCAGTACTCTCGCTAGTCAACAGACTGCTGTGCAGAGTAACAAAAATATGTTGTGACAGTACTCAGAGACACCTTGATTGATCATTTGCGGCAGTACTCTCGCTAGTCAACAGGCTACTGTGTAGATTAACAATAATATGTTGTGACAGTACACAGAGACACCTTGATTGATCATTTGCGGCAGTACCCTCGCTAGTCAACAGGCTACTGTGTAGAGTAACAATAATATGTTGTGACAGTACACAGAGACACCTTGATTGATCATTTGCGGCAGTACCCTCGCTAGTCAACAGGCTACTGTGTAGAGTAACAATAATATGTTGTGACAGTACACAGAGACATCTTGATTGATCATTTGCGGCAGTACTCTCGCTAGTCAACAGGCTACTGTCTAGAGTAACTATAATATGTTGTGACAGCACACAGAGACACCTTGATTGATCATTTGCGGCAGTACTCTCGCTAGTCAACAGACTACTGTGTAGAGTAACAATAATATGTTGTGACAGTACAGAGACATCTTGATTGATCATTTGCGGCAGTACTCTCGCTGGTCAACAGACTACTGTGAGGAGTAACAATAATGTGTTGTGACAGTACACAGAGACATCTTGATTGATCATTTGCGGCAGTACCCTCGCTAGTCAACAGGCTACTGTGTAGAGTAACAATAATGTGTTGTGACAGTACACAGAGACATCTTGATTGATCATTTGCGGCCGTACTCTCGCTGGTCAACAGACTGCTGTGCAGAGTAACAATAATATGTTGTGACAGTACACAGAGACATCTTGATTGATCATTTGCGGCAGTACTCTCGCTAGTCAACAGACTACTGTGTAGAGTAACAATAATATGTTGTGTCAGTACAGAGACATCTTGATTGATCATTTGCGGCAGTACCCTCGCTAGTCAACAGGCTACTGTGAGGAGTAACAATAATATGTTGTGACAGTACACACAGACACCTTGATTGATCACTTGCGGCAGTACCCTCGCTAGTCAACAGACTACTGTGTAGAGTAACAATAATATGTTGTAACAGTACACAGAGACATCTTGATTGATCATTTGCGGCAGTACCCTCGCTGGTCAACAGACTACTGTGCAGAGTAACAACAATATGTTGTGACAGTACACAGAGACACCTTGATTGATCATTTGTGGCAGTACCCACGCTGGTCAACAGACTACTGTGCAGAGTAACAATAATATGTTATGACAGTACACAGAGACACCTTGATTGATCATTTGTGGCAGTACCCTCGCTAGTCAACAGGCTACTGTGCAGAGTAACAATAATATGTTGTGACAGTACACAGAGACATCTTGATTGATCATTTGCGGCAGTACCCTCGCTAGTCAACAGACTACTGTGCAGAGTAACAATAATATGTTGTGACAGTACACAGAGACATCTTGATCATTTGTGGCAGTACTCTCGCTAGTCAACAGGCTACTGTGCAGAGTAACAATAATATGTTGTGACAGTACAGAGATACGCCTTGATTGATCATTTGTGGCAGTACCCTCGCTGGTCAACAGGCTACTGTGCAGAGTAACAATAATATGTTGTGACAGTACAGAGATACACCTTGATTGATCATTTGTGGCAGTACCCTCGCTAGTCAACAGGCTACTGTGCAGAGTAACAATAATATGTTGTGACAGTACACAGAGACATCTTGATTGATCATTTGTGGCAGTACCCTCGCTATTCAACAGGCTACTGTGCAGAGTAACAATAATATGTTGCGACAGTACACAGAGACACCTTGATTGATCATTTGTGGCAGTACCCTGGCTGGTCAACAGGCTACTGTGTAGAGTAACAATAATATGTTGTGACAGTACACAGAGACACCTTGATTGCTCATTTGCGGCAGTACTCTCGCTAGTCAACAGGCTACTGTGCAGAGTAACAATAATATGTTGTGACAGTACACAGAGACACCTTGATTGATCATTTGCGGCAGTACTCTCGCTAGTCAACAGGCTACTGTGTAGAGTAACAATAATATGTTGTGACAGTACACAGAGACACCTTGATTGATCATTTGCGGCAGTACCCTCGCTAGTCAACAGGCTACTGTGTAGAGTAACAATAATATGTTGTGACAGTACAGAGACATCTTGATTGATCATTTGCGGCAGTACCCTCGCTAGTCAACAGACTACTGTGCAGAGTAACAATAATATGTTGTGACAGTACACAGAGACACCTTGATTGATCATTTGCGGCAGTACTCTCGCTAGTCAACAGGCTACTGTGCAGAGTAACAAACATATGATGTGACAGTACACAGAGACACCTTGATTGATCATTTGCGGCAGTACCCTCGCTAGTCAACAGACTACTGTGCAGAGTAACAATAATATGTTGTGACAGTACAGAGACATCTTGATTGATCATTTGTGGCAGTACCCTGGCTAGTCAACAGACTACTGTGTAGAGTAACAATAATATGTTGTGACAGTACACAGAGACATCTTGATTGATCATTTGCGGCAGTACCCTCGCTAGTCAACAGACTACTGTGTAGAGTAACAATAATATGTTGTGACAGTACAGAGACACCTTGATTGATCATTTGCGGCAGTACCTTCGCTGGTCAACAGACTACTGTGTAGAGTAACAATTATATGTTGTGACAGTACAGAGACATCTTGATTGATCATTTTTTGGCAGTACCCTCGCTGGTCAACAGACTACCGTGCAGAGTAACAATAATATGTTGTGACAGTACAGAGACATCTTGATTGATCATTTGCGGCAGTACCCTCGCTGGTCAACAGACTACTGTGTAGAGTAACAATAATATGTTGTGACAGTACACAGAGACATCTTGATTGATCATTTGTGGCAGTACCCTCGCTGGTCAACAGGCTACTGTGCAGAGTAACAATAATATGATGTGACAGTACACAGAGACACCTTGATTGATCATTTGCGGCAGTACCCTCGCTAGTCAACAGAGTACTGTGAGGAGTAACAATAATATGTTGTAACAGTACACAGAGACATCTTGATTGATCATTTGCGGCAGTACCCTCGCTAGTAAATAGGCTACTGTGCAGAGTAACAATAATATGTTGTGACAGTACACAGAGACATCTTGATTGATCATTTGCGGCAGTACCCTCGCTAGTCAACAGGCTACTGTGTAGAGTAACAATAATATGTTGTGACAGTACAGAGACATCTTGATTGATCATTTGCGGCAGTACTCTTGCTGGTCAACAGACTACTGTGCAGAGTAACAATAATATGTTGTGACAGTACACAGAGACATCTTGATTGATCATTTGCGGCAGTACCCTCGCTAGTCAGCAGACTACTCTGCAGAGTATCAATAATATGTTGTGACAGTACAGAGACATCTTGATTGATCATTTGTGGCAGTACTTTCGCTAGTCAACAGACTACTGTGCAGAGTAACAATAATATGTTGTGACAGTACAGAGAGACACCTTGATTGATCATTTGCGGCAGTACTCTCGCTGGTCAACAGACTACTGTGTAGAGTAACAATAATATGTTGTGACAGTACAGAGACATCTTCATTGATCATTTACGGCAGTACCCTGGGTAGTCAACAGACTACTCTGCAGAGTAACATCAATATGTTGTGACAGTACAGAGACATCTTGATTGATCATTTGTGGCAGTACCCTCGCTAGTCAGCAGACTACTCTGCAGAGTAACAATAATATGTTGTGACAGTACACAGAGACACCTTGATTGATCATTTGCGGCAGTACTCTCGCTGGTCAACAGACTACTGTGTAGAGTAACAATAATATGTTGTGACAGTACAGAGACATCTTCATTGATCATTTACGGCAGTACCCTGGGTAGTCAACAGAGTACTGTGAGGAGTACCAATAATATGTTGTAACAGTACACAGAGACATCTTGATTGATCATTTGCGGCAGTACCCTCGCTAGTCAACAGAGTACTGTGAGGAGTAACAATAATATGTTGTGACAGTACACAGAGACATCTTGATTGATCATTTGCGGCAGTACCCTCGCTAGTCAACAGACTACTGTATAGAGTAACAATAATATGTTGTAACAGTACACAGAGACATCTTGATTGATCATTTGCGGCAGTACCCTCGCTAGTCAACAGGCTACTGTGTAGAGTAACAATAATATGTTGTAACAGTACACAGAGACATCTTGATTGATCATTTGCGGCAGTACCCTCGCTAGTCAACAGGCTACTGTGTAGAGTAACAATAATATGTTGTGACAGTACACAGAGACACCTTGATTGATCATTTGCGGCAGTACCCTTGCTGGTCAACAGACTACTGTGTAGAGTAACAATAATATGTTGTGACAGTACACAGGGACATCTTGATTGATCATTTGCGGCAGTACCCTCGCTGTACAACAGACTACTGTGTAGAGTAACAATAATATGTTGTGACAGTACACAGAGACATCTTGATTGATCATTTGCGGCAGTACCCTCGCTAGTCAGCAGACTACTCTGCAGAGTAACAATAATATGGTGTGACAGTACAGAGACATCTTGATTGATCATTTGTGGCAGTACTCTCGCTAGTCAACAGACTACTGTGCAGAGTAACAATAATATGTTGTGACAGTACACAGAGACATCTTGATTGATCATTTGCGGCAGTACCCTCGCTAGTCAGCAGACTACTCTGCAGAGTAACAATAATATGTTGTGACAGTACAGAGACATCTTGATTGATCATTTGCGGCAGTACTCTCGCTAGTCAACAGACTACTGTGTAGAGTAACAATAATATGTTGTGACAGTACACAGAGACATCTTGATTGATCATTTGCGGCAGTACCCTCGCTAGTCAACAGGCTACTGTGCAGAGTAACAATAATATGTTGTGACAGTACAGGGACATCTTGATTGATCATTTGTGGCAGTACTCTCGCTAGTCAACAGACTACTGTGCAGAGTAACATTAATATGTTGTGACAGTACACAGAGACACCTTGATTGATCATTTGCGGCAGTACCCTCGCTAGTCAACAGGCTACTGTGTAGAGTAACAATAATATGTTGTGACAGTACACAGAGACATCTTGATTGATCATTTGCGGCAGTACTCTCGCTAGTCAACAGACTACTGTGCAGAGTAACAATAATATGTTGTGACAGTACACAGAGACATCTTGATTGATCATTTGCGGCAGTACCCTCGCTAGTCAACAGACTACTGTGAGGAGTAACAATAATATGTTGTGACAGTACAGAGACATCTTGATTGATCAATTGCGGCAGTACCCTCGCTAGTCAGCAGACTACTGTGTAGAGTAACAATAATATGTTGTGACAGTACAGAGACATCTTGATTGATCAATTGCGGCAGTACCCTCGCTAGTCAGCAGACTACTCTGCAGAGTATCAATAATATGTTGTGACAGTACAGAGACATCTTGATTGATCATTTGTGGCAGTACTTTCGCTAGTCAACAGACTACTGTGCAGAGTAACAATAATATGTTGTGACAGTACAGAGAGACACCTTGATTGATCATTTGCGGCAGTACTCTCGCTGGTCAACAGACTACTGTGTAGAGTAACAATAATATGTTGTGACAGTACAGAGACATCTTCATTGATCATTTACGGCAGTACCCTGGGTAGTCAACAGACTACTCTGCAGAGTAACATCAATATGTTGTGACAGTACAGAGACATCTTGATTGATCATTTGTGGCAGTACCCTCGCTAGTCAGCAGACTACTCTGCAGAGTAACAATAATATGTTGTGACAGTACACAGAGACACCTTGATTGATCATTTGCGGCAGTACTCTCGCTGGTCAACAGACTACTGTGTAGAGTAACAATAATATGTTGTGACAGTACAGAGACATCTTCATTGATCATTTACGGCAGTACCCTGGGTAGTCAACAGAGTACTGTGAGGAGTACCAATAATATGTTGTAACAGTACACAGAGACATCTTGATTGATCATTTGCGGCAGTACCCTCGCTAGTCAACAGAGTACTGTGAGGAGTAACAATAATATGTTGTGACAGTACACAGAGACATCTTGATTGATCATTTGCGGCAGTACCCTCGCTAGTCAACAGACTACTGTATAGAGTAACAATAATATGTTGTAACAGTACACAGAGACATCTTGATTGATCATTTGCGGCAGTACCCTCGCTAGTCAACAGGCTACTGTGTAGAGTAACAATAATATGTTGTAACAGTACACAGAGACATCTTGATTGATCATTTGCGGCAGTACCCTCGCTAGTCAACAGGCTACTGTGTAGAGTAACAATAATATGTTGTGACAGTACACAGAGACACCTTGATTGATCATTTGCGGCAGTACCCTTGCTGGTCAACAGACTACTGTGTAGAGTAACAATAATATGTTGTGACAGTACACAGGGACATCTTGATTGATCATTTGCGGCAGTACCCTCGCTGTACAACAGACTACTGTGTAGAGTAACAATAATATGTTGTGACAGTACACAGAGACATCTTGATTGATCATTTGCGGCAGTACCCTCGCTAGTCAGCAGACTACTCTGCAGAGTAACAATAATATGGTGTGACAGTACAGAGACATCTTGATTGATCATTTGTGGCAGTACTCTCGCTAGTCAACAGACTACTGTGCAGAGTAACAATAATATGTTGTGACAGTACACAGAGACATCTTGATTGATCATTTGCGGCAGTACCCTCGCTAGTCAGCAGACTACTCTGCAGAGTAACAATAATATGTTGTGACAGTACAGAGACATCTTGATTGATCATTTGCGGCAGTACTCTCGCTAGTCAACAGACTACTGTGTAGAGTAACAATAATATGTTGTGACAGTACACAGAGACATCTTGATTGATCATTTGCGGCAGTACCCTCGCTAGTCAACAGGCTACTGTGCAGAGTAACAATAATATGTTGTGACAGTACAGGGACATCTTGATTGATCATTTGTGGCAGTACTCTCGCTAGTCAACAGACTACTGTGCAGAGTAACATTAATATGTTGTGACAGTACACAGAGACACCTTGATTGATCATTTGCGGCAGTACCCTCGCTAGTCAACAGGCTACTGTGTAGAGTAACAATAATATGTTGTGACAGTACACAGAGACATCTTGATTGATCATTTGCGGCAGTACTCTCGCTAGTCAACAGACTACTGTGCAGAGTAACAATAATATGTTGTGACAGTACACAGAGACATCTTGATTGATCATTTGCGGCAGTACCCTCGCTAGTCAACAGACTACTGTGAGGAGTAACAATAATATGTTGTGACAGTACAGAGACATCTTGATTGATCAATTGCGGCAGTACCCTCGCTAGTCAGCAGACTACTGTGTAGAGTAACAATAATATGTTGTGACAGTACAGAGACATCTTGATTGATCAATTGCGGCAGTACCCTCGCTAGTCAACAGACTACTGTGAGGAGTAACAATAATATGTTGTGACAGTACACAGGGGCACCTTGATTGACCATTTGCGGCAGTACCCTGGCTAGTCAACAGACTACTGTGCAGAGTAACAATAATATGTTGTGACAGTACAGAGACACCTTGATTGATCATTTGCGGCAGTACCCTCGCTAGTCAACAGACTACTGTGAGGAGTAACAATAATATGTTGTGACAGTACACAGAGACACCTTGATTGATCATATGCGGCAGTACCCTCGCTAGTCAACAGACTACTGTGCAGAGTAACAATAATATGTTGTGACAGTACAGAGAGACATCTTGATTGATCATTTGCGGCAGTACTCTCGCTAGTCAGCAGACTACTGTGTAGAGTAACAATAATATGTTGTGACAGTACACAGAGACACCTTGATGGATCATTTGTGGCCGTACTCTCGCTAGTCAACAGACTACTGTGAGGAGTAACAATAATATGTTGTGACAGTACACACAGACACCTTGATTGATCATTTGCGGCAGTACCCTCGCTAGTCAACAGACTACTGTGTAGAGTAACAATAATATGTTGTGACAGTACAGAGAGACATCTTGATTGATCATTTGCGGCAGTACCCTCGCTAGTCAACAGACTACTGTGTAGAGTAACAATAATATGTTGTGACAGTACACAGAGACACCTTGATGGATCATTTGTGGCAGTACTCTCGCTAGTCAACAGACTACTGTGAGGAGTAACAATAATATGTTGTGACAGTACACAGAGACACCTTGATTGATCATTTGTGGCAGTACCCTCGCTAGTCACCAGGCTACTGTGTAGAGTAACAATAATATGTTGTGACAGTACACAGAGACACCTTGATTGATCATTTGTGGCAGTACCCTGGCTGGTCAACAGACTACTGTGCAGAGTAACAATAATATGTTGTGACAGTACACAGAGACATCTTGATTGTTCATTTGCGGCAGTACTCTCGCTAGTCAACAGGCTACTGTGTAGAGTAACAATAATATGTTGTGACAGTACACAGAGACATCTTGATTGATCATTTGCGGCAGTACTCTCGCTAGTCAGCAGACTACTGTGAGGAGTAACAATAATATGTTGTAACAGTACACAGAGACATCTTGATTGATCATTTGCGGCAGTACCCTGGCTGGTCAACAGACTACTGTGTAGAGTAACAATAATATGTTGTGACAGTACACAGAGACACCTTGATTGATCATTTGCGGCAGTACCCTGGCTAGTCAACAGGCTACTGTGAGGAGTAACAATAATATGTTGTGACAGTACACACAGACACCTTGATTGATCATTTGCGGCAGAACCCTGGCTAGTCAACAGGCTACTGTGTCGAGTAACTATAATATGTTGTGACAGTACACAGAAACATCTTGATTGATCATTTGCGGCAGTACCCTCGCTAGTCAACAGACTGCTGTGCAGAGTAACAATAATGTGTTGCGACAGTACACAGGGACACCTTGATTGATCATTTGCGGCAGTACCCTGGCTGGTCAACAGACTACTGTGTAGAGTAACAATAATATGTTGTGACAGTACACAGAGACACCTTGATTGATCATTTGCGGCAGTACCCTGGCTGGTCAACAGACTACTGTGTAGAGTAACAATAATATGTTGTGACAGTACACAGAGACACCTTGATTGATCATTTGCGGCAGTACCCTGGCTAGTCAACAGGCTACTGTGAGGAGTAACAATAATATGTTGTGACAGTACACACAGACACCTTGATTGATCATTTGCGGCAGTACCCTGGCTAGTCAACAGGCTACTGTGTAGAGTAACTATAATATGTTGTGACAGTACACAGAGACATCTTGATTGACCATTTGCGGCAGTACCCTCGCTAGTCAACAGACTACTGTGTAGAGTAACAATAATATGTTGTGACAGTACAGAGAGACACCTTGATTGATCATTTGTGGCAGTACCCTCGCTAGTCAACAGGCTACTGTGAGGAGTAACAATAATATGTTGTGACAGTACACAGAGACATCTTGATTGATCATTTGTGGCAGTACCCTCGCTAGTAAACAGACTACTGTGAGGAGTAACAATAATATGTTGTGACAGTACAGAGAGACATCTTGATTGATCATTTGCGGCAGTACCCTCGCTAGTCAACAGACTACTGTGAGGAGTAACAATAATATGTTGTGACAGTACAGAGAGACATCTTGATTGATCATTTGTGGCAGTACCCTCGCTAGTCAACAGACTACTGTGAGGAGTAACAATAATATGCTGTGACAGTACACAGAGACACCTTGATTGATCATTTGCGGCAGTACTCTCGCTGGTCAACAGGCTACTGTGAGGAGTAACAATAATATGTTGTGACAGTACACAGAGACATCTTGATTGATCATTTGTGGCAGTACCCTCGCTAGTCAACAGACTATTGTGAGGAGTAACAATAATATGTTGTGACAGTACAGAGAGACATCTTGATTGATCATTTGTGGCAGTACCCTCGCTAGTCAACAGGCTACTGTGCAGAGTAACAAAAATATGTTGTGACAGTACACAGAGACACCTTGATTGATCATTTGTGGCAGTACCCTCGCTAGTCAACAGGCTACTGTGAGGAGTAACAATAATATGTTGTGACAGTACACAGAGACATCTTGATTGATCATTTGTGGCAGTACCCTCGCTAGTCAACAGACTACTGTGCAGAGTAACAATAATATGTTGTGATAGTACACAGAGACATCTTGATTGATCATTTGCGGCAGTACCCTCGCTAGTCAACAGGCTACTGTGCAGAGTAACAATAATATGTTGTGACAGTACAGAGAGACACCTTGATTGATCATTTGTGGCAGTACCCTCGCTAGTCGACAGACTACTGTGCAGAGTAACAATAATATGTTGTGACAGTACACAGAGACATCTTGATTGATCATTTGTGGCAGTACCCTCGCTGGTCCACAGACTACTGTGCAGAGTAACAAAAATATGTTGTGACAGTACACAGAGACATCTTGATTGATCATTTGCGGCAGTACCCTCGCTAGTCAGCAGACTACTGTGCAGAGTAACAAAAATATGTTGTGACAGTACACAGAGAAACCTTGATTGATCATTTGCGGCAGTACCCTCGCTAGTCAACAGGCTACTGTGCAGAGTAACAATAATATGTTGTGACAGTACACAGAGACATCTTGATTGACCATTTGCGGCAGTACCCTGGCTGCTCAACAGACTACTGTGTAGAGTAACAATAATATGTTGTGACAGTACAGAGACATCTTGATTGATCATTTGCGGCAGTACCCTCGCTAGTCAACAGACTACTGTGTAGAGTAACAAAAATATGTTGTCACAGTACACAGAGACAACTTGATTGATCATTTGCGGCAGTACCCTCGCTAGTCAACAGGCTACTGTGCAGAGTAACAATAATATGTTGTGACAGTACACAGAGACACCTTGATTGATCATTTGAGGCAGTACCCTCGCTAGTCAACAGACTACTGTGCAGAGTAACAATAATATGTTGTGACAGTACAGAGAGACATCTTGATTGATCATTTGCGGCAGTACCCTCGCTAGTCAACAGACTACTGTGTAGAGTAACAAAAATATGTTGTGACAGTACACAGAGACACCTTGATTGATCATTTGTGGCAGTACCCTCGCTAGTCATTAGACTACTGTGTAGAGTAACAATAATATGTTGTGACAGTACACAGAAACACCTTGATTGACCATTTGCGGCAGTACCCTGGCTGCTCAACAGACTACTGTGTAGAGTAACAATAATATGTTGTGACAGTACACAGAGACACCTTGATTGATCATTTGCGGCAGTACCCTCGCTAGTCAACAGACTACTGTGCAGAGTAACAAAAATATGTTGTGACAGTACACAGAGACACCTTGATTGATCATCTGCGGCAGTACCCTGGCTGGTTAACAGACTACTGTGCAGAGTATTAAAAATATGTTGTGACAGTACACAGAGACATCTTGATTGATCATTTGCGGCAGTACCCTGGCTAGTCAACAGACTACTGTGTAGAGTAACTATAATATGTTGTGACAGTACACAGAGACACCTTGATTGTTCATTTGCGGCAGTACTCTCGCTAGTCAACAGACTACTGTGCAGAGTAACAAAAATATGTTGTAACAGTACACAGAGACATCTTGATTGATCATTTCCGGCAGTACTCTCGCTAGTCAACAGGCTACTGTGCAGAGTAACAAAAATATGTTGTGACAGTACACAGAGACACCTTGATTGATCATTTGCGGCAGTACCCTCGCTAGTCAACAGGCTACTGTGCAGAGTAACAATAATATGTCGTGACAGTACACAGAGACATCTTGATTGATCATTTGCGGCAGTACCCTCGCTAGTCAGCAGGCTACTGTGCAGAGTAACAATAATATGTTGTGACAGTACAGAGAGACATCTTGATTGATCATTTGCGGCAGTACCCTCGCTAGTCAACTGGCTACTGTGCAGAGTAACAATAATATGTTGTGACAGTACACAGAGACATCTTGATTGATCATTTGCGGCAGTACCCTCGCTAGTCAACAGGCTACTGTGTAGAGTAACAATAATATGTTGTGACAGTACACAGAGACACCTTGATTGATCATTTGCGGCAGTACCCTCGCTAGTCAACAGGCTACTGTGTAGAGTAACAATAATATGTTGTGACAGTACACAGAGACATCTTGATTGATCATTTGCGGCAGTACTCTCGCTAGTCAACAGACTGCTGTGCAGAGTAACAAAAATATGTTGTGACAGTACTCAGAGACACCTTGATTGATCATTTGCGGCAGTACTCTCGCTAGTCAACAGGCTACTGTGTAGATTAACAATAATATGTTGTGACAGTACACAGAGACACCTTGATTGATCATTTGCGGCAGTACCCTCGCTAGTCAACAGGCTACTGTGTAGAGTAACAATAATATGTTGTGACAGTACACAGAGACACCTTGATTGATCATTTGCGGCAGTACCCTCGCTAGTCAACAGGCTACTGTGTAGAGTAACAATAATATGTTGTGACAGTACACAGAGACATCTTGATTGATCATTTGCGGCAGTACTCTCGCTAGTCAACAGGCTACTGTCTAGAGTAACTATAATATGTTGTGACAGCACACAGAGACACCTTGATTGATCATTTGCGGCAGTACTCTCGCTAGTCAACGGACTACTGTGTAGAGTAACAATAATATGTTGTGACAGTACAGAGACATCTTGATTGATCATTTGCGGCAGTACTCTCGCTGGTCAACAGACTACTGTGAGGAGTAACAATAATGTGTTGTGACAGTACACAGAGACATCTTGATTGATCATTTGCGGCAGTACCCTCGCTAGTCAACAGGCTACTGTGTAGAGTAACAATAATGTGTTGTGACAGTACACAGAGACATCTTGATTGATCATTTGCGGCAGTACTCTCGCTGGTCAACAGACTGCTGTGCAGAGTAACAATAATATGTTGTGACAGTACACAGAGACATCTTGATTGATCATTTGCGGCAGTACTCTCGCTAGTCAACAGACTACTGTGTAGAGTAACAATAATATGTTGTGTCAGTACAGAGACCTCTTGATTGATCATTTGCGGCAGTACCCTCGCTAGTCAACAGGCTACTGTGAGGAGTAACAATAATATGTTGTGACAGTACACACAGACACCTTGATTGATCACTTGCGGCAGTACCCTCGCTAGTCAACAGACTACTGTGTAGAGTAACAATAATATGTTGTAACAGTACACAGAGACATCTTGATTGATCATTTGCGGCAGTACCCTCGCTGGTCAACAGACTACTGTGCAGAGTAACAACAATATGTTGTGACAGTACACAGAGACACCTTGATTGATCATTTGTGGCAGTACCCACGCTGGTCAACAGACTACTGTGCAGAGTAACAATAATATGTTATGACAGTACACAGAGACACCTTGATTGATCATTTGTGGCAGTACCCTCGCTAGTCAACAGGCTACTGTGCAGAGTAACAATAATATGTTGTGACAGTACACAGAGACATCTTGATTGATCATTTGCGGCAGTACCCTCGCTAGTCAACAGACTACTGTGCAGAGTAACAATAATATGTTGTGACAGTACACAGAGACATCTTGATCATTTGTGGCAGTACTCTCGCTAGTCAACAGGCTACTGTGCAGAGTAACAATAATATGTTGTGACAGTACAGAGATACGCCTTGATTGATCATTTGTGGCAGTACCCTCGCTGGTCAACAGGCTACTGTGCAGAGTAACAATAATATGTTGTGACAGTACAGAGATACACCTTGATTGATCATTTGTGGCAGTACCCTCGCTAGTCAACAGGCTACTGTGCAGAGTAACAATAATATGTTGTGACAGTACACAGAGACATCTTGATTGATCATTTGTGGCAGTACCCTCGCTATTCAACAGGCTACTGTGCAGAGTAACAATAATATGTTGCGACAGTACACAGAGACACCTTGATTGATCATTTGTGGCAGTACCCTGGCTGGTCAACAGGCTACTGTGTAGAGTAACAATAATATGTTGTGACAGTACACAGAGACACCTTGATTGCTCATTTGCGGCAGTACTCTCGCTAGTCAACAGGCTACTGTGCAGAGTAACATAAATATGTTGTGACAGTACACAGAGACACCTTGATTGATCATTTGCGGCAGTACCCTCGCTGGTCAACAGACTACTGTGCAGAGTAACAAAAATATGTTGTGACAGTACACAGAGACATCTTGATTGATCATTTGTGGCAGTACCCTGGCTAGTCAACAGACTACTGTGCAGAGTAACAATAATATGTTGTGACAGTACACAGAGACATCTTGATTGTTCATTTGCGGCAGTACCCTCGCTAGTCAACAGACTACTGTGCAGAGTAACAATAATATGTTGTGACAGTACACAGAGACATCTTGATTGATCATTTGCGGCAGTACCCTCGCTAGTCAACAGACTACTGTGCAGAGTAACAATAATATGTTGTGACAGTACACAGAGACATCTTGATTGATCATTTGCGGCAGTACCCTCGCTAGTCAACAGACTACTGTGCAGAGTAACAATAATATGTTGTGACAGTACACAGAGACATCTTGATTGTTCATTTGCGGCAGTACCCTGGCTAGTCAACAGACTACTGTGTAGAGTAACTATAATATGTTGTGACAGTACACAGAGACACCTTGATTGATCATTTGCGGCAGTACTCTCGCTAGTCAACAGACTACTGTGCAGAGTAACAAAAATATGTTGTAACAGTACACAGAGACACCTTGATTGATCATTTCCGGCAGTACCCTCGCTAGTCAACAGGCTACTGTGAGGAGTAACTATAATATGTTGTGACAGTACACAGAGACACCTTGATTGATCATTTGTGGCAGTACCCTCGCTAGTCAACAGGCTACTGTGAGGAGTAACAATAATATGTTGTGACAGTACAGAGAGACATCTTGATTGATCATTTGCGGCAGTACCCTCGCTAGTCAACAGGCTACTGTGCAGAGTAACAATAATATGTTGTGACAGTACACAGAGACACCTTGATTGATCATTTGTGGCAGTACCCTCGCTAGTCAACAGACTACTGTGCAGAGTAACAATAATATGTTGTGACAGTACACAGAGACACCTTGATTGATCATTTGCGGCAGTACCCTGGCTGCTCAACAGACTACTGTGTAGAGTAACAATAATATGTTGTGACAGTACACAGAGACACCTTGATTGATCATTTGTGGCAGTACCCTGGCTGCTCAACAGACTACTGTGTAGAGTAACAATAATATGTTGTGACAGTACACAGAGACACCTTGATTGATCATTTGCGGCAGTACCCTCGCTGGTCAACAGACTACTGTGTAGAGTAACAATATGTTGTGACAGTACACAGAGACATCTTGATTGATCATTTGCGGCAGTACCCTCGCTAGTCAACAGGCTACTGTGCAGAGTATTAAAAATATGTTGTGAGAGTACACAGAGACACCTTGATTGATCATTTGCGGCAGTACCCTGGCTGGTCAACAGACTACTGTGCAGAGTATTAAAAATATGTTGTGACAGTACACAGAGACATCTTGATTGATCATTTGCGGCAGTACCCTGGCTAGTCAACAGACTACTGTGTAGAGTAACTATAATATGTTGTGACAGTACACAGAGACACCTTGATTGATCATTTGCGGCAGTACCCTCGCTAGTCAACAGACTACTGTGCAGAGTAACAAAAATATGTTGTAACAGTACACAGAGACACCTTGATTGATCATTTGCGGCAGTACCCTCGCTAGTCAACAGGCTACTGTGCAGAGTAACAATAATATGTTGTGACAGTACACAGAGACATCTTGATTGATCATTTGCGGCAGTACCCTCGCTAGTCAACAGACTACTGTGTAGAGTAACAATAATATGTTGTGACAGTACACAGAGACAACTTGATTGATCATTTGCGGCAGTACCCTCGCTAGTCAACAGGCTACTGTCTAGAGTAACAATAATATGTTGTGACAGTACACAGAGACATCGTGATTGATCATTTGCGGCAGTACCCTCGCTAGTCAACAGACTACTGTGTAGAGTAACAATAATATGTTGTGACAGTACACAGAGACATCTTGATTGATCATTTGCGGCATTACCCTCGCTAGTCAACAGGCTACTGTGTAGAGTAACAATAATATGTTGTGACAGTACACAGAGACATCTTGATTGATCATTTGTGGCAGTACCCTCGCTAGTCAACAGGCTACTGTGAGGAGTAACAATAATATGTTGTGACAGTACACAGAGACATCTTGATTGATCATTTGTGGCAGTACCCTCGCTAGTCAGCAGACTACTGTGAGGAGTAACAATAATATGTTGTGACAGTACACAGAGACATCTTGATTGATCATTTGCGGCAGTACTCTCGCTAGTCAACAGGCTACTGTGAGGAGTAACTATAATATGTTGTGAGAGTACACAGAGACATCTTGATTGATCATTTGTGGCAGTACCCTCGCTAGTCAACAGGCTACTGTGAGGAGTAACAATAATATGTTGTAAGTACAGAGACATCTTGATTGATCATTTGCGGCAGTACCCTCGCTAGTCAACAGGCTACTGTGTAGAGTAACAATAATATGTTGTGACAGTACACAGAGACATCTTGATTGATCATTTGTGGCAGTACCCTCGCTAGTCAGCAGACTACTGTGAGGAGTAACAATAATATGTTGTGACAGTACACAGAGACATCTTGATTGATCATTTGCGGCAGTACTCTCGCTAGTCAACAGGCTACTGTGAGGAGTAACTATAATATGTTGTGACAGTACACAGAGACATCTTGATTGATCATTTGTGGCAGTACCCTCGCTAGTCAACAGGCTACTGTGAGGAGTAACAATAATATGTTGTAAGTACAGAGACATCTTGATTGATCATTTGCGGCAGTACCCTCGCTAGTCAACAGACTACTGTGCAGAGTAACAATAATATGTTGTGACAGTACACAGAGACACCTTGATTGATCATTTGCGGCAGTACCCTCGCTAGTCAACAGACTACTGTGCAGAGTAACAAAAATATGTTGTGACAGTACACAGAGACATCTTGATTGATCATTTGCGGCAGTACTCTCGCTAGTCAACAGACTGCTGTGCAGAGTAACAAAAATATGTTGTGACAGTACACAGAGACACCTTGATTGATCATTTGCGGCAGTACTCTCGCTAGTCAACAGGCTACTGTGCAGAGTAACAAAAATATGTTGTGACAGTACACAGAGACACCTTGATTGATCATTTGCGGCAGTACCCTCGCTAGTCAACAGACTACTGTGCAGAGTAACAATAATATGTTGTGACAGTACAGAGACATCTTGATTGATCATTTGCGGCAGTACCCTCGCTAGTCAACAGACTACTGTGCAGAGTAACAATAATATGTTGTGACAGTACAGAGACATCTTGATTGATCATTTGCGGCAGTACCCTCGCTAGTCAACAGGCTACTGTGTAGAGTAACAATAATATGTTGTGACAGTACACAGAGACATCTTGATTGATCATTTGTGGCAGTACCCTCGCTAGTCAACAAGCTACTGTGAGGAGTAACAATAATATGTTGTGACAGTACACAGAGACATCTTGATTGATCATTTGCGGCAGTACTCTCGCTAGTCAACAGACTACTGTGTAGAGTAACAATAATATGTTGTGTCAGTACAGAGACATCTTGATTGATCATTTGCGGCAGTACCCTCGCTAGTCAACAGGCTACTGTGAGGAGTAACAATAATATGTTGTGACAGTACACACAGACACCTTGATTGATCACTTGCGGCAGTACCCTCGCTAGTCAACAGACTACTGTGTAGAGTAACAATAATATGTTGTAACAGTACACAGAGACATCTTGATTGATCATTTGCGGCAGTACCCTCGCTGGTCAACAGACTACTGTGCAGAGTAACAACAATATGTTGTGACAGTACACAGAGACACCTTGATTGATCATTTGTGGCAGTACCCACGCTGGTCAACAGACTACTGTGCAGAGTAACAATAATATGTTATGACAGTACACAGAGACACCTTGATTGATCATTTGTGGCAGTACCCTCGCTAGTCAACATGCTACTGTGCAGAGTAACAATAATATGTTGTGACAGTACACAGAGACATCTTGATTGATCATTTGCGGCAGTACCCTCGCTAGTCAACAGACTACTGTGCAGAGTAACAATAATATGTTGTGACAGTACACAGAGACATCTTGATTGATCATTTGTGGCAGTACTCTCGCTAGTCAACAGGCTACTGTGCAGAGTAACAATAATATGTTGTGACAGTACAGAGATACGCCTTGATTGATCATTTGTGGCAGTACCCTCGCTGGTCAACAGGCTACTGTGCAGAGTAACAATAATATGTTGTGACAGTACAGAGATACACCTTGATTGATCATTTGTGGCAGTACCCTCGCTAGTCAACAGGCTACTGTGCAGAGTAACAATAATATGTTGTGACAGTACACAGAGACATCTTGATTGATCATTTGTGGCAGTACCCTCGCTATTCAACAGGCTACTGTGCAGAGTAACAATAATATGTTGCGACAGTACACAGAGACACCTTGATTGATCATTTGTGGCAGTACCCTGGCTGGTCAACAGGCTACTGTGTAGAGTAACAATAATATGTTGTGACAGTACACAGAGACACCTTGATTGCTCATTTGCGGCAGTACTCTCGCTAGTCAACAGGCTACTGTGCAGAGTAACATAAATATGTTGTGACAGTACACAGAGACACCTTGATTGATCATTTGCGGCAGTACCCTCGCTGGTCAACAGACTACTGTGCAGAGTAACAAAAATATGTTGTGACAGTACACAGAGACATCTTGATTGATCATTTGTGGCAGTACCCTGGCTAGTCAACAGACTACTGTGCAGAGTAACAATAATATGTTGTGACAGTACACAGAGACATCTTGATTGTTCATTTGCGGCAGTACCCTCGCTAGTCAACAGACTACTGTGCAGAGTAACAATAATATGTTGTGACAGTACACAGAGACATCTTGATTGATCATTTGCGGCAGTACCCTCGCTAGTCAACAGACTACTGTGCAGAGTAACAATAATATGTTGTGACAGTACACAGAGACATCTTGATTGATCATTTGCGGCAGTACCCTCGCTAGTCAACAGACTACTGTGCAGAGTAACAATAATATGTTGTGACAGTACACAGAGACATCTTGATTGTTCATTTGCGGCAGTACCCTGGCTAGTCAACAGACTACTGTGTAGAGTAACTATAATATGTTGTGACAGTACACAGAGACACCTTGATTGATCATTTGCGGCAGTACTCTCGCTAGTCAACAGACTACTGTGCAGAGTAACAAAAATATGTTGTAACAGTACACAGAGACACCTTGATTGATCATTTCCGGCAGTACCCTCGCTAGTCAACAGGCTACTGTGAGGAGTAACTATAATATGTTGTGACAGTACACAGAGACACCTTGATTGATCATTTGTGGCAGTACCCTCGCTAGTCAACAGGCTACTGTGAGGAGTAACAATAATATGTTGTGACAGTACAGAGAGACATCTTGATTGATCATTTGCGGCAGTACCCTCGCTAGTCAACAGGCTACTGTGCAGAGTAACAATAATATGTTGTGACAGTACACAGAGACACCTTGATTGATCATTTGTGGCAGTACCCTCGCTAGTCAACAGGCTACTGTGCAGAGTAACAATAATATGTTGTGACAGTACACAGAGACACCTTGATTGATCATTTGCGGCAGTACCCTGGCTGCTCAACAGACTACTGTGTAGAGTAACAATAATATGTTGTGACAGTACACAGAGACACCTTGATTGATCATTTGCGGCAGTACCCTCGCTGGTCAACAGACTACTGTGTAGAGTAATAATATGTTGTGACAGTACACAGAGACATCTTGATTGATCATTTGCGGCAGTACCCTCGCTAGTCAACAGGCTACTGTGCAGAGTATTAAAAATATGTTGTGACAGTACACAGAGACACCTTGATTGATCATTTGCGGCAGTACCCTGGCTGGTCAACAGACTACTGTGCAGAGTATTAAAAATATGTTGTGACAGTACACAGAGACATCTTGATTGATCATTTGCGGCAGTACCCTGGCTAGTCAACAGACTACTGTGTAGAGTAACTATAATATGTTGTGGCAGTACACAGAGACACCTTGATTGATCATTTGCGGCAGTACCCTCGCTAGTCAACAGACTACTGTGCAGAGTAACAAAAATATGTTGTAACAGTACACAGAGACACCTTGATTGATCATTTGCGGCAGTACCCTCGCTAGTCAACAGGCTACTGTGCAGAGTAACAATAATATGTTGTGACAGTACACAGAGACATCTTGATTGATCATTTGCGGCAGTACCCTCGCTAGTCAACAGACTACTGTGTAGAGTAACAATAATATGTTGTGACAGTACACAGATACATCTTGATTGATCATTTGCGGCAGTACCCTCGCTAGTCAACAGGCTACTGTGTAGAGTAACAATAATATGTTGTGACAGTACACAGAGACATCGTGATTGATCATTTGCGGCAGTACCCTCGCTAGTCAACAGACTACTGTGTAGGGTAACAATAATATGTTGTGACAGTACACAGAGACATCTTGATTGATCATTTGCGGCAGTACCCTCGCTAGTCAACAGGCTACTGTGTAGAGTAACAATAATATGTTGTGACAGTACACAGAGACATCTTGATTGATCATTTGTGGCAGTACCCTCGCTAGTCAACAGGCTACTGTGAGGAGTAACAATAATATGTTGTGACAGTACACAGAGACATCTTGATTGATCATTTGTGGCAGTACCCTCGCTAGTCAGCAGACTACTGTGAGGAGTAACAATAATATGTTGTGACAGTACACAGAGACATCTTGATTGATCATTTGCGGCAGTACTCTCGCTAGTCAACAGGCTACTGTGAGGAGTAACTATAATATGTTGTGAGAGTACACAGAGACATCTTGATTGATCATTTGTGGCAGTACCCTCGCTAGTCAACAGGCTACTGTGAGGAGTAACAATAATATGTTGTAAGTACAGAGACATCTTGATTGATCATTTGCGGCAGTACCCTCGCTAGTCAACAGGCTACTGTGTAGAGTAACAATAATATGTTGTGACAGTACACAGAGACATCTTGATTGATCATTTGTGGCAGTACCCTCGCTAGTCAGCAGACTACTGTGAGGAGTAACAATAATATGTTGTGACAGTACACAGAGACATCTTGATTGATCATTTGCGGCAGTACTCTCGCTAGTCAACAGGCTACTGTGAGGAGTAACTATAATATGTTGTGACAGTACACAGAGACATCTTGATTGATCATTTGTGGCAGTACCCTCGCTAGTCAACAGGCTACTGTGAGGAGTAACAATAATATGTTGTAAGTACAGAGACATCTTGATTGATCATTTGCGGCAGTACCCTCGCTAGTCAACAGGCTACTGTGTAGAGTAACAATAATATGTTGTGACAGTACACAGAGACACCTTGATTGATCATTTGCGGCAGTACCCTCGCTAGTCAACAGGCTACTGTGTAGAGTAATCATAATATGTTGTGACAGTACACAGAGACATCTTGATTGATCATTTGCGGCAGTACCCTCGCTAGTCAACAGACTACTGTGCAGAGTAACAATAATATGTTGTGACAGTACACAGAGACACCTTGATTGATCATTTGCGGCAGTACCCTCGCTAGTCAACAGACTACTGTGCAGAGTAACAAAAATATGTTGTGACAGTACACAGAGACATCTTGATTGATCATTTGCGGCAGTACTCTCGCTAGTCAACAGACTGCTGTGCAGAGTAACAAAAATATGTTGTGACAGTACACAGAGACACCTTGATTGATCATTTGCGGCAGTACTCTCGCTAGTCAACAGGCTACTGTGCAGAGTAACAAAAATATGTTGTGACAGTACACAGAGACACCTTGATTGATCATTTGCGGCAGTACCCTCGCTAGTCAACAGACTACTGTGCAGAGTAACAATAATATGTTGTGACAGTACAGAGACATCTTGATTGATCATTTGCGGCAGTACCCTCGCTAGTCAACAGACTACTGTGCAGAGTAACAATAATATGTTGTGACAGTACAGAGATATCTTGATTGATCATTTGCGGCAGTACCCTCGCTAGTCAACAGGCTACTGTGTAGAGTAACAATAATATGTTGTGACAGTACACAGAGACATCTTGATTGATCATTTGTGGCAGTACCCTCGCTAGTCAACAGGCTACTGTGAGGAGTAACAATAATATGTTGTGACAGTACACAGAGACATCTTGATTGATCATTTGCGGCAGTACTCTCGCTAGTCAACAGACTACTGTGCAGAGTAACAATAATATGTTGTGACAGTACACAGAGACATCTTGATTGATCATTTGCGGCAGTACCCTCGCTAGTCAACAGGCTACTGTGCAGAGTAACAATAATATGTTGTGACAGTACAGAGACATCTTGATTGATCATTTGCGGCAGTACTCTCGCTGGTCAACAGACTACTGTGAGGAGTAACAATAATGTGTTGCGACAGTACACAGAGACACCTTGATTGATCATTTGCGGCAGTACCCTCGCTAGTCAACAGGCTACTGTGTAGAGTATCAATAATATGTTGTGACAGTACACAGAGACATCTTGAATGATCATTTGCGGCAGTACCCTCGCTAGTCAACAGACTACTGTGCAGAGTAACAATAATATGTTGTGACAGTACACAGAGACATCTTGATTGATCATTTGCGGCAGTACCCTCGCTAGTCAACAGGCTACTGTGTAGAGGAACAATAATATGTTGTGACAGTACACAGAGACATCTTGATTGATCATTTGCGGCAGTACTCTCGCTAGTCAACAGACTGCTGTGCAGAGTAACAAAAATATGTTGTGACAGTACACAGAGACACCTTGATTGATCATTTGCGGCAGTACTCTCGCTAGTCAACAGGCTACTGTGTAGAGTAACAATAATATGTTGTGACAGTACACAGAGACACCTTGATTGATCATTTGCGGCAGTACCCTCGCTAGTCAACAGGCTACTGTGTAGAGTATCAATAATATGTTGTGACAGTACAGAGACATCTTGATTGATCATTTGCGGCAGTACTCTCGCTGGTCAACAGACTACTGTGAGGAGTAACTATAATATGTTGTGACAGTACAGAGAGACATCTTGATTGATAATTTGCGGCAGTACTCTCGCTGGTCAACAGACTACTGTGAGGAGTAACAATAATGTGTTGTGACAGTACACAGAGACATCTTGATTGATCATTTGCGGCAGTACCCTCGCTAGTCAACAGGCTACTGTCTAGAGTAACTATAATATGTTGTGACAGTACACAGAGACACCTTGATTGATCATTTGCGGCAGTACTCTCGCTAGTCAACAGGCTACTGTGTAGAGTAACAATAATATGTTGTGACAGTATACAGAGACACCTTGATTGATCATTTGTGGCAGTACCCTCGCAAGTCAGCAGACTACTGTGAGGAGTAACAATAATGTGTTGTGACAGTACACAGAGACATCTTGATTGATCATTTGCGGCAGTACTCTCGCTGGTCAACAGACTACTGTGAGGAGTAACAATAATATGTTGGAACAGTACACAGAGACATCTTGATTGATCATTTGCGGCAGTACCCTCGCTAGTCAACAGGCTACTGTCTAGAGTAACTATAATATGTTGTGACAGTACACAGAGACACCTTGATTGATCATTTGCGGCAGTACTCGCGCTAGTCAACAGGCTACTCTGTAGAGTAACAATAATATGTTGTGACAGTACACAGAGACACCTTGATTGATCATTTGCGGCAGTACTCTCGCTGGTCAACAGACTACTGTGAGGAGTAACAATAATATGTTGTGACAGTACACACAGACACCTTGATTGATCATTTGCGGCAGTACCCTCGCTAGTCAACAGACTACTGTGTAGAGTAACAATAATATGTTGGAACAGTACACAGAGACATCTTGATTGATCATTTGCGGCAGTACCCTCGCTGGTCAACAGACTACTGTGCAGAGTAACAATAATATGTTGTGACAGTACACAGAGACACCTTGATTGATCATTTGTGGCAGTACCCTCGCTGGTCAACAGACTACTGTGCAGAGTAACAATAATATGTTATGACAGTACACAGAGACAACTTGATTGATCATTTGCGGCAGTACCCTCGCTGGTCAACAGACTACTGTGTAGAGTAACAATAATATGTTGTGACAGTACACAGAGACATCTTGATTGATCATTTGTGGCAGTACCCTCGCTAGTCAACAGGCTACTGTGCAGAGTAACAATAATATGTTGTGACAGTACAGAGATACACCTTGATTGATCATTTGTGGCAGTACCCTCGCTGGTCAACAGGCTACTGTGCAGAGTAACAATAATATGTTGTGACAGTACAGAGATACACCTTGATTGATCATTTGCGGCAGTACCCTCGCTAGTCAACAGGCTACTGTGCAGAGTAACAATAATATGTTGTGACAGTACACAGAGACATCTTGATTGATCATTTGTGGCAGTACCCTCGCTAGTCAACAGGCTACTGTGCAGAGTAACAATAATATGTTGCGACAGTACACAGAGACACCTTTATAGATCATTTGTGGCAGTACCCTGGCTGGTCAACAGGCTACTGTGTAGAGTAACAATAATATGTTGTGACAGTACACAGAGACACCTTGATTGCTCATTTGCGGCAGTACTCTCGCTAGTCAACAGGCTACTGTGCAGAGTAACAATAATATGTTGTGACAGTACACAGAGACACCTTGATTGATTATTTGCGGCAGTACCCTGGCTGCTCAACAGACTACTGTGTAGAGTAACAATAATATGTTGTGACAGTACAGAGACATCTTGATTGATCATTTGTGGCAGTACCCTGGCTAGTCAACAGACTTCTGTGAGGAGTAAAAATAATATGTTGTGACAGTACACAGAGACATCTTGATTGATCATTTGCGGCAGTACTCTCGCTAGTCAACAGACTGCTGTGCAGAGTAACAAAAATATGTTGTGACAGTACACAGTGACACCTTGATTGATCATTTGCGGCAGTACTCTCGCTAGTCAACAGGCTACCGTGCAGAGTAACAAAAATATGTTGTGACAGTACACAGAGACACCTTGATTGATCATTTGCGGCAGTACCCTCGCTAGTCAACAGACTACTGTGCAGAGTAACAATAATATGTTGTGACAGTACAGAGACATCTTGATTGATCATTTGCGGCAGTACCCTCGCTAGTCAACAGACTACTGTGCAGAGTAACAATAATATGTTGTGACAGTACAGAGACATCTTGATTGATCATTTGCGGCAGTACCCTCGCTAGTCAACAGGCTACTGTGTAGAGTAACAATAATATGTTGTGACAGTACACAGAGACATCTTGATTGATCATTTGTGGCAGTACCCTCGCTAGTCAACAGGCTACTGTGAGGAGTAACAATAATATGTTGTGACAGTACACAGAGACATCTTGATTGATCATTTGCGGCAGTACTCTCGCTAGTCAACAGACTACTGTGCAGAGTAACAATAATATGTTGTGACAGTACACAGAGACATCTTGATTGATCATTTGCGGCAGTACCCTCGCTAGTCAACAGGCTACTGTGCAGAGTAACAATAATATGTTGTGACAGTACAGAGACATCTTGATTGATCATTTGCGGCAGTACTCTCGCTGGTCAACAGACTACTGTGAGGAGTAACAATAATGTGTTGCGACAGTACACAGAGACACCTTGATTGATCATTTGCGGCAGTACCCTCGCTAGTCAACAGGCTACTGTGTAGAGTATCAATAATATGTTGTGACAGTACACAGAGACATCTTGAATGATCATTTGCGGCAGTACCCTCGCTAGTCAACAGACTACTGTGCAGAGTAACAATAATATGTTGTGACAGTACACAGAGACATCTTGATTGATCATTTGCGGCAGTACCCTCGCTAGTCAACAGGCTACTGTGTAGAGTAACAATAATATGTTGTGACAGTACACAGAGACATCTTGATTGATCATTTGCGGCAGTACTCTCGCTAGTCAACAGACTGCTGTGCAGAGTAACAAAAATATGTTGTGACAGTACACAGAGACACCTTGATTGATCATTTGCGGCAGTACTCTCGCTAGTCAACAGGCTACTGTGTAGAGTAACAATAATATGTTGTGACAGTACACAGAGACACCTTGATTGATCATTTGCGGCAGTACCCTCGCTAGTCAACAGGCTACTGTGTAGAGTGTCAATAATATGTTGTGACAGTACAGAGACATCTTGATTGATCATTTGCGGCAGTACTCTCGCTGGTCAACAGACTACTGTGAGGAGTAACTATAATATGTTGTGACAGTACAGAGAGACATCTTGATTGATCATTTGCGGCAGTACTCTCGCTGGTCAACAGACTACTGTGAGGAGTAACAATAATGTGTTGTGACAGTACACAGAGACATCTTGATTGATCATTTGCGGCAGTACCCTCGCTAGTCAACAGGCTACTGTCTAGAGTAACTATAATATGTTGTGACAGTACACAGAGACACCTTGATTGATCATTTGCGGCAGTACTCTCGCTAGTCAACAGGCTACTGTGTAGAGTAACAATAATATGTTGTGACAGTATACAGAGACACCTTGATTGATCATTTGTGGCAGTACCCTCGCTAGTCAGCAGACTACTGTGAGGAGTAACAATAATGTGTTGTGACAGTACACAGAGACATCTTGATTGATCATTTGCGGCAGTACCCTGGCTGCTCAACAGACTACTGTGTAGAGTAACAATAATATGTTGTGACAGTACACAGAGACACCTTGATTGATCATTTGCGGCAGGACCCTCGCTGGTCAACAGACTACTGTGCAGAGTAACAAAAATATGTTGTGACAGTACAGAGACACCTTGATTGATCATTTGCGGCAGTACCCTGGCTGGTCAACAGACTACTGTGTAGAGTAACTATAATATGTTGTGACAGTACTCAGAGACACCTTGATTGATCATTTGCGGCAGTACTCTCGCTAGTCAACAGACTACTGTGCAGAGTAACAAAAATATGTTGTAACAGTACACAGAGACACCTTGATTGATCATTTGCGGCAGTACCCTCGCTAGTCAATAGGCTACTGTGTAGAGTAACAATAATATGTTGTGACAGTACACAGAGACATCTTGATTGATCATTTGCGGCAGTACCCTCGCTAGTCAGCAGACTACTGTGAGGAGTAACAATAATATGTTGTGACAGTACACAGAGACATCTTGATTGATCATTTGCGGCAGTACTCTCGCTAGTCAACAGGCTACTGTGAGGAGTAACTATAATATGTTGTGACAGTACACAGAGACATCTTGATTGATCATTTGCGGCAGTACCCTCGCTAGTCAACAGGCTACTGTGTACAGTAACAATAATATGTTGTGACAGTACACAGAGACATCTTGATTGATCATTTGCGGCAGTACTCTCGCTAGTCAACAGACTACTGTGCAGAGTAACAATAATATGTTGTGACAGTACACAGAGACACCTTGATTGATCATTTGCGGCAGTACTCTCGCTAGTCAACAAGCTACTGTGCAGAGTAACAAAAATATGTTGTGACAGTACACAGAGACACCTTGATTGATCATTTGCGGCAGTACCCTCGCTAGTCAACAGACTACTGTGCAGAGTAACAATAATATGTTGTGACAGTACACAGAGACATCTTGATTGATCATTTGCGGCAGTACTCTCGCTAGTCAACAGACTACTGTGCAGAGTAACAATAATATGTTGTGACAGTACACAGAGACACCTTGATTGATCATTTGCGGCAGTACCCTCGCTAGTCAACAGGCTACTGTGTAGAGTAACAATAATATGTTGTGACAGTACACAGAGACATTTTGATTGATCATTTGCGGCAGTACTCTCGCTAGTCAACAGACTACTGTGCAGAGTAACAATAATATGTTGTGACAGTACACAGAGACATCTTGATTGATCATTTGCGGCAGTACCCTCGCTAGTCAACAGACTACTGTGCAGAGTAACAATAATATGTTGTGACAGTACACAGAGACATCTTGATTGATCATTTGCGGCAGTACCCTCGCTAGTCAACAGGCTACTGTGTAGAGTAACAATAATATGTTGTGACAGTACACAGAGACATCTTGATTGATCATTTGCGGCAGTACTCTCGCTAGTCAACAGACTGCTGTGCAGAGTAACAAAAATATGTTGTGACAGTACTCAGAGACACCTTGATTGATCATTTGCGGCAGTACTCTCGCTAGTCAACAGGCTACTGTGTAGAGTAACAATAATATGTTGTGACAGTACACAGAGACACCTTGATTGATCATTTGCGGCAGTACCCTCGCTAGTCAACAGGCTACTGTGTAGAGTAACAATAATATGTTGTGACAGTACACAGAGACACCTTGATTGATCATTTGCGGCAGTACCCTCGCTAGTCAACAGGCTACTGTGTAGAGTAACAATAATATGTTGTGACAGTACACAGAGACATCTTGATTGATCATTTGCGGCAGTACTCTCGCTAGTCAACAGGCTACTGTCTAGAGTAACTATAATATGTTGTGACAGTACACAGAGACACCTTGATTGATCATTTGCGGCAGTACTCTCGCTAGTCAACAGGCTACTGTGCAGAGTAACAAAAATATGTTGTGACAGTACACAGAGACACCTTGATTGATCATTTGCGGCAGTACCCTCGCTAGTCAACAGACTACTGTGCAGAGTAATAATAATATGTTGTGACAGTACACAGAGACACCTTGATTGATCATTTGCGGCAGTACTCTCGCTAGTCAACAGGCTACTGTGCAGAGTAACAAAAATATGTTGTGACAGTACACAGAGACACCTTGATTGATCATTTGCGGCAGTACCCTCGCTAGTCAACAGGCTACTGTGTAGCGTAACAATAATATGTTGTGACAGTACACAGAGACATCTTGATTGATCATTTGCGGCAGTACTCTCGCTAGTCAACAGACTGCTGTGCAGAGTAACAAAAATATGTTGTGACAGTACTCAGAGACACCTTGATTGATCATTTGCGGCAGTACTCTCGCTAGTCAACAGGCTACTGTGTAGAGTAACAATAATATGTTGTGACAGTACACAGAGACACCTTGATTGATCATTTGCGGCAGTACCCTCGCTAGTCAACAGACTACTGTGCAGAGTAACAATAATATGTTGTGACAGTACAGAGACATCTTGATTGATCATTTGCGGCAGTACCCTCGCTAGTCAACAGGCTACTGTGTAGAGTAACAATAATATGTTGTGACAGTACACAGAGACATCTTGATTGATCATTTGTGGCAGTACCCTCGCTAGTCAACAGGCTACTGTGAGGAGTAACAATAATATGTTGTGACAGTACACAGAGACATCTTGATTGATCATTTGCGGCAGTACCCTCGCTGGTCAACAGGCTACTGTGCAGAGTAACAATAATATGTTGTGACAGTACAGAGACATCTTGATTGATCATTTGCGGCAGTACTCTCGCTGGTCAACAGACTACTGTGAGGAGTAACAATAATGTGTTGCGACAGTACTCAGAGACACCTTGATTGATCATTTGCGGCAGTACCCTGGCTGCTCAACAGACTAATGTGTAGAGTAACAATAATATGTTGTGACAGTACACAGAGACATCTTGATTGATCATTTGCGGCAGTACCCTCGCTAGTCAACAGGCTACTGTGTAGAGTAACAATAATATGTTGCGACAGTACACAGAGACATCTTGATTGATCATTTGCGGCAGTACCGTCGCTAGTCAACAGACTATTGTGCAGAGTAAGAATAATATGTTGTGACAGTACACACAGACATCTTGATTGATCATTTGCGGCAGTACCCTCGCTAGTCAACAGGCTACTGTGTAGAGTAACAATAATATGTTGTGACAGTACACAGAGACATCTTGATTGATCATTTGCGGCAGTACTCTCGCTAGTCAACAGACTGCTGTGCAGAGTAACAAAAATATGTTGTGACAGTACTCAGAGACACCTTGATTGATCATTTGCCGCAGTACTCTCGCTAGTCAACAGGCTACTGTGTAGAGTAACAATAATATGTTGTGACAGTACACAGAGACACCTTGATTGATCATTTGCGGCAGTACCCTCGCTAGTCAACAGGCTACTGTGTAGAGTAACTATAATATGTTGTGACAGTACACAGAGACACCTTGATTGATCATTTTCGGCAGTACTCTCGCTAGTCAACAGACTACTGTGTAGAGTAACAATAATATGTTGTGACAGTACAGAGACATCTTGATTGATCATTTGCGGCAGTACTCTCGCTGGTCAACAGACTACTGTGAGGAGTAACAATAATGTGTTGTGACAGTACACAGAGACATCTTGATTGATCATTTGCGGCAGTACCCTCGCTAGTCAACAGGCTACTGTGTAGAGTAACAATAATGTGTTGTGACAGTACACAGAGACATCTTGATTGATCATTTGCGGCAGTACTCTCGCTGGTCAACAGACTACTGTGAGGAGTAACAATAATATGTTGTGACAGTACAGAGATACACCTTGATTGATCATTTGTGGCAGTACCCTCGCTGGTCAACAGGCTACTGTGCAGAGTAACAATAATATGTTGTGACAGTACAGAGATACACCTTGATTGATCATTTGCGGCAGTACCCTCGCTAGTCAACAGGCTACTGTGCAGAGTAACAATAATATGTTGTGACAGTACACAGAGACATCTTGATTGATCATTTGCGGCAGTACCCTCGCTAGTCAACAGGCTACTGTGCTGAGTAACAATAATATGTTGTGACAGTACACAGAGACATCTTGATTGATAATTGCGGCAGTACCCTCGCTGGTCAACAGACTACTGTGTAGAGTAACAATAATATGTTGTGACAGTACACAGAGACACCTTGATTGATCATTTGCGGCAGTACCCTCGCTAGTCAACAGGCTACTGTGAGGAGTAACAATAATATGTTGTGACAGTACACAGAGACATCTTGATTGATCATTTGCGGCAGTACCCTCGCTGGTCAACAGGCTACTGTGCAGAGTAACAATAATATGTTGTGACAGTACACAGAGACATCTTGATTGATCATTTGTGGCAGTACCCTCGCTGGTCAACAGACTACTGTGCAGAGTAACAATAATATGTTGTGACAGTACACAGAGACACCTTGATTGATTATTTGCGGCAGTACCCTGGCTACTCAACAGACTACTGTGTAGAGTAACAATAATATGTTGTGACAGTGCAGAGACATCTTGATTGATCATTTGTGGCAGTACCCTGGCTAGTCAACAGACTACTGTGAGGAGTAACAATAATATGTTGTGACAGTACAGAGACACCTTGATTGATCATTTGCGGCAGTACCCTCGCTAGTCAACAGACTACTGTGTAGAGTAACAATAATATGTTGTGACAGTACAGAGACATCTTGATTGATCATTTTTTGGCAGTACCCTCGCTGGTCAACAGACTACCGTGCAGAGTAACAATAATATGTTGTGACAGTACAGAGACATCTTGATTGATCATTTGCGGCAGTACCCTCGCTGGTCAACAGACTACTGTGTAGAGTAACAATAATATGTTGTGACAGTACACAGAGACATCTTGATTGATCATTTGTGGCAGTACCCTCGCTGGTCAACAGGCTACTGTGCAGAGTAACAATAATATGATGTGACAGTACACAGAGACACCTTGATTGATCATTTGCGGCAGTACCCTCGCTAGTCAACAGAGTACTGTGAGGAGTAACAATAATATGTTGTAACAGTACAGAGATACGCCTTGATTGATCATTTGTGGCAGTACCCTCGCTGGTCAACAGGCTACTGTGCAGAGTAACAATAATATGTTGTGACAGTACAGAGATACACCTTGATTGATCATTTGTGGCAGTACCCTCGCTAGTCAACAGGCTACTGTGCAGAGTAACAATAATATGTTGTGACAGTACACAGAGACATCTTGATTGATCATTTGTGGCAGTACCCTCGCTATTCAACAGGCTACTGTGCAGAGTAACAATAATATGTTGCGACAGTACACAGAGACACCTTGATTGATCATTTGTGGCAGTACCCTGGCTGGTCAACAGGCTACTGTGTAGAGTAACAATAATATGTTGTGACAGTACACAGAGACACCTTGATTGCTCATTTGCGGCAGTACTCTCGCTAGTCAACAGGCTACTGTGCAGAGTAACATAAATATGTTGTGACAGTACACAGAGACACCTTGATTGATCATTTGCGGCAGTACCCTCGCTGGTCAACAGACTACTGTGCAGAGTAACAAAAATATGTTGTGACAGTACACAGAGACATCTTGATTGATCATTTGTGGCAGTACCCTGGCTAGTCAACAGACTACTGTGCAGAGTAACAATAATATGTTGTGACAGTACACAGAGACATCTTGATTGTTCATTTGCGGCAGTACCCTCGCTAGTCAACAGACTACTGTGCAGAGTAACAATAATATGTTGTGACAGTACACAGAGACATCTTGATTGATCATTTGCGGCAGTACCCTCGCTAGTCAACAGACTACTGTGCAGAGTAACAATAATATGTTGTGACAGTACACAGAGACATCTTGATTGATCATTTGCGGCAGTACCCTCGCTAGTCAACAGACTACTGTGCAGAGTAACAATAATATGTTGTGACAGTACACAGAGACATCTTGATTGTTCATTTGCGGCAGTACCCTGGCTAGTCAACAGACTACTGTGTAGAGTAACTATAATATGTTGTGACAGTACACAGAGACACCTTGATTGATCATTTGCGGCAGTACTCTCGCTAGTCAACAGACTACTGTGCAGAGTAACAAAAATATGTTGTAACAGTACACAGAGACACCTTGATTGATCATTTCCGGCAGTACCCTCGCTAGTCAACAGGCTACTGTGAGGAGTAACTATAATATGTTGTGACAGTACACAGAGACACCTTGATTGATCATTTGTGGCAGTACCCTCGCTAGTCAACAGGCTACTGTGAGGAGTAACAATAATATGTTGTGACAGTACAGAGAGACATCTTGATTGATCATTTGCGGCAGTACCCTCGCTAGTCAACAGGCTACTGTGCAGAGTAACAATAATATGTTGTGACAGTACACAGAGACACCTTGATTGATCATTTGTGGCAGTACCCTCGCTAGTCAACAGGCTACTGTGCAGAGTAACAATAATATGTTGTGACAGTACACAGAGACACCTTGATTGATCATTTGCGGCAGTACCCTGGCTGCTCAACAGACTACTGTGTAGAGTAACAATAATATGTTGTGACAGTACACAGAGACACCTTGATTGATCATTTGCGGCAGTACCCTCGCTGGTCAACAGACTACTGTGTAGAGTAATAATATGTTGTGACAGTACACAGAGACATCTTGATTGATCATTTGCGGCAGTACCCTCGCTAGTCAACAGGCTACTGTGCAGAGTATTAAAAATATGTTGTGACAGTACACAGAGACACCTTGATTGATCATTTGCGGCAGTACCCTGGCTGGTCAACAGACTACTGTGCAGAGTATTAAAAATATGTTGTGACAGTACACAGAGACATCTTGATTGATCATTTGCGGCAGTACCCTGGCTAGTCAACAGACTACTGTGTAGAGTAACTATAATATGTTGTGGCAGTACACAGAGACACCTTGATTGATCATTTGCGGCAGTACCCTCGCTAGTCAACAGACTACTGTGCAGAGTAACAAAAATATGTTGTAACAGTACACAGAGACACCTTGATTGATCATTTGCGGCAGTACCCTCGCTAGTCAACAGGCTACTGTGCAGAGTAACAATAATATGTTGTGACAGTACACAGAGACATCTTGATTGATCATTTGCGGCAGTACCCTCGCTAGTCAACAGACTACTGTGTAGAGTAACAATAATATGTTGTGACAGTACACAGAGACATCTTGATTGATCATTTGCGGCAGTACCCTCGCTAGTCAACAGGCTACTGTGTAGAGTAACAATAATATGTTGTGACAGTACACAGAGACATCGTGATTGATCATTTGCGGCAGTACCCTCGCTAGTCAACAGACTACTGTGTAGAGTAACAATAATATGTTGTGACAGTACACAGAGACATCTTGATTGATCATTTGCGGCAGTACCCTCGCTAGTCAACAGGCTACTGTGTAGAGTAACAATAATATGTTGTGACAGTACACAGAGACATCTTGATTGATCATTTGTGGCAGTACCCTCGCTAGTCAACAGGCTACTGTGAGGAGTAACAATAATATGTTGTGACAGTACACAGAGACATCTTGATTGATCATTTGTGGCAGTACCCTCGCTAGTCAGCAGACTACTGTGAGGAGTAACAATAATATGTTGTGACAGTACACAGAGACATCTTGATTGATCATTTGCGGCAGTACTCTCGCTAGTCAACAGGCTACTGTGAGGAGTAACTATAATATGTTGTGAGAGTACACAGAGACATCTTGATTGATCATTTGTGGCAGTACCCTCGCTAGTCAACAGGCTACTGTGAGGAGTAACAATAATATGTTGTAAGTACAGAGACATCTTGATTGATCATTTGCGGCAGTACCCTCGCTAGTCAACAGGCTACTGTGTAGAGTAACAATAATATGTTGTGACAGTACACAGAGACATCTTGATTGATCATTTGTGGCAGTACCCTCGCTAGTCAGCAGACTACTGTGAGGAGTAACAATAATATGTTGTGACAGTACACAGAGACATCTTGATTGATCATTTGCGGCAGTACTCTCGCTAGTCAACAGGCTACTGTGAGGAGTAACTATAATATGTTGTGACAGTACACAGAGACATCTTGATTGATCATTTGTGGCAGTACCCTCGCTAGTCAACAGGCTACTGTGAGGAGTAACAATAATATGTTGTAAGTACAGAGACATCTTGATTGATCATTTGCGGCAGTACCCTCGCTAGTCAACAGGCTACTGTGTAGAGTAACAATAATATGTTGTGACAGTACACAGAGACACCTTGATTGATCATTTGCGGCAGTACCCTCGCTAGTCAACAGGCTACTGTGTAGAGTAATCATAATATGTTGTGACAGTACACAGAGACATCTTGATTGATCATTTGCGGCAGTACCCTCGCTAGTCAACAGACTACTGTGCAGAGTAACAATAATATGTTGTGACAGTACACAGAGACACCTTGATTGATCATTTGCGGCAGTACCCTCGCTAGTCAACAGACTACTGTGCAGAGTAACAAAAATATGTTGTGACAGTACACAGAGACATCTTGATTGATCATTTGCGGCAGTACTCTCGCTAGTCAACAGACTGCTGTGCAGAGTAACAAAAATATGTTGTGACAGTACACAGAGACACCTTGATTGATCATTTGCGGCAGTACTCTCGCTAGTCAACAGGCTACTGTGCAGAGTAACAAAAATATGTTGTGACAGTACACAGAGACACCTTGATTGATCATTTGCGGCAGTACCCTCGCTAGTCAACAGACTACTGTGCAGAGTAACAATAATATGTTGTGACAGTACAGAGACATCTTGATTGATCATTTGCGGCAGTACCCTCGCTAGTCAACAGACTACTGTGCAGAGTAACAATAATATGTTGTGACAGTACAGAGATATCTTGATTGATCATTTGCGGCAGTACCCTCGCTAGTCAACAGGCTACTGTGTAGAGTAACAATAATATGTTGTGACAGTACACAGAGACATCTTGATTGATCATTTGTGGCAGTACCCTCGCTAGTCAACAGGCTACTGTGAGGAGTAACAATAATATGTTGTGACAGTACACAGAGACATCTTGATTGATCATTTGCGGCAGTACTCTCGCTAGTCAACAGACTACTGTGCAGAGTAACAATAATATGTTGTGACAGTACACAGAGACATCTTGATTGATCATTTGCGGCAGTACCCTCGCTAGTCAACAGGCTACTGTGCAGAGTAACAATAATATGTTGTGACAGTACAGAGACATCTTGATTGATCATTTGCGGCAGTACTCTCGCTGGTCAACAGACTACTGTGAGGAGTAACAATAATGTGTTGCGACAGTACACAGAGACACCTTGATTGATCATTTGCGGCAGTACCCTCGCTAGTCAACAGGCTACTGTGTAGAGTATCAATAATATGTTGTGACAGTACACAGAGACATCTTGAATGATCATTTGCGGCAGTACCCTCGCTAGTCAACAGACTACTGTGCAGAGTAACAATAATATGTTGTGACAGTACACAGAGACATCTTGATTGATCATTTGCGGCAGTACCCTCGCTAGTCAACAGGCTACTGTGTAGAGGAACAATAATATGTTGTGACAGTACACAGAGACATCTTGATTGATCATTTGCGGCAGTACTCTCGCTAGTCAACAGACTGCTGTGCAGAGTAACAAAAATATGTTGTGACAGTACACAGAGACACCTTGATTGATCATTTGCGGCAGTACTCTCGCTAGTCAACAGGCTACTGTGTAGAGTAACAATAATATGTTGTGACAGTACACAGAGACACCTTGATTGATCATTTGCGGCAGTACCCTCGCTAGTCAACAGGCTACTGTGTAGAGTATCAATAATATGTTGTGACAGTACAGAGACATCTTGATTGATCATTTGCGGCAGTACTCTCGCTGGTCAACAGACTACTGTGAGGAGTAACTATAATATGTTGTGACAGTACAGAGAGACATCTTGATTGATAATTTGCGGCAGTACACTCGCTGGTCAACAGACTACTGTGAGGAGTAACAATAATGTGTTGTGACAGTACACAGAGACATCTTGATTGATCATTTGCGGCAGTACCCTCGCTAGTCAACAGGCTACTGTCTAGAGTAACTATAATATGTTGTGACAGTACACAGAGACACCTTGATTGATCATTTGCGGCAGTACTCTCGCTAGTCAACAGGCTACTGTGTAGAGTAACAATAATATGTTGTGACAGTATACAGAGACACCTTGATTGATCATTTGTGGCAGTACCCTCGCAAGTCAGCAGACTACTGTGAGGAGTAACAATAATGTGTTGTGACAGTACACAGAGACATCTTGATTGATCATTTGCGGCAGTACTCTCGCTGGTCAACAGACTACTGTGAGGAGTAACAATAATATGTTGGAACAGTACACAGAGACATCTTGATTGATCATTTGCGGCAGTACCCTCGCTAGTCAACAGGCTACTGTCTAGAGTAACTATAATATGTTGTGACAGTACACAGAGACACCTTGATTGATCATTTGCGGCAGTACTCGCGCTAGTCAACAGGCTACTCTGTAGAGTAACAATAATATGTTGTGACAGTACACAGAGACACCTTGATTGATCATTTGCGGCAGTACTCTCGCTGGTCAACAGACTACTGTGAGGAGTAACAATAATATGTTGTGACAGTACACACAGACACCTTGATTGATCATTTGCGGCAGTACCCTCGCTAGTCAACAGACTACTGTGTAGAGTAACAATAATATGTTGGAACAGTACACAGAGACATCTTGATTGATCATTTGCGGCAGTACCCTCGCTGGTCAACAGACTACTGTGCAGAGTAACAATAATATGTTGTGACAGTACACAGAGACACCTTGATTGATCATTTGTGGCAGTACCCTCGCTGGTCAACAGACTACTGTGCAGAGTAACAATAATATGTTATGACAGTACACAGAGACAACTTGATTGATCATTTGCGGCAGTACCCTCGCTGGTCAACAGACTACTGTGTAGAGTA
The DNA here is from genome assembly GCA_946902985.2 of Meconema thalassinum. NCBI lineage: Eukaryota > Metazoa > Arthropoda > Insecta > Orthoptera > Tettigoniidae > Meconema > Meconema thalassinum. Next base: position 534,942,996 of record OX336393.1, on the reverse strand, counting down.
ACAATAATATGTTGTGACAGTACACAGAGACATCTTGATTGATCATTTGTGGCAGTACCCTCGCTAGTCAACAGGCTACTGTGCAGAGTAACAATAATATGTTGTGACAGTACAGAGATACACCTTGATTGATCATTTGTGGCAGTACCCTCGCTGGTCAACAGGCTACTGTGCAGAGTAACAATAATATGTTGTGACAGTACAGAGATACACCTTGATTGATCATTTGCGGCAGTACCCTCGCTAGTCAACAGGCTACTGTGCAGAGTAACAATAATATGTTGTGACAGTACACAGAGACATCTTGATTGATCATTTGTGGCAGTACCCTCGCTAGTCAACAGGCTACTGTGCAGAGTAACAATAATATGTTGCGACAGTACACAGAGACACCTTTATAGATCATTTGTGGCAGTACCCTGGCTGGTCAACAGGCTACTGTGTAGAGTAACAATAATATGTTGTGACAGTACACAGAGACACCTTGATTGCTCATTTGCGGCAGTACTCTCGCTAGTCAACAGGCTACTGTGCAGAGTAACAATAATATGTTGTGACAGTACACAGAGACACCTTGATTGATTATTTGCGGCAGTACCCTGGCTGCTCAACAGACTACTGTGTAGAGTAACAATAATATGTTGTGACAGTACAGAGACATCTTGATTGATCATTTGTGGCAGTACCCTGGCTAGTCAACAGACTTCTGTGAGGAGTAAAAATAATATGTTGTGACAGTACACAGAGACATCTTGATTGATCATTTGCGGCAGTACTCTCGCTAGTCAACAGACTGCTGTGCAGAGTAACAAAAATATGTTGTGACAGTACACAGTGACACCTTGATTGATCATTTGCGGCAGTACTCTCGCTAGTCAACAGGCTACCGTGCAGAGTAACAAAAATATGTTGTGACAGTACACAGAGACACCTTGATTGATCATTTGCGGCAGTACCCTCGCTAGTCAACAGACTACTGTGCAGAGTAACAATAATATGTTGTGACAGTACAGAGACATCTTGATTGATCATTTGCGGCAGTACCCTCGCTAGTCAACAGACTACTGTGCAGAGTAACAATAATATGTTGTGACAGTACAGAGACATCTTGATTGATCATTTGCGGCAGTACCCTCGCTAGTCAACAGGCTACTGTGTAGAGTAACAATAATATGTTGTGACAGTACACAGAGACATCTTGATTGATCATTTGTGGCAGTACCCTCGCTAGTCAACAGGCTACTGTGAGGAGTAACAATAATATGTTGTGACAGTACACAGAGACATCTTGATTGATCATTTGCGGCAGTACTCTCGCTAGTCAACAGACTACTGTGCAGAGTAACAATAATATGTTGTGACAGTACACAGAGACATCTTGATTGATCATTTGCGGCAGTACCCTCGCTAGTCAACAGGCTACTGTGCAGAGTAACAATAATATGTTGTGACAGTACAGAGACATCTTGATTGATCATTTGCGGCAGTACTCTCGCTGGTCAACAGACTACTGTGAGGAGTAACAATAATGTGTTGCGACAGTACACAGAGACACCTTGATTGATCATTTGCGGCAGTACCCTCGCTAGTCAACAGGCTACTGTGTAGAGTATCAATAATATGTTGTGACAGTACACAGGGACATCTTGAATGATCATTTGCGGCAGTACCCTCGCTAGTCAACAGACTACTGTGCAGAGTAACAATAATATGTTGTGACAGTACACAGAGACATCTTGATTGATCATTTGCGGCAGTACCCTCGCTAGTCAACAGGCTACTGTGTAGAGTAACAATAATATGTTGTGACAGTACACAGAGACATCTTGATTGATCATTTGCGGCAGTACTCTCGCTAGTCAACAGACTGCTGTGCAGAGTAACAAAAATATGTTGTGACAGTACACAGAGACACCTTGATTGATCATTTGCGGCAGTACTCTCGCTAGTCAACAGGCTACTGTGTAGAGTAACAATAATATGTTGTGACAGTACACAGAGACACCTTGATTGATCATTTGCGGCAGTACCCTCGCTAGTCAACAGGCTACTGTGTAGAGTATCAATAATATGTTGTGACAGTACAGAGACATCTTGATTGATCATTTGCGGCAGTACTCTCGCTGGTCAACAGACTACTGTGAGGAGTAACTATAATATGTTGTGACAGTACAGAGAGACATCTTGATTGATCATTTGCGGCAGTACTCTCGCTGGTCAACAGACTACTGTGAGGAGTAACAATAATGTGTTGTGACAGTACACAGAGACATCTTGATTGATCATTTGCGGCAGTACCCTCGCTAGTCAACAGGCTACTGTCTAGAGTAACTATAATATGTTGTGACAGTACACAGAGACACCTTGATTGATCATTTGCGGCAGTACTCTCGCTAGTCAACAGGCTACTGTGTAGAGTAACAATAATATGTTGTGACAGTATACAGAGACACCTTGATTGATCATTTGTGGCAGTACCCTCGCTAGTCAGCAGACTACTGTGAGGAGTAACAATAATGTGTTGTGACAGTACACAGAGACATCTTGATTGATCATTTGCGGCAGTACCCTGGCTGCTCAACAGACTACTGTGTAGAGTAACAATAATATGTTGTGACAGTACACAGAGACACCTTGATTGATCATTTGCGGCAGGACCCTCGCTGGTCAACAGACTACTGTGCAGAGTAACAAAAATATGTTGTGACAGTACAGAGACACCTTGATTGATCATTTGCGGCAGTACCCTGGCTGGTCAACAGACTACTGTGTAGAGTAACTATAATATGTTGTGACAGTACTCAGAGACACCTTGATTGATCATTTGCGGCAGTACTCTCGCTAGTCAACAGACTACTGTGCAGAGTAACAAAAATATGTTGTAACAGTACACAGAGACACCTTGATTGATCATTTGCGGCAGTACCCTCGCTAGTCAATAGGCTACTGTGTAGAGTAACAATAATATGTTGTGACAGTACACAGAGACATCTTGATTGATCATTTGCGGCAGTACCCTCGCTAGTCAGCAGACTACTGTGAGGAGTAACAATAATATGTTGTGACAGTACACAGAGACATCTTGATTGATCATTTGCGGCAGTACTCTCGCTAGTCAACAGGCTACTGTGAGGAGTAACTATAATATGTTGTGACAGTACACAGAGACATCTTGATTGATCATTTGCGGCAGTACCCTCGCTAGTCAACAGGCTACTGTGTACAGTAACAATAATATGTTGTGACAGTACACAGAGACATCTTGATTGATCATTTGCGGCAGTACTCTCGCTAGTCAACAGACTACTGTGCAGAGTAACAATAATATGTTGTGACAGTACACAGAGACACCTTGATTGATCATTTGCGGCAGTACTCTCGCTAGTCAACAAGCTACTGTGCAGAGTAACAAAAATATGTTGTGACAGTACACAGAGACACCTTGATTGATCATTTGCGGCAGTACCCTCGCTAGTCAACAGACTACTGTGCAGAGTAACAATAATATGTTGTGACAGTACACAGAGACATCTTGATTGATCATTTGCGGCAGTACTCTCGCTAGTCAACAGACTACTGTGCAGAGTAACAATAATATGTTGTGACAGTACACAGAGACACCTTGATTGATCATTTGCGGCAGTACCCTCGCTAGTCAACAGGCTACTGTGTAGAGTAACAATAATATGTTGTGACAGTACACAGAGACATTTTGATTGATCATTTGCGGCAGTACTCTCGCTAGTCAACAGACTACTGTGCAGAGTAACAATAATATGTTGTGACAGTACACAGAGACATCTTGATTGATCATTTGCGGCAGTACCCTCGCTAGTCAACAGACTACTGTGCAGAGTAACAATAATATGTTGTGACAGTACACAGAGACATCTTGATTGATCATTTGCGGCAGTACCCTCGCTAGTCAACAGGCTACTGTGTAGAGTAACAATAATATGTTGTGACAGTACACAGAGACATCTTGATTGATCATTTGCGGCAGTACTCTCGCTAGTCAACAGACTGCTGTGCAGAGTAACAAAAATATGTTGTGACAGTACTCAGAGACACCTTGATTGATCATTTGCGGCAGTACTCTCGCTAGTCAACAGGCTACTGTGTAGAGTAACAATAATATGTTGTGACAGTACACAGAGACACCTTGATTGATCATTTGCGGCAGTACCCTCGCTAGTCAACAGGCTACTGTGTAGAGTAACAATAATATGTTGTGACAGTACACAGAGACACCTTGATTGATCATTTGCGGCAGTACCCTCGCTAGTCAACAGGCTACTGTGTAGAGTAACAATAATATGTTGTGACAGTACACAGAGACATCTTGATTGATCATTTGCGGCAGTACTCTCGCTAGTCAACAGGCTACTGTCTAGAGTAACTATAATATGTTGTGACAGTACACAGAGACACCTTGATTGATCATTTGCGGCAGTACTCTCGCTAGTCAACAGGCTACTGTGCAGAGTAACAAAAATATGTTGTGACAGTACACAGAGACACCTTGATTGATCATTTGCGGCAGTACCCTCGCTAGTCAACAGACTACTGTGCAGAGTAATAATAATATGTTGTGACAGTACACAGAGACACCTTGATTGATCATTTGCGGCAGTACTCTCGCTAGTCAACAGGCTACTGTGCAGAGTAACAAAAATATGTTGTGACAGTACACAGAGACACCTTGATTGATCATTTGCGGCAGTACCCTCGCTAGTCAACAGGCTACTGTGTAGCGTAACAATAATATGTTGTGACAGTACACAGAGACATCTTGATTGATCATTTGCGGCAGTACTCTCGCTAGTCAACAGACTGCTGTGCAGAGTAACAAAAATATGTTGTGACAGTACTCAGAGACACCTTGATTGATCATTTGCGGCAGTACTCTCGCTAGTCAACAGGCTACTGTGTAGAATAACAATAATATGTTGTGACAGTACACAGAGACACCTTGATTGATCATTTGCGGCAGTACCCTCGCTAGTCAACAGACTACTGTGCAGAGTAACAATAATATGTTGTGACAGTACAGAGACATCTTGATTGATCATTTGCGGCAGTACCCTCGCTAGTCAACAGGCTACTGTGTAGAGTAACAATAATATGTTGTGACAGTACACAGAGACATCTTGATTGATCATTTGTGGCAGTACCCTCGCTAGTCAACAGGCTACTGTGAGGAGTAACAATAATATGTTGTGACAGTACACAGAGACATCTTGATTGATCATTTGCGGCAGTACCCTCGCTGGTCAACAGGCTACTGTGCAGAGTAACAATAATATGTTGTGACAGTACAGAGACATCTTGATTGATCATTTGCGGCAGTACTCTCGCTGGTCAACAGACTACTGTGAGGAGTAACAATAATGTGTTGCGACAGTACTCAGAGACACCTTGATTGATCATTTGCGGCAGTACCCTGGCTGCTCAACAGACTAATGTGTAGAGTAACAATAATATGTTGTGACAGTACACAGAGACATCTTGATTGATCATTTGCGGCAGTACCCTCGCTAGTCAACAGGCTACTGTGTAGAGTAACAATAATATGTTGCGACAGTACACAGAGACATCTTGATTGATCATTTGCGGCAGTACCCTCGCTAGTCAACAGACTATTGTGCAGAGTAAGAATAATATGTTGTGACAGTACACAGAGACATCTTGATTGATCATTTGCGGCAGTACCCTCGCTAGTCAACAGGCTACTGTGTAGAGTAACAATAATATGTTGTGACAGTACACAGAGACATCTTGATTGATCATTTGCGGCAGTACTCTCGCTAGTCAACAGACTGCTGTGCAGAGTAACAAAAATATGTTGTGACAGTACTCAGAGACACCTTGATTGATCATTTGCCGCAGTACTCTCGCTAGTCAACAGGCTACTGTGTAGAGTAACAATAATATGTTGTGACAGTACACAGAGACACCTTGATTGATCATTTGCGGCAGTACCCTCGCTAGTCAACAGGCTACTGTGTAGAGTAACTATAATATGTTGTGACAGTACACAGAGACACCTTGATTGATCATTTTCGGCAGTACTCTCGCTAGTCAACAGACTACTGTGTAGAGTAACAATAATATGTTGTGACAGTACAGAGACATCTTGATTGATCATTTGCGGCAGTACTCTCGCTGGTCAACAGACTACTGTGAGGAGTAACAATAATGTGTTGTGACAGTACACAGAGACATCTTGATTGATCATTTGCGGCAGTACCCTCGCTAGTCAACAGGCTACTGTGTAGAGTAACAATAATGTGTTGTGACAGTACACAGAGACATCTTGATTGATCATTTGCGGCAGTACTCTCGCTGGTCAACAGACTACTGTGAGGAGTAACAATAATATGTTGTGACAGTACAGAGATACACCTTGATTGATCATTTGTGGCAGTACCCTCGCTGGTCAACAGGCTACTGTGCAGAGTAACAATAATATGTTGTGACAGTACAGAGATACACCTTGATTGATCATTTGCGGCAGTACCCTCGCTAGTCAACAGGCTACTGTGCAGAGTAACAATAATATGTTGTGACAGTACACAGAGACATCTTGATTGATCATTTGCGGCAGTACCCTCGCTAGTCAACAGGCTACTGTGCTGAGTAACAATAATATGTTGTGACAGTACACAGAGACATCTTGATTGATAATTGCGGCAGTACCCTCGCTGGTCAACAGACTACTGTGTAGAGTAACAATAATATGTTGTGACAGTACACAGAGACACCTTGATTGATCATTTGCGGCAGTACCCTCGCTAGTCAACAGGCTACTGTGAGGAGTAACAATAATATGTTGTGACAGTACACAGAGACATCTTGATTGATCATTTGCGGCAGTACCCTCGCTGGTCAACAGGCTACTGTGCAGAGTAACAATAATATGTTGTGACAGTACACAGAGACATCTTGATTGATCATTTGTGGCAGTACCCTCGCTGGTCAACAGACTACTGTGCAGAGTAACAATAATATGTTGTGACAGTACACAGAGACACCTTGATTGATTATTTGCGGCAGTACCCTGGCTACTCAACAGACTACTGTGTAGAGTAACAATAATATGTTGTGACAGTGCAGAGACATCTTGATTGATCATTTGTGGCAGTACCCTGGCTAGTCAACAGACTACTGTGAGGAGTAACAATAATATGTTGTGACAGTACAGAGACACCTTGATTGATCATTTGCGGCAGTACCCTCGCTAGTCAACAGACTACTGTGTAGAGTAACAATAATATGTTGTGACAGTACAGAGACATCTTGATTGATCATTTTTTGGCAGTACCCTCGCTGGTCAACAGACTACCGTGCAGAGTAACAATAATATGTTGTGACAGTACAGAGACATCTTGATTGATCATTTGCGGCAGTACCCTCGCTGGTCAACAGACTACTGTGTAGAGTAACAATAATATGTTGTGACAGTACACAGAGACATCTTGATTGATCATTTGTGGCAGTACCCTCGCTGGTCAACAGGCTACTGTGCAGAGTAACAATAATATGATGTGACAGTACACAGAGACACCTTGATTGATCATTTGCGGCAGTACCCTCGCTAGTCAACAGAGTACTGTGAGGAGTAACAATAATATGTTGTAACAGTACACAGAGACATCTTGATTGATCATTTGCGGCAGTACCCTCGCTAGTAAATAGGCTACTGTGCAGAGTAACAATAATATGTTGTGACAGTACACAGAGACATCTTGATTGATCATTTGCGGCAGTACCCTCGCTAGTCAACAGGCTACTGTGTAGAGTAACAATAATATGTTGTGACAGTACAGAGACATCTTGATTGATAATTTGCGGCAGTACTCTCGCTGGTCAACAGACTACTGTGCAGAGTAACAATAATATGTTGTGACAGTACACAGAGACATCTTGATTGATCATTTGCGGCAGTACCCTCGCTAGTCAGCAGACTACTCTGCAGAGTATCAATAATATGTTGTGACAGTACAGAGACATCTTGATTGATCATTTGTGGCAGTACTTTCGCTAGTCAACAGACTACTGTGCAGAGTAACAATAATATGTTGTGACAGTACAGAGAGACACCTTGATTGATCATTTGCGGCAGTACTCTCGCTGGTCAACAGACTACTGTGTAGAGTAACAATAATATGTTGTGACAGTACAGAGACATCTTCATTGATCATTTACGGCAGTACCCTGGGTAGTCAACAGACTACTCTGCAGAGTAACATCAATATGTTGTGACAGTACAGAGACAACTTGATTGATCATTTGTGGCAGTACCCTCGCTAGTCAGCAGACTACTCTGCAGAGTAACAATAATATGTTGTGACAGTACACAGAGACACCTTGATTGATCATTTGCGGCAGTACTCTCGCTGGTCAACAGACTACTGTGTAGAGTAACAATAATATGTTGTGACAGTACAGAGACATCTTCATTGATCATTTACGGCAGTACCCTGGGTAGTCAACAGAGTACTGTGAGGAGTACCAATAATATGTTGTAACAGTACACAGAGACATCTTGATTGATCATTTGCGGCAGTACCCTCGCTAGTCAACAGAGTACTGTGAGGAGTAACAATAATATGTTGTGACAGTACACAGAGACATCTTGATTGATCATTTGCGGCAGTACCCTCGCTAGTCAACAGACTACTGTATAGAGTAACAATAATATGTTGTAACAGTACACAGAGACACCTTGATTGATCATTTGCGGCAGTACCCTCGCTAGTCAGCAGACTACTCTGCAGAGTAACAATAATATGGTGTGACAGTACAGAGACATCTTGATTGATCATTTGTGGCAGTACTCTCGCTAGTCAACAGACTACTGTGCAGAGTAACAATAATATGTTGTGACAGTACACAGAGACATCTTGATTGATCATTTGCGGCAGTACCCTCGCTAGTCAGCAGACTACTCTGCAGAGTAACAATAATATGTTGTGACAGTACAGAGACATCTTGATTGATCATTTGCGGCAGTACCCTCGCTAGTCAACAGGCTACTGTGCAGAGTAACAATAATATGTTGTGACAGTACAGGGACATCTTGATTGATCATTTGTGGCAGTACTCTCGCTAGTCAACAGACTACTGTGCAGAGTAACATTAATATGTTGTGACAGTACACAGAGACACATTGATTGATCATTTGCGGCAGTACCCTCGCTAGTCAACAGGCTACTGTGTAGAGTAACAATAATATGTTGTGACAGTACACAGAGACATCTTGATTGATCATTTGCGGCAGTACTCTCGCTAGTCAACAGACTACTGTGCAGAGTAACAATAATATGTTGTGACAGTACACAGAGACATCTTGATTGATCATTTGCGGCAGTACCCTCGCTAGTCAACAGACTACTGTGAGGAGTAACAATAATATGTTGTGACAGTACAGAGACATCTTGATTGATCAATTGCGGCAGTACCCTCGCTAGTCAGCAGACTACTGTGTAGAGTAACAATAATATGTTGTGACAGTACAGAGACATCTTGATTGATCAATTGCGGCAGTACCCTCGCTAGTCAACAGACTACTGTGAGGAGTAACAATAATATGTTGTGACAGTACACAGGGGCACCTTGATTGACCATTTGCGGCAGTACCCTGGCTAGTCAACAGACTACTGTGCAGAGTAACAATAATATGTTGTGACAGTACAGAGACACCTTGATTGATCATTTGCGGCTGTACCCTCGCTAGTCAACAGACTACTGTGAGGAGTAACAATAATATGTTGTGACAGTACACAGAGACACCTTGATTGATCATATGCGGCAGTACCCTCGCTAGTCAACAGACTACTGTGCAGAGTAACAATAATATGTTGTGACAGTACAGAGAGACATCTTGATTGATCATTTGCGGCAGTACTCTCGCTAGTCAGCAGACTACTGTGTAGAGTAACAATAATATGTTGTGACAGTACACAGAGACACCTTGATGGATCATTTGTGGCAGTACTCTCGCTAGTCAACAGACTACTGTGAGGAGTAACAATAATATGTTGTGACAGTACACACAGACACCTTGATTGATCATTTGCGGCAGTACCCTCGCTAGTCAACAGACTACTGTGTAGAGTAACAATAATATGTTGTGACAGTACAGAGAGACATCTTGATTGATCATTTGCGGCAGTACCCTCGCTAGTCAACAGACTACTGTGTAGAGTAACAATAATATGTTGTGACAGTACACAGAGACACCTTGATGGATCATTTGTGGCAGTACTCTCGCTAGTCAACAGACTACTGTGAGGAGTAACAATAATATGTTGTGACAGTACACAGAGACACCTTGATTGATCATTTGTGGCAGTACCCTCGCTAGTCAACAGGCTACTGTGTAGAGTAACAATAATATGTTGTGACAGTACACAGAGACACCTTGATTGATCATTTGCGGCAGTACCCTGGCTGGTCAACAGACTACTGTGCAGAGTAACAATAATATGTTGTGACAGTACACAGAGACATCTTGATTGTTCATTTGCGGCAGTACTCTCGCTAGTCAACAGGCTACTGTGTAGAGTAACAATAATATGTTGTGACAGTACACAGAGACATCTTGATTGATCATTTGCGGCAGTACTCTCGCTAGTCAGCAGACTACTGTGAGGAGTAACAATAATATGTTGTAACAGTACACAGAGACATCTTGATTGATCATTTGCGGCAGTACCCTGGCTGGTCAACAGACTACTGTGTAGAGTAACAATAATATGTTGTGACAGTACACAGAGACACCTTGATTGATCATTTGCGGCAGTACCCTGGCTAGTCAACAGGCTACTGTGAGGAGTAACAATAATATGTTGTGACAGTACACTCTGACACCTTGATTGATCATTTGCGGCAGAACCCTGGCTAGTCAACAGGCTACTGTGTAGAGTAACTATAATATGTTGTGACAGTACACAGAGACATCTTGATTGATCATTTGCGGCAGTACCCTCGCTAGTCAACAGACTGCTGTGCAGAGTAACAATAATGTGTTGCGACAGTACACAGGGACACCTTGATTGATCATTTGCGGCAGTACCCTGGCTGGTCAACAGACTACTGTGTAGAGTAACAATAATATGTTGTGACAGTACACAGAGACACCTTGATTGATCATTTGCGGCAGTACCCTGGCTGGTCAACAGACTACTGTGTAGAGTAACAATAATATGTTGTGACAGTACACAGAGACACCTTGATTGATCATTTGCGGCAGTACCCTGGCTAGTCAACAGGCTACTGTGAGGAGTAACAATAATATGTTGTGACAGTACACACAGACACCTTGATTGATCATTTGCGGCAGTACCCTGGCTAGTCAACAGGCTATTGTGTAGAGTAACTATAATATGTTGTGACAGTACACAGAGACATCTTGATTGACCATTTGCGGCAGTACCCTCGCTAGTCAACAGACTACTGTGTAGAGTAACAATAATATGTTGTGACAGTACAGAGAGACACCTTGATTGATCATTTGTGGCAGTACCCTCGCTAGTCAACAGGCTACTGTGAGGAGTAACAATAATATGTTGTGACAGTACACAGAGACATCTTGATTGATCATTTGTGGCAGTACCCTCGCTAGTAAACAGACTACTGTGAGGAGTAACAATAATATGTTGTGACAGTACAGAGAGACATCTTGATTGATCATTTGCGGCAGTACCCTCGCTAGTCAACAGACTACTGTGAGGAGTAACAATAATATGTTGTGACAGTACAGAGAGACATCTTGATTGATCATTTGTGGCAGTACCCTCGCTAGTCAACAGACTACTGTGAGGAGTAACAATAATATGCTGTGACAGTACACAGAGACACCTTGATTGATCATTTGCGGCAGTACTCTCGCTGGTCAACAGGCTACTGTGAGGAGTAACAATAATATGTTGTGACAGTACACAGAGACATCTTGATTGATCATTTGTGGCAGTACCCTCGCTAGTCAACAGACTACTGTGAGGAGTAACAATAATATGTTGTGACAGTACAGAGAGACATCTTGATTGATCATTTGTGGCAGTACCCTCGCTAGTCAACAGGCTACTGTGCAGAGTAACAAAAATATGTTGTGACAGTACACAGAGACACCTTGATTGATCATTTGTGGCAGTACCCTCGCTAGTCAACAGGCTACTGTGAGGAGTAACAATAATATGTTGTGACAGTACACAGAGACATCTTGATTGATCATTTGTGGCAGTACCCTCGCTAGTCAACAGACTACTGTGCAGAGTAACAATAATATGTTGTGATAGTACACAGAGACATCTTGATTGATCATTTGCGGCAGTACCCTCGCTAGTCAACAGGCTACTGTGCAGAGTAACAATAATATGTTGTGACAGTACAGAGAGACACCTTGATTGATCATTTGTGGCAGTACCCTCGCTAGTCGACAGACTACTGTGCAGAGTAACAATAATATGTTGTGACAGTACACAGAGACATCTTGATTGATCATTTGTGGCAGTACCCTCGCTGGTCCACAGACTACTGTGCAGAGTAACAAAAATATGTTGTGACAGTACACAGAGACATCTTGATTGATCATTTGCGGCAGTACCCTCGCTAGTCAGCAGACTACTGTGCAGAGTAACAAAAATATGTTGTGACAGTACACAGAGAAACCTTGATTGATCATTTGCGGCAGTACCCTCGCTAGTCAACAGGCTACTGTGCAGAGTAACAATAATATGTTGTGACAGTACACAGAGACATCTTGATTGACCATTTGCGGCAGTACCCTGGCTGCTCAACAGACTACTGTGTAGAGTAACAATAATATGTTGTGACAGTACAGAGACATCTTGATTGATCATTTGCGGCAGTACCCTCGCTAGTCAACAGACTACTGTGTAGAGTAACAAAAATATGTTGTCACAGTACACAGAGACAACTTGATTGATCATTTGCGGCAGTACCCTCGCTAGTCAACAGGCTACTGTGCAGAGTAACAATAATATGTTGTGACAGTACACAGAGACACCTTGATTGATCATTTGAGGCAGTACCTACGCTAGTCAACAGACTACTGTGCAGAGTAACAATAATATGTTGTGACAGTACAGAGAGACATCTTGATTGATCATTTGCGGCAGTACCCTCGCTAGTCAACAGACTACTGTGTAGAGTAACAAAAATATGTTGTGACAGTACACAGAGACACCTTGATTGATCATTTGTGGCAGTACCCTCGCTAGTCATTAGACTACTGTGTAGAGTAACAATAATATGTTGTGACAGTACACAGAAACACCTTGATTGACCATTTGCGGCAGTACCCTGGCTGCTCAACAGACTACTGTGTAGAGTAACAATAATATGTTGTGACAGTACACAGAGACACCTTGATTGATCATTTGCGGCAGTACCCTCGCTAGTCAACAGACTACTGTGCAGAGTAACAAAAATATGTTGTGACAGTACACAGAGACACCTTGATTGATCATTTGCGGCAGTACCCTGGCTGGTTAACAGACTACTGTGCAGAGTATTAAAAATATGTTGTGACAGTACACAGAGACATCTTGATTGATCATTTGCGGCAGTACCCTGGCTAGTCAACAGACTACTGTGTAGAGTAACTATAATATGTTGTGACAGTACACAGAGACACCTTGATTGTTCATTTGCGGCAGTACTCTCGCTAGTCAACAGACTACTGTGCAGAGTAACAAAAATATGTTGTAACAGTACACAGAGACATCTTGATTGATCATTTCCGGCAGTACTCTCGCTAGTCAACAGGCTACTGTGCAGAGTAACAAAAATATGTTGTGACAGTACACAGAGACACCTTGATTGATCATTTGCGGCAGTACCCTCGCTAGTCAACAGGCTACTGTGCAGAGTAACAATAATATGTCGTGACAGTACACAGAGACATCTTGATTGATCATTTGCGGCAGTACCCTCGCTAGTCAACAGGCTACTGTGCAGAGTAACAATAATATGTTGTGACAGTACAGAGAGACATCTTGATTGATCATTTGCGGCAGTACCCTCGCTAGTCAACTGGCTACTGTGCAGAGTAACAATAATATGTTGTGACAGTACACAGAGACATCTTGATTGATCATTTGCGGCAGTACCCTCGCTAGTCAACAGGCTACTGTGTAGAGTAACAATAATATGTTGTGACAGTACACAGAGACACCTTGATTGATCATTTGCGGCAGTACCCTCGCTAGTCAACAGGCTACTGTGTAGAGTAACAATAATATGTTGTGACAGTACACAGAGACATCTTGATTGATCATTTGCGGCAGTACTCTCGCTAGTCAACAGACTGCTGTGCAGAGTAACAAAAATATGTTGTGACAGTACTCAGAGACACCTTGATTGATCATTTGCGGCAGTACTCTCGCTAGTCAACAGGCTACTGTGTAGATTAACAATAATATGTTGTGACAGTACACAGAGACACCTTGATTGATCATTTGCGGCAGTACCCTCGCTAGTCAACAGGCTACTGTGTAGAGTAACAATAATATGTTGTGACAGTACACAGAGACACCTTGATTGATCATTTGCGGCAGTACCCTCGCTAGTCAACAGGCTACTGTGTAGAGTAACAATAATATGTTGTGACAGTACACAGAGACATCTTGATTGATCATTTGCGGCAGTACTCTCGCTAGTCAACAGGCTACTGTCTAGAGTAACTATAATATGTTGTGACAGCACACAGAGACACCTTGATTGATCATTTGCGGCAGTACTCTCGCTAGTCAACAGACTACTGTGTAGAGTAACAATAATATGTTGTGACAGTACAGAGACATCTTGATTGATCATTTGCGGCAGTACTCTCGCTGGTCAACAGACTACTGTGAGGAGTAACAATAATGTGTTGTGACAGTACACAGAGACATCTTGATTGATCATTTGCGGCAGTACCCTCGCTAGTCAACAGGCTACTGTGTAGAGTAACAATAATGTGTTGTGACAGTACACAGAGACATCATGATTGATCATTTGCGGCAGTACTCTCGCTGGTCAACAGACTGCTGTGCAGAGTAACAATAATATGTTGTGACAGTACACAGAGACATCTTGATTGATCATTTGCGGCAGTACTCTCGCTAGTCAACAGACTACTGTGTAGAGTAACAATAATATGTTGTGTCAGTACAGAGACATCTTGATTGATCATTTGCGGCAGTACCCTCGCTAGTCAACAGGCTACTGTGAGGAGTAACAATAATATGTTGTGACAGTACACACAGACACCTTGATTGATCACTTGCGGCAGTACCCTCGCTAGTCAACAGACTACTGTGTAGAGTAACAATAATATGTTGTAACAGTACACAGAGACATCTTGATTGATCATTTGCGGCAGTACCCTCGCTGGTCAACAGACTACTGTGCAGAGTAACAACAATATGTTGTGACAGTACACAGAGACACCTTGATTGATCATTTGTGGCAGTACCCACGCTGGTCAACAGACTACTGTGCAGAGTAACAATAATATGTTATGACAGTACACAGAGACACCTTGATTGATCATTTGTGGCAGTACCCTCGCTAGTCAACAGGCTACTGTGCAGAGTAACAATAATATGTTGTGACAGTACACAGAGACATCTTGATTGATCATTTGCGGCAGTACCCTCACTAGTCAACAGACTACTGTGCAGAGTAACAATAATATGTTGTGACAGTACACAGAGACATCTTGATTGATCATTTGTGGCAGTACTCTCGCTAGTCAACAGGCTACTGTGCAGAGTAACAATAATATGTTGTGACAGTACAGAGATACGCCTTGATTGATCATTTGTGGCAGTACCCTCGCTGGTCAACAGGCTACTGTGCAGAGTAACAATAATATGTTGTGACAGTACAGAGATACACCTTGATTGATCATTTGTGGCAGTACCCTCGCTAGTCAACAGGCTACTGTGCAGAGTAACAATAATATGTTGTGACAGTACACAGAGACATCTTGATTGATCATTTGTGGCAGTACCCTCGCTATTCAACAGGCTACTGTGCAGAGTAACAATAATATGTTGCGACAGTACACAGAGACACCTTGATTGATCATTTGTGGCAGTACCCTGGCTGGTCAACAGGCTACTGTGTAGAGTAACAATAATATGTTGTGACAGTACACAGAGACACCTTGATTGCTCATTTGCGGCAGTACTCTCGCTAGTCAACAGGCTACTGTGCAGAGTAACATAAATATGTTGTGACAGTACACAGAGACACCTTGATTGATCATTTGCGGCAGTACCCTCGCTGGTCAACAGACTACTGTGCAGAGTAACAAAAATATGTTGTGACAGTACACAGAGACATCTTGATTGATCATTTGTGGCAGTACCCTGGCTAGTCAACAGACTACTGTGCAGAGTAACAATAATATGTTGTGACAGTACACAGAGACATCTTGATTGTTCATTTGCGGCAGTACCCTCGCTAGTCAACAGACTACTGTGCAGAGTAACAATAATATGTTGTGACAGTACACAGAGACATCTTGATTGATCATTTGCGGCAGTACCCTCGCTAGTCAACAGACTACTGTGCAGAGTAACAATAATATGTTGTGACAGTACACAGAGACATCTTGATTGATCATTTGCGGCAGTACCCTCGCTAGTCAACAGACTACTGTGCAGAGTAACAATAATATGTTGTGACAGTACACAGAGACATCTTGATTGTTCATTTGCGGCAGTACCCTGGCTAGTCAACAGACTACTGTGTAGAGTAACTATAATATGTTGTGACAGTACACAGAGACACCTTGATTGATCATTTGCGGCAGTACTCTCGCTAGTCAACAGACTACTGTGCAGAGTAACAAAAATATGTTGTAACAGTACACAGAGACACCTTGATTGATCATTTCCGGCAGTACCCTCGCTAGTCAACAGGCTACTGTGAGGAGTAACTATAATATGTTGTGACAGTACACAGAGACACCTTGATTGATCATTTGTGGCAGTACCCTCGCTAGTCAACAGGCTACTGTGAGGAGTAACAATAATATGTTGTGACAGTACAGAGAGACATCTTGATTGATCATTTGCGGCAGTACCCTCGCTAGTCAACAGGCTACTGTGCAGAGTAACAATAATATGTTGTGACAGTACACAGAGACACCTTGATTGATCATTTGCGGCAGTACCCTGGCTGCTCAACAGACTACTGTGTAGAGTAACAATAATATGTTGTGACAGTACACAGAGACACCTTGATTGATCATTTGTGGCAGTACCCTGGCTGCTCAACAGACTACTGTGTAGAGTAACAATAATATGTTGTGACAGTACACAGAGACACCTTGATTGATCATTTGCGGCAGTACCCTCGCTGGTCAACAGACTACTGTGTAGAGTAACAATATGTTGTGACAGTACACAGAGACATCTTGATTGATCATTTGCGGCAGTACCCTCGCTAGTCAACAGGCTACTGTGCAGAGTATTAAAATATGTTGTGACAGTACACAGAGACACCTTGATTGATCATTTGCGGCAGTACCCTGGCTGGTCAACAGACTACTGTGCAGAGTATTAAAAATATGTTGTGACAGTACACAGAGACATCTTGATTGATCATTTGCGGCAGTACCCTGGCTAGTCAACAGACTACTGTGTAGAGTAACTATAATATGTTGTGACAGTACACAGAGACACCTTGATTGATCATTTGCGGCAGTACCCTCGCTAGTCAACAGACTACTGTGCAGAGTAACAAAAATATGTTGTAACAGTACACAGAGACACCTTGATTGATCATTTGCGGCAGTACCCTCGCTAGTCAACAGGCTACTGTGCAGAGTAACAATAATATGTTGTGACAGTACACAGAGACATCTTGATTGATCATTTGCGGCAGTACCCTCGCTAGTCAACAGACTACTGTGTAGAGTAACAATAATATGTTGTGACAGTACACAGAGACAACTTGATTGATCATTTGCGGCAGTACCCTCGCTAGTCAACAGGCTACTGTGTAGAGTAACAATAATATGTTGTGACAGTACACAGAGACATCGTGATTGATCATTTGCGGCAGTACCCTCGCTAGTCAACAGACTACTGTGTAGAGTAACAATAATATGTTGTGACAGTACACAGAGACATCTTGATTGATCATTTGCGGCAGTACCCTCGCTAGTCAACAGGCTACTGTGTAGAGTAACAATAATATGTTGTGACAGTACACAGAGACATCTTGATTGATCATTTGTGGCAGTACCCTCGCTAGTCAACAGGCTACTGTGAGGAGTAACAATAATATGTTGTGACAGTACACAGAGACATCTTGATTGATCATTTGTGGCAGTACCCTCGCTTGTCAGCAGACTACTGTGAGGAGTAACAATAATATGTTGTGACAGTACACAGAGACATCTTGATTGATCATTTGCGGCAGTACTCTCGCTAGTCAACAGGCTACTGTGAGGAGTAACTATAATATGTTGTGAGAGTACACAGAGACATCTTGATTGATCATTTGTGGCAGTACCCTCGCTAGTCAACAGGCTACTGTGAGGAGTAACAATAATATGTTGTAAGTACAGAGACATCTTGATTGATCATTTGCGGCAGTACCCTCGCTAGTCAACAGGCTACTGTGTAGAGTAACAATAATATGTTGTGACAGTACACAGAGACATCTTGATTGATCATTTGTGGCAGTACCCTCGCTAGTCAGCAGACTACTGTGAGGAGTAACAATAATATGTTGTGACAGTACACAGAGACATCTTGATTGATCATTTGCGGCAGTACTCTCGCTAGTCAACAGGCTACTGTGAGGAGTAACTATAATATGTTGTGACAGTACACAGAGACATCTTGATTGATCATTTGTGGCAGTACCCTCGCTAGTCAACAGGCTACTGTGAGGAGTAACAATAATATGTTGTAAGTACTGAGACATCTTGATTGATCATTTGCGGCAGTACCCTCGCTAGTCAACAGGCTACTGTGTAGAGTAACAATAATATGTTGTGACAGTACACAGAGACACCTTGATTGATCATTTGCGGCAGTACCCTCGCTAGTCAACAGGCTACTGTGTAGAGTAATCATAATATGTTGTGACAGTACACAGAGACATCTTGATTGATCATTTGCGGCAGTACCCTCGCTAGTCAACAGACTACTGTGCAGAGTAACAATAATATGTTGTGACAGTACACAGAGACACCTTGATTGATCATTTGCGGCAGTACCCTCGCTAGTCAACAGACTACTGTGCAGAGTAACAAAAATATGTTGTGACAGTACACAGAGACATCTTGATTGATCATTTGCGGCAGTACTCTCGCTAGTCAACAGACTGCTGTGCAGAGTAACAAAAATATGTTGTGACAGTACACAGAGACACCTTGATTGATCATTTGCGGCAGTACTCTCGCTAGTCAACAGGCTACTGTGCAGAGTAACAAAAATATGTTGTGACAGTACACAGAGACACCTTGATTGATCATTTGCGGCAGTACCCTCGCTAGTCAACAGACTACTGTGCAGAGTAACAATAATATGTTGTGACAGTACAGAGACATCTTGATTGATCATTTGCGGCAGTACCCTCGCTAGTCAACAGACTACTGTGCAGAGTAACAATAATATGTTGTGACAGTACAGAGACATCTTGATTGATCATTTGCGGCAGTACCCTCGCTAGTCAACAGGCTACTGTGTAGAGTAACAATAATATGTTGTGACAGTACACAGAGACATCTTGATTGATCATTTGTGGCAGTACCCTCGCTAGTCAACAGGCTACTGTGAGGAGTAACAATAATATGTTGTGACAGTACACAGAGACATCTTGATTGATCATTTGCGGCAGTACTCTCGCTAGTCAACAGACTACTGTGCAGAGTAACAATAATATGTTGTGACAGTACACAGAGACATCTTGATTGATCATTTGCGGCAGTACCCTCGCTAGTCAACAGGCTACTGTGCAGAGTAACAATAATATGTTGTGACAGTACAGAGACATCTTGATTGATCATTTGCGGCAGTACTCTCGCTGGTCAACAGACTACTGTGAGGAGTAACAATAATGTGTTGCGACAGTACACAGAGACACCTTGATTGATCATTTGCGGCAGTACCCTCGCTAGTCAACAGGCTACTGTGTAGAGTATCAATAATATGTTGTGACAGTACACAGAGACATCTTGAAGGATCATTTGCGGCAGTACCCTCGCTAGTCAACAGACTACTGTGCAGAGTAACAATAATATGTTGTGACAGTACACAGAGACATCTTGATTGATCAATTGCGGCAGTACCCTCGCTAGTCAACAGGCTACTGTGTAGAGTAACAATAATATGTTGTGACAGTACACAGAGACACCTTGATTGATCATTTGCGGCAGTACTCTCGCTAGTCAACAGGCTACTGTGTAGAGTAACAATAATATGTTGTGACAGTACACAGAGACACCTTGATTGATCATTTGCGGCAGTACCCTCGCTAGTCAACAGGCTACTGTGTAGAGTATCAATAATATGTTGTGACAGTACAGAGACATCTTGATTGATCATTTGCGGCAGTACTCTCGCTGGTCAACAGACTACTGTGAGGAGTAACTATAATATGTTGTGACAGTACAGAGAGACATCTTGATTGATCATTTGCGGCAGTACTCTCGCTGGTCAACAGACTACTGTGAGGAGTAACAATAATGTGTTGTGACAGTACACAGAGACATCTTGATTGATCATTTGCGGCAGTACCCTCGCTAGTCAACAGGCTACTGTCTAGAGTAACTATAATATGTTGTGACAGTACACAGAGACACCTTGATTGATCATTTGCGGCAGTACTCTCGCTAGTCAACAGGCTACTGTGTAGAGTAACAATAATATGTTGTGACAGTATACAGAGACACCTTGATTGATCATTTGTGGCAGTACCCTCCCTAGTCAGCAGACTACTGTGAGGAGTAACAATAATGTGTTGTGACAGTACACAGAGACATCTTGATTAATCATTTGCGGCAGTACTCTCGCTGGTCAACAGACTACTGTGAGGAGTAACAATAATATGTTGGAACAGTACACAGAGACATCTTGATTGATCATTTGCGGCAGTACCCTCGCTAGTCAACAGGCTACTGTCTAGAGTAACTATAATATGTTGTGACAGTACACAGAGACACCTTGATTGATCATTTGCGGCAGTACTCGCGCCAGTCAACAGGCTACTGTGTAGAGTAACAATAATATGTTGTGACAGTACACAGAGACACCTTGATTGATCATTTGCGGCAGTACTCTCGCTGGTCAACAGACTACTGTGAGGAGTAACAATAATATGTTGTGACAGTACACACAGACACCTTGATTGATCATTTGCGGCAGTACCCTCGCTAGTCAACAGACTACTGTGTAGAGTAACAATAATATGTTGGAACAGTACACAGAGACATCTTGATTGATCATTTGCGGCAGTACCCTCGCTGGTCAACAGACTACTGTGCAGAGTAACAATAATATGTTGTGACAGTACACAGAGACACCTTGATTGATCATTTGTGGCAGTACCCTCGCTGGTCAACAGACTACTGTGCAGAGTAACAATAATATGTTATGACAGTACACAGAGACAACTTGATTGATCATTTGCGGCAGTACCCTCGCTGGTCAACAGACTACTGTGTAGAGTAACAATAATATGTTGTGACAGTACACAGAGACATCTTGATTGATCATTTGTGGCAGTACCCTCGCTAGTCAACAGGCTACTGTGCAGAGTAACAATAATATGTTGTGACAGTACAGAGATACACCTTGATTGATCATTTGTGGCAGTACCCTCGCTGGTCAACAGGCTACTGTGCAGAGTAACAATAATTTGTTGTGACAGTACAGAGATACACCTTGATTGATCATTTGCGGCAGTACCCTCGCTAGTCAACAGGCTACTGTGCAGAGTAACAATAATATGTTGTGACAGTACACAGAGACATCTTGATTGATCATTTGTGGCAGTACCCTCGCTAGTCAACAGGCTACTGTGCAGAGTAACAATAATATGTTGCGACAGTACACAGAGACACCTTTATAGATCATTTGTGGCAGTACCCTGGCTGGTCAACAGGCTACTGTGTAGAGTAACAATAATATGTTGTGACAGTACACAGAGACACCTTGATTGCTCATTTGCGTTAGTACTCTCGCTAGTCAGGCTACTGTGCAGAGTAACAATAATATGTTGTGACAGTACACAGAGACACCTTGATTGATTATTTGCGGCAGTACCCTGGCTGCTCAACAAACTACTGTGTAGAGTAACAATAATATGTTGTGACAGTACAGAGACATCTTGATTGATCATTTGTGGCAGTACCCTGGCTAGTCAACAGACTTCTGTGAGGAGTAAAAATAATATGTTGTGACAGTACACAGAGACATCTTGATTGATCATTTGCGGCAGTACTCTCGCTAGTCAACAGACTGCTGTGCAGAGTAACAAAAATATGTTGTGACAGTACACAGAGACACCTTGATTGATCATTTGCGGCAGTACTCTCGCTAGTCAACAGGCTACCGTGCAGAGTAACAAAAATATGTTGTGACAGTACACAGAGACACCTTGATTGATCATTTGCGGCAGTACCCTCGCTAGTCAACAGACTACTGTGCAGAGTAACAATAATATGTTGTGACAGTACAGAGACATCTTGATTGATCATTTGCGGCAGTACCCTCGCTAGTCAACAGACTACTGTGCAGAGTAACAATAATATGTTGTGACAGTACAGAGACATCTTGATTGATCATTTGCGGCAGTACCCTCGCTAGTCAACAGGCTACTGTGTAGAGTAACAATAATATGTTGTGACAGTACACAGAGACATCTTGATTGATCATTTGTGGCAGTACCCTCGCTAGTCAACAGGCTACTGTGAGGAGTAACAATAATATGTTGTGACAGTACACAGAGACATCTTGATTGATCATTTGCGGCAGTACTCTCGCTAGTCAACAGACTACTGTGCAGAGTAACAATAATATGTTGTGACAGTACACAGAGACATCTTGATTGATCATTTGCGGCAGTACCCTCGCTAGTCAACAGGCTACTGTGCAGAGTAACAATAATATGTTGTGACAGTACAAAGACATCTTGATTGATCATTTGCGGCAGTACTCTCGCTGGTCAACAGACTACTGTGAGGAGTAACAATAATGTGTTGCGACAGTACACAGAGACACCTTGATTGATCATTTGCGGCAGTACCCTCGCTAGTCAACAGGCTACTGTGTAGAGTATCAATAATATGTTGTGACAGTACACAGAGACATCTTGAATGATCATTTGCGGCAGTACCCTCGCTAGTCAACAGACTACTGTGCAGAGTAACAATAATATGTTGTGACAGTACACAGAGACATCTTGATTGATCATTTGCGGCAGTACCCTCGCTAGTCAACAGGCTACTGTGTAGAGTAACAATAATATGTTGTGACAGTACACAGAGACATCTTGATTGATCATTTGCGGCAGTACTCTCGCTAGTCAACAGACTGCTGTGCAGAGTAACAAAAATATGTTGTGACAGTACACAGAGACACCTTGATTGATCATTTGCGGCAGTACTCTCGCTAGTCAACAGGCTACTGTGTAGAGTAACAATAATAGGTTGTGACAGTACACAGAGACACCTTGATTGATCATTTGCGGCAGTACCCTCGCTAGTCAACAGGCTACTGTGTAGAGTATCAATAATATGTTGTGACAGTACAGAGACATCTTGATTGATCATTTGCGGCAGTACTCTCGCTGGTCAACAGACTACTGTGAGGAGTAACTATAATATGTTGTGACAGTACAGAGAGACATCTTGATTGATCATTTGCGGCAGTACTCTCGCTGGTCAACAGACTACTGTGAGGAGTAACAATAATGTGTTGTGACAGTACACAGAGACATCTTGATTGATCATTTGCGGCAGTACCCTCGCTAGTCAACAGGCTACTGTCTAGAGTAACTATAATATGTTGTGACAGTACACAGAGACACCTTGATTGATCATTTGCGGCAGTACTCTCGCTAGTGAA
The DNA here is from genome assembly GCA_946902985.2 of Meconema thalassinum. Taxonomy (NCBI): domain Eukaryota; kingdom Metazoa; phylum Arthropoda; class Insecta; order Orthoptera; family Tettigoniidae; genus Meconema; species Meconema thalassinum. The sequence continues at coordinate 534,918,892 of OX336393.1, read as the reverse complement.
CAGGCTACTGTGTAGAGTAACAATAATATGTTGTGACAGTATACAGAGACACCTTGATTGATCATTTGTGGCAGTACCCTCGCTAGTCAGCAGACTACTGTGAGGAGTAACAATAATGTGTTGTGACAGTACACAGAGACATCTTGATTGATCATTTGCGGCAGTACTCTCGCTGGTCAACAGACTACTGTGAGGAGTAACAATAATATGTTGGAACAGTACACAGAGACATCTTGATTGATCATTTGCGGCAGTACCCTCGCTAGTCAACAGGCTACTGTCTAGAGTAACTATAATATGTTGTGACAGTACACAGAGACTCCTTGATTGATCATTTGCGGCAGTACTCGCGCTAGTCAACAGGCTACTGTGTAGAGTAACAATAATATGTTGTGACAGTACACAGAGACACCTTGATTGATCATTTGCGGCAGTACTCTCGCTGGTCAACAGACTACTGTGAGGAGTAACAATAATATGTTGTGACAGTACACACAGACACCTTGATTGATCATTTGCGGCAGTACCCTCGCTAGTCAACAGACTACTGTGTAGAGTAACAATAATATGTTGGAACAGTACACAGAGACATCTTGATTGATCATTTGCGGCAGTACCCTCGCTGGTCAACAGACTACTGTGCAGAGTAACAATAATATGTTGTGACAGTACACAGAGACACCTTGATTGATCATTTGTGGCAGTACCCTCGCTGGTCAACAGACTACTGTGCAGAGTAACAATAATATGTTATGACAGTACACAGAGACAACTTGATTGATCATTTGCGGCAGTACCCTCGCTGGTCAACAGACTACTGTGTAGAGTAACAATAATATGTTGTGACAGTACACAGAGACATCTTGATTGATCATTTGTGGCAGTACCCTCGCTAGTCAACAGGCTACTGTGCAGAGTAACAATAATATGTTGTGACAGTACAGAGATACACCTTGATTGATCATTTGTGGCAGTACCCTCGCTGGTCAACAGGCTACTGTGCAGAGTAACAATAATATGTTGTGACAGTACAGAGATACACCTTGATTGATCATTTGCGGCAGTACCCTCGCTAGTCAACAGGCTACTGTGCAGAGTAACAATAATATGTTGTGACAGTACACAGAGACATCTTGATTGATCATTTGTGGCAGTACCCTCGCTAGTCAACAGGCTACTGTGCAGAGTAACAATAATATGTTGCGACAGTACACAGAGACACCTTTATAGATCATTTGTGGCAGTACCCTGGCTGGTCAACAGGCTACTGTGTAGAGTAACAATAATATGTTGTGACAGTACACAGAGACACCTTGATTGCTCATTTGCGGCAGTACTCTCGCTAGTCAACAGGCTACTGTGCAGAGTAACAATAATATGTTGTGACAGTACACAGAGACACCTTGATTGATTATTTGCGGCAGTACCCTGGCTGCTCAACAGACTACTGTGTAGAGTAACAATAATATGTTGTGACAGTACAGAGACATCTTGATTGATCATTTGTGGCAGTACCCTGGCTAGTCAACAGACTTCTGTGAGGAGTAAAAATAATATGTTGTGACAGTACACAGAGACATCTTGATTGATCATTTGCGACAGTACCCTCGCTAGTCAACAGACTACTGTGAGGAGTAACAATAATATGTTGTGACAGTACACAGAGACATCTTGATTGATCATTTGCGGCAGTACCCTGGCTAGTCAACAGACTACTGTGAGGAGTAACAATAATATGTTGTGACAGTACACAGAGACATCTTGATTGATCATTTGCGGCAGTACCCTCGCTAGTCAACAGGCTACTGTGCAGAGTAACAATAATATGTTTTGACAGTACAGAGAGACATCTTGATTGATCATTTGCGGCAGTACCCTCGCTGGTCAACAGACTACTGTGAGGAGTAACAATAATATGTTGTGACAGTACAGAGAGACATCTTGATTGATCATTTGCGGCAGTACCCTCGCTAGTCAGCAGGCTACTGTGCAGAGTAACAATAATATGTTGTGACAGTACACAGAGACATCTTGATTGATCATTTGCGGCAGTACCCTCGCTAGTCAACAGGCTACTGTCCAGAGTAACAATAATATGTTGTGACAGTACAGAGAGACATCTTGATTGATCATTTGCGGCAGTACCCTCGCTAGTCAACAGGCTACTGTGCAGAGTAACAATAATATGTTGTGACAGTACACAGAGACATCTTGATTGATCATTTGCGGCAGTACCCTCGCTAGTCAACAGGCTACTGTGCAGAGTAACAATAATGTGTTGTGACAGTACAGAGAGACACCTTGATTGATCATTTGCGGCAGTACCCTCGCTAGTCAACAGGCTACTGTGCAGAGTAACAGTAATATGTTGTGACAGTACACAGAGACATCTTGATTGATCATTTGCGGCAGTACCCTCGCTAGTCAACAGGCTACTGTGCAGAGTTACAATAATATGTTGTGACAGTACACAGAGACATCTTGATTGATCATTTGCGGCAGTACCCTCGCTGGTCAACAGACTACTGTGTAGAGTAACAATAATATGTTGTGACAGTACACAGAGACACCTTGATTGATCATTTGCGGCAGTACCCTCGCTAGTCAACAGGCTACTGTGAGGAGTAACAATAATATGTTGTGACAGTACACAGAGACATCTTGATTGATCATTTGCGGCAGTACCCTCGCTGGTCAACAGGCTACTGTGCAGAGTAACAATAATATGTTGTGACAGTACAGAGACATCTTGATTGATCATTTGCGGCAGTACTCTCGCTGGTCAACAGACTACTGTGAGTAGTAACAATAATGTGTTGCGACAGTACACAGAGACACCTTGATTGATCATTTGCGGCAGTACCCTCGCAAGTCAACAGGCTACTGTGTAGAGTAACAATAATATGTTGTGACAGTACACAGAGACATCTTGATTGATCATTTGCGGCAGTACCCTCGCTAGTCAACAGACTACTGTGCAGAGTAACAATAATATGTTGTGACAGTACACAGAGACATCTTGATTGATCATTTGCGGCAGTACCCTCGCTAGTCAACAGGCTACTGTGTAGAGTAACAATAATATGTTGTGACAGTACACAGAGACATCTTGATTGATCATTTGCGGCAGTACCCTCGCTAGTCAACAGGCTACTGTGTAGAGTAACAATAATATGTTGTGACAGTACACAGAGACACCTTGATTGATCATTTGCGGCAGTACCCTCGCTAGTCAACAGGCTACTGTGTAGAGTAACAATAATATGTTGTGACAGTACGCAGAGACATCTTGATTGATCATTTGCGGCAGTACTCTCGCTAGTCAACAGACTGCTGTGCAGAGTAACAAAAATATGTTGTGACAGTACTCAGAGACACCTTGATTGATCATTTGCGGCAGTACTCTCGCTAGTCAACAGGCTACTGTGTAGATTAACAATAATATGTTGTGACTGTACACAGAGACACCTTGATTGATCATTTGCGGCAGTACCCTCGCTAGTCAACAGGCTACTGTGTAGAGTAACAATAATATGTTGTGACAGTACACAGAGACACCTTGATTGATCATTTGCGGCAGTACCCTCGCTAGTCAACAGGCTACTGTGTAGAGTAACAATAATATGTTGTGACAGTACACAGAGACATCTTGATTGATCATTTGCGGCAGTACTCTCGCTAGTCAACAGGCTACTGTCTAGAGTAACTATAATATGTTGTGACAGCACACAGAGACACCTTGATTGATCATTTGCGGCAGTACTCTCGCTAGTCAACAGACTACTGTGTAGAGTAACAATAATATGTTGTGACAGTACAGAGACATCTTGATTGATCATTTGCGGCAGTACTCTCGCTGGTCAACAGACTACTGTGCGGAGTAACAATAATGTGTTGTGACAGTACACAGAGACATCTTGATTGATCATTTGCGGCAGTACCCTCGCTAGTCAACAGGCTACTGTGTAGAGTAACAATAATGTGTTGTGACAGTACACAGAGACATCTTGATTGATCATTTGCGGCAGTACTCTCGCTGGTCAACAGACTGCTGTGCAGAGTAACAATAATATGTTGTGACAGTACACAGAGACATCTTGATTGATCATTTGCGGCAGTACTCTCGCTAGTCAACAGACTACTGTGTAGAGTAACAATAATATGTTGTGACAGTACAGAGACATCTTGATTGATCATTTGCGGCAGTACCCTCGCTAGTCAACAGGCTACTGTGAGGAGTAACAATAATATGTTGTGACAGTACACACAGACACCTTGATTGATCATTTGCGGCAGTACCCTCGCTAGTCAACAGACTACTGTGTAGAGTAACAATAATATGTTGTAACAGTACACAGAGACATCTTGATTGATCATTTGCGGCAGTACCCACGCTGGTCAACAGACTACTGTGTAGAGTAACAATAATATGTTGTGACAGTACACAGAGACACCTTGATTGATCATTTGCGGCAGTACCCTGGCTGGTCAACAGACTACTGTGTAGAGTAACAATAATATGTTGTGACAGTACACAGAGACACCTTGATTGATCATTTGCGGCAGTACCCTGGCTAGTCAACAGGCTACTGTGAGGAGTAACAATAATATGTTGTGACAGTACACACAGACACCTTGATTGATCATTTGCGGCAGTACCCTGGCTAGTCAACAGGCTACTGTGTAGAGTAACTATAATATGTTGTGACAGTACACAGAGACATCTTGATTGACCATTTGCGGCAGTACCCTCGCTAGTCAACAGACTACTGTGTAGAGTAACAATAATATGTTGTGACAGTACAGAGAGACACCTTGATTGATCATTTGTGGCAGTACCCTCGCTAGTCAACAGGCTACTGTGAGGAGTAACAATAATATGTTGTGACAGTACACAGAGACATCTTGATTGATCATTTGTGGCAGTACCCTCGCTAGTAAACAGACTACTGTGAGGAGTAACAATAATATGTTGTGACAGTACAGAGAGACATCTTGATTGATCATTTGCGGCAGTACCCTCGCTAGTCAACAGACTACTGTGAGGAGTAACAATAATATGTTGTGACAGTACAGAGAGACATCTTGATTGATCATTTGTGGCAGTACCCTCGCTAGTCAACAGACTACAGTGAGGAGTAACAATAATATGCTGTGACAGTACACAGAGACACCTTGATTGATCATTTGCGGCAGTACTCTCGCTGGTCAACAGGCTACTGTGAGGAGTAACAATAATATGTTGTGACAGTACACAGAGACATCTTGATTGATCATTTGTGGCAGTACCCTCGCTAGTCAACAGACTACTGTGAGGAGTAACAATAATATGTTGTGACAGTACAGAGAGACATCTTGATTGATCATTTGTGGCAGTACCCTCGCTAGTCAACAGGCTACTGTGCAGAGTAACAAAAATATGTTGTGACAGTGCACAGAGACACCTTGATTGATCATTTGTGGCAGTACCCTCGCTAGTCAACAGGCTACTGTGAGGAGTAACAATAATATGTTGTGACAGTACACAGAGACATCTTGATTGATCATTTGTGGCAGTACCCTCGCTAGTCAACAGACTACTGTGCAGAGTAACAATAATATGTTGTGATAGTACACAGAGACATCTTGATTGATCATTTGCGGCAGTACCCTCGCTAGTCAACAGGCTACTGTGCAGAGTAACAATAATATGTTGTGACAGTACAGAGAGACACCTTGATTGATCATTTGTGGCAGTACCCTCGCTAGTCGACAGACTACTGTGCAGAGTAACAATAATATGTTGTGACAGTACACAGAGACATCTTGATTGATCATTTGTGGCAGTACCCTCGCTGGTCCACAGACTACTGTGCAGAGTAACAAAAATATGTTGTGACAGTACACAGAGACATCTTGATTGATCATTTGCGGCAGTACCCTCGCTAGTCAGCAGACTACTGTGCAGAGTAACAAAAATATGTTGTGACAGTACACAGAGAAACCTTGATTGATCATTTGCGGCAGTACCCTCGCTAGTCAACAGGCTACTGTGCAGAGTAACAATAATATGTTGTGACAGTACACAGAGACATCTTGATTGACCATTTGCGGCAGTACCCTGGCTGCTCAACAGACTACTGTGTAGAGTAACAATAATATGTTGTGACAGTACAGAGACATCTTGATTGATCATTTGCGGCAGTACCCTCGCTAGTCAACAGACTGCTGTGCAGAGTAACAAAAATATGTTGTGACAGTACTCAGAGACACCTTGATTGATCATTTGCGGCAGTACTCTCGCTAGTCAACAGGCTACTGTGTAGATTAACAATAATATGTTGTGACTGTACACAGAGACACCTTGATTGATCATTTGCGGCAGTACCCTCGCTAGTCAACAGGCTACTGTGTAGAGTAACAATAATATGTTGTGACAGTACACAGAGACACCTTGATTGATCATTTGCGGCAGTACCCTCGCTAGTCAACAGGCTACTGTGTAGAGTAACAATAATATGTTGTGACAGTACACAGAGACATCTTGATTGATCATTTGCGGCAGTACTCTCGCTAGTCAACAGGTTACTGTCTAGAGTAACTATAATATGTTGTGACAGCACACAGAGACACCTTGATTGATCATTTGCGGCAGTACTCTCGCTAGTCAACAGACTACTGTGTAGAGTAACAATAATATGTTGTGACAGTACAGAGACATCTTGATTGATCATTTGCGGCAGTACTCTCGCTGGTCAACAGACTACTGTGCGGAGTAACAATAATGTGTTGTGACAGTACACAGAGACATCTTGATTGATCATTTGCGGCAGTACCCTCGCTAGTCAACAGGCTACTGTGTAGAGTAACAATAATGTGTTGTGACAGTACACAGAGACATCTTGATTGATCATTTGCGGCAGTACTCTCGCTGGTCAACAGACTGCTGTGCAGAGTAACAATAATATGTTGTGACAGTACACAGAGACATCTTGATTGATCATTTGCGGCAGTACTCTCGCTAGTCAACAGACTACTGTGTAGAGTAACAATAATATGTTGTGACAGTACAGAGACATCTTGATTGATCATTTGCGGCAGTACCCTCGCTAGTCAACAGGCTACTGTGAGGAGTAACAATAATATGTTGTGACAGTACACACAGACACCTTGATTGATCATTTGCGGCAGTACCCTCGCTAGTCAACAGACTACTGTGTAGAGTAACAATAATATGTTGTAACAGTACACAGAGACATCTTGATTGATCATTTGCGGCAGTACCCACGCTGGTCAACAGACTACTGTGTAGAGTAACAATAATATGTTGTGACAGTACACAGAGACACCTTGATTGATCATTTGCGGCAGTACCCTGGCTGGTCAACAGACTACTGTGTAGAGTAACAATAATATGTTGTGACAGTACACAGAGACACCTTGATTGATCATTTGCGGCAGTACCCTGGCTAGTCAACAGGCTACTGTGAGGAGTAACAATAATATGTTGTGACAGTACACACAGACACCTTGATTGATCATTTGCGGCAGTACCCTGGCTAGTCAACAGGCTACTGTGTAGAGTAACTATAATATGTTGTGACAGTACACAGAGACATCTTGATTGACCATTTGCGGCAGTACCCTCGCTAGTCAACAGACTACTGTGTAGAGTAACAATAATATGTTGTGACAGTACAGAGAGACACCTTGATTGATCATTTGTGGCAGTACCCTCGCTAGTCAACAGGCTACTGTGAGGAGTAACAATAATATGTTGTGACAGTACACAGAGACATCTTGATTGATCATTTGTGGCAGTACCCTCGCTAGTAAACAGACTACTGTGAGGAGTAACAATAATATGTTGTGACAGTACAGAGAGACATCTTGATTGATCATTTGCGGCAGTACCCTCGCTAGTCAACAGACTACTGTGAGGAGTAACAATAATATGTTGTGACAGTACAGAGAGACATCTTGATTGATCATTTGTGGCAGTACCCTCGCTAGTCAACAGACTACAGTGAGGAGTAACAATAATATGCTGTGACAGTACACAGAGACACCTTGATTGATCATTTGCGGCAGTACTCTCGCTGGTCAACAGGCTACTGTGAGGAGTAACAATAATATGTTGTGACAGTACACAGAGACATCTTGATTGATCATTTGTGGCAGTACCCTCGCTAGTCAACAGACTACTGTGAGGAGTAACAATAATATGTTGTGACAGTACAGAGAGACATCTTGATTGATCATTTGTGGCAGTACCCTCGCTAGTCAACAGGCTACTGTGCAGAGTAACAAAAATATGTTGTGACAGTGCACAGAGACACCTTGATTGATCATTTGTGGCAGTACCCTCGCTAGTCAACAGGCTACTGTGAGGAGTAACAATAATATGTTGTGACAGTACACAGAGACATCTTGATTGATCATTTGTGGCAGTACCCTCGCTAGTCAACAGACTACTGTGCAGAGTAACAATAATATGTTGTGATAGTACACAGAGACATCTTGATTGATCATTTGCGGCAGTACCCTCGCTAGTCAACAGGCTACTGTGCAGAGTAACAATAATATGTTGTGACAGTACAGAGAGACACCTTGATTGATCATTTGTGGCAGTACCCTCGCTAGTCGACAGACTACTGTGCAGAGTAACAATAATATGTTGTGACAGTACACAGAGACATCTTGATTGATCATTTGTGGCAGTACCCTCGCTGGTCCACAGACTACTGTGCAGAGTAACAAAAATATGTTGTGACAGTACACAGAGACATCTTGATTGATCATTTGCGGCAGTACCCTCGCTAGTCAGCAGACTACTGTGCAGAGTAACAAAAATATGTTGTGACAGTACACAGAGAAACCTTGATTGATCATTTGCGGCAGTACCCTCGCTAGTCAACAGGCTACTGTGCAGAGTAACAATAATATGTTGTGACAGTACACAGAGACATCTTGATTGACCATTTGCGGCAGTACCCTGGCTGCTCAACAGACTACTGTGTAGAGTAACAATAATATGTTGTGACAGTACAGAGACATCTTGATTGATCATTTGCGGCAGTACCCTCGCTAGTCAACAGACTACTGTGTAGAGTAACAAAAATATGTTGTCACAGTACACAGAGACAACTTGATTGATCATTTGCGGCAGTACCCTCGCTAGTCAACAGGCTACTGTGCAGAGTAACAATAATATGTTGTGACAGTACACAGAGACACCTTGATTGATCATTTGAGGCAGTACCCTCGCTAGTCAACAGACTACTGTGCAGAGTAACAATAATATGTTGTGACAGTACACAGAGACATCTTGATTGATCATTTGCGGCAGTACCCTCGCTAGTCAACAGGCTACTGTGTAGAGTAACAATAATATGTTGTGACAGTACACAGAGACACCTTGATTGATCATTTGTGGCAGTACCCTCGCTAGTCATTAGACTACTGTGTAGAGTAACAATAATATGTTGTGACAGTACACAGAAACACCTTGATTGACCATTTGCGGCAGTACCCTGGCTGCTCAACAGACTACTGTGTAGAGTAACAATAATATGTTGTGACAGTACACAGAGACACCTTGATTGATCATTTGCGGCAGTACCCTCGCTAGTCAACAGACTACTGTGCAGAGTAACAAAAATATGTTGTGACAGTACACAGAGACACCTTGATTGATCATTTGCGGCAGTACCCTGGCTGGTTAACAGACTACTGTGGAGAGTATTAAAAATATGTTGTGACAGTACACAGAGACATCTTGATTGATCATTTGCGGCAGTACCCTGGCTAGTCAACAGACTACTGTGTAGAGTAACTATAATATGTTGTGACAGTACACAGAGACACCTTGATTGTTCATTTGCGGCAGTACTCTCGCTAGTCAACAGACTACTGTGCAGAGTAACAAAAATATCTTGTAACAGTACACAGAGACATCTTGATTGATCATTTCCGGCAGTACTCTCGCTAGTCAACAGGCTACTGTGCAGAGTAACAAAAATATGTTGTGACAGTACACAGAGACACCTTGATTGATCATTTGCGGCAGTACCCTCGCTAGTCAACAGGCTACTGTGCAGAGTAACAATAATATGTCGTGACAGTACACAAAGACATCTTGATTGATCATTTGCGGCAGTACCCTCGCTAGTCAACAGGCTACTGTGCAGAGTAACAATAATATGTTGTGACAGTACAGAGAGACATCTTGATTGATCATTTGCGGCAGTACCCTCGCTAGTCAACTGGCTACTGTGCAGAGTAACAATAATATGTTGTGACAGTACACAGAGACATCTTGATTGATCATTTGCGGCAGTACCCTCGCTAGTCAACAGGCTACTGTGTAGAGTAACAATAATATGTTGTGACAGTACACAGAGACACCTTGATTGATCATTTGCGGCAGTACCCTCGCTAGTCAACAGGCTACTGTGTAGAGTAACAATAATATGTTGTGACAGTACACAGAGACATCTTGATTGATCATTTGCGGCAGTACTCTCGCTAGTCAACAGACTGCTGTGCAGAGTAACAAAAATATGTTGTGACAGTACTCAGAGACACCTTGATTGATCATTTGCGGCAGTACTCTCGCTGGTCAACAGGCTACTGTGTAGATTAACAATAATATGTTGTGACAGTACACAGAGACACCTTGATTGATCATTTGCGGCAGTACCCTCGCTAGTCAACAGGCTACTGTGTAGAGTAACAATAATATGTTGTGACAGTACACAGAGACACCTTGATTGATCATTTGCGGCAGTACCCTCGCTAGTCAACAGGCTACTGTGTAGAGTAACAATAATATGTTGTGACAGTACACAGAGACATCTTGATTGATCATTTGCGGCAGTACTCTCGCTAGTCAACAGGCTACTGTCTAGAGTAACTATAATATGTTGTGACAGCACACAGAGACACCTTGATTGATCATTTGCGGCAGTACTCTCGCTAGTCAACAGACTACTGTGTAGAGTAACAATAATATGTTGTGACAGTACAGAGACATCTTGATTGATCATTTGCGGCAGTACTCTCGCTGGTCAACAGACTACTGTGAGGAGTAACAATAATGTGTTGTGACAGTACACAGAGACATCTTGATTGATCATTTGCGGCAGTACCCTCGCTAGTCAACAGGCTACTGTGTAGAGTAACAATAATGTGTTGTGACAGTACACAGAGACATCTTGATTGATCATTTGCGGCAGTACTCTCGCTGGTCAACAGACTGCTGTGCAGAGTAACAATAATATGTTGTGACAGTACACAGAGACATCTTGATTGATCATTTGCGGCAGTACTCTCGCTAGTCAACAGACTACTGTGTAGAGTAACAATAATATGTTGTGTCAGTACAGAGACATCTTGATTGATCATTTGCGGCAGTACCCTCGCTAGTCAACAGGCTACTGTGAGGAGTAACAATAATATGTTGTGACAGTACACACAGACACCTTGATTGATCACTTGCGGCAGTACCCTCGCTAGTCAACAGACTACTGTGTAGAGTAACAATAATATGTTGTAACAGTACACAGAGACATCTTGATTGATCATTTGCGGCAGTACCCTCGCTGGTCAACAGACTACTGTGCAGAGTAACAACAATATGTTGTGACAGTACACAGAGACACCTTGATTGATCATTTGTGGCAGTACCCACGCTGGTCAACAGACTACTGTGCAGAGTAACAATAATATGTTATGACAGTACACAGAGACACCTTGATTGATCATTTGTGGCAGTACCCTCGCTAGTCAACAGGCTACTGTGCAGAGTAACAATAATATGTTGTGACAGTACACAGAGACATCTTGATTGATCATTTGCGGCAGTACCCTCGCTAGTCAACAGACTACTGTGCAGAGTAACAATAATATGTTGTGACAGTACACAGAGACATCTTGATTGATCATTTGTGGCAGTACTCTCGCTAGTCAACAGGCTACTGTGCAGAGTAACAATAATATGTTGTGACAGTACAGAGATACGCCTTGATTGATCATTTGTGGCAGTACCCTCGCTGGTCAACAGGCTACTGTGCAGAGTAACAATAATATGTTGTGACAGTACAGAGATACACCTTGATTGATCATTTGTGGCAGTACCCTCGCTAGTCAACAGGCTACTGTGCAGAGTAACAATAATATGTTGTGACAGTACACAGAGACATCTTGATTGATCATTTGTGGCAGTACCCTCGCTATTCAACAGGCTACTGTGCAGAGTAACAATAATATGTTGCGACAGTACACAGAGACACCTTGATTGATCATTTGTGGCAGTACCCTGGCTGGTCAACAGGCTACTGTGTAGAGTAACAATAATATGTTGTGACAGTACACAGAGACACCTTGATTGCTCATTTGCGGCAGTACTCTCGCTAGTCAACAGGCTACTGTGCAGAGTAACATAAATATGTTGTGACAGTACACAGAGACACCTTGATTGATCATTTGCGGCAGTACCCTCGCTGGTCAACAGACTACTGTGCAGAGTAACAAAAATATGTTGTGACAGTACACAGAGACATCTTGATTGATCATTTGTGGCAGTACCCTGGCTAGTCAACAGACTACTGTGCAGAGTAACAATAATATGTTGTGACAGTACACAGAGACATCTTGATTGTTCATTTGCGGCAGTACCCTCGCTAGTCAACAGACTACTGTGCAGAGTAACAATAATATGTTGTGACAGTACACAGAGACATCTTGATTGATCATTTGCGGCAGTACCCTCGCTAGTCAACAGACTACTGTGCAGAGTAACAATAATATGTTGTGACAGTACACAGAGACATCTTGATTGATCATTTGCGGCAGTACCCTCGCTAGTCAACAGACTACTGTGCAGAGTAACAATAATATGTTGTGACAGTACACAGAGACATCTTGATTGTTCATTTGCGGCAGTACCCTGGCTAGTCAACAGACTACTGTGTAGAGTAACTATAATATGTTGTGACAGTACACAGAGACACCTTGATTGATCATTTGCGGCAGTACTCTCGCTAGTCAACAGACTACTGTGCAGAGTAACAAAAATATGTTGTAACAGTACACAGAGACACCTTGATTGATCATTTCCGGCAGTACCCTCGCTAGTCAACAGGCTACTGTGAGGAGTAACTATAATATGTTGTGACAGTACACAGAGACACCTTGATTGATCATTTGTGGCAGTACCCTCGCTAGTCAACAGGCTACTGTGAGGAGTAACAATAATATGTTGTGACAGTACAGAGAGACATCTTGATTGATCATTTTTGGCAGTACCCTCGCTAGTCAACAGGCTACTGTGCAGAGTAACAATAATATGTTGTGACAGTACACAGAGACACCTTGATTGATCATTTGTGGCAGTACCCTCGCTAGTCAACAGGCTACTGTGCAGAGTAACAATAATATGTTGTGACAGTACACAGAGACACCTTGATTGATCATTTGCGGCAGTACCCTGGCTGCTCAACAGACTACTGTGTAGAGTAACAATAATATGTTGTGACAGTACACAGAGACACCTTGATTGATCATTTGTGGCAGTACCCTGGCTGCTCAACAGACTACTGTGTAGAGTAACAATAATATGTTGTGACAGTACACAGAGACACCTTGATTGATCATTTGCGGCAGTACCCTCGCTGGTCAACAGACTACTGTGTAGAGTAACAATATGTTGTGACAGTACACAGAGACATCTTGATTGATCATTTGCGGCAGTACCCTCGCTAGTCAACAGGCTACTGTGCAGAGTATTAAAAATATGTTGTGACAGTACACAGAGACACCTTGATTGATCATTTGCGGCAGTACCCTGGCTGGTCAACAGACTACTGTGCAGAGTATTAAAAATATGTTGTGACAGTACACAGAGACATCTTGATTGATCATTTGCGGCAGTACCCTGGCTAGTCAACAGACTACTGTGTAGAGTAACTATAATATGTTGTGACAGTACACAGAGACACCTTGATTGATCATTTGCGGCAGTACCCTCGCTAGTCAACAGACTACTGTGCAGAGTAACAAAAATATGTTGTAACAGTACACAGAGACACCTTGATTGATCATTTGCGGCAGTACCCTCGCTAGTCAACAGGCTACTGTGCAGAGTAACAATAATATGTTGTGACAGTACACAGAGACATCTTGATTGATCATTTGCGGCAGTACCCTCGCTAGTCAACAGACTACTGTGTAGAGTAACAATAATATGTTGTGACAGTACACAGAGACAACTTGATTGATCATTTGCGGCAGTACCCTCGCTAGTCAACAGGCTACTGTGTAGAGTAACAATAATATGTTGTGACAGTACACAGAGACATCGTGATTGATCATTTGCGGCAGTACCCTCGCTAGTCAACAGACTACTGTGTAGAGTAACAATAATATGTTGTGACAGTACACAGAGACATCTTGATTGATCATTTGCGGCAGTACCCTCGCTAGTCAACAGGCTACTGTGTAGAGTAACAATAATATGTTGTGACAGTACACAGAGACATCTTGATTGATCATTTGTGGCAGTACCCTCGCTAGTCAACAGGCTACTGTGAGGAGTAACAATAATATGTTGTGACAGTACACAGAGACATCTTGATTGATCATTTGTGGCAGTACCCTCGCTAGTCAGCAGACTACTGTGAGGAGTAACAATAATATGTTGTGACAGTACACAGAGACATCTTGATTGATCATTTGCGGCAGTACTCTCGCTAGTCAACAGGCTACTGTGAGGAGTAACTATAATATGTTGTGAGAGTACACAGAGACATCTTGATTGATCATTTGTGGCAGTACCCTCGCTAGTCAACAGGCTACTGTGAGGAGTAACAATAATATGTTGTAAGTACAGAGACATCTTGATTGATCATTTGCGGCAGTACCCTCGCTAGTCAACAGGCTACTGTGTAGAGTAACAATAATATGTCGTGACAGTACACAGAGACATCTTGATTGATCATTTGTGGCAGTACCCTCGCTAGTCAGCAGACTACTGTGAGGAGTAACAATAATATGTTGTGACAGTACACAGAGACATCTTGATTGATCATTTGCGGCAGTACTCTCGCTAGTCAACAGGCTACTGTGAGGAGTAACTATAATATGTTGTGACAGTACACAGAGACATCTTGATTGATCATTTGTGGCAGTACCCTCGCTAGTCAACAGGCTACTGTGAGGAGTAACAATAATATGTTGTAAGTACAGAGACATCTTGATTGATCATTTGCGGCAGTACCCTCGCTAGTCAACAGGCTACTGTGTAGAGTAACAATAATATGTTGTGACAGTACACAGAGACACCTTGATTGATCATTTGCGGCAGTACCCTCGCTAGTCAACAGGCTACTGTGTAGAGTAATCATAATATGTTGTGACAGTACACAGAGACATCTTGATTGATCATTTGCGGCAGTACCCTCGCTAGTCAACAGACTACTGTGCAGAGTAACAATAATATGTTGTGACAGTACACAGAGACACCTTGATTGATCATTTGCGGCAGTACCCTCGCTAGTCAACAGACTACTGTGCAGAGTAACAAAAATATGTTGTGACAGTACACAGAGACATCTTGATTGATCATTTGCGGCAGTACTCTCGCTAGTCAACAGACTGCTGTGCAGAGTAACAAAAATATGTTGTGACAGTACACAGAGACACCTTGATTGATCATTTGCGGCAGTACTCTCGCTAGTCAACAGGCTACTGTGCAGAGTAACAAAAATATGTTGTGACAGTACACAGAGACACCTTGATTGATCATTTGCGGCAGTACCCTCGCTAGTCAACAGACTACTGTGCAGAGTAACAATAATATGTTGTGACAGTACAGAGACATCTTGATTGATCATTTGCGGCAGTACCCTCGCTAGTCAACAGACTACTGTGCAGAGTAACAATAATATGTTGTGACAGTACAGAGACATCTTGATTGATCATTTGCGGCAGTACCCTCGCTAGTCAACAGGCTACTGTGTAGAGTAACAATAATATGTTGTGACAGTACACAGAGACATCTTGATTGATCATTTGTGGCAGTACCCTCGCTAGTCAACAGGCTACTGTGAGGAGTAACAATAATATGTTGTGACAGTACACAGAGACATCTTGATTGATCATTTGCGGCAGTACTCTCGCTAGTCAACAGACTACTGTGCAGAGTAACAATAATATGTTGTGACAGTACACAGAGACATCTTGATTGATCATTTGCGGCAGTACCCTCGCTAGTCAACAGGCTACTGTGCAGAGTAACAATAATATGTTGTGACAGTACAGAGACATCTTGATTGATCATTTGCGGCAGTACTCTCGCTGGTCAACAGACTACTGTGAGGAGTAACAATAATGTGTTGCGACAGTACACAGAGACACCTTGATTGATCATTTGCGGCAGTACCCTCGCTAGTCAACAGGCTACTGTGTAGAGTATCAATAATATGTTGTGACAGTACACAGAGACATCTTGAATGATCATTTGCGGCAGTACCCTCGCTAGTCAACAGACTACTGTGCAGAGTAACAATAATATGTTGTGACAGTACACAGAGACATCTTGATTGATCATTTGCGGCAGTACCCTCGCTAGTCAACAGGCTACTGTGTAGAGTAACAATAATATGTTGTGACAGTACACACAGACATCTTGATTGATCATTTGCGGCAGTACTCTCGCTAGTCAACAGACTGCTGTGCAGAGTAACAAAAATATGTTGTGACAGTACACAGAGACACCTTGATTGATCATTTGCGGCAGTACTCTCGCTAGTCAACAGGCTACTGTGTAGAGTAACAATAATATGTTGTGACAGTACACAGAGACACCTTGATTGATCATTTGCGGCAGTACCCTCGCTAGTCAACAGGCTACTGTGTAGAGTATCAATAATATGTTGTGACAGTACAGAGACATCTTGATTGATCATTTGCGGCAGTACTCTCGCTGGTCAACAGACTACTGTGAGGAGTAACTATAATATGTTGTGACAGTACAGAGAGACATCTTGATTGATCATTTGCGGCAGTACTCTCGCTGGTCAACAGACTACTGTGAGGAGTAACAATAATGTGTTGTGACAGTACACAGAGACATCTTGATTGATCATTTGCGGCAGTACCCTCGCTAGTCAACAGGCTACTGTCTAGAGTAACTATAATATGTTGTGACAGTACACAGAGACACCTTGATTGATCATTTGCGGCAGTACTCTCGCTAGTCAACAGGCTACTGTGTAGAGTAACAATAATATGTTGTGACAGTATACAGAGACACTTTGATTGATCATTTGTGGCAGTACCCTCGCTAGTCAGCAGACTACTGTGAGGAGTAACAATAATGTGTTGTGACAGTACACAGAGACATCTTGATTGATCATTTGCGGCAGTACTCTCGCTGGTCAACAGACTACTGTGGGGAGTAACAATAATATGTTGGAACAGTACACAGAGACATCTTGATTGATCATTTGCGGCAGTACCCTCGCTAGTCAACAGGCTACTGTCTAGAGTAACTATAATATGTTGTGACAGTACACAGAGACACCTTGATTGATCATTTGCGGCAGTACTCGCGCTAGTCAACAGGCTACTGTGTAGAGTAACAATAATATGTTGTGACAGTACACAGAGACACCTTGATTGATCATTTGCGGCAGTACTCTCGCTGGTCAACAGACTACTGTGAGGAGTAACAATAATATGTTGTGACAGTACACACAGACACCTTGATTGATCATTTGCGGCAGTACCCTCGCTAGTCAACAGACTACTGTGTAGAGTAACAATAATATGTTGGAACAGTACACAGAGACATCTTGATTGATCATTTGCGGCAGTACCCTCGCTGGTCAACAGACTACTGTGCAGAGTAACAATAATATGTTGTGACAGTACACAGAGACACCTTGATTGATCATTTGTGGCAGTACCCTCGCTGGTCAACAGACTACTGTGCAGAGTAACAATAATATGTTATGACAGTACACAGAGACAACTTGATTGATCATTTGCGGCAGTACCCTCGCTGGTCAACAGACTACTGTGTAGAGTAACAATAATATGTTGTGACAGTACACAGAGACATCTTGATTGATCATTTGTGGCAGTACCCTCGCTGGTCAACAGGCTACTGTGCAGAGTAACAATAATATGTTGTGACAGTACAGAGATACACCTTGATTGATCATTTGCGGCAGTACCCTCGCTAGTCAACAGGCTACTGTGCAGAGTAACAATAATATGTTGTGACAGTACACAGAGACATCTTGATTGATCATTTGTGGCAGTACCCTCGCTAGTCAACAGGCTACTGTGCAGAGTAACAATAATATGTTGCGACAGTACACAGAGACACCTTTATAGATCATTTGTGGCAGTACCCTGGCTGGTCAACAGGCTACTGTGTAGAGTAACAATAATATGTTGTGACAGTACACAGAGACACCTTGATTGCTCATTTGCGGCAGTACTCTCGCTAGTCAACAGGCTACTGTGCAGAGTAACAATAATATGTTGTGACAGTACACAGAGACACCTTGATTGATTATTTGCGGCAGTACCCTGGCTGCTCAACAGACTACTGTGTAGAGTAACAATAATATGTTGTGACAGTACAGAGACATCTTGATTGATCATTTGTGGCAGTACCCTGGCTAGTCAACAGACTTCTGTGAGGAGTAAAAATAATATGTTGTGACAGTACACAGAGACATCTTGATTGATCATTTGCGGCAGTACCCTCGCTAGTCAACAGACTACTGTGAGGAGTAACAATAATATGTTGTGACAGTACACAGAGACATCTTGATTGATCATTTGCGGCAGTACCCTGGCTAGTCAACAGACTACTGTGAGGAGTAACAATAATATGTTGTGACAGTACACAGAGACATCTTGATTTATCATTTGCGGCAGTACCCTCGCTAGTCAACAGGCTACTGTGCAGAGTAACAATAATATGTTTTGACAGTACAGAGAGACATCTTGATTGATCATTTGCGGCAGTACCCTCGCTGGTCAACAGACTACTGTGAGGAGTAACAATAATATGTTGTGACAGTACAGAGAGACATCTTGATTGATCATTTGCGGCAGTACCCTCGCTAGTCAACAGGCTACTGTGCAGAGTAACAATAATATGTTGTGACAGTACACAGAGACATCTTGATTGATCATTTGCGGCAGTACCCTCGCTAGTCAACAGGCTACTGTCCAGAGTAACAATAATATGTTGTGACAGTACAGAGAGACATCTTGATTGATCATTTGCGGCAGTACCCTCGCTAGTCAACAGGCTACTGTGCAGAGTAACAATAATATGTGGTGACAGTACACAGAGACATCTTGATTGATCATTTGCGGCAGTACCCTCGCTAGTCAACAGGCTACTGTGCAGAGTAACAATAATGTGTTGTGACAGTACAGAGAGACACCTTGATTGATCATTTTCGGCAGTACCCTCGCTAGTCAACAGGCTACTGTGCAGAGTAACAGTAATATGTTGTGACAGTACACAGAGACATCTTGATTGATCATTTGCGGCAGTACCCTCGCTAGTCAACAGGCTACTGTGCAGAGTAACAATAATATGTTGTGACAGTACACAGAGACATCTTGATTGATCATTTGCGGCAGTACCCTCGCTGGTCAACAGACTACTGTGTAGAGTAACAATAATATGTTGTGACAGTACACAGAGACACCTTGATTGATCATTTGCGGCAGTACCCTCGCTAGTCAACAGGCTACTGTGTAGAGTAACAATAATATGTTGTGACAGTACACAGAGACATCTTGATTGATCATTTGCGGCAGTACTCTCGCTAGTCAACAGGCTACTGTCTAGAGTAACTATAATATGTTGTGACAGCACACAGAGACACCTTGATTGATCATTTGCGGCAGTACTCTCGCTAGTCAACAGACTACTGTGTAGAGTAACAATAATATGTTGTGACAGTACAGAGACATCTTGATTGATCATTTGCGGCAGTACTCTCGCTGGTCAACAGACTACTGTGAGGAGTAACAATAATGTGTTGTGACAGTACACAGAGACATCTTGATTGATCATTTGCGGCAGTACCCTCGCTAGTCAACAGGCTACTGTGTAGAGTAACAATAATGTGTTGTGACAGTACACAGAGACATCTTGATTGATCATTTGCGGCAGTACTCTCGCTGGTCAACAGACTGCTGTGCAGAGTAACAATAATATGTTGTGACAGTACACAGAGACATCTTGATTGATCATTTGCGGCAGTACTCTCGCTAGTCAACAGACTACTGTGTAGAGTAACAATAATATGTTGTGTCAGTACAGAGACATCTTGATTGATCATTTGCGGCAGTACCCTCGCTAGTCAACAGGCTACTGTGAGGAGTAACAATAATATGTTGTGACAGTACACACAGACACCTTGATTGATCACTTGCGGCAGTACCCTCGCTAGTCAACAGACTACTGTGTAGAGTAACAATAATATGTTGTAACAGTACACAGAGACATCTTGATTGATCATTTGCGGCAGTACCCTCGCTGGTCAACAGACTACTGTGCAGAGTAACAACAATATGTTGTGACAGTACACAGAGACACCTTGATTGATCATTTGTGGCAGTACCCACGCTGGTCAACAGACTACTGTGCAGAGTAACAATAATATGTTATGACAGTACACAGAGACACCTTGATTGATCATTTGTGGCAGTACCCTCGCTAGTCAACAGGCTACTGTGCAGAGTAACAATAATATGTTGTGACAGTACACAGAGACATCTTGATTGATCATTTGCGGCAGTACCCTCGCTAGTCAACAGACTACTGTGCAGAGTAACAATAATATGTTGTGACAGTACACAGAGACATCTTGATTGATCATTTGTGGCAGTACTCTCGCTAGTCAACAGGCTACTGTGCAGAGTAACAATAATATGTTGTGACAGTACAGAGATACGCCTTGATTGATCATTTGTGGCAGTACCCTCGCTGGTCAACAGGCTACTGTGCAGAGTAACAATAATATGTTGTGACAGTACAGAGATACACCTTGATTGATCATTTGTGGCAGTACCCTCGCTAGTCAACAGGCTACTGTGCAGAGTAACAATAATATGTTGTGACAGTACACAGAGACATCTTGATTGATCATTTGTGGCAGTACCCTCGCTATTCAACAGGCTACTGTGCAGAGTAACAATAATATGTTGCGACAGTACACAGAGACACCTTGATTGATCATTTGTGGCAGTACCCTGGCTGGTCAACAGGCTACTGTGTAGAGTAACAATAATATGTTGTGACAGTACACAGAGACACCTTGATTGCTCATTTGCGGCAGTACTCTCGCTAGTCAACAGGCTACTGTGCAGAGTAACATAAATATGTTGTGACAGTACACAGAGACACCTTGATTGATCATTTGCGGCAGTACCCTCGCTGGTCAACAGACTACTGTGCAGAGTAACAAAAATATGTTGTGACAGTACACAGAGACATCTTGATTGATCATTTGTGGCAGTACCCTGGCTAGTCAACAGACTACTGTGCAGAGTAACAATAATATGTTGTGACAGTACACAGAGACATCTTGATTGTTCATTTGCGGCAGTACCCTCGCTAGTCAACAGACTACTGTGCAGAGTAACAATAATATGTTGTGACAGTACACAGAGACATCTTGATTGATCATTTGCGGCAGTACCCTCGCTAGTCAACAGACTACTGTGCAGAGTAACAATAATATGTTGTGACAGTACACAGAGACATCTTGATTGATCATTTGCGGCAGTACCCTCGCTAGTCAACAGACTACTGTGCAGAGTAACAATAATATGTTGTGACAGTACACAGAGACATCTTGATTGTTCATTTGCGGCAGTACCCTGGCTAGTCAACAGACTACTGTGTAGAGTAACTATAATATGTTGTGACAGTACACAGAGACACCTTGATTGATCATTTGCGGCAGTACTCTCGCTAGTCAACAGACTACTGTGCAGAGTAACAAAAATATGTTGTAACAGTACACAGAGACACCTTGATTGATCATTTCCGGCAGTACCCTCGCTAGTCAACAGGCTACTGTGAGGAGTAACTATAATATGTTGTGACAGTACACAGAGACACCTTGATTGATCATTTGTGGCAGTACCCTCGCTAGTCAACAGGCTACTGTGAGGAGTAACAATAATATGTTGTGACAGTACAGAGAGACATCTTGATTGATCATTTTTGGCAGTACCCTCGCTAGTCAACAGGCTACTGTGCAGAGTAACAATAATATGTTGTGACAGTACACAGAGACACCTTGATTGATCATTTGTGGCAGTACCCTCGCTAGTCAACAGGCTACTGTGCAGAGTAACAATAATATGTTGTGACAGTACACAGAGACACCTTGATTGATCATTTGCGGCAGTACCCTGGCTGCTCAACAGACTACTGTGTAGAGTAACAATAATATGTTGTGACAGTACACAGAGACACCTTGATTGATCATTTGTGGCAGTACCCTGGCTGCTCAACAGACTACTGTGTAGAGTAACAATAATATGTTGTGACAGTACACAGAGACACCTTGATTGATCATTTGCGGCAGTACCCTCGCTGGTCAACAGACTACTGTGTAGAGTAACAATATGTTGTGACAGTACACAGAGACATCTTGATTGATCATTTGCGGCAGTACCCTCGCTAGTCAACAGGCTACTGTGCAGAGTATTAAAAATATGTTGTGACAGTACACAGAGACACCTTGATTGATCATTTGCGGCAGTACCCTGGCTGGTCAACAGACTACTGTGCAGAGTATTAAAAATATGTTGTGACAGTACACAGAGACATCTTGATTGATCATTTGCGGCAGTACCCTGGCTAGTCAACAGACTACTGTGTAGAGTAACTATAATATGTTGTGACAGTACACAGAGACACCTTGATTGATCATTTGCGGCAGTACCCTCGCTAGTCAACAGACTACTGTGCAGAGTAACAAAAATATGTTGTAACAGTACACAGAGACACCTTGATTGATCATTTGCGGCAGTACCCTCGCTAGTCAACAGGCTACTGTGCAGAGTAACAATAATATGTTGTGACAGTACACAGAGACATCTTGATTGATCATTTGCGGCAGTACCCTCGCTAGTCAACAGACTACTGTGTAGAGTAACAATAATATGTTGTGACAGTACACAGAGACAACTTGATTGATCATTTGCGGCAGTACCCTCGCTAGTCAACAGGCTACTGTGTAGAGTAACAATAATATGTTGTGACAGTACACAGAGACATCGTGATTGATCATTTGCGGCAGTACCCTCGCTAGTCAACAGACTACTGTGTAGAGTAACAATAATATGTTGTGACAGTACACAGAGACATCTTGATTGATCATTTGCGGCAGTACCCTCGCTAGTCAACAGGCTACTGTGTAGAGTAACAATAATATGTTGTGACAGTACACAGAGACATCTTGATTGATCATTTGTGGCAGTACCCTCGCTAGTCAACAGGCTACTGTGAGGAGTAACAATAATATGTTGTGACAGTACACAGAGACATCTTGATTGATCATTTGTGGCAGTACCCTCGCTAGTCAGCAGACTACTGTGAGGAGTAACAATAATATGTTGTGACAGTACACAGAGACATCTTGATTGATCATTTGCGGCAGTACTCTCGCTAGTCAACAGGCTACTGTGAGGAGTAACTATAATATGTTGTGAGAGTACACAGAGACATCTTGATTGATCATTTGTGGCAGTACCCTCGCTAGTCAACAGGCTACTGTGAGGAGTAACAATAATATGTTGTAAGTACAGAGACATCTTGATTGATCATTTGCGGCAGTACCCTCGCTAGTCAACAGGCTACTGTGTAGAGTAACAATAATATGTCGTGACAGTACACAGAGACATCTTGATTGATCATTTGTGGCAGTACCCTCGCTAGTCAGCAGACTACTGTGAGGAGTAACAATAATATGTTGTGACAGTACACAGAGACATCTTGATTGATCATTTGCGGCAGTACTCTCGCTAGTCAACAGGCTACTGTGAGGAGTAACTATAATATGTTGTGACAGTACACAGAGACATCTTGATTGATCATTTGTGGCAGTACCCTCGCTAGTCAACAGGCTACTGTGAGGAGTAACAATAATATGTTGTAAGTACAGAGACATCTTGATTGATCATTTGCGGCAGTACCCTCGCTAGTCAACAGGCTACTGTGTAGAGTAACAATAATATGTTGTGACAGTACACAGAGACACCTTGATTGATCATTTGCGGCAGTACCCTCGCTAGTCAACAGGCTACTGTGTAGAGTAATCATAATATGTTGTGACAGTACACAGAGACATCTTGATTGATCATTTGCGGCAGTACCCTCGCTAGTCAACAGACTACTGTGCAGAGTAACAATAATATGTTGTGACAGTACACAGAGACACCTTGATTGATCATTTGCGGCAGTACCCTCGCTAGTCAACAGACTACTGTGCAGAGTAACAAAAATATGTTGTGACAGTACACAGAGACATCTTGATTGATCATTTGCGGCAGTACTCTCGCTAGTCAACAGACTGCTGTGCAGAGTAACAAAAATATGTTGTGACAGTACACAGAGACACCTTGATTGATCATTTGCGGCAGTACTCTCGCTAGTCAACAGGCTACTGTGCAGAGTAACAAAAATATGTTGTGACAGTACACAGAGACACCTTGATTGATCATTTGCGGCAGTACCCTCGCTAGTCAACAGACTACTGTGCAGAGTAACAATAATATGTTGTGACAGTACAGAGACATCTTGATTGATCATTTGCGGCAGTACCCTCGCTAGTCAACAGACTACTGTGCAGAGTAACAATAATATGTTGTGACAGTACAGAGACATCTTGATTGATCATTTGCGGCAGTACCCTCGCTAGTCAACAGGCTACTGTGTAGAGTAACAATAATATGTTGTGACAGTACACAGAGACATCTTGATTGATCATTTGTGGCAGTACCCTCGCTAGTCAACAGGCTACTGTGAGGAGTAACAATAATATGTTGTGACAGTACACAGAGACATCTTGATTGATCATTTGCGGCAGTACTCTCGCTAGTCAACAGACTACTGTGCAGAGTAACAATAATATGTTGTGACAGTACACAGAGACATCTTGATTGATCATTTGCGGCAGTACCCTCGCTAGTCAACAGGCTACTGTGCAGAGTAACAATAATATGTTGTGACAGTACAGAGACATCTTGATTGATCATTTGCGGCAGTACTCTCGCTGGTCAACAGACTACTGTGAGGAGTAACAATAATGTGTTGCGACAGTACACAGAGACACCTTGATTGATCATTTGCGGCAGTACCCTCGCTAGTCAACAGGCTACTGTGTAGAGTATCAATAATATGTTGTGACAGTACACAGAGACATCTTGAATGATCATTTGCGGCAGTACCCTCGCTAGTCAACAGACTACTGTGCAGAGTAACAATAATATGTTGTGACAGTACACAGAGACATCTTGATTGATCATTTGCGGCAGTACCCTCGCTAGTCAACAGGCTACTGTGTAGAGTAACAATAATATGTTGTGACAGTACACAGAGACATCTTGATTGATCATTTGCGGCAGTACTCTCGCTAGTCAACAGACTGCTGTGCAGAGTAACAAAAATATGTTGTGACAGTACACAGAGACACCTTGATTGATCATTTGCGGCAGTACTCTCGCTAGTCAACAGGCTACTGTGTAGAGTAACAATAATATGTTGTGACAGTACACAGAGACACCTTGATTGATCATTTGCGGCAGTACCCTCGCTAGTCAACAGGCTACTGTGTAGAGTATCAATAATATGTTGTGACAGTACAGAGACATCTTGATTGATCATTTGCGGCAGTACTCTCGCTGGTCAACAGACTACTGTGAGGAGTAACTATAATATGTTGTGACAGTACAGAGAGACATCTTGATTGATCATTTGCGGCAGTACTCTCGCTGGTCAACAGACTACTGTGAGGAGTAACAATAATGTGTTGTGACAGTACACAGAGACATCTTGATTGATCATTTGCGGCAGTACCCTCGCTAGTCAACAGGCTACTGTCTAGAGTAACTATAATATGTTGTGACAGTACACAGAGACACCTTGATTGATCATTTGCGGCAGTACTCTCGCTAGTCAACAGGCTACTGTGTAGAGTAACAATAATATGTTGTGACAGTATACAGAGACACCTTGATTGATCATTTGTGGCAGTACCCTCGCTAGTCAGCAGACTACTGTGAGGAGTAACAATAATGTGTTGTGACAGTACACAGAGACATCTTGATTGATCATTTGCGGCAGTACTCTCGCTGGTCAACAGACTACTGTGAGGAGTAACAATAATATGTTGGAACAGTACACAGAGACATCTTGATTGATCATTTGCGGCAGTACCCTCGCTAGTCAACAGGCTACTGTCTAGAGTAACTATAATATGTTGTGACAGTACACAGAGACACCTTGATTGATCATTTGCGGCAGTACTCGCGCTAGTCAACAGGCTACTGTGTAGAGTAACAATAATATGTTGTGACAGTACACAGAGACACCTTGATTGATCATTTGCGGCAGTACTCTCGCTGGTCAACAGACTACTGTGAGGAGTAACAATAATATGTTGTGACAGTACACACAGACACCTTGATTGATCATTTGCGGCAGTACCCTCGCTAGTCAACAGACTACTGTGTAGAGTAACAATAATATGTTGGAACAGTACACAGAGACATCTTGATTGATCATTTGCGGCAGTACCCTCGCTGGTCAACAGACTACTGTGCAGAGTAACAATAATATGTTGTGACAGTACACAGAGACACCTTGATTGATCATTTGTGGCAGTACCCTCGCTGGTCAACAGACTACTGTGCAGAGTAACAATAATATGTTATGACAGTACACAGAGACAACTTGATTGATCATTTGCGGCAGTACCCTCGCTGGTCAACAGACTACTGTGTAGAGTAACAATAATATGTTGTGACAGTACACAGAGACATCTTGATTGATCATTTGTGGCAGTACCCTCGCTGGTCAACAGGCTACTGTGCAGAGTAACAATAATATGTTGTGACAGTACAGAGATACACCTTGATTGATCATTTGCGGCAGTACCCTCGCTAGTCAACAGGCTACTGTGCAGAGTAACAATAATATGTTGTGACAGTACACAGAGACATCTTGATTGATCATTTGTGGCAGTACCCTCGCTAGTCAACAGGCTACTGTGCAGAGTAACAATAATATGTTGCGACAGTACACAGAGACACCTTTATAGATCATTTGTGGCAGTACCCTGGCTGGTCAACAGGCTACTGTGTAGAGTAACAATAATATGTTGTGACAGTACACAGAGACACCTTGATTGCTCATTTGCGGCAGTACTCTCGCTAGTCAACAGGCTACTGTGCAGAGTAACAATAATATGTTGTGACAGTACACAGAGACACCTTGATTGATTATTTGCGGCAGTACCCTGGCTGCTCAACAGACTACTGTGTAGAGTAACAATAATATGTTGTGACAGTACAGAGACATCTTGATTGATCATTTGTGGCAGTACCCTGGCTAGTCAACAGACTTCTGTGAGGAGTAAAAATAATATGTTGTGACAGTACACAGAGACATCTTGATTGATCATTTGCGGCAGTACCCTCGCTAGTCAACAGACTACTGTGAGGAGTAACAATAATATGTTGTGACAGTACACAGAGACATCTTGATTGATCATTTGCGGCAGTACCCTCGCTAGTCAACAGGCTACTGTCCAGAGTAACAATAATATGTTGTGACAGTACAGAGAGACATCTTGATTGATCATTTGCGGCAGTACCCTCGCTAGTCAACAGGCTACTGTGCAGAGTAACAATAATATGTGGTGACAGTACACAGAGACATCTTGATTGATCATTTGCGGCAGTACCCTCGCTAGTCAACAGGCTACTGTGCAGAGTAACAATAATGTGTTGTGACAGTACAGAGAGACACCTTGATTGATCATTTTCGGCAGTACCCTCGCTAGTCAACAGGCTACTGTGCAGAGTAACAGTAATATGTTGTGACAGTACACAGAGACATCTTGATTGATCATTTGCGGCAGTACCCTCGCTAGTCAACAGGCTACTGTGCAGAGTAACAATAATATGTTGTGACAGTACACAGAGACATCTTGATTGATCATTTGCGGCAGTACCCTCGCTGGTCAACAGACTACTGTGTAGAGTAACAATAATATGTTGTGACAGTACACAGAGACACCTTGATTGATCATTTGCGGCAGTACCCTCGCTAGTCAACAGGCTACTGTGAGGAGTAACAATAATATGTTGTGACAGTACACAGAGACATCTTGATTGATCATTTGCGGCAGTACCCTCGCTGGTCAACAGGCTACTGTGCAGAGTAACAATAATATGTTCTGACAGTACAGAGACATCTTGATTGATCATTTGCGGCAGTACTCTCGCTGGTCAACAGACTACTGTGAGTAGTAACAATAATGTGTTGCGACAGTACACAGACACCTTGATTGATCATTTGCGGCAGTACCCTCGCTAGTCAACAGGCTACTGTGTAGAGTAACAATAATATGTTGTGACAGTACACAGAGACATCTTGATTGATCATTTGCGGCAGTACCCTCGCTAGTCAACAGACTACTGTGCAGAGTAACAATAATATGTTGTAAGTACAGAGACATCTTGATTGATCATTTGCGGCAGTACCCTCGCTAGTCAACAGGCTACTGTGTAGAGTAACAATAATATGTTGTGACAGTACACAGAGACATCTTGATTGATCATTTGCGGCAGTACCCTCGCTAGTCAACAGGCTACTGTGTAGAGTAACAATAATATGTTGTGACAGTACACAGAGACACCTTGATTGATCATTTGCGGCAGTACCCTCGCTAGTCAACAGGCTACTGTGTAGAGTAACAATAATATGTTGTGACAGTACACAGAGACATCTTGATTGATCATTTGCGGCAGTACTCTCGCTAGTCAACAGACTGCTGTGCAGAGTAACAAAAATATGTTGTGACAGTACTCAGAGACACCTTGATTGATCATTTGCGGCAGTACTCTCGCTAGTCAACAGGCTACTGTGTAGATTAACAATAATATGTTGTGACTGTACACAGAGACACCTTGATTGATCATTTGCGGCAGTACCCTCGCTAGTCAACAGGCTACTGTGTAGAGTAACAATAATATGTTGTGACAGTACACAGAGACACCTTGATTGATCATTTGCGGCAGTACCCTCGCTAGTCAACAGGCTACTGTGTAGAGTAACAATAATATGTTGTGACAGTACACAGAGACATCTTGATTGATCATTTGCGGCAGTACTCTCGCTAGTCAACAGGCTACTGTCTAGAGTAACTATAATATGTTGTGACAGCACACAGAGACACCTTGATTGATCATTTGCGGCAGTACTCTCGCTAGTCACAGACTACTGTGTAGAGTAACAATAATATGTTGTGACAGTACAGAGACATCTTGATTGATCATTTGCGGCAGTACTCTCGCTGGTCAACAGACTACTGTGAGGAGTAACAATAATGTGTTGTGACAGTACACAGAGACATCTTGATTGATCATTTGCGGCAGTACTCTCGCTGGTCAACAGACTGCTGTGCAGAGTAACAATAATATGTTGTGACAGTACACAGAGACATCTTGATTGATCATTTGCGGCAGTACTCTCGCTAGTCAACAGACTACTGTGTAGAGTAACAATAATATGTTGTGACAGTACAGAGACATCTTGATTGATCATTTGCGGCAGTACCCTCGCTAGTCAACAGGCTACTGTGAGGAGTAACAATAATATGTTGTGACAGTACACACAGACACCTTGATTGATCATTTGCGGCAGTACCCTCGCTAGTCAACAGACTACTGTGTAGAGTAACAATAATATGTTGTAACAGTACACAGAGACATCTTGATTGATCATTTGCGGCAGTACCCTCGCTGGTCAACAGACTACTGTGCAGAGTAACAACAATATGTTGTGACAGTACACAGAGACACCTTGATTGATCATTTGTGGCAGTACCCACGCTGGTCAACAGACTACTGTGCAGAGTAACAATAATATGTTATGACAGTACACAGAGACACCTTGATTGATCATTTGTGGCAGTACCCTCGCTAGTCAACAGGCTACTGTGCAGAGTAACAATAATATGTTGTGACAGTACACAGAGACATCTTGATTGATCATTTGCGGCAGTACCCTCGCTAGTCAACAGACTACTGTGCAGAGTAACAATAATATGTTGTGACAGTACACAGAGACATCTTGATTGATCATTTGTGGCAGTACTCTCGCTAGTCAACAGGCTACTGTGAGGAGTAACAATAATATGTTGTAAGTACAGAGACATCTTGATTGATCATTTGCGGCAGTACCCTCGCTAGTCAACAGGCTACTGTGTAGAGTAACAATAATATGTTGTGACAGTACACAGAGACATCTTGATTGATCATTTGTGGCAGTACCCTCGCTATTCAACAGGCTACTGTGCAGAGTAACAATAATATGTTGCGACAGTACACAGATACACCTTGATTGATCATTTGTGGCAGTACCCTGGCTGGTCAACAGGCTACTGTGTAGAGTAACAATAATATGTTGTGACAGTACACAGAGACACCTTGATTGCTCATTTGCGGCAGTACTCTCGCTAGTCAACAGGCTACTGTGCAGAGTAACATAAATATGTTGTGACAGTACACAGAGACACCTTGATTGATCATTTGCGGCAGTACCCTCGCTGGTCAACAGACTACTGTGCAGAGTAACAAAAATATGTTGTGACAGTACACAGAGACATCTTGATTGATCATTTGTGGCAGTACCCTGGCTAGTCAACAGACTACTGTGCAGAGTAACAATAATATGTTGTGACAGTACACAGAGACATCTTGATTGTTCATTTGCGGCAGTACCCTCGCTAGTCAACAGACTACTGTGCAGAGTAACAATAATATGTTGTGACAGTACACAGAGACATCTTGATTGATCATTTGCGGCAGTACCCTCGCTAGTCAACAGACTACTGTGCAGAGTAACAATAATATGTTGTGACAGTACACAGAGACATCTTGATTGATCATTTGCGGCAGTACCCTCGCTAGTCAACAGACTACTGTGCAGAGTAACAATAATATGTTGTGACAGTACACAGAGACATCTTGATTGTTCATTTGCGGCAGTACCCTGGCTAGTCAACAGACTACTGTGTAGAGTAACTATAATATGTTGTGACAGTACACAGAGACACCTTGATTGATCATTTGCGGCAGTACTCTCGCTAGTCAACAGACTACTGTGCAGAGTAACAAATATATGTTGTAACAGTACACAGAGACACCTTGATTGATCATTTCCGGCAGTACCCTCGCTAGTCAACAGGCTACTGTGAGGAGTAACTATAATATGTTGTGACAGTACACAGAGACACCTTGATTGATCATTTGTGGCAGTACCCTCGCTAGTCAACAGGCTACTGTGAGGAGTAACAATAATATGTTGTGACAGTACAGAGAGACATCTTGATTGATCATTTGCGGCAGTACCCTCGCTAGTCAACAGGCTACTGTGCAGAGTAACAATAATATGTTGTGACAGTACACAGAGACACCTTTATTGATCATTTGTGGCAGTACCCTCGCTAGTCAACAGGCTACTGTGCAGAGTAACAATAATATGTTGTGACAGTACACAGAGACACCTTGATTGATCATTTGCGGCAGTACCCTGGCTGCTCAACAGACTACTGTGTAGAGTAACAATAATATGTTGTGACAGTACACAGAGACACCTTGATTGATCATTTGTGGCAGTACCCTGGCTGCTCAACAGACTACTGTGTAGAGTAACAATAATATGTTGTGACAGTACACAGAGACACCTTGATTGATCATTTGCGGCAGTACCCTCGCTGGTCAACAGACTACTGTGTAGAGTAACAATATGTTGTGACAGTACACAGAGACATCTTGATTGATCATTTGCGGCAGTACCCTCGCTAGTCAACAGGCTACTGTGCAGAGTATTAAAAATATGTTGTGACAGTACACAGAGACACCTTGATTGATCATTTGCGGCAGTACCCTGGCTGGTCAACAGACTACTGTGCAGAGTATTAAAAATATGTTGTGACAGTACACAGAGACATCTTGATTGATCATTTGCGGCAGTACCCTGGCTAGTCAACAGACTACTGTGTAGAGTAACTATAATATGTTGTGACAGTACACAGAGACACCTTGATTGATCATTTGCGGCAGTACCCTCGCTAGTCAACAGACTACTGTGCAGAGTAACAAAAATATGTTGTAACAGTACACAGAGACACCTTGATTGATCATTTGCGGCAGTACCCTCGCTAGTCAACAGGCTACTGTGCCGAGTAACAATAATATGTTGTGACAGTACACAGAGACATCTTGATTGATCATTTGCGGCAGTACCCTCGCTAGTCAACAGACTACTGTGTAGAGTAACAATAATATGTTGTGACAGTACACAGAGACAACTTGATTGATCATTTGCGGCAGTACCCTCGCTAGTCAACAGGCTACTGTGTAGAGTAACAATAATATGTTGTGACAGTACACAGAGACATCGTGATTGATCATTTGCGGCAGTACCCTCGCTAGTCAACAGACTACTGTGTAGAGTAACAATAATATGTTGTGACAGTACACAGAGACATCTTGATTGATCATTTGCGGCAGTACCCTCGCTAGTCAACAGGCTACTGTGTAGAGTAACAATAATATGTTGTGACAGTACACAGAGACATCTTGATTGATCATTTGTGGCAGTACCCTCGCTAGTCAACAGGCTACTGTGAGGAGTAACAATAATATGTTGTGACAGTACACAGAGACATCTTGATTGATCATTTGTGGCAGTACCCTAGCTAGTCAGCAGACTACTGTGAGGAGTAACAATAATATGTTGTGACAGTACACAGAGACATCTTGATTGATCATTTGCGGCAGTACTCTCGCTAGTCAACAGGCTACTGTGAGGAGTAACTATAATATGTTGTGACAGTACACAGAGACATCTTGATTGATCATTTGTGGCAGTACCCTCGCTAGTCAACAGGCTACTGTGAGGAGTAACAATAATATGTTGTAAGTACAGAGACATCTTGATTGATCATTTGCGGCAGTACCCTCGCTAGTCAACAGGCTACTGTGTAGAGTAACAATAATATGTTGTGACAGTACACAGAGACATCTTGATTGATCATTTGTGGCAGTACCCTCGCTAGTCAGCAGACTACTGTGAGGAGTAACAATAATATGTTGTGACAGTACACAGAGACATCTTGATTGATCATTTGCGGCAGTACTCTCGCTAGTCAACAGGCTACTGTGAGGAGTAACTATAATATGTTGTGACAGTACACAGAGACATCTTGATTGATCATTTGTGGCAGTACCCTCGCTAGTCAACAGGCTACTGTGAGGAGTAACAATAATATGTTGTAAGTACAGAGACATCTTGATTGATCATTTGCGGCAGTACCCTCGCTAGTCAACAGGCTACTGTGTAGAGTAACAATAATATGTTGTGACAGTACACAGAGACACCTTGATTGATCATTTGCGGCAGTACCCTCGCTAGTCAACAGGCTACTGTGTAGAGTAACAATAATATGTTGTGACAGTACACAGAGACATCTTGATTGATCATTTGCGGCAGTACCCTCGCTAGTCAACAGACTACTGTGCAGAGTAACAATAATATGTTGTGATAGTACACAGAGACACCTTGATTGATCATTTGCGGCAGTACTCTCGCTAGTCAACAGGCTACTGTGCAGAGTAACAAAAATATGTTGTGACAGTACACAGAGACACCTTGATTGATCATTTGCGGCAGTACCCTCGCTAGTCAACAGACTACTGTGCAGAGTAACAATAATATGTTGTGACAGTACAGAGACATCTTGATTGATCATTTGCGGCAGTACTCTCGCTGGTCAACAGACTACTGTGAGGAGTAACAATAATGTGTTGTGACAGTACACAGAGACATCTTGATTGATCATTTGCGGCAGTACCCTCGCTAGTCAACAGGCTACTGTGTAGAGTAACAATAATGTGTTGTGACAGTACACAGAGACATCTTGATTGATCATTTGCGGCAGTACTCTCGCTGGTCAACAGACTGCTGTGCAGAGTAACAATAATATGTTGTGACAGTACACAGAGACATCTTGATTGATCATTTGCGGCAGTACTCTCGCTAGTCAACAGACTACTGTGTAGAGTAACAATAATATGTTGTGACAGTACAGAGACATCTTGATTGATCATTTGCGGCAGTACCCTCGCTAGTCAACAGGCTACTGTGAGGAGTAACAATAATATGTTGTGACAGTACACACAGACACCTTGATTGATCATTTGCGGCAGTACCCTCGCTAGTCAACAGACTACTGTGTAGAGTAACAATAATATGTTGTAACAGTACACAGAGACATCTTGATTGATCATTTGCGGCAGTACCCTCGCTGGTCAACAGACTACTGTGCAGAGTAACAACAATATGTTGTGACAGTACACAGAGACACCTTGATTGATCATTTGTGGCAGTACCCACGCTGGTCAACAGACTACTGTGCAGAGTAACAATAATATGTTATGACAGTACACAGAGACACCTTGATTGATCATTTGTGGCAGTACCCTCGCTAGTCAACAGGCTACTGTGCAGAGTAACCATAATATGTTGTGACAGTACACAGAGACATCTTGATTGATCATTTGCGGCAGTACCCTCGCTAGTCAACAGACTACTGTGCAGAGTAACAATAATATGTTGTGACAGTACACAGAGACATCTTGATTGATCATTTGTGGCAGTACTCTCGCTAGTCAACAGGCTACTGTGCAGAGTAACAATAATATGTTGTGACAGTACAGAGATACGCCTTGATTGATCATTTGTGGCAGTACCCTCGCTGGTCAACAGGCTACTGTGCAGAGTAACAATAATATATTGTGACAGTACAGAGATACACCTTGATTGATCATTTGTGGCAGTACCCTCGCTAGTCAACAGGCTACTGTGCAGAGTAACAATAATATGTTGTGACAGTACACAGAGACATCTTGATTGATCATTTGTGGCAGTACCCTCGCTATTCAACAGGCTACTGTGCAGAGTAACAATAATATGTTGCGACAGTACACAGAGACACCTTGATTGATCATTTGTGGCAGTACCCTGGCTGGTCAACAGGCTACTGTGTAGAGTAACAATAATATGTTGTGACAGTACACAGAGACACCTTGATTGCTCATTTGCGGCAGTACTCTCGCTAGTCAACAGGCTACTGTGCAGAGTAACATAAATATGTTGTGACAGTACACAGAGACACCTTGATTGATCATTTGCGGCAGTACCCTCGCTGGTCAACAGACTACTGTGCAGAGTAACAAAAATATGTTGTGACAGTACACAGAGACATCTTGATTGATCATTTGTGGCAGTACCCTGGCTAGTCAACAGACTACTGTGCAGAGTAACAATAATATGTTGTGACAGTACACAGAGACATCTTGATTGTTCATTTGCGGCAGTACCCTCGCTAGTCAACAGACTACTGTGCAGAGTAACAATAATATGTTGTGACAGTACACAGAGACATCTTGATTGATCATTTGCGGCAGTACCCTCGCTAGTCAACAGACTACTGTGCAGAGTAACAATAATATGTTGTGACAGTACACAGAGACATCTTGATTGATCATTTGCGGCAGTACCCTCGCTAGTCAACAGACTACTGTGCAGAGTAACAATAATATGTTGTGACAGTACACAGAGACATCTTGATTGTTCATTTGCGGCAGTACCCTGGCTAGTCAACAGACTACTGTGTAGAGTAACTATAATATGTTGTGACAGTACACAGAGACACCTTGATTGATCATTTGCGGCAGTACCCTCGCTGGTCAACAGACTACTGTGTAGAGTAACAATATGTTGTGACAGTACACAGAGACATCTTGATTGATCATTTGCGGCAGTACCCTCGCTAGTCAACAGGCTACTGTGCAGAGTAACAATAATATGTTG
Source organism: Meconema thalassinum (assembly GCA_946902985.2). Lineage (NCBI taxonomy): Eukaryota > Metazoa > Arthropoda > Insecta > Orthoptera > Tettigoniidae > Meconema > Meconema thalassinum. The sequence continues at coordinate 534,882,690 of OX336393.1, read as the reverse complement.
TGACAGTACACAGAGACACCTTGATTGATCATTTGTGGCAGTACCCTCGCTAGTCAACAGGCTACTGTGCAGAGTAACAATAATATGTTGTGACAGTACACAGAGACACCTTGATTGATCATTTGCGGCAGTACCCTGGCTGCTCAACAGACTACTGTGTAGAGTAACAATAATATGTTGTGACAGTACACAGAGACACCTTGATTGATCATTTGTGGCAGTACCCTGGCTGCTCAACAGACTACTGTGTAGAGTAACAATAATATGTTGTGACAGTACACAGAGACACCTTGATTGATCATTTGCGGCAGTACCCTCGCTGGTCAACAGACTACTGTGTAGAGTAACAATATGTTGTGACAGTACACAGAGACATCTTGATTGATCATTTGCGGCAGTACCCTCGCTAGTCAACAGGCTACTGTGCAGAGTATTAAAAATATGTTGTGACAGTACACAGAGACACCTTGATTGATCATTTGCGGCAGTACCCTGGCTGGTCAACAGACTACTGTGCAGAGTATTAAAAATATGTTGTGACAGTACACAGAGACATCTTGATTGATCATTTGCGGCAGTACCCTGGCTAGTCAACAGACTACTGTGTAGAGTAACTATAATATGTTGTGACAGTACACAGAGACACCTTGATTGATCATTTGCGGCAGTACCCTCGCTAGTCAACAGACTACTGTGCAGAGTAACAAAAATATGTTGTAACAGTACACAGAGACACCTTGATTGATCATTTGCGGCAGTACCCTCGCTAGTCAACAGGCTACTGTGCAGAGTAACAATAATATGTTGTGACAGTACACAGAGACATCTTGATTGATCATTTGCGGCAGTACCCTCGCTAGTCAACAGACTACTGTGTAGAGTAACAATAATATGTTGTGACAGTACACAGAGACAACTTGATTGATCATTTGCGGCAGTACCCTCGCTAGTCAACAGGCTACTGTGTAGAGTAACAATAATATGTTGTGACAGTACACAGAGACATCGTGATTGATCATTTGCGGCAGTACCCTCGCTAGTCAACAGACTACTGTGTAGAGTAACAATAATATGTTGTGACAGTACACAGAGACATCTTGATTGATCATTTGCGGCAGTACCCTCGCTAGTCAACAGGCTACTGTGTAGAGTAACAATAATATGTTGTGACAGTACACAGAGACATCTTGATTGATCATTTGTGGCAGTACCCTCGCTAGTCAACAGGCTACTGTGAGGAGTAACAATAATATGTTGTGACAGTACACAGAGACATCTTGATTGATCATTTGTGGCAGTACCCTAGCTAGTCAGCAGACTACTGTGAGGAGTAACAATAATATGTTGTGACAGTACACAGAGACATCTTGATTGATCATTTGCGGCAGTACTCTCGCTAGTCAACAGGCTACTGTGAGGAGTAACTATAATATGTTGTGACAGTACACAGAGAAATCTTGATTGATCATTTGTGGCAGTACCCTCGCTAGTCAACAGGCTACTGTGAGGAGTAACAATAATATGTTGTAAGTACAGAGACATCTTGATTGATCATTTGCGGCAGTACCCTCGCTAGTCAACAGGCTACTGTGTAGAGTAACAATAATATGTTGTGACAGTACACAGAGACATCTTGATTGATCATTTGTGGCAGTACCCTCGCTAGTCAGCAGACTACTGTGAGGAGTAACAATAATATGTTGTGACAGTACACAGAGACATCTTGATTGATCATTTGCGGCAGTACTCTCGCTAGTCAACAGGCTACTGTGAGGAGTAACTATAATATGTTGTGACAGTACACAGAGACATCTTGATTGATCATTTGTGGCAGTACCCTCGCTAGTCAACAGGCTACTGTGAGGAGTAACAATAATATGTTGTAAGTACAGAGACATCTTGATTGATCATTTGCGGCAGTACCCTCGCTAGTCAACAGGCTACTGTGTAGAGTAACAATAATATGTTGTGACAGTACACAGAGACACCTTGATTGATCATTTGCGGCAGTACCCTCGCTAGTCAACAGGCTACTGTGTAGAGTAACAATAATATGTTGTGACAGTACACAGAGACATCTTGATTGATCATTTGCGGCAGTACCCTCGCTAGTCAACAGACTACTGTGCAGAGTAACAATAATATGTTGTGATAGTACACAGAGACACCTTGATTGATCATTTGCGGCAGTACTCTCGCTAGTCAACAGGCTACTGTGCAGAGTAACAAAAATATGTTGTGACAGTACACAGAGACACCTTGATTGATCATTTGCGGCAGTACCCTCGCTAGTCAACAGACTACTGTGCAGAGTAACAATAATATGTTGTGACAGTACAGAGACATCTTGATTGATCATTTGCGGCAGTACCCTCGCTAGTCAACAGTCTACTGTGCAGAGTAACAATAATATGTTGTGACAGTACACAGAGACATCTTGATTGATCATTTGCGGCAGTACTCTCGCTAGTCAACAGACTACTGTGCAGAGTAACAATAATATGTTGTGACAGTACACAGAGACACCTTGATTGATCATTTGCGGCAGTACCCTCGCTAGTCAACAGACTACTGTGCAGAGTAACAAAAATATGTTGTGACAGTACACAGAGACATCTTGATTGATCATTTGCGGCAGTACTCTCGCTAGTCAACAGACTACTGTGCAGAGTAACAATAATATGTTGTGACAGTACACAGAGACACCTTGATTGATCATTTGCGGCAGTACCCTCGCTAGTCAACAGGCTACTGTGTAGAGTAACAATAATATGTTGTGACAGTACACAGAGACATCTTGATTGATCATTTGCGGCAGTACTCTCGCTAGTCAACAGACTTACTGTGCAGAGTAACAATAATATGTTGTGACAGTACACAGAGACATCTTGATTGATCATTTGCGGCAGTACCCTCGCTAGTCAACAGGCTACTGTGTAGAGTAACAATAATATGTTGTGACAGTACACAGAGACATCTTGATTGATCATTTGCGGCAGTACTCTCGCTAGTCCACAGACTGCTGTGCAGAGTAACAAAAATATGTTGTGACAGTACTCAGAGACACCTTGATTGATCATTTGCGGCAGTACTCTCGCTAGTCAACAGGCTACTGTGTAGAGTAACAATAATATGTTGTGACAGTACACAGAGACACCTTGATTGATCATTTGCGGCAGTACCCTCGCTAGTCAACAGGCTACTGTGAGGAGTAACAATAATATGTTGTGACAGTACAGAGACATCTTGATTGATCATTAGCGGCAGTACTCTCGCTGGTCAACAGGCTACTGTGTAGAGTAACAATAATATGTTGTGACATTACACAGAGACATCTTGATTGATCATTTGCGGCAGTACCCTCGCTAGTCAACAGGCTACTGTGTAGAGTAACAATAATATGTTGTGACAGTACAGAGACATCTTGATTGATCATTTGCGGCAGTACCCTCGCTAGTCAACAGACTACTGTGCAGAGTAACAATAATATGTTGTGACAGTACACAGAGACACCTTGATTGATCATTTGCGGCAGTACCCTCGCTAGTCAACAGGCTACTGTGCAGAGTAACAATAATATGTTGTGACAGTACACAGAGACACCTTGATTGATCATTTGTGGCAGTACCCTCGCTAGTCAACAGGCTACTGTGTAGAGTAACAATAATATGTTGTGACAGTACACAGAGACACCTTGATTGATCATTTGCGGCAGTACCCTCGCTAGTCAACAGGCTACTGTGAGGAGTAACAATAATATGTTGTGACAGTACAGAGAGACATCTTTATTGATCATTTGTGGCAGTACCCTCGCTAGTCAACAGACTACTGTGCAGTGTAACAATAATATGTTGTGACAGTACAGAGAGACATCTTGATTGATCATTTGTGGCAGTACCCTCGCTAGTCAACAGACTACTGTGAGGAGTAACTATAATATGTTGTGACAGTACACAGAGACATCTTGATTGATCATTTGCGGCAGTACCCTCGCTAGTCAACAGGCTACTGTGCAGAGTAACAATAATATATTGTGACAGTACACAGAGACACCTTGATTGATCATTTGCGGCAGTACCCTCGCTAGTCAACAGGCTACTGTGTAGAGTAACAATAATATGTTGTGACAGTACACAGAGACATCTTGATTGATCATTTGCGGCAGTACTCTCGCTAGTCAACAGACTGCTGTGCAGAGTAACAAAAATATGTTGTGACAGTACACAGAGACACCTTGATTGATCATTTGTGGCAGTACCCTGGCTGCTCAGCAGACTACTGTGTAGAGTAACAATAATATGTTGTGACAGTACACAGAGACACCTTGATTGATCATTTGTGGCAGTACCCTGGCTGCTCAACAGACTACTGTGTAGAGTAACAATAATATGTTGTGACAGTACACAGAGACACCTTGATTGATCATTTGCGGCAGGACCCTCGCTGGTCAACAGACTACTGTGCAGAGTAACAAAAATATGTTGTGACAGTACAGAGACACCTTGATTGATCATTTGCGGCAGTACCCTGGCTGGTCAACAGACTACTGTGTAGAGTAACTATAATATGTTGTGACAGTACTCAGAGACACCTTGATTGATCATTTGCGGCAGTACTCTCGCTAGTCAACAGACTACTGTGCAGAGTAACAAAAATATGTTGTAACAGTACACAGAGACACCTTGATTGATCATTTGCGGCAGTACCCTCGCTAGTCAATAGGCTACTGTGTAGAGTAACAATAATATGTTGTGACAGTACACAGAGACATCTTGATTGATCATTTGCGGCAGTACCCTCGCTAGTCAGCAGACTACTGTGAGGAGTAACAATAATATGTTGTGACAGTACACAGAGACATCTTGATTGATCATTTGCGGCAGTACTCTCGCTAGTCAACAGGCTACTGTGAGGAGTAACTATAATATGTTGTGACAGTACACAGAGACATCTTGATTGATCATTTGCGGCAGTACCCTCGCTAGTCAACAGGCTACTGTGTACAGTAACAATAATATGTTGTGACAGTACACAGAGACATCTTGATTGATCATTTGCGGCAGTACTCTCGCTAGTCATCAGACTACTGTGCAGAGTAACAATAATATGTTGTGACAGTACACAGAGACACCTTGATTGATCATTTGCGGCAGTACTCTCGCTAGTCAACAAGCTACTGTGCAGAGTAACAAAAATATGTTGTGACAGTACACAGAGACACCTTGATTGATCATTTGCGGCAGTACCCTCGCTAGTCAACAGACTACTGTGCAGAGTAACAATAATATGTTGTGACAGTACACAGAGACATCTTGATTGATCATTTGCGGCAGTACTCTCGCTAGTCAACAGACTACTGTGCAGAGTTACAATAATATGTTGTGACAGTACACAGAGACACCTTGATTGATCATTTGCGGCAGTACCCTCGCTACTCAACAGGCTACTGTGTAGAGTAACAATAATATGTTGTGACAGTACACAGAGACATCTTGATTGATCATTTGCGGCAGTACTCTCGCTAGTCAACAGACTACTGTGCAGAGTAACAATAATATGTTGTGACAGTACACAGAGACATCTTGATTGATCATTTGCGGCAGTACCCTCGCTAGTCAACAGACTACTGTGCAGAGTAACAATAATATGTTGTGACAGTACACAGAGACATCTTGATTGATCATTTGCGGCAGTACCCTCGCTAGTCAACAGGCTACTGTGTAGAGTAACAATAATATGTTGTGACAGTACACAGAGACATCTTGATTGATCATTTGCGGCAGTACTCTCGCTAGTCAACAGACTGCTGTGCAGAGTAACAAAAATATGTTGTGACAGTACTCAGAGACACCTTGATTGATCATTTGCGGCAGTACCCTCGCTAGTCAACAGGCTACTGTGTAGAGTAACAATAATATGTTGTGACAGTACACAGAGACACCTTGATTGATCATTTGCGGCAGTACCCTCGCTAGTCAACAGGCTACTGTGTAGAGTAACAATAATATGTTGTGACAGTACACAGAGACACCTTGATTCATCATTTGCGGCAGTACCCTCGCTAGTGAACAGGCTACTGTGTAGAGTAACAATAATATGTTGTGACAGTACACAGAGACATCTTGATTGATCATTTGCGGCAGTACTCTCGCTAGTCAACAGGCTACTGTCTAGAGTAACTATAATATGTTGTGACAGTACACAGAGACACCTTGATTGATCATTTGCGGCAGTACTCTCGCTAGTCAACAGGCTACTGTGCAGAGTAACAAAAATATGTTGTGACAGTACACAGAGACACCTTGATTGATCATTTGCGGCAGTACCCTCGCTAGTCAACAGACTACTGTGCAGAGTAATAATAATATGTTGTGACAGTACACAGAGACACCTTGATTGATCATTTGCGGCAGTACTCTCGCTAGTCAACAGGCTACTGTGCAGAGTAACAAAAATATGTTGTGACAGTACACAGAGACACCTTGATTGATCATTTGCGGCAGTACCCTCGCTAGTCAACAGGCTACTGTGTAGAGTAACAATAATATGTTGTGACAGTACACAGAGACATCTTGATTGATCATTTGCGGCAGTACTCTCGCTAGTCAACAGACTGCTGTGCAGAGTAACAAAAATATGTTGTGACAGTACTCAGATACACCTTGATTGATCATTTGCGGCAGTACTCTCGCTAGTCAACAGGCTACTGTGTAGAGTAACAATAATATGTTGTGACAGTACACAGAGACACCTTGATTGATCATTTGCGGCAGTACCCTCGCTAGTCAACAGACTACTGTGCAGAGTAACAATAATATGTTGTGACAGTACAGAGACATCTTGATTGATCATTTGCGGCAGTACCCTCGCTAGTCAACAGGCTACTGTGTAGAGTAACAATAATATGTTGTGACAGTACACAGAGACATCTTGATTGATCATTTGTGGCAGTACCCTCGCTAGTCAACAGGCTACTGTGAGGAGTAACAATAATATGTTGTGACAGTACACAGAGACATCTTGATTGATCATTTGCGGCAGTACCCTCGCTGGTCAACAGGCTACTGTGCAGAGTAACAATAATATGTTGTGACAGTACAGAGACATCTTGATTGATCATTTGCGGCAGTACTCTCGCTGGTCAACAGACTACTGTGAGGAGTAACAATAATGTGTTGCGACAGTACACAGAGACACCTTGATTGATCATTTGCGGCAGTACCCTGGCTGCTCAACAGACTACTGTGTAGAGTAACAATAATATGTTGTGACAGTACACAGAGACATCTTGATTGATCATTTGCGGCAGTACCCTCGCTAGTCAACAGGCTACTGTGTAGAGTAACAATAATATGTTGTGACAGTACACAGAGACACCTTGATTGATCATTTGCGGCAGTACCCTCGCTGGTCAACAGGCTACTGTGTAGAGTAACAATAATATGTTGCGACAGTACACAGAGACATCTTGATTGATCATTTGCGGCAGTACCCTCGCTAGTCAACAGACTACTGTGCAGAGTAAGAATAATATGTTGTGACAGTACACAGAGACATCTTGATTGATCATTTGCTGCAGTACCCTCGCTAGTCAACAGGCTACTGTGTAGAGTAACAATAATATGTTGTGACAGTACACAGAGACATCTTGATTGATCATTTGCGGCAGTACTCTCGCTAGTCAACAGACTGCTGTGCAGAGTAACAAAAATATGTTGTGACAGTACTCAGAGACACCTTGATTGATCATTTGCGGCAGTACTCTCGCTAGTCAACAGGCTACTGTGTAGAGTAACAATAATATGTTGTGACAGTACACAGAGACACCTTGATTGATCATTTGCGGCAGTACCCTCGCTAGTCAACAGGCTACTGTGTAGAGTAACTATAATATGTTGTGACAGTACGCAGATACACCTTGATTGATCATTTGCGGCAGTACTCTCGCTAGTCAACAGACTACTGTGTAGAGTAACAATAATATGTTGTGACAGTACAGAGACATCTTGATTGATCATTTGCGGCAGTACTCTCGCTGGTCAACAGACTACTGTGAGGAGTAACAATAATATGTTGTGACAGTACAGAGATACACCTTGATTGATCATTTGTGGCAGTACCCTCGCTGGTCAACAGGCTACTGTGCAGAGTAACAATAATATGTTGTGACAGTACAGAGATACACCTTGATTGATCATTTGCGGCAGTACCCTCGCTAGTCAACAGGCTACTGTGCAGAGTAACAATAATATGTTGTGACAGTACACAGAGACATCTTGATTGATCATTTGCGGCAGTACCCTCGCTAGTCAACAGGCTACTGTGCTGAGTAGCAATAATATGTTGTGACAGTACACAGAGACATCTTGATTGATCATTTGCGGCAGTACCCTCGCTGGTCAACAGACTACTGTGTAGAGTAACAATAATATGTTGTGACAGTACACAGAGACACCTTGATTGATCATTTGCGGCAGTACCCTCGCTAGTCAACAGGCTACTGTGAGGAGTAACAATAATATGTTGTGACAGTACACAGAGACATCTTGATTGATCATTTGCGGCAGTACCCTCGCTGGTCAACAGGCTACTGTGCAGAGTAACAATAATATGTTGTGACAGTACACAGAGACATCTTGATTGATGATTTGTGGCAGTACCCTCGCTGGTCAACAGACTACTGTGCAGAGTTACAATAATATGTTGTGACAGTACACAGAGACACCTTGATTGATTATTTGCGGCAGTACACTGGCTACTCAACAGACTACTGTGTAGAGTAACAATAATATGTTGTGACAGTACAGAGACATCTTGATTGATCATTTGTGGCAGTACCCTGGCTAGTCAACAGACTACTGTGAGGAGTAACAATAATATGTTGTGACAGTACAGAGACACCTTGATTGATCATTTGCGGCAGTACCCTCGCTAGTCAACAGACTACTGTGTAGAGTAACAATAATATGTTGTGACAGTACAGAGACATCTTGATTGATCATTTGTGGCAGTACCCTGGCTAGTCAACAGACTACTGTGTAGAGTAACAATAATATGTTGTGACAGTACACAGAGACATCTTGATTGATCATTTGCGGCAGTACCCTCGCTAGTCAACAGACTACTGTGTAGAGTAACAATAATATGTTGTGACAGTACAGAGACACCTTGATTGATCATTTGCGGCAGTACGTTCGCTGGTCAACAGACTACTGTGTAGAGTAACAATTATATGTTGTGACAGTACAGAGACATCTTGATTGATCATTTTTTGGCAGTACCCTCGCTGGTCAACAGACTACCGTGCAGAGTAACAATAATATGTTGTGACAGTACAGAGACATCTTGATTGATCATTTGCGGCAGTACCCTCGCTGGTCAACAGACTACTGTGTAGAGTAACAATAATATGTTGTGACAGTACACAGAGACATCTTGATTGATCATTTGTGGCAGTACCCTCGCTGGTCAACAGGCTACTGTGCAGAGTAACAATAATATGATGTGACAGTACACAGAGACACCTTGATTGATCATTTGCGGCAGTACCCTCGCTAGTCAACAGAGTACTGTGAGGAGTAACAATAATATGTTGTAACAGTACACAGAGACATCTTGATTGATCATTTGCGGCAGTACCCTCGCTAGTAAATAGGCTACTGTGCAGAGTAACAATAATATGTTGTGACAGTACACAGAGACATCTTGATTGATCATTTGCGGCAGTACCCTCGCTAGTCAACAGGCTACTGTGTAGAGTAACAATAATATGTTGTGACAGTACAGAGACATCTTGATTGATCATTTGCGGCAGTACTCTCGCTGGTCAACAGACTACTGTGCAGAGTAACAATAATATGTTGTGACAGTACACAGAGACATCTTGATTGATCATTTGCGGCAGTACCCTCGCTAGTCAGCAGACTACTCTGCAGAGTAACAATAATATGTTGTGACAGTACAGAGACATCTTGATTGATCATTTGTGGCAGTACTTTCGCTAGTCAACAGACTACTGTGCAGAGTAACAATAATATGTTGTGACAGTACAGAGAGACACCTTGATTGATCATTTGCGGCAGTACTCTCGCTGGTCAACAGACTACTGTGTAGAGTAACAATAATATGTTGTGACAGTACAGAGACATCTTCATTGATCATTTACGGCAGTACCCTGGGTAGTCAACAGACTACTCTGCAGAGTAACATTAATATGTTGTGACAGTACAGAGACATCTTGATTGATCATTTGTGGCAGTACCCTCGCTAGTCAGCAGACTACTCTGCAGAGTAACAATAATATGTTGTGACAGTACACAGAGACACCTTGATTGATCATTTGCGGCAGTACTCTCGCTGGTCAACAGACTACTGTGTAGAGTAACAATAATATGTTGTGACAGTACAGAGACATCTTCATTGATCATTTACGGCAGTACCCTGGGTAGTCAACAGAGTACTGTGAGGAGTACCAATAATATGTTGTAACAGTACACAGAGACATCTTGATTGATCATTTGCGGCAGTACCCTCGCTAGTCAACAGAGTACTGTGAGGAGTAACAATAATATGTTGTGACAGTACACAGAGACATCTTGATTGATCATTTGCGGCAGTACCCTCGCTAGTCAACAGACTACTGTATAGAGTAACAATAATATGTTGTAACAGTACACAGAGACATCTTGATTGATCATTTGCGGCAGTACCCTCGCTAGTCAACAGGCTACTGTGTAGAGTAACAATAATATGTTGTAACAGTACACAGAGACATCTTGATTGATCATTTGCGGCAGTACCCTCGCTAGTCAACAGGCTACTGTGTAGAGTAACAATAATATGTTGTGACAGTACACAGAGACACCTTGATTGATCATTTGCGGCAGTACCCTTGCTGGTCAACAGACTACTGTGTAGAGTAACAATAATATGTTGTGACAGTACACAGGGACATCTTGATTGATCATTTGCGGCAGTACCCTCGCTGTACAACAGACTACTGTGTAGAGTAACAATAATATGTTGTGACAGTACACAGAGACATCTTGATTGATCATTTGCGGCAGTACCCTCGCTAGTCAGCAGACTACTCTGCAGAGTAACAATAATATGGTGTGACAGTACAGAGACATCTTGATTGATCATTTGTGGCAGTACTCTCGCTAGTCAACAGACTACTGTGCAGAGTAACAATAATATGTTGTGACAGTACACAGAGACATCTTGATTGATCATTTGCGGCAGTACCCTCGCTAGTCAGCAGACTACTCTGCAGAGTAACAATAATATGTTGTGACAGTACAGAGACATCTTGATTGATCATTTGCGGCAGTACTCTCGCTAGTCAACAGACTACTGTGTAGAGTAACAATAATATGTTGTGACAGTACACAGAGACATCTTGATTGATCATTTGCGGCAGTACCCTCGCTAGTCAACAGGCTACTGTGCAGAGTAACAATAATATGTTGTGACAGTACAGGGACATCTTGATTGATCATTTGTGGCAGTACTCTCGCTAGTCAACAGACTACTGTGCAGAGTAACATTAATATGTTGTGACAGTACACAGAAACACCTTGATTGATCATTTGCGGCAGTACCCTCGCTAGTCAACAGGCTACTGTGTAGAGTAACAATAATATGTTGTGACAGTACACAGATACATCTTGATTGATCATTTGCGGCAGTACTCTCGCTAGTCAACAGACTACTGTGCAGAGTAACAATAATATGTTGTGACAGTACACAGAGACACCTTGATTGATCATTTGCGGCAGTACCCTCGCTAGTCAACAGACTACTGTGAGGAGTAACAATAATATGTTGTGACAGTACAGAGACATCTTGATTGATCAATTGCGGCAGTACCCTCGCTAGTCAGCAGACTACTGTGTAGAGTAACAATAATATGTTGTGACAGTACAGAGACATCTTGATTGATCAATTGCGGCAGTACCCTCGCTAGTCAACAGACTACTGTGAGGAGTAACAATAATATGTTGTGACAGTACACAGGGGCACCTTGATTGACCATTTGCGGCAGTACCCTGGCTAGTCAACAGACTACTGTGCAGAGTAACAATAATATGTTGTGACAGTACAGAGACACCTTGATTGATCATTTGCGGCAGTACCCTCGCTAGTCAACAGACTACTGTGAGGAGTAACAATAATATGTTGTGACAGTACACAGAGACACCTTGATTGATCATATGCGGCAGTACCCTCGCTAGTCAACAGACTACTGTGCAGAGTAACAATAATATGTTGTGACAGTACAGAGAGACATCTTGATTGATCATTTGCGGCAGTACTCTCGCTAGTCAGCAGACTACTGTGTAGAGTAACAATAATATGTTGTGACAGTACACAGAGACACCTTGATGGATCATTTGTGGCAGTACTCTCGCTAGTCAACAGACTACTGTGAGGAGTAACAATAATATGTTGTGACAGTACACAGAGACACCTTGATTGATCATTTGTGGCAGTACCCTCGCTAGTCAACAGGCTACTGTGTAGAGTAACAATAATATGTTGTGACAGTACACAGAGACACCTTGATTGATCATTTGCGGCAGTACCCTGGCTGGTCAACAGACTACTGTGCAGAGTAACAATAATATGTTGTGACAGTACACAGAGACATCTTGATTGTTCATTTGCGGCAGTACTCTCGCTAGTCAACAGGCTACTGTGTAGAGTAACAATAATATGTTGTGACAGTACACAGAGACATCTTGATTGATCATTTGCGGCAGTACTCTCGCTAGTCAGCAGACTACTGTGAGGAGTAACAATAATATGTTGTAACAGTACACAGAGACATCTTGATTGATCATTTGCGGCAGTACCCTGGCTGGTCAACAGACTACTGTGTAGAGTAACAATAATATGTTGTGACAGTACACAGAGACACCTTGATTGATCATTTGCGGCAGTACCCTGGCTAGTCAACAGGCTACTGTGAGGAGTAACAATAATATGTTGTGACAGTACACACAGACACCTTGATTGATCATTTGCGGCAGAACCCTGGCTAGTCAACAGGCTACTGTGTAGAGTAACTATAATATGTTGTGACAGTACACAGAGACATCTTGATTGATCATTTGCGGCAGTACCCTCGCTAGTCAACAGACTGCTGTGCAGAGTAACAATAATGTGTTGCGACAGTACACAGGGACACCTTGATTGATCATTTGCGGCAGTACCCTGGCTGGTCAACAGACTACTGTGTAGAGTAACAATAATATGTTGTGACAGTACACAGAGACACCTTGATTGATCATTTGCGGCAGTACCCTGGCTGGTCAACAGACTACTGTGTAGAGTAACAATAATATGTTGTGACAGTACACAGAGACACCTTGATTGATCATTTCCGGCAGTACCCTGGCTAGTCAACAGGCTACTGTGAGGAGTAACAATAATATGTTGTGACAGTACACACAGACACCTTGATTGATCATTTGCGGCAGTACCCTGGCTAGTCAACAGGCTACTGTGTAGAGTAACTATAATATGTTGTGACAGTACACAGAGACATCTTGATTGACCATTTGCGGCAGTACCCTCGCTAGTCAACAGACTACTGTGTAGAGTAACAATAATATGTTGTGACAGTACAGAGAGACACCTTGATTGATCATTTGTGGCAGTACCCTCGCTAGTCAACAGGCTACTGTGAGGAGTAACAATAATATGTTGTGACAGTACACAGAGACATCTTGATTGATCATTTGTGGCAGTACCCTCGCTAGTCAACAGACTACTGTGAGGAGTAACAATAATATGTTGTGACAGTACAGAGAGACATCTTGATTGATCATTTGCGGCAGTACCCTCGCTAGTCAACAGACTACTGTGAGGAGTACCAATAATATGTTGTGACAGTACAGAGAGACATCTTGATTGATCATTTGTGGCAGTACCCTCGCTAGTCAACAGACTACTGTGAGGAGTAACAATAATATGTTGTGACAGTACACAGAGACACCTTGATTGATCATTTGCGGCAGTACTCTCGCTGGTCAACAGGCTACTGTGAGGAGTAACAATAATATGTTGTGACAGTACACAGAGACATCTTGATTGATCATTTGTGGCAGTACCCTCGCTAGTCAACAGACTACTGTGAGGAGTAACAATAATATGTTGTGACAGTACAGAGAGACATCTTGATTGATCATTTGTGGCAGTACCCTCGCTAGTCAACAGGCTACTGTGCAGAGTAACAAAATATGTTGTGACAGTACACAGAGACACCTTGATTGATCATTTGTGGCAGTACCCTCGCTAGTCAACAGGCTACTGTGAGGAGTATCAATAATATGTTGTGACAGTACACAGAGACATCTTGATTGATCATTTGTGGCAGTACCCTCGCTAGTCAACAGACTACTGTGCAGAGTAACAATAATATGTTGTGATAGTACACAGAGACATCTTGATTGATCATTTGCGGCATTACCCTCGCTAGTCAACAGGCTACTGTGCAGAGTAACAATAATATGTTGTGACAGTACAGAGAGACACCTTGATTGATCATTTGTGGCAGTACCCTCGCTAGTCGACAGACTACTGTGCAGAGTAACAATAATATGTTGTGACAGTACACAGAGACATCTTGATTGATCATTTGCGGCAGTACCCTCGCTAGTCAACAGACTACTGTGCAGAGTAACAAAAATATGTTGCGACAGTACACAGAGACACCTTGATTGATCATTTGTGGCAGTACCCTGGCTGGTCAACAGGCTACTGTATAGAGTAACAATAATATGTTGTGACAGTACACAGAGACACCTTGATTGCTCATTTGCGGCAGTACTCTCGCTAGTCAACAGGCTACTGTGCAGAGTAACATAAATATGTTGTGACAGTACACAGAGACACCTTGATTGATCATTTGCGGCAGTACCCTCGCTGGTCAACAGACTACTGTGCAGAGTAACAAAAATATGTTGTGACAGTACACAGAGACATCTTGATTGATCATTTGTGGCAGTACCCTGGCTAGTCAACAGACTACTGTGCAGAGTAACAATAATATGTTGTGACAGTACACAGAGACATCTTGATTGTTCATTTGCGGCAGTACCCTCGCTAGTCAACAGACTACTGTGCAGAGTAACAATAATATGTTGTGACAGTACACAGAGACATCTTGATTGATCATTTGCGGCAGTACCCTCGCTAGTCAACAGACTACTGTGCAGAGTAACAATAATATGTTGTGACAGTACACAGAGACATCTTGATTGATCATTTGCGGCAGTACCCTCGCTAGTCAACAGACTACTGTGCAGAGTAACAATAATATGTTGTGACAGTACACAGAGACATCTTGATTGTTCATTTGCGGCAGTACCCTGGCTAGTCAACAGACTACTGTGTAGAGTAACTATAATATGTTGTGACAGTACACAGAGACACCTTGATTGATCATTTGCGGCAGTACCCTCGCTGGTCAACAGACTACTGTGTAGAGTAACAATATGTTGTGACAGTACACAGAGACATCTTGATTGATCATTTGCGGCAGTACCCTCGCTAGTCAACAGGCTACTGTGCAGAGTAACAATAATATGTTGTGACAGTACACAGAGACACCTTGATTGATCATTTGTGGCAGTACCCTCGCTAGTCAACAGGCTACTGTGCAGAGTAACAATAATATGTTGTGACAGTACACAGAGACACCTTGATTGATCATTTGCGGCAGTACCCTGGCTGCTCAACAGACTACTGTGTAGAGTAACAATAATATGTTGTGACAGTACACAGAGACACCTTGATTGATCATTTGTGGCAGTACCCTGGCTGCTCAACAGACTACTGTGTAGAGTAACAATAATATGTTGTGACAGTACACAGAGACACCTTGATTGATCATTTGCGGCAGTACCCTCGCTGGTCAACAGACTACTGTGTAGAGTAACAATATGTTGTGACAGTACACAGAGACATCTTGATTGATCATTTGCGGCAGTACCCTCGCTAGTCAACAGGCTACTGTGCAGAGTATTAAAAATATGTTGTGACAGTACACAGAGACACCTTGATTGATCATTTGCGGCAGTACCCTGGCTGGTCAACAGACTACTGTGCAGAGTATTAAAAATATGTTGTGACAGTACACAGAGACATCTTGATTGATCATTTGCGGCAGTACCCTGGCTAGTCAACAGACTACTGTGTAGAGTAACTATAATATGTTGTGACAGTACACAGAGACACCTTGATTGATCATTTGCGGCAGTACCCTCGCTAGTCAACAGACTACTGTGCAGAGTAACAAAAATATGTTGTAACAGTACACAGAGACACCTTGATTGATCATTTGCGGCAGTACCCTCGCTAGTCAACAGGCTACTGTGCAGAGTAACAATAATATGTTGTGACAGTACACAGAGACATCTTGATTGATCATTTGCGGCAGTACCCTCGCTAGTCAACAGACTACTGTGTAGAGTAACAATAATATGTTGTGACAGTACACAGAGACAACTTGATTGATCATTTGCGGCAGTACCCTCGCTAGTCAACAGGCTACTGTGTAGAGTAACAATAATATGTTGTGACAGTACACAGAGACATCGTGATTGATCATTTGCGGCAGTACCCTCGCTAGTCAACAGACTACTGTGTAGAGTAACAATAATATGTTGTGACAGTACACAGAGACATCTTGATTGATCATTTGCGGCAGTACCCTCGCTAGTCAACAGGCTACTGTGTAGAGTAACAATAATATGTTGTGACAGTACACAGAGACATCTTGATTGATCATTTGTGGCAGTACCCTCGCTAGTCAACAGGCTACTGTGAGGAGTAACAATAATATGTTGTGACAGTACACAGAGACATCTTGATTGATCATTTGTGGCAGTACCCTAGCTAGTCAGCAGACTACTGTGAGGAGTAACAATAATATGTTGTGACAGTACACAGAGACACCTTGATTGATCATTTGTGGCAGTACCCTCGCTAGTCAACAGGCTACTGTGTAGAGTAACAATAATATGTTGTGACAGTACACAGAGACACCTTGATTGATCATTTGCGGCAGTACCCTGGCTGGTCAACAGACTACTGTGCAGAGTAACAATAATATGTTGTGACAGTACACAGAGACATCTTGATTGTTCATTTGCGGCAGTACTCTCGCTAGTCAACAGGCTACTGTGTAGAGTAACAATAATATGTTGTGACAGTACACAGAGACATCTTGATTGATCATTTGCGGCAGTACTCTCGCTAGTCAGCAGACTACTGTGAGGAGTAACAATAATATGTTGTAACAGTACACAGAGACATCTTGATTGATCATTTGCGGCAGTACCCTGGCTGGTCAACAGACTACTGTGTAGAGTAACAATAATATGTTGTGACAGTACACAGAGACACCTTGATTGATCATTTGCGGCAGTACCCTGGCTAGTCAACAGGCTACTGTGAGGAGTAACAATAATATGTTGTGACAGTACACACAGACACCTTGATTGATCATTTGCGGCAGAACCCTGGCTAGTCAACAGGCTACTGTGTAGAGTAACTATAATATGTTGTGACAGTACACAGAGACATCTTGATTGATCATTTGCGGCAGTACCCTCGCTAGTCAACAGACTGCTGTGCAGAGTAACAATAATGTGTTGCGACAGTACACAGGGACACCTTGATTGATCATTTGCGGCAGTACCCTGGCTGGTCAACAGACTACTGTGTAGAGTAACAATAATATGTTGTGACAGTACACAGAGACACCTTGATTGATCATTTGCGGCAGTACCCTGGCTGGTCAACAGACTACTGTGTAGAGTAACAATAATATGTTGTGACAGTACACAGAGACACCTTGATTGATCATTTCCGGCAGTACCCTGGCTAGTCAACAGGCTACTGTGAGGAGTAACAATAATATGTTGTGACAGTACACACAGACACCTTGATTGATCATTTGCGGCAGTACCCTGGCTAGTCAACAGGCTACTGTGTAGAGTAACTATAATATGTTGTGACAGTACACAGAGACATCTTGATTGACCATTTGCGGCAGTACCCTCGCTAGTCAACAGACTACTGTGTAGAGTAACAATAATATGTTGTGACAGTACAGAGAGACACCTTGATTGATCATTTGTGGCAGTACCCTCGCTAGTCAACAGGCTACTGTGAGGAGTAACAATAATATGTTGTGACAGTACACAGAGACATCTTGATTGATCATTTGTGGCAGTACCCTCGCTAGTCAACAGACTACTGTGAGGAGTAACAATAATATGTTGTGACAGTACAGAGAGACATCTTGATTGATCATTTGCGGCAGTACCCTCGCTAGTCAACAGACTACTGTGAGGAGTACCAATAATATGTTGTGACAGTACAGAGAGACATCTTGATTGATCATTTGTGGCAGTACCCTCGCTAGTCAACAGACTACTGTGAGGAGTAACAATAATATGTTGTGACAGTACACAGAGACACCTTGATTGATCATTTGCGGCAGTACTCTCGCTGGTCAACAGGCTACTGTGAGGAGTAACAATAATATGTTGTGACAGTACACAGAGACATCTTGATTGATCATTTGTGGCAGTACCCTCGCTAGTCAACAGACTACTGTGAGGAGTAACAATAATATGTTGTGACAGTACAGAGAGACATCTTGATTGATCATTTGTGGCAGTACCCTCGCTAGTCAACAGGCTACTGTGCAGAGTAACAAAATATGTTGTGACAGTACACAGAGACACCTTGATTGATCATTTGTGGCAGTACCCTCGCTAGTCAACAGGCTACTGTGAGGAGTATCAATAATATGTTGTGACAGTACACAGAGACATCTTGATTGATCATTTGTGGCAGTACCCTCGCTAGTCAACAGACTACTGTGCAGAGTAACAATAATATGTTGTGATAGTACACAGAGACATCTTGATTGATCATTTGCGGCATTACCCTCGCTAGTCAACAGGCTACTGTGCAGAGTAACAATAATATGTTGTGACAGTACAGAGAGACACCTTGATTGATCATTTGTGGCAGTACCCTCGCTAGTCGACAGACTACTGTGCAGAGTAACAATAATATGTTGTGACAGTACACAGAGACATCTTGATTGATCATTTGCGGCAGTACCCTCGCTAGTCAACAGACTACTGTGCAGAGTAACAAAAATATGTTGCGACAGTACACAGAGACACCTTGATTGATCATTTGTGGCAGTACCCTGGCTGGTCAACAGGCTACTGTATAGAGTAACAATAATATGTTGTGACAGTACACAGAGACACCTTGATTGCTCATTTGCGGCAGTACTCTCGCTAGTCAACAGGCTACTGTGCAGAGTAACATAAATATGTTGTGACAGTACACAGAGACACCTTGATTGATCATTTGCGGCAGTACCCTCGCTGGTCAACAGACTACTGTGCAGAGTAACAAAAATATGTTGTGACAGTACACAGAGACATCTTGATTGATCATTTGTGGCAGTACCCTGGCTAGTCAACAGACTACTGTGCAGAGTAACAATAATATGTTGTGACAGTACACAGAGACATCTTGATTGTTCATTTGCGGCAGTACCCTCGCTAGTCAACAGACTACTGTGCAGAGTAACAATAATATGTTGTGACAGTACACAGAGACATCTTGATTGATCATTTGCGGCAGTACCCTCGCTAGTCAACAGACTACTGTGCAGAGTAACAATAATATGTTGTGACAGTACACAGAGACATCTTGATTGATCATTTGCGGCAGTACCCTCGCTAGTCAACAGACTACTGTGCAGAGTAACAATAATATGTTGTGACAGTACACAGAGACATCTTGATTGTTCATTTGCGGCAGTACCCTGGCTAGTCAACAGACTACTGTGTAGAGTAACTATAATATGTTGTGACAGTACACAGAGACACCTTGATTGATCATTTGCGGCAGTACCCTCGCTGGTCAACAGACTACTGTGTAGAGTAACAATATGTTGTGACAGTACACAGAGACATCTTGATTGATCATTTGCGGCAGTACCCTCGCTAGTCAACAGGCTACTGTGCAGAGTAACAATAATATGTTGTGACAGTACACAGAGACACCTTGATTGATCATTTGTGGCAGTACCCTCGCTAGTCAACAGGCTACTGTGCAGAGTAACAATAATATGTTGTGACAGTACACAGAGACACCTTGATTGATCATTTGCGGCAGTACCCTGGCTGCTCAACAGACTACTGTGTAGAGTAACAATAATATGTTGTGACAGTACACAGAGACACCTTGATTGATCATTTGTGGCAGTACCCTGGCTGCTCAACAGACTACTGTGTAGAGTAACAATAATATGTTGTGACAGTACACAGAGACACCTTGATTGATCATTTGCGGCAGTACCCTCGCTGGTCAACAGACTACTGTGTAGAGTAACAATATGTTGTGACAGTACACAGAGACATCTTGATTGATCATTTGCGGCAGTACCCTCGCTAGTCAACAGGCTACTGTGCAGAGTATTAAAAATATGTTGTGACAGTACACAGAGACACCTTGATTGATCATTTGCGGCAGTACCCTGGCTGGTCAACAGACTACTGTGCAGAGTATTAAAAATATGTTGTGACAGTACACAGAGACATCTTGATTGATCATTTGCGGCAGTACCCTGGCTAGTCAACAGACTACTGTGTAGAGTAACTATAATATGTTGTGACAGTACACAGAGACACCTTGATTGATCATTTGCGGCAGTACCCTCGCTAGTCAACAGACTACTGTGCAGAGTAACAAAAATATGTTGTAACAGTACACAGAGACACCTTGATTGATCATTTGCGGCAGTACCCTCGCTAGTCAACAGGCTACTGTGCAGAGTAACAATAATATGTTGTGACAGTACACAGAGACATCTTGATTGATCATTTGCGGCAGTACCCTCGCTAGTCAACAGACTACTGTGTAGAGTAACAATAATATGTTGTGACAGTACACAGAGACAACTTGATTGATCATTTGCGGCAGTACCCTCGCTAGTCAACAGGCTACTGTGTAGAGTAACAATAATATGTTGTGACAGTACACAGAGACATCGTGATTGATCATTTGCGGCAGTACCCTCGCTAGTCAACAGACTACTGTGTAGAGTAACAATAATATGTTGTGACAGTACACAGAGACATCTTGATTGATCATTTGCGGCAGTACCCTCGCTAGTCAACAGGCTACTGTGTAGAGTAACAATAATATGTTGTGACAGTACACAGAGACATCTTGATTGATCATTTGTGGCAGTACCCTCGCTAGTCAACAGGCTACTGTGAGGAGTAACAATAATATGTTGTGACAGTACACAGAGACATCTTGATTGATCATTTGTGGCAGTACCCTAGCTAGTCAGCAGACTACTGTGAGGAGTAACAATAATATGTTGTGACAGTACACAGAGACATCTTGATTGATCATTTGCGGCAGTACTCTCGCTAGTCAACAGGCTACTGTGAGGAGTAACTATAATATGTTGTGACAGTACACAGAGACATCTTGATTGATCATTTGTGGCAGTACCCTCGCTAGTCAACAGGCTACTGTGAGGAGTAACAATAATATGTTGTAAGTACAGAGACATCTTGATTGATCATTTGCGGCAGTACCCTCGCTAGTCAACAGGCTACTGTGTAGAGTAACAATAATATGTTGTGACAGTACACAGAGACATCTTGATTGATCATTTGTGGCAGTACCCTCGCTAGTCAGCAGACTACTGTGAGGAGTAACAATAATATGTTGTGACAGTACACAGAGACATCTTGATTGATCATTTGCGGCAGTACTCTCGCTAGTCAACAGGCTACTGTGAGGAGTAACTATAATATGTTGTGACAGTACACAGAGACATCTTGATTGATCATTTGTGGCAGTACCCTCGCTAGTCAACAGGCTACTGTGAGGAGTAACAATAATATGTTGTAAGTACAGAGACATCTTGATTGATCATTTGCGGCAGTACCCTCGCTAGTCAACAGGCTACTGTGTAGAGTAACAATAATATGTTGTGACAGTACACAGAGACACCTTGATTGATCATTTGCGGCAGTACCCTCGCTAGTCAAAAGACTACTGTGCAGAGTAACAATAATATGTTGTGACAGTACAGAGACATCTTGATTGATCATTTGCGGCAGTACCCTCGCTAGTCAACAGTCTACTGTGCAGAGTAACAATAATATGTTGTGACAGTACACAGAGACATCTTGATTGATCATTTGCGGCAGTACTCTCGCTAGTCAACAGACTACTGTGCAGAGTAACAATAATATGTTGTGACAGTACACAGAGACACCTTGATTGATCATTTGCGGCAGTACCCTCGCTAGTCAACAGACTACTGTGCAGAGTAACAAAAATATGTTGTGACAGTACACAGAGACATCTTGATTGATCATTTGCGGCAGTACTCTCGCTAGTCAACAGACTACTGTGCAGAGTAACAATAATATGTTGTGACAGTACACAGAGACACCTTGATTGATCATTTGCGGCAGTACCCTCGCTAGTCAACAGGCTACTGTGTAGAGTAACAATAATATGTTGTGACAGTACACAGAGACATCTTGATTGATCATTTGCGGCAGTACTCTCGCTAGTCAACAGACTTACTGTGCAGAGTAACAATAATATGTTGTGACAGTACACAGAGACATCTTGATTGATCATTTGCGGCAGTACCCTCGCTAGTCAACAGGCTACTGTGTAGAGTAACAATAATATGTTGTGACAGTACACAGAGACATCTTGATTGATCATTTGCGGCAGTACTCTCGCTAGTCCACAGACTGCTGTGCAGAGTAACAAAAATATGTTGTGACAGTACTCAGAGACACCTTGATTGATCATTTGCGGCAGTACTCTCGCTAGTCAACAGGCTACTGTGTAGAGTAACAATAATATGTTGTGACAGTACACAGAGACACCTTGATTGATCATTTGCGGCAGTACCCTCGCTAGTCAACAGGCTACTGTGAGGAGTAACAATAATATGTTGTGACAGTACAGAGACATCTTGATTGATCATTAGCGGCAGTACTCTCGCTGGTCAACAGGCTACTGTGTAGAGTAACAATAATATGTTTTGACATTACACAGAGATATCTTGATTGATCATTTGCGGCAGTACCCTCGCTAGTCAACAGGCTACTGTGTAGAGTAACAATAATATGTTGTGACAGTACAGAGACATCTTGATTGATCATTTGCGGCAGTACCCTCGCTAGTCAACAGACTACTGTGCAGAGTAACAATAATATGTTGTGACAGTACACAGAGACACCTTGATTGATCATTTGCGGCAGTACCCTCGCTAGTCAACAGGCTACTGTGCAGAGTAACAATAATATGTTGTGACAGTACACAGAGACACCTTGATTGATCATTTGTGGCAGTACCCTCGCTAGTCAACAGGCTACTGTGTAGAGTAACAATAATATGTTGTGACAGTACACAGAGACACCTTGATTGATCATTTGCGGCAGTACCCTCGCTAGTCAACAGGCTACTGTGAGGAGTAACAATAATATGTTGTGACAGTACAGAGAGACATCTTTATTGATCATTTGTGGCAGTACCCTCGCTAGTCAACAGACTACTGTGCAGAGTAACAATAATATGTTGTGACAGTACAGAGAGACATCTTGATTGATCATTTGTGGCAGTACCCTCGCTAGTCAACAGACTACTGTGAGGAGTAACTATAATATGTTGTGACAGTACACAGAGACATCTTGATTGATCATTTGCGGCAGTACCCTCGCTAGTCAACAGGCTACTGTGCAGAGTAACAATAATATATTGTGACAGTACACAGAGACACCTTGATTGATCATTTGCGGCAGTACCCTCGCTAGTCAACAGGCTACTGTGTAGAGTAACAATAATATGTTGTGACAGTACACAGAGACATCTTGATTGATCATTTGCGGCAGTACTCTCGCTAGTCAACAGACTGCTGTGCAGAGTAACAAAAATATGTTGTGACAGTACACAGAGACACCTTGATTGATCATTTGTGGCAGTACCCTGGCTGCTCAGCAGACTACTGTGTAGAGTAACAATAATATGTTGTGACAGTACACAGAGA
The DNA here is from genome assembly GCA_946902985.2 of Meconema thalassinum. NCBI lineage: Eukaryota > Metazoa > Arthropoda > Insecta > Orthoptera > Tettigoniidae > Meconema > Meconema thalassinum. Next base: position 534,858,548 of record OX336393.1, on the reverse strand, counting down.
CACCTTGATTGATCATTTGTGGCAGTACCCTGGCTGCTCAACAGACTACTGTGTAGAGTAACAATAATATGTTGTGACAGTACACAGAGACACCTTGATTGATCATTTGCGGCAGGACCCTCGCTGGTCAACAGACTACTGTGCAGAGTAACAAAAATATGTTGTGACAGTACAGAGACACCTTGATTGATCATTTGCGGCAGTACCCTGGCTGGTCAACAGACTACTGTGTAGAGTAACTATAATATGTTGTGACAGTACTCAGAGACACCTTGATTGATCATTTGCGGCAGTACTCTCGCTAGTCAACAGACTACTGTGCAGAGTAACAAAAATATGTTGTAACAGTACACAGAGACACCTTGATTGATCATTTGCGGCAGTACCCTCGCTAGTCAATAGGCTACTGTGTAGAGTAACAATAATATGTTGTGACAGTACACAGAGACATCTTGATTGATCATTTGCGGCAGTACCCTCGCTAGTCAGCAGACTACTGTGAGGAGTAACAATAATATGTTGTGACAGTACACAGAGACATCTTGATTGATCATTTGCGGCAGTACTCTCGCTAGTCAACAGGCTACTGTGAGGAGTAACTATAATATGTTGTGACAGTACACAGAGACATCTTGATTGATCATTTGCGGCAGTACCCTCGCTAGTCAACAGGCTACTGTGTACAGTAACAATAATATGTTGTGACAGTACACAGAGACATCTTGATTGATCATTTGCGGCAGTACTCTCGCTAGTCATCAGACTACTGTGCAGAGTAACAATAATATGTTGTGACAGTACACAGAGACACCTTGATTGATCATTTGCGGCAGTACTCTCGCTAGTCAACAAGCTACTGTGCAGAGTAACAAAAATATGTTGTGACAGTACACAGAGACACCTTGATTGATCATTTGCGGCAGTACCCTCGCTAGTCAACAGACTACTGTGCAGAGTAACAATAATATGTTGTGACAGTACACAGAGACATCTTGATTGATCATTTGCGGCAGTACTCTCGCTAGTCAACAGACTACTGTGCAGAGTTACAATAATATGTTGTGACAGTACACAGAGACACCTTGATTGATCATTTGCGGCAGTACCCTCGCTACTCAACAGGCTACTGTGTAGAGTAACAATAATATGTTGTGACAGTACACAGAGACATCTTGATTGATCATTTGCGGCAGTACTCTCGCTAGTCAACAGACTACTGTGCAGAGTAACAATAATATGTTGTGACAGTACACAGAGACATCTTGATTGATCATTTGCGGCAGTACCCTCGCTAGTCAACAGACTACTGTGCAGAGTAACAATAATATGTTGTGACAGTACACAGAGACATCTTGATTGATCATTTGCGGCAGTACCCTCGCTAGTCAACAGGCTACTGTGTAGAGTAACAATAATATGTTGTGACAGTACACAGAGACATCTTGATTGATCATTTGCGGCAGTACTCTCGCTAGTCAACAGACTGCTGTGCAGAGTAACAAAAATATGTTGTGACAGTACTCAGAGACACCTTGATTGATCATTTGCGGCAGTACCCTCGCTAGTCAACAGGCTACTGTGTAGAGTAACAATAATATGTTGTGACAGTACACAGAGACACCTTGATTGATCATTTGCGGCAGTACCCTCGCTAGTCAACAGGCTACTGTGTAGAGTAACAATAATATGTTGTGACAGTACACAGAGACACCTTGATTCATCATTTGCGGCAGTACCCTCGCTAGTGAACAGGCTACTGTGTAGAGTAACAATAATATGTTGTGACAGTACACAGAGACATCTTGATTGATCATTTGCGGCAGTACTCTCGCTAGTCAACAGGCTACTGTCTAGAGTAACTATAATATGTTGTGACAGTACACAGAGACACCTTGATTGATCATTTGCGGCAGTACTCTCGCTAGTCAACAGGCTACTGTGCAGAGTAACAAAAATATGTTGTGACAGTACACAGAGACACCTTGATTGATCATTTGCGGCAGTACCCTCGCTAGTCAACAGACTACTGTGCAGAGTAATAATAATATGTTGTGACAGTACACAGAGACACCTTGATTGATCATTTGCGGCAGTACTCTCGCTAGTCAACAGGCTACTGTGCAGAGTAACAAAAATATGTTGTGACAGTACACAGAGACACCTTGATTGATCATTTGCGGCAGTACCCTCGCTAGTCAACAGGCTACTGTGTAGAGTAACAATAATATGTTGTGACAGTACACAGAGACATCTTGATTGATCATTTGCGGCAGTACTCTCGCTAGTCAACAGACTGCTGTGCAGAGTAACAAAAATATGTTGTGACAGTACTCAGATACACCTTGATTGATCATTTGCGGCAGTACTCTCGCTAGTCAACAGGCTACTGTGTAGAGTAACAATAATATGTTGTGACAGTACACAGAGACACCTTGATTGATCATTTGCGGCAGTACCCTCGCTAGTCAACAGACTACTGTGCAGAGTAACAATAATATGTTGTGACAGTACAGAGACATCTTGATTGATCATTTGCGGCAGTACCCTCGCTAGTCAACAGGCTACTGTGTAGAGTAACAATAATATGTTGTGACAGTACACAGAGACATCTTGATTGATCATTTGTGGCAGTACCCTCGCTAGTCAACAGGCTACTGTGAGGAGTAACAATAATATGTTGTGACAGTACACAGAGACATCTTGATTGATCATTTGCGGCAGTACCCTCGCTGGTCAACAGGCTACTGTGCAGAGTAACAAGAATATGTTGTGACAGTACAGAGACATCTTGATTGATCATTTGCGGCAGTACTCTCGCTGGTCAACAGACTACTGTGAGGAGTAACAATAATGTGTTGCGACAGTACACAGAGACACCTTGATTGATCATTTGCGGCAGTACCCTGGCTGCTCAACAGACTACTGTGTAGAGTAACAATAATATGTTGTGACAGTACACAGAGACATCTTGATTGATCATTTGCGGCAGTACCCTCGCTAGTCAACAGGCTACTGTGTAGAGTAACAATAATATGTTGTGACAGTACACAGAGACACCTTGATTGATCATTTGCGGCAGTACCCTCGCTGGTCAACAGGCTACTGTGTAGAGTAACAATAATATGTTGCGACAGTACACAGAGACATCTTGATTGATCATTTGCGGCAGTACCCTCGCTAGTCAACAGACTACTGTGCAGAGTAAGAATAATATGTTGTGACAGTACACAGAGACATCTTGATTGATCATTTGCGGCAGTACCCTCGCTAGTCAACAGGCTACTGTGTAGAGTAACAATAATATGTTGTGACAGTACACAGAGACATCTTGATTGATCATTTGCGGCAGTACTCTCGCTAGTCAACAGACTGCTGTGCAGAGTAACAAAAATATGTTGTGACAGTACTCAGAGACACCTTGATTGATCATTTGCGGCAGTACTCTCGCTAGTCAACAGGCTACTGTGTAGAGTAACAATAATATGTTGTGACAGTACACAGAGACACCTTGATTGATCATTTGCGGCAGTACCCTCGCTAGTCAACAGGCTACTGTGTAGAGTAACTATAATATGTTGTGACAGTACGCAGATACACCTTGATTGATCATTTGCGGCAGTACTCTCGCTAGTCAACAGACTACTGTGTAGAGTAACAATAATATGTTGTGACAGTACAGAGACATCTTGATTGATCATTTGCGGCAGTACTCTCGCTGGTCAACAGACTACTGTGAGGAGTAACAATAATATGTTGTGACAGTACAGAGATACACCTTGATTGATCATTTGTGGCAGTACCCTCGCTGGTCAACAGGCTACTGTGCAGAGTAACAATAATATGTTGTGACAGTACAGAGATACACCTTGATTGATCATTTGCGGCAGTACCCTCGCTAGTCAACAGGCTACTGTGCAGAGTAACAATAATATGTTGTGACAGTACACAGAGACATCTTGATTGATCATTTGCGGCAGTACCCTCGCTAGTCAACAGGCTACTGTGCTGAGTAGCAATAATATGTTGTGACAGTACACAGAGACATCTTGATTGATCATTTGCGGCAGTACCCTCGCTGGTCAACAGACTACTGTGTAGAGTAACAATAATATGTTGTGACAGTACACAGAGACACCTTGATTGATCATTTGCGGCAGTACCCTCGCTAGTCAACAGGCTACTGTGAGGAGTAACAATAATATGTTGTGACAGTACACAGAGACATCTTGATTGATCATTTGCGGCAGTACCCTCGCTGGTCAACAGGCTACTGTGCAGAGTAACAATAATATGTTGTGACAGTACACAGAGACATCTTGATTGATCATTTGTGGCAGTACCCTCGCTGGTCAACAGACTACTGTGCAGAGTTACAATAATATGTTGTGACAGTACACAGAGACACCTTGATTGATTATTTGCGGCAGTACCCTGGCTACTCAACAGACTACTGTGTAGAGTAACAATAATATGTTGTGACAGTACAGAGACATCTTGATTGATCATTTGTGGCAGTACCCTGGCTAGTCAACAGACTACTGTGAGGAGTAACAATAATATGTTGTGACAGTACAGAGACATCTTGATTGATCATTTGTGGCAGTACCCTGGCTAGTCAACAGACTACTGTGTAGAGTAACAATAATATGTTGTGACAGTACACAGAGACATCTTGATTGATCATTTGCGGCAGTACCCTCGCTAGTCAACAGACTACTGTGTAGAGTAACAATAATATGTTGTGACAGTACAGAGACACCTTGATTGATCATTTGCGGCAGTACCTTCGCTGGTCAACAGACTACTGTGTAGAGTAACAATTATATGTTGTGACAGTACAGAGACATCTTGATTGATCATTTGTTGGCAGTACCCTCGCTGGTCAACAGACTACCGTGCAGAGTAACAATAATATGTTGTGACAGTACAGAGACATCTTGATTGATCATTTGCGGCAGTACCCTCGCTGGTCAACAGACTACTGTGTAGAGTAACAATAATATGTTGTGACAGTACACAGAGACATCTTGATTGATCATTTGTGGCAGTACCCTCGCTGGTCAACAGGCTACTGTGCAGAGTAACAATAATATGATGTGACAGTACACAGAGACACCTTGATTGATCATTTGCGGCAGTACCCTCGCTAGTCAACAGAGTACTGTGAGGAGTAACAATAATATGTTGTAACAGTACACAGAGACATCTTGATTGATCATTTGCGGCAGTACCCTCGCTAGTAAATAGGCTACTGTGCAGAGTAACAATAATATGTTGTGACAGTACACAGAGACATCTTGATTGATCATTTGCGGCAGTACCCTCGCTAGTCAACAGGCTACTGTGTAGAGTAACAATAATATGTTGTGACAGTACAGAGACATCTTGATTGATCATTTGCGGCAGTACTCTCGCTGGTCAACAGACTACTGTGCAGAGTAACAATAATATGTTGTGACAGTACACAGAGACATCTTGATTGATCATTTGCGGCAGTACCCTCGCTAGTCAGCAGACTACTCTGCAGAGTAACAATAATATGTTGTGACAGTACAGAGACATCTTGATTGATCATTTGTGGCAGTACTTTCGCTAGTCAACAGACTACTGTGCAGAGTAACAATAATATGTTGTGACAGTACAGAGAGACACCTTGATTGATCATTTGCGGCAGTACTCTCGCTGGTCAACAGACTACTGTGTAGAGTAACAATAATATGTTGTGACAGTACAGAGACATCTTCATTGATCATTTACGGCAGTACCCTGGGTAGTCAACAGACTACTCTGCAGAGTAACATTAATATGTTGTGACAGTACAGAGACATCTTGATTGATCATTTGTGGCAGTACCCTCGCTAGTCAGCAGACTACTCTGCAGAGTAACAATAATATGTTGTGACAGTACACAGAGACACCTTGATTGATCATTTGCGGCAGTACTCTCGCTGGTCAACATACTACTGTGTAGAGTAACAATAATATGTTGTGACAGTACAGAGACATCTTCATTGATCATTTACGGCAGTACCCTGGGTAGTCAACAGAGTACTGTGAGGAGTACCAATAATATGTTGTAACAGTACACAGAGACATCTTGATTGATCATTTGCGGCAGTACCCTCGCTAGTCAACAGAGTACTGTGAGGAGTAACAATAATATGTTGTGACAGTACACAGAGACATCTTGATTGATCATTTGCGGCAGTACCCTCGCTAGTCAACAGACTACTGTATAGAGTAACAATAATATGTTGTAACAGTACACAGAGACATCTTGATTGATCATTTGCGGCAGTACCCTCGCTAGTCAACAGGCTACTGTGTAGAGTAACAATAATATGTTGTAACAGTACACAGAGACATCTTGATTGATCATTTGCGGCAGTACCCTCGCTAGTCAACAGGCTACTGTGTAGAGTAACAATAATATGTTGTGACAGTACACAGAGACACCTTGATTGATCATTTGCGGCAGTACCCTTGCTGGTCAACAGACTACTGTGTAGAGTAACAATAATATGTTGTGACAGTACACAGGGACATCTTGATTGATCATTTGCGGCAGTACCCTCGCTGTACAACAGACTACTGTGTAGAGTAACAATAATATGTTGTGACAGTACACAGAGACATCTTGATTGATCATTTGCGGCAGTACCCTCGCTAGTCAGCAGACTACTCTGCAGAGTAACAATAATATGGTGTGACAGTACAGAGACATCTTGATTGATCATTTGTGGCAGTACTCTCGCTAGTCAACAGACTACTGTGCAGAGTAACAATAATATGTTGTGACAGTACACAGAGACATCTTGATTGATCATTTGCGGCAGTACCCTCGCTAGTCAGCAGACTACTCTGCAGAGTAACAATAATATGTTGTGACAGTACAGAGACATCTTGATTGATCATTTGCGGCAGTACTCTCGCTAGTCAACAGACTACTGTGTAGAGTAACAATAATATGTTGTGACAGTACACAGAGACATCTTGATTGATCATTTGCGGCAGTACCCTCGCTAGTCAACAGGCTACTGTGCAGAGTAACAATAATATGTTGTGACAGTACAGGGACATCTTGATTGATCATTTGTGGCAGTACTCTCGCTAGTCAACAGACTACTGTGCAGAGTAACATTAATATGTTGTGACAGTACACAGAAACACCTTGATTGATCATTTGCGGCAGTACCCTCGCTAGTCAACAGGCTACTGTGTAGAGTAACAATAATATGTTGTGACAGTACACAGATACATCTTGATTGATCATTTGCGGCAGTACTCTCGCTAGTCAACAGACTACTGTGCAGAGTAACAATAATATGTTGTGACAGTACACAGAGACACCTTGATTGATCATTTGCGGCAGTACCCTCGCTAGTCAACAGACTACTGTGAGAAGTAACAATAATATGTTGTGACAGTACAGAGACATCTTGATTGATCAATTGCGGCAGTACCCTCGCTAGTCAGCAGACTACTGTGCAGAGTAACAATAATATGTTGTGACAGTACACAGAGACACCTTGATGGATCATTTGTGGCAGTACTCTCGCTAGTCAACAGACTACTGTGAGGAGTAACAATAATATGTTGTGACAGTACACAGAGACACCTTGATTGATCATTTGTGGCAGTACCCTCGCTAGTCAACAGACTACTGTGCAGAGTAACAATAATATGTTGTGACAGTACAGAGACACCTTGATTGATCATTTGCGGCAGTACCCTCGCTAGTCAACAGACTACTGTGAGGAGTAACAATAATATGTTGTGACAGTACACAGAGACACCTTGATTGATCATATGCGGCAGTACCCTCGCTAGTCAACAGACTACTGTGCAGAGTAACAATAATAAGTTGTGACAGTACAGAGAGACATCTTGATTGATCATTTGCGGCAGTACTCTCGCTAGTCAGCAGACTACTGTGTAGAGTAACAATAATATGTTGTGACAGTACACAGAGACACCTTGATGGATCATTTGTGGCAGTACTCTCGCTAGTCAACAGACTACTGTGAGGAGTAACAATAATATGTTGTGACAGTACACACAGACACCTTGATTGATCATTTGCGGCAGTACCCTCGCTAGTCAACAGACTACTGTGTAGAGTAACAATAATATGTTGTGACAGTACAGAGAGACATCTTGATTGATCATTTGCGGCAGTACCCTCGCTAGTCAACAGACTACTGTGTAGAGTAACAATAATATGTTGTGACAGTACACAGAGACACCTTGATGGATCATTTGTGGCAGTACTCTCGCTAGTCAACAGACTACTGTGAGGAGTAACAATAATATGTTGTGACAGTACACAGAGACACCTTGATTGATCATTTGTGGCAGTACCCTCGCTAGTCAACAGGCTACTGTGTAGAGTAACAATAATATGTTGTGACAGTACACAGAGACACCTTGATTGATCATTTGCGGCAGTACCCTGGCTGGTCAACAGACTACTGTGCAGAGTAACAATAATATGTTGTGACAGTACACAGAGACATCTTGATTGTTCATTTGCGGCAGTACTCTCGCTAGTCAACAGGCTACTGTGTAGAGTAACAATAATATGTTGTGACAGTACACAGAGACATCTTGATTGATCATTTGCGGCAGTACTCTCGCTAGTCAGCAGACTACTGTGAGGAGTAACAATAATATGTTGTAACAGTACACAGAGACATCTTGATTGATCATTTGCGGCAGTACCCTGGCTGGTCAACAGACTACTGTGTAGAGTAACAATAATATGTTGTGACAGTACACAGAGACACCTTGATTGATCATTTGCGGCAGTACCCTGGCTAGTCAACAGGCTACTGTGAGGAGTAACAATAATATGTTGTGACAGTACACACAGACACCTTGATTGATCATTTGCGGCAGAACCCTGGCTAGTCAACAGGCTACTGTGTAGAGTAACTATAATATGTTGTGACAGTACACAGAGACATCTTGATTGATCATTTGCGGCAGTACCCTCGCTAGTCAACAGACTGCTGTGCAGAGTAACAATAATGTGTTGCGACAGTACACAGGGACACCTTGATTGATCATTTGCGGCAGTACCCTGGCTGGTCAACAGACTACTGTGTAGAGTAACAATAATATGTTGTGACAGTACACAGAGACACCTTGATTGATCATTTGCGGCAGTACCCTGGCTGGTCAACAGACTACTGTGTAGAGTAACAATAATATGTTGTGACAGTACACAGAGACACCTTGATTGATCATTTGCGGCAGTACCCTGGCTAGTCAACAGGCTACTGTGAGGAGTTACAATAATATGTTGTGACAGTACACACAGACACCTTGATTGATCATTTGCGGCAGTACCCTGGCTAGTCAACAGGCTACTGTGTAGAGTATCTATAATATGTTGTGACAGTACACAGAGACATCTTGATTGACCATTTGCGGCAGTACCCTCGCTAGTCAACAGACTACTGTGTAGAGTAACAATAATATGTTGTGACAGTACAGAGAGACACCTTGATTGATCATTTGTGGCAGTACCCTCGCTAGTCAACAGGCTACTGTGAGGAGTAACAATAATATGTTGTGACAGTACACAGAGACATCTTGATTGATCATTTGTGGCAGTACCCTCGCTAGTCAACAGACTACTGTGAGGAGTAACAATAATATGTTGTGACAGTACAGAGAGACATCTTGATTGATCATTTGCGGCAGTACCCTCGCTAGTCAACAGACTACTGTGAGGAGTACCAATAATATGTTGTGACAGTACAGAGAGACATCTTGATTGATCATTTGTGGCAGTACCCTCGCTAGTCAACAGACTACTGTGAGGAGTAACAATAATATGTTGTGACAGTACACAGAGACACCTTGATTGATCATTTGCGGCAGTACTCTCGCTGGTCAACAGGCTACTGTGAGGAGTAACAATAATATGTTGTGACAGTACACAGAGACATCTTGATTGATCATTTGTGGCAGTACCCTCGCTAGTCAACAGACTACTGTGAGGAGTAACAATAATATGTTGTGACAGTACAGAGAGACATCTTGATTGATCATTTGTGGCAGTACCCTCGCTAGTCAACAGGCTACTGTGCAGAGTAACAAAATATGTTGTGACAGTACACAGAGACACCTTGATTGATCATTTGTGGCAGTACCCTCGCTAGTCAACAGGCTACTGTGAGGAGTATCAATAATATGTTGTGACAGTACACAGAGACATCTTGATTGATCATTTGTGGCAGTACCCTCGCTAGTCAACAGACTACTGTGCAGAGTAACAATAATATGTTGTGATAGTACACAGAGACATCTTGATTGATCATTTGCGGCATTACCCTCGCTAGTCAACAGGCTACTGTGCAGAGTAACAATAATATGTTGTGACAGTACAGAGAGACACCTTGATTGATCATTTGTGGCAGTACCCTCGCTAGTCGACAGACTACTGTGCAGAGTAACAATAATATGTTGTGACAGTACACAGAGACATCTTGATTGATCATTTGCGGCAGTACCCTCGCTAGTCAACAGACTACTGTGCAGAGTAACAAAAATATGTTGTGACAGTACACAGAGACACCTTGATTGATCATTTGTGGCAGTACCATCGCTGGTCAACAGACTACTGTGAGGAGTAACAATAATATGTTGTGACAGTACACAGAGACATCTTGATTGATCATTTGTGGCAGTACCCTCGCTGGTCCACAGACTACTGTGCAGAGTAACAAAAATATGTTGTGACAGTACACAGAGACATCTTGATTGATCATTTGCGGCAGTACCCTCGCTAGTCAGCAGACTACTGTGCAGAGTAACAAAAATATGTTGTGACAGTACACAGAGAAACCTTGATTGATCATTTGCGGCAGTACCCTCGCTAGTCAACAGGCTACTGTGCAGAGTAACAATAATATGTTGTGACAGTACACAGAGACATCTTGATTGACCATTTGCGGCAGTACCCTGGCTGCTCAACAGACTACTGTGTAGAGTAACAATAATATGTTGTGACAGTACAGAGACATCTTGATTGATCATTTGCGGCAGTACCCTCGCTAGTCAACAGACTACTGTGTAGAGTAACAAAAATATGTTTTCACAGTACACAGAGACACCTTGATTGATCATTTGCGGCAGTACCCTCGCTAGTCAACAGGCTACTGTGCAGAGTAACAATAATATGTTGTGACAGTACACAGAGACACCTTGATTGATCATTTGAGGCAGTACCCTCGCTAGTCAACAGACTACTGTGCAGAGTAACAATAATATGTTGTGACAGTACAGAGAGACATCTTGATTGATCATTTGCGGCAGTACCCTCGCTAGTCAACAGACTACTGTGTAGAGTAACAAAAATATGTTGTGACAGTACACAGAGACACCTTGATTGATCATTTGTGGCAGTACCCTCGCTAGTCATTAGACTACTGTGTAGAGTAACAATAATATGTTGTGACAGTACACAGAAACACCTTGATTGACCATTTGCGGCAGTACCCTGGCTGCTCAACAGACTACTGTGTAGAGTAACAATAATATGTTGTGACAGAACACAGAGACACCTTGATTGATCATTTGCGGCAGTACCCTCGCTAGTCAACAGACTACTGTGCAGAGTAACAAAAATATGTTGTGACAGTACACAGAGACACCTTGATTGATCATTTGCGGCAGTACCCTGGCTGGTTAACAGACTACTGTGCAGAGTATTAAAAATATGTTGTGACAGTACACAGAGACATCTTGATTGATCATTTGCGGCAGTACCCTGGCTAGTCAACAGACTACTGTGTAGAGTAACTATAATATGTTGTGACAGTACACAGAGACACCTTGATTGTTCATTTGCGGCAGTACTCTCGCTAGTCAACAGACTACTGTGCAGAGTAACAAAAATATGTTGTAACAGTACACAGAGACATCTTGATTGATCATTTCCGGCAGTACTCTCGCTAGTCAACAGGCTACTGTGCAGAGTAACAAAAATATGTTGTGACAGTACACAGAGACACCTTGATTGATCATTTGCGGCAGTACCCTCGCTAGTCAACAGGCTACTGTGCAGAGTAACAATAATATGTCGTGACAGTACACAGATACATCTTGATTGATCATTTGCGGCAGTACCCTCGCTAGTCAACAGGCTACTGTGCAGAGTAACAATAATATGTTGTGACAGTACAGAGAGACATCTTGATTGATCATTTGCGGCCGTACCCTCGCTAGTCAACTGGCTACTGTGCAGAGTAACAATAATATGTTGTGACAGTACACAGAGACATCTTGATTGATCATTTGCGGCAGTACCCTCGCTAGTCAACAGACTACTGTGTAGAGTAACAAAAATATGTTGTGACAGTACACAGAGACATCTTGATTGATCATTAGCGACAGTACCCTCGCTAGTCAACAGGCTACTGTGCAGAGTAACAATAATATGTTGTGACAGTACAGAGATACATCTTGATTGATCATTTGCGGCAGTACCCTCGCTAGTCTACAGGCTACTGTGCAGAGTAACAATAATATGTTGTGACAGTACACAGAGACATCTTGATTGATCATTTGCGGCAGTACACTCGCTAGTCAACAGACTACTGTGTAGAGTAACAATAATATGTTGTGACAGTACAGAGACACCTTGATTGATCATTTGTGGCAGTACCCTGGCTAGTCAACAGACTACTGTGAGGAGTAAAAATAATATGTTGTGACAGTACAGAGAGACATCTTGATTGATCATTTGCGGCAGTACCCTGGCTAGTCAACAGGCTACTGTGTAGAGTAACTATAATATGTTGTGACTGTACAGAGACACCTTGATTGATCATTTGCGGCAGTACCCTCGCTGGTCAACAGACTACTGTGTAGAGTAACAATTATATGTTGTGACAGTACAGAGACATCTTGATTGATCATTTTTTGGCAGTACCGTCGCTGGTCAACAGACTACCGTGCAGAGTAACAATAATATGTTGTGCCAGTACAGAGACATCTTGATTGATCATTTGCGGCAGTACCCTCGCTGGTCAACAGACTACCGTGTAGAGTAACAATAATATGTTGTGACAGTACAGAGACATCTTGATTGATCATTTGTGGCAGTACCCTCGCTGGTCAACAGGCTACTGTGCAGAGTAACAATAATATGTTGTGACAGTACACAGAGACATCTTGATTGATCATTTGAGGCAGTACCCTCGCTGGTCAACAGGCTACTGTGAGGAGTAACTATAATATGTTGTGACAGTACAGAGACATCTTGATTGATCATTTGCGGCAGTACCCTCGCTGGTCAACAGACTACTGTGAGGAGTAACAATAATGTGTTGTGACAGTACACAGAGACATCTTGATTGATCATTTGCGGCAGTACCCTCGCTAGTCAACAGACTACTGTGCAGAGTAACACAAATATGTTGTGACAGTACACAGAGACATCTTGATTGATCATTTGCGGCAGTACCCTCGCTGGTCAACAGGCTACTGTGCAGAGTAACAATAATATGTTGTGACAGTACACAGAGACATCTTGATTGATCATTTGCGGCAGTACCCTCGCTGGTCAACAGACTACTGTGCAGAGTAACAATAATATGTTGTGACAGTACACAGAGACATCTTGATTGATCATTTGCGGCAGTACCCTTGCTGGTCAAGAGACTACTGTGTAGAGTAACAATAATATGTTGTGACAGTACACAGAGACACCTTGATTGATCATTTGTGGCAGTACCCTGGCTGCTCAACAGACTACTGTGTAGAGTAACAATAATATGTTGTAACAGTACACAGAGACATCTTGATTGATCATATGTGGCAGTACTCTCGCTAGTCAACAGACTACTGTGCAGAGTAACAATAATGTGTTGTGACAGTACAGAGGCATCTTGATTGATCATTTGCTTCAGTACCCTCGCTATTCAACAGACTACTGTGAGTAGTAACAATAATATGTTGTGACAGTACAGAGACACCTTGATTGATCATTTGCGGCAGTACCCTCGCTGGTCAACATACTACTGTGTAGAGTAACAATAATATGTTGTGACAGTACACAGACACCTTGATTGATCATTTGCGGCAGTACCCTCGCTAGTCAACAGGCTACTGTGTAGAGTAACAATAATATGTTGTGACAGTACACAGAGACATCTTGATTGATCAATTGCGGCAGTACCCTCGCTAGTCATTAGACTACTGTGCAGAGTAACAATAATATGTTGTGACAGTACACAGAGACATCTCGATTGATCATTTGTGGCAGTTCCCTCGATAGTCAACAGACTACTGTGCAGAGTAACAATAATGTGTTGTGACAGTACAGAGAGACACCTTGATTGATCATTTGCGGCAGTACCCTCGATAGTCAACAGACTACTGTGCAGAGTAACAATAATATGTTGTGACAGTACACAGAGACATCTTGATTGATCATTTGCGGCAGTACCCTCGCTGGTCAACAGACTACTGTGTAGAGTAACAATAATATGTTGTAACAGTACACAGAGACACCTTGATTGATCAATTGCGGCAGTACCCTCGCTGGTCAACAGACAACTGTGTAGAGTAACAATAATATGTTGTGACAGTACACAGAGACACCTTGATTGATTATTTGCGGCAGTACCCTGGCTGCTCAACAGACTACTGTGTAGAGTAACAATAATATGTTGTGACAGTACAGAGACATCTTGATTGATCATTTGTGGCAGTACCCTGGCTAGTCAACAGACTACTGTGAGGAGTAAAAATAATATGTTGTGACAGTACAGAGAGACATCTTGATTGATCATTTGCGGCAGTACTCTCGCTAGTCAACAGGCCACTGTGTAGAGTAACAATAATATGTTGTGACAGTACACAGAGACACCTTGATTGATCATTTGCGGCAGTACCCTCGCTGGTCAACAGACTACTGTGAGGAGTAACAATAATATGTTGTGACAGTACAGAGAGACATCTTGATTGATCATTTGTGGCAGTACCCTTGGTGGTCAACAGACTACTGTGCAGAGTAACAATAATATGTTGTGACAGTACACAGAGACATCTTGATTGATCATTTGCGGCAGTACTCTCGCTAGTCCACAGACTACTGTGTAGAGTAACAATAATATGTTGTGACAGTACAGAGACACCTTGATTGATCATTTGCGGCAGTACTCTCGCTGGTCAACAGACTACTGTGCAGAGTAACAATAATATGTTGTGACAGTACACAGAGACACCTTGATTGATCATTTGCGGCAGTACTCTCGCTAGTCAACAGGCTATTGTGTAGAGTAACAATAATATGTTGTGACAGTACACAGAGACACCTTGATTGATCATTTGCGGCAGTACCCTCGCTGGTCAACAGACTACTGTGAGGAGTAACAATAATATGTTGTGACAGTACACAGAGACATCTTGATTGATCATTTGTGGCAGTACCCTCGCTGGTCAACAGACTACTGTGCAGAGTAACAATAATATGTTGTGACAGTACACAGAGACACCTTGATTGATTATTTGCGGCAGTACCCTGGCTGCTCAACAGACTACTGTGTAGAGTAACAATAATATGTTGTGACAGTACAGAGACATCTTGATTGATCATTTGTGGCAGTACCCTGGCTAGTCAACAGACTACTGTGAGGAGTAAAAATAATATGTTGTGACAGTACAGAGAGACATCTTGATTGATCATTTGCGGCAGTACCCTCGCTAGTCAACAGGCTACTGTGCAGAGTAACAATAATATGTTGTGACAGTACAGAGACACCTTGATTGATCATTTGCGGCAGTACCCTCGCTGGTCAACAGACTACTGTGTAGAGTAACAATAATATGTTGGGACAGTACACAGAGACATCTTGATTGATCATTTGCGGCAGTACCCTCGCTGGTCAACAGACTACCGTGCAGAGTAACAATAATATGTTGTGACAGTACAGAGACATCTTGATTGATCATTTGCGGCAGTACCCTCGCTGGTCAACAGGCTACTGTGAGGAGTAACAATAATATGTTGTGACAGTACAGAGAGACACCTTGATTGATCATTTGCGGCAGTACCCTCGCTGGTCAACAGACTACTGTGCAGAGAAACAATAATATGTTGTGACAGTACACAGAGACATCTTGATTGATCATTTTTTGGCAGTACCCTCGCTGGTCAACAGACTACCGTGCAGAGTAACAATAATATGTTGTGACAGTACAGAGACATCTTGATTGATCATTTGCGGCAGTACCCTCGCTGGTCAACAGACTACTGTGTAGAGTAACAATAATATGTTGTGACAGTACACAGAGACATCTTGATTGATCATTTGTGGCAGTACCCTCGCTGGTCAACAGGCTACTGTGCAGAGTAACAATAATATGTTGTGACAGTACACAGAGACATCTTGATTGATCATTTGTGGCAGTACCCTCGGTGGTCAACAGACTACTGTGCAGAGTAACAATAATATGTTGTGACAGTACAGAGACATCTTGATTGATCATTTGTGGCAGTACCCTCGCTGGTCAACAGGCTACCGTGAGGAGTAACTATAATATGTTGTGACAGTACAGAGACATCTTGATTGATCATTTGCGGCAGTACCCTCGCTGGTCAACAGACTACTGTGTAGAGTAACAATAATATGTTGTGACAGTACACAGAGACATCTTGATTGATCATTTGTGGCAGTACCCTCGCTGGTCAACAGGCTACTGTGCAGAGTAACAATAATATGTTGTGACAGTACACAGAGACATCTTGATTGATCATTTGTGGCAGTACCCTCGGTGGTCAACAGACTACTGTGCAGAGTAACAATAATATGTTGTGACAGTACAGAGACATCTTGATTGATCATTTGTGGCAGTACCCTCGCTGGTCAACAGGCTACCGTGAGGAGTAACTATAATATGTTGTGACAGTACAGAGACATCTTGATTGATCATTTGCGGCAGTACCCTCGCTGGTCAACAGGCTACTGTGCTGAGTAACAATAATATGTTGTGACAGTACACAGAGACATCTTGATTGATCATTTGCGGCAGTACCCTCGCTGGTCAACAGGCTACTGTGCTGAGTAACAATAATAAGTTGTGACAGTACACAGAGACATCTTGATTGATCATTTGCGGCAGTACCCTCGCTGGTCAACAGGCTACTGTGCTGAGTAACAATAATAAGTTGTGACAGTACACAGAGACATCTTGATTGATCATTTGCGGCAGTACCCTCGCTGGTCAACAGACTACTGTGAGGAGTAACAATAATATGTTGTGACAGTACAGAGAGACATCTTGATTGATCATTTGTGGCAGTACCCTCGCTGGTCAACAGACTATTGTGTAGAGTAACAATAATATGTTGTGACAGTACACAGAGACATCTTGATTGATCGTTCAATGATAATCTTCAGTGCTTGTGTGTAAGCCTACTCGGCGGAAGGTTTGTAAAACCTTGTGTAACGTGTCAGTTCACTTGTTGTGGCACACTGGAAGTATGTAGCCTGAGATCTATTGAATTGTTGTTATGTATAGTTTCAGTAATGAAGTTGTCTTCTGCACTATTTTGATATTGTTACCTGCCACCCCTAGTGGCAAGTTCGTTGACTGGATTATGG
The DNA here is from genome assembly GCA_946902985.2 of Meconema thalassinum. Classification (NCBI taxonomy): domain Eukaryota; kingdom Metazoa; phylum Arthropoda; class Insecta; order Orthoptera; family Tettigoniidae; genus Meconema; species Meconema thalassinum. The sequence continues at coordinate 534,840,927 of OX336393.1, read as the reverse complement.
TGGGTGAAAGCACAAACAATATTGTTCCTTAAAAAAATATAATTTTATTACAGGTCTACAGGCATACACAGTGCACGCGCACACACACACACACACACACACACACACACACACTGAGTCTAACTCAGAAAACACTACTAGTCACTATTAGTTTCCACATTTACAATCTACCACTGTCCTCGCTGTTTATGTTCTCTCTGTCCGTGGGGCGTTACAGTGTTCCAGCTTACACTCACTCGTACGGTTCTAAACAGGTTCTCTACAGCCTTCCCCTGCCACTTCACTTACTTCCAGAGTCCTCTTGCTGCTCCTTGTGCGCTCTTGTCCGTCCCGTGTCGATCCCACGACCACGTGTTCTACGAAGCACTGCGACACCTCCAAGCACTCACAGTCCTGACTCAAAGTTGCACCTTGGCTGTCAGGCTTCCACGCTGTTACAGTAGACGTCCAGTAATAATCGCTGTACTGCTCCGCACTCACTCACTCGACAACACTTCAATACACACTAGCACTGACCAATACTGTCCAATATACTGCCTCCCTCGCTGCGTCTCGCTGGTTTATATGGGATCAGTCCCTGTCCTGGAAAGTTCTAAATGTCACAACCTATTGCCGCATTGAGTCTGTTCTCGATGGTTCCACATCCAGACTTTTCACGTATTCTCTGGCAGGCCAGCGATGACTCACAGGTGCTCCGCTATTGTGTCTGCCGGTGGGAGGAGCCGGGAGGGTGTGGGAACTTTCTCTCTCTGGCTGATGGTTCTGTCCAAGGCCAACGAGACAGCTGCTTTGGTCTGTCACACTGTCGGTCACCCGAAAGTCTCCTGCCGGTTCGCGGCGGTACGTAACAATATTATTGTTCTAAATGAAGCGTTCCTTTGAAGCACAGTGGTCACGCGGAGCGACCTGCATAGTGGTTTCACTTCATGGCCATCTCACTGCTTCCAATGACTTTTGGTAAGTGTTTCAGTGGAGTAACAATATAACAATTGCTGGCGAGTTTCAATATTAAAGTAGAACACATCCAAATTGTAAAAGTAATATTCCGTGTATAATGCCAGAATTAATATTATTATATATTGGTGGTTTCAGTGCATAACCACTATGAAAACAGACTAAAATAATATAGTATACATGCGGTATGGCTACCAGAAGGCTTATTATGTTTACCATCTGTCTGTGTTTCTCAATTCCCCATGAATCTCATGAACTACACGTTGGTAGTGTACCTGTACAACATTGGTTATTATGCATTTTGCAATAAACTGCACTAAAAGTAGCTGTTTCGAACTTTCCAACATCTTACATTAGAAACTTGCAGGAAATTTAGCGTTCTTTATAATTGATAATGACAATACTTTGCCTAAAATGCACTGGAAATGTCATGGAGAAAAAAATTGAAAAAAAGGGTTTTTCATGGCGGTATTTTGAAGATGGCAGACAACACACACGGAGGGGGAGGTTTAAAACTTGTTACGAGAGGGGCAATACATACAATATTGCTGAAAATCAAAATTGCTCCACCTTTTGCAAGCAAAACTGGGCTAAGTCACCACTTTCAGCATCACTAACAAATATTGTCGAGTTACATTATGTTAACTAAATAAGTGTACATAGATTTTATAGCCTAAGGGTAATGGATCTGATGATGACCGCTTGAAGATTGAAACTGGCCATCCAAGTGTATTTATTAATCTCATGTACATTTTTTTCATCGCAATTTCAACTGCTGTCTTCATGATGTTGTTACTACGGATTGGTACATCTTGGTCATCAGCCCCTTGTAACTATCAGCTGCCCTCGTGGCCCTGGTGCACTTTGTGTACTTTCTTACTCATTCTTGTTCGGAGAATCTTTCTCTTGATTAATGAAATCCCAATGATATGGTTTCTTTCAAATGTGCTCCCTTGCTGTCGTGTGAAATCAAAAGAAGCTCTTTCAAACGCAAGGCTAAAGATGCACATTTCAATAGGGGCATGCTTCCTCAAAATATATATTAAGGGCTGAAATTGTTGTACTTCTTTGTTTTAGAATGTGATGATGGATGTGTGCAGTCTGGATGAGGAATTGAGCCTGCTGCAACAGGGTTGTGACATCACTGGGGGCCTCTATCTGCGCGTGCCGCAGCTGCAGGGTCTCCTCCAGTATCTCTTGGTAAGTGCATCTATCGTTCCTCGACGTGTCTGCAATAGCAATTAGCATGCTATGTGCAGGACATCACTGGGGGCCCCTATCTGCGTGTGCCGCAGCTGCAGGGTCTGCTCCAGTATGTCTTGGTAAGTGCATCTATCGTTCCTCGACGTGTCTGCAATAGCAATTAGCGTGCTATGTGCAGGACATCACTGGGGGCCTCTATCTGCGTGTGCCACAGCTGCAGGGTCTCCTCCAGTATCTCTTGGTAAGTGCATCTATCGTTCCTCGACGTGTCTGCAATAGCAATTAGCGTGCTATGTGCAGGACATCACTGGGGGCCTCTATCTGCGCGTGCCGCAGCTGCAGGGTCTCCTCCAGTGTCTCTTGGTATGTGCATCTGTCGTTCCTCGACGTGTCTGCAACAGTAATTAGCTTGCTATGTGCTGGACATCACTGGGGGCCCCTATCTGCGTGTGCCGCAGCTGCAGGGTCTCCTCCAGTATCTCTTGGTAAGTGCATCTATCGTTCCTCGACGTGTCTGCAATACCAATTAGCGTGCTATGTGCAGGACATCACTGGGGGCCTCTATCTGCGTGTGCCGCAGCTGCAGGGTCTCCTCCAATATCTCTTGGTAAGTGCATCTATCGTTCCTCGACGTGTCTGCAATAGCAATTATCGTACTATGTGCAGGACATCACTGGGCGCCTCTATATGCGTGTGCCACAGCTGCAGTGTCTCCTCCAGTATCTCTTGGTAAGTGGATCTATCGTTCCTCGACGAGTCTGCAATAGCAATTAGCGTGCGATGTGCAGGACATCACTGTGGGCCTCTTTCTGCGTGTGCCGCAGCTGCAGTGTCTCCTCCAGCATCTCTTGGTAAGTGCATCTATCGTTCCTCGACGTGTCTGCTGTAGCAATTAGCGTGCTATGTGCAGGACATCACTGGGGGCCTCTATCTGCGCGTGCCGCAGCTGCAGGGTCTCCTCCAGTATCTCGTGGTAAGTGCATCTATCGTTCCTCGACGTGTCTGCAATAGCAATTACCGTGCTATGTGCAGGACATCACTGGGGGCCTCTATCTGCGCGTGCCGCAGCTGCAGGGTCTCCTCCAGTATCTCTTGGTAAGTGCATCTATCGTTCCTCGACGTGTCTGCAATAGCAATTAGCGTGCTATGTGCAGGACATCACTGGGGGCCTCTATCTGCGTGTGCCGAAGCTGCAGGGTCTCCTCCAGTATCTCTTGGTAAGTGCATCTATCGTTCCTCGTCGTGTCTGGAATAGCAATTAGCGTGCTATGTGCAGGACATCACTGGGCGCCCCTATCTGCGGGTGCCGCAGCTGCAGGGTCTCCTCCAGTATCTCTTGGTAAGTGCATCTATCGTTCCTCGACGTGTCTGCAATAGCAATTAGCGTGCTATGTGCAGGACATCACTGGGGGCCCCTATCTGCGTGTGCCGCAGCTGCAGGGTCTCCTCCAGTATCTCTTGGTAAGTGCATCTATCGTTCCTCGACGTGTCTGCAATAGCAATTATCGTACTATGTGCAGGACATCACTGGGCGCCCCTATCTGCGCGTGCCGCAGCTGCAGGGTCTCCTCCAGTATCTCTTGGTAAGTGCATCTATCGTTCCTCGACGTGTCTGCAATAGCAATTAGCGTGCTATGTGCAGGACATCACTGGGGGCCCCTATCTGCGTGTGCCGCAGCTGCAGGGTCTCCTCCAGTATCTCTTGGTAAGTGCATCTATCGTTCCTCGACGTGTCTGCAATAGCAATTAGCGTGCTATGTGCAGGACATCACTGGGCGCCTCTATCTGCGCATGCCGCAGCTGCAGGGTCTCCTCCAGTATCTCTTGGTAAGTGCATCTATCGTTCCTCGACATCCGGACATCTAGCGAGGTGCCTCCGTGGCAAGTCCCGCGTCCGGAAATTCGGTTAGATCTGCACCGAGGTCCTAAGGTGAACACGGATGCCTCCGTTTACCGGAGGCAGTTCCACAGCATAGTTCACCAATTTCCGGACGCTAGCATTCTATACACGGATGGTTCGAAGGTGGACGAGAAGGTGGGTTGTGCTTACGTTATTGATGGTGCGAATACCAAGATCTCTTTGCCTGAGGCCTGTAGTGTGTTTACTGGGGAGCTCGTTGCCATCTATGAAGCTCTGCAGTTTGCACTACAGGATGCTCGAATCCACTTTCTCGTGTGTACCGACTCTTTGAGTTCGTTGCAGTCAATTGCTACATGTTTCCCGCAACACCCCCTAGTGCAGCGAATCCACGACCTACTAGCCGGGCTGTGCCACGCTGACACTCGAATCACCTTTCTATGGCTTCCAAGCCACATGGGAATTGCGGGAAATGAGTTAGCGGATCAAGCTGCAAAAGAGGCGGTATCACTACCACCTCGACCAATGGAGGTACCCGCTAGAGATATTCGCTCTCAGTTACGCCTACATGTTCTGGCTTTTTGGGAGAGTCAGTGGCTAGCTGACCCACTGCCCAGTATACTGAGAGCGATAAAGGGAACTACTTGCGTTTGGCGGAGCTCCTTCCGGGCCCGGAGAGAGTCCGTCATTTTGTGTAGGCTAAGGATAGGTCATACAAGATCCATCCACTCGTACCTAATGAGAAGGGAAGACCCCCCATTTTGTACCTGTGGAGCCGTTTTCACCGTGGCCCACATTTTAACCGAGTGTGTGGATCTTGCTGACTTACGAAGAAACCTTGGTTTGCAGACGACACTCAAACTTATATTAGCCGATGACGCGGTGGCTGCTGATCGCGTTATCCGCTTTATAAGTGAGAGTGGGTTAGGGCCACCAATCTAAATTTTCCAGTGAACTTTGACTCAACGACTTGTTCGTTTTTGAATGATATGTTGTTTGAGTCTTCAGTCTTTTGACTGGTTTGATGCAGCTCTCCATGCCTCCCTGTCCTGAGCTAATCGTTTCATCTCTACATAGCTACCACACCCTACATCTGAGGCAATCTGTTTAACATATTCTAACCTTGGTCTACCCCTACAGTTCTTGTCCTCGACCCTTCCTTCCATAACTAAGCTTGCTATTCCTGGGTGTCTTAGTATGTGTCCTACCAACCTATCTCTTCTCTTCATTAGCAGTCGCCAGAAACATCTCTCCTCTCCCACTCGTCTTAATACCTCTTTGTTTGTAACCCTATCTACCCATCTGATCTTCATCATTCTCCTGTAACACCACATTTCAAATGCTTCAATTCTCCTCTTTTCTGCTGCACCAATAGTCCAAGTTTCTCTTCCATAGAGTGCCACGCTCCAGACAAAGGCTTTCAAAAATGACTTCCTAATACCTAAATCTATATTCGATGTCAGCAGATTCCTTTTTTGTACGAACGCTTTCTTTGCCTGAGCCAACCTACTTTTTATATCCTCTTTGCTTCGTCCATCACTGGTTATTCTGCTTCCTAAGTAACAGAAGTCTCCTACTTCCTTCAGCTTTTCACCTGTCAATTTGATCTCCATAGAGGTTTCTGATTTATTTCGGCTGCATTCCAGTATTTTTGTTTTACATTTATTAATTTTCATCATGAATTCTTTCCGTAAGACGGAGTCCATACCATTCAAAAACTCATTCAAATCTTCAGGCTTGTCGGCCAAGATGACGATGTCATCAGCAAATCTCAGAGTTGAAATTATTTCTCCTTGAATCTTCACTCCCACTTTAAATTTTTCTCTAATTTCCTTCATTGCTTGTTCAATGTAAAGATTGAAAAGTATGGGTGATAAGTTGCAGCCTTGCCTTACACCTTTCTGAATACCAGCTTCTCTCTCATGTCCTTCAACTCGAATGACTGCTGTCTGGTTTCTGTATAGATTGTATATCACCCTCCTATCCCTGTACTTTATTCCAATCGATTTCAAAATGTCAAACAATTTAGTCCAATCAACGTTATCAAAAGCCTTTTCTAAGTCTACAAAAGCCATGAACGTTCTCTTATCTTTCCTTATTCTACCTTCCAAAATCAGCCTAAGACTTAGTACAGCTTCCCTTGTTCCTACATTTCTCCTGAAACCAAACTGGTCTTCACCCAACTCCGTTTCTATCTGGCTTTCAATCCTCTTGTAAATTATTCTAGACAGGATCTTTGAAGCATGAGTAATCAAGCTGATTGTACGGTAATCTTCACATCTGTCAGCTCCCACTTTCTTTGGTATAGGGATGATTACATTCTTCTTGAAATCAGGGGGTACCTCACCTGTCTCATAAATCCTACACACCAAGTGAAATAACCTGATCAGACCTTCATCTCCTATGCAGCGTAGCAACTCAATCGGTATATCATCTATGCCTGGTGTTTTGTTCCTGCTTAAGTCTTCCAAAGCTCTATCAAATTCTGATCTCAATATTAAATCTCCTTTCGCATCCTCATCAATTTCCTCCTCCCTTTCCATTACATGATTCTCAATCTCCTTTCCCTTATACAAACTCTCTATATAAGCTTTCCATCTCTCAACCTTTTCTTCCCTATCTGTTAGAGGCTTTCCATTTGTGTCCTTAATATTACAGCACTTAGTCTTCTTTTCCCCAAAAGTATCCTTAATCCTTCGATAAGCTGTGTCTACTTTTCCTAATTTCAGACAATTTTCTATACCTGCACATTTCTCTTTCAACCATTCTTCTTTCGCTACCTTGCACTTCATGTTAACCTCATTTCTCAGACGTCTGTATTCTGCTTTCCCCTTTTCATCTCTTACATTCTTGTGTTTCCGCCTTTCATCCATCAATTCTAGTATATCCTGAGTGATCCACGGTTTTCTACCTATTCTTTCTTTCCTACCAATGTTTTCTTCTGCGGATTTTGTTATTTCATTCTTCAAAAGTGCCCATTCGTCTGCAATTGAAGTTTGTTTAGGGTTTTTCATTAGTCCTTCCTTTATACTCTTCTTGAATCTTTCGTTTACTTCCTTCTCTTTCAGTCTGTCTATTGCCCACCTTTTTGGCTTTTGACTTTTCTTCAGTTTCTTCAACTTTAATCTGCATTTCATTACAACCAGATTGTGGTCAGAGTTTATGTCAGCACCAGGATATGTTTTACAATCCAAAATCTGGTTTCGAAACCTCTGCTTGACCATAATGAAGTCGATTTGGTAACGCCCTGTATCTCCTGGTCTCATCCATGTGTATATTCTTCTATTGTGGTTATTGAATAAGGTGTTAGCTATGACCAATTCATGCTCGGTGCAGAATTCTACCAGCCTGCTTCCTCGATCATTCCTTTCACCTAATCCGAAATCTCCTACTATCTTCCCTTCTCTCCCATTTCCTACCTCAGCATTCCAATCTCCCATTACTATAACATTTTCATCACCCTTGATATACCTCAGAATTTCGTCTATTTCTTCGTAGACCTTTTCAACATCCTCATCATCAGCTTGACTGGTAGGCATATAGACTTGTACCACTGTAGTGCAGGTAGGTTTTGTATTGATTTTTGCTACAATAATCCGTTCACTATATTGTTCATAATATTCCACCCGCTGTCCAAGTTTCCTACTCAATATGAGGCCAACCCCTGCTTGGCCATTGTTTGATTTAGTGCTAATGACCCTATAGTCTCCTGACCAAAAGTCCTGTTCTTCCTGCCAGCGCATTTCACTAATCCCAACCAAATCCAACCTCAACCTATCCATTTCCCTTTCTAAGTTTTCTAACCTTCGACTTCCTAGCAGACTTCTAACATTCCACGCTCCGATCCGTAGAATGTCAGATTTCCTCTTTGTCACTTCTGTGATGTTAACCCCCTCTCGAGTAGTCCCCACCCGGAGATCCGAACGGGGGACTAGTTTACCTCCGGATTGAAATTTTACAAGGGAGGAGGCCATCATCACATGTAATTATGCATAGAGAGGTGCATATCCTCGGGAATAGCATACGGCTGTAGTTTCCCGTTGCTTTCAGCCGTGCAGCAGGACGCAGTGTAGCCATTATTTGGCTTATATTATAATATTTTAATCGTCAATAAGACTAGTAAAGAATTGATTTATTCTGAGAGGCTGCTACTCCCTTTCAGAATAAGTAAAGAGCAATTCTACTAACAAAATACTAACCTTCTACCGTACTAACAATTAAATACCAAAATTCTACTAACGAAAAAATACTAAAGTTCCACCAACAACAAATACTACCACTAAAACAGTCTGTCAACAGGCCCACTCACATGCACCCTCACACATCACAGTCTACTGAAACAATGAACTATAACTAATAAACAATGCAACTGCTACCAGACACACTCACACACCACAGTCTAATAGAACAATGACATATCTAATATACAAACTAACTACCTACTTACAACTAAAACTAACTACATACCGGTACGTACTGTACTGTTATTTGAATTGACAATATTTACAAAATGCAATTTAGGTAGAAAATACTTACAAAATGTAATTTAGATTCAAAATAGGTAATTATTAGGGGAATATTGTCCATTTTGTACGGTTTTGATAGTGTGCCTATTAAAGAGAGATATGATTAATGTTTCCCGAAAAACCCACTTTTTCCCACCCGTTTGGTAAATGGTTGGTGCTATCAAAAAAAACTTTTTCAACATAAATTTTGAATGATAATGTTTTGTTTTTTCCGTAATTTTTGTTTATTTTTATATATTTTTTTTTTGTTTGTTTGTTTGTTTTTCTTTTATTAATTTTTGGTCTTTTTAAATTTAGATGTCCACCTCAAAATTTTAAATTCAATTCAAAATTTGTATTCTTTAATCTGTGTTAAGAGGGGCAGATGACCTCGTAGTTCCGCCCCTTAAAACAACAATAACTAACTAACTAACTAACGTGTCTGCAATAGCAATTAGCGTGCTATGTGCAGGACATCACTGGGGGCCCCTATCTGCGTGTGCCGCAGCTGCAGGGTCTCCTCCAGTATCTCTTGGTAAGTGCATCTATCGTTCCTCGACGTGTCTGCAATAGCAATTAGCGAGCTATGTGCTGGACATCACTGGGGGCCCCTATCTGCGCGTGCCACAGCTGCAGGGTCTCCTCCAGTATCTCTTGGTAAGTGCATCTATCGTTCCTCCACGTGTCTGCAATAGCAACTAGCGTGCTATGTGCATGACATCACTGCGGGCCTCTATCTGCGTGTGCCGCAGCTGCAGGGTCTCCTCCAGTATCTCTTGGTAAGTGCATCTATCGTTCCTCGGCGTGTCTGCAATAACAATTAGCGTGCTATGTGCAGGACATCACTGGGCGCCTCTATCTGCGCATGCCGCAGCTGCAGGGTCTCCTCCAGTATCTCTGGGTAAGTGCATCTATCGTTCCTCGACGTGTCTGCAATAGCAATTAGCGTGCTATGTGCAGGACATCACTGGGGGCCCTATCTGCGCGTGCCGCAGCTGCAGGGTCTCCTCCAGTATCTTTTAGAAAGTGCATCTATTGTTCCTCGACGTGTCTGCAATAACAATTAGCGTGCTATGTGCTGGACATCACTGGGCGCCTCTATATGCGTGTGCCACAGCTGCAGGGTCTCCTCCAGTATCTCTTGGTAAGTGCATCTATCGTTCCTCGACGTGTCTGCAATAGCAATTAGCGTGCTATGTGCTGGACATCACTGGGGGCCTCTATCTGCGTGTGCCGCAGCTGCAGGGTCTCCTCCAGTATCTCTTGGTAAGTGCATCTATCGTTCCTCGACGTGTCTGCAATAGCAATTAGCGAGCTATGTGCTGGACATCACTGGGGGCCCCTATCTGCGTGTGCCGCAGCTGCAGGGTCTCCTCCAGTATCTCTTGGAAAGTGCATCTATCGTTCCTCGACGTGTCTGCAATAGCAATTAGCGTGCTATGTGCAGGACATCACTGGGGGCCCCTATCTGCGTGTGCCGCAGCTGCAGGGTCTCCTCCAGTATCTCTTGGTAGGTGCATCTATCATTCCTCGACGTGTCTGCAATAGCAATTAGCGTGCTATGTTCAGGACATCACTGGGGGCCTCTATATGCGTGTGCCCCAGCTGCAGGGTCTGCTCTAGTATCTCTTGGTAAGTGCATCTATCGTTCCTCGACTTGTCTGCAATAGCAATTAGCGTGCTATGTGCAGGACATCACTGGGGGCCTCTATATGCGTGTGGCACAGCTGCAGGGTCTCCTCCAGTATCTCTTGAGTAGGTTAGTAGTGCCGATTCCAACCAGTGTCATGGCCGCCGCGTGAGTCCAAGCCAATATCTCGCAAACCGATGGTCGGATTTTAATAAACGAGGTGTCGTTGGACTCGGGTTGACGCCCTCTTTCCAATGGACCACTCATTTCAACCCCTAAATAAAACCTACCCCTACTAGGGGGTGAAATTTTAATTTTTTAGTGAAAGCCTCTTTTCAAATGGGACATGTATAAGGTGCGCTGCTAAAATGAACTTAAATGTTGTTGCTCATATCGCGCATGCGTTTTACGAGATGCCGCTATGGATGAACATTTTTGTTTTTGTTTTGTACGCATGCGCACTTGGGATTTTTGTAAGAGGGCGAGCTCTTTGAAAAAAAATGATTGATAAGAAGGGTTTTGGTGGTGAGGAGAGAACCAGATAATCACCTACTTTCCTACGACGTTTGCCGATATCTCTCGAACGCAAGGTCGGATTTGGACGTGTGACGTGTCAAATCGCTTGTCTCAAAGCCCTATATATGTTATTAATAGGTTAAAGTTTTGAGAATGAGGGAAACAGGCGTTTTGGGGTAAAATTATGATTTTAGACTTTTTCTGATATTTCACGAATGCCTGGTCGGATTTGGTCCTATGACGTGTCAAATGGCTTGTCTCGAAACCCTTTTTATTTTGGTAATAGGTTAAAGTTTTTGAGAATGAGGGAAACAGAATTTTTTGTTGTAAAACCGTGATTTTAGACTTTTTGTTATATCTCACAAACCAATAACGCCAGAGACGTATACGAGGGGTCGTAGGACTCGGGGTGACGCCCCTCCCCTATCTCCCTTTCGAATATAGTATTTATGTTTAAAAAAATGCGAAAGAGCCTAACGACACTTATGTTGAAAACATTTCAGTTTTTAAAACTTTTCTTAAATTTGTCTAAAATGTTCATGACGAGTGGTTGTAGATAGAAAGAGACGATACCACTGGACACGTGTTTCAACGAAGCTATTACTGGCCACGGTGGTGATATACCAATACAGTATTCGCTATTTCGATGAGACGGCGGGTCGAGGGTTCGTTTTCTGATTTTTCCTATGATGGAATTCCTAATTCCTAAACCCCCTGAAGGGGGTCTTTAACGTGTAAACGATTATGAGTGACATGACAAATGATAATTCCTTGATTCGATGAAGTTGGCTTTAGATAGAACAAACAGAACTTGGTTATATGTTGCTTGAAGTGAGTATAGAAAACAAACTTGCTGGGGCAGACTGACAGGATGTGAATGTTATTTGATCTTATTGGAATGCATTGACTTGACAGGGCAATGAAAAAAGCACAGAGATGCTGAGGACACTTGAAGGTCAAACGATATGGCAACCATGGTGGGAGGGGGAAGCTAGGATGATGTCGCCGATCATGTTCAATGGATGAATTTATATTTTGCGAAGCATTGTTCGGAGAGGGTCATGGGACGACTTGTTTTAAGGGTATTTATTTTTTCGATGTTTCCTATGGTGGACTCATTGATTGAAATAATCCAAAACTGCTAGGGCATGGCCTTGAGATTTTATAAACCGATAATGGGATTTTGACATACAAGATCCACTCAGAACTTGACATGATGTCATTCTTTTTATGGCTTATGAATTTCCCCAAAAAAGACCCAAAACAACAAGATCATGGACTTTTGCTTTTCTTAATATATTGCAAACCCATAATGTAAGATGTTTACTGTGAGTGACGAAATCTAGCTAGGTAACGAAAGAATTATTGTAGGATATATGTATGGTGACTGACACGTCTTTGACCATTGGAACTTGTTTTCAGATCTGACTGTAGTACATAGGGAGTATAGGTTGTAGGCATGGATTGACAAACGGTGCACACAAAATTCAATTTATCGATTCAAGAATTAAGAGTAGACTATCATTAATTAATTGGTTAAAGAGTGTAGCTAAAAATAAAAAAAATGGTGACTACATTAAACTAAACTGAACCAAGTCGAATCAAACCCAACCGAACCAAACCAAGCCTAAAGCAAACCAAACCTAATCAAGAACAAGCCAAGGGCTTAAGTGTAAAACTTGTGGGGGAATGCAGTCATTGGCAATGTCCAAAGGAAGGGATAACGCTCTACCTCTAGAGGGTAAGGTAAAGCTAGCGCATGGTGCTAATGCATATTCCCAAGTACATGAACCACACACACACACAACTATCCTATGCTGTTTTTATGAGTTAACTGTTAAAACTTACTCAGTGGTTACTGAGCAAGATGGTCGCTACACACAACAAGCTTTAAATACTTGAGGCTAATAATCTATACACACACACACACACGCTTGTTCTAAACTAAACTGTCTTGCTGGCAGTGCTCACACAGTAGGCAAATGACAGAAATGCTTGGCTAACAGAAATACAATCATTTTCGTTTGTCTAATGTTACCAGCTAACCATTACATGCTATAGTGGTGAGCACATGTGCCTCTTGCACTGGAGATCGTAACTCGATTTCTAGCTCTAAGGCCTAGAATGAATCAAACTAAGAAAGAAGGGTATGGTGACGCAGTGGTTAAACTGTTAGCCTTTCACTAAGGTAGACTAGGGTTTGATTTTAGGTTAATATACATGTCATAAACAAACAAACAAACAAACAAAAAAAAGCAGAGATAATGTTTAAAACTGATTACACTTGTCTCTTTTTAAATTATTACTTAGATTGCAAATACAAAGGTGGACTGGGTTTGATATTCAGTTAATGCTGCCTATCGCATACTAGCCTGTAAGAAAGCCAAACAAGCAAAAGGCGTAGGTAGAGCAGTGGTAAAATCGCTATGTGTAGAGAACTACCTAACGGTTTTATGAACTGGCAATGGTATGTCGCATAAACAGTGCAGGATACAATCCAGCAACCATAATTTGTATCTTGTGGAGCAGAGAAAACATATATATAGAGAAAGATATAGAAAGCTAGTGTATGTATGGGTAGCATTGATAATTTGACCAGAGAAAATACGATGAGGTAGGGTGGGGAGAGGGAGAATTAACACTTATATATGAATGAATGGTAAATAGTATTTTAGTTTTTTTTCCCCAATAGTTTTGTTTTTTAAATGCAGTGGTAGATAGTCGTTATTTTGTAAAACATTCTTACTTGCAGTAGTAATAAGACTCTATGGTTTCGCTAACACATAGATAGACTGTATTATTGCCATGGTCAAGCACTCACATTAAGATCATTTACAAAATCATAAAATGAAAAATAAAAAATCTTGTTTTGGAAATATCGTTTTTCAACATACACAAAATAAATATATAAAAAATTTGTAAACAGCAAAATGGAAAATCCATGGTCAAGCACTCACATTAAGATCATTTACAAAATCATAAAATGAAAAATAAAAATCTTGTTTTGGAAATATCGATTTTTTTCAACATACACAAAATAAATATATAAAAAATTTGTAAACAGCAAAATGGAAAATCCATGTTTCCATATAGACAAAATTTAAAAACCTTAAACGGACATTTAAGAAAATATATATAAATGGGAAATTGACAAATGTGTAAATATGAAAATGGAAAAATCCATGTTTCCATATCATGAAATTGAAAAACATCAAACTGTCATTTTAAAAAATGCAAATGGAAAATTGACAAATTGCAATGTGTGAAATGTGAAATTGAACAAATGGCTATCATTATTTAAAAAAAAAAAAGAACATGGTGCTCTATGGTTGAGGTGTGAATCAAACCCTTTCTACTTATTTGGACCACCCGAGACTGAGTAGACTAGTTTAAGTTGTCATACCACTTTTAAAAGTTTGTGTTAAATCTAGGAATTGAACCCAAGAGCTTGTAGGGGAGATCAAAGGTTATAATATGTTAAACAGATAGCCTTGAATGAAGGGTGTGGTAGCTATATAGAGATGAGACGTTTCGCTCGGGGCAGGGAGGCATGGAGATCTGCATCAAACCAGTCAAAGGACTAAAGACTCAAACAACAACATGTACGTTCACCAAAATAATGTTGTGTAACGGTAAATGTTAGTCAACGAACAGTAATGCATTACTAAAACCCATGACACGATACCTAAGAGCTTTTCTAAAATGATTTTAAAATGCCTTTAACCCTATATTGAACACCCAGTTCACAAAACTCATAACTGCAATGTTATGGTAAAACAAAACAAAATCTATATTTCAAAACAAACAAGTGGTTTAGTCAATGTATACTGGAAAAAGTTTTGTAAACACTCAAGTCCTCAAGACCAATTAAATTAGTAACTGTCAGGTTGGCCGAGTGGTTAAGGTGTTTGACTTAAGATCAAATTTCTGTATAAGGAAGCAAGGGTTCGAATCCCTTACCTGACATAACTATTGCCTTAACATGGCTTGGCCACACTGTATTATTATGATACTCAGTACACAAACCATAGATATAGTGTATTGTTTAAGGCCACTCTCTTTCTGAACATAGTCAGAGACTGTTGATGGTTAACAATTGTATTAATAGTGGGACATGGGGATAGCAATTAAGAAAAAACAGCCAATACCCATACAATATTTTTATTCATTTTAGTTTTTTTTTACAATAGTTACACACTGAATACAACTTTTTATCTCTTTACCATTGTTTGATATAGATTTTAAACACAACGCTTGTTGTAGATCCTTTTACAACTTTCTCTAGGTACTCTTGTTCTTAAAAACTGGGGAAGCCGCAATGGTTTTATAGACATTAAACCCTCATTCTCTTCTTTTTCATTATTATCATTATCATTATTATAAATATTATCTTTATAATTATTATAGTCATTGTCACCATCATTATCATTATCATCATCATCCTCAACATCACTAGAACTATCCAATTCCATTTTTTCCTTTTCAAAAGGGATCTCTTGAAGAGTCTGTGTTGCTTTTGATAGTGTTACGGGTTTATTGAACGTTGACAACTGTCCTAACATGACTTTTTGAGGAGATAAATGTTTTTTCATAAGGAAGTCACTATGTTGAGTAACATTATGTTTTTGTCGGACTTGCTTTTTCTTGTTCTTTTGATCATGTTTTGTTAACACTAACGGTGTTTCATTTGGTATACCACATTGATGAGTACCCACACTTAAGACCTCACAATGTTTACTTTTTAGATGACCTAGACATTTTGTTGTTCTTTGTTTTGAGCACTGCCAAAATATGATTCCATTCGCATTTTCTCGCTTATAGTTATAAGAGTACCCATGATACAGGGCACGTGGTTTACCTTTATTGGTTATAGTATATTCCATAGTAGCCACTGACTTGTATAGTCGATCCGCCTACTACAAAGGTCTGAACACTTGTGGTGAAAGAATGATGTTGTGTTGACGTTTTATGCAGGATGATGTTGGTGGCATATGCGGGTGGCTTATGTGGGTGGCTTATGTTGATGACATGTGTTGTTGGCTGATTTTGGTGGCTTATGTTGATGGTTTATGGTGGTGGCTTATGTTGGTGGCTTATGTTGATGACATATGTTGGTGACTTATGTTGATAGCTTATGTTGATGACATATGTTGTTGGCTTATGGTGGTGGCTTATGTTGATGGTATATGTTGCTGGCCTGTGTTGATGGTTTATGTTAATGGCTTAGGTTAATATCTTAGGTTGATGGCATAAGTTGATGGCTTATGTTGGTGGCTTATGGTGGTGGCTTATGCTGGTGGCTTATGCTAGTGGCTTATGGTGGTGGTTTATGGTGGTGGCTTATGTTGATGACATATGTTGGTGGCTTAAGTTGGTGGCTTATGTTGGTGGCTTATGGTGGTGGCTTATGGTGGTGGGTTATGGTGGTGGATTATGGTGGCTTATAGTGGTGACTTATGGTGGTGGTTTATGGTGGTGGCTTATGTTGATGACATATGTTGGTGGCTTATGGTGGCTTATGGTGGTGATTTATAGTGGTGGCCTATGTTGGTGGCTTATTTTTGGTGGTTTACGTTAATACCTTATTTGTAATGGCTTATTTGACAAGTTATTGTTGTCAATGTATTTAGAGGATTTTTCTCTTGGTTTTGGAAAGTATCTCAACTCTTTTTTATGGTAGCATAATGCTTACCGCCATGTTTGTAAGCAACAACAACACACTAAAATTCCAAGAATCCAAAGTACTCTAAGGTTAATGATTGTCTCTCAACTCCATTCAACGTCTAGTCAAAAAACATATATTTTTCACATTTTACAAAAAAGGTAAATTGGGAAAGTAAGCTATATGTTTAAACTAAAAATCATATCAAATCATATGCTAACTCCAACACCTACGTCTACCCCAATCTCAGTCAAAAAAATATAATATTCTTCAAATTTTTCCAAAACAGTATTTGGAAAGTAGGCCATATTTTGAAAACTAATCATCCTATAAAGTCATATATATATATACTGAAACCAATGGCTTTTATATCCTTAATCTTAAGAACAAAATATGGAATTTTTGACATTTTTTCCAAAAATGTTCATTTTAAAACGGGGCTATATTTTGGAAACTAGGAATTTTACAAGAAAGTTTGTTTAACGTAAATGGCAGGTATTTACCCCCACTACCCGCAAACCAAGTCCCAGGTCTCTGGGGAAAAATCCAAAAAAAGTTCAATTTGGAAAGTAGGCAATATTTTGAAAACTAATCATCCTAAAAAGTCATATATAGACTCAAACCAATGGCTTTTATGTCCTTAATTGGTAGAACAAAACTTAACATTTTTTCAGTTTTTCCAAAAAAGTCCAATTTTCAAAAATTGTCTATATTTTGGGAACTAAGAATTTTACAAAAAAGTTTGTTTAACGAAAATGAAAGGTCTTTACCCCCCTCTACCCAAAACATAAATTTCAGGTCCCTAGGACAAAAACTGTGCAGTATATATATATATATTTTTTGGGGAGGGGGTCTATATTCACTTTACCTCCCCACTTTACAAGATGGCGGCCATAGCTTAACTTAACCTAGCCTAACCTAACCTGACCTACGAGGTGTGATCAAAAAGTTCCAAAAATGTGGCTGCAACTTAACCAAACCTAGCCTAGCCTAACCTAACCTCCCTGTTGACTAGCCCCCTTTGGACGGGTCCTTTTTGAAGGGAGTCATTTTTTTTACGTGTCCCGGAGGACGGGTCCTTGTTGACGGGTCCCAGTGGCGGGTCCCCTTTGACATAATTTGGATAAAATGCAAGGCCAGTCCATAGGGATCAGTCCAAAGGACCCGCCACAGGGACCCGTCAACAAGGACCCGTCCTCCGGGACACGTAAAACAAATGACTCCCTTCAAAAAGGACCCGTCCAAAGGGGGCTAGTCAACAGGGAGGTTAGGTTAGGCTAGGCTAGGTTTGGTTAAGTTGCAGCCACATTTTTGGAACTTTTTGATCACACCTCGTAGGTCAGGTTAGGTTAGGCTAGGTTAAGTTAAGCTATGGCCGCCATCTTGTAAAGTGGGGAGGTAAAGTGAATATAGACCCCCTCCCCAAAAAATATATATATATATATACTGCACAGTTTTTGTCCTAGGGACCTGAAATTTATGTTTTGGGTAGAGGGGGGTAAAGACCTTTCATTTTCGTTAAACAAACTTTTTTGTAAAATTCTTAGTTCCCAAAATATAGACAATTTTTGAAAATTGGACTTTTTTGGAAAAACTGAAAAAATGTTAAGTTTTGTTCTACCAATTAAGGACATAAAAGCCATTGGTTTGAGTCTATATATGACTTTTTAGGATGATTAGTTTTCAAAATATTGCCTACTTTCCAAATTGAACTTTTTTTGGATTTTTCCCCAGAGACCTGGGACTTGGTTTGCGGGTAGTGGGGGTAAATACCTGCCATTTACGTTAAACAAACTTTCTTGTAAAATTCCTAGTTTCCAAAATATAGCCCCGTTTTAAAATGAACATTTTTGGAAAAAATGTCAAAAATTCCATATTTTGTTCTTAAGATTAAGGATATAAAAGCCATTGGTTTCAGTATATATATATATGACTTTATAGGATGATTAGTTTTCAAAATATGGCCTACTTTCCAAATACTGTTTTGGAAAAATTTGAAGAATATTATATTTTTTTGACTGAGATTGGGGTAGACGTAGGTGTTGGAGTTAGCATATGATTTGATATGATTTTTAGTTTAAACATATAGCTTACTTTCCCAATTTACCTTTTTTGTAAAATGTGAAAAATATATGTTTTTTGACTAGACGTTGAATGGAGTTGAGAGACAATCATTAACCTTAGAGTACTTTGGATTCTTGGAATTTTAGTGTGTTGTTGTTGCTTACAAACATGGCGGTAAGCATTATGCTACCATAAAAAAGAGTTGAGATACTTTCCAAAACCAAGAGAAAAATCCTCTAAATACATTGACAACAATAACTTGTCAAATAAGCCATTACAAATAAGGTATTAACGTAAACCACCAAAAATAAGCCACCAACATAGGCCACCACTATAAATCACCACCATAAGCCACCATAAGCCACCAACATATGTCATCAACATAAGCCACCACCATAAACCACCACCATAAGTCACCACTATAAGCCACCATAATCCACCACCATAACCCACCACCATAAGCCACCACCATAAGCCACCAACATAAGCCACCAACTTAAGCCACCAACATATGTCATCAACATAAGCCACCACCATAAACCACCACCATAAGCCACTAGCATAAGCCACCAGCATAAGCCACCACCATAAGCCACCAACATAAGCCATCAACTTATGCCATCAACCTAAGATATTAACCTAAGCCATTAACATAAACCATCAACACAGGCCAGCAACATATACCATCAACATAAGCCACCACCATAAGCCAACAACATATGTCATCAACATAAGCTATCAACATAAGTCACCAACATATGTCATCAACATAAGCCACCAACATAAGCCATCAACATAAGCCACCACCATAAACCATCAACATAAGCCACCAAAATCAGCCAACAACACATGTCATCAACATAAGCCACCCACATATGCCACCAACATTATCCTGCATAAAACGTCAACACAACATCATTCTTTCACCACAAGTGTTCAGACCTTTGTAGTAGGCGGATCGACTATACAAGTCAGTGACTACTATGGAATATACTATAACCAATAAAGGTAAACCACGTGCCCTGTATCATGGGTACTCTTATAACTATAAGCGAGAAAATGCGAATGGAATCATATTTTGGCAGTGCTCAAAACAAAGAACAACAAAATGTCTAGGTCATCTAAAAAGTAAACATTGTGAGGTCTTAAGTGTGGGTACTCATCAATGTGGTATACCAAATGAAACACCGTTAGTGTTAACAAAACATGATCAAAAGAACAAGAAAAAGCAAGTCCGACAAAAACATAATGTTACTCAACATAGTGACTTCCTTATGAAAAAACATTTATCTCCTCAAAAAGTCATGTTAGGACAGTTGTCAACGTTCAATAAACCCGTAACACTATCAAAAGCAACACAGACTCTTCAAGAGATCCCTTTTGAAAAGGAAAAAATGGAATTGGATAGTTCTAGTGATGTTGAGGATGATGATGATAATGATAATGATGGTGACAATGACTATAATAATTATAAAGATAATATTTATAATAATGATAATGATAATAATGAAAAAGAAGAGAATGAGGGTTTAATGTCTATAAAACCATTGCGGCTTCCCCAGTTTTTAAGAACAAGAGTACCTAGAGAAAGTTGTAAAAGGATCTACAACAAGCGTTGTGTTTAAAATCTATATCAAACAATGGTAAAGAGATAAAAAGTTGTATTCAGTGTGTAACTATTGTAAAAAAAAACTAAAATGAATAAAAATATTGTATGGGTATTGGCTGTTTTTTCTTAATTGCTATCCCCATGTCCCACTATTAATACAATTGTTAACCATCAACAGTCTCTGACTATGTTCAGAAAGAGAGTGGCCTTAAACAATACACTATATCTATGGTTTGTGTACTGAGTATCATAATAATACAGTGTGGCCAAGCCATGTTAAGGCAATAGTTATGTCAGGTAAGGGATTCGAACCCTTGCTTCCTTATACAGAAATTTGATCTTAAGTCAAACACCTTAACCACTCGGCCAACCTGACAGTTACTAATTTAATTGGTCTTGAGGACTTGAGTGTTTACAAAACTTTTTCCAGTATACATTGACTAAACCACTTGTTTGTTTTGAAATATAGATTTTGTTTTGTTTTACCATAACATTGCAGTTATGAGTTTTGTGAACTGGGTGTTCAATATAGGGTTAAAGGCATTTTAAAATCATTTTAGAAAAGCTCTTAGGTATCGTGTCATGGGTTTTAGTAATGCATTACTGTTCGTTGACTAACATTTACCGTTACACAACATTATTTTGGTGAACGTACATGTTGTTGTTTGAGTCTTTAGTCCTTTGACTGGTTTGATGCAGATCTCCATGCCTCCCTGCCCCGAGCGAAACGTCTCATCTCTATATAGCTACCACACCCTTCATTCAAGGCTATCTGTTTAACATATTATAACCTTTGATCTCCCCTACAAGCTCTTGGGTTCAATTCCTAGATTTAACACAAACTTTTAAAAGTGGTATGACAACTTAAACTAGTCTACTCAGTCTCGGGTGGTCCAAATAAGTAGAAAGGGTTTGATTCACACCTCAACCATAGAGCACCATGTTCTTTTTTTTTTTTAAATAATGATAGCCATTTGTTCAATTTCACATTTCACACATTGCAATTTGTCAATTTTCCATTTGCATTTTTTAAAATGACAGTTTGATGTTTTTCAATTTCATGATATGGAAACATGGATTTTTCCATTTTCATATTTACACATTTGTCAATTTCCCATTTATATATATTTTCTTAAATGTCCGTTTAAGGTTTTTAAATTTTGTCTATATGGAAACATGGATTTTCCATTTTGCTGTTTACAAATTTTTTATATATTTATTTTGTGTATGTTGAAAAAAATCGATATTTCCAAAACAAGATTTTTATTTTTCATTTTATGATTTTGTAAATGATCTTAATGTGAGTGCTTGACCATGGATTTTCCATTTTGCTGTTTACAAATTTTTTATATATTTATTTTGTGTATGTTGAAAAACGATATTTCCAAAACAAGATTTTTTATTTTTCATTTTATGATTTTGTAAATGATCTTAATGTGAGTGCTTGACCATGGCAATAATACAGTCTATCTATGTGTTAGCGAAACCATAGAGTCTTATTACTACTGCAAGTAAGAATGTTTTACAAAATAACGACTATCTACCACTGCATTTAAAAAACAAAACTATTGGGGAAAAAAAACTAAAATACTATTTACCATTCATTCATATATAAGTGTTAATTCTCCCTCTCCCCACCCTACCTCATCGTATTTTCTCTGGTCAAATTATCAATGCTACCCATACATACACTAGCTTTCTATATCTTTCTCTATATATATGTTTTCTCTGCTCCACAAGATACAAATTATGGTTGCTGGATTGTATCCTGCACTGTTTATGCGACATACCATTGCCAGTTCATAAAACCGTTAGGTAGTTCTCTACACATAGCGATTTTACCACTGCTCTACCTACGCCTTTTGCTTGTTTGGCTTTCTTACAGGCTAGTATGCGATAGGCAGCATTAACTGAATATCAAACCCAGTCCACCTTTGTATTTGCAATCTAAGTAATAATTTAAAAAGAGACAAGTGTAATCAGTTTTAAACATTATCTCTGCTTTTTTTTGTTTGTTTGTTTGTTTGTTTGTTTATGACATGTATATTAACCTAAAATCAAACCCTAGTCTACCTTAGTGAAAGGCTAACAGTTTAACCACTGCGTCACCATACCCTTCTTTCTTAGTTTGATTCATTCTAGGCCTTAGAGCTAGAAATCGAGTTACGATCTCCAGTGCAAGAGGCACATGTGCTCACCACTATAGCATGTAATGGTTAGCTGGTAACATTAGACAAACGAAAATGATTGTATTTCTGTTAGCCAAGCATTTCTGTCATTTGCCTACTGTGTGAGCACTGCCAGCAAGACAGTTTAGTTTAGAACAAGCGTGTGTGTGTGTGTGTATAGATTATTAGCCTCAAGTATTTAAAGCTTGTTGTGTGTAGCGACCATCTTGCTCAGTAACCACTGAGTAAGTTTTAACAGTTAACTCATAAAAACAGCATAGGATAGTTGTGTGTGTGTGTGGTTCATGTACTTGGGAATATGCATTAGCACCATGCGCTAGCTTTACCTTACCCTCTAGAGGTAGAGCGTTATCCCTTCCTTTGGACATTGCCAATGACTGCATTCCCCCACAAGTTTTACACTTAAGCCCTTGGCTTGTTCTTGATTAGGTTTGGTTTGCTTTAGGCTTGGTTTGGTTCGGTTGGGTTTGATTCGACTTGGTTCAGTTTAGTTTAATGTAGTCACCATTTTTTTTATTTTTAGCTACACTCTTTAACCAATTAATTAATGATAGTCTACTCTTAATTCTTGAATCGATAAATTGAATTTTGTGTGCACCGTTTGTCAATCCATGCCTACAACCTATACTCCCTATGTACTACAGTCAGATCTGAAAACAAGTTCCAATGGTCAAAGACGTGTCAGTCACCATACATATATCCTACAATAATTCTTTCGTTACCTAGCTAGATTTCGTCACTCACAGTAAACATCTTACATTATGGGTTTGCAATATATTAAGAAAAGCAAAAGTCCATGATCTTGTTGTTTTGGGTCTTTTTTGGGGAAATTCATAAGCCATAAAAAGAATGACATCATGTCAAGTTCTGAGTGGATCTTGTATGTCAAAATCCCATTATCGGTTTATAAAATCTCAAGGCCATGCCCTAGCAGTTTTGGATTATTTCAATCAATGAGTCCACCATAGGAAACATCGAAAAAATAAATACCCTTAAAACAAGTCGTCCCATGACCCTCTCCGAACAATGCTTCGCAAAATATAAATTCATCCATTGAACATGATCGGCGACATCATCCTAGCTTCCCCCTCCCACCATGGTTGCCATATCGTTTGACCTTCAAGTGTCCTCAGCATCTCTGTGCTTTTTTCATTGCCCTGTCAAGTCAATGCATTCCAATAAGATCAAATAACATTCACATCCTGTCAGTCTGCCCCAGCAAGTTTGTTTTCTATACTCACTTCAAGCAACATATAACCAAGTTCTGTTTGTTCTATCTAAAGCCAACTTCATCGAATCAAGGAATTATCATTTGTCATGTCACTCATAATCGTTTACACGTTAAAGACCCCCTTCAGGGGGTTTAGGAATTAGGAATTCCATCATAGGAAAAATCAGAAAACGAACCCTCGACCCGCCGTCTCATCGAAATAGCGAATACTGTATTGGTATATCACCACCGTGGCCAGTAATAGCTTCGTTGAAACACGTGTCCAGTGGTATCGTCTCTTTCTATCTACAACCACTCGTCATGAACATTTTAGACAAATTTAAGAAAAGTTTTAAAAACTGAAATGTTTTCAACATAAGTGTCGTTAGGCTCTTTCGCATTTTTTTAAACATAAATACTATATTCGAAAGGGAGATAGGGGAGGGGCGTCACCCCGAGTCCTACGACCCCTCGTATACGTCTCTGGCGTTATTGGTTTGTGAGATATAACAAAAAGTCTAAAATCACGGTTTTACAACAAAAAATTCTGTTTCCCTCATTCTCAAAAACTTTAACCTATTACCAAAATAAAAAGGGTTTCGAGACAAGCCATTTGACACGTCATAGGACCAAATCCGACCAGGCATTCGTGAAATATCAGAAAAAGTCTAAAATCATAATTTTACCCCAAAACGCCTGTTTCCCTCATTCTCAAAACTTTAACCTATTAATAACATATATAGGGATTTGAGACAAGCGATTTGACACGTCACACGTCCAAATCCGACCTTGCGTTCGAGAGATATCGGCAAACGTCGTAGGAAAGTAGGCGACTATCTGGTTCTCTCCTCACCACCAAAACCTCTTCTTATCAATCATTTTTTTTCAAAGAGCTCGCCCTCTTACAAAAATCCCAAGTGCGCATGCGTACAAAACAAAAACAAAAATGTTCATCCATAGCGGCAGCCAGAAAAACGCATGCGCGATATGAGCAACCACGTTTAAGTTCATTTTAGCAGCGCACCTTATACATGTCGTATTTGAAAAGAGACTTTCACTAAAAATTACAATTTCACCCCCTAGTAGGGGTAGGTTTTATTTAGGGGTTGAAATGAGTAGTCCATAGCAAAGCCCCCGTCAGCCCGAGTCCAATGACACCTCATTTGTCAAAATCGGACCATGGGTTCGAGAGAAAAGTCTATTTAAATGTTTCAATTTCGCGCGGCGGCCATGACACTGGTTGGAATCGGCACTACTAACCTACTCTCTTGGTAAGTGCATCTATCGTTCCTCGACATGTCTGCAATAGCAATTAGCGTGCTATGTGCAGGACATCACTGGGGGCCTCTATCTGCGTGTGCCGCAGCTGCAGTGTCTCCTCCAGTATCTCTTGGTAAGTGCATCTATCGTTCCTCGACGTGTCTGCAATATAAATTAGCGTGCTATGTGCAGGACATCACTGGGCGCCTCTATATGCGTGTGCCACAGCTGCAGGGTCTCCTCCAGTATCTCTTGGTAAGTGCATCTATCGTTCCTCGACGTGTCTGCAGTAGCAATTAGCATGCTATGTGCAGGACATCACTGGGGGCTCCTGTCTGCGTGTGCCGCAGCTGCAGGGTCTCCTCCAGTATCTCTTGGTAAGTGCATCTATCGTTCCTCGACGTGTCTGCAATAGCAATTAGCGTGCTATGTGCAGGACATCACTGGGGGCCCCTATCTGCGCGTGCCGCAGCTGCAGGGTCACCTCCAGTATCTTTTGGTAAGTTCATCTATTGTTCCTCGACGTGTCTGCAATAGCAATTAGCGTGCTATGTGCTGGACATTACTGGGCGCCTCTATATGCGTGTGCCACAGCTGCAGGGTCTCCTCCAGTATCTCTTGGTAAGTGCATCTATCGTTCCTCGACGTGTCTGCAATAGCAATTAGCGTGCTATGTGCAGGACATCACTGGGGGCCTCTATCTGCGGGTGCCGCAGCTGCAGGGTCTCATCCAGTATCTCTTGGTAAGTGCATCTATCGTTCCTCGACGTGTCTGCAATAGCAATTAGCGTGCTATGTGCAGGACATCACTGGGCGCCTCTATATGCGTGTGCCACAGCTGCAGGGTCTCCTCCAGTATCTCTTGGTAAGTGCATCTATCGTTCCTCGACGTGTCTGCAGTAGCAATTAGCATGCTATGTGCAGGACATCACTGGGGGCCCCTATCTGCGTGTGCCGCAGCTGCAGGGTCTCCTCCAGTATCTCTTGTTAAGTGCATCTATCGTTCCTCGGCGTGTCTGCAATAGCAATTAGCGTGCTATGTGCTGGACATCACTGGGGGCCTCTATCTGCGTGTGCCGCAGCTGCAGGGTCTCCTCCAGTATCTCTTGGTAAGTGCATCTATCGTTCCTCGACGTGTCTGCAATAACAATTAGCGTGCTATGTGCAGGACATCACTGGGGGCCCCTATCTGCGTGTGCCGCAGCTGCAGGGTCTCTTCCAGTATCTCTTGGTAAGTGCATCTATCGTTCCTCGACGTGTCTGCAATAGCAATTAGCGTGCTATGTGCAGGACATCACTGGGGGCCTCTATCTGCGGGTGCCGCAGCTGCAGGGTCTCATCCAGTATCTCTTGGTAAGTGCATCTATCGTTCCTCGGCGTGTCTGCAATAGCAATTAGCGTGCTATGTGCTGGACATCACTGGGGGCCTCTATCTGCGTGTGCCGCAGCTGCAGGGTCTCCTCCAGTATCTCTTGGTAAGTGCATCTATCGTTCCTCGACGTGTCTGCAATAACAATTAGCGTGCTATGTGCAGGACATCACTGGGGGCCCCTATCTGCGTGTGCCGCAGCTGCAGGGTCTCCTCCAGTATCTCTTGGTAAGTGCATCTATCGTTCCTCGGCGTGTCTGCAATAGCAATTAGCGTGCTATGTGCAGGACATCACTGGGGGCCTCTCTCTGCGTGTGCCGCAGCTGCAGGGTCTCCTCCAGTATCTCTTGGTAAGTGCATCTATCGTTCCTCGGCGTGTCTGCAATAGCAATTAGCGTGCTATGTGCAGGGCATCACTGGGGGCCTCTATATGCATGTGCCGCAGCTGCAGGGTCTCCTCCAGTATCTCTTGGTAAGTGCATCTATCGTTCCTCGGTGTGTCTGCAATAGCAATTAGCGTGCTATGTGCAGGACATCACTGGGGGCCCCTATCTGCGTGTGCCGCAGCTGCAGGGTCTCCTCCAGTATCTCTTGGTAAGTGCATCTATCGTTCCTCGGCGTGTCTGCAATAGCAATTAGCGTGCTATGTGCAGGACATCACTGGGGGCCCCTATCTGCGTGTGCTGCAGCTGCAGGGTCTCCTCCAGTATCTCTTGGTAAGTGCATCTATCGTTCCTCGACGTGTCTGCAATAGCAATTAGCGTGCTATGTGCAGGACATCACTGGGGGCCCCTATCTGCGTGTGCCACAGCTGCAGGGTCTCCTCCAGTATCTCTTGGTAAGTGCATCTATCGTTCCTCGACGTGTCTGCAGTAGCAATTAGCGTGCTATGTGCAGGACATCACTGGGGGCCTCTATCTGCGTGTGCCGCAGCTGCAAGGTCTCCTCCAGTATCTCTTGGTAAGTGCATCTATCGTTCCTCGGCGTGTCTGCAATGCCAATTAGCGTGCTATGTGCAGGACATCACTGGGGGCCCCTATCTGCGTGTGCCGCAGCTGCAGGGTCGCCTCCAGTATCTCTTGGTAAGTGCATCTATCGTTCCTCGACGTGTCTGCAATAGCAATTAGCGTGCTATGTGCAGGACATCACTGGGGGCCTCTTTCTGCGGGTGCCGCAGCTGCAGGGTCTCCTCCAGTATCTCTTGGTAAGTGCATCTATCGTTCCTCGGCGTGTCTGCATTACCAATTAGCGTGCTATGTGCAGGACATCACTGGGGGCCTCTATCTGCGGGTGCCGCAGCTGCAGGGTGTCTACTGCTCTGGAAAGCATGGAAAATAGGGAATACTCAGAGAATTTTTAAATTCTGGTAAACTCTGGGAATTATCCAGGTATTTTAATGACAGTCACAGAATGTTAGTTTTACAAGGTCCAACCTTGAATAATTGGAAATCAGGAATTGAAATGTTGATGAAGGAAAAGTATATTCTGGTGATGATTGTGAGCAAGATACATGTGTACATTCTCAAGTACAATACTTTTGCTGGCTAAAATAGTTTGAAATCGGCAAAATATAGAAAAATATATCTTTCTGTACTTATTTTGTCTTTTCAACTTTGTCATGCTACCCTTTATTGTTGGAGCACTTTCAACATGGTCGGTCAGTTCAACTTTATATTCATAACACCGGAGAAAATAGATCTCAAACACTTGAAAATTATATATTGTTTTTGACAAAAGATAGGGTAAGGGTGGAAACCACCCCAAAATTGAAAAATCGAAATTTCTGAAACCATAATCATATTGTTCTACTTTCTTCCCTTTGAATACCAGTTTGCTTACCCGTTCGTCTCTAAGTAACTGATGGGAGTGGGATTTCATCATTCGCATAGGACTGTGTAAGTGCTTCACACGAGGTTTCTAGAAACCCGCAGTTAACCTTTCAAGATACAAGGGCCTTGAGCGTGCGCTACTTGTGTATTGTGAATGGTGAACAGTAAATTTAATAATCATGTGTGAATTAAGAATGGTGTGTTAGCAACAGCACCACTACTTGAGCTACAGGAGATCCATGGTATCCTGACTGTCAGCACTGATTAGGCCACTCAGCCGGTGCCCACGGTTCACCAATTAGGACTTGACTACAATTATCTATACCATTGTATGATGACATGTTTAAACATATCAATTGACAGTTTGCGTTTGCCAAATCATTAAGAAAAGAAACATTGCACTAAAAGCTCTTGAAGCGCACAAATCCTCCATGATGAGTCAGTCCCAGCATCTTACAACTTGTGTAGTTCTTCCAGCTGATGAAATAAAGTGAAGGTTAAACCTTTATTTGAATTAAGGCAAGAAGTGCAAAAACAGCTAAATGCACTGAACGAAAATATTCATAAGTACGGCCTGAAAATCAGTATAGAGAAAAGCAAGACCATGGTGATGACAAGAGGGGAAAGACAAGGAAAGGGCACTGTGAAAATTGTAAGTCAGAGTTTGGAAATTGTGGATACGTTCAAATACCTAGGAAGTGAATTGATGCAAACTGGTCGGTTGGACATGGAGATTGGCAGGAGGGTACAGCAGAGCAATGCATTCTATCAAAGTGTAAGAAAACTTGTTTGGGATAAGGAAGTACCAAGGAAAAGCAAGGAGGTAATGTATAAAGTGTACTATGTTCCCATATTAACTTATGCAGCTGAGACTTGGACCCTGACAAGCAGGCAAGAGAGTAGAATCCAAGCCAGTGAAATGAAATTCCTAAGAAGTATGGTAAGAAAGACAAGGACAGAGTGAGGAATGAAGATGTTAGGAAGGAAGTTGGGATGGAAAAACTAAATGAGAGAATTGAGAAGAATAAACTAAGGTGGTTTGGACATGTAAAGAGGATGGAGGAAAATAGAATACCAAGACAGTTGCTGGAGGCCAAGTGCAAGGGTAAGAGAGCAAGGGGAAGACCTAGAACAAGGTGGATCGATTCAGTGAAGAACAGCGTGAAAAAAAGAAATCTGGACTGGGACAAGATCGTGGAAGAAGAATTGTGGAAGGAAAGAGGAAAGTGGAGAAGTGCCATAAATACCCCGACCCGGCAAGAGCTGGATAAGGGGAAATGATGATGATGATGATGATGATTGAATTAAGGCAATTTAAAAACTTAGCTGCATGATTTGGAACCTAATTTTAGGGAGGTAGTGATCCGAATCCAAACTTGCACCTCTACGTACCCTAACATTCATGATTTCTTTGTGACAGGTTTTCTTTGCCACTTGATCAAGTTGGAATTCCCCTAGGTTGGGATTTGGGGATATCCATGCTTTTTTGTTTTTGTGGTAATTTTTTGAAAGCTGTAGATTTAAGTATTAAATTTTGTGCCTGGCAGAGTTCTATTAACCTGATGCCATTTCTCTTCGTTCTGTTATGGGCAGGATAACCACCAACAATTTTGTTATATTTTTTTTTCTTTACCAATCTGTGCATGTTGTTTCTATCTGGAGTTTTCTGAATAAGGTCAAGTAGTTGATTGCAAAAGGTCTCCACTTAGGGGCATGTGCATTGTTAATTGTGTACATTTTGTTTATGCTTTTGAGATTCCTTCTGATTGGGAATCAAAGTCAACTATTGAATTCAAAATCTTTCCGTCGATTATAAAGGCTGTTCGAAGTTGTGGTACATTTTTTATCACTCTTGGTCCCACTTTCCTTTTGTATATCCTGAAACCGAAGGTATCTGTATCTATGAATCTTGTTTCTTGAATTGCTGTTATGAGTATGTTGTGGCTCCTTTGTGCATTTCTTAAATGTTTGAGTTTTCGAGCTTTTAACAATGGGTTTACATTTACAAAAGAAAAACATGGATGACTAGATATACACCGGCATGAAGATGCGATCTCGGGGTGGGAATATGGACTGGGATTATCGCCTAACGTCATTTCCAATCTTCCACGTTACGTTGCGAAGCCATGGAAAAAGATTTTGCACAAATTAGGTAAAACTCCTCAATGATGCACTAATACAGCCAAGAAAAAATGAAGATTCCTAGCCCCCTGCACTTGGAGATTGACTAAATTAAGCCTTGATGTGCAAACAAAAAAGAAAATGAAATGCATTTTAATTGGGACAAAATCTCCTCGTGTCCTGCCTTTGGAATAAATAAACTTACGGAGATCCCGCATATTGACTCCAATGGATTAAATTTTAGTTACACATTTATGTTTCATCCATAGCTTAGCTTAGAGTTCATTTTTGGATGTTCTAGAAAACTGACTGCATTATGAAAAACACAAAAGAAATATCGCTGAGATTATTCCTTCAGATCTCCTTCTAGCTAAATTATAACTTGTGCATTGTGGATATTCGTGCTTATTCTATAATTAAATTTATGTTCGACCCTGACTAATATATGTTAGAAAACTGTATCATAATGATGGTCATTATAACACTATTATTCATTATGAAACAGTTTCTCCCACCAATCACAGCTCAAGAAACAGTTGTTTGACCAATTAGATAAGGTTAGCATCACACCCGCGCTGAGTTCCAAAGCCTTCTAATATAAATTTCACTGCGTTGCCTAGTGTCATAGTGGGTAGATCGAGGAGGCCATGGTCAAATACATGGCATTCTCTGTGTCCCATGCGCTCTGTTCAGTACATAAAACTGGCGAAATCTCGACAGATACTTATGAATATTTATCTTCGAACATAAAATAGTTATAATAATTATCGTCGAACATAAAATAGTTATAATAATTATCGTCGAACATAAACAGTCGTATGCAACTCGCCTATAATGGTAATTAAGACACTCGTATGAAAATTATAAAACTCGCATACGCTCGTTTTATAAACATACTCGTGTCTTAATTATTGCCATTATAGGCTCGTTGCATAATGTACTATTACAATATGTGAATGTTCCCATCACATTATAGCAACATTCTTAACTCAAAATGTATCCAAAATATCCTTGCTTTCATGAACGTTCAATCAAATTCTAAAACTTATCACAATTTGTTACTGCTGTCTTGATTCACATTTTATTTCGTTGTGGTTAAATTATTCCACTGATAGCTTTGACTGGGGTAATACTCATTGATGTTGAATAATCTCATTTCAGAAAGAATCATGAAAATATTCATCAGACAAATTATTGGCTACAACTGTGACATAGTGACCTTTCACTAAATTCGCACACACATATATGTTAAGTGGCCCTCCTGGCTTTGCTTTAAAATGTTCACAGGCGTATTCTCAACCAAAGCTATAATACTTTGCATATTCGCACTTAGTTATGTGCCTCTTTATACCACAGTGACTCTTTAATCTACAATTACTTCTTATTTCTATACATACTCATGATCTTCTGATCACGTCATTAAATTACCACATTTACCTTTACTAAACTTCATCATCTTAATTATATCATCGCAGCGTTATGAATACCTGTCATTTATTCTCTTTAACTGTATCATCGAAGCCTTATAACATCATGTCGTGTCTAGCTCAACCATTCTAAGCTATCAGTGTGTTTGAAGAAAAATTTAATTATCTTATTTAAGTGTTTAAATTGGGTAAACTCTGCAGCATTAAGTAAATTTCATTGCAAGGCTGTAGTTTAAATGAGTATTATCTGTCAAACATTCCTACCAAACTTACAGGTATTACGGTGTAACGGTGACCAAATTTATTAACAGCGTCTCATCCATATCTCACTAATTAACCGTTTTCATGACTTAGATTATCTACTAATTAACTAGAATTACATCCACTATTTCTATAAGTACCAGTCGTTTCTCTCGAAAACACATTAAAAAAATGGTTCAATGTTTCATTGTCTAATTTATGACTGTAAACCCCCTTAAGTTATCGCAATAGAATTTGATGAGTGCAATCCAAACCACTAAAATCTACTTCACTAACTAATCTAGTTATTAAGAATCATGGTGATGTCATCAGTACCTGCTAATTCTTCTTGACGATGTATGGAGTTACTGCAGGACAAATGGCGACTCCCCTCATCCACGCCATTTCCATTTAGTTCTTACCCAGTTCCAAGTCTCGTGGTCGACTCGCGAGTAATCGTGAGCCTCCATGCTCGTCTCCAGGAATGTCAGCCGTCTCCTAAACTCCCCATGTCGCGTAAGCCTTAGTGCTCCATCCTGCGGTATTGGAAGTCCTTCGCAAGATCAACATTTCTGCTCGTCTAATATGGCAGCTTATTTAGTTTCTTGATACAGTCGCGCAATCCGCACTTCAAGAAACTTATTGGTTCACGAACTAGGGCCATTTCCAAAAAGCAAAGTTCGTATGAAAAATCCCGTGAGGTTCCAGTCACCCCCCTCTCTACAACGAGTATGGCCTCGAAACACAGGTGTGTCGTGCGCGTCACAAGGGGTTGGCCTTGGCCCACATATCTCGGTACAACAACCTCGCTTCCTCGTAAACACGGTCTCGCCTCCGGCCACTTACAGATTTACTGATTCCATTGATATTTCAATGTTCAGCGCAGCCCAAATAGCGTAACTTTCGTGAAAACATATAGGCTGTGCGCCGATAAAGGTCTATTAATAATAATAATAATGCGCGTCAGAGTAGCAGAGGAAGATAAAATCAACAAGGTCGCAAATGGATGGGGGAAAAGACGTCTTGCTCGACCCGGTGCTGGGCCCAAGGTTTTCGGAGCGAGCAAAAGATGATTTCCAAAAAACCAAATGCAAACAAATAATTGCTTAATGCAACAATCAAAAGTGCAAAAATGAGATTCCCATAAAATTAATTAAACAAATCCCAGAGGCGTGTTAATCGTGCCTTTGTTACGTCACAAAGACAAGATTGACGAAATCGAGATAAGGATAAGGATAAGGAAGGGGAACTTAAATGTAAGAAATGAAAAGACAAGGGAGCTATATTACTTAAAATATAAAAATGTATTAAGGATAAAAGAAAGAGCGTGTACACGAAATAAACATATTATTTAAAACAAAGAAAAAGGCAAGCTATGACAAGATCAGTAATACAAAAGAAACCCAATACCAAGAATAAAGAATTCAAAAACTTAAAAAAAACTGAAAAGCACGACAGAACCTGAGTACCGCTCAACAACATGAATCTAACGAAAAGATACAAACTTGAAAGAAAATAAAACGAAACTTACAAAAGTTAGAGAGAAACGACAAACTTGCAAAAAGTCAAACTTCGAACTGCTAAGACGCGAAGCTTTTCATGATGTTATGTAAACATACCGGAGGGAAGGGGGAGGAGTGAGGGGAGTAAAACAAAGGGGAGAGAGATCTCACGGAGATAGGAGGAAGGAGAAGACAAGGGGAATTATAATTAAGTTATGTAATACGGCGAAAATCGAAAGAGAAAAACAAAACAAAAGGAAAATGAGATATACGGAGATACATTACATTACAATTGACTTGGGACGAAAGAGACCGGTAAAAATCGAAAGCACGCTATAATAAAATAGGCTTATATTCCAACATAATGCCGCACCAACGCGACATATAAGAAAAAGAATAATATGACATCGGAGCTGGAGAAAATCCCAGTTAACCACCGTCACATATATTCTATAAACAAAAGGGACACGTATTAGTGGGACGTTGGACATCAGTCCCGTTACCTCACACATACTGTCCACAAACAAAGGTCCAATTGCTACCAATCAAATGAAACATTTGTGGTACAAAGAGACACCGACGCAAAAGACGAGCACTAAGGCCCGACAGGAAATATATATAAGCCAAGACGCAGAAACGCAATACTTTCGAATCTTACAGGTATTAACCAAAATAATAAAACTGTGAGAAGGGCACATAACAAAAGCAACAAAAAGAACTCCGCCGTATGACATTACGCAAGGTCCCGGAGATCTGGTTCAAGGATTAAAATACTAACAATAACATCTTGAAAAGGAAAGAGAATTAAGCAAAAAAAGGAACGTTTAACAAAAACAATTACATTGCGTTAGATAGAAATACATTGAGCCGTACTCACATTCCGCTGCGCCATGAGGGTGGGCCTCTGCCCGAATACACACGTTCGCCTTACATCTCGGCGCGTCTAAGACTGACTTAGCTTCTGTCCCCCCAGAGGGGAGAGAAGCCTCTCAGAAAAATCAAATGCGTAGTTTGGGAGTGGCCCCAAACTCGCGTCAAATATTGTCAGAGCCAATGGCAGAACGAATTGCACAACAAAATGCAAGGTAGCAACAACACTAGCCAATACGAGAGAACAAGGCAGTATGTAGCCAGGGGTTGCACAACGTTAGACAGAGAGATACATACAGACAAACTGCGCACTTTTAAACTCTCGAGGCGTAATATAGAGATGTCACAACACATGACAATAATAATAATAATAATCATGATGATAATAATAATAATTACAATAAATTCTGAAAAGTGGTTCAAATTCCACCGCTTTCTCCAAAAAAAATTCTTTTACATAACAAAGGCATAAAAGAATTTTTTCTTTTTCATAACAAAATTATATAAAATAACATTCTTCGATTAGATACATTTGAACAGGGTGAAGGAAAGAAGATTACATCATGTACACCAGATACACACATGAAAAATTAAGACATAATAAAATGTTCTCACATTTCTCTTATTCATAAGACGCAGCTTAATTAAAAGTTCTTTGAACGTCATAACTTCCATAAAAGGCTTGACGAAACGCAAGTCTCTTTTCTCAAACACACATATATTTTCATACACACGTATTCACGAAGATGTTCACTGGTGAGGAATTTTTTTTCTTTTTTGGTACGAAAGAAAAAAAAGACTTTAAAATGAAATTAAAACAACAAAAATTGAAATTATATAAAGGATCAGTACAGCCGTGAAATAAAGGCGGATCCTACCTCTACTGCACGTCAATACGTCACACATATTAAAAAATGGATGTACCAAAAAGAAAATAATGATAATAAAACGGTCAATCTTGAGCTAGACTCTGCCAGATGACGTGGAGAAAGCGAAGTCTTCTTAATGGCGACCTTCTGGAAATCAGCCAATTTTCTAATAATAAAAGAAAGAGAAAGGTTAAATCATGATCACAAAAAAATATAAAGGGGAGCACCCTGTATACAAAATAAGGCTTGCGTCGGGGAAATATTTGGGGTTACATAAGCTGCGTAAGGGGGAAAGTGGATTCATTCTGCCAGCTGGAAAGTAAAAGTATGAATAGGCAGGGTCGTCAGACCATATTACAAAAGAGTAAAGAGCCGTGAACTGGGTCTAAAGGATACACCGGCCACTTCTCAGGTACTTGGAGACTAGCTATCGCTACCGGAAACACTCTCCAAATATATGACAGATACAGGAAAATAATACACATTATCTTAGAGAAAACATATTAGATTGAAATGATTTATAAAAACATGATTTCACAAAAACGTAAAACAGAAGTTACGATAAATAGTAAACAACTATATCAATAGACAAATCACTGTCACTACAAGAAAAGAATGTAAGTCAACAGACCATCTCAGGCACTGCCGAACAATAGCAAGTCGTGTCTGCAGCTCGGACAATGGGTCGGGCCGGCTCCTTACAACAAAAGCAGGCAGGTACTGGAAATTGCCTTAGGTAGAAGTATAGTTCAACACATCTTTCGAAATCCTCCGTGTAACTCAGGCGGCCACGGGTGTCTCCTGCCTAACTAGATACATAGCAGGAGTAAAGGGGAAAAATGTACTAATAACCTTCGTCAAATGACATTAGGTACTAACAAATAAAAAGGAATAATAACTCAAAGAAGCTGTCAAAATAAAAAATGCCATCCCGGACAGAGAACGAAAATCCAAATAATTACGTTACAAAATACCTTCCAAATAAAAGGAACAGACTGGAACCTCGCATAAAACCAATCAAGACCAGACATACAATCAATCAAACTCGAAACCCAATAATAAATATTACCAACCCACAAAAATAAAATGGTTACAGCGTCAATATACGGGCCGTAGACCTCAGAGGTACCGCATTAAAAAAAAAAAGACACAGAGGGTATGGCCTATCCCATACAAATATAAGAAAATTGGGTAATGCACGCCAGAGTAGTTCACACGAACATCAATGTCCCATAACACGGAAGCCGTAGACCTAAAATGGTTGGTATCTCTGAGTAATACTTATCGTATATTTGGTTTGCCAATAAAAACGAATAAATAGTTCGTACGTAATATATATATAGTTTAAATTGAATAGGGTATAAAATCAAAATTGAACTAAATTTGAAACCACCCACAAATAACTGTTGATAAAAATTCATTAAACTCATTGACACACACATTCATCTCAAAATACAACCAACAACAACAACACTACATACATACTCCTTCCCATAAACAAATCAAAATTTCCCCATTACATCAGAATGCTAATATGAGTCGTTGGAACACCATGGAAACTCAAATAACGGACTACAGGTCATCGTGACAAACTTCATCCCATACTAAAGATTGACGAATCGTGTGGAATCTATGTACATCCTAAGTGGGCGTCGAAGCCGTGGGACAGGTCCCAAACCCTAATTCCGACGGAGACCTCACCTAGCAGGTTTCCCAACGAAATACACACTGCCATACTGAACATATAGTAACATCAAGCTTACCGTATATAAACAATTTTAAATGAAAACCTACATTGAAATCCCCTGACAAAAATAAAACAATCACCCTCCCTAATTATGAAACAAACTTAACTCCCAATCATAACACACATAATAGCTCAACAGACCATTCATAAC
Organism: Meconema thalassinum; assembly: GCA_946902985.2. Taxonomy (NCBI): domain Eukaryota; kingdom Metazoa; phylum Arthropoda; class Insecta; order Orthoptera; family Tettigoniidae; genus Meconema; species Meconema thalassinum. The sequence goes on along the minus strand of OX336393.1, from coordinate 534,804,142 downwards.
TGAGACAACAAACACTTTACTAACATCAAACGTTAGTATAATTACGCGAGGCTCAAGGTGGGTCGGGGTGACCGTAGGATTTAAAGAGACGGTTCCCATAAGTGGGCCTACCTTCATTGGGGAAAATTTCGGAGAAAGAGGGGCGGGGGTTTTTAGGCTGCACGGTAATGACAAGAAACCTGTCAGCAGCTGTTCCAGACCGAGACATATGAAGGGGTGAGGCGAGTTCTGAGAAATATCACAGTCAACTAAGCGACTATTTACAACAAAGGTAAGGACTCAAACCCTTGAGAGAAATGCATTTTCTACTTCACAGAAAGTAAAATAAAAACGTCCACAACACTGACGAAATGAAAAGGAAGAGAAAGCAAACAAAATTTCCTGTCGCCTTAAAATCACCGTTAACTAAACAAATGTCTACTAGAGGAAGCAAATACATAAAAGTAGGTTACAATACCGTGACGTGTCGTGTTCCAGCGATGCGATGTACTCACTGATATGTTGCCACTGTTCACCTCGAAGCTGGGTCTTTTGGATGTCTTGTTTACTTGAGGGACTAAACCACCTTTCCTTGGAGATGGGTTTCCTGGATGCCCGTAGTTCACACAGAAAGTAACTTCACCCTTTCTTCAGGGGTGGGGAAAAACAATTCACTGAATTCCTTAAACTCAAAGAAAAACAAATTTTAATACAATGTAAATGAAGAGAAAAATAATAAAAGGTTAATAACTTGAGAGAGGTGAGGAGGGAACGATTTCGCACGCAACCACGCGATCTGCTACCATTGCGCCGATAAAGGTCTATTAATAATAATAATAATGCGCGTCAGAGTAGCAGAGGAAGATAAAATCAACAAGGTCGCAAATGGATGGGGGAAAAGACGTCTTGCTCGACCCGGTGCTGGGCCCAAGGTTTTCGGAGCGAGCAAAAGATGATTTCCAAAAAACCAAATGCAAACAAATAATTGCTTAATGCAACAATCAAAAGTGCAAAAATGAGATTCCCATAAAATTAATTAAACAAATCCCAGAGGCGTGTTAATCGTGCCTTTGTTACGTCACAAAGACAAGATTGACGAAATCGAGATAAGGATAAGGAAGGGGAACTTAAATGTAAGAAATGAAAAGACAAGGGAGCTATATTACTTAAAATATAAAAATGTATTAAGGATAAAAGAAAGAGCGTGTACACGAAATAAACATATTATTTAAAACAAAGAAAAAGGCAAGCTATGACAAGATCAGTAATACAAAAGAAACCCAATACCAAGAATAAAGAATTCAAAAACTTAAAAAATACTGAAAAGCACGACAGAACCTGAGTACCGCTCAACAACATGAATCTAACGAAAAGATACAAACTTGAAAGAAAATAAAACGAAACTTACAAAAGTTAGAGAGAAACGACAAACTTGCAAAAAGTCAAACTTCGAACTGCTAAGACGCGAAGCTTTTCATGATGTTATGTAAACATACCGGAGGGAAGGGGGAGGAGTGAGGGGAGTAAAACAAAGGGGAGAGAGATCTCACGGAGATAGGAGGAAGGAGAAGACAAGGGGAATTATAATTAAGTTATGTAATACGGCGAAAATCGAAAGAGAAAAACAAAACAAAAGGAAAATGAGATATACGGAGATACATTACATTACAATTGACTTGGGACGAAAGAGACCGGTAAAAATCGAAAGCACGCTATAATAAAATAGGCTTATATTCCAACATAATGCCGCACCAACGCGACATATAAAAAAAAGAATAATATGACATCGGAGCTGGAGAAAATCCCAGTTAACCACCGTCACATATATTCTATAAACAAAAGGGACACGTATTAGTGGGACGTTGGACATCAGTCCCGTTACCTCACACATACTGTCCACAAACAAAGGTCCAATTGCTACCAATCAAATGAAACATTTGTGGTACAAAGAGACACCGACGCAAAAGACGAGCACTAAGGCCCGACAGGAAATATATATAAGCCAAGACGCAGAAACGCAATACTTTCGAATCTTACAGGTATTAACCAAAATAATAAAACTGTGAGAAGGGCACATAACAAAAGCAACAAAAAGAACTCCGCCGTATGACATTACGCAAGGTCCCGGAGATCTGGTTCAAGGATTAAAATACTAACAATAACATCTTGAAAAGGAAAGAGAATTAAGCAAAAAAAGGAACGTTTAACAAAAACAATTACATTGCGTTAGATAGAAATACATTGAGCCGTACTCACATTCCGCTGCGCCATGAGGGTGGGCCTCTGCCCGAATACACACGTTCGCCTTACATCTCGGCGCGTCTAAGACTGACTTAGCTTCTGTCCCCCCAGAGGGGAGAGAAGCCTCTCAGAAAAATCAAATGCGTAGTTTGGGAGTGGCCCCAAACTCGCGTCAAATATTGTCAGGGCCAATGGCAGAACGAATTGCACAACAAAATGCAAGGTAGCAACAACACTAGCCAATACGAGAGAACAAGGCAGTATGTAGCCAGGGGTTGCACAACGTTAGACAGAGAGATACATACAGACAAACTGCGCACTTTTAAACTCTCGAGGCGTAATATAGAGATGTCACAACACATGACAATAATAATAATAATAATCATGATGATAATAATAATAATTACAATAAATTCTGAAAAGTGGTTCAGCTGTCATCGCACACGTACTGTCCGCACTTTGAACTATAAAGCCTCATCATACTGCGTAAACTCTGTGTTCTATAAGTTATTCCGGCTGGTTGTAGAAATCACTTTGAACGTTTGCCCTGATGGCCTAGCGATTTGGTAAGTCCTTCGCCACTAGACTATACTTGAGTATAACTTATGCACGGTCCCAGAACTAGCTTGACCAGTCGGTGAATAGGAAGCAAGTGGCTGTCTTCTTGTTATCGTCTCACCTTCTAAGCTCGCCTTCTGAGTACAGAGCCCTCTGTAGAGTACTTCTTGGTCACGTGGCCTGCTTCTTCCCCTTCTCGTCTCACACGTTACTACGACATTAGAGACTCTTCACAAGTCCTCAAGCAATGATGGTAAAAACATGAGCCATATTTCCTTCCATAATTCAAGGACTTCGGCCATCTTAGCATTTAAGTGACCATAGCAGTGACGTCACAGCTTTCATACACGTCATCTGTCCGCCCTTAGATGACGTAGTGACAGCTTGACACGTGACATATCGGGGACAGTACGTTGGTTGTCGCTTTGTGTAACGTGGCAGACTGTCTACTGTACAGTGGATCGGTGAATTGTTGGACCAGGTTTCAGCTAGCAACCCTAGGCAGGGTGCTACCATCAGGACCCCCTCCTCCTTCCTCATCACAATGGTGGAGAACTTGAGCCAATCACAGCTTCACTTCCTTTTCCTCTCTTCTTTTCTTCCCAAAACCTCTTCACTAGTTCACTGTGCTTTTTCTTCCTTTCCTCTGTCCATTTCTTCCCTGATGTGTCCTTCCTTGAAACTTGTACAACTTTCGTGTTTCTAATTTTATTTCTAAATTGTTCTCTGTCCTTAATGTCGTCTTCAGAGATTTTAAGTAATTCCATGTCTTCATGTACTTCTTTTATCCAACTGGTCTTTAATTTACTTGCATTCACGATATTGAAAATCTTCTTAGTGAGTCTGTTCTCATCCATCCTATACATGTGTCCATAGAACTGCAGACGTCTCTTCCTAAATTTATCTATAATGGTGTCTGTATTTTCATAAAGTTCCTTTGTTGGTCTCCTGACCCAAATTCCATTACGGAAAACAGCGCTATGGATTTTCCTAAGAATTTTGCGTTCCTGTTTCTCAATATCATGAATTCTTGTCATTCCTCTAATGACTGTGGTTTCTGCTGCATACAAGGCTTCAGGCAAGACAACTGTGTTATAATGGCGCAATTTTGCATTGCGAGATACTGCTCTTTTGTTATAATCATTCCATGTCAGCTTGTACGCCTTCTGCAATTTTACCATTCTATCTGCATTAGAAATTGTGTTCAATCCTGTGGGTTGGATGGCTTCTCCTAAATATTTGAAGTGAGTGACCTGTGAGATTTTTCCATATTGCGTTCGCAAGGTGATGTTTCCTTTTGATTTTGTATCCATATACTGTGTTTTTTCATAGGAAATATCAAGTCCCGTTTTACTGGAGATTTCATGTAGTTTGTCTAGCGCTGATATGGCTTCATCCTTGTTGTTTGTTAAGATGGCCAGATCATCTGCAAAGGCCAAGCATTTCACAGTGACTCATTTCCTTTTCTCCTTTCCAATTTGTATACCTTCATTTCTGGTGTTGTTCTTAGTGAAGTCCTGTTCTATTTCATTTAGCCTATTATTATCATAATTGCGCTTTTCTCGGCGAATAATTTTAGAAGTGTTTTCCGAACCTGCACAAATTCTTGCCCTTTTTCTGTTGTTTTATGACTATTGAAATTATTCCATGCTTTAAACCTATATTCAATAGCATGATCGCATGTGATGTTCCACTACCTATGTTTTCTCTTTCTCGGAGGTTGACCGAATTTTATTGCTGGTTTCATTTTCTCTGAAAGTTCAGACCAGCTCGTGGTATCCATTTGACGGATTTCTTCAATGATGTTCATCTGGTTGAATTCAAGGTATTCTGGATCAGTTCGGAAAAGCTGGGTTCCCCTTGTCCTTTGTCTGTTGGATTGAAATTTTACCTTGATTTGCAGTAAATGATGATCTGAGTCAAAGAATCCTCTCCTGGTTTTCACATTAAGGACTTATTTAGCGTTCCTTCTAGAGATAGCAACGTGGTCAATCTGGAATTTTCCAAGTGTTTCATTGGGGGAATTGTTGTTAATTTACGCGTAGGCTTCTGGAATGGTGTTGACATAATTTGGAGATTGAAATTTTGACAGAAGCTTATAAGGTGTTCACCATTTTTATTGGTTCTGCTATGAGCAGTGAATGGTCCTGTAATTCTCCTATATTTCTTTTCTTTTCCTAACTGCCCATTAAAATCCCCCAGTAGAACCTTGACATGATGTTTGGGAATTTTGTTCGTGATTTCCTCCAGAAGTTTTCTATTACCTGAGGGTCTTTCCTGTTGTAGTCATTCGTTGGTGCACGCACGTTAATCAGTGTGTATACCTTGTTTCCCGATTTTATTGAGAGTGTTGTGAGTCTTTCTGATGGTGAAATAAAATCAATTACTGAATCTGTGAAGGAGTTACTAACTGCAAAACCTGTGCCAAATTGTCTGGGTCCTATGTTGATCTGCACTGCAGGTTTTCCTTTATAGAGCCTGTAATTCTCAGAATCAAAGTGATTTTCATCTGTAAATCGTGTTTCCTGCAATGCCAAAATTTTGATGCTGAATTTATCTAGCGTGTATTCGTTAGATGTTTGAGTTTCCCAGGCTTAAGCAAAGTGTTCACATTAAGTGTACCTATGAAACACTTTCGTTTGGACCGAAGAGGTTTTGAGAAGCTCCGATCCTTCTCTACATGACATGTCTGTTCCCGAGAATCCTATGACCAGAACAGGGATCCAATCTATTGACTGGGGCCTGGGGTAGTGGAATCTTTTCCTGTCGTTCTGCCATGGTTGCGTCAAGTTGAAGAGTGTTTGTGGTGACCTCCGATGGAGATCACAAGATTTTAAGACTTAATTGTTGAGATTAAGCCGTACTTCAAACAGCCGCACCAACTAGGTGAACAGACGCTGCTCGCTAGCCGCTGGATGCCAGAACAGACACTAGTGAGTTGGATATATGGAGAAATTGTTTTATTCAGTACAAACGATTTCTACTTCTTCTTCTTGTTTCGTATAGGCCAACTACAGACCACGACATTCAACTATTTTGTTTGGAGTGGGTCTTGATGTTTGCCTAGTAGCCACGCATCCTCTGGCTGTGTTGTTCCTTTCTCTCCTTTGTCCAGAGGCCACCTATCTTCTTCCTTGGGGGTTGGTCCTGGAACTTCATTTGCTTTAGTTTACTCTGAGAGACGTTCGGTCATTTATGTCTTTTTCTGTAATTCCCAGCTCCAGCAGATGTTTGTCCGCGGTGACTTGGTCTTCCAGGATGTGAGTAGCTGGTGGGATGCATCCTCTTCCTGGCCAGGTCCCTTCCTTGACTGGTCACAATATCTTCCTGCAGGTGTTCTGGTACCAACCAAAATTATTATCCTTTGTATTGCGTAGCGAAAGTTAGAACTACTTGAAATTGAATGGAAGCAGCTACAGCCTCAGGCGAGACGAACATGTCCTCGGACAATCCCGGCACTAAAAGCCATACGCTAAGTAAATAAATACTCAACTAACAAAAGATTACAACATTTGCATGATGACAAATGTGTTCCTACTTCTGTAAAAGATGCAAGAAAACCAACCTCAAGAAATCACTATACTTACGATAACTCTGAAATTTGCATAAAATTCATGTTATCGTAAATGGAAATTTTGCATGTTTGTAGTCATGACGTGATCTTTCATTAGAGGGGAGGCATTGGTAAGAAGAGAAACTGCCTTGGAAGCCGCAACTTTCAGCAACTCGCACATGCTATGTCAGTAGCGTATCCAGGATCGGCCCATGGGGGGGGGGGGGGGGTTAGGTATTCAAGCCAAATTCTAGAAGCATTTCGTCCCGCGGCGTAGCCGCGCTCGTCAAACGTGTACCATTGTCATGAGGGCAGCTGTGGAAAGTACGGATATTGTAGGTTCGAATCCCGGTGCTGACAGCGATTATCCTGAGTGTGTTTTTCCCCGGGTTTTGCCACACTCCCTTCAGGAAATTGTCGGGATAGTGCCTTGCTCAAGTCCCGGAGCGTCTACTCCATGCCTGTCCCAGATACATTTACACACACAACTACAATCATCACAGCAATACAGGTTGCCAGACAGCTTTAACACACTCCCAACTACACGGGGCTGATGACCAAGGTGTATCAAGCACCTCAAATGAATTAACACCAACCCTACAAGTATTTCCATTTCTCTATGAAATATTATTACACAAGAAAAGTTTCGTGTATTTTGATCCCGAATTTTTCATGTAATACAATATGTTCAAAAGACAAAAACAAATCAGTTCTTTAAAATATTAAGTTAATTTTTGACTAAAATGTCTCACGTCAATGGTAAATCTAGAACATTCCTGTTCCCCTGGCAGGAACAAAATAAACTCAAATATATCTGTGCTCTCTCAACAAGAGTAATTATTTACTGAGGTCTCAGCAAAAGTGGGCATGTCCTCTCACGATGTATCATGTTGATTTATGAGTAATTCAATCCGGTACTCATTTTTATGTTTATTAAAGATGTTAATAATGATCTCAAAATTAGTGTTAATGTACCCATAGAATTTTCTAAGTTGTTATGAAATCGCGTTATTTTTAATAAAAACTAGATTAATTTACATATAACTTCCCACCCGCCAGGAAAAGAAAAAAAGGCTAATATTGTCCCGCTGTGTGGGATTGAAAATTATTTGGCGCTAGCCTCAGTTTGAAATAAGCTATACGTTATTTCGCGGGGGGAGAAGTTAGATTGGCAACACTGGGAGGGCGGAGTTGTATTACCACAGTCTAAAATACACAGTCGCGAAGCAAGGCTTATAAACTACAGAGGTTGCCTCAATTTTCACTCACCAATCAGCGCTCACAAGGCGGATGACGTCACAAGATACCAAACGCGCCATGTGGGGAACGTAACGAAACTGTCAACATCAGCTGTTGAGTACGCAAAGAACAGTTTATTCTCATGAAATTTTTGGTAAATGGGTGATAAAATAACTGAATGTAGCCTACTTACATTTTATGTTGTGATCTTGAATTTCTTGGAAATTCGCCTAGACTCGGTAGCAATATCGTGGGTGTTAGTGACTTCCAATAACCACTTCTTATGCAGGATAGAATTGGAATCTTTCAATCTGATGAAGAAAATTGTTATCACAGCTGCCTCAACCCCACCAGACGGTACGTCAGGAACTTCTCTAGACACAATCTGTCGTTCGTCTTAGAACGTTCTTGCCTCGTTGAAATCCGTATTTTCCGTGAAATGTGACGAATTTTGCTGAAATGTGCCGGAACTGGTTAAGTCAAGTTTGTGAGGGACCGGTCATACCACCGTATGACAAGGGTTTAATCCTGGTTGATAATGCATAATCGTGTTGAGTTTGCATTCCATAGATTAAGTTCCCAAGTTGTGGAAATTTATCTTGGAACTTGTGGGCTACATAACCTGCAACATAAGCCTTGCCATCTTCCTCACTTTGTTCCATGATATTGGCAATGAAGGACTCAGGTTGCACATTGCTCCCTAAGGTTGATTCTGGAAGCACGTTACTTGATTCAGACACACTGCCAGCTTTGTTTATTGCTTTAGTAACTACATAATCATCTGATTCTGGATCAGCAGTGTTTGTTTGCTTTTGAACAACTCCTGGATTTTTTCCTAAAATAATCATCCCCATCAGTCTGTAAATGCAGTCAAGGGGAGAAGGATGATCGTAAAAGCCACCACGAGTTCGCAATTGTGAAAAGAGGTTTTTCCAGTACCGGTACATCTTGATTCAGCCTATGTGTGAGAATGTACTTTGTATTATGCCTACGGGTCATATCTTGGTACAGAAGTCGAAGGGATTTTATTGAAATGATGACTGCTTTCTGGAATATTTGCAAAGAACTTTTACCAATGCAAAGAGAATTACTCCTGAAATTTTCCATCTTGTCCAAAATCAAAATACCATGCATGGGCGTATATAGGGGGGGGGGCTGAGGGGGCTCCAGATCCCCCCGAAAAGAGCCAAATTGGGTACAACATACAATGTATTTCACAGTTTCCATTCATACTCCATAGGCTATAATAGAAAATTCATTAAGTACTCACAATTTTCCACGATAGTCAGCCCCCCCCCATCGAAAAAATTGTATATACGCCCCCCTGATACCATGTACGAAATATGTCAAAAATATTAACAGCTTTAAAATCATCCTAGCAGGTCATCAAAACTTAAGAGTAGGCCAGCTAGGCTCACTTACCATTTGGTTTTAGATTCCTTGGAAATCTTGGCTTTATATTAAGCAGTTCGGCCCTGTAGTCTAATTCGAAGTCTTCACTCTTAAAGTGGAGGGAACATATCCTACTTGTTTGAGGGTTGCAATGACCTTTTCGCTTACATGCAGCAATCCACTGATTGCGAAGGCATGCGTCTTTAGGCATCGTGAAAAACGGCACGTCATTTCCAACTTTATAATAACTGTGACAAACTGCCACAGCACATCTTTGGCCTGGCATGATTATAAAACAAATGGCTTAAAACACGCGTTTAAACCACTGCGATCCATACAATATAATGTGTGGGAAAGTTGAATTTCCTTGCATATCTCTCGCCTCGCGCGCTACGAGGAAACGTGTGACGTCACGTCCTTTCCCTTCCCTCCGCGATCCCCTCGCCTAAGAGCTCCATATTGAGGCAACCTCTGTAGTTTACTAGCCTTGGTCGCGAAGCTCGCTGCGTTACGAAATTGCATCCTCTTTGTAGGTGAGGCGATACTCGCGGCGGCCAGCAAGCTGGCAACTGCCTTGAGCACGTTATTCGTGGCTCAGACGATTTCACTTTTGCAAGGGGTTTTTGAATTTTAACTCACCTGAGTGATTATTTCCATTGTTAACATAAGTCATGTTAAATCACCAACTACTACAGAAAAAAGCCACAATGTTGATATTTTGTACACTTTTAATTCATAGAAACATAAAAAGAATGCTGTGTTTTTATTAGCTCAGTCCTCTGTAAGTATCCCTAGGTACAGTTGTATGACGTATTTAATGAGTCTTACGTAGAATTCATAGTCGATACTAGTTATAAATTCATGTATTTGTTTTAATGATAGTCGCTGGCATCTCTACATTAAACCGAGTCCACGATTTCTGGATGTAACGGGTAATCTCTAATTCCACTGAATGGATTGCGGTTTTCACCATTCAGTAAAGAATTTCTCGAGGAAGGTTTCTGTAGGAAAACATTCATTTATGACCAAAGGGAGCCGAGCAGGAACGATTTCAGTGAATCATGTCGAAGGAAAACCTGCCGTCCGTGCGCTTTTTAAGCTTACGCTGGGTAAACCATTAAAAATATCCATATACTATGAGTGTAAGAAGCATGAAAAGTGCTACAAGGAAGTCCGCGACAGCATATCTTTATCTCTAATACATCGCCAAGTGATTTTACGTTTTAATTTCTTCCAACAATCTCCATTCAGTGGAAATTTAAATTACTAGTTTCGGAGCGAGTTTACGAGCTAGCGAGCAAGCCCATCACCCCAGCTTCGGCCAACATTAACTGTCGAGTCGTGTCGAGTTAAGACTTCAGAGAAGAGTAGACTATAAGTGTTTTTCTGTTCACCTCGGCTTTTCTGAATTGCGTCTGAGACCTACCGTCCGTGCGCCTTTTAAGCTTACGCTGAGTGACCCCTTTAAGGCGACATTCCGGAGATAAAAGTCGATATTTTGTTCATTTTGGTGAAATTTTTTTTATGACTGAAATTGAAAGGATTGGGTTTCTTCCTTCTTGTCACAAAGTTATTCCGTTGAATTCAAACAATTTATCACCTTAATAATGCTTTGTTTGGCAGTCTGCACACAGCAGAAATGGGTGTGGCATCTTCTGAACTGCTTGTTAGATTATTTATGATGTCATTGTCATGTTTTCATTCAATCAAATCAATAAAATATCCCTGTTCTTTGCAATTACACATCCCGGGGATGGGCCAACAGCCCCCCCCCCCCTACAGAATCAAGCTGTAAGAGCTACCATGTTTCTGAATGAATTTATAAAGCCTGCAAAGGACTAATATGTCAGTACTTGACTCTACTGTCATTGAGCAACATTGTATGCTTGTATTGGTATTCCTGATGTCACTACAGTAATGCCGACAACTATAAGTTTTGTTATTCTTGTATGTTTCTTCTTTCTTGTGAGTTCTGTGGTGGTAGCCAGTCTGTTTACTTTTGTGAAGTTCGCGCGCAAGTAACCTCTTGTAGTTGTGTATCAAGACAAGCTTCCAGAACTACCAATATTCCTACAGAAGCTGCTTAGAACCAAAAGGAAGGAAAAACATTCGGTGCTGGTGACTTCTAGGTAATGGATCAGGAAGATAACGTCACTTGAACTTTGCTTTAATTTTCCCGCCAATTGTAATTTTACATTTAAATCCTATTTTTCTCCCATAATATTCTGCCAAATGTAACAAACTTTATATGGTATATGTATCACAGCTATATTAGGAAATCTGCGTATGGAATTCTTGATTGCAGAATTCTTCCCAGTGGTAGAGATGTGAAAGTGCAAAATTTTTGAATAAAAAAATTACACAAATTTAGTACTATAATATCTCATTGTATAAATTATTTACAGAAAAATCGATACGTAGCGCTTTTTAAAGAAGTATTATCTACCTAATTCCAAATTTCCATTAATTTTTCATTTGAAATCTATGAAAAAAATGGAATTAAAAATTCCAAAAATAAAACATAAAAAAAAAAAATATTTTGGAAAAACTATTAATTGTATATGAAACAAATGTTTGTGATATCTGTACTTTTGTTTGGGTGGCATTCCCACAAAGTTCCGTGAAAATCCATGCATTAGGTAAAAATATCTGTTTATCTCAGGAGTGGCGCCTTAAGATACCAGGCGAAGCCGAGGCGGGTTGATAGTATGGGTATAAGATATCAAATTTTTAACCTCATCAAAAGCTTCCTTTAACATTATAGTTAATTAGTAAAAATACCAGTGTGATTTGTGAAACGAAAAGTATAAAATGATCTTAAGGTCTTCAATGGCTCAATTGTAGGTACTTCGTATTTTTTCTGTGGGTTTGAAACCATTCATTCATGGATTTGACAAAATAATACAATGCCAATTTTACAAAATATCGGCAATAACAATTGTGTACCGTACCTTCACAGCAGCCATGTGGGAGACCAGGCATTTCATAAGAGAATTAACGAACAGTGTATCACATCTAAGTTTGTGAGCATTATCCTGACGACATAAATTGGCTTGCTTCCAAAGGATTCGAGAATAAGTGTATATTATTGTACAAAATCTTTATTCATTAAATCAGGTCTCGGACTATTTAAAGGCCATTTTCTACATCTGAAAATTAAAATGTCGGCACGCGTTTGAGATGACATCTTTTACGTTTACTTAGCCTACCGTATGTCTTAATTTTCAAACTGCATAGATATTTATATTTGATTTGCAGCCAATGGCCAATGGCAGGGCATTTCACATGAACGCCCGTATGTTCCCCAATTACAATGTCGAGTAGTTCCTACTTAAGCTACCAGACGCCACTGCCACTGAAACCCAACGGCGAACGCTTAAACGTGATAGGGCGTGTCTAACCCAATAGCCTACAAATTTTGGCTACACCCTATCAATTGTAGTTGTAAGTTCTTTTACGTGCCATAAATCTATGACATGGGTCCGACGACTTCGACTGGGTTTGAACCCGCGAACTTGGGCATAGCGGTTCAGCATGCTACCGACTACGCCACCAAAGCCATGCATATATATCCTACCGGGACATTCATATCCGACTGGCTCAGCGGTAACGTTCTCACCTGCTGTTTCCAAGGTTGCGGGATCTAATCCTGACGCAATCAGCTGGCATTTAAGGGTGCATAAATGCGAGGGAACCGAGTCTGTAGATTTACTGACACTTAAAAGATCCCCTTCAGGGCAAAATTTCAGTACCCCGGTGTCTCTAGAAGCCACAGTAGTTAAAAGGGACCTACAACCAATAACATTATTATTGATTTATAACCAGTTCAAGACCCAGTGCCGTTGGTTGAAAAGCTTTATAATACTTTCTACTGCGTATCCCAATTAATTGGGGTCGCCGGAGCCAATCAGGCTCATTTTGGTTTTGGCCAGGAATTTAAGGCCGGATGTCCTTCTTGACACCACGTAATTTTTCAGGTGAAAATTCCACCCCACTGTCACCGGGATTAGAACTCCGGTCGTCCGGGTGATTGACGAGCAGCTAAGCCACTGCACCATCGGGTGTCGTCTTGCTATTTGAACAGTCTGACTTCCCAGTCGGTCAACACGAATACACCCAATTAGATTGGTCGAGGAGTAACAATTAATTTCCCTGTGTAATTCATAATACAATAATTATTTATCTATATTAATATAATAAAGCTGAAGAGTTTGTGTGTTTAAACGCGCTAATCTCTGGAACTACCAGTCCGATTCAAAAAATTCTTTTTTTTTATATGATAGGCTGATTCAAGAGGAATAGTTTAGGCTATGTAGCATTAGGCTACACCTCTCAGGTAACCTTCAAGATTGATTTTTATTCAGTAAGTCGGTAAAACAAGTTCTCCCGAACAGCTCTATCCGCATGCGCTGGCGTTATGGTTAGTGATACGTACACCGTTTCACCTATCTGAACCAAAATTTGTATACTTACCCTTTGGAACACTGATGGTAACACTCTCTACGTGAAATTTATGATAGACCAGTCCATTCCCTGCATTTAGGCCCTTCATCACAAATCTACACTGATTCTCTTAATTGCACCAAATTTTACATACACTTTGAAACCCTGCTGGTAACACTGTTCACTTGATATTTTGGACAACGCTCCCCATTCCCTACATTTAGAATAACAGACAAAATGAACTTGAAAACCACGTATTAAGGCCCTAGAACCATTCATGTCCGTAGTAGTGTAACTGTAAGAGTATTTTAATAAGTCTATTGTTGACGGGCAGTTCGGGCTGCATCACGACCAGTATTCTGGTGCAGAATTGCGAAAATAGTTGCATCTTGCGCTGTTTATAAATTGCAGTCACCGGGAGTGCAAAAAGATTTCTTAGGCGCCTTTAAACAGTTACTGTATCATCTTGAAAATATTATGCCTCTATTTAAGTGAAATGGTGTTGGTGCAGTACATTGAGGTTATCAGCTGCAATAAGCGTTGGTGCTTTCAAATTTACCTTAATTTATTCTGAAACTTATCGTTAAGCGCTTTGTGGCGATCAGTGATACTATTGCTACCTCAGTAGCTCGGGACAGCCGAAGTTTGCCAAAGAGTTCTGATTATTTTCCTACGGCGCTATGCGACAAAAGACGACACTATTGGTCTCTACATTTCTAACAGCCAATGAGATACAGGCCCTAGGCAGTGTCTTTTGTTTCACCTATTCCTCTTTTTTTTTTGTAAATTTGTTTGTAAATTACATGTGTCAGTGCTGTAGTTAGAAAGTAGCCGTCTCCCTATTCATTATTATCATTATGGGAAAATGACCTGAATGTTACGTCCGTTATACTGTACTACTTATCCCCCCCCCCTCCCCCCACCACCACCACCACAAAAAGATATATTTTTAAAATATTGGTTTCTGTTAGTTTAAGTATCATGTGCCAGTTCTGTAGTAGTATTCATTATCATCCATAAAACAAATAAATCCACCGGGCGAAGCCGGCCACTACTGCTAGTACATTTAATAAAACACTTCTCATGCTACCCCCCGCCCTCCTTTATGTGAGAAGTGCTTTATTAAGTGTATAAATGATTCATGTATTTTTATTTCAGGCATTAGGAGATAAATTGTCACTGCCCACCTAACCTAATTGGGTACCGTACACTCGTGTTGACCGACTGTAAAGCGATCATATAGGTTACTTAGCAACACTGAAATATTGCTTCTAGTATTAGATCTGTTTATTGAACTGCACATCTCCTCTTGTAAAGCAAATGTTAAATTAAAGATATAACCATTACACAATGCTCACATACAGTAAAACCAGCAACAATAACATAGCGCAGTTGGCACATTCTTGCTGGCTGCATGAGAGCATTTTTGTCTCGCGATAGAAAAATATGAGCCAAGCTTCGCGATCTGTAGGTAGACTGTGGTTATACGTTGTCACGAAGACGTGTGTAGCCACAAAAGGGGACCCGGCTGAAAGGCGACAAGAGTACAACACCACAGACACAAATCACAACCTGCCGATTTTCCAATGGGTGGGGGGTTCTAACCCCCCCCCCCCCCTGGCTACGCCACTGTGCCATGTACTGAATAACAAAAGGTCATGGGCCCAGAAATGCTGACAAGAAAAAGAAGTGAAAGAGTTTGAGCAATGTTTTTTGAGAAGTGAAAAAAGTGAGAGCAGTTGATTCAAGATGTCGGAAGAAAACAAAGAACGAATGCACAAGCTATTTTTCATGGTCTGAAGTGGTCAAAGCAGAACTTATCGATAAAAACGCATTTGATGCTGGGTTTAATGAAGAGGAATGTTGGCCAGGCGCAAAGGCTCTCAAGAAGTGTGTCACATTGACCAAGTGCACATGATGCACCATCATATGTCAGTCCGGTGGTGACAAATGTCAAGCGAGAGGGCGAGATAGTGACTGTGTATAGGCTCACCCACAAGCTTCAAGGTCGTCTAAAACAAACATTCAACTCGTATGTTCTTCCAGGTCAATCGAGAATTTCATCCCTTTGCCTTTGTAGGAGGAAAGAGATATATCTTTTGAATCTAAAGGTATTATGTATGAGAAAAGGGGAGGCAAATTTGAGGCCAGCGGAATCGATTCCATTTTTGTAGGTTTTGAAATGGAGTGAAAGGTTAGAAGGTCTGGATTGTGACAAAAGGAATGTTTGCCACAATGAACAATGTTTTCCAAATGCTGAGGGGGAACAACATCCCCGTAAGTGAGACTGGATGAGCACGAACTGCCATTGATGTGGATATTGAAAGTAGTGTTGATGAAAATGTTAATCAATCGGAATTACAGGTGAGGAGAAGTCGTAGATTGCATATTGCAGCCAGAATTCGATCCTGCAACCTTGGGCACAGCCATGCCAAATGAGACAGATCAGTTATCAATTGGGACAAACAGAGAGCTAGAGACAGTAAGATTACTATGTTAGTTCACCATGTGGATGGAGGAAACAACCTGAGTGTTTTTAGGACGAGACAAAGTGTGGGAACTTAAAAAGATTCTCTATGCCAGGGAATGGCACAAAATGATTGATGATACCTTGAGGAGTCTGTATAAAGAGGACTTGTTGTATCTCTGTATGTTGAGTAAGGGGCAGGAAAGAGAAAGTCTAACTAGTCAAGTAGAAATTGAGTTCAAATCTGGATATAGGTCTTGGAAGTAGGCAAGTGACTCAAGAGAAAGGAAATGTTTATGTTTATGTTGTTAATTTCATGAAAGCTAATCCCAGATCTGCTCTATTGCCAATATAATATATTATAGTAATGATAAGACTGAGTCCGCCAATCAACGATTTGATAATGAGAAATATCAAGCAGCAGTGGCGTTAGTTATGCACTGAGTCACTTCAATAAAGACCCAAAGAACGGTGTTACTCATATAGTGAGATAACTGAATGGTTCCAAATATCTAAAAATTCTCTACCAAAACAATGAACCGAAGATTGAGGTGTATTGCAATACGGTGGAAGGAGAGAGATTGTGGCTTGGTCTTCTGCAATGTGTCAAGTACTATGGCTGAGAATGTTTCCAAAGGAACTACAATTGTTTGAACTTGTAGAAGGCCCTACTGTAATTTATAGCGATAACGAAAGTGCCGTAATGCTTGCAGAAAATGTCCTTGATTCAGAAAATTCTTAATACAAGATATTGCTTTGTTGAGAAAAAAGAAGTTCTATTCATATTTTTTCCAAAATGGGGTTGGTTTAAAGTTAAAAGAGATGTGAATTGTTAAGTTAAGGAGGAGTATTCATCATCATGAGTGTTCTGCCCTAGGGCAGACTCATGTAGTATTACCACTAGCATGCTTTGTGTAATTGTGTTGTGAGTTCGATAATAAACTGTACTGTGTTCTACTTTTATGTACTAAATAACAAAATATATGACTTCGAGGTTGATTAAGTAATTGCCAAATTGAAATGTGACTGGTTTTTCTTATTTCAGTGGGTGTTTCTACCAGAGCCAAGCATTCGCAGTAAAATAGTGCTTCCTCCGCCTGTTGAGGTGGACTACAGGGCAGCCTGCTTCTGCCATCGCCAGCTCATCGATATCGGCTACGTGTGCTCCGTCTGCCTCTCTAGTAAGTGTTCCTGTTCAAAACTAGGCCCATAGACCACTATCCTATCATGTCCAATAGATCAGTGTACAACATCCTTCCATCAAGTAAAACACATGCTAAAATAAACAAAAAACACAACATATTAAAAAAACACTAAAAACATCTCATAAAATCCGTGCTGTCTTATGTCATGACTTAGTGTTCATGTCAACGTAAGCTTGATCAAATGAGGTTTTACAATTGGACTTGTCATCCATGAATGGGGCAGATGTTTTCTGACGGAGGTCTCTTCTCAATTAGCATGGATACTGCTGAATTTAGACATTATTCGCCTCACACTAAGTCTGTCAAAAAAAAAGACAACTAATGAAATTTGAAATGCTCAAGAAGGGCAACAAGGCCTCGAAACAAAGTGGTAAATTCTATTGTATTGATTGACGGAGTTTTTCCTCAGTTTGACTTATTGTCAATACGGACCTAACTGATTCCATTATGGAGTCGAGCAAAATTGAAATCCCACAACGGTGAACCAGAAAATGACACGCACAAGAGAAGATCATAGCTGTCTAAATCGGGAGTGAGTACTCTTCAGGCTTGTAGAGCATTGCACAAGCAGTGTGAAGTGCACTGTTGGAGTGTTCTCGGAAACCCAGGACACTGAGCAGCCTCACATGGCGTAGCAACCCACTGGTAGTGTGTGCCACACTCTAGTTCCTTCACACCTCCTCTGGTACATGTACTGGCTCCCTCCACACACTGAGCAGCCTCACATGGCGTAGCAACCCACTGGTAGTGTCTGCCACACTCTAGTTCCTTCACACCCCCTCTGGTACACGTCCTGGCTCCCTCCACACACTGAGCAGCCTCACATGGCGTAGCAACCCACTGGTAGTGTCTGCCACACTCTAGTTCCTTCACACCCCCTCTGGTACACGTCCTGGCTCCCTCCACACACTGAGCAGCCTCACATGGCGTAGCAACCCACTGGTAGTGTCTGCCACACTCTAGTTCCTTCACCCCTCCTCTGGTACACGTCCTGGCTCCCTCCACACACTGAGCAGCCTCACATGGCGTAGCAACCCACTGGTAGTGTCTGCCACACTCTAGTTCCTTCACACCCCCTCTGGTACATTTCCTGGCTCCCTCCACACACTGAGCAGCCTCACATGGCGTAGCAACCCACTGGTAGTGTGTGCCACACTCTAGTTCCTTCACACCTCCTCTGGTACATGTGCTGGCCCCCTCCACACACTGAGCAGCCTCACACGGCGTAGCAACCCACTGGTAGTGTGTGCCACACTCTAGTTCCTTCACCCCCCCTCTGGTACACGTCCTGGCTCCCTCCACACACTGAGCAGCCTCACATGGCGTAGCAACCCACTGGTAGTGTCTGCCACACTCTAGTTCCTTCACCCCCCCTCTGGGACACGTCCTGGCTCCCTCCACACACTGAGCAGCCTCACATGGCGTAGCAACCCACTGGTAGTGTCTGCCACACTCTAGTTCCTTCACACCTCCTCTGGTACACGTCCTGGCCCCCTCCACACACTGAGCAGCCTCACAAGGTGTAGCAACCCACTGGTAGTGCCTGCCACACTCTAGTTCCTTCACCCCCCCTCTGGTACACGTCCTGGCTCCCTCCACACACTGAGCAGCCTCACATGGCGTAGCAACCCACTGGTAGTGTATGCCACACTCTAGTTCCTTCACACCTCCTCTGGTACACGTCCTGGCTCCCTCCACACACTGAGCAGTCTCACATGGCGTAGCAACCCACTGGTAGTGTGTGCCACACTCTAGTTCCTTCACACCTCCTCTGGTACACATCCTGGCTCCCTCCACACACTGAGCAGCCTCACATGGAGTAGCAACCCACTGGTAGTGTCTGCCACACTCTAGTTCCTTCACCCCTCCTCTGGTACACGTCCTGGCCCCCTCCACACACTGAGCAGCCTCACATGGCGTAGCAACCCACTGGTAGTGTGTGCCACACTCTAGTTCCTTCACCCCTCCTCTGGTACACGTCCTGGCTCCCTCCACACACTGAGCAGCCTCACATGGCGTAGCAACCCACTGGTAGTGTGTGCCACACTCTAGTTCCTTCACACCTCCTCTGGTACACATCCTGGCCCCCTCCACACACTGAGCAGCCTCACATGGCGTAGCAACCCACTGGTAGTGTGTGCCACACTCTAGTTCCTTCACACCTCCTATGGTACACGTCCTGGCTCCCTCCACACACTGAGCAGCCTCACATGGCGTAGCAACCCACTGGTAGTGTGTGCCACACTCTAGTTCCTTCACACCTCCTCTGGTACACGTCCTGGCTCCCTCCACACACTGAGCAGCCTCACATGGCGTAGCAACCCACTGGTAGTGTCTGCCACACTCTAGTTCCTTCACACCTCCTCTGGTACACGTCCTGGCTCCCTCCACACACTGAGCAGCATCACATGGCGTAGCAATCCACTGGTAGTGTGTGCCACACTCTAGTTCCTTCACACCTCCTCTGATACACGTCCTGGCCCCCTCCACACACTGAGCAGCCTCACATGGCGTAGCAACCCACTGGTAATGTCTGCCACACTCTAGTTCCTTCACACCCCTTCTGGTACACGTGCTGGATCCCTCCACCCACTGAGCAGCCTCACATGGCGTAGCAACCCACTGGTAGTGTCTGCCACACTCTAGTTCCTTCACACCCCCTCTGGTACGCGTCCTGGCTCCCTCCACACACTGAGCAGCCTCACATGGCGTAGCAACCCACTGGTAGTGTCTGCCAAACTCTAGTTCCTTCACACCTCCTCTGGTACATGTCCTGGCTCCCTCCACACACTGAGCAGCCTCACACGGCGTAGCAACCCACTGGTAGTGTCTGCCACACTCTAGTTCCTTCACACCCCCTCTGGTACACGTCCTGGCCCCCTCCACACACTGAGCTACCTCACATGGCATAGCAACCCACTGGTAGTGTGTGCCACACTCTAGTTCCTTCACACCCCCTCTGGTACACGTCCTGGCCCCCTCCACACACTGAGCAGCCTCACATGGCGTAGCAACCCACTGGTAGTGTGTGCCACACTCTAGTTCCTTCACCCCCCCTCTGGTACACGTCCTGGCTCCCTCCACACACTGAGCAGCCTCACATGGCGTAGCAACCCACTGGTAGTGTCTGCCACACTCTAGTTCCTTCACACCCCCTCTGGTACACGTCCTGGCTCCCTCCACACACTGAGCAGCCTCACATGGCGTAGCAACCCACTGGTAGTGTGTGCCACACTCTAGTTCCTTCACACCTCCTCTGGTACACGTCCTGGCCCTCTCCGCACACAGAGCAGCCTCATATGGCGTAGCAACCCACTGGTAGTGTCTGCCAAACTCTAGTTCCTTCACACCCCCTCTGGTACACGTCCTGGCCCCCTCCACACACTGAGCAGCCTCACATGGCATAGCAACCCACTGGTAGTGTCTGCCACACTCTAGTTCCTTCACACCTCCTCTGGTACACGTCCTGGCCCCCTCCAGACACTGAGCAGCCTCACATGGCGTAGCAACCCACTGGTAGTGTCTGCCACACTCTAGTTCCTTCATCCCCCCTCTGGTACACGTCCTGGCTCCCTCCACTCACTGAGCAGCCTCACATGGCGTAGCAACCCACTGATAGTGTCTGCCACACTCTAGTTCCTTCACACCTCCTCTGGTACACGTCCTGGCCCCCTGCACACACTGAGCAGCCTCACATGAAGTAGCAACCCACTGGTAGTGTCTGCCACACTCTAGTTCCTTCACACCCCCTCTGGTACATTTCCTGGCTCCCTCCACACACTGAGCAGCCTCACATGGCGTAGCAACCCACTGGTAGTGTGTGCCACACTCTAGTTCCTTCACACCTCCTCTGGTACACGTCCTGGCTCCCTCCACACACTGAGTAGCCTCACATGGCGTAGCAACCCACTGGTAGTGTGTGCCACACTCTAGTTCCTTCACCCCCCCTCTGGTACACGTCCTGGCTCCCTCCACACACTGAGCAGCCTCACATGGCGTAGCAACCCACTGATAGTGTCTGCCACACTCTAGTTCCTTCACACCTCCTCTGGTACACGTCCTGGCCCCCTCCACACACTGAGCAGCCTCACATGAAGTAGCAACCCACTGGTAGTGTCTGCCAAACTCTAGTTCCTTCACCCCCCCTCTGGTACACGTCCTGGCTCCCTCCACTCACTGAGCAGCCTCACATGGCATAGCAACCCACTGGTAGTGTGTGCCACACTCTAGTTCCTTCACCCCCCCCCCTCTGGTACACGTGCTGGCCCCCTCCACACACTGAGCAGCCTCACATGGCGTAGCAACCCACTGGTAGTGTCTGCCACTCTCTAGTTCCTTCACCCCCCCTCTGGTACACGTGCTGGCTCCCTCCACACACTGAGCAGCCTCACATGGCGTAGCAAAACACTGGTAGTGTGTGCCACACTCTAGTTCCTTCACACCTCCTCTGGTACTCGTCCTGGCCCCCTCCACACACTCAGCAGCCTTACATGGCGTAACAACCCACTGGTAGTGTCTGCCACACTCTAGTTCCTTCCCACCCCCTCTGGTACATGTCCTGGCTCCCTCCACACACTGAGCAGCCTCACAAGGCGTAGCAACCCACTGGTAGTGTATGCCACACTCTAGTTCCTTCACACCTCCTCTGGTACATGTGCTGGCCCCCTCCACCCACTGAGCAGCCTCACATGGCGTAGCAAAACACTGGTAGTGTGTGCCACACTCTAGTTCCTTCACACCTCCTCTGGTACTCGTCCTGGCCCCCTCCACACACTCAGCAGCCTCACATGGCGTAACAACCCACTGGTAGTGTCTGCCACACTCTAGTTCCTTCACCCCCCCTCTGGTACACGTGCTGGCTCCCTCCACACACTGAGCAGCCTCACATGGCGTAGCAACCCACTGGTAGTGTGTGCCACACTCTAGTTCCTTCACACCTCCTCTGGTACACATCCTGGCCCTCTCCACACACTGAGCAGCCTCACATGGCGTAGCAACCCACTGGTAGTGTCTGCCACACTCTAGTTCCTTCACACCCCCTCTGGTACACGTGCTGGCTCCCTCCACACACTGAGCAGCCTCACATGGCGTAGCAACCCACTGGTAGTGTGTGCCACACTCTAGTTCCTTCACCCCCCCCCCCCTCTGGTACACGTGCTGGCCCCCTCCACACACTGAGCAGCCTCACATGGGGTAGCAACCCACTGGTAGTGTGTGCCACACTCTAGTTCCTTCACCCCCCACTGGTACACGTCCTGGCCCCCTCCACACACTGAGCAGCCTCACACGGCATAGCAACCCACTGGTAGTGTATGCCACACTCTAGTTCCTTCACCCCCCCTCTGGTACACATCCTGGCCCCCTCCACACACTGAGCAGCCTCACGTGGCGTAGCAACCCACTGGTAGTGTCTGCCACACTCTAGTTCCTTCACCCCCCCTCTGGTACATGTGCTGGCTCCCTCCACACACTGAGCAGCCTCACATGGCGTAGCAACCCACTGGTAGTGTGTGCCACACTCTAGTTCCTTCACACCCCCTCTGGTACACGTCCTGGCCCCCTCCACACACTGAGCAGCCTCACATGGCGTAGCAACCCACTGGTAGTGTCTGCCACACTCTAGTTCCTTCACACCCACTCTGGTACACATCCTGGCTCCCTCCACACACTGAGCAGCCTCACGTGGCGTAGCAACTCACTGGTAGTGTGTGCCACACTCTAGTTCCTTCACACCTCCTCTGGTACACATCCTGGCCCCCTCCACACACTGAGCAGCCTCACATGGCGTAGCAACCCACTGGTAGTGTGTGCCACACTCTAGTTCCTTCACACCCACTCTGGTACACATCCTGGCCCCCTCCACACACTGAGCAGCCTCACGTGGCGTAGCAACCCACTGGTAGTGTGTGCCACACTCTAGTTCCTTCACACCCACTCTGGTACACATCCTGGCCCCCTCCACACACTGAGCAGCCTCACATGGCGTAGCAACCCACTGGTAGTGTGTGCCACACTCTAGTTCCTTCACACCTCCTCTGGTACACGTCCTGGCTCCCTCCACACACTGAGCAGCCTCACATGGAGTAGCAACCCACTGATAGTGTCTGCCACACTCTAGTTCCTTCACACCCCCTCTGGTACACGTCCTGGCTCCCTCCACACACTGAGCAGCCTCACATGGCGTAGCAACCCACTGGTAGTGTGTGCCACACTCTAGTTCCTTCACACCCACTCTGGTACACGTCCTGGCCCCCTCCACACACTGAGCAGCCTCACAAGGCGTAGCAACCCACTGGTAGTGTTTGCCACACTCTAGTTCCTTCACACCTCCTCTGGTACGCGTCCTGGCTCCCTCCACACACTGAGCAGCCTCACAAGGCGTAGCAACCCACTGGTAGTGTCTGCCACACTCTAGTTCCTTCACCCCCCTCTGGTACACGTCCTGGCTCCCTCCACACACTGAGCAGCCTCACATGGCATAGCAACCCACTGGTAGTGTCTGCCACACTCTAGTCCCTTCACCCCCCTCTGGTACACGTCCTGGCTCCCTCCACACACTGAGCAGCCTCACATGGCATAGCAACCCACTGGTAGTGTCTGCCACACTCTAGTCCCTTCACCCCCCTCTGGTACACGTCCTGGCTCCCTCCACACACTGAGCAGCCTCACATGGCGTAGCAACCCACTGGTAGTGTCTGCCACACTCTAGTTCCTTCACACCCCCTCTGGTACACGTCCTGGCTCCCTCCACACACTGAGCAGCCTCACATGGCGTAGCAACCCACTGGTAGTGTGTGCCACACTCTAGTTCCTTTACACCCACTCTGGTACACATCCTGGCCCCCTCCACACACTGAGCAGCCTCACATGGCGTAGCAACCCACTGGTAGTGTCTGCCACACTCTAGTTCCTTCACACCCCGTCTGGTACACGTCCTGGCGCCCTCCACACACTGTGCAGCCTCACATGGTGTAGCAACCCACTGGTAGTGTGCGCCACACTGTAGTTCCTTCACTCCCCCTCTGGTACACGTCCTGGCTCCCTCCACACACTGAGCAGCCTCACATGGCGTAGCAACCCACTGGTAGTGTGTGCCACACTCTAGTTCCTTCACACCTCCTCTGGTACACGTCCTGGCCCCCTCCACACACTGAGCAGCCTCACATGGCGTAGCAACCCACTGGTAGTGTGTGCCACACTCTAGTTCCTTCACCCCTCCTCTGGTACACGTCCTGGCTCCCTCCACACACTGAGCAGCCTCACATGGCGTAGCAACCCACTGGTAGTGTGTGCCACACTCTAGTTCCTTCACACCTCCTCTGGTACACATCCTGGCCCCCTCCACACACTGAGCAGCCTCACATGGCGTAGCAACCCACTGGTAGTGTGTGCCACACTCTAGTTCCTTCACACCTCCTATGGTACACGTCCTGGCTCCCTCCACACACTGAGCAGCCTCACATGGCGTAGCAACCCACTGGTAGTGTGTGCCACACTCTAGTTCCTTCACACCTCCTCTGGTACACGTCCTGGCTCCCTCCACACACTGAGCAGCCTCACATGGCGTAGCAACCCACTGGTAGTGTCTGCCACACTCTAGTTCCTTCACACCTCCTCTGGTACACGTCCTGGCTCCCTCCACACACTGAGCAGCATCACATGGCGTAGCAACCCACTGGTAGTGTGTGCCACACTCTAGTTCCTTCACACCTCCTCTGATACACGTCCTGGCCCCCTCCACACACTGAGCAGCCTCACATGGCGTAGCAACCCACTGGTAATGTCTGCCACACTCTAGTTCCTTCACACCCCTTCTGGTACACGTGCTGGATCCCTCCACCCACTGAGCAGCCTCACATGGCGTAGCAACCCACTGGTAGTGTCTGCCACACTCTAGTTCCTTCACACCCCCTCTGGTACGCGTCCTGGCTCCCTCCACACACTGAGCAGCCTCACATGGCGTAGCAACCCACTGGTAGTGTCTGCCAAACTCTAGTTCCTTCACACCTCCTCTGGTACATGTCCTGGCTCCCTCCACACACTGAGCAGCCTCACACGGCGTAGCAACCCACTGGTAGTGTCTGCCACACTCTAGTTCCTTCACACCCCCTCTGGTACACGTCCTGGCCCCCTCCACACACTGAGCTGCCTCACATGGCATAGCAACCCACTGGTAGTGTGTGCCACACTCTAGTTCCTTCACACCCCCTCTGGTACACGTCCTGGCCCCCTCCACACACTGAGCAGCCTCACATGGCGTAGCAACCCACTGGTAGTGTGTGCCACACTCTAGTTCCTTCACCCCCCCTCTGGTACACGTCCTGGCTCCCTCCACACACTGAGCAGCCTCACATGGCGTAGCAACCCACTGGTAGTGTCTGCCACACTCTAGTTCCTTCACACCCCCTCTGGTACACGTCCTGGCTCCCTCCACACACTGAGCAGCCTCACATGGCGTAGCAACCCACTGGTAGTGTGTGCCACACTCTAGTTCCTTCACACCTCCTCTGGTACACGTCCTGGCCCTCTCCGCACACAGAGCAGCCTCATATGGCGTAGCAACCCACTGGTAGTGTCTGCCAAACTCTAGTTCCTTCACACCCCCCTCTGGTACACGTCCTGGCCCCCTCCACACACTGAGCAGCCTCACATGGCATAGCAACCCACTGGTAGTGTCTGCCACACTCTAGTTCCTTCACACCTCCTCTGGTACACGTCCTGGCCCCCTCCAGACACTGAGCAGCCTCACATGGCGTAGCAACCCACTGGTAGTGTCTGCCACACTCTAGTTCCTTCATCCCCCCTCTGGTACACGTCCTGGCTCCCTCCACTCACTGAGCAGCCTCACATGGCGTAGCAACCCACTGATAGTGTCTGCCACACTCTAGTTCCTTCACACCTCCTCTGGTACACGTCCTGGCCCCCTGCACACACTGAGCAGCCTCACATGAAGTAGCAACCCACTGGTAGTGTCTGCCACACTCTAGTTCCTTCACACCCCCTCTGGTACATTTCCTGGCTCCCTCCACACACTGAGCAGCCTCACATGGCGTAGCAACCCACTGGTAGTGTGTGCCACACTCTAGTTCCTTCACACCTCCTCTGGTACACGTCCTGGCTCCCTCCACACACTGAGTAGCCTCACATGGCGTAGCAACCCACTGGTAGTGTGTGCCACACTCTAGTTCCTTCACCCCCCCTCTGGTACACGTCCTGGCTCCCTCCACACACTGAGCAGCCTCACATGGCGTAGCAACCCACTGATAGTGTCTGCCACACTCTAGTTCCTTCACACCTCCTCTGGTACACGTCCTGGCCCCCTCCACACACTGAGCAGCCTCACATGAAGTAGCAACCCACTGGTAGTGTCTGCCAAACTCTAGTTCCTTCACCCCCCCTCTGGTACACGTCCTGGCTCCCTCCACTCACTGAGCAGCCTCACATGGCATAGCAACCCACTGGTAGTGTGTGCCACACTCTAGTTCCTTCACCCCCCCCCTCTGGTACACGTGCTGGCCCCCTCCACACACTGAGCAGCCTCACATGGCGTAGCAACCCACTGGTAGTGTCTGCCACTCTCTAGTTCCTTCACCCCCCCTCTGGTACACGTGCTGGCTCCCTCCACACACTGAGCAGCCTCACATGGCGTAGCAAAACACTGGTAGTGTGTGCCACACTCTAGTTCCTTCACACCTCCTCTGGTACTCGTCCTGGCCCCCTCCACACACTCAGCAGCCTTACATGGCGTAACAACCCACTGGTAGTGTCTGCCACACTCTAGTTCCTTCACACCCCCTCTGGTACATGTCCTGGCTCCCTCCACACACTGAGCAGCCTCACACGGCGTAACAACCCACTGGTAGTGTCTGCCACACTCTAGTTCCTTCCCACCCCCTCTGGTACATGTCCTGGCTCCCTCCACACACTGAGCAGCCTCACAAGGCGTAGCAACCCACTGGTAGTGTATGCCACACTCTAGTTCCTTCACACCTCCTCTGGTACATGTGCTGGCCCCCTCCACCCACTGAGCAGCCTCACATGGCGTAGCAAAACACTGGTAGTGTGTGCCACACTCTAGTTCCTTCACACCTCCTCTGGTACTCGTCCTGGCCCCCTCCACACACTCAGCAGCCTCACATGGCGTAACAACCCACTGGTAGTGTCTGCCACACTCTAGTTCCTTCACCCCCCCTCTGGTACACGTGCTGGCTCCCTCCACACACTGAGCAGCCTCACATGGCGTAGCAACCCACTGGTAGTGTGTGCCACACTCTAGTTCCTTCACACCTCCTCTGGTACACATCCTGGCCCTCTCCACACACTGAGCAGCCTCACATGGCGTAGCAACCCACTGGTAGTGTCTGCCACACTCTAGTTCCTTCACACCCCCTCTGGTACACGTGCTGGCTCCCTCCACACACTGAGCAGCCTCACATGGCGTAGCAACCCACTGGTAGTGTGTGCCACACTCTAGTTCCTTCACCCCCCCCCCCCCTCTGGTACACGTGCTGGCCCCCTCCACACACTGAGCAGCCTCACATGGGGTAGCAACCCACTGGTAGTGTGTGCCACACTCTAGTTCCTTCACCCCCCACTGGTACACGTCCTGGCCCCCTCCACACACTGAGCAGCCTCACACGGCATAGCAACCCACTGGTAGTGTATGCCACACTCTAGTTCCTTCACCCCCCCTCTGGTACACATCCTGGCCCCCTCCACACACTGAGCAGCCTCACGTGGCGTAGCAACCCACTGGTAGTGTCTGCCACACTCTAGTTCCTTCACCCCCCCTCTGGTACATGTGCTGGCTCCCTCCACACACTGAGCAGCCTCACATGGCGTAGCAACCCACTGGTAGTGTGTGCCACACTCTAGTTCCTTCACACCCCCTCTGGTACACGTCCTGGCCCCCTCCACACACTGAGCAGCCTCACATGGCGTAGCAACCCACTGGTAGTGTCTGCCACACTCTAGTTCCTTCACACCCACTCTGGTACACATCCTGGCTCCCTCCACACACTGAGCAGCCTCACGTGGCGTAGCAACCCACTGGTAGTGTGTGCCACACTCTAGTTCCTTCACACCTCCTCTGGTACACATCCTGGCCCCTTCCACACACTGAGCAGCCTCACATGGCGTAGCAACCCACTGGTAGTGTGTGCCACACTCTAGTTCCTTCACACCCACTCTGGTACACATCCTGGCCCCCTCCACACACTGAGCAGCCTCACGTGGCGTAGCAACCCACTGGTAGTGTGTGCCACACTCTAGTTCCTTCACACCCACTCTGGTACACATCCTGGCCCCCTCCACACACTGAGCAGCCTCACATGGCGTAGCAACCCACTGGTAGTGTGTGCCACACTCTAGTTCCTTCACACCTCCTCTGGTACACGTCCTGGCTCCCTCCACACACTGAGCAGCCTCACATGGAGTAGCAACCCACTGATAGTGTCTGCCACACTCTAGTTCCTTCACACCCCCTCTGGTACACGTCCTGGCTCCCTCCACACACTGAGCAGCCTCACATGGCGTAGCAACCCACTGGTAGTGTGTGCCACACTCTAGTTCCTTCACACCCACTCTGGTACACGTCCTGGCCCCCTCCACACACTGAGCAGCCTCACAAGGCGTAGCAACCCACTGGTAGTGTTTGCCACACTCTAGTTCCTTCACACCTCCTCTGGTACGCGTCCTGGCTCCCTCCACACACTGAGCAGCCTCACAAGGCGTAGCAACCCACTGGTAGTGTCTGCCACACTCTAGTTCCTTCACCCCCCTCTGGTACACGTCCTGGCTCCCTCCACACACTGAGCAGCCTCACATGGCATAGCAACCCACTGGTAGTGTCTGCCACACTCTAGTCCCTTCACCCCCCTCTGGTACACGTCCTGGCTCCCTCCACACACTGAGCAGCCTCACATGGCATAGCAACCCACTGGTAGTGTCTGCCACACTCTAGTCCCTTCACCCCCCTCTGGTACACGTCCTGGCTCCCTCCTCACACTGAGCAGCCTCACATGGCGTAGCAACCCACTGGTAGTGTCTGCCACACTCTAGTTCCTTCACACCCCCTCTGGTACACGTCCTGGCTCCCTCCACACACTGAGCAGCCTCACATGGCGTAGCAACCCACTGGTAGTGTGTGCCACACTCTAGTTCCTTTACACCCACTCTGGTACACATCCTGGCCCCCTCCACACACTGAGCAGCCTCACATGGCGTAGCAACCCACTGGTAGTGTCTGCCACACTCTAGTTCCTTCACACCCCGTCTGGTACACGTCCTGGCGCCCTCCACACACTGTGCAGCCTCACATGGTGTAGCAACCCACTGGTAGTGTGTGCCACACTGTAGTTCCTTCACTCCCCCTCTGGTACACGTCCTGGCTCCCTCCACACACTGAGCAGCCTCACATGGCGTAGCAACCCACTGGTAGTGTGTGCCACACTCTAGTTCCTTCACACCTCCTCTGGTACACGTCCTGGCTCCCTCCACACACTGAGCAGCCTCACATGGCGTAGCAACCCACTGGTAGTGTATGCCACACTCTGGTTCCTTCACACCTCCTCTGGTACACGTCCTGGCTCCCTCCACACACTGAGCAGCCTCACATGGCGTAGCAACCCACTGGTAGTGTCTGCCACACTCTAGTTCCTTCACCCCCCCTCTGGTACACGTCCTGGCTCCCTCCACACACTGAGCAGCCTCACATGGCGTAGCAACCCACTGGTAGTGTCTGCCACACTCTAGTTCCTTCACACCCACTCTGGTACACGTCCTGGCTCCCTCCACACACTGAGCAGCCTCACACGGCGTAGCAACCCACTGGTAGTGTCTGCCACACTCTAGTTCCTTCACACCCCCTCTGGTACACGTCCTGGCTCCCTCCACACACTGAGCAGCCTCACACGGCGTAGCAACCCACTGGTAGTGTATGCCACACTCTAGTTCCTTCACACCCCTCTGGTACACGTCCTGGCCCCCTCCACACACTGAGCAGCCTCACACGGCGTAGCAACCCACTGGTAGTGTGTGCCACACTCTAGTTCCTTCACACCTCCTCTGGTACACGTCCTGGCCCCCTCCACACACTGAGCAGCCTCACACGGCGTAGCAACCCACTGGTAGTGTGTGCCACACTCTAGTTCCTTCACACCTCCTCTGGTACACGTCCTGGCTCCCTCCACACACTGAGCAGCCTCACACGGAGTAGCAACCCACTGGTAGTGTGTGCCACACTCTAGTTCCTTCACCCCTCCTCTGGTACACGTCCTGGCTCCCTCCTCACACTGAGCAGCCTCACATGGCGCAGCAACCCACTGGTAGTGTCTGCCACACTCTAGTTCCTTCACCCCTCCTCTGGTACACGTCCTGGCCCTCTCCACACACTGAGCAGCCTCACATGGCGCAGCAACCCACTGGTAGTGTCTGCCACACTCTAGTTCCTTCACCCCTCCTCTGGTACACGTCCTGGCTCCCTCCACACACTGAGCAGCCTCACATGGCGTAGCAACCCACTGGTAGTGTATGCCACACTCTGGTTCCTTCACACCTCCTCTGGTACACGTCCTGGCTCCC
Source organism: Meconema thalassinum (assembly GCA_946902985.2). NCBI lineage: Eukaryota > Metazoa > Arthropoda > Insecta > Orthoptera > Tettigoniidae > Meconema > Meconema thalassinum. The sequence goes on along the minus strand of OX336393.1, from coordinate 534,773,484 downwards.
TCCACACACTGAGCAGCCTCACATGGCGTAGCAACCCACTGGTAGTGTCTGCCACACTCTAGTTCCTTCACACCCCCTCTGGTACACGTCCTGGCTCCCTCCACACACTGAGCAGCCTCACATGGCGTAGCAACCCACTGGTAGTATGTGCCACACTCTAGTTCCTTCACACCTCCTCTGGTACTCGTCCTGGCCCCCTCCACACACTGAGCAGCCTCACATGGCGTAGCAACCCACTGGTAGTGTGTGCCACACTCTAGTTCCTTCACACCTCCTCTGGTACACGTCCTGGCTCCCTCCTCACACTGAGCAGCCTCACATGGCGCAGCAACCCACTGGTAGTGTCTGCCACACTCTAGTTCCTTCACTCCTCCTCTGGTACACGTCCTGGCCCCCTCCACACACTGAGCAGCCTCACATGCCGTAGCAACCCACTGGTAGTGTCTGCCACACTATAGTTCCTTCACTCCCCTCTGGTACACGTCCTGGCCCCCTCCACACACTGAGCAGCCTCACATGGCGTAGCAACCCACTGGTAGTGTGTGCCACACTCTAGTTCCTTCACACCTCCTCTGGTACACGTGCTGGCTCCCTCCACACACTGAGCAGCCTCACATGGCGTAGCAACCCACTGGTAGTGTGTGCCACACTCTAGTTCCTTCACCCCTCCTCTGGTACACGTCCTGGCCCCCTCCACACACTGAGCAGCCTCACATGGCGTAGCAACCCACTGGTAGTCTGTGCCACACTCTAGTTCCTTCACACCCCCTCTGGTACACATCCTGGCTCCCTCCACACACTGAGCAGCCTCACATGGCGTAGCAACCCACTGGTAGTGTGTGCCACACTCTAGTTCCTTCACACCTCCTCTGGTACACGTCCTGGCTCCCTCCTCACACTGAGCAGCCTCACAATGGCGTAGCAACCCACTAGTAGTGTCTGCCACACTCTAGTTCCTTCACACCCCCTCTGGTACACGTCCTGGCCCCCTCCACACACTGAGCAGCCTCACATGGCGTAGCAACCCACTAGTAGTGTCTGCCACACTCTAGTTCCTTCACCCCTCCTCTGGTACACGTCCTGGCTCCCTCCACACACTGAGCAGCCTCACACGGCATAGCAACCCACTGGTAGTGTGTGCCACACTCTAGTTCCTTCACGCCTCCTCTGGTACACGTCCTGGCCCTCTCCACACACTGAGCAGCCTCACAATGGCGTAGCAACCCACTGGTAGTGTCTGCCACACTCTAGTTCCTTCACACCCCCTCTGGTACACGTCCTGGCTCCCTCCACACACTGAGCAGCCTCACAATGGCGTAGCAACCCACTGGTAGTGTGTGCCACACTCTAGTTCCTTCACACCTCCTCTGGTACACGTCCTGGCTCCCTCCACACACTGAGCAGCCTCACATGGCGTAGCAACCCACTGGTAGTGTGTGCCACACTCTAGTTCCTTCACACCTCCTCTGATACACGTCCTGGCCCCCTCCACACACTGAGCAGCCTCACATGGCGTAGCAACCCACTGGTAATGTCTGCCACACTCTAGTTCCTTCACACCCCTTCTGGTACACGTGCTGGATCCCTCCACCCACTGAGCAGCCTCACATGGCGTAGCAACCCACTGGTAGTGTCTGCCACACTCTAGTTCCTTCACACCCCCTCTGGTACGCGTCCTGGCTCCCTCCACACACTGAGCAGCCTCACATGGCGTAGCAACCCACTGGTAGTGTCTGCCAAACTCTAGTTCCTTCACACCTCCTCTGGTACATGTCCTGGCTCCCTCCACACACTGAGCAGCCTCACACGGCGTAGCAACCCACTGGTAGTGTCTGCCACACTCTAGTTCCTTCACACCCCCTCTGGTACACGTCCTGGCCCCCTCCACACACTGAGCTGCCTCACATGGCATAGCAACCCTCTGGTAGTGTGTGCCACACTCTAGTTCCTTCACACCCCCTCTGGTACACGTCCTGGCCCCCTCCACACACTGAGCAGCATCACATGGCGTAGCAACCCACTGGTAGTGTGTGCCACACTCTAGTTCCTTCACCCCCCCTCTGGTACACGTCCTGGCTCCCTCCACACACTGAGCAGCCTCACATGGCGTAGCAACCCACTGGTAGTGTCTGCCACACTCTAGTTCCTTCACACCCCCTCTGGTACACGTCCTGGCTCCCTCCACACACTGAGCAGCCTCACATGGCGTAGCAACCCACTGGTAGTGTGTGCCACACTCTAGTTCCTTCACACCTCCTCTGGTACACGTCCTGGCCCTCTCCGCACACAGAGCAGCCTCATATGGCGTAGCAACCCACTGGTAGTGTCTGCCAAACTCTAGTTCCTTCACACCCCCTCTGGTACACGTCCTGGCCCCCTCCACACACTGAGCAGCCTCACATGGCATAGCAACCCACTGGTAGTGTCTGCCACACTCTAGTTCCTTCACACCTCCTCTGGTACACGTCCTGGCCCCCTCCAGACACTGAGCAGCCTCACATGGCGTAGCAACCCACTGGTAGTGTCTGCCACACTCTAGTTCCTTCATCCCCCCTCTGGTACACGTCCTGGCTCCCTCCACTCACTGAGCAGCCTCACATGGCGTAGCAACCCACTGATAGTGTCTGCCACACTCTAGTTCCTTCACACCTCCTCTGGTACACGTCCTGGCCCCCTGCACACACTGAGCAGCCTCACATGAAGTAGCAACCCACTGGTAGTGTCTGCCACACTCTAGTTCCTTCACACCCCCTCTGGTACATTTCCTGGCTCCCTCCACACACTGAGCAGCCTCACATGGCGTAGCAACCCACTGGTAGTGTGTGCCACACTCTAGTTCCTTCACACCTCCTCTGGTACACGTCCTGGCTCCCTCCACACACTGAGTAGCCTCACATGGCGTAGCAACCCACTGGTAGTGTGTGCCACACTCTAGTTCCTTCACCCCCCCTCTGGTACACGTCCTGGCTCCCTCCACACACTGAGCAGCCTCACATGGCGTAGCAACCCACTGATAGTGTCTGCCACACTCTAGTTCCTTCACACCTCCTCTGGTACACGTCCTGGCCCCCTCCACACACTGAGCAGCCTCACATGAAGTAGCAACCCACTGGTAGTGTCTGCCAAACTCTAGTTCCTTCACCCCCCCTCTGGTACACGTCCTGGCTCCCTCCACTCACTGAGCAGCCTCACATGGCATAGCAACCCACTGGTAGTGTGTGCCACACTCTAGTTCCTTCACCCCCCCCCTCTGGTACACGTGCTGGCCCCCTCCACACACTGAGCAGCCTCACATGGCGTAGCAACCCACTGGTAGTGTCTGCCACTCTCTAGTTCCTTCACCCCCCCTCTGGTACACGTGCTGGCTCCCTCCACACACTGAGCAGCCTCACATGGCGTAGCAAAACACTGGTAGTGTGTGCCACACTCTAGTTCCTTCACACCTCCTCTGGTACTCGTCCTGGCCCCCTCCACACACTCAGCAGCCTTACATGGCGTAACAACCCACTGGTAGTGTCTGCCACACTCTAGTTCCTTCACACCCCCTCTGGTACATGTCCTGGCTCCCTCCACACACTGAGCAGCCTCACACGGCGTAACAACCCACTGGTAGTGTCTGCCACACTCTAGTTCCTTCCCACCCCCTCTGGTACATGTCCTGGCTCCCTCCACACACTGAGCAGCCTCACAAGGCGTAGCAACCCACTGGTAGTGTATGCCACACTCTAGTTCCTTCACACCTCCTCTGGTACATGTGCTGGCCCCCTCCACCCACTGAGCAGCCTCACATGGCGTAGCAAAACACTGGTAGTGTGTGCCACACTCTAGTTCCTTCACACCTCCTCTGGTACTCGTCCTGGCCCCCTCCACACACTCAGCAGCCTCACATGGCGTAACAACCCACTGGTAGTGTCTGCCACACTCTAGTTCCTTCACCCCCCCTCTGGTACACGTGCTGGCTCCCTCCACACACTGAGCAGCCTCACATGGCGTAGCAACCCACTGGTAGTGTGTGCCACACTCTAGTTCTTTCACACCTCCTCTGGTACACATGCTGGCCCTCTCCACACACTGAGCAGCCTCACATGGCGTAGCAACCCACTGGTAGTGTCTGCCACACTCTAGTTCCTTCACACCCCCTCTGGTACACGTGCTGGCTCCCTCCACACACTGAGCAGCCTCACATGGCGTAGCAACCCACTGGTAGTGTGTGCCACACTCTAGTTCCTTCACCCCCCCCCCCCTCTGGTACACGTGCTGGCCCCCTCCACACACTGAGCAGCCTCACATGGGGTAGCAACCCACTGGTAGTGTGTGCCACACTCTAGTTCCTTCACCCCCCACTGGTACACGTCCTGGCCCCCTCCACACACTGAGCAGCCTCACATGGCATAGCAACCCACTGGTAGTGTATGCCACACTCTAGTTCCTTCACCCCCCCTCTGGTACACATCCTGGCCCCCTCCACACACTGAGCAGCCTCACGTGGCGTAGCAACCCACTGGTAGTGTCTGCCACACTCTAGTTCCTTCACCCCCCCTCTGGTACATGTGCTGGCTCCCTCCACACACTGAGCAGCCTCACATGGCGTAGCAACCCACTGGTAGTGTGTGCCACACTCTAGTTCCTTCACACCCCCTCTGGTACACGTCCTGGCCCCCTCCACACACTGAGCAGCCTCACATGGCGTAGCAACCCACTGGTAGTGTCTGCCACACTCTAGTTCCTTCACACCCACTCTGGTACACATCCTGGCTCCCTCCACACACTGAGCAGCCTCACGTGGCGTAGCAACCCACTGGTAGTGTGTGCCACACTCTAGTTCCTTCACACCTCCTCTGGTACACATCCTGGCCCCCTCCACACTCTGAGCAGCCTCACATGGCGTAGCAACCCACTGGTAGTGTGTGCCACACTCTAGTTCCTTCACACCCACTCTGATACACATCCTGGCCCCCTCCACACACTGAGCAGCCTCACGTGGCGTAGCAACCCACTGGTAGTGTGTGCCACACTCTAGTTCCTTCACACCCTCTCTGGTACACATCCTGGCCCCCTCCACACACTGAGCAGCCTCACATGGCGTAGCAACCCACTGGTAGTGTGTGCCACACTCTAGTTCCTTCACACCTCCTCTGGTACACGTCCTGGCTCCCTCCACACACTGAGCAGCCTCACATGGAGTAGCAACCCACTGATAGTGTCTGCCACACTCTAGTTCCTTCACACCCCCTCTGGTACACGTCCTGGCTCCCTCCACACACTGAGCAGCCTCACATGGCGTAGCAACCCACTGGTAGTGTGTGCCACACTCTAGTTCCTTCACACCCACTCTGGTACACGTCCTGGCCCCCTCCACACACTGAGCAGCCTCACAAGGCGTAGCAACCCACTGGTAGTGTTTGCCACACTCTAGTTCCTTCACACCTCCTCTGGTACGCGTCCTGGCTCCCTCCACACACTAAGCAGCCTCACAAGGCGTAGCAACCCACTGGTAGTGTCTGCCACACTCTAGTTCCTTCACCCCCCTCTGGTACACGTCCTGGCTCCCTCCACACACTGAGCAGCCTCACATGGCATAGCAACCCACTGGTAGTGTCTGCCACACTCTAGTCCCTTCACCCCCCTCTGGTACACGTCCTGGCTCCCTCCACACACTGAGCAGCCTCACATGGCATAGCAACCCACTGGTAGTGTCTGCCACACTCTAGTTCCTTCACCCCTCCTCTGGTACACGTCCTGGCTCCCTCCACACACTGAGCAGCCTCACACGGCATAGCAACCCACTGGTAGTGTGTGCCACACTCTAGTTCCTTCACGCCTCCTCTGGTACACGTCCTGGCCCTCTCCACACACTGAGCAGCCTCACAATGGCGTAGCAACCCACTGGTAGTGTCTGCCACACTCTAGTTCCTTCACACCCCCTCTGGTACACGTCCTGGCTCCCTCCACACACTGAGCAGCCTCACAATGGCGTAGCAACCCACTGGTAGTGTGTGCCACACTCTAGTTCCTTCACACCTCCTCTGGTACACGTCCTGGCTCCCTCCACACACTGAGCAGCCTCACATGGCGTTGCAACCCACTGGTAGTGTGTGCCACACTCTAGTTCCTTCACACCTCCTCTGATACACGTCCTGGCCCCCTCCACACACTGAGCAGCCTCACATGGCGTAGCAACCCACTGGTAGTGTGTGCCACACTCTAGTTCCTTCACGCCTCCTCTGGTACACGTCCTGGCCCTCTCCACACACTGAGCAGCCTCACAATGGCGTAGCAACCCACTGGTAGTGTCTGCCACACTCTAGTTCCTTCACACCCCTTCTGGTACACGTGCTGGATCCCTCCACCCACTGAGCAGCCTCACATGGCGTAGCAACCCACTGGTAGTGTCTGCCACACTCTAGTTCCTTCACACCCCCTCTGGTACGCGTCCTGGCTCCCTCCACACACTGAGCAGCCTCACATGGCGTAGCAACCCACTGGTAGTGTCTGCCAAACTCTAGTTCCTTCACACCTCCTCTGGTACATGTCCTGGCTCCCTCCACACACTGAGCAGCCTCACACGGCGTAGCAACCCACTGGTAGTGTCTGCCACACTCTAGTTCCTTCACACCCCCTCTGGTACACGTCCTGGCCCCCTCCACACACTGAGCTGCCTCACATGGCATAGCAACCCTCTGGTAGTGTGTGCCACACTCTAGTTCCTTCACACCCCCTCTGGTACACGTCCTGGCCCTCTCCACACACTGAGCAGCATCACATGGCGTAGCAACCCACTGGTAGTGTGTGCCACACTCTAGTTCCTTCACCCCCCCTCTGGTACACGTCCTGGCTCCCTCCACACACTGAGCAGCCTCACATGGCGTAGCAACCCACTGGTAGTGTCTGCCACACTCTAGTTCCTTCACACCCCCTCTGGTACACGTCCTGGCTCCCTCCACACACTGAGCAGCCTCACATGGCGTAGCAACCCACTGGTAGTGTGTGCCACACTCTAGTTCCTTCACACCTCCTCTGGTACACGTCCTGGCCCTCTCCGCACACAGAGCAGCCTCATATGGCGTAGCAACCCACTGGTAGTGTCTGCCAAACTCTAGTTCCTTCACACCCCCTCTGGTACACGTCCTGGCCCCCTCCACACACTGAGCAGCCTCACATGGCATAGCAACCCACTGGTAGTGTCTGCCACACTCTAGTTCCTTCACACCTCCTCTGGTACACGTCCTGGCCCCCTCCAGACACTGAGCAGCCTCACATGGCGTAGCAACCCACTGGTAGTGTCTGCCACACTCTAGTTCCTTCATCCCCCCTCTGGTACACGTCCTGGCTCCCTCCACTCACTGAGCAGCCTCACATGGCGTAGCAACCCACTGATAGTGTCTGCCACACTCTAGTTCCTTCACACCTCCTCTGGTACACGTCCTGGCCCCCTGCACACACTGAGCAGCCTCACATGAAGTAGCAACCCACTGGTAGTGTCTGCCACACTCTAGTTCCTTCACACCCCCTCTGGTACATTTCCTGGCTCCCTCCACACACTGAGCAGCCTCACATGGCGTAGCAACCCACTGGTAGTGTGTGCCACACTCTAGTTCCTTCACACCTCCTCTGGTACACGTCCTGGCTCCCTCCACACACTGAGTAGCCTCACATGGCGTAGCAACCCACTGGTAGTGTGTGCCACACTCTAGTTCCTTCACCCCCCCTCTGGTACACGTCCTGGCTCCCTCCACACACTGAGCAGCCTCACATGGCGTAGCAACCCACTGATAGTGTCTGCCACACTCTAGTTCCTTCACACCTCCTCTGGTACACGTCCTGGCCCCCTCCACACACTGAGCAGCCTCACATGAAGTAGCAACCCACTGGTAGTGTCTGCCAAACTCTAGTTCCTTCACCCCCCCTCTGGTACACGTCCTGGCTCCCTCCACTCACTGAGCAGCCTCACATGGCATAGCAACCCACTGGTAGTGTGTGCCACACTCTAGTTCCTTCACCCCCCCCCCTCTGGTACACGTGCTGGCCCCCTCCACACACTGAGCAGCCTCACATGGCGTAGCAACCCACTGGTAGTGTCTGCCACTCTCTAGTTCCTTCACCCCCCCTCTGGTACACGTGCTGGCTCCCTCCACACACTGAGCAGCCTCACATGGCGTAGCAAAACACTGGTAGTGTGTGCCACACTCTAGTTCCTTCACACCTCCTCTGGTACTCGTCCTGGCCCCCTCCACACACTCAGCAGCCTTACATGGCGTAACAACCCACTGGTAGTGTCTGCCACACTCTAGTTCCTTCACACCCCCTCTGGTACATGTCCTGGCTCCCTCCACACACTGAGCAGCCTCACACGGCGTAACATACCACTGGTAGTGTCTGCCACACTCTAGTTCCTTCCCACCCCCTCTGGTACATGTCCTGGCTCCCTCCACACACTGAGCAGCCTCACAAGGCGTAGCAACCCACTGGTAGTGTATGCCACACTCTAGTTCCTTCACACCTCCTCTGGTACATGTGCTGGCCCCCTCCACCCACTGAGCAGCCTCACATGGCGTAGCAAAACACTGGTAGTGTGTGCCACACTCTAGTTCCTTCACACCTCCTCTGGTACTCGTCCTGGCCCCCTCCACACACTCAGCAGCCTCACATGGCGTAACAACCCACTGGTAGTGTCTGCCACACTCTAGTTCCTTCACCCCCCCTCTGGTACACGTGCTGGCTCCCTCCACACACTGAGCAGCCTCACATGGCGTAGCAACCCACTGGTAGTGTGTGCCACACTCTAGTTCCTTCACACCTCCTCTGGTACACATGCTGGCCCTCTCCACACACTGAGCAGCCTCACATGGCGTAGCAACCCACTGGTAGTGTCTGCCACACTCTAGTTCCTTCACACCCCCTCTGGTACACGTGCTGGCTCCCTCCACACACTGAGCAGCCTCACATGGCGTAGCAACCCACTGGTAGTGTGTGCCACACTCTAGTTCCTTCACCCCCCCCCCCCCCCCTCTGGTACACGTGCTGGCCCCCTCCACACACTGAGCAGCCTCACATGGGGTAGCAACCCACTGGTAGTGTGTGCCACACTCTAGTTCCTTCACCCCCCACTGGTACACGTCCTGGCCCCCTCCACACACTGAGCAGCCTCACATGGCATAGCAACCCACTGGTAGTGTATGCCACACTCTAGTTCCTTCACCCCCCCTCTGGTACACATCCTGGCCCCCTCCACACACTGAGCAGCCTCACGTGGCGTAGCAACCCACTGGTAGTGTGTGCCACACTCTAGTTCCTTCACCCCCCACTGGTACACGTCCTGGCCCCCTCCACACACTGAGCAGCCTCACATGGCATAGCAACCCACTGGTAGTGTATGCCACACTCTAGTTCCTTCACCCCCCCTCTGGTACACATCCTGGCCCCCTCCACACACTGAGCAGCCTCACGTGGCGTAGCAACCCACTGGTAGTGTGTGCCACACTCTAGTTCCTTCACACCTCCTCTGGTACACATCCTGGCCCCCTCCACACTCTGAGCAGCCTCACATGGCGTAGCAACCCACTGGTAGTGTGTGCCACACTCTAGTTCCTTCACACCCACTCTGATACACATCCTGGCCCCCTCCACACACTGAGCAGCCTCACGTGGCGTAGCAACCCACTGGTAGTGTGTGCCACACTCTAGTTCCTTCACACCCACTCTGGTACACATCCTGGCCCCCTCCACACACTGAGCAGCCTCACATGGCGTAGCAACCCACTGGTAGTGTGTGCCACACTCTAGTTCCTTCACACCTCCTCTGGTACACGTCCTGGCTCCCTCCACACACTGAGCAGCCTCACATGGAGTAGCAACCCACTGATAGTGTCTGCCACACTCTAGTTCCTTCACACCCCCTCTGGTACACGTCCTGGCTCCCTCCACACACTGAGCAGCCTCACATGGCGTAGCAACCCACTGGTAGTGTGTGCCACACTCTAGTTCCTTCACACCCACTCTGGTACACGTCCTGGCCCCCTCCACACACTGAGCAGCCTCACAAGGCGTAGCAACCCACTGGTAGTGTTTGCCACACTCTAGTTCCTTCACACCTCCTCTGGTACGCGTCCTGGCTCCCTCCACACACTGAGCAGCCTCACAAGGCGTAGCAACCCACTGGTAGTGTCTGCCACACTCTAGTTCCTTCACCCCCCTCTGGTACACGTCCTGGCTCCCTCCACACACTGAGCAGCCTCACATGGCATAGCAACCCACTGGTAGTGTCTGCCACACTCTAGTCCCTTCACCCCCCTCTGGTACACGTCCTGGCTCCCTCCACACACTGAGCAGCCTCACATGGCATAGCAACCCACTGGTAGTGTCTGCCACACTCTAGTCCCTTCACCCCCCTCTGGTACACGTCCTGGCTCCCTCCACACACTGAGCAGCCTCACATGGCGTAGCAACCCACTGGTAGTGTCTGCCACACTCTAGTTCCTTCACACCCCCTCTGGTACACGTCCTGGCTCCCTCCACACACTGAGCAGCCTCACATGGCGTAGCAACCCACTGGTAGTGTGTGCCACACTCTAGTTCCTTTACACCCACTCTGGTACACATCCTGGCCCCCTCCACACACTGAGCAGCCTCACATGGCGTAGCAACCCACTGGTAGTGTCTGCCACACTCTAGTTCCTTCACACCCCGTCTGGTACACGTCCTGGCGCCCTCCACACACTGTGCAGCCTCACATGGTGTAGCAACCCACTGGTAGTGTGTGCCACACTGTAGTTCCTTCACTCCCCCTCTGGTACACGTCCTGGCTCCCTCCACACACTGAGCAGCCTCACATGGCGTAGCAACCCACTGGTAGTGTGTGCCACACTCTAGTTCCTTCACACCTCCTCTGGTACACGTCCTGGCTCCCTCCACACACTGAGCAGCCTCACATGGCGTAGCAACCCACTGGTAGTGTATGCCACACTCTGGTTCCTTCACACCTCCTCTGGTACACGTCCTGGCTCCCTCCACACACTGAGCAGCCTCACATGGCGTAGCAACCCACTGGTAGTGTCTGCCACACTCTAGTTCCTTCACCCCCCCTCTGGTACACGTCCTGGCTCCCTCCACACACTGAGCAGCCTCACATGGCGTAGCAACCCACTGGTAGTGTCTGCCACACTCTAGTTCCTTCACACCCACTCTGGTACACGTCCTGGCTCCCTCCACACACTGAGCAGCCTCACACGGCGTAGCAACCCACTGGTAGTGTCTGCCACACTCTAGTTCCTTCACACCCCCTCTGGTACACGTCCTGGCTCCCTCCACACACTGAGCAGCCTCACACGGCGTAGCAACCCACTGGTAGTGTATGCCACACTCTAGTTCCTTCACACCCCTCTGGTACACGTCCTGGCCCCCTCCACACACTGAGCAGCCTCACACGGCGTAGCAACCCACTGGTAGTGTGTGCCACACTCTAGTTCCTTCACACCTCCTCTGGTACACGTCCTGGCTCCCTCCACACACTGAGCAGCCTCACACGGAGTAGCAACCCACTGGTAGTGTGTGCCACACTCTAGTTCCTTCACACCTCCTCTGGTACACGTCCTGGCTCCCTCCTCACACTGAGCAGCCTCACATGGCGCAGCAACCCACTGGTAGTGTCTGCCACACTCTAGTTCCTTCACCCCTCCTCTGGTACACGTCCTGGCCCTCTCCACACACTGAGCAGCCTCACATGGCGCAGCAACCCACTGGTAGTGTCTGCCACACTCTAGTTCCTTCACCCCTCCTCTGGTACACGTCCTGGCTCCCTCCACACACTGAGCAGCCTCACATGGCGTAGCAACCCACTGGTAGTGTATGCCACACTCTAGTTCCTTCACCCCCCCTCTGGTACACATCCTGGCCCCCTCCACACTGAGCAGCCTCACGTGGCGTAGCAACCCACTGGTAGTGTCTGCCACACTCTAGTTCCTTCACCCCCCCTCTGGTACATGTGCTGGCTCCCTCCACACACTGAGCAGCCTCACATGGCGTAGCAACCCACTGGTAGTGTGTGCCACACTCTAGTTCCTTCCCACCCCCTCTGGTACGCGTCCTGGCCCCCTCCACACACTGAGCAGCCTCACATGGCGTAGCAACCCACTGGTAGTGTCTGCCACACTCTAGTTCCTTCACACCCACTCTGGTACACATCCTGGCTCCCTCCACACACTGAGCAGCCTCACGTGGCGTAGCAACCCACTGGTAGTGTGTGCCACACTCTAGTTCCTTCACACCTCCTCTGGTACACATCCTGGCCCCCTCCACACACTGAGCAGCCTCACATGGCGTAGCAACCCACTGGTAGTGTGTGCCACACTCTAGTTCCTTCACACCCACTCTGGTACACATCCTGGCCCCCTCCACACACTGAGCAGCCTCACGTGGCGTAGCAACCCACTGGTAGTGTGTGCCACACTCTAGTTCCTTCACACCCACTCTGGTACACATCCTGGCCCCCTCCACACACTGAGCAGCCTCACATGGCGTAGCAACCCACTGGTAGTGTGTGCCACACTCTAGTTCCTTCACACCTCCTCTGGTACACGTCCTGGCTCCCTCCACACACTGAGCAGCCTCACAAGGAGTAGCAACCCACTGATAGTGTCTGCCACACTCTAGTTCCTTCACACCCCCTCTGGTACACGTCCTGGCTCCCTCCACACACTGAGCAGCCTCACATGGCGTAGCAACCCACTGGTAGTGTGTGCCACACTCTAGTTCCTTCACACCCACTCTGGTACACGTCCTGGCCCCCTCCACACACTGAGCAGCCTCACAAGGCGTAGCAACCCACTGGTAGTGTTTGCCACACTCTAGTTCCTTCACACCTCCTCTGGTACGCGTCCTGGCTCCCTCCACACACTGAGCAGCCTCACAAGGCGTAGCAACCCACTGGTAGTGTCTGCCACACTCTAGTTCCTTCACCCCCCTCTGGTACACGTCCTGGCTCCCTCCACACACTGAGCAGCCTCACATGGCATAGCAACCCACTGGTAGTGTCTGCCACACTCTAGTCCCTTCACCCCCCTCTGGTACACGTCCTGGCTCCCTCCACACACTGAGCAGCCTCACATGGCATAGCAACCCACTGGTAGTGTCTGCCACACTCTAGTCCCTTCACCCCCCTCTGGTACACGTCCTGGCTCCCTCCACACACTGAGCAGCCTCACATGGCGTAGCAACCCACTGGTAGTGTCTGCCACACTCTAGTTCCTTCACACCCCCTCTGGTACACGTCCTGGCTCCCTCCACACACTGAGCAGCCTCACATGGCGTAGCAACCCACTGGTAGTGTGTGCCACACTCTAGTTCCTTTACACCCACTCTGGTACACATCCTGGCCCCCTCCACACACTGAGCAGCCTCACATGGCGTAGCAACCCACTGGTAGTGTCTGCCACACTCTAGTTCCTTCACACCCCGTCTGGTACACGTCCTGGCGCCCTCCACACACTGTGCAGCCTCACATGGTGTAGCAACCCACTGGTAGTGTGTGCCACACTGTAGTTCCTTCACTCCCCCTCTGGTACACGTCCTGGCTCCCTCCACACACTGAGCAGCCTCACATGGCGTAGCAACCCACTGGTAGTGTGTGCCACACTCTAGTTCCTTCACACCTCCTCTGGTACACGTCCTGGCTCCCTCCACACACTGAGCAGCCTCACATGGCGTAGCAACCCACTGGTAGTGTATGCCACACTCTGGTTCCTTCACACCTCCTCTGGTACACGTCCTGGCTCCCTCCACACACTGAGCAGCCTCACATGGCGTAGCAACCCACTGGTAGTGTCTGCCACACTCTAGTTCCTTCACCCCCCCTCTGGTACACGTCCTGGCTCCCTCCACACACTGAGCAGCCTCACATGGCGTAGCAACCCACTGGTAGTGTCTGCCACACTCTAGTTCCTTCACACCCACTCTGGTACACGTCCTGGCTCCCTCCACACACTGAGCAGCCTCACACGGCGTAGCAACCCACTGGTAGTGTCTGCCACACTCTAGTTCCTTCACACCCCCTCTGGTACACGTCCTGGCTCCCTCCACGCACTGAGCAGCCTCACACGGCGTAGCAACCCACTGGTAGTGTATGCCACACTCTAGTTCCTTCACACCCCTCTGGTACACGTCCTGGCCCCCTCCACACACTGAGCAGCCTCACACGGCGTAGCAACCCACTGGTAGTGTGTGCCACACTCTAGTTCCTTCACACCTCCTCTGGTACACGTCCTGGCCCCCTCCACACACTGAGCAGCCTCACACGGCGTAGCAACCCACTGGTAGTGTGTGCCACACTCTAGTTCCTTCACACCTCCTCTGGTACACGTCCTGGCTCCCTCCACACACTGAGCAGCCTCACACGGAGTAGCAACCCACTGGTAGTGTGTGCCACACTCTAGTTCCTTCACACCTCCTCTGGTACACGTCCTGGCTCCCTCCTCACACTGAGCAGCCTCACATGGCGCAGCAACCCACTGGTAGTGTCTGCCACACTCTAGTTCCTTCACCCCTCCTCTGGTACACGTCCTGGCCCTCTCCACACACTGAGCAGCCTCACATGGCGCAGCAACCCACTGGTAGTGTCTGCCACACTCTAGTTCCTTCACCCCTCCTCTGGTACACGTCCTGGCTCCCTCCACACACTGAGCAGCCTCACATGGCGTAGCAACCCACTGGTAGTGTATGCCACACTCTGGTTCCTTCACACCTCCTCTGGTACACGTCCTGGCTCCCTCCACACACTGAGCAGCCTCACATGGCGTAGCAACCCACTGGTAGTGTCTGCCACACTCTAGTTCCTTCACACCCCCTCTGGTACACGTCCTGGCTCCCTCCACACACTGAGCAGCCTCACATGGCGTAGCAACCCACTGGTAGTATGTGCCACACTCTAGTTCCTTCACACCTCCTCTGGTACTCGTCCTGGCCCCCTCCACACACTGAGCAGCCTCACATGGCGTAGCAACCCACTGGTAGTGTGTGCCACACTCTAGTTCCTTCACACCTCCTCTGGTACACGTCCTGGCTCCCTCCTCACACTGAGCAGCCTCACATGGCGCAGCAACCCACTGGTAGTGTCTGCCACACTCTAGTTCCTTCACTCCTCCTCTGGTACACGTCCTGGCCCCCTCCACACACTGAGCAGCCTCACATGCCGTAGCAACCCACTGGTAGTGTCTGCCACACTATAGTTCCTTCACTCCCCTCTGGTACACGTCCTGGCCCCCTCCACACACTGAGCAGCCTCACATGGCGTAGCAACCCACTGGTAGTGTGTGCCACACTCTAGTTCCTTCACACCTCCTCTGGTACACGTGCTGGCTCCCTCCACACACTGAGCAGCCTCACATGGCGTAGCAACCCACTGGTAGTGTGTGCCACACTCTAGTTCCTTCACCCCTCCTCTGGTACACGTCCTGGCCCCCTCCACACACTGAGCAGCCTCACATGGCGTAGCAACCCACTGGTAGTCTGTGCCACACTCTAGTTCCTTCACACCCCCTCTGGTACACATCCTGGCTCCCTCCACACACTGAGCAGCCTCACATGGCGTAGCAACCCACTGGTAGTGTGTGCCACACTCTAGTTCCTTCACACCTCCTCTGGTACACGTCCTGGCTCCCTCCTCACACTGAGCAGCCTCACAATGGCGTAGCAACCCACTAGTAGTGTCTGCCACACTCTAGTTCCTTCACACCCCCTCTGGTACACGTCCTGGCCCCCTCCACACACTGAGCAGCCTCACATGGCGTAGCAACCCACTACTAGTGTCTGCCACACTCTAGTTCCTTCACCCCTCCTCTGGTACACGTCCTGGCTCCCTCCACACACTGAGCAGCCTCACACGGCATAGCAACCCACTGGTAGTGTGTGCCACACTCTAGTTCCTTCACGCCTCCTCTGGTACACGTCCTGGCCCTCTCCACACACTGAGCAGCCTCACAATGGCGTAGCAACCCACTGGTAGTGTCTGCCACACTCTAGTTCCTTCACACCCCCTCTGGTACACGTCCTGGCTCCCTCCACACACTGAGCAGCCTCACAATGGCGTAGCAACCCACTGGTAGTGTGTGCCACACTCTAGTTCCTTCACACCTCCTCTGGTACACGTCCTGGCTCCCTCCACACACTGAGCAGCCTCACATGGCGTAGCAACCCACTGGTAGTGTGTGCCACACTCTAGTTCCTTCACACCTCCTCTGATACACGTCCTGGCCCCCTCCACACACTGAGCAGCCTCACATGGCGTAGCAACCCACTGGTAATGTCTGCCACACTCTAGTTCCTTCACACCCCTTCTGGTACACGTGCTGGATCCCTCCACCCACTGAGCAGCCTCACATGGCGTAGCAACCCACTGGTAGTGTCTGCCACACTCTAGTTCCTTCACACCCCCTCTGGTACGCGTCCTGGCTCCCTCCACACACTGAGCAGCCTCACATGGCGTAGCAACCCACTGGTAGTGTCTGCCAAACTCTAGTTCCTTCACACCTCCTCTGGTACATGTCCTGGCTCCCTCCACACACTGAGCAGCCTCACACGGCGTAGCAACCCACTGGTAGTGTCTGCCACACTCTAGTTCCTTCACACCCCCTCTGGTACACGTCCTGGCCCCCTCCACACACTGAGCTGCCTCACATGGCATAGCAACCCACTGGTAGTGTGTGCCACACTCTAGTTCCTTCACACCCCCTCTGGTACACGTCCTGGCCCCCTCCACACACTGAGCAGCCTCACATGGCGTAGCAACCCACTGGTAGTGTGTGCCACACTCTAGTTCCTTCACCCCCCCTCTGGTACACGTCCTTGCTCCCTCCACACACTGAGCAGCCTCACATGGCGTAGCAACCCACTGGTAGTGTCTGCCACACTCTAGTTCCTTCACACCCCCTCTGGTACACGTCCTGGCTCCCTCCACACACTGAGCAGCCTCACATGGCGTAGCAACCCACTGGTAGTGTGTGCCACACTCTAGTTCCTTCACACATCCTCTGGTACACGTCCTGGCCCTCTCCGCACACAGAGCAGCCTCATATGGCGTAGCAACCCACTGGTAGTGTCTGCCAAACTCTAGTTCCTTCACACCCCCTCTGGTACACGTCCTGGCCCCCTCCACACACTGAGCAGCCTCACATGGCATAGCAACCCACTGGTAGTGTCTGCCACACTCTAGTTCCTTCACACCTCCTCTGGTACACGTCCTGGCCCCCTCCAGACACTGAGCAGCCTCACATGGCGTAGCAACCCACTGGTAGTGTCTGCCACACTCTAGTTCCTTCATCCCCCCTCTGGTACACGTCCTGGCTCCCTCCACTCACTGAGCAGCCTCACATGGCGTAGCAACCCACTGATAGTGTCTGCCACACTCTAGTTCCTTCACACCTCCTCTGGTACACGTCCTGGCCCCCTGCACACACTGAGCAGCCTCACATGAAGTAGCAACCCACTGGTAGTGTCTGCCACACTCTAGTTCCTTCACACCCCCTCTGGTACATTTCCTGGCTCCCTCCACACACTGAGCAGCCTCACATGGCGTAGCAACCCACTGGTAGTGTGTGCCACACTCTAGTTCCTTCACACCTCCTCTGGTACACGTCCTGGCTCCCTCCACACACTGAGTAGCCTCACATGGCGTAGCAACCCACTGGTAGTGTGTGCCACACTCTAGTTCCTTCACCCCCCCTCTGGTACACGTCCTGGCTCCCTCCACACACTGAGCAGCCTCACATGGCGTAGCAACCCACTGATAGTGTCTGCCACACTCTAGTTCCTTCACACCTCCTCTGGTACACGTCCTGGCCCCCTCCACACACTGAGCAGCCTCACATGAAGTAGCAACCCACTGGTAGTGTCTGCCAAACTCTAGTTCCTTCACCCCCCCTCTGGTACACGTCCTGGCTCCCTCCACTCACTGAGCAGCCTCACATGGCATAGCAACCCACTGGTAGTGTGTGCCACACTCTAGTTCCTTCACCCCCCCCCCCCCCCCCCCCCCCTCTGGTACACGTGCTGGCCCCCTCCACACACTGAGCAGCCTCACATGGCGTAGCAACCCACTGGTAGTGTCTGCCACTCTCTAGTTCCTTCACCCCCCCTCTGGTACACGTGCTGGCTCCCTCCACACACTGAGCAGCCTCACATGGCGTAGCAAAACACTGGTAGTGTGTGCCACACTCTAGTTCCTTCACACCTCCTCTGGTACTCGTCCTGGCCCCCTCCACACACTCAGCAGCCTTACATGGCGTAACAACCCACTGGTAGTGTCTGCCACACTCTAGTTCCTTCACACCCCCTCTGGTACATGTCCTGGCTCCCTCCACACACTGAGCAGCCTCACACGGCGTAACAACCCACTGGTAGTGTCTGCCACACTCTAGTTCCTTCCCACCCCCTCTGGTACATGTCCTGGCTCCCTCCACACACTGAGCAGCCTCACAAGGCGTAGCAACCCACTGGTAGTGTATGCCACACTCTAGTTCCTTCACACCTCCTCTGGTACATGTGCTGGCCCCCTCCACCCACTGAGCAGCCTCACATGGCGTAGCAAAACACTGGTAGTGTGTGCCACACTCTAGTTCCTTCACACCTCCTCTGGTACTCGTCCTGGCCCCCTCCACACACTCAGCAGCCTCACATGGCGTAACAACCCACTGGTAGTGTCTGCCACACTCTAGTTCCTTCACCCCCCCTCTGGTACACGTGCTGGCTCCCTCCACACACTGAGCAGCCTCACATGGCGTAGCAACCCACTGGTAGTGTGTGCCACACTCTAGTTCCTTCACACCTCCTCTGGTACACATCCTGGCCCTCTCCACACACTGAGCAGCCTCACATGGCGTAGCAACCCACTGGTAGTGTCTGCCACACTCTAGTTCCTTCACACCCCCTCTGGTACACGTGCTGGCTCCCTCCACACACTGAGCAGCCTCACATGGCGTAGCAACCCACTGGTAGTGTGTGCCACACTCTAGTTCCTTCACCCCCCCCCCCCCCTCTGGTACACGTGCTGGCCCCCTCCACACACTGAGCAGCCTCACATGGGGTAGCAACCCACTGGTAGTGTGTGCCACACTCTAGTTCCTTCACCCCCCACTGGTACACGTCCTGGCCCCCTCCACACACTGAGCAGCCTCACATGGCATAGCAACCCACTGGTAGTGTATGCCACACTCTAGTTCCTTCACCCCCCCTCTGGTACACATCCTGGCCCCCTCCACACACTGAGCAGCCTCACGTGGCGTAGCAACCCACTGGTAGTGTCTGCCACACTCTAGTTCCTTCACCCCCCCTCTGGTACATGTGCTGGCTCCCTCCACACACTGAGCAGCCTCACATGGCGTAGCAACCCACTGGTAGTGTGTGCCACACTCTAGTTCCTTCACACCCCCGCTGGTACACGTCCTGGCCCCCTCCACACACTGAGCAGCCTCACATGGCGTAGCAACCCACTGGTAGTGTCTGCCACACTCTAGTTCCTTCACACCCACTCTGGTACACATCCTGGCTCCCTCCACACACTGAGCAGCCTCACGTGGCGTAGCAACCCACTGGTAGTGTGTGCCACACTCTAGTTCCTTCACACCTCCTCTGGTACACATCCTGGCCCCCTCCACACACTGAGCAGCCTCACATGGCGTAGCAACCCACTGGTAGTGTGTGCCACACTCTAGTTCCTTCACACCCACTCTGGTACACATCCTGGCCCCCTCCACACACTGAGCAGCCTCACGTGGCGTAGCAACCCACTGGTAGTGTGTGCCACACTCTAGTTCCTTCACACCCACTCTGGTACACATCCTGGCCCCCTCCACACACTGAGCAGCCTCACATGGCGTAGCAACCCACTGGTAGTGTGTGCCACACTCTAGTTCCTTCACACCTCCTCTGGTACACGTCCTGGCTCCCTCCACACACTGAGCAGCCTCACATGGAGTAGCAACCCACTGATAGTGTCTGCCACACTCTAGTTCCTTCACACCCCCTCTGGTACACGTCCTGGCTCCCTCCACACACTGAGCAGCCTCACATGGCGTAGCAACCCACTGGTAGTGTGTGCCACACTCTAGTTCCTTCACACCCACTCTGGTACACGTCCTGGCCCCCTCCACACACTGAGCAGCCTCACAAGGCGTAGCAACCCACTGGTAGTGTTTGCCACACTCTAGTTCCTTCACACCTCCTCTGGTACGCGTCCTGGCTCCCTCCACACACTGAGCAGCCTCACAAGGCGTAGCAACCCACTGGTAGTGTCTGCCACACTCTAGTTCCTTCACCCCCCTCTGGTACACGTCCTGGCTCCCTCCACACACTGAGCAGCCTCACATGGCATAGCAACCCACTGGTAGTGTCTGCCACACTCTAGTCCCTTCACCCCCCTCTGGTACACGTCCTGGCTCCCTCCACACACTGAGCAGCCTCACATGGCATAGCAACCCACTGGTAGTGTCTGCCACACTCTAGTCCCTTCACCCCCCTCTGGTACACGTCCTGGCTCCCTCCACACACTGAGCAGCCTCACATGGCGTAGCAACCCACTGGTAGTGTCTGCCACACTCTAGTTCCTTCACACCCCCTCTGGTACACGTCCTGGCTCCCTCCACACACTGAGCAGCCTCACATGGCGTAGCAACCCACTGGTAGTGTGTGCCACACTCTAGTTCCTTTACACCCACTCTGGTACACATCCTGGCCCCCTCCACACACTGAGCAGCCTCACATGGCGTAGCAACCCACTGGTAGTGTCTGCCACACTCTAGTTCCTTCACACCCCGTCTGGTACACGTCCTGGCGCCCTCCACACACTGTGCAGCCTCACATGGTGTAGCAACCCACTGGTAGTGTGTGCCACACTGTAGTTCCTTCACTCCCCCTCTGGTACACGTCCTGGCTCCCTCCACACACTGAGCAGCCTCACATGGCGTAGCAACCCACTGGTAGTGTGTGCCACACTCTAGTTCCTTCACACCTCCTCTGGTACACGTCCTGGCTCCCTCCACACACTGAGCAGCCTCACATGGCGTAGCAACCCACTGGTAGTGTATGCCACACTCTGGTTCCTTCACACCTCCTCTGGTACACGTCCTGGCTCCCTCCACACACTGAGCAGCCTCACATGGCGTAGCAACCCACTGGTAGTGTCTGCCACACTCTAGTTCCTTCACCCCCCCTCTGGTACACGTCCTGGCTCCCTCCACACACTGAGCAGCCTCACATGGCGTAGCAACCCACTGGTAGTGTCTGCCACACTCTAGTTCCTTCACACCCACTCTGGTACACGTCCTGACTCCCTCCACACACTGAGCAGCCTCACACGGCGTAGCAACCCACTGGTAGTGTCTGCCACACTCTAGTTCCTTCACACCCCCTCTGGTACACGTCCTGGCTCCCTCCACACACTGAGCAGCCTCACACGGCGTAGCAACCCACTGGTAGTGTATGCCACACTCTAGTTCCTTCACACCCCTCTGGTACACGTCCTGGCCCCCTCCACACACTGAGCAGCCTCACACGGCGTAGCAACCCACTGGTAGTGTGTGCCACACTCTAGTTCCTTCACACCTCCTCTGGTACACGTCCTGGCCCCCTCCACACACTGAGCAGCCTCACACGGCGTAGCAACCCACTGGTAGTGTGTGCCACACTCTAGTTCCTTCACACCTCCTCTGGTACACGTCCTGGCTCCCTCCACACACTGAGCAGCCTCACACGGAGTAGCAACCCACTGGTAGTGTGTGCCACACTCTAGTTCCTTCACACCTCCTCTGGTACACGTCCTGGCTCCCTCCTCACACTGAGCAGCCTCACATGGCGCAGCAACCCACTGGTAGTGTCTGCCACACTCTAGTTCCTTCACCCCTCCTCTGGTACACGTCCTGGCCCTCTCCACACACTGAGCAGCCTCACATGGCGCAGCAACCCACTGGTAGTGTCTGCCACACTCTAGTTCCTTCACCCCTCCTCTGGTACACGTCCTGGCTCCCTCCACACACTGAGCAGCCTCACATGGCGTAGCAACCCACTGGTAGTGTATGCCACACTCTGGTTCCTTCACACCTCCTCTGGTACACGTCCTGGCTCCCTCCACACACTGAGCAGCCTCACATGGCGTAGCAACCCACTGGTAGTGTCTGCCACACTCTAGTTCCTTCACACCCCCTCTGGTACACGTCCTGGCTCCCTCCACACACTGAGCAGCCTCACATGGCGTAGCAACCCACTGGTAGTATGTGCCACACTCTAGTTCCTTCACACCTCCTCTGGTACTCGTCCTGGCCCCCTCCACACACTGAGCAGCCTCACATGGCGTAGCAACCCACTGGTAGTGTGTGCCACACTCTAGTTCCTTCACACCTCCTCTGGTACACGTCCTGGCTCCCTCCTCACACTGAGCAGCCTCACATGGCGCAGCAACCCACTGGTAGTGTCTGCCACACTCTAGTTCCTTCACTCCTCCTCTGGTACACGTCCTGGCCCCCTCCACACACTGAGCAGCCTCACATGCCGTAGCAACCCACTGGTAGTGTCTGCCACACTATAGTTCCTTCACTCCCCTCTGGTACACGTCCTGGCCCCCTCCACACACTGAGCAGCCTCACATGGCGTAGCAACCCACTGGTAGTGTGTGTCACACTCTAGTTCCTTCACACCTCCTCTGGTACACGTGCTGGCTCCCTCCACACACTGAGCAGCCTCACATGGCGTAGCAACCCACTGGTAGTGTGTGCCACACTCTAGTTCCTTCACCCCTCCTCTGGTACACGTCCTGGCCCCCTCCACACACTGAGCAGCCTCACATGGCGTAGCAACCCACTGGTAGTCTGTGCCACACTCTAGTTCCTTCACACCCCCTCTGGTACACATCCTGGCTCCCTCCACACACTGAGCAGCCTCACATGGCGTAGCAACCCACTGGTAGTGTGTGCCACACTCTAGTTCCTTCACACCTCCTCTGGTACACGTCCTGGCTCCCTCCTCACACTGAGCAGCCTCACAATGGCGTAGCAACCCACTAGTAGTGTCTGCCACACTCTAGTTCCTTCACACCCCCTCTGGTACACGTCCTGGCCCCCTCCACACACTGAGCAGCCTCACATGGCGTAGCAACCCACTAGTAGTGTCTGCCACACTCTAGTTCCTTCACCCCTCCTCTGGTACACGTCCTGGCTCCCTCCACACACTGAGCAGCCTCACACGGCATAGCAACCCACTGGTAGTGTGTGCCACACTCTAGTTCCTTCACGCCTCCTCTGGTACACGTCCTGGCCCTCTCCACACACTGAGCAGCCTCACAATGGCGTAGCAACCCACTGGTAGTGTCTGCCACACTCTAGTTCCTTCACACCCCCTCTGGTACACGACCTGGCTCCCTCCACACACTGAGCAGCCTCACAATGGCGTAGCAACCCACTGGTAGTGTGTGCCACACTCTAGTTCCTTCACACCTCCTCTGGTACACGTCCTGGCTCCCTCCACACACTGAGCAGCCTCACATGGCGTAGCAACCCACTTGTAGTGTCTGCCACACTCTAGTTCCTTCACACCCCCTCTGGTACACGTCCTGGCCCCCTCCACACACTGAGCAGCCTCACACGGCGTAGCAACCCACTGGTAGTGTCTGCCACACTCTAGTTCCTTCACCCCTCCTCTGGTACACGTCCTGGCCCCCTCCACACACTGAGCAGCCTCACATGGCATAGCAACCCACTGGTAGTGTGTGCCACACTCTAGTTCCTTCACACCTCCTCTGGTACATGTGCTGGCTCCCTCCACACACAGAGCAGCCTCACACGGAGTAGCAACCCACTGGTAGTGTCTGCCACACTCTAGTTCCTTCACACCTCCTCTGGTACATGTGCTGGCCCCCTCCACACACTGAGCAGCCTCACATGAAGTAGCAACCCACTGGTAGTGTCTGCCACACTCTAGTTCCTTCACCCCCCCCCCCCCCTCTGGTACACGTCCTGGCCCTCTCCGCACACAGAGCAGCCTCACACGGCATAGCAACCCACTGGTAGTGTGTGCCACACTCTAGTTCCTTCACGCCTCCTCTGGTACACGTCCTGGCCCCCTCCACACACTGAGCAGCCTCACAATGGCGTAGCAACCCACTGGTAGTGTCTGCCACACTCTAGTTCCTTCACACCCCCTCTGGTACACAATCTGGCCCCCTCCACACACTGAGCAGCCTCACACAGCGTAGCAACCCACTGGTAGTGTGTGCCACACTCTAGTTCCTTCACACCTCCTCTGGTACACGTCCTGGCTCCCTCCACACACTGAGCAGCCTCACACGGCGTAGCAACCCACTGGTAGTTTCTGCCACACTCTAGTTCCTTCACACCCCCTCTGGTACACGTCCTGGCTCCCTCCACACACTGAGCAGCCTCACACGGCGTAGCAACCCACTGGTAGTGTGTGCCACACTCTAGTTCCTTCACACCTCCTCTGGTACACGTCCTGGCTCCCTCCTCACACTGAGAAGCCTCACAATGGCGTAGCAACCCACTAGTAGTGTCTGCCACACTTTAGTTCCTTCACACCCCCTCTGGTACACGTCCTGGCCCCCTCCACACACTGAGCAGCCTCACATGGCGTAGCAACCCACTAGTAGTGTCTGCCACACTCTAGTTCCTTCACCCCTCCTCTGGTACACGTCCTGGCTCCCTCCACACACTGAGCAGCCTCACACGGCATAGCAACCCACTGGTAGTGTGTGCCACACTCTAGTTCCTTCACGCCTCCTCTGGTACACGTCCTGGCCCCCTCCATACACTGAGCAGCCTCACAATGGCGTAGCAACCCACTGGTAGTGTCTGCCACACTCTAGTTCCTTCACACCCCCTCTGGTACACGTCCTGGCTCCCTCCACACACTGAGCAGCCTCACAATGGCGTAGCAACCCACTGGTAGTGTGTACCACACTCTAGTTCCTTCACACCTCCTCTGGTACACGTCCTGGCCCCCTCCACACACTGAGCAGCCTCACATGGCGTAGCAACCCACTGGTAGTGTCTGCCACACTATAGTTCCTTCACTCCCCTCTGGTACACGTCCTGGCCCCCTCCACACACTGAGCAGCCTCACATAGCGTAGCAACCCACTGGTAGTGTGTGCCACACTCTAGTTCCTTCACACCTCCTCTGGTACACGTGCTGGCTCCCTCCACACACTGAGCAGCCTCACATGGCGTAGCAACCCACTGGTAGTGTGTGCCACACTCTAGTTCCTTCACCCCTCCTCTGGTACACGTCCTGGCCCCCTCCACACACTGAGCAGCCTCACATGGCGTAGCAACCCACTGGTAGTCTGTGCCACACTCTAGTTCCTTCACACCCCCTCTGGTACACATCCTGGCTCCCTCCACACACTGAGCAGCCTCACATGGCGTAGCAACCCACTGGTAGTGTGTGCCACACTCTAGTTCCTTCACACCTCCTCTGGTACACGTCCTGGCTCCCTCCTCACACTGAGCAGCCTCACAATGGCGTAGCAACCCACTAGTAGTGTCTGCCACACTCTAGTTCCTTCACACCCCCTCTGGTACACGTCCTGGCCCCCTCCACACACTGAGCAGCCTCACATGGCGTAGCAACCCACTACTAGTGTCTGCCACACTCTAGTTCCTTCACCCCTCCTCTGGTACACGTCCTGGCTCCCTCCACACACTGAGCAGCCTCACACGGCATAGCAACCCACTGGTAGTGTGTGCCACACTCTAGTTCCTTCACGCCTCCTCTGGTACACGTCCTGGCCCTCTCCACACACTGAGCAGCCTCACAATGGCGTAGCAACCCACTGGTAGTGTCTGCCACACTCTAGTTCCTTCACACCCCCTCTGGTACACGTCCTGGCTCCCTCCACACACTGAGCAGCCTCACAATGGCGTAGCAACCCACTGGTAGTGTGTGCCACACTCTAGTTCCTTCACACCTCCTCTGGTACACGTCCTGGCTCCCTCCACACACTGAGCAGCCTCACATGGCGTAGCAACCCACTGGTAGTGTGTGCCACACTCTAGTTCCTTCACACCTCCTCTGATACACGTCCTGGCCCCCTCCACACACTGAGCAGCCTCACATGGCGTAGCAACCCACTGGTAATGTCTGCCACACTCTAGTTCCTTCACACCCCTTCTGGTACACGTGCTGGATCCCTCCACCCACTGAGCAGCCTCACATGGCGTAGCAACCCACTGGTAGTGTCTGCCACACTCTAGTTCCTTCACACCCCCTCTGGTACGCGTCCTGGCTCCCTCCACACACTGAGCAGCCTCACATGGCGTAGCAACCCACTGGTAGTGTCTGCCAAACTCTAGTTCCTTCACACCTCCTCTGGTACATGTCCTGGCTCCCTCCACACACTGAGCAGCCTCACACGGCGTAGCAACCCACTGGTAGTGTCTGCCACACTCTAGTTCCTTCACACCCCCTCTGGTACACGTCCTGGCCCCCTCCACACACTGAGCTGCCTCACATGGCATAGCAACCCACTGGTAGTGTGTGCCACACTCTAGTTCCTTCACACCCCCTCTGGTACACGTCCTGGCCCCCTCCACACACTGAGCAGCCTCACATGGCGTAGCAACCCACTGGTAGTGTGTGCCACACTCTAGTTCCTTCACCCCCCCTCTGGTACACGTCCTGGCTCCCTCCACACACTGAGCAGCCTCACATGGCGTAGCAACCCACTGGTAGTGTCTGCCACACTCTAGTTCCTTCACACCCCCTCTGGTACACGTCCTGGCTCCCTCCACACACTGAGCAGCCTCACATGGCGTAGCAACCCACTGGTAGTGTGTGCCACACTCTAGTTCCTTCACACATCCTCTGGTACACGTCCTGGCCCTCTCCGCACACAGAGCAGCCTCATATGGCGTAGCAACCCACTGGTAGTGTCTGCCAAACTCTAGTTCCTTCACACCCCCTCTGGTACACGTCCTGGCCCCCTCCACACACTGAGCAGCCTCACATGGCATAGCAACCCACTGGTAGTGTCTGCCACACTCTAGTTCCTTCACACCTCCTCTGGTACACGTCCTGGCCCCCTCCAGACACTGAGCAGCCTCACATGGCGTAGCAACCCACTGGTAGTGTCTGCCACACTCTAGTTCCTTCATCCCCCCTCTGGTACACGTCCTGGCTCCCTCCACTCACTGAGCAGCCTCACATGGCGTAGCAACCCACTGATAGTGTCTGCCACACTCTAGTTCCTTCACACCTCCTCTGGTACACGTCCTGGCCCCCTGCACACACTGAGCAGCCTCACATGAAGTAGCAACCCACTGGTAGTGTCTGCCACACTCTAGTTCCTTCACACCCCCTCTGGTACATTTCCTGGCTCCCTCCACACACTGAGTAGCCTCACATGGCGTAGCAACCCACTGGTAGTGTGTGCCACACTCTAGTTCCTTCACACCTCCTCTGGTACACGTCCTGGCTCCCTCCACACACTGAGTAGCCTCACATGGCGTAGCAACCCACTGGTAGTGTGTGCCACACTCTAGTTCCTTCACCCCCCCTCTGGTACACGTCCTGGCTCCCTCCACACACTGAGCAGCCTCACATGGCGTAGCAACCCACTGATAGTGTCTGCCACACTCTAGTTCCTTCACACCTCCTCTGGTACACGTCCTGGCCCCCTCCACACACTGAGCAGCCTCACATGAAGTAGCAACCCACTGGTAGTGTCTGCCAAACTCTAGTTCCTTCACCCCCCCTCTGGTACACGTCCTGGCTCCCTCCACTCACTGAGCAGCCTCACATGGCATAGCAACCCACTGGTAGTGTGTGCCACACTCTAGTTCCTTCACCCCCCCCCCCTCTGGTACACGTGCTGGCCCCCTCCACACACTGAGCAGCCTCACATGGCGTAGCAACCCACTGGTAGTGTCTGCCACTCTCTAGTTCCTTCACCCCCCCTCTGGTACACGTGCTGGCTCCCTCCACACACTGAGCAGCCTCACATGGCGTAGCAAAACACTGGTAGTGTGTGCCACACTCTAGTTCCTTCACACCTCCTCTGGTACTCGTCCTGGCCCCCTCCACACACTCAGCAGCCTTACATGGCGTAACAACCCACTGGTAGTGTCTGCCACACTCTAGTTCCTTCACACCCCCTCTGGTACATGTCCTGGCTCCCTCCACACACTGAGCAGCCTCACACGGCGTAACAACCCACTGGTAGTGTCTGCCACACTCTAGTTCCTTCCCACCCCCTCTGGTACATGTCCTGGCTCCCTCCACACACTGAGCAGCCTCACAAGGCGTAGCAACCCACTGGTAGTGTATGCCACACTCTAGTTCCTTCACACCTCCTCTGGTACATGTGCTGGCCCCCTCCACCCACTGAGCAGCCTCACATGGCGTAGCAAAACACTGGTAGTGTGTGCCACACTCTAGTTCCTTCACACCTCCTCTGGTACTCGTCCTGGCCCCCTCCACACACTCAGCAGCCTCACATGGCGTAACAACCCACTGGTAGTGTCTGCCACACTCTAGTTCCTTCACCCCCCCTCTGGTACACGTGCTGGCTCCCTCCACACACTGAGCAGCCTCACATGGCGTAGCAACCCACTGGTAGTGTGTGCCACACTCTAGTTCCTTCACACCTCCTCTGGTACACATCCTGGCCCTCTCCACACACTGAGCAGCCTCACATGGCGTAGCAACCCACTGGTAGTGTCTGCCACACTCTAGTTCCTTCACACCCCCTCTGGTACACGTGCTGGCTCCCTCCACACACTGAGCAGCCTCACATGGCGTAGCAACCCACTGGTAGTGTGTGCCACACTCTAGTTCCTTCACCCCCCCCCCCTCTGGTACACGTGCTGGCCCCCTCCACACACTGAGCAGCCTCACATGGGGTAGCAACCCACTGGTAGTGTGTGCCACACTCTAGTTCCTTCACCCCCCACTGGTACACGTCCTGGCCCCCTCCACACACTGAGCAGCCTCACATGGCATAGCAACCCACTGGTAGTGTATGCCACACTCTAGTTCCTTCACCCCCCCTCTGGTACACATCCTGGCCCCCTCCACACACTGAGCAGCCTCACGTGGCGTAGCAACCCACTGGTAGTGTCTGCCACACTCTAGTTCCTTCACCCCCCCTCTGGTACATGTGCTGGCTCCCTCCACACACTGAGCAGCCTCACATGGCGTAGCAACCCACTGGTAGTGTGTGCCACACTCTAGTTCCTTCACACCCCCGCTGGTACACGTCCTGGCCCCCTCCACACACTGAGCAGCCTCACATGGCGTAGCAACCCACTGGTAGTGTCTGCCACACTCTAGTTCCTTCACACCCACTCTGGTACACATCCTGGCTCCCTCCACACACTGAGCAGCCTCACGTGGCGTAGCAACCCACTGGTAGTGTGTGCCACACTCTAGTTCCTTCACACCTCCTCTGGTACACATCCTGGCCCCCTCCACACACTGAGCAGCCTCACATGGCGTAGCAACCCACTGGTAGTGTGTGCCACACTCTAGTTCCTTCACACCCACTCTGGTACACATCCTGGCCCCCTCCACACACTGAGCAGCCTCACGTGGCGTAGCAACCCACTGGTAGTGTGTGCCACACTCTAGTTCCTTCACACCCACTCTGGTACACATCCTGGCCCCCTCCACACACTGAGCAGCCTCACATGGCGTAGCAACCCACTGGTAGTGTGTGCCACACTCTAGTTCCTTCACACCTCCTCTGGTACACGTCCTGGCTCCCTCCACACACTGAGCAGCCTCACATGGAGTAGCAACCCACTGATAGTGTCTGCCACACTCTAGTTCCTTCACACCCCCTCTGGTACACGTCCTGGCTCCCTCCACACACTGAGCAGCCTCACATGGCGTAGCAACCCACTGGTAGTGTGTGCCACACTCTAGTTCCTTCACACCCACTCTGGTACACGTCCTGGCCCCCTCCACACACTGAGCAGCCTCACAAGGCGTAGCAACCCACTGGTAGTGTTTGCCACACTCTAGTTCCTTCACACCTCCTCTGGTACGCGTCCTGGCTCCCTCCACACACTGAGCAGCCTCACAAGGCGTAGCAACCCACTGGTAGTGTCTGCCACACTCTAGTTCCTTCACCCCCCTCTGGTACACGTCCTGGCTCCCTCCACACACTGAGCAGCCTCACATGGCATAGCAACCCACTGGTAGTGTCTGCCACACTCTAGTCCCTTCACCCCCCTCTGGTACACGTCCTGGCTCCCTCCACACACTGAGCAGCCTCACATGGCATAGCAACCCACTGGTAGTGTCTGCCACACTCTAGTCCCTTCACCCCCCTCTGGTACACGTCCTGGCTCCCTCCACACACTGAGCAGCCTCACATGGCGTAGCAACCCACTGGTAGTGTCTGCCACACTCTAGTTCCTTCACACCCCCTCTGGTACACGTCCTGGCTCCCTCCACACACTGAGCAGCCTCACATGGCGTAGCAACCCACTGGTAGTGTGTGCCACACTCTAGTTCCTTTACACCCACTCTGGTACACATCCTGGCCCCCTCCACACACTGAGCAGCCTCACATGGCGTAGCAACCCACTGGTAGTGTCTGCCACACTCTAGTTCCTTCACACCCCGTCTGGTACACGTCCTGGCGCCCTCCACACACTGTGCAGCCTCACATGGTGTAGCAACCCACTGGTAGTGTGTGCCACACTGTAGTTCCTTCACTCCCCCTCTGGTACACGTCCTGGCTCCCTCCACACACTGAGCAGCCTCACATGGCGTAGCAACCCACTGGTAGTGTGTGCCACACTCTAGTTCCTTCACACCTCCTCTGGTACACGTCCTGGCTCCCTCCACACACTGAGCAGCCTCACATGGCGTAGCAACCCACTGGTAGTGTATGCCACACTCTGGTTCCTTCACACCTCCTCTGGTACACGTCCTGGCTCCCTCCACACACTGAGCAGCCTCACATGGCGTAGCAACCCACTGGTAGTGTCTGCCACACTCTAGTTCCTTCACCCCCCCTCTGGTACACGTCCTGGCTCCCTCCACACACTGAGCAGCCTCACATGGCGTAGCAACCCACTGGTAGTGTCTGCCACACTCTAGTTCCTTCACACCCACTCTGGTACACGTCCTGGCTCCCTCCACACACTGAGCAGCCTCACACGGCGTAGCAACCCACTGGTAGTGTCTGCCACACTCTAGTTCCTTCACACCCCCTCTGGTACACGTCCTGGCTCCCTCCACACACTGAGCAGCCTCACACGGCGTAGCAACCCACTGGTAGTGTATGCCACACTCTAGTTCCTTCACACCCCTCTGGTACACGTCCTGGCCCCCTCCACACACTGAGCAGCCTCACACGGCGTAGCAACCCACTGGTAGTGTGTGCCACACTCTAGTTCCTTCACACCTCCTCTGGTACACGTCCTGGCCCCCTCCACACACTGAGCAGCCTCACACGGCGTAGCAACCCACTGGTAGTGTGTGCCACACTCTAGTTCCTTCACACCTCCTCTGGTACACGTCCTGGCTCCCTCCACACACTGAGCAGCCTCACACGGAGTAGCAACCCACTGGTAGTGTGTGCCACACTCTAGTTCCTTCACACCTCCTCTGGTACACGTCCTGGCTCCCTCCTCACACTGAGCAGCCTCACATGGCGCAGCAACCCACTGGTAGTGTCTGCCACACTCTAGTTCCTTCACCCCTCCTCTGGTACACGTCCTGGCCCTCTCCACACACTGAGCAGCCTCACATGGCGCAGCAACCCACTGGTAGTGTCTGCCACACTCTAGTTCCTTCACCCCTCCTCTGGTACACGTCCTGGCTCCCTCCACACACTGAGCAGCCTCACATGGCGTAGCAACCCACTGGTAGTGTATGCCACACTCTGGTTCCTTCACACCTCCTCTGGTACACGTCCTGGCTCCCTCCACACACTGAGCAGCCTCACATGGCGTAGCAACCCACTGGTAGTGTCTGCCACACTCTAGTTCCTTCACACCCCCTCTGGTACACGTCCTGGCTCCCTCCACACACTGAGCAGCCTCACATGGCGTAGCAACCCACTGGTAGTATGTGCCACACTCTAGTTCCTTCACACCTCCTCTGGTACTCGTCCTGGCCCCCTCCACACACTGAGCAGCCTCACATGGCGTAGCAACCCACTGGTAGTGTGTGCCACACTCTAGTTCCTTCACACCTCCTCTGGTACACGTCCTGGCTCCCTCCTCACACTGAGCAGCCTCACATGGCGCAGCAACCCACTGGTAGTGTCTGCCACACTCTAGTTCCTTCACTCCTCCTCTGGTACACGTCCTGGCCCCCTCCACACACTGAGCAGCCTCACATGCCGTAGCAACCCACTGGTAGTGTCTGCCACACTATAGTTCCTTCACTCCCCTCTGGTACACGTCCTGGCCCCCTCCACACACTGAGCAGCCTCACATGGCGTAGCAACCCACTGGTAGTGTGTGCCACACTCTAGTTCCTTCACACCTCCTCTGGTACACGTGCTGGCTCCCTCCACACACTGAGCAGCCTCACATGGCGTAGCAACCCACTGGTAGTGTGTGCCACACTCTAGTTCCTTCACCCCTCCTCTGGTACACGTCCTGGCCCCCTCCACACACTGAGCAGCCTCACATGGCGTAGCAACCCACTGGTAGTCTGTGCCACACTCTAGTTCCTTCACACCCCCTCTGGTACACATCCTGGCTCCCTCCACACACTGAGCAGCCTCACATGGCGTAGCAACCCACTGGTAGTGTGTGCCACACTCTAGTTCCTTCACACCTCCTCTGGTACACGTCCTGGCTCCCTCCTCACACTGAGCAGCCTCACAATGGCGTAGCAACCCACTAGTAGTGTCTGCCACACTCTAGTTCCTTCACACCCCCTCTGGTACACGTCCTGGCCCCCTCCACACACTGAGCAGCCTCACATGGCGTAGCAACCCACTAGTAGTGTCTGCCACACTCTAGTTCCTTCACCCCTCCTCTGGTACACGTCCTGGCTCCCTCCACACACTGAGCAGCCTCACACGGCATAGCAACCCACTGGTAGTGTGTGCCACACTCTAGTTCCTTCACGCCTCCTCTGGTACACGTCCTGGCCCTCTCCACACACTGAGCAGCCTCACAATGGCGTAGCAACCCACTGGTAGTGTCTGCCACACTCTAGTTCCTTCACACCCCCTCTGGTACACGTCCTGGCTCCCTCCACACACTGAGCAGCCTCACAATGGCGTAGCAACCCACTGGTAGTGTGTGCCACACTCTAGTTCCTTCACACCTCCTCTGGTACACGTCCTGGCTCCCTCCACACACTGAGCAGCCTCACATGGCGTAGCAACCCACTTGTAGTGTCTGCCACACTCTAGTTCCTTCACACCCCCTCTGGTACACGTCCTGGCCCCCTCCACACACTGAGCAGCCTCACACGGCGTAGCAACCCACTGGTAGTGTCTGCCACACTCTAGTTCCTTCACCCCTCCTCTGGTACACGTCCTGGCCCCCTCCACACACTGAGCAGCCTCACATGGCATAGCAACCCACTGGTAGTCTGTGCCACACTCTAGTTCCTTCACACCTCCTCTGGTACATGTGCTGGCTCCCTCCACACACAGAGCAGCCTCACACGGCATAGCAACCCACTGGTAGTGTGTGCCACACTCTAGTTCCTTCACGCCTCCTCTGGTACACGTCCTGCCCCCTCCACACACTGAGCAGCCTCACAATGGCGTAGCAACCCACTGGTAGTGTCTGCCACACTCTAGTTCCTTCACACCCCCTCTGGTACACAATCTGGCCCCCTCCACACACTGAGCAGCCTCACACAGCGTAGCAACCCACTGGTAGTGTGTGCCACACTCTAGTTCCTTCACACCTCCTCTGGTACACGTCCTGGCTCCCTCCACACACTGAGCAGCCTCACACGGCGTAGCAACCCACTGGTAGTTTCTGCCACACTCTAGTTCCTTCACACCCCCTCTGGTACACGTCCTGGCTCCCTCCACACACTGAGCAGCCTCACACGGCGTAGCAACCCACTGGTAGTGTGTGCCACACTCTAGTTCCTTCACACCTCCTCTGGTACACGTCCTGGCTCCCTCCTCACACTGAGAAGCCTCACAATGGCGTAGCAACCCACTAGTAGTGTCTGCCACACTCTAGTTCCTTCACACCCCCTCTGGTACACGTCCTGGCCCCCTCCACACACTGAGCAGCCTCACATGGCGTAGCAACCCACTAGTAGTGTCTGCCACACTCTAGTTCCTTCACCCCTCCTCTGGTACACGTCCTGGCTCCCTCCACACACTGAGCAGCCTCACACGGCATAGCAACCCACTGGTAGTGTGTGCCACACTCTAGTTCCTTCACGCCTCCTCTGGTACACGTCCTGGCCCCCTCCATACACTGAGCAGCCTCACAATGGCGTAGCAACCCACTGGTAGTGTCTGCCACACTCTAGTTCCTTCACACCCCCTCTGGTACACGTCCTGGCTCCCTCCACACACTGAGCAGCCTCACAATGGCGTAGCAACCCACTGGTAGTGTGTACCACACTCTAGTTCCTTCACACCTCCTCTGGTACACGTCCTGGCCCCCTCCACACACTGAGCAGCCTCACATGGCGTAGCAACCCACTGGTAGTGTCTGCCACACTCTAGTTCCTTCACACCCCCTCTGGTACACGTCCTGGCTCCCTCCACACACTGAGCAGCCTCACAATGGCGTAGCAACCCACTGGTAGTGTGTGCCACACTCTAGTTCCTTCACACCTCCTCTGGTACACGTCCTGGCCCCCTCCACACACTGAGCAGCCTCACACGGCGTAGCAACCCACTGGTAGTGTCTGCCACACTCTAGTTCCTTCACCCCTCCTCTGGTACACGTCCTGGCCCCCTCCACACCCTGAGCAGCCTCACATGGCATAGCAACCCACTGGTAGTGTGTGCCACACTCTAGTTCCTTCACACCTCCTCTGGTACATGTGCTGGCTCCCTCCACACACTGAGCAGCCTCACACAGCGTAGCAACCCACTGGTAGTGTGTGCCACACGCTAGTTCCTTCACACCTCCTCTGGTACACGTCCTGGCTCCCTCCACACACTGAGCAGCCTCACATGGCGTAGCAACCCTCTGGTAGTGTGTGCCACACTCTAGTTCCTTCACACCTCCTCTGGTACATGTCCTGGCTCCCTCCACACACTGAGCAGCCTCACACGGCGTAGCAACCCACTGGTAGTGTCTGCCACACTCTAGTTCCTTCACACCCCCTCTGGTACACGTCCTGGCTCCCTCCACACACTGAGCAGCCTCACACGGCGTAGCAACCCACTGGTAGTGTATGCCACACTCTAGTTCCTTCACACCCCTCTGGTACACGTCCTGGCCCCCTCCACACACTGAGCAGCCTCACACGGCGTAGCAACCCACTGGTAGTGTGTGCCACACTCTAGTTCCTTCACACCTCCTCTGGTACACGTCCTGGCCCCCTCCACACACTGAGCAGCCTCACACGGCGTAGCAACCCACTGGTAGTGTGTGCCACACTCTAGTTCCTTCACACCTCCTCTGGTACACGTCCTGGCTCCCTCCACACACTGAGCAGCCTCACACGGAGTAGCAACCCACTGGTAGTGTGTGCCACACTCTAGTTCCTTCACACCTCCTCTGGTACACGTCCTGGCTCCCTCCTCACACTGAGCAGCCTCACATGGCGCAGCAACCCACTGGTAGTGTCTACCACACTCTAGTTCCTTCACCCCTCCTCTGGTACACGTCCTGGCTCCCTCCACACACTGAGCAGCCTCACATGGCGTAGCAACCCACTGGTAGTGTATGCCACACTCTGGTTCCTTCACACCTCCTCTGGTACACGTCCTGGCTCCCTCCACACACTGAGCAGCCTCACATGGCGTAGCAACCCACTGGTAGTGTCTGCCACACTCTAGTTCCTTCACACCCCCTCTGGTACACGTCCTGGCTCCCTCCACACACTGAGCAGCCTCACATGGCGTAGCAACCCACTGGTAGTATGTGCCACACTCTAGTTCCTTCACACCTCCTCTGGTACTCGTCCTGGCCCCCTCCACACAATGAGCAGCCTCACATGGCGTAGCAACCCACTGGTAGTGTGTGCCACACTATAGTTCCTTCACACCTCCTCTGGTACACGTCCTGGCTCCCTCCTCACACTGAGCAGCCTCACATGGCGCAGCAACCCACTGGTAGTGTCTGCCACACTCTAGTTCCTTCACTCCTCCTCTGGTACACGTCCTGGCCCCCCTCCACACACTGAGCAGCCTCACATGGCGTAGCAACCCACTGGTAGTGTCTGCCACACTATAGTTCCTTCACTCCCCTCTGGTACACGTCCTGGCCCCCTCCACACACTGAGCAGCCTCACATGGCGTAGCAACCCACTGGTAGTGTGTGCCACACTCTAGTTCCTTCACACCTCCTCTGGTACACGTGCTGGCTCCCTCCACACACTGAGCAGCCTCACATGGCGTAGCAACCCACTGGTAGTGTGTGCCACACTCTAGTTCCTTCACCCCTCCTCTGGTACACGTCCTGGCCCCCTCCACACACTGAGCAGCCTCACATGGCGTAGCAACCCACTGGTAGTCTGTGCCACACTCTAGTTCCTTCACACCCCCTCTGGTACACATCCTGGCTCCCTCCACACACTGAGCAGCCTCACATGGCGTAGCAACCCACTGGTAGTGTATGCCACACTCTGGTTCCTTCACACCTCCTCTGGTACACGTCCTGGCTCCCTCCACACACTGAGCAGCCTCACATGGCGTAGCAACCCACTGGTAGTGTCTGCCACACTCTAGTTCCTTCACACCCCCTCTGGTACACGTCCTGGCTCCCTCCACACACTGAGCAGCCTCACATGGCGTAGCAACCCACTGGTAGTATGTGCCACACTCTAGTTCCTTCACACCTCCTCTGGTACACGTCCTGGCTCCCTCCTCACACTGAGCAGCCTCACAATGGCGTAGCAACCCACTAGTAGTGTCTGCCACACTCTAGTTCCTTCACACCCCCTCTGGTACACGTCCTGGCCCCCTCCACACACTGAGCAGCCTCACATGGCGTAGCAACCCACTAGTAGTGTCTGCCACACTCTAGTTCCTTCACCCCTCCTCTGGTACACGTCCTGGCTCCCTCCACACACTGAGCAGCCTCACACGGCATAGCAACCCACTGGTAGTGTGTGCCACACTCTAGTTCCTTCACGCCTCCTCTGGTACACGTCCTGGCCCTCTCCACACACTGAGCAGCCTCACAATGGCGTAGCAACCCACTGGTAGTGTCTGCCACACTCTAGTTCCTTCACACCCCCTCTGGTACACGTCCTGGCTCCCTCCACACACTGAGCAGCCTCACAATGGCGTAGCAACCCACTGGTAGTGTGTGCCACACTCTAGTTCCTTCACCCCTCCTCTGGTACACGTCCTGGCCCCCTCCACACACTGAGCAGCCTCACATGGCATAGCAACCCACTGGTAGTGTGTGCCACACTCTAGTTCCTTCACACCTCCTCTGGTACGTGTGCTGGCTCCCTCCACACACAGAGCAGCCTCACACGGAGTAGCAACCCACTGGTAGTGTCTGCCACACTCTAGTTCCTTCACACCTCCTCTGGTACATGTGCTGGCCCCCTCCACACACTGAGCAGCCTCACATGAAGTAGCAACCCACTGGTAGTGTCTGCCACACTCTAGTTCCTTCACCCCCCCTCTGGTACACGTCCTGGCCCTCTCCGCACACAGAGCAGCCTCACACGGCATAGCAACCCACTGGTAGTGTGTGCCACACTCTAGTTCCTTCACGCCTCCTCTGGTACACGTCCTGGCCCCCTCCACACACTGAGCAGCCTCACAATGGCGTAGCAACCCACTGGTAGTGTCTGCCACACTCTAGTTCCTTCACACCCCCTCTGGTACACATCCTGGCCCCCTCCACACACTGAGCAGCCTCACACAGCGTAGCAACCCACTGGTAGTGTGTGCCACACTCTAGTTCCTTCACACCTCCTCTGGTACACGTCCTGGCTCCCTCCACACACTGAGCAGCCTCACACGGCGTAGCAACCCACTGGTAGTGTCTGCCTCACTCTAGTTCCTTCACACCCCCTCTGGTACACGTCCTGGCTCCCTCCACACACTGAGCAGCCTCACACGGCGTAGCAACCCACTGGTAGTGTATGCCACACACTAGTTCCTTCACACCCCTCTGGTACACGTCATGGCCCCCTCCACACTCTGAGCAGCCTCACACGGCGTAGCAAGCCACTGGTAGTGTGTGCCACACTCTAGTTCCTTCACACCTCCTCTGGTACACGTCCTGGCCCCCTCCACACACTGAGCAGCCTCACACGGCGTAGCAACCCACTGGTAGTGTGTGCCACACTCTAGTTCCTTCACGCCTCCTCTGGTACACGTCCTGGCCCCCTCCACACACTGAGCAGCCTCACAATGGCGTAGCAACCCACTGGTAGTGTCTGCCACACTCTAGTTCCTTCACACCCCCTCTGGTACACGTCCTGGCTCCCTCCACACACTGAGCAGCCTCACAATGGCGTAGCAACCCACTGGTAGTGTGTGCCACACTCTAGTTCCTTCACACCTCCTCTGGTACATGTGCTGGCTCCCTCCACACACTGAGCAGCCTCACACAGCGTAGCAACCCACTGGTAGTGTGTGCCACACTCTAGTTCCTTCACACCTCCTCTGGTACACGTCCTGGCTCCCTCCACACACTGAGCAGCCTCACATGGCGTAGCAACCCACTGGTAGTGTGTGCCACACTCTAGTTCCTTCACACCTCCTCTGGTACACGTCCTGGCTCCCTCCACACACTGAGCAGCCTCACACGGCGTAGCAACCCACTGGTAGTGTCTGCCACACTCTAGTTCCTTCACACCCCCTCTGGTACACGTCCTGGCTCCCTCCACACACTGAGCAGCCTCACACGGCGTAGCAACCCACTGGTAGTGTATGCCACACTCTAGTTCCTTCACACCCCTCTGGTACACGTCCTGGCCCCCTCCACACACTGAGCAGCCTCACACGGCGTAGCAACCCACTGGTAGTGTGTGCCACACTCTAGTTCCTTCACACCTCCTCTGGTACACGTCCTGGCCCCCTCCACACACTGAGCAACCTCACACGGCGTAGCAACCCACTGGTAGTGTGTGCCACACTCTAGTTCCTTCACACCTCCTCTGGTACACGTCCTGGCTCCCTCCACACACTGAGCAGCCTCACACGGAGTAGCAACCCACTGGTAGTGTGTGCCACACTCTAGTTCCTTCACACCCCCTCTGGTACACGTCCTGGCTCCCTCCACACACTGAGCAGCCTCACATGGCGTAGCAACCCACTGGTAGTATGTGCCACACTCTAGTTCCTTCACACCTCCTCTGGTACTCGTCCTGGCCCCCTCCACACACTGAGCAGCCTCACATGGCGTAGCAACCCACTGGTAGTGTGTGCCACACTCTAGTTCCTTCACACCCCCTCTGGTACACGTCCTGGCTCCCTCCTCACACTGAGCAGCCTCACATGGCGCAGCAACCCACTGGTAGTGTCTGCCACACTCTAGTTCCTTTACTCCTCCTCTGGTACACGCACTGGCCCCCTCCACACACTGAGCAGCCTCACATGGCGTAGCAACCCACTGGTAGTGTCTGCCACACTATAGTTCCTTCACTCCCCTCTGGTACACGTCCTGGCCCCCTCCACACACTGAGCAGCCTCACATGGCGTAGCAACCCACTGGTAGTATGTGCCACACTCTAGTTCCTTCACACCTCCTCTGGTACTCGTCCTGGCCCCCTCCACACACTGAGCAGCCTCACATGGCGTAGCAACCCACTGGTAGTGTGTGCCAAACTCTAGTTCCTTCACACCTCCTCTGGTACACGTCCTGGCTCCCTCCACACACTGAGCAGCCTCACATGGCGCAGCAACCCACTGGTAGTGTCTGCCACACTCTAGTTCCTTCACCCCTCCTCTGGTACACGTCCTGGCTCCCTCCACACACTGAGCAGCCTCACATGGCGTAGCAACCCTCTGGTAGTGTGTGCCACACTCTAGTTCCTTCACACACCTCTGGTACACGTCCTGGCTCCCTCCACACACTGAGCAGCCTCACACGGCGTAGCAACCCACTGGTAGTGTCTGCCACACTCTAGTTCCTTCACACCTCCTCTGGTACACGTCCTGGCCCCCTCCACACACTGAGCAGCCTCACATGGTGTAGCAACCCACTGGTAGTGTCTGCCACACTATAGTTCCTTCACCCGCCCTCTGGTACACGTCCTGGCCCCCTCCACACACTGAGCAGCCTCACATGGCGTAGCAACCCACTGGTAGTGTCTGCCACACTATAGTTCCTTCACTCCCCTCTGGTACACGTCCTGGCCCCCTCCACACACTGAGCAGCCTCACATGGCGTAGCAACCCACTGGTAGTGTGTGCCACACTCTAGTTCCTTCACACCTCCTCTGGTACACGTGCTGGCTCCCTCCACACACTGAGCAGCCTCACATGGCGTAGCAACCCACTGGTAGTGTGTGCCACACTCTAGTTCCTTCACCCCTCCTCTGGTACACGTCCTGGCCCCCTCCACACACTGAGCAGCCTCACATGGCGTAGCAACCCACTGGTAGTCTGTGCCACACTCTAGTTCCTTCACCCCTCCTCTGGTACACGTCCTGGCCCCCTCCACACACTGAGCAGCCTCACATGGCGTAGCAACCCACTGGTAGTCTGTGCCACACTCTAGTTCCTTCACACCCCCTCTGGTACACGTCCTGGCCCCCTCCACACACTGAGCAGCCTCACATGGCGTAGCAACCCACTAGTAGTGTCTGCCACACT
Source organism: Meconema thalassinum (assembly GCA_946902985.2). Classification (NCBI taxonomy): domain Eukaryota; kingdom Metazoa; phylum Arthropoda; class Insecta; order Orthoptera; family Tettigoniidae; genus Meconema; species Meconema thalassinum. Next base: position 534,732,585 of record OX336393.1, on the reverse strand, counting down.
CTAGTTCCTTCACCCCTCCTCTGGTACACGTCCTGGCTCCCTCCACACACTGAGCAGCCTCACACGGCGTAGCAACCCACTGGTAGTGTCTGCCACACTCTAGTTCCTTCACACCCCCTCTGGTACACGTCCTGGCTCCCTCCACACACTGAGCAGCCTCACACGGCGTAGCAACCCACTGGTAGTGTATGCCACACTCTAGTTCCTTCACACCCCTCTGGTACACGTCCTGGCCCCCTCCACACACTGAGCAGCCTCACACGGCGTAGCAACCCACTGGTAGTGTGTGCCACACTCTAGTTCCTTCACACCTCCTCTGGTACACGTCCTGGCCCCCTCCACACACTGAGCAGCCTCACACGGCGTAGCAACCCACTGGTAGTGTGTGCCACACTCTAGTTCCTTCACACCTCCTCTGGTACACGTCCTGGCTCCCTCCACACACTGAGCAGCCTCACACGGAGTAGCAACCCACTGGTAGTGTGTGCCACACTCTAGTTCCTTCACACCTCCTCTGGTACACGTCCTGGCTCCCTCCTCACACTGAGCAGCCTCACATGGCGCAGCAACCCACTGGTAGTGTCTGCCACACTCTAGTTCCTTCACCCCTCCTCTGGTACACGTCCTGGCTCCCTCCACACACTGAGCAGCCTCACATGGCGTAGCAACCCACTGGTAGTGTATGCCACACTCTGGTTCCTTCACACCTCCTCTGGTACACGTCCTGGCTCCCTCCACACACTGAGCAGCCTCACATGGCGTAGCAACCCACTGGTAGTGTCTGCCACACTCTAGTTCCTTCACACCCCCTCTGGTACACGTCCTGGCTCCCTCCACACACTGAGCAGCCTCACATGGCGTAGCAACCCACTGGTAGTGTGTGCCACACTCCAGTTCCTTCACACCTCCTCTGGTACTCGTCCTGGCCCCCTCCACACACTGAGCAGCCTCACATGGCGTAGCAACCCACTGGTAGTGTGTGCCACACTCTAGTTCCTTCACACCTCCTCTGGTACACGTCCTGGCTCCCTCCTCACACTGAGCAGCCTCACATGGCGCAGCAACCCACTGGTAGTGTCTGCCACACTCTAGTTCCTTCACTCCTCCTCTGGTACACGTCCTGGCCCCCTCCACACACTGAGCAGCCTCACATGGCGTAGCAACCCACTGGTAGTGTCTGCCACACTATAGTTCCTTCACTCCCCTCTGGTACACGTCCTGGCCCCCTCCACACACTGAGCAGCCTCACATGGCGTAGCAACCCACTGGTAGTGTGTGCCACACTCTAGTTCCTTCACACCTCCTCTGGTACACGTGCTGGCTCCCTCCACACACTGAGCAGCCTCACATGGCGTAGCAACCCACTGGTAGTGTGTGCCACACTCTAGTTCCTTCACCCCTCCTCTGGTACACGTCCTGGTCCCCTCCACACACTGAGCAGCCTCACATGGCGTAGCAACCCACTGGTAGTCTGTGCCACACTCTAGTTCCTTCACACCCCCTCTGGTACACATCCTGGCTCCCTCCACACACTGAGCAGCCTCACATGGTGTAGCAACCCACTGGTAGTGTGTGCCACACTCTAGTTCCTTCACACCTCCTCTGGTACACGTCCTGGCTCCCTCCTCACACTGAGCAGCCTCACAATGGCGTAGCAACCCACTAGTAGTGTCTGCCACACTCTAGTTCCTTCACACCCCCTCTGGTACACGTCCTGGCCCCCTCCACACACTGAGCAGCCTCACATGGCGTAGCAACCCACTAGTAGTGTCTGCCACACTCTAGTTCCTTCACCCCTCCTCTGGTACACGTCCTGGCTCCCTCCACACACTGAGCAGCCTCACACGGCATAGCAACCCACTGGTAGTGTGTGCCACACTCTAGTTCCTTCACGCCTCCTCTGGTACACGTCCTGGCCCTCTCCACACACTGAGCAGCCTCACAATGGCGTAGCAACCCACTGGTAGTGTCTGCCACACTCTAGTTCCTTCACACCCCCTCTGGTACACGTCCTGGCTCCCTCCACACACTGAGCAGCCTCACAATGGCGTAGCAACCCACTCGTAGTGTGTGCCACACTCTAGTTCCTTCACACCTCCTCTGGTACACGTCCTGGCTCCCTCCACACACTGAGCAGCCTCACATGGCGTAGCAACCCACTGGTAGTGTCTGCCACACTCTAGTTCCTTCACACCCCCTCTGGTACACGTCCTGGCCCCCTCCACACACTGAGCAGCCTCACACGGCGTAGCAACCCACTGGTAGTGTCTGCCACACTCTAGTTCCTTCACCCCTCCTCTGGTACACGTCCTGGCCCCCTCCACACACTGAGCAGCCTCACATGGCATAGCAACCCACTGGTAGTGTGTGCCACACTCTAGTTCCTTCACACCTCCTCTGGTACATGTGCTGGCTCCCTCCACACACAGAGCAGCCTCACACGGAGTAGCAACCCACTGGTAGTGTCTGCCACACTCTAGTTCCTTCACACCTCCTCTGGTACATGTGCTGGCCCCCTCCACACACTGAGCAGCCTCACATGAAGTAGCAACCCACTGGTAGTGTCTGCCACACTCTAGTTCCTTCACCCCCCCTCTGGTACACGTCCTGGCCCTCTCCGCACACAGAGCAGCCTCACACGGCATAGCAACCCACTGGTAGTGTGTGCCACACTCTAGTTCCTTCACGCCTCCTCTGGTACACGTCCTGGCCCCCTCCACACACTGAGCAGCCTCACAATGGCGTAGCAACCCACTGGTAGTGTCTGCCACACTCTAGTTCCTTCACACCCCCTCTGGTACACATCCTGGCCCCCTCCACACACTGAGCAGCCTCACACAGCGTAGCAACCCACTGGTAGTGTGTGCCACACTCTAGTTCCTTCACACCTCCTCTGGTACACGTCCTGGCTCCCTCCACACACTGAGCAGCCTCACACGGCGTAGCAACCCACTGGTAGTGTGTGCCACACTCTAGTTCCTTCACACCTCCTCTGGTACACGTCCTGGCCCCCTCCACACACTGAGCAGCCTCATAATGGCGTAGCAACCCACTGGTAGTGTCTGCCACACTCTAGTTCCTTCACACCCCCTCTGGTACACGTCCTGGCCCCCTCCACACACTGAGCAGCCTCACAATGGCGTAGCAACCCACTGGTAGTGTGTGCCACACTCTAGTTCCTTCACACCTCCTCTGGTACTCGTCCTGGCCCCCTCCACACACTGAGCAGCCTCACACGGCGTAGCAATCCACTGGTAGTGTCTGCCACACTCTAGTTCCTTCACACCCCCTCTGGTACATGTGCTGGCTCCCTCCACACACTGAGCAGCCTCACACGGCGTAGCAACCCACTGGTAGTGTGTGCCACACTCTAGTTCCTTCACACCCCCTCTGGTACACGTCCTGGCCCCCTCCACACACTGAGCAGCCTCACATGGCGTAGCAACCCACTGGTAGTGTCTGCCACACTCTAGTTCCTTCACACCCCCTCTGGTACATGTGCTGGCTCCCTCCACACACTTAGCAGCCTCACATGGCGTAGCAACCCACTGGTAGTGTCTGCCACACTCTAGTTCCTTCACACCCCCTCTGGTACACGTGCTGGCTCCCTCCACACACTGAGCAGCCTCACAAGGCGTAGCAACCCACTGGTAATGTGTGCCACACTCTAGTTCCTTCACACCCCTCTGGTACACGTCCTGGCTCCCTCCACACACTGAGCAGCGTCACAATGGCGTAGCAATCCACTGGTAGTGTGTGCCACACTCTAGTTCCTTCACACCCCCTCTGGTATACGTGCTGGCTCCTTCCACACACTGAGCAGCCTCACACGGCGTAGCAACCCACTGGTAGTGTGTGCCACACTCTAGTTCCTTCACCCCCCCTCTGGTACACGTGCTGGCTCCCTCCACACACTGAGCAGCCTCACAAGGCGTAGCAACCCACTGGTTGTGTGTGCCACACTCTAGTTCCTTCACACCTCCTCTGGTACACGTCCTGGCTCCCTCCACACACTGAGCAGCCTCACAAGGCGTAGCAACCCACTGGTAGTGTGTGCCACACTCTAGTTCCTTCACACCCCCTCTGGTACACGTCCTGGCCCCCTCCACACACTGAGCAGCCTCACACGGCGTAGCAACCCACTGGTAGTGTCTGCCACACTCTAGTTCCTTCACCCCTCCTCTGGTACACGTGCTGGCCCCTTCCACACACTGAGCAGCCTCACACGGCGTAGCAACCCACTGGTAGTGTCTGCCACACTCTAGTTCCTTCACACCCCCTCTGGTACATGTGCTGGCTCCCTCCACACACTGAGCAGCCTCACACGGCGTAGCAACCCACTGGTAGTGTCTGCCACACTCTAGTTCCTTCACACCCCCTCTGGTACACATCCTGGCTCCCTCCACGCACTGAGCAGCCTCACACGGCGTAGCAACCCATTGGTAGTGTCTGCCACACTCTAGTTCCTTCACACCCCCTCTGGTACACATCCTGGCTCCCTCCACACACTGAGCAGCCTCACATGGCGTAGCAACCCTCTGGTAGTGTGTGCCACACTCTATTTCCTTCACCCCCCCTCTGGTACATGTGCTGGCTCCCTCCACACACTGAGCAGCCTCACAAGGTGTAGCAACCCACTGGTAGTGTCTGCCACACTCTAGTTCCTTCACACCCCCTCTGGTACACGTCCTGGCTCCCTCCACTCACTGAGCAGCCTCACATGGCGTAGGAACCCACTGGTAGTGTCTGCCACACTCTAGTTCCTTCACACCCCCTCTGGTACACGTGCTGGCTCCCTCCACACACTGAGCAGCCTCACACGGCGTAGCAACCCACTGGTAGTGTGTGCCACACTCTAGTTCCTTCACTCCTCCTCTGGTACACGTCCTGGCTCCCTCCACACACTGAGCAGCCTCACATGGTGTAGCAACCCACTGGTAGTGTCTGCCACACTCTAGTTCCTTCACACCCCCTCTGGTACACGTCCTGGCTCCCTCTACTCACTGAGCAGCCTCACATGACGTAGCAACCCACTGGTAGTGTATGCCACACTCTAGTTCCTTCACACCTCCTCTGGTACACGTCCTGGCTCCCTCCACACACTGAGCAGCCTCACATGGCGTAGCAACCCACTGGTAGTGTGTGCCACACTCTAGTTCCTTCACACCCCCTCTGGTACATGTGCTGGCTCCCTCCACACACTGAGCAGCCTCACACGGCGTAGCAACCCACTGGTAGTGTCTGCCACACTCTAGTTCCTTCACACCCCCTCTGGTACACGTCCTGGCTCCCTCCACTCACTGAGCAGCCTCACATGGCGTAGCAACCCTCTGGTAGTGTCTGCCACACTCTAGTTCCTTCACACCTCCTCTGGTACACATCCTGGCTCCCTCCACACACTGAGCAGCCTCACATGGCGTAGCAACCCACTGGTAGTGTATGCCACACTCTAGTTCCTTCACACCCCCTCTGGTACATGTGCTGGCTCCCTCCACACACTGAGCAGCCTCACACGGAGTAGCAACCCACTGGTAGTGTCTGCCACACTCTAGTTCCTTCACACCCCCTCTGGTACACGTCCTGGCTCCCTCCACTCACTGAGCAGCCTCACACGGCGTAGCAACCCACTGGTAGTGTCTGCCACACTCTAGTTCCTTCACACCCCCTCTGGTACATGTGCTGGCTCTCTCCACACACTGAGCAGCCTCACATGGCGTAGCAACCCACTGGTAGTGTCTGCCACACTCTAGTTCCTTCACACCCCCTCTGGTACACGTCACACATCCCGACTCCCTGTGTCCTGATGTAGGAACATCGTTCTTTCTCTACTCGGACTTGGCCGTTATGGCAGAATGCTACGCAATTTATATGAGAACTTTGCTCACTCGCCTCGTAATTGTGCAACGACTTGACAACTACATCGGCTCCTGAACTCCGCATAAGCTAGGAACGGAGCAGTTTGCTGTGATTTCCTTGTTTTTTTCGGATGCTCTTTCTAGCCTAGTTGAAATCGCAGGTTTTGTGTGTGTTTAAATCCTTTGCTTTCAACTGAATACATGCGTAATATTGATATACCAGTAAACTTCTTGTGTTCTAATCATTGGCCACGGGTTTGAATGACACTGAAGATACTTCTAATGACGCAAGTGACTGAATATGCGTGGAGCTATATTTAAGAGTTTTGTTGATGTTTTAATTAGTGTGTTTCTTAACTTGTAAGTTTTAATGTGTTCTAATGTTTTAACTGATGAATTGTGTTTTGTGTTGTTTGATGAGGATTTTGATGTTTTATACCAAATGTGGGCTGAAGAAGGAAACATGTACCCGTAGAATTTTTCTGTAAGTATTGATTTGGCGGGAAATTTAAAGTTGTTGTTGTTGTTGTTTCTTATGGCTAGCCCGGATTCCAATCCATCAGCTTTCTTGCGTTCAAATAGAGTTGTGTGAGGTTTCCAGAAGTTCTAGCAGTCACATCAAGTTTGTTTCAATGTAGCAGGTGCCCCTTATCCATTTTACTTCCAGGTTCGTGACAAAGTGTGCATAAATTTAAAGTTTTACTTCTTGTAAGAGTTGAAGGATGAAAGTTTTGTCTCAAGGACTTGAACTACTGTGCATGAATTGAACATGAATTTAACTTGATGTGTTTCTTTATTATTATTATTATTATTATTATTATTATTATTATGAGTTGTGTGAAAGTTGGATTGGAAAGAACAGACTGGTTCAGACAAATGAGTGGCTTGAAACAGGGTAGTGCACTGTCACCCCTTCTCTTTATTGTGGTTATGGACGAGGTAATGACACGGATAGCAGGAAAGATAGGAGAAGATAAGATGAAAGCAATGGTGTTTGCAGATGATCTCATGGTCTGGGGAAACAAGGAGGAGGAAATTCAGGAGCAACTGAAGGCTTGGGAAGAAACAGTGGCAGAGTACGGATGGAAGTTCAACATCAGTAAATGTGAGATCCTGTTAACGACCAGGAAAAAGGACAGACCAATGAGTGGGATAACACTTGGAGGTGGACAGCTGAAGAAGGTGGAAAGACTCAAGTACTTGGGAAGTCTAGTGGAGGAAAATGGGAGAAATGACAAAGAGATTGCGGAACGTGGCAGACAGGCAGAAGCATTTCTGAGAAGCATTAGGAGCTTAGTGTGGAATAAAGATGTCCCACAAAAAAGCAAGGAAGTGTTATACAGAAGCTACTATATCCCGATACTGACCTATGCTTCAGAAACGTGGACAATGAAGAAAAGAGACATAAGCAGAATACAGGCGGGTGAAATGAAGTTCCTGCGAAGTAGGATCGGAGTAACAAGAAGAGACAGGGTGAGGAATGAAAAGGTCAGGGAAATGGTGAAAGAGGAGCCCTTGCAAGGTAGGATTGAGACTTCAAGACTGAGGTGGTATGGACACTTAAAGAGAATGGATGAGAAGAAGATTCCCAAGAGGATACATGAGATGCAGATGCAGAAGAAACGACCAAGGGGAAGACCAAGAGATAGATGGCTGAAAGGAGTGGAGGAATGTGTCAAGAGGAGAGGCGAGGGCTGGACCAGAGTGACAGCGGAGAGGTGGTGGGAAGAAAGAACTAAGTGGCGAGGCTTATGTTCCAAACAGACCCAGCCTAGGGCTGGAAACTGTACAAGATGATGATGATGATTATTATTATTATTATTATTATTTAGTACTGTTCAGTATTATTATTTTTCTGTTTATTGTTACTATCCAATAATCTTTGTGCTAATAAAACACAAAAATGATTTTCTATTTTATAACCTAACTTTACTTAACTTTCTTCCTCTCTGTATCGTTTGCCCTCCAGGGTTGGCTTTTCCCATGGACTAAGCGAGGGATCCCACCTCTACCGCCACTGACAGTGTCCTGAAGCTTGAGTCTCTTATTTGGGGATACAACTGGGGAGTGTGACTAGCGAATAGGGGCCTGATGAAGGGATGGGAAGAGTGGGAGGGAAGCAGGCGGCTGTGGCCTTACGTTAGGTTCCATTGCATTTGCCCGAAGACGAAGTGGGAAACCACAGAAAGCCACTTCGAGGATGACTGAAATGGGAATCGAACCCTTCAACTCATTTGGACCACCCGAGGCAGAGTAGACCCCGTTCCAGTCCTCATACCACTTTTTCAAATTTCATGGCAGAGCCGGGAATTGAACCGCAGCTAATCACCACAGAGGCGACCTAACTTTCATTCAAAATATTAATTTAACTTAAATTATTAGTAAAGTTTGTGCAGTTTCTACAATGTCTTCGCAACTTCAAATTTATTAGGGTTCTTTGGTATCAAAACCTGCCAAATCCAAATCTTGGTAACAAACCCCAACAAATCCGAGTTATTGCTTTACATTAACTATAACGGGGATCAGGTTCATAATTCGTCACTGTTCTTTCTGTAAATTAATTCAATTTTTAGTGAAAAATGTATTTCTTTTTGAGTATTATTTCGTTTGTGGCAGTTTTTGCCACTTGACCAAAAAGAAGGAATGGATTTGGCGGATTTTGAGTCTAGACGCTTCGGATGTAATAACTAGTGTGCACAATTTCATGAAACAAGTGGAAAGGGGCGTGGACATACCTATAAATAGATTTGGCAAACGGGCAGCAGCGGCTGCTGGAGTTTCTGAGCGTACAATTAGGGCGATAGTAAGTGAAAGAAAGGTTTTACAGTCAATGGAAGGCCTCTCTACACTCCACTTTCCTCATTCCTTCCACGATCTTGTCCCAGTCCAGATTTCTTTTTCTTACGCTGTTCTTCACTGAATCAATCCACCTTGTTCTAGGTCTTCCTCTTGCTCTCTTACCCTTTCCCTTCGCCTCCAGCATCTGTCTTGGTATTCTATTTTCCTCCATCCTCTTTACATGTCCAAACCACCTTAGTTTATTCTTCTCAATTCTCTCATTTAGTTTTCCCATCCCAACTTCCTTCCTAATATCTTCATTCCTCACTCTGTCTTTCCTTGTCTTTCCTATTGTAACGGCTGTGAGTTTGTGTCATCGCTCGCCGCATGAGTCACACTGCCCCAGGGCTGGGCTGTGCCCTGCCTCCTGTATTGCGTGCGCCTTATGCAACAGGGCTACTAGGACAAAGGGATGGTCCAGAATATTCGTGACTGAGTCAGCGATGGAAACCTCGAGAAGCCGTTAACCCTGGATGGATCTAGAAGCATTTATTGAGTCACCGGCCTGCTATATAAGAGCGACCTGTCAAGCAGTGGTTGTTGTGTTTTACGATCGAGTGCTAGCGCTTATCCTGAGCGACAGAAGTGTGGAGACTTGCGAAATCCCTAGTGAAGCCGATTCTCTTGACAGCGAAGGGAGTGAGGAGCTTACAGGGGACTGCCTTTGTTTTGAGCGAGTGTGCCTACCTAGTGCGAGAGAGGTCATTGTGGTGAGTTGCAAAACAGTGAGTGACAGACCTAGTGCAGCTATTTCCAGCCAGCGGGACCGGACTCATTAGCGAAAGGATTAACTGAGGTCTGTTGACAAGTGAAAGGGGAAGTATTCTCGACGTGAGGAAACTGGAGTAAGGTAATAATTGCTTGTATTTGCTGTTGAGTAGTGTATCTTTCTGGCCACAATAAAGTTAATTATTTCTTTAAGCAGTATTTGGTGTTGTGCTTCAACCCACCGTAATCCAGTGAACAAAAAGTGCCACAAGGGGGGTGGCACGTAACAACTGGTGTCAGAAGTGGGATTACGAACTCAAGCACAAGCACAACACCTGACGGTCCTGGTTTCAAAACCCGAGCAGTTCATTTTCTCTAATTTTCCTGTGAGTGCATGCCCTTTACAAGACATTCATTCATCATCTTGCACAGTTTCCAGCCACTGGCCGGGTCTGTTTGGAACACAAGCCTCTCCAACGTCTTCTGTCTTCCCACCATCTCTCAGCCTCCACCCTTGTCCAGTCTTCTCCTCTCTTCTTCACGCTTTCTTCCACCCCCTTCAGCCACCTGTCTCTCGGTCTTCCCCTCGGTCTCTTTCCTTCCCACTTCGTCTCATGTACTCTCCTGGGTATCCTCTTCTCCTCCATTCGTTTTACATGTCCATACCATCTGAGTCTAGATTTCTCTATACCATCCTGTAATGGTTCCTCCTTCATTAATTCTCTGGTCCTCTCATTTCCTATTCTGTCCATCTTGGTAGCTCCAATACTGCTTCTCAAGAACCTCATCTCACTGGCCTGTATTTTGCTCTTCTCCCTTCCTTTCTTAACCCAGGTCTCCGAGGCATACGTCAGGATAGGGACATAGTACGTCCGATATATGATCTTTTTGCTGTTCTGAGGGACATCCTTGCTCCATAACATGCTTCTCACACTCCTCCGAAATGCTTCTGCCTGCCTCCCCCGCTCATTTATTTCTCTATCGTTTCTTCCATTATCTTGTATCAGGCTTCCCAGATACTTGAAACTCTCCACTTTCTTCAGCTGTCCCCACCAATTGTTATTCCCGTTGTGGTTCTTTCCTTCTTCCTTGTTGTGATCAACATCTCACTCTTATTTATGCTAAATTTCATCCCATATCCTTGTATTATTCCTTCCCACATGTCCAACTGTTCCTGTACCTCCTCCTCCTTGTTTCCCCAAATCATCAAATCATCTGCAAACACCATTGCTTTCATCTTTCTGTCCCCAATTACATGTGCCACTCGGGTCATTATGTCATCCATCACCACAATGAAAAGTAACGGTGACAGTGCACTTCCTTGTTTCAGGCTGTTTCTCTGTTCCAACCAGTCTGATCTCTCTAATCCCACTTTCACACAGCTCACGCTTCCCTTGTACATCTCCTTTATCCTCTTTATAGTCCATTTCTCTACTCCTCTATCCTCCAGGGTCTTCCATACTTTGTTTCTGCATACACTGTCATATGCTTTCTCAATGTCCAGGAAGGCCATCAGTAGATCTGTTCCATACTCACAGTGCTGTTCTTGTAACTGCCTTACATTGTGGACCTTCCTGCTCTGAAGCCATGTTGTTCTTCCCTCATCCCTCCTTCTATCCTTGTCCTAATTCTCTTTTCCAAAACTTTCTCGAAGATCTTTGCACAATGACTCATCAGTGTTATTCCCCGATAGTTTCTGCAATCTGTTCTACTACCTTTCTTGAAGATCGGGACAATGATTCCTTTTTTCCAGTCCTCTGGGGTCTTCCTTTCCTTCCATGCTGTCCTCATCACTCGGTACAGCCACTGTATCCCCACCTCTCCTGCTGCTCTCACCATCTCCACACTCAACTCATCCACACCCGGTGCCTTCCCTCCTTTCATCTTGTTCACTGCATCTTCCACTTCTTTCCATGTTAAGTCCTTTTCTGTTTGCAGTTCATCTTCCTCTTCCCCGATTTCTTCCTCCTCAACATCTTTTCCATTTGGGTTCAGAAGTTCTTCAAAATATTCTTTCCACATTTCTTCAGTTCTTCCCTATTTTCTATCTCTTGTCCCCTTTTGTTCACCATTCTAACATAATCCGTAGGATCCTTCCGCCTCTTATTTTTTACCATCCCATACAGGACCTTTTTTGTACCTTCACTATCCTCCTCCATCATCTTTGTCCACTCTTCCATCCACTTCCTTCTCTCCTCAGCCACCACTCTCTTCGCCTCCTTCTTTCTTTCCTGGTACTCTTCCCTTGTCTCTACCGTCCTATTTTGATACCACCTCCTAAAGGCTCTATTCTTTTCCCTTACTATATCTTTTGTCATCTCATTCCACCATGGTGTTTCCTTCCACCTCTTCTTACTACTTGTCCTCCCACATACTGCTTCTGCACCTACTAGTGTCTTCTTAAATCTAGCCCATTCCTCTTCCACCCCTCTTTCTTCATCTGTTGGAATTCCTTCCTTTACCATTTTGAGGTACTCGACCCTTCTATCCCCTTCTTTCAGTTTCCATATCCTTATACGTCGTTCCTGGTTCTCAGTCCCTTTCTTCTCCTTAGTCCCTCTCAGGTTCATTACCAGCAATCGATGGTCGCTATCCAGGTTCTCCGGTGGTATAACCTTGATGTCCGTGATGTTCTTATTTAGTTCTTTCTCATACAGTATATAGTCGACCACCGACTTCCTGGTCAAGTCATCACTGTACCATGTGATTGTGTGGCTCTCTCTTTTCTTAAACCAGGAGTTCCCAACTAGCAGGCTGTTCCTCTAGCAGACAAACAACTAAAATGGAGGCGCAATTGACAGCATTGCTAAAAAAGTTAAGTGGCATGGAAGACGGCCAGAAGAAATTAGCCAAGGACCTGAAGGATGACCTGAAGAAGATGGAAGACGGCCAGAAGAAGATGGAGGAGGGCCAGAAGAAGATGGAGGATGGCCAGAAGAAGTTAGCAGAGGACCTGAAGGATTGCCAGAATAAGTTAATAGAGGACCTAACCGCCAAATTTCTGGATGGCCAGAAAAATCTGGACGAGTGTCTGCTGACGAAATTAGAGGAGAGCCAAAGGAAATTAGAACTGGGTCTGCGTGAGGAAGTCACGGCAGTGGAAAAGAAGTTCGACGCCTTACAAGTGGAAGTTGCCGAGCTGCGCCAACGCCCGCTGATGGGGTGGAGGAGAAATTCAACGCCTTACAAAAGGAAGTTGCCGAGCTGCGCCAACGCCCACTGACGGGGGTGGAAGAGAAATTCAACGCTTTACAAAAGGAAGTTGCTGAGCTGAGCCAACGCCCGCCGACGGGGATGGAAACGAGATTCAACGCCCTACAAGAGGAAGTTGCCGAGCTGCGCCAACGCCCGCCCACGGTTACACCGGGAATATCAGGAACGGGACATAGCAGAGTGACGCCCCCAACCTTCGACGGAAAGGTCCCGTGGAGCACCTACTTACGTCAGTTCGAGGCGGCCTGTTCCATAAATAACTGGAACAACACAGAAAAGGCTACAGCTCTCATTGTAGCGCTGAGAGGTGACGCCCTTAACGTCCTTCAGGCCATCCCGACTGGATCCCAGGACTACGCTTCACTGATCGCCCATATGGAGTCCCGATATGGAGATAGCCATCTTCAGCAGGCCTACCAGATGCAGCTCCGGACCCAGGCACAGAAGAACGCGGAAACCCTGCAGGAGTTCGAGATGGACATCGCACGCCTCGTAAGGCTCGCCTATCCAACGGCGCCGGCCGACTTTCTGGAACAGATTGCGACGCAGACCTTCACCGACGGGCTACGGGACTCGGACACTCAACAGGCGCTGCGACTCGCGCGCAATAAGACCCTGGCAGATGCGCTGAGCCACGCACTTGAATTCGAGACGGCAAAACTGGCATCTAGAATGCACGCGCGGGTGCGTCAAGTGGACGTCAACGAACCTGCAAAAACCAACGAGATCAAGCCCCTGGCCGACGAATTGATGGAGGCGCTAAGCCGTTTCTTCGATAGTCGCGGCACCACCAGCAACGACACAGCCGGAAGACAACCGGAGAGGCGGCCCGGAAGACGACTACCGACCTGCTGGGCCTGCGGTAAGAAAGGCCACCTGAGCAAGGACTGCGGTGATCGCCGCCGCTGAGGGTATCCGACGGGAAATCAGTCGTCTGAAAACCGCGCGGCCCAGGGAAACGAGTATTAGCCAGCCTTGGGGGGCAAAGGTTGGCTTGTGACAGTCGTCAAGCCCCGGCAGTCCAAGTGCGTGTGACGAAGTTACGGAGGGACAATAGCAGCCTGATGGTCGACGGAGTAGTCGTCAACGGAGTGAGCTGGCCCATGCTAATCAACACGGGAGCATCGAGGACCATCGTCAGCCCCACCGTGATCCCGAAGTGGAGAGTGCAACCCACACAAAGGAACCTCCAGCTAATAACCGCGACCGGAGAGACCGCACCGGTACATGGCGAAGCATCACTGGAGTTCGTCATTGGTCGACGGGCGATAAAGCATCCAGTGCTTGTGGCTGACGTATCAAATGAAGTGATCATCGGACTGGACTTCCTGGACCAGAACATCATCATCTTGGATCTGAGTACCAACACTCGGCACTTCGGAAGTGAGGAACTTGCTTTGCAACCAGCACACGAGGCCGTCGCCGCACGACGAGTAAGGCTGAGAGAGGACGTCATCATTCCCGCCAGGACGGAAGTCAGCGCTGCCGTAATTGTCGACGGAACAGCTCAGGGAGTGGCGGCTGTCATCGAACCAAAATATGAGGACATCCAGACAAAAGGATTGCTAGTTGCCAAGACTCTCATCAACACGACGTCTCGGCCGTACGTCCGTCTGTCCAACCTGAACGACTACGATATTACGGTTCACCGGGACACCAACCTAGGAGTCTGCGAGCCCCTTTACCTGGATTGCCCGCATCACAGACACGACGGATGGACACCTGCAGACGGACAACCGAAAAAGACGCGCCCTGCCAGAAGAACTACAGAAGCTGTACCAAGGATCCCAGGTCCATTTAGACGAGGAACAATCACGCCAACTTCGGGACCTGCTACACGAATTCCAGGATGTCTTCTCCGTGGGAAGCAAAGACTTCGGCAGGACAAGCTTGGTCCAGCACAGAATCGACGTTGGGGACAGCGCACCGATTAGGGCCCCATTCCGACGTGTCCCGCTCGCCAGCAAGCTGAAGTCGACCGGATGGTAGAAGAGATGAAGGATCAAGGGGTGATCGAGCCATCACACAGTCCTTGGAGTTCTCCGGTCGTGCTTGTGAAGAAGAAGGACGGTTCCACCAGGTTCTGCGTGGACTACAGGCGGGTGAACGACGTCACGAAGAAGGACAGCTACCCTCTACCCCGGATCGACGACACGCTGGACACCATATCAGGATCAAGATGGTTCTCCACCTTGGATTTGAAGAGTTGCTACTGGCAGGTAGAGGTCCACCCTAAGGACCGCGAGAAAACGGCGTTCTCTGTGGGCAGCGGGCTCTGGCAGTTCACCGTCATGCCATTCGGTCTGTGCAACGCCCCTGCGACCTTCGAAAGGCTAATGGAGTCCATTCTGAGGGGACTACACTGGAAGGCCTGCCTGGTCTACCTAGACGACGTCATCATTCTAGGAAGAAGCTTCGAGGAGCACTACAGCAACCTGAAGGAGATCTTGATGAAGCTACGGGCTGCCCAGCTGAAGTTGAGCCCCAAGAAGTGTCAGCTCTTCCAGAAGCAGGTCCAGTACCTTGGGCATATCGTCTCCGAGGAAGGGGTGCGCACCGACCCAGAGAAGACCGCAGCTGTGAGGGAGTGGCCAGTTCCGAAGGACAAGTCCCAACTACGAAGCTTCCTGGGACTCGACACTTATTACCGTCACTTCGTGAGAGGATTCGCCGACATCGCCAAACCTTTACATCGACTGACTGAGAAGGACCAACTCTTCACGTGGACAGCAGAATGCCACAGTGCCTTCGAACAACTCAAGCAGGCTCTGTGCACCGCGCCTATTCTGGCCTACCCCAGACCTGGAACAAGGTTCATCGTCGATACCGATGCCAGCGACTTTGGCATAGGGGGGATCCTGTCGCAAGTAGTGGACGGCGAGGAGAGAGTAGTGGCCTACTTCAGCAAAGCCTTGTCAAAGCCAGAGAGGAACTACTGCGTCACCAGGAAGGAGCTGCTCGCCATCGTGAAGACCATTGAACACTTCCACAAGTACCTGTACGGGCAAGAATTTCTCATCAGGACCGACCATGCATCCCTGCGGTGGCTCCTGAACTTCAAGCAGCCCGAGGGTCAACTCGCGCGGTGGTTAGAGAGGCTTCAACAGTACAACTTTGAGATTCAGCACAGGAAAGGTCAACTGCATTCTAACGCCGACGCCCTGTCACGAAGACCGTGCCCCGAAGACTGCACCTTCTGTACCAGAAGAGAGGAGAACACCGGGATACAGTACCGAAGGACTACCGTGGAACTTCAGGGGAGCTGGAGCCGCGAATCTTTCACGCGGGCACAAGCAGAAGATGATGACCTGGGACTGATAGCCGAATGGAAGAGGGCCTGTGTCCCCAGACCCGGGTGGAACATTGTGAGTGACTGCAGCCCAAAGTTTAAGTCCTACTGGGCGCAGTGGAACTCGCTGATTGTAAGGGATGGCCTCATCTGCCGTACCTGTGAGAGCACCGACGGGAAGACATCTCGGGAACAAGTCGTCGTTCTAAAGGCTATGACGGAGGAAGTCCTGAAGGAAGTTCATGGGGGATCATCTGGTGGACACTTAGGGATAAGGAAGACCCTGGAGAAGCTGAGAGAGCTGTTCTACTGGATCGGATGCCGAACAGACGTGGAGAACCACTGCGCGAGGTGCCACGATTGCGCAGCCAGCAAGGGCCCAGGACGTAGACGACGGGGTCCACTGAAGACCTACAACGTGGGTGGCCCCATGGAGAGAGTGGCCATCGATATTGCTGGGCCATTCCCGCTAAGCGAGGCAGGGAACCGCTACATATTGGTCGTCAGCGACTACTTTACCAAATGGCCGGAGGCGTATGGGCTCCCTAACCAAGAAGCCGCGACGATTGCAGAGACCCTGGTGAAGGAATTCGTCAGCCGATACGGAGTACCCCTGGAGCTGCACTCCGACCAAGGGAGGAACTTCGAGTCGCAGGTGTTCCAGAACCTATGCCAGCTGCTGGGAATCCGGAAGACAAGGACAACGCCGCTACACCCTCTGTCCGACGGGATGGTAGAGCGATTCAATCGCACCATCGAGAACCATCTCCGAATAGTCGTCAGCGAGCACCAGAGGGATTGGGACAAACATCTTCCACTATTTCTCCTGGCCTACCGCGCCGCCGTGCATGAAGCCACCGGGTGCACACCAGCCCGGGCCATGTTTGGGAGGGAGCTCCGTCTACCTGTCGATCTTGCCTTCGGCCGACCTGGGAATGATCCGATCCCGGTAAGCCAGTATTGTCAAGAACTGGTCGACCAACTGTAGGACGTGCACGCGTTCGCGAGGAGGAAACTGAGGATCGAGACCGACCGAATGAAGACCCGATACGACCAGTAGACGGATGCCGGAGGATTCCACGAGGACGACCTGGTCTGGCTCTTCAACCCATTACGGAAGAAAGGCCTGTCACCCAAACTGCAGAAGTCCTGGGAGGGCCCGTACCGAGTCGTGAAACGGATCAACGATGTCGTCTACAGGATCCAGCGGAGCCCGAGGGCGAAGATGAAGATCGTGCATCGAGATCGCCTGGCAGCCAACGGAGGGACACAGACGGACCAATGATTGATCGGGACTATCAGCCTTTTTAGGAAGGGGGTGGTGTTACGGCTGTGAGTTTGTGTCATCGCTCGCCGCATGAGTCACACTGCCCCAGGGCTGGGCTGTGCCCTGCCTCGTGTATTGCGTGCGCCTTATGCAACAGGGCTACTAGGACAAAGGGATGGTCCAGATTATTCGTGACTGAGCCAGCGATGGAAACCTCGAGAAGCCGTGAACCCTGGATGGATCTAGAAGCATTTATTGAGTCACCGGCCTGCTATATAAGAGCGACCTGTCAAGAAGTGGTTGTTGTGTTTTACGAGCGAGTGCGAGCGCTTATCCTGAGCGATAGAAGTGTGGAGACTTGCGAAACCCCTAGTGAAGCCGATTCTCTTGACAGCGAAGGGAGTGAGGAGCTTACAGGGGACTGCCTTTGTTTTGAGCGAGTGTGCCTACCTAGTGCGAGAGAGGTCATTGTGGTGAGTTGCAAAACAGTGAGTGACAGACCTAGTGCAGCTATTTCCAGCCAGCGGGACCGGACTCATTAGCGAAAGGATTAACTGTGGTCTGTTGACAAGTGAAAGGGGAAGTATTCTCGATGTGAGGAAACTGGAGTAAGGTAATAATTGCTTGTATTTGCTGTTGAGTAGTGTATCTTTCTGGCCACAATAAAGTTAATTATTTCTTTAAGCAGTAATTGGTGTTGTGCTTCAACCCACCGTAATCCAGTTAACAAAAAGTGCCACTAGGGGGGTGGCACGTAACACTATCATACTTCTTAGGAATTTCATTTCACTGGCTTGGATTCTACTCTCTTGCCTGCTTTGTCAGGGTCCAAGTCTCAGCTGCATAAGTTAATATGGGAACATAGTACACTTTATACATTACCTCCTTGCTTTTCCTTGGTACTTCCTTATCCCAAACAAGTTTTCTTACACTTTGATAGAATGCATTGCTCTGCTGTACCCTCCTGCCAATCTCCATGTCCAACCTACCAGTTTGCATCAATTCACTTCCTAGGTATTTGAACGTGTCCACAATTTCCAAACTCTGACTTCCAATTTCCACAGTGCCCTTTCCTCGTCTTTCCCCTCTTGTCATCACCATGGTCTTGCTTTTCTCTATACTGATTTTCAGGCCGTACTTCTGAATATTTTTGTTCAGTGCATCTAGTTGTTTTTGCACTTCTTCGGTGTTCCTTCCCCAGACCACAATATCATCTGCAAATAACAGTAACTTCATTTCTTTATGTCCATATGCTTCCTTTGTTTCCTTTACAATTTCATCCATCACCATTATGAACAAGAGAGGTGACGGCACACTCCCCTGTCTTAGTCCAGTCTTGTTCCTAAACCAATCTGTCTTTCCAACTGGGGTCAGTACTCTGCTAACACAGTTGTTGTACATTGCTTGCACCATTTCCAACATTTCTCTTCCCAGTCTCTTCTTAACCATGGTTTCCCATACCTTCTCTCTGGGGACACTATCATATGCCTTTTCCAGATCTATGAAAGTCATGATCAAATCCTCTCCATATTCCCAGTTCTTTTCCATCTCCTGCCTCAAGCTAAAGATTGGGTCCACTGTGGATCTTCCACTCCTGAAGCCATACTGTTCCTCTTGCAACTCTCCTTCCACCTTTCTTCTCATTCTTCTTTCTAATATCCTTTCCAGTATTTTTACTATCTGTGATATGAGGGTGATCCCTCTCTAGTTATCACACACCTTCTTGTCCCCCTTCTTAAACACTGGTATTATTAGCCCTTTCTCCCAGTCTTCTGGTACACATTTCCGTTTCCACACACACTTTAGCAGTCGATACAGCCATTTTAATGTAATACAATGTATATATGATTTTGCTTTCCACGCTTCGACTGTTACTTTCTAAGTTACAACAAGACAATAATTGTTCAGGCAGTGGAGAGAGTTTAGAGCATTTTAGGTCCGTATTGAATATATTGATAATTTCCGTCTTTTCAATACAATGTTGTTACTAATCTGATTGCAGCTCGCTGTTCAAATGGGATAGCATCATATTAGGCAACATACGACATTTTCACCAACTATTGAGCTGTTTTATTTAAAAATATTTCCACACTCAAACTATTTTTAATTTCCGCTCTTCAACAAAATAGAAACATTCATTATCTCACCATACTCCGACGCAATTTGTCATCATCATCATAACAACTACTTCAAACCAACCATATTTGATCTTGTAATTTAAGACTGGTAGGTTATCAGTGATCTGAGGTGCTGAGCCACCCGGTTTGTTATCAAAGTGACCTTCTCCACCTACCCATACCTATTGGTCCGGGTATATATATTAAAAAAAAAAGGGATCATATAAAATTGATATTAATTCAAAAGGTAGGGATCACCAGCTATTACAAGGGGAGGAATGTGTACATAACCTAGAATTGTAAACGTTGATTGACAACTATAAAGATCTGTCACCTCACACAAACGTGCGGGTTGTCTTGGGCATGATATAGAAGGCGGTGGAGGCCCGTGTACTCTTCCTCAATGAATACAAAGAACTACGAAAGATCAAATCAATGCAAGATAAACAAACAATTTGTACAGGCATAGTTTCTTAACCTTTTAACAAATAAGAAGGTTTTAAGTTATGATTGGACGTACGGACAAAGTTTGATGTGTTTTAACGTGTAGTAGCAATGTTTATGTCAGTGTGTATCATACTTGTTTATGTATTTGGGCTGAAGAAGTACAGATAACTGTACCCAGTTGGATAAATAGATTATTAACAACATTGTATTGAAAGACAGAAATTATTAATAGTTTTGTTAGTGAAGAGAGTTTACGACGTCTCTTACGTAAAATGGGATGCAAGTGGAGGAAGACACTGAATAACAGAACAGTTTTGTTAGAGGGGCACAACATTCGCCTGCAGAAAACAAAATAGTTAAGGCAAATCATGCATTATAGAGCACAAAATAAATAAATTCCTGGTTTCCTATTCTTTGGGTTTGTCTATTTTGATGCGCTAACTGTTTCTATCGTGACAAGACATGTTAAACATGCACACTGAATGTGTTTTGCAACACACGCGCTGGGATGCCGGAATTTTGTGACACTGCTACCTCACAGTGGCAACTGGCTGCGCCAGGATTCGATTCTGCAACCTTGGGCAGAAAAAGCGAGAACGTTGCCACTGAGCCATGCAGCCAGCCAATTTTAAAATAACATTGAAAGTAAATTACTGGGTGTAGAATTGTGATTCATGTTTCTATATATTCAGGAAAAAGCTGCCTTTCATCCTATTCATATGTAGAAACCATATCCTGCCAATCTTGACCCTGCGGTGCGCGTGATATTTCGTTTCGCATTTAAAAGTGACGCGAGCTAGGACAATCCCACTGTTCAGTGTCCACGCCTCGCGGCGACAGAGACTGCAACACCACGGGGCCAGCTGAGTACTCTTCAGGCCTTGTAAAAGACAGATGTTTCTGGCGACTGCTAATGAAGAGAAGAGATAGGTCGGTAGGACACATACTAAGACACCCAAGAATAGGCAGTTTAGTTTTGGGAGGAAGGGTCGAGGACAAGAACTGTAGGGGTAGACCAAGGTTAGGTTATGTAGGGTGTGATAGCTGAGGAGAGATCAAATGATTAGCTCAGGACTGGGGCATGGAGTGCTGCATCAAAACAGTCAAAGGACTGAAGGCTCAAGCAACAACAGCCGGCATGGCAACACAAAATACACTGACCGGCAAAAAAAGTGGAACACTTTAATTTTTTATGTAATTTCTTAATTTATTCCACTAAAATGTATTGGTTTTCCAATATTTGCATTATTCATGTAAATTTAGATGGTTGGCAACAGAAAATACCGAATCATGTTTTACAACACGCTTTAACTCACAAATTTCGTTACATTTTGCAAATCTTACAATTTTCTATTTTTTAGTAATGCTCTTTTGGGCTGGTGTTTATCAAACGTATTGCCAAACAAAACAGTATTAATGTTTGCACTGCACTGCAAGAGAACGCTGGTCACTAAAAACGGGTGTTTCCACCTTTAGCGTCTATGAGAGCTTGTAAACGCTCAGGCATACTGTTCACAACTCGTCAAATGGCATCTGCCGGGATGCGATCCCATTCCTCCAGCAGCGATGTTCTCAGTTGTGCCAAGGTGGTGTGGTCACGCTGTCTGACGTTCCTTCCAAGCGTATCCCATACATGTTCGATGGGGTTCAAGCCAGGACTACGAGCTGACCAGTCCAGGGTTTGAATCTCCACTTCCTGCAGATATTGTACAACACAGCGAGCAGTATGAGGGCGGGCATTATCCTGCCTCAGCATGAAATTCTGACCAATGAAAGGTGCAAAGGGCATCACATGGTTCATCAGGATCTCTTCGATGTACCTTTGGGAATTGAGCGTCCCGTGATCGATGCACACCAACTCAGTGCGGGCCATAACGTTGATGCCACCCCACACCATAACCGAGCCACCTCCAAATGGAGTCCTGGAGGAGAAAGCAACAGGGCTGTACCTCTCGCCGCGCCTTCTCCACACTCTCTCTCTTCCATCAGGAGATCTAAGGTTAAAGCGACTCTCGTCAGTGAAGAGAACAGAGGCCCACTGCTCATGGGTCCATCCTAGATGCTGCCTTGCGAAGCGAAGACGCGCCTCTCTGTGATGCCGTTCGAGTGCGGGTCCACGTGCAGGTCTCCTGGACGAAAGATGAGCTTCTTCAAAGCTTCTTCTTACTGTTCGCTCACTCACTCTCACATTTCTGACATTTTCCAGTTGATTTCGTGCCTGAACTGCTGTGGTATGCCGATCACGCAGAACTTGGAGGGTGAGAAATCTGTCATCCCTGGCACTTGTGCTTCTTCTACGGCCTGACCCTCATCTCCTGTCGTATGTTCGGAGCTCTCTGTAACGTTGCACTGCACGATGTATGCTACCGAGAGATGATCCAATGACCTCAGCAACATAACGGAAGCTGCGGCCATCCTCCACCAATGCAACTGCCTGTGCAGCTTCTTCACGGCTAAGAGGCATGTTTTAGTGTGAACTGCAAATGGATAACTTGCTAAAATGTGTGACAATGGTTCACACGTGTTCAACAAATGCCAGTTGTTATCCCTAGAACAATAAGAGAGCGGCAACACTCATAATCCTTAAACGCTTCCAGTCCGCTTCCTGCCATAAAACAATTAAGATAGGCTCATCGATAATTGGTGGTAATAAACCACCTTAAGAAATGTCATATTATCAATTTCTATTCACGGATGTTTCATTGTTTGTTCTAATGCATGAAAAGCTTTTAAAATGTGATTAAATCTTTTTCAAGGCTAGATTTATACTATTTATATTACTTTTTTTAACTGTTCCACTTTTTTTGCCGGTCAGTGTATTTCCAATTACTGAAATAAGTCATCATCATCATCATCATTTCCCCTTATCCAGCTCCAGCCGGGTCGGGGTATTTATGGCACTTCTCCACTTTCCTCTTTCCTTCCTCAATTCTTCTTCCACGATCTTGTCCCAGTCCAGATTTCTTTTTCTCACGCTGTTCTTCACTGAATCGATCCACCTTGTTCTAGGTCTTCCCCTTGCTCTCTTACCCTTGCACTTCGCCTCCAGCATCTGTCTTGGTATTCTATTTTCCTCCATCCTCTTTACATGTCCAAACCACCTTTATTCTTCTCAATTCTCTCATTTAGTTTTCCCATCCCAACTTCCTTCCTCACTCTGTCTTTGCTTGTCTTACCTATCATACTGAAATAAGTGATATTGTATTTGTATATATTCCAGTGGCCATGACCCACTACCACTTACAATGTTTCTATTTGTGTTCTTTTCTTTCTTTTACAGTTTTTTGCAAGTACAGTCCGATATGCACAACTTGCAAGTAAGTTCTATTTATAATTACTCACTTCTTTCTCAAATAGTTGGTGACAACATCAAATGGAGTAGGTTTAAAAGAAGGAGGTAGTATAACGTGTTCTCCTCTGGGAGTTTGCTTGAACCTACACAAGTTACTCTCTTGTAACATAAAATGAAATATGGCCTACACTGAATGACCACGTTATATGTTTTCCAAAGATGCCTACAGAATTTATTTTAGTTGGGCGCCATTAGGACACAACATAAAGCTGTACCCTAAATATTTATAATGAAATAACTAGCTCTTAAGAAACACTTGAGAAATCAGGCCGTGGCAAGATTCCATCTTTAACCCTAGAATCATTTGTGTGGAAGAAAAGCTTGGCTTAAATATAGTTCTAGCTACTGGAAAGAAAGGCTTCATCTGAATGAAATGATAATCCACAGCCTGCTTCCAGTCTCAGGAATGGAATGAATGAAGCCCCCATCTAGCAGCGAGGATATGAAGTGTGCCGGCTGCCGAAGCCTGTCGCACTCCTCTGGGGCAATTATTAAATGAATGACAGATGAAATGAAATAATAGTGGAGAGTGTCGCTGGAATGAAATTGTGACAGGGAAAACCGGAGTACCCGGAGAAAAACCTGTCTACCTCCGTTTTGTCCAGCACAGATCTCACATGGAGCGACCGGGATTTGAACCACGGACCCAGCGGTGAGAGGCCGGCGTGCTGCCGCCTAAGCCACGGAGGCTCCCCTTCATCTGAATAATAGAATTTAATAACCAAAATTGACATTGTGGTAATCATGAGAAATACGAAAGTGAGCTTTAGAAAATAATTAAAATACCACATGAACGTATGAGCATTGGAAGTATGAAATTTACTTAAAATGCAAACCTATGAATTTACTGAATTCAAATTATTAAGAGCAAGAAAATTGAGAGCTTGAATATGAGACAACAGTTGGGTCACCAGCGAACATACAGAGTTCTTCGACCCCCATGATGAAAGCGTTTTGAAGAACCTCGTGGCAAGACATCTTCTTCTTGTTTAGCGGCGAAGCGACAAATAATGCGAAAGTTTGAAATGTGCTGAAGCGGTGGATCAGAATCCGTTAGCCACGTTTCCGTTGCTTGCATCGTCACTACAGAACACGGCGTATTCATGACTAATATTTGCCATTGAATATATCATCGAAAAGTACTTTATGTTCACCATGGAACGAAATTATAATGTCCGAAGACGAATGATCACACGGAGAGATTCCCGTAACTGTCTGCTCCCTTCACGTCGCCGTAATACAGATTTGAACTTAACACATCGTGATAGTATATGAACACCTTTCTCGTTGCTTGCCCGGGTACTTATATCCCGCGACAACTGTTCCAACCACTTCCATTTTTCCAGATGAAAACGTGAGACTGCGTCCGCCAATCAGCGCTCCTCTTCCGTGTTCTTCTTCGAATTTGTCAGCCCCGCCTCTTCTCGTGATTGGCTGAGCCGTCCAAGTCTCCCTACTCCTAGTTTTTCTTCTCGGGTTTCCCAGATGAAATTTCCGTTGAAGTAATTCGCCTTTTGACAGTGAGAAGTGTTCCTCAAGTCCCTTGCACAACTTGTTATTGAGTAGCACGTAGAATCCAAGATGTACCAAGCCCTCTCAAACCCCTAAATGAATAAAAACCTAGCCTTCCGTATTCTCATAAATTCACGTCGCGTAATTTTAAAATATTAAATAGATCGTATTTTCTATAATATAGAAAATCTATCGATTCAAAAAATTTAAAGCTCAGAAAATTAAAAAATAACAATAATAATAAAATTAACAATTTACTAACTTGGCTCAATATTTGCCGCGTTGATTTCACATATATGGCGACCATCTGACTTGTGTCGGTGGCGTAAAAGCCCCCCTTAGAAACAGGTTACAGTAGGAACCGTGAGTGAAGTACCCAACTCAAATCAAATTTCATAGAATAATTATGAGAGGGAAACGAAAGAGAGAGAGAGAACATAGATCATCCATCGATGATCTTAGAATCTAAAACACTTCCCTCTATGTACGAGGCACATCCAGAAAGTTAGTTTCCCTATTTAAAAAGCAGAGAACATAGTTATATGCAACAGGTTGTAGTCCTGTAGACAAACATGATCCCTTCTTCAGCCACTTGGTATTGTTGTCACAACACCTTTAAGATTAAAATAGGAAAAATACATAACAATTAATAATTGTACACATGCTTTGAATTGGAAGTGAAAGGGACAGAAGAATTGGAGTGGAGGGGTGCACTGTGTTCATTGCGAGGGAGGTTGTATAGAAGAGGTGTACCAGGTAAATGGTTAAATAATTAAAATTAGATTTGGCCTAGAGAGTGCACAGAAAGATTTTATTCAGGTCTATGCCCCCCAGACAGGTAATCTCGAAGAGAGCCTTGAGGAATTTCTGGAAGAACTGGAGAAGTGCATTGAGGATAAAGAAATGATTGTAATGGGAGACATGAATGCACACATACGAACAGAAAGGCAAGGTAAAGAAGAGATAATTGGTCCTTTCAGTTATGGCAATAAAAATACTGAAGGAGAGTTACGAGATTTTTGTGAGAGGAATGGACTAATTGTAGGCAATACATGGTTCCGAAATAAGGACAGTCAGAAAATAACATGATATGGATGGGGGCAAAAGAAAACAGAATCAATGATTGATCTGATTTTAGTAGAGAGCCGAAGCCGTCGGACTTTTTAAGAGCGTTAATAATCCCTCGGTATGCCTTGCTTCGGAGGGGAAGTAAAGCCCGTGGTCCCATGTCATAGATTTATGGCATGTTAAAGAACCTTCCACTAATTGCACCTGTGGGAAGCTAAATTGGATAGGTTCAGAATGTAAACAACGCTCTTAGGTTTCTACGTTCATTGCCAAGAGCCGACTGAGGTGGCGTCTAGTAGCTAAGATCTGAACTTAGCCTAGTAGTCGTTGACGGTGGGGCTTGGCGGCAAAAGTAGGAACTCTTTGAAAAATTCTAAGTTGTAGTCTGTACTTAAATTAAAAAACAGATAACACACACTAATACAGTCATCACAATTAACACCGGTTATCAGACAGATTCTACACACACCCAAAGTACACGGGGCTACATGGCCCCTAAACTTAAGAACCAACCAGAGAAACGCAGACAGTTGGAAGATGTCATGGTTATGCCAAGAGCACATTTTGAGGGAGACCATAAAATTGTAGTGGCTAAATTAAGACTTGGTAAAATAGTTAGCTTCAAAGAGACGAGAGAAAAAAAGGTGTGGAAATTAAAGGAAAAGGTGTGCATGTGGTAGAGTTTCAGGGGAAAAGGAAATACCCTGGTGGAATGACACAGTAAAGGATGCAGTGGAGGAGCTGGATCAGAGGCAGAAACTCAGAGAGTAAGGAAAAGTATCACGAAGCAAAGAAAACATGCCAGAAAACCATACAAAGAAAAACGGAAGTGCTGGAAAAGCTTCACAGAAATCCTACGGGAGGATGTTAAAGGAAGTAAGAAACTTCTGTATGGATGGGTTAGAAACAAATTAGTGAGAAATAAAGAAGAAATAAAATTTGTGAAGATGGACAGTGGACACATTTTGACACAGGGAGAATATACTTAAGCGATGGGGAGAGTAATTCGCTAAATTACTTAACGTCAAATTCAAGGAACTGGCTGAAGAGGAAGAACATGACGAAGAAGAGGTGGAAGAAATCCGAAATGAAGACATAGCAATGTTGGAAACAGAAGATGAAGAATGGTAAAGCACCAGGAGTGGATGAAGTGACTACAGAGATGATAAAGGGTTACATTGGACGTATAGACTATTTCGTGTGATATGGAAGGAGAAACAAGTACCAGAAGGGTCTGATAATTCCAGTATTCAAGAATGTAACAATTATCAGTGAATCACACTTATTTCCCATGTTATTTATTTATTTAGCGTATGATGCTTCATTTGACAATCGTTTGAAATGTATTTTACATATAATTGTTATTAGAAAAAAAATACATGGGTTGTTTTTTAGTTTTGGCACCAATGCTTCAGTGCCAAGTTGCAACAATGTTGGCCGCTGCCACTTTTACCGACGGTTGCTGCCCTTCATCCCCTCCCTCAGAGCACATGACCTCGCCCGTCCTCACCACCGCTCGTGCGCAGTCGCGCCTGTTAGATGAGTAGTGTGAGACCAGCGCTCGCGAAAGACAGTCGCAATGTTTTCCAAGCAGGAGCAGAGAACGTGGATAAAAATTCAGTATGCTGGGGGTCGCAGTGCTAAACAGTGTCACCGAGGATTGCAGGAAGCGTGCGGTGCAGCTGCGATACCGTTCAGAACGGTAGCAAGATGGGTTGCAGCCTTTCGAGATGGGCGCGAACGTGTGGACCACATGCCTCGATCTGGTCACCCACCAGTAAGTGATGACAATGTACAGATGGCGTCCGCGTTAGTAGAGGTGGATCGGAACGTAACGATTCGTCAATTAGAGCAAGATACCGGACTGGCACATTCAACTGTCCTCCACATCCTGAAGGACTTACTAAAAATGAGAAAGATTGCGTCCAAATGGGTTCCGCATGACTTAACCGACATGCACAAATGGCTGCGATATGACGCTTGTCGTATGCACTTGCAGCGTTATGAGCGCGAAGGAGAGGCCATCTTACGGCGTATCATAACCATTGACGAGACGTGGGCCAGATCTTATGAGCCACAGTTAAAACGCCAATCGAATGAGTGGCGGCACCACGGATCACCACGGAAACAAACAGTTCGACCAACCCCCACCAATGTGAAGGTAATGTTGATTCTTGCCTATGATTGGGATGGTGTGATCATTCACCATACTGTTCCCCGAGGGCAAACCGTTAATGCGGCGTACTATTGTTCGTTTCTGCAAGACCATCTGCGAGGAGCTCTGAGAAGAAATCGGCGCCACCACATGGTTACACCGCCCATCGTTCTGCATGACAATGCTAGGGCACACACACAGCAGGCGTTGTGTCGGCATTGTTGGATCGCTGGGGCTGGGAGTTCCTCTATCACCCCCCATATTCTCCCGACATCAGTCCCTGCGACTATGATCTCATCCCGAAGATGAAGATGACAATGGGCGGGGAGCGCTTCCGTACCATTGAAGACGTTAAGCAGGCTGCCGAGCACTCTCTTCGTACCATGAATAGATTGGGCAGTGCCAACGGGATCCAACGACTTCTTCATCGCTGGGAACATGTTGTATGCAACGGTGGGGACTACATTGAGGGCCTGTGAAACTTGGAACCATCTAAGTGAGTTATAACTAAGGTGCCAAAACTAAGAAACCAACCCATGTATATACATATTTCCCATGTTGAAAAGATATTAGAGGATATTAGAGAAAAGAGTGAGAATGAAAGTTGAGGCAGAAATGCAGGAAGAACAACATCGATTCTGAAGAGATAGATCAACCTTCGATCTAATCTTTGCTCTAAGAAACATGATGGAGAAAAGATGGGAGTACAAAAAGGATTTGGTGATGACATTGCTGGATATTGAGAAGGCATACGACAGTGTCCCACGAAGATTGGTCTGGGACGCATTGATAAAAACCAGGGTAGGCAGAGCAGAAATACAAATGATCAAAGCCATGTATGAAAAGTGTGTAAGTAGTGTGAAGACCAAGCTAGGACAAACAAACTGGTTCAGTGTTGAAACAGGACTTCGACAAGGAAGTGTGTTATCTGCTGTACTGTTTATAACTGTCATGGATGAAATCCACAAGAATGGGAAGCAAGGAGACTAAAGCAGACGACATAGTAATATGGGGAGAATATGAAATAGAAGTGCAACAACAAGTCACTGGATGGAGAAGAGTAAGACTGTAGTGATGACAGGAAACAAAGAGAGGAGGAAGACAAAATACAGAAGTCAATGGAAATACATTGGAAATGGTAAAAAGCTCTAAGTATTTGGGGAGCGTACTCACAGAAGATGGTACAATAAATGAAGCTAATGGAGAGGTTTAGTATGGAACCAGGAAGTCCCAGAGAAATGCAAGAAAGTTCTATTCTCAATGTATTTCACACCAATGCAGCAGGTACTTGGACCATAACAAAACGCGATGAAAGCTGAATCCAAGCAGCCGAGATGAAGTTCCTTAGAGGAATAATTGGGAAGACATGAAGGGACATTAGGGAGAAAGGAAGGAAGGAAGATTGTAGTTTTACGTGACCGTGAATCTTGTGATTATGAGCCACGGGACCTCCTTTTTACGTGGAATCCGAACCACAGGACATGGCATTTCACTTCGAAAATCTCACATGCATTGACCGGGAATCGAACCCGGACCGCCTTGGTGAGAGGCATACAGCTAGACCGCTGAGCCACCACGCCCCCCATAAGGGAGAGAACTGGGTTCCCAAAACTGCAAGACAAGATAGAAACCAGTAAGCTGAAGTGGTACAGACAATGGAAGAATATAGAGTACCAAAAAGAATATTTATGGAGAAAATAGCAGGAAGAAGACGACGAGGAAGGCCCAGAAGAGGTGGAAGGAAAAGAGGAGTAGACGAAAAAGAAGGAAATGAATGGTGGAGGGATAGCCAACTGTGGAGACACATGCTTTGATGCTGATTGGTGTTGGATCAGAAAATAGCAGGAAGAAGACGACGAGGAAGGCCCAGAAGAGGTGGAAGGAAAAGAGGAGTAGACGAAAAAGAAGGAAATGAATGGTGGAGGGATAGCCAACTGTGGAGACACATGCTTTGATGCTGATTGGTGTTGGATCAGAAAATAGCAGGAAGAAGACGACGAGGAAGGCCCAGAAGAGGTGGAAGGAAAAGAGGAGTAGACGAAAAAGAAGGAAATGAATGGTGGAGGGATAGCCAACTGTGGAGACACATGCTTTGATGCTGATTGGTGTTGGATCAGAAAATAGCAGGAAGAAGACGACGAGGAAGGCCCAGAAGAGGTGAAGGAAAAGAGGAGTAGACGAAAAAGAAGGAAATGAATGGTGGAGGGATAGCCAACTGTGGAGACACATGCTTTGATGCTGATTGGTGTTGGATCAGAAAATAGCAGGAAGAAGACGACGAGGAAGGCCCAGAAGAGGTGGAAGGAAAAGAGGAGTAGACGAAAAAGAAGGAAATGAATGGTGGAGGGATAGCCAACTGTGGAGACACATGCTTTGATGCTGATTGGTGTTGGATCAGAAAATAGCAGGAAGAAGACGACGAGGAAGGCCCAGAAGAGGTGGAAGGAAAAGAGGAGTAGACGAAAAAGAAGGAAATGAATGGTGGAGGGATAGCCAACTGTGGAGACACATGCTTTGATGCTGATTGGTGTTGGATCAGAAAATAGCAGGAAGAAGACGACGAGGAAGGCCCAGAAGAGGTGGAAGGAAAAGAGGAGTAGACGAAAAAGAAGGAAATGAATGGTGGAGGGATAGCCAACTGTGGAGACACATGCTTTGATGCTGATTGGTGTTGGATCAGAAAATAGCAGGAAGAAGACGACGAGGAAGGCCCAGAAGAGGTGGAAGGAAAAGAGGAGTAGACGAAAAAGAAGGAAATGAATGGTGGAGGGATAGCCAACTGTGGAGACACATGCTTTGATGCTGATTGGTGTTGGATCAGAAAATAGCAGGAAGAAGACGACGAGGAAGGCCCAGAAGAGGTGGAAGGAAAAGAGGAGTAGACGAAAAAGAAGGAAATGAATGGTGGAGGGATAGCCAACTGTGGAGACACATGCTTTGATGCTGATTGGTGTTGGATCAGAAAATAGCAGGAAGAAGACGACGAGGAAGGCCCAGAAGAGGTGGAAGGAAAAGAGGAGTAGACGAAAAAGAAGGAAATGAATGGTGGAGGGATAGCCAACTGTGGAGACACATGCTTTGATGCTGATTGGTGTTGGATCAGAAAATAGCAGGAAGAAGACGACGAGGAAGGCCCAGAAGAGGTGGAAGGAAAAGAGGAGTAGACGAAAAAGAAGGAAATGAATGGTGGAGGGATAGCCAACTGTGGAGACACATGCTTTGATGCTGATTGGTGTTGGATCAGAAAATAGCAGGAAGAAGACGACGAGGAAGGCCCAGAAGAGGTGGAAGGAAAAGAGGAGTAGACGAAAAAGAAGGAAATGAATGGTGGAGGGATAGCCAACTGTGGAGACACATGCTTTGATGCTGATTGGTGTTGGATCAGAAAATAGCAGGAAGAAGACGACGAGGAAGGCCCAGAAGAGGTGAAGGAAAAGAGGAGTAGACGAAAAAGAAGGAAATGAATGGTGGAGGGATAGCCAACTGTGGAGACACATGCTTTGATGCTGATTGGTGTTGGATCAGAAAATAGCAGGAAGAAGACGACGAGGAAGGCCCAGAAGAGGTGGAAGGAAAAGAGGAGTAGACGAAAAAGAAGGAAATGAATGGTGGAGGGATAGCCAACTGTGGAGACACATGCTTTGATGCTGATTGGTGTTGGATCAGAAAATAGCAGGAAGAAGACGACGAGGAAGGCCCAGAAGAGGTGGAAGGAAAAGAGGAGTAGACGAAAAAGAAGGAAATGAATGGTGGAGGGATAGCCAACTGTGGAGACACATGCTTTGATGCTGATTGGTGTTGGATCAGAAAATAGCAGGAAGAAGACGACGAGGAAGGCCCAGAAGAGGTGGAAGGAAAAGAGGAGTAGACGAAAAAGAAGGAAATGAATGGTGGAGGGATAGCCAACTGTGGAGACACATGCTTTGATGCTGATTGGTGTTGGATCAGAAAATAGCAGGAAGAAGACGACGAGGAAGGCCCAGAAGAGGTGAAGGAAAAGAGGAGTAGACGAAAAAGAAGGAAATGAATGGTGGAGGGATAGCCAACTGTGGAGACACATGCTTTGATGCTGATTGGTGTTGGATCAGAAAATAGCAGGAAGAAGACGACGAGGAAGGCCCAGAAGAGGTGGAAGGAAAAGAGGAGTAGACGAAAAAGAAGGAAATGAATGGTGGAGGGATAGCCAACTGTGGAGACACATGCTTTGATGCTGATTGGTGTTGGATCAGAAAATAGCAGGAAGAAGACGACGAGGAAGGCCCAGAAGAGGTGGAAGGAAAAGAGGAGTAGACGAAAAAGAAGGAAATGAATGGTGGAGGGATAGCCAACTGTGGAGACACATGCTTTGATGCTGATTGGTGTTGGATCAGAAAATAGCAGGAAGAAGACGACGAGGAAGGCCCAGAAGAGGTGGAAGGAAAAGAGGAGTAGACGAAAAAGAAGGAAATGAATGGTGGAGGGACAGCCAACTGTGGAGACACATGCTTTGATGCTGATTGGTGTTGGATCAGAAAATAGCAGGAAGAAGACGACGAGGAAGGCCCAGAAGAGGTGGAAGGAAAAGAGGAGTAGACGAAAAAGAAGGAAATGAATGGTGGAGGGATAGCCAACTGTGGAGACACATGCTTTGATGCTGATTGGTGTTGGATCAGAAAATAGCAGGAAGAAGACGACGAGGAAGGCCCAGAAGAGGTGGAAGGAAAAGAGGAGTAGACGAAAAAGAAGGAAATGAATGGTGGAGGGACAGCCAACTGTGGAGACACATGCTTTGATGCTGATTGGTGTTGGATCAGAAAATAGCAGGAAGAAGACGACGAGGAAGGCCCAGAAGAGGTGGAAGGAAAAGAGGAGTAGACAAAAAAGAAGGAAATGAATGGTGGAGGGATAGCCAACTGTGGAGACACATGCTTTGATGCTGATTGGTGTTGGATCAGAAAATAGCAGGAAGAAGACGACGAGGAAGGCCCAGAAGAGGTGGAAGGAAAAGAGGAGTAGACGAAAAAGAAGGAAAT
This sequence comes from Meconema thalassinum, assembly GCA_946902985.2. Taxonomy (NCBI): domain Eukaryota; kingdom Metazoa; phylum Arthropoda; class Insecta; order Orthoptera; family Tettigoniidae; genus Meconema; species Meconema thalassinum. Next base: position 534,699,752 of record OX336393.1, on the reverse strand, counting down.
GAATGGTGGAGGGATAGCCAACTGTGGAGACACATGCTTTGATGCTGATTGGTGTTGGATCAGAAAATAGCAGGAAGAAGACGACGAGGAAGGCCCAGAAGAGGTGGAAGGAAAAGAGGAGTAGACGAAAAAGAAGGAAATGAATGGTGGAGGGATAGCCAACTGTGGAGACACATGCTTTGATGCTGATTGGTGTTGGATCAGAAAATAGCAGGAAGAAGACGACGAGGAAGGCCCAGAAGAGGTGGAAGGAAAAGAGGAGTAGACGAAAAAGAAGGAAATGAATGGTGGAGGGATAGCCAACTGTGGAGACACATGCTTTGATGCTGATTGGTGTTGGATCAGAAAATAGCAGGAAGAAGACGACGAGGAAGGCCCAGAAGAGGTGGAAGGAAAATAGGAGTAGACGAAAAAGAAGGAAATGAATGGTGGAGGGATAGCCAACTGTGGAGACACATGCTTTGATGCTGATTGGTGTTGGATCAGAAAATAGCAGGAAGAAGACGACGAGGAAGGCCCAGAAGAGGTGGAAGGAAAAGAGGAGTAGACGAAAAAGAAGGAAATGAATGGTGGAGGGATAGCCAACTGTGGAGACACATGCTTTGATGCTGATTGGTGTTGGATCAGAAAATAGCAGGAAGAAGACGACGAGGAAGGCCCAGAAGAGGTGGAAGGAAAAGAGGAGTAGACGAAAAAGAAGGAAATGAATGGTGGAGGGATAGCCAACTGTGGAGACACATGCTTTGATGCTGATTGGTGTTGGATCAGAAAATAGCAGGAAGAAGACGACGAGGAAGGCCCAGAAGAGGTGGAAGGAAAAGAGGAGTAGACGAAAAAGAAGGAAATGAATGGTGGAGGGATAGCCAACTGTGGAGACACATGCTTTGATGCTGATTGGTGTTGGATCAGAAAATAGCAGGAAGAAGACGACGAGGAAGGCCCAGAAGAGGTGGAAGGAAAAGAGGAGTAGACGAAAAAGAAGGAAATGAATGGTGGAGGGATAGCCAACTGTGGAGACACATGCTTTGATGCTGATTGGTGTTGGATCAGAAAATAGCAGGAAGAAGACGACGAGGAAGGCCCAGAAGAGGTGGAAGGAAAAGAGGAGTAGACGAAAAAGAAGGAAATGAATGGTGGAGGGATAGCCAACTGTGGAGACACATGCTTTGATGCTGATTGGTGTTGGATCAGAAAATAGCAGGAAGAAGACGACGAGGAAGGCCCAGAAGAGGTGGAAGGAAAAGAGGAGTAGACGAAAAAGAAGGAAATGAATGGTGGAGGGATAGCCAACTGTGGAGACACATGCTTTGATGCTGATTGGTGTTGGATCAGAAAATAGCAGGAAGAAGACGACGAGGAAGGCCCAGAAGAGGTGAAGGAAAAGAGGAGTAGACGAAAAAGAAGGAAATGAATGGTGGAGGGATAGCCAACTGTGGAGACACATGCTTTGATGCTGATTGGTGTTGGATCAGAAAATAGCAGGAAGAAGACGACGAGGAAGGCCCAGAAGAGGTGGAAGGAAAAGAGGAGTAGACGAAAAAGAAGGAAATGAATGGTGGAGGGATAGCCAACTGTGGAGACACATGCTTTGATGCTGATTGGTGTTGGATCAGAAAATAGCAGGAAGAAGACGACGAGGAAGGCCCAGAAGAGGTGGAAGGAAAAGAGGAGTAGACGAAAAAGAAGGAAATGAATGGTGGAGGGATAGCCAACTGTGGAGACACATGCTTTGATGCTGATTGGTGTTGGATCAGAAAATAGCAGGAAGAAGACGACGAGGAAGGCCCAGAAGAGGTGGAAGGAAAAGAGGAGTAGACGAAAAAGAAGGAAATGAATGGTGGAGGGATAGCCAACTGTGGAGACACATGCTTTGATGCTGATTGGTGTTGGATCAGAAAATAGCAGGAAGAAGACGACGAGGAAGGCCCAGAAGAGGTGGAAGGAAAAGAGGAGTAGACGAAAAAGAAGGAAATGAATGGTGGAGGGATAGCCAACTGTGGAGACACATGCTTTGATGCTGATTGGTGTTGGATCAGAAAATAGCAGGAAGAAGACGACGAGGAAGGCCCAGAAGAGGTGGAAGGAAAAGAGGAGTAGACGAAAAAGAAGGAAATGAATGGTGGAGGGATAGCCAACTGTGGAGACACATGCTTTGATGCTGATTGGTGTTGGATCAGAAAATAGCAGGAAGAAGACGACGAGGAAGGCCCAGAAGAGGTGAAGGAAAAGAGGAGTAGACGAAAAAGAAGGAAATGAATGGTGGAGGGATAGCCAACTGTGGAGACACATGCTTTGATGCTGATTGGTGTTGGATCAGAAAATAGCAGGAAGAAGACGACGAGGAAGGCCCAGAAGAGGTGGAAGGAAAAGAGGAGTAGACGAAAAAGAAGGAAATGAATGGTGGAGGGATAGCCAACTGTGGAGACACATGCTTTGATGCTGATTGGTGTTGGATCAGAAAATAGCAGGAAGAAGACGACGAGGAAGGCCCAGAAGAGGTGGAAGGAAAAGAGGAGTAGACGAAAAAGAAGGAAATGAATGGTGGAGGGATAGCCAACTGTGGAGACACATGCTTTGATGCTGATTGGTGTTGGATCAGAAAATAGCAGGAAGAAGACGACGAGGAAGGCCCAGAAGAGGTGGAAGGAAAAGAGGAGTAGACGAAAAAGAAGGAAATGAATGGTGGAGGGATAGCCAACTGTGGAGACACATGCTTTGATGCTGATTGGTGTTGGATCAGAAAATAGCAGGAAGAAGACGACGAGGAAGGCCCAGAAGAGGTGGAAGGAAAAGAGGAGTAGACGAAAAAGAAGGAAATGAATGGTGGAGGGATAGCCAACTGTGGAGACACATGCTTTGATGCTGATTGGTGTTGGGTCTGTCCGGAACTAGATCAGGTTGCAGCTTCGAGTGAGTTTTGTCATCTCAATATAATAATATTTACCAGTGCAACTGGGTTATGCCTCTCATTTACACTGGAATGGGATGTTGACATGATAGGACCATTGAAGTAAAACACATCTCTTATTTCTGGTCATAATTACGTTTTTCCGCCCAACAAGTGAATTAATGAAAAGGAACCACAGAATATTTTGAAGGGGATATTACATCGCCTGGTAATAGTAATGAAAGGGTTTTATCATATAAATATTTAGGATGTCAAATCAATGATAACTGGGACTTAAGTCAAGAAATTCGCTGTAGAATTGAGCAGGCCAGAGGTTTTGACCAGTCTGTCATTACGCCAGTGGCGGATCCAGAGGTTCACCTCGGAGGGGGCACTCTAGCATTTCAGAGTAGCTACAGAAAATATGCAATAATATTACTAAATTTGTATTTAATCTACACTTAGATCTAGAAAAGGCATATGATAGTGTCCCCAGAGAGAAGGTATGGGAAACCATGGTTAAGAAGAGACTGGGAAGAGAAATGTTGGAAATGGTGCAAGCAATGTACAACAACTGTGTTAGCAGGGTACTGACCCCAGTTGGAAAGACAGATTGGTTTACGAACAAGACTGGACTAAGACAGGGGAGTGTGCTGTCACCTCTTTTATTCATAATGGTGATGGATGAAATTGTAAAGGAAACAAAGGAAGCATATGGACATAAAGAAATGAAGTTACTGTTATTTGCAGATGATATTGTGGTCTGGGGAAGGAACACCGAAGAAGTGCAAAAACAATTAGATGCACTGAACAAAAATATTCATAAGTACGGCCTGAAAATCAGTATAGAGAAAAGCAAGACCATGGTGATGACAAGAGGGGAAAGACAAGGAAAGGGCACTGTGGAAATTGGAAGTCAGAGTTTGGAAATTGTGGACACGTTCAAATACCTAGGAAGTGAATTGATGCAAACTGGTAGGTTGGACATAGAGATTGGCAGGAGGGTACAGCAGAGCAATGCATTCTATCAAAGTGTAAGAAAACTTGTTTGGGATAAGCAAGTACCAAGGAAAAGCAAGGAGGTAATGTATAAAGTGTACTATGTTCCCATATTAACTTATGCAGCTGAGACTTGGACCCTGACGAGCATGCAAGAGAGTAGAATCCAAGCCAGTGAAATGAAATTCCTAAGAAGTATGATAGGAAAGACAAGGAAAGACAGAGTGAGGAATGAAGATGTTAGGAAGGAAGTTGGAATGGGAAAACTAAATGAGAGAATTGAGAAGAATAAACTAAGGTGGTTTGGACATGTAAAGAGGATGGAGGAAAATAGAATACCAAGACAGATGCTGGAGGCGAAGTGCAAGGGTAAGAGAGCAAGGGGAAGACCTGGAACAAGGTGGATTGATTCAGTGAAGAACAGCGTGAGAAAAAGAAATCTGGACTGGGACAAGATCGTGGAAGAAGAATTGTGGAAGGAAAGAGGAAAGTGGAGAAGTGCCATAAATACCCCGACCCGGCAGGAGCTGGATAAGGGGACCCTACACTTAACATCCAACCACCAGATTTTATAATTCTACAAGAAATTCATTATATTAAAATAATTTATTGGTTTCAGTTTTAAGTCATTGCCATTATGTAAAAAAAAAACCTTTTTAATTCTACAGAATATGTTCATTTCCACATTTTAATGCACATTACACAGTCAAATATGTATTAAAAACATTTGCAATCATAGCGACTATCTGAAGACAATATGCAAGTCTACTACACAAATTATACAAGATATGTACATAGTACCAACATTGTCAGTCACTAGGCCTACTAGTCACATAAATATAAATACAAAAAACAATTGTATTGAATACTGATTGGGATTCTATTTGGTGGCTATCCTAGACAAAATACATGCCTATTACAAAATAAAATCCAGGCAATCATTAATTTACCCCCTTTAGAGAAACGTTCTAGAACTTTTTCAACGTCAACATTTATATCAGGGTGAACAAATAGCAGACACAAGCCATTCAGCCTTTCCTCTGTCATTCGCCTTCGTAGCCATGATTTGCCAAGTTGCAGGCTGCTAAACGATCTCTCTGCACTTGCAACACTGTCGATGTAGCGACTATATTAACAGTGTTGCCATTACGTACAATATGATAGCAAACATTGACCACATTCACGAATGCAGGCAATACAGCAAAGATTTTACTTGCTGTGCAGTTTGGAGAGACAATCATTTTTATCGGCAATATCAATGTAGCAGGCAACTGGTTTATCGGGGGGGGGGGGGGGGGGGCACTTGCCCCTGGTGTCCCCCTCTGGATCCGCCACTGCATTACCCACCCGACTGCTTCGATGCTACGTTTTTAGTGTCCTGCTCTATGGAGTTGAATCATGGACACTTACCGAGGTTTTAAGTAATAAACTGATAGCATTTGAAATGAGGACGTATCGCAGAATTTTAAGGATATCATGGACAGCTCAAGTCACAAATGTGGAAGTACTGCAGCGTATGAACAAAGACTCGGAAATTCTCAGCATCATCAAAAGGAGAAAACTATAATGTTGTTGTTTGAGTCCTCAGTCTTTTGACTGGTTTGATGCAGCCCTCCATGCCTCCCTGTCCTGAGCTAATCGTTTCATCTCCACATAGCTACCACTCCCTACATCCGAGGCAATCTATTTAACATATTCTAACCTTGGTCTACCCCTACAGTTCTTGTCCTCAACCCTTCCTTCCATAACTAAGCTTGCTATTCCTGGGTGTCTTAGTATGTGTCCTACCAACCTATCTCTTCTCTTCATTAGCAGTTGCCAGAAACATCTCTCCTCTCCCACTCGTCTTAATACCTCTTTGTTTGTAACCCTATCTACCCATCTGATCTTCATCATTCTCCTGTAACACCACATTTCAAATGCTTCAATTCTCCTCTTATCTGCTGCACCAATAGTCCAAGTTTCACTTCCATAGAGCGCCACGCACCAGACAAAGGCCTTCAAAAATGACTTCCTAGTACCTAAATCTATATTCGATGTCAACAGATTCCTTTTCTGTAGAAATGCTTTCCTTGCCTGAGCTAACCTACTTTTTATATCCACTTTGCTTCGTCCATCACTGGTTATTTTGCTTCCTAAGTAACAGAATTCTCCTACTTCCTTTACCTTTTCACCTGCCAATTTGGTGTCCATAGAGGTTTCTGATTTATTTCGGCTGCATTCCAATATTTTTGTTTTACATTTATTAATTTTCATCATGAATTGTTTCCTCAAGACGAAGTCCATACCATTCAAATCCTCAGGCGTGTCGACCAAGATGACTATGTCATCGGCAAATCTCAGAGTTGAAATTATTTCTCCTTGAATCTTCACTCCCACTTTACATTTTTCTCCAATTTCCTTTTTTGCATGTTCAATGTAAAGATTGAAAAGTATGGGTGATAAGTTGCAGCCTTGCCTTACACCTTTCTGAATACCAGCTTCTCTCTCATGTCCTTCAGCTCGAATGACTGCTGTCTGGTTTCTGTAGAGATTGTAGATCACCCTCCTATCCTTGTACTTTATTCCAATCGTTTTCAAAATGTCAAACAATTTAGTCCAATCAACGTTATCAAAAGCCTTTTCTAAGTCTACAAAAGCCATGAACGTTCTCTTATCTTTCCTTATTCTACCTTCCAAAATCAGCCTAAGTGTCAGTACAGCTTCCCTTGTTCCTACATTTCTCCGAAACCAAACTGGTCTTCACCCAACTCCGTTTCTATCTGGCTTTCTATCCTCTTGTAAATTATTCTAGACAGGATCTTTGAAGCATGAGTAATCAAGCTGATTGTACGGTATTCTTCACATCTGTCAGCTCCCTCTTTCTTCGGTATAGGGATGATAACATTCTTCTTGAAATCAGAGGGTACCTCACCTGTCTCATAAATCCTACACACCAAGTGATATAACCTGATCACACCTTCATCACCTATGCAGCGTAGCAACTCAATCGGTATATCATCTATGCCTGGAACTTTGTTCCTGCCTAAGTCTTCCAATGCTCTGACAAATTCTGATCTCAATTTTAAATCTCCTTTCCTATCCTCATCAATTTCCTCCTCCCTTTCCATTACATGATTCTCAATCTCCTTTCCCTTATACAAACACTCTCAACCTTTTCTTCCCTATCTGTTAGAGGCTTTCCATTTATGTCCTTAATATTACAGCACTTAGTCTTCCTTTCCCCAAAAGTATTCTTAATCCTTGGATAAGCTGTGTCTACTTTTGCTAATTTCAGACAATTTTCTATACCTGCACATTTCTCTTTCAACCATTCTCCTTTCGCTTCCTTGCACTAACCTCATTTCTCTGACGTCTGTATTCTGCTTTCCCCTTTTCATCTCTTACATTCTTGTGTTTCTGCCTTTCGTCCATCAATTCTAGTATATCCTGTGTGATCCACAGTTTTCTACCTATTCTTTCTTTCCTACCAATGTTTTCTTCTGCGGATTTTCTTATTTTATTCTTCAAAAGTGCCTATTCGTCTGCAATTGAAGTTTGTTTAGGGGTTTCCATTAGTCCTTTTTTATACTCTTCTTGAACCTTTCATTTACATCCTTCTCTTTCAGTCTGTCTATTGCCCATCTTTTTGGCTTTTGACTTTTCTTCAGTTTCTTCAACTTTAATCTGCATTTCATTACAACCAGATTGTGGTCAGAGTTTATGTCAGCACCAGGATATGTTTTACAATCCAAAATCTGGTTTCGAAACCTCTGCTTGACCATAATGAAGTCGATTTGGTAACACCCTGTATCTCCCGGTCTCATCCATGTGTATATTCTTCTATTGTGGTTATTGAATAAGGTGTTAGCTATGACCAACTCATGCTCGGTGCAGAATTCCATCAGTCTGCTTCCTCGATCATTCCTTTCACCTAATCCAAAATCTCCTACTATCTTCCCTTCTCTCCCTTTTCCTACCACAGCATTCCAATCTCCCATTACTATAACATTTTCATCACCCTTGATATACCTCAGAATTTCGTCTATTTCTTCGTAGACCTTTTCAACATCCTCATCATCAGCTTGACTGGTAGGCATATAGACTTGTACCACTGTGGTGCAGGTAGGTTTTGTATTGATTTTTGCTACAATAATCCGTTCACTAAATTGCTCATAATTAGAGACAAGAATTATAGGCATTAAAAACAGTTAAAATAGGCAGGCATATAGGCTCTTAAAATAGCCAAAATAGGCACTAATGTGTAAAATAGGCAACAAAATAGGCATGAAAAAAATTCTTTTGATTTAATAACACAGTTAATTACTATAAAAAGAATTAACAATAAGCAACTTATAATTTAATAACATACTTATCTTATATTAAAAGTGAAAGTCTGTATGTATGTATGTATGTGGGTGGGTGGATTTGTTCCGTATACAAATCTACACCGTTCCACCAATCCCAACCAAATTTTGCATACACATAGTTTAGGACCCAGAAGGAACGGCTGGCTGCATGAATTTTCGATAGTCTTTCTCATTCTTCTGATTTCGGCCTTTTTGCACTTAAGCAAAGGCTTATAAAAGCAGAAAATAAACTGATGAAGTAATAGCAAGGCCGGCCATCTCCATAGCAACAGTAGCTCGAGACGGGACCACCAAGTTTACATCTATCTTGGTAAGAGGCCATGCTACACCCACTGCCAGCTAGATCGCATCCCTCCAAGCTGCTTTAAACTGCCTGTCCATTCAACACAAGATAGGTTACAGCACCAACGCACTGATCGCCGCTGCATTTTCACTCCCAGCTGGATCGCATCCCTCCTGGCTAATTTAAACTGCCTGCCCATTCAACACAAGATAGGTTACAGCACCAACGCACTAATCGCGGCTGCATTTTCACTCCCAGCTGGATCGCATCCCTCCTGGCTGCTTTAAACTGCCTGTCCATTCAACACAAGATAGGTTACAGCACCAATGTGATCGCCGCGGCATTTTCACTGCCAGCTGAATCGCATCCCTCCTGGCTGCTTTAAACTGCCTGTCCATTCAACACAAGATAGGTTACAGCACCAACGCACTGTGATCGCCGCGGCATTTTCACTGCCAGCTGGATCGCATCCCTCCTGGCTGCATGGCAACAGTAGTTCAAGACGGGACCACCAAGTTTCCATCTATCTCGGTAAGAGGCCATGCTACACCCGCTGCCAGTTAGATCGCATCCCTCCAAGCTGCTTTAAACTGCCTGTCCATTCAACACAAGATAGGTTACAGCACCAACCCACTGTGATCGCCGCGGCATTTTCACTGCCAGCTGGATCGCATCCCTCCTGGCTGCATGGCAACAGTAGTTCAAGACGGGACCACCAAGTTTCCATCTATCTCGGTAAGAGGCCATGCTACACCCGCTGCCAGTTAGATCGCATCCCTCCAAGCTGCTTTAAACTGCGTGTCCATTCAACACAAGATAGGTTACAGCACCAACCCACTGTGATCGCCGCGGCATTTTAACTGCCAGCTGGATCGCATCCCTCCTGGCTGCTTTAAACTGCCTGCCCATTCAACACTCAGGCGCGTACAGGATATACTGTATATTAATTCACAGTTAGGTTGCAGCGCCAACCAAACGCGGCTTTTGAAGGGGACGATACCTGAAACGAAGAGTTTTTAACTCTGAAGGCTTAATATCGAGATTGAAAAAACGCGAAAACATGGCACAAAGTTAGTTCTTTTGTAATTCAATCAGCATGAAGTTTATGATATTAATTCACACAACTAACGGGTAAATTTTCAATAAAAAGAAAAGTGAAATACAAAACGAAGGGTTGTTATGGAGGCTTAATATCGAGATCCCAGGCGCTATTTCTGGTGAATTCCGAGAATTCCCATTCTTGTTCGTGGGGTAAACACATATTGAGAAATGAGAATATAATTCTGTCGAGCACACCAGCTGCAATATAATGCACTTTAAAATACAGTCAAAAGGCATCAAATAGGCAATTATACTCCAAATAGGCAGAAACCCTTGAAATAGGCATTTATAGGCACAATAAAACCAACAAAATCTAACCTAAAACGGATTTATATCTCGAAAGCCTACGTTTCTAATCACAGGAATAAAATAGGCAAATTCCCGTCTCTACTCATAATATTCCACCCGCTGTCCAAGTTTTCTACTCAATATGAGACCAACCCCTACTTGGCCATTGTTTGATTTAGTGCTAATGACCCTATAGTCTCCTGACCAAAAGTCCTGTTCTTCCTGCCAGCGCATTTCACTAATCCCAACCAAATCCAACCTCAACCTATCCATTTCCCTTTCCAAGTTTTCTAACCTTCCACTTCCCAGCAGACTTCTAACATTCCACGCTCCTATCCATAAAATGTCAGATTTCCTCTTTGTCACTTCTGTGATGTTAACCCCCTCTCGAGTAGTCCCCACCCTGAGATCCGAACGAGAGACTAGTTTACCTCCGGATTGGAATTTTACAAGGGAGGAGGCCATCATCACATGTAATTATGCATAGAGAGGTGCATATCCTCGGGAATAGCATACGGCTGTAGTTTCCCGTTGCTTTCAGCCGTGCAGCAGGACGCAGTGTAGCCATTATTTGGCTTATATTATCAATATCTTAACCGTCTATAAGACTAGTAAAGAATTGATTTATCCTGAAAGGCTGCTACTCCCTTTCAGAATAAGTAATAGAGCAATTCTACTAACAAAAAAAAAAAAAAAACGAAATTCTACTAACGAAAAAATACTAAAGTTCCACCAACAACAAAATACTACCACTAAAAACAGTCTGTCACCAGGCACACTCACATGCACCCTCACACATAACAGTCTAATGAAACACTGAACTATATATAATAAACAATGAATTACCCTTCTGGACTGCACATATAAAATTTTCTCTCGCATAATTTACAACAGGATCAAAAACATTCTGGAACCACAACTTGGAGAATATCAAGGAGGATTTCGCCCTTACAGAAGTTGTCCAGACCAAATCCTTAGCCTGAAATTAATAATGGAATATTACAAAAACAGAAATAAGCAACTCTCTATCTCTTTTATAGATTTCAAAAAAGCCTATTGTTACGTGCCACCCCCTAGTGGCACTTATGTTAACTGGATTACGGTGGGGGGTACAAAGCACAACACCAATTACAGCTTAAAGAAATAATTAACTTTATTGCGGCCAGAAAATTACCCTAGTCAGCAAATACAAGCAATTAGGAGCCTTATTCCAGTTTCCTCAAATCTATTCCTTATGCGCTCTTGGCCCCTTTCACTTGCAACAGACCACAGAAGTTAATCCGTCCTAATGAGTACGGTGGCCTTGACAGACACTACCTGTTCCTCTCATTTATGTTCTCCGACCACAATTACTTACGATCACTTGCTGCAGGCTATTTCGCTGTCCACAAGCTGGGAGAAACAATGTCACAGGATTTCGTAACTCGCACAGCACTTCGTCACCACACTTCTGTCGCACAAGATAATCGCTCGCACTAGCTCGTAAAACACAAAACACAACTGCTTCACGGGTCACTCTTATATAGCAGGCCGGTGACTCAATAAATGGTTCTAGATCCATCCAGAGTCCACGGCTTCTCGAGGTTTCCACCGCTGGTCTAGTCACGAATCTTCTGGACTATCCCTTTGTCTGTAGTAGCCCTGTTGCATAAGGCGCGCGCAATACAGGAGGCAAGCCACAGCCCAGCCCCTGGGGCAGTTGTGACTCAAGCGGCGAGCGATGACACAAACTCACAGCCGTAACACTATGATAGTATTAATAGACTGACACTGCTAAAAATCCTCAGATCGTATGGTCTCCATCCTAAATTGATAAAAATCATTCAATTAACATTAACAAACACAAATTCGAAAGTTAAATTTAGGGGAGAAATATCAACAGCTTTCTCAGTAAAAACTGGTCTCAGACAAGGTGATGGATTATCCCCTCTGCTTTTCAATGTGGCTCTTGATTATATCATGAAGGTTTGGCAAAAGGAAAACCCTCCTAACATCAAAATTGGAACAAAACCATCAATAAAAATAAACTGCTTAGGATTTGCAGATGATTTGGCTCTTTTAGCACTAGACAAGGAAGAGGTTTGTACTCAGATCACTAGTCTCCAAGAAATTGCTCAAGGGATAGGATTACAGATATCCTTTGAAAAAACTGAGATCATGCCTATGAAACCCTTAGATATAAATGAAGTCTATATAAATGATCATAAAATTAACCTAGTTCCTCAATTTAAGTATCTTGGAGAAATTATAACACATAACTTAAACGAAAAAGTAACTTGGATAAATAGAACAAATAAAATGAAAAAGGCACAATCTCTAACCTGGTCAACATATAATAAAAAATGACTATCAATAGCTACTAAGATCCAATATTATAAAACTGTAACTCTCCCAGAAGCCACTTATGCTTGTGAAACACTGTTCCAAATTAAAAATGAACAAAGAACTGATCAGCTCCTCAAAACGGAAAGAAGAATCATTAGAACGTGCATAAATAAAGAAGTATCAGGTTGAGGGAGTCTGGAGGATTCTCCCAAATGAAACTGTTTATCGTGAGATTGATCCCATCACCAGCACAATGAAGAAGAAAAGAATTTCATATTTTTTTCACATCTTACGGCTTCCAGAAAACAGAATTGTACGCCAACTGGTGATGAGAAATCTAGGAAAGAAAACTGGAGGAAAATGGATCCAAGAAATCCAACAAGATCTCAAAGCAGTTGGACTTAAGATAACAGATGCCGAGGAGAAAAATAAAATTAACACCATTCTTAAAACTCACAAATTTTCTGCAGAAATGACACACAGAAAGCCTATGGAGATTTCAGATGAGTTGAGAAAATCCCGATCTGAAAGAATGAAAAAGTACTGGAAAGAGCGCAAGAACCAAGCAGTACTACCTTCAAAGAAGAAGTGATTGTGGAACGACTCAAGTGGTCCAATGTGACCAATCAAGATAATAATAATAATAATAATAAAACAATGAAACTGCCACCGCACACACTCACACTACAGTCTAATGGAACATATCTAATAACAAACTAAATACATACTTACAACTAAAACCAACCACAACGCCTACAATTCCATAAAATGGTAATCCCGACAGCCATACCTAACCCACTACACTTTGTTATACAACATCATCAAAAGGAGAAAACTAGAATACATAAGTCATTTTATGCGCAACAACAAATACCACCTCTTGCAATTAATTATCCAAGGGAAGATTCATGGAATTAGGGGTCCAGGACGTAGACGAATATCCTGGCTAAAGAACTTAAGCCAGTGGCTTGGACTTATTACAGTGTCACTGTTCAGAACAGCTATGGACTAACACACAGAACATTACCCCCTGTGCACAGCTGTTGCACTATATATTAACTACTCTAGGGTGTTGAGTGACCACACAGTACATTACCCCCTGTACACAGCTGTTGCACTATATATTAACTACTCTAGGGTGTTGAGTGACCACACAGTACATTACCCCCTGTACACAGCTGTTGCACTATATATTAACTACTCTCTAGGGTGTTGAGTGACCACACAGTACATTACCCCCTGTGCACAGCTGTTGCACTATATATTAACTACTCTAAGGTGTTGAGTGACCACACAGTACATTACCCCCTGTACACAGCTGTTGCACTATATATTAACTACTCTAGAGTGTTGAGTGACCACACAGTTCATTACCTACTGTGCACAGCTGTTGCACTATATATTAACTACTCTCTAAGGTGTTGAGTGACCACACAGTACATTACCTCCTGTGCACAGCTGTTGCACTATATATTAACTACCCTCTAAGGTGTTCAGTGACCACACAGTACATTACATCCTGTGCACAGCTGTTGCACTATATATTAACTACTCTAGGGTGTTAAGTGACCACACAGTACATTACCTCCTGTGCACAGCTGTTGCACTATATATTAACTACTCTCTAAGGTGTTGAGTGACCACACAGTACATTACCCCCTGTGCACAGCTGTTGCACAATATATTAACTACTCTAGAGTGTTGAGTGACCACACAGTACATTACCTCCTGTGCACAGCTGTTGCACTATATATTAACTACCCTCTAAGGTGTTCAGTGACCACACAGTACATTACATCCTGTGCACAGCTGTTGCATTATATATTAACTACTCTAGGGTGTTAAGTGACCACACAGTACATTACCTCCTGTACACAGCTGTTGCACTATATATTAACTACTCTTAAGATGTTGAGTGACCACACAGTACATTACCTCCTGTACACGCCTGTTGCACTATTAACTACTCTAGAGTGTTGAGTGACCACATAGTACATTACCTCCTGTGCACAGCTGTTGCACTATATATTAACTACTCTCTAAGGTGTTGAGTGACCACAGAGTTCATTACCCCCTGTGCACAGCTGTTGCACAATATATTAACTACTCTAGAGAGTTGAGTGACCACACAGTACATTACCTCCTGTGTACAGCTGTTGCACTATATATTAACTACTCTAAAGTGTTAAGTGACCACACAGTACATTACCTCCTGTACACAGCTGTTGCACTATATATTAACTACTCTAAGATGTTGAGTGACCACACAGTACATTACCCCCTGTGCACACCTGTTGCACTATATATTAACTACTCTAAGATGTTGAGTGACCACACAGTTCATAACCCCCTGTACACAGCTGTTGCACTATATACTAACTACTCTAAGATGTTGAGTGACCACACAGTACATTACCTCCTGTGCACAGCTGTTGCACTGTATATTAACTACTCAAGAGTATTGAGTGACCACACAGTACATTACCCCTTGTGTAAAGCTGTTGCACTATATATTAACTACTCTAGGGTGTTGAGTGACCACACAGTACATTATCCCCTGTGCACAGCTGTTGCACTATATATTAACTACTCTAAGATGTTGAGTGACCACACAGTTCATTACCCCCTGTACACAGCTGTTGCACTATATACTAACTACTCTAAGATGTTGAGTGACCACACAGTACATTACCTCCTGTGCACAGCTGTTGCACTATATATTAACTACTCTAAGGTGTTGAGTGACCACACAGTACATTACCTCCAGTGCACAGCT
Organism: Meconema thalassinum; assembly: GCA_946902985.2. Lineage (NCBI taxonomy): Eukaryota > Metazoa > Arthropoda > Insecta > Orthoptera > Tettigoniidae > Meconema > Meconema thalassinum. The sequence continues at coordinate 534,684,744 of OX336393.1, read as the reverse complement.
GTTGCACTATATATTAACTACTCTCTAAGGTGTTCAGTGACCACACAGTACATTACCTCCTGTGCACAGCTGTTGCACTATATATTAACTACTCTAAGGTGTTGAGTGACCACACAGTTCATTACCCCCTGTGCACAGCTGTTGCACTATATATTAACTACTCTAAGGTGTTGAGTGACCACACGGTACATTACCTCCTGTGCACAGCTGTTGCAATATATATTAACTACTCTAGAGTGTTGAGTGACCACACAGTACATTACCTCCTGTACACAGCTGTTGCACTATATATTAACTACTCTAGAGTGTGAGTGACCACACAGTACATTACCTCCTGTGCACAGCTGTTGCACTATATATTAACTACTCTAAGGTGTTGAGTGACCACACAGTACATTACCCCCTGTACACAGCTGTTGCACTATATATTAACTACTCTAGAGTGTTGAGCGACCACACAGTACATTACCCCCTATGTACAGCTGTTGCACTATATATTAACTACTCTAGGGTGTTGAGTGACCCCACAGTACATTACCCCCTGTGTACAGCTGTTGCACGATATATTAACTACTCTAAGGTGTTGAGTGACCACAACGTACATTACCTCCTGTGCACAGCTGTTGCACTATATATTAACTACTCTAAGGTGTTGAGTGACCACACAGTACATTACCTCCTCTACACAGCTGTTGCACTATATATTAACTACTCTAAGGTGTTGAGTGACCACACAGTTCATAACCCCCTGTACACAGCTGTTGCACTATATACTAACTACTCTAGAGTGTTGAGTGACCACACAGTACATTACCCCCTGTACAAAGCTGTTGCACTATATATTAACTACTCTAAGGTGTTGAGTGACCACAGAGTACATTACCTCCTGTGCACAGCTGTTGCACTGTATATTAACTACTCTAGTGTGTTGAGTGACCACACAGTACATTACCCCCTGTTTACAGCTGTTGCACTATATATTAACTACTCTAGGGTGTTGAGTGACCACACAGTACATTATCCCCTGTGCACAGCTGTTGCACTATATATTAACTACTCTTAAGATGTTGAGTGACCACACAGTACATTACCTCCTGTGCACAGCTGTTGCACTATATATTAACTACTCTAAGGTGTTGAGTGACCACACAGTACATTACCTCCTGTACACAGCTGTTGCACTATATATTAACTACTCTAAGATGTTGAGTGACCACACAGTACATTACCCCCTGTGCACAGCTGTTGCACTATATATTAACTACTCTAGAGTGTTGAGTGACCACACAGTACATTACCTCCTGTACACAGCTGTTGCACTATATATTAACTACTCTAGAGTGTTGAGTGTCCACACAGTACATTACCTCCTGTACACAGCAGTTGCACTATATATTAACTACTCTAGAGTGTTGAGTGACCACACAGTACATTACCTCCTGTGCACAGCTGTTGCACTATATATTAACTACTCTAGAGTGTTGAGTGACCACACAGTACATTACCTCCTGTACACAGCTGTTGCACTATATATTAACTACTCTAGAGTGTTGAGTGACCACACAGTACATTACCTCCTGTACACAGCTGTTGCACTATATATTAACTACTCTAGAGTGTTGAGTGACCACACAGTACATTACCTCCTGTACACAGCTGTTGCACTATATATTAACTACTCTACAGTGTTGAGTGACCACACAGTATATTACCTCCTGTGCACAGCTGTTGCACTATATATTAACTACTCTAAGGTGTTGAGTGACCACACAGTACATTACCTCCTCTACACAGCTGTTGCACTATATATTAACTACTCTAAGGTGTTGAGTGACCACACAGTACATTACCCCCTGTGTACTGCTGTTGCACTATATATTAACTACTCTAGAGTGTTGAGTGACCACACAGTACATTACCTCCTGTACACAGCTGTTGCACTATATATTAACTACTTTAGAGTGTTGAGTGACCACACAGTACATTACCTCCTGTGCACAGCTGTTGCACTATATATTACCTACTCTAAGGTGATGAGTGACCATACAGTACATTACCCCCTGTGCACAGCTGTTGCACTATATATTAACTACTCTAGAGTGTTGAGTGACCACACAGTACATTACCTCCTGTGCACAGCTGTTGCACTATATATTAACTACTCTAAGGTGTTGAGTGACCACACAGTACATTACCCCCTGTGCACAGCTGTTGCACTATATATTAACTACTCTAGAGTGTTGATTGACCACACAGTACATTACACCCTGTACACAGCTGTTGCACTATATATTAACTACTCTAGGGTGTTGAGTGACCACACAGTACATTACCCCCTGTGCACAGCTGTTGCACTATATATTAACTACTCTAAGGTGTTGAGTGACCACACAGTACATTACCTCCTGTACACAGCTGTTGCACTATATATTAACTACTCTAAGATGTTGAGTGACCATACAGTACATTACCCCCTGTGCACAGCTGTTGCACTATATATTAACTACTCTAAGGTGTTGAGTGACCACACAGTACAATACCTCCTGTGCACAGCTGTTGCACTATATATTAACTACTCTAAGGTGTTGAGTGAGCACACAGTACATTACCTCCTGTGCACAGCTGTTGCACTATATTTTAACTACTCTAAGCTGTTGAGTGAGCACACAGTACATTACCTCCTGTGCACAGCTGTTGCACTATATATTAACTACTTTAGAGTGTTGAGTGACCACACAGTACATTACCTCCTGTGCACAGCTGTTGCACTATATATTACCTACTCTAAGGTGATGAGTGACCACACAGTACATTACCCCCTGTGCACAGCTGTTGCACTATATATTAACTACTCTAGAGTGTTGAGTGTCCACACAGTACATTACCTCCTGTGCACAGCTGTTGCACTATATATTAACAACTCTAGAGTGTTGAGTGACCACACAGTACATTTCCTCCTGTGCTCAACTGTTGCACTATATTTTAACTACTCTAGAGTGTTGAGTGACCACACAGTACATTACCCCCTGTACACAGCTGTTGCACTATATATTAATTACTCTAGGGTGTTGAGTGACCGGTCCGCTTAATTATGCTTTATCATGTTTGTTTACAGTGCGGTGTTTAGGAATCCGCCTCCAGTCATTGCTAAATCTAGGAAGAAGAAGGTAAAAGTTCCTGCTGCAACCTAAGTGTGTTGGAGCAAGCCTGGTTACTGGGCGAGTCGACTGACCGACCCGTGGCTACAAGAGACTCTACTTGCTCGGAATTCTTGTCTTTTTCCTAGTTAATGTGCCTGTACTTACTATATGTGTTCATGAAATTTAAATTAAACAAATCATACCTCCTGTGCTGTAATTGAGTAGTTTTCTTGCATTTACCCCCTTTTGATGTACAGTTCTTAAGATAGTATCTACTGTGTTTACTATTTATATCATGTATAGTATACCCGAATCGTTCACACATCCGTGACATTGTTGACATTATTATTTTGGAAAAAAGAGTTTTTAATTGAAGAGATTGAGGGAATGGATGGTTTGAATAGCGCGCGGAGGAGACTCAAGAGTGCTGATGGAAGCATGCATCGCAGGGGCGAGTGACGTGATTTTGTTACGTGGAGCCCGCATACGTCACGAGAATTCTTTTCTGGAATTACCTTTAGGAGAAGAGATGGACGCTAGGAAATTAGCACACATTACCGGCAATTACAAGGGAAGGAATTTGAGCTATCAAGCGTTAAAATCGGTCCCGTAGAAGCCGAGATACGAGATGGAAATTTCTGGAACAATTGCTCGCTGGACTATATAAAGGGCACGATTCTCGAGATAGTTACATCATTACAACGGAGCATTTGCTCATGTGCGGAACTACGTAACGTGGAGTGATAGTAAACACGCCGAGATTCTGACGGTCGAAGGACTTAGTCTCTGTACCAGTGTCAGCAAGACTTAGTTTTTGTTCGAGTGAACGAACTTAACTTTTGGCAGCGAATGGACTTAGAATATCCACTGACTTTCAGGTCACATATTCTACAGTCAGGTGATGGAAGTGTCGAAACCATTCACAGAAGTTAGCCTACAGAACGATGTATTTCTTGTGGTGACTGTACATCAGGCACTTCGAATTTCATCAGGAGAAGTATTTATTTCATCCGTTTGTTTATGCAGCTAATAGGTGTTCCTATCTTAGCGTGCAAACGAAACCGCATTATTTGAATATGAGATTTATTCTCAAATCTGGAAGCCTCCGTGGCTTAGGCGGCAGCACGCCGGCCTCTCACCGCTGGATCCGTGGTTCAAATCCCGGTCACTCCATGTGAGATCTGTGCTGGACAAAACGGAGGCAGACAGGTTTTTCTCCGGGTACTCCGGTTTTCCCTGTCAAGATTTCATTCCAGCAACACTCTCCACTATCATTTCATTTCATCTGTCATTCATTTAATCATTGCCCCAGAGGAGTGCGTCAGGCCTCGGCAGCCGGCACATTTCATATCCTCGCCGCTAGATGGGGGCTTCATTCATTCCATTCCTGACCCAGTCGGAGACTGGAAGCAGGCTGTGGATTTTCATTTTCATTTATTCTCAAATCTACAAGAGTACTGTACCAGTCTGTGACTGAGCAACTTTTCGTCATGTTACACGGTACTGGTGATAGCGGGAGTTATTTAGAACGAGTGACTGTGAATATCAACATGCGCCGTTAAACTACTCGTAGGATTGGTAGGACATGGAGACAAACAAGGTATACGGATACAGCAGATGGCCATGGGATGACACTGTTGGAATAGTGTCCACCGCAGGACACGCTCTTCCTACACATCAAGAATGAAGTAAGACAACTATTCATATACTATCCACTAACCTGTAGTATTAGAGAATTCCATATTTTTGAACAGTCACGATGAGAAATCAACACACATTTTTCACCGTAGCTAGATTTTCGATTGTATTTGTCTGGATGACAAATGGGACTGCTGTCTGACAATTTATTTTTCGATCTACGATTTGTCAGGACAGGCATTAGTTCATGTTCCGACATGAAATATCTCGATTATTCCAAGGGATAGGAGGATTTTTCTTTAATTGTTATTATGAGAGCAGACGTAATTGCGACTTGGATTATTTAAATAATTTGATTTATTTAATAATAATAATCATCAAGTGTGAAGTGAATAAGTTAATACTATTATAAATAATAACGATGCTATTTAAAGTTATAAATAATTAGGGAGCGATAATACCGAACATTAGGAACTAAATTAAATTAATTGTTCATTGTGATTAAATGATTAGTGCAATAAATAAAAATAATAGAAGATAATAATAATCATCATTTACAGATGAGATTTAAATACTTATTTATTAAGGAAATAGGGCGATAATAATCATTTATGACATTGGTGATGCCTAAATATATATTTTTTGTAATAATAATAATAATTTGTGGATGAATTTAATTAGTTGGAAGGACTTAAATTAAATAACTTTGTTTATTTTTGAATAAAAGTTTGGAAGTTTATATAAATTTAAATGAGTTTATGGATGAAGAGAATGAAGTAAGATTTTTGATCTCAGAGTTATTTTTTCCAAAAGCAGTTAAAAAATTATATTCAGATGAAACGAAAGGAAACCGCAGGTATTTAATGTATCAAATCAGGGAGAATTTATATAAATGGGGGGCAAGGAGAGATTGACCAGAATTTATTTTATTGGTAAAATAACACTGAAAAACACAGTCTAATAATTGACAGAATATTACAAGAGAAAAAAATATATATGATAAAAAAAAGAATAATATGATGTGTGCAGAATATTTTGGTGATGATTTTAGTGTGCGTTTGGCGACACTTAAAGTTGTGGAGACCTTGGGGGTCATCCAAAGGGGCTTTTGTTCCCGTAGTTGTGGGCACACAAGGATGTGCGTATGTTTTTGAAAGAGCTTGTGGGCTAAATTGTAAAAGAAGGGTTAGGCAATGTCGACCGCCCCATATTCTTGTCAGATTTCACTATTCTGTCAATCCAAATATTAAATAATATTTTTTTTCTGGATCAACTCGAAGTTCCGATGGTATGCCTAAATAAATAATTGAAGAACATGAATTTAGATTTGTTGAACCTGACCGAGAAAAAAAAAGATGAAAAGTGCAAATGAATTAAAATAAATAATAAATGATTTTTTTTAATAACAGTGGAAATGAGCAAATAAAATATTCATCATGTGAGAGGTTGAGAAAACTTGTTACAAATAAATTGAAGTGAAATTTTGAAACTCAGCAATTCTTTTGAAATTTATTAATTAATAATAATAAATCTTTTTGATTAAAAAATCTTTTTGGAGATTATATGAAAATTTTGGTGATAGAAAATGTTGTTGATATACAAATTTGGTGAAGAGTTAATGATTTAATCGGCTGATGGTGGATAGCAACAATTTATATTGTTTACAACAAATTTTTGTAATTTTAATAACATGAAAATGTTTTAATTTTTTGTGTGACATTTAAACAAATGAAAGTGAGAAAAGAAGGAAGTTAATTTTTCAAAATATTATGAAAAGTTTTTTTGAACAAATTTGGTTTCTTTGAAATTGAAAATCTTTATGAACAATTATTAACATTCGTCTTTGTCAGTCGAGTATTGATATTGTTATGAAACAACGAATCAGTGATATGATAATTTTTCCAAATAAGTCTAATTTTGGAATAACACCGAATGGATCAAGTGACTATTTTTTGGGGGGAAATGTTTTGCTACGAATATTTGAACAATCAAATGCAATCTTTCGAAAAGTGAACTACGAACATGAAAATATTAGGGATCACTCAGAACTCTTTATTGAACAGTGATTACCAGTGGAAATATATTTTTTTTTTTTATATCAGAATGGACTAATTAATTTTCTGATTATCATATCTGCGACATTCTAGTAATAATCTTAGGGACAGTTGATTTCTCATGTGTGATTTGTTTTATCTTTGTTGAGGTTTTTGCCATTCAAATCATATTTTTATCTATAAATAAATTGAGATTTTAAAGGAATGTGCAAATTCAAAATAATTTCTCACCTTACTTTACTTGTGAATTACCGAGATCAGGGTTGCCAGATTAGACCCAAGTATTCACCTAGATAGACCCTGAGATATATTTTCTCGTGTTAATCTGATGTCGGTATTTTACAAAATGTGGTCGTTGGATCTTGGTCCAAACGGGCACATAAGGTAGAGGGGAGAAGTTTAGCGCCCGTACTAAGGGGCTACCGAATGGGTCTTTCGGATTTGTTTTCGAAGAGGCATTCGAGTAGACTTGTGAATTTTGCCACTTGTTTCGACAATTGACAAAAATCTAGAAAATTTTGAATTAAGGGAGATTGTTGAGTCCATGTTTGAGGACATAGTCAAATTTGCATTTTGAAATAAGTATTTTGTTTTGTTGTAACGACTTTGATTCGTAAGGGAGTACAGTAATATTTTAAAGGGAGTTTTATTAAAGTAAAATGTTTTGAAATACATGTTAGAATTGGGAGTTTGTTTCGATTAGGTGAAATAGCACATTTATAGTATCCAGATGGAGTTTTTTTTTTAATTTTGAAATTTTGCTCTTGTTTGAAAGTCAATTTATATGAGTAGATTTTTTTTCCATTAGACATCGACGTAGGGTATCTCAATTTATTAGGAATTCTCAAATGCTATAGGTTAGTATATGTTTAGTATTAAGGCTTCGTTCTATCCGTGGAATACCAGTCCTGTATTTCGATTGGAAAATAATGGATAAGGTTTTGGAGGTGTTGGCTCGGCTGTAGTCAAGCAATAAGCAGAGTATTGAGAAAGCTACTCAATTAGAGAATATGTTGTCAGAAAATTCCAAAAGGTTGGAAAAGCAGATACAAGAAAATTCTCAATATTTGGACAGTAGGATCGACGAAAACTCTAAATCTTTGGAAAGCTCATTAGAATCCAAATTAAATCAATCATTTGAATCTAAACTATCGGAAAAGTTGTTAGAGAGTTCTAATTCACTTATGTCAGATATTGACAGTAAACTATCCGAAAATTCTAAACTTTTTGAGGACAGATTAAGTGTTAGCACAGAATCATTAAGGGAAACTTTGGAAGAGAAGATTTCTGAACATTCTAAAGCTCCTTGATAGGTTGACTGAAAATTCCCGCATAATGGATTTAAAAATCATTGGAAATTCAGGAACGCTAAGGTTAGATTTGGCTGATAATTCTAAACTGTTGGAACATCGCTTATCAGAAAGTTTGGGGAAACAATTCGCGGAAAAGTCCAAAATTTTTGGGGAAAAACTTAGCGAATTATTTGAAAAATCCAAGAACGTAGAAACTAGGTTAGAAGAAAACAAAGTTTCACTGGAAACCAAAATTAATGATAGCATGAAAAACTTAGAAGACACAATCGAAAAATTGCATGATAAATTGAAAGACGTGGAGGAAAATTTTGATTAACATTCTAGAAGAGTGGCTGAAGACTTTATAAACTTGGAGATCAAAATTACAGAAGAGTGTAATGTTACTGCAAGGCAGGTGTTGCAGAGAGTGGCAACAGATTTCCCAGGGGACTAGCCTAGAACAGCTGAAAGAGGACAAGCTAATCCAAGAACTTGGTAAAAATGTGAAGGAGATAGCTCTTTCTGAGGTTAGAAGTTTAGTACTAGAGGAGGCTAAAGAAGACGTTCAGGAAGCAAGGAATTCTTTTTCTACGCATATCAAAGTAATATTGGAAGATGTAGGAAAAATTCAGAGATATGTGTCTGAGGTCACTAATTTAGTGAAGACTCGTGAAACTATAATTGAGAAATTAGTAAAAGATGTTCAGGACACGAATCAAGACTTGAGAAAGAAAAGAATCGATCCTGTAACTAAAGAATTTGTGGAGACTACCATAGTAGAGATCAGAGGAGAGATAGAAAAGAAGACAGATGATTCTGGACTGAAGAAGACATTGGGAACACTAGAAGAGAAAATGGCTTTATATGAATCTCAAAGGAAGCAAAGAAATGTGGAAGAAATACCAATTTTTGAGCAGAATAAAAAGAGAGAAATTTCGAAAGAGTTGGAGGATCAGAAAATTATGGCAAATTCTATTCCTATCGCTATATATAAGGTTAAGGAGGATAAACCAGGAAAGTTTTCTGGAACAAGAAGTATCCCACCGGCCGAATTTTTGAGAGAAGTCAGGGATTACATCCGGGATTCAAAAATTTCAAAGGAAAGAGAGATAAGAGTGGTGAGCAGATTTTTGGATGGACCTGCACTGGTTTGGTTCAGGGCTTTTAGATCCAGTTTCCACAATTTCGATGAATTTTCCAGGGGGCTGATGAGAAAATTTTGGTCGCCGGAAACTCAACAACAGATCAGGGCGGAATTTTATGCAAAGAGATATTCAACATCACAGCCAACAAAGTACTCGGCTTATTTCTCGCGACAATTATCTAAATTGCAATTTCTCGAACCACCAATGCCAGATTTTGAAATGATATCTGTGCTCATACGTCAATTTCCAATCGAGGTTGGTGTATTCTTTGAATACACGGTACCTGAGATATAATGTCTACTGCTCCTTGCATGTTCATTTCTTCCTTCCTCTTTGCCAAACACCAACAGTGATCTTCTGTTTTCTCCTTGTTGGGCAAATCTCTTATGTCTTCATAAGTATGTTTCAGATATATAACTTCTGAGACCCACCTAGCGTCATCTAGTAGCGAACCTCTGAAGCTACTCAATTCCTCATCGTGCAAGAGGACTTACATATCCATCTGGCCACCAGATCTTCTTACTATCTCCAGCTATTTTCTCCTTGAGCAAGAGGATTACGTCTACTGTTTCACTCACCATGCTGCGCTAATATCGCCTACTATCAACTCTTAGAAGACCATCCATCAAGAAGAAAATTTATTTTTGATAAGTTGGTTATGCTGATATGTATACCTTTTGTTTCCTACCCCCACTCTCTCCCCTTCCTAGGACCTTCCGTGCTTCGTTGAGCAAGTCTCACTTCTCAGTCGGCAGTTGAATCAATCAGTTAAGGCTCAACCAGAGCTAGCCTCCTGACCTAACGAGGCATTTTTTAAATTCCACGCCATGTTGGAACTCTAAGCATCAGTGAGGAACTTCACTTCGACATGCAACAAAGATAAGTACCTTCTTCAAGTTTTAACCTCATCTTCATGGTTTTAACTTCCCCGTGTTTTTAATGATACTTTTATAGACAGTGTGAAAGTATTTATTTTGGGGCAAAAATCATTCTTCGTGGGATTTGCCATGTTGAGCTTTCGCTTGTATAAGCCGACTTTACCATAAAGAGCTTTTATTAAGCTATTCTAATGAGAAATCCTCTCTCTACGTGGGATATTATCTAATTACCCGCTGTCTATAATTCAACAAGCTAGTTCCTCCGCTGGATTTACATTGGCCCCATTTTACTGCTAAGATTGTTCTGGAACCTTCTAGATTCTGTACTCAATCTACAAGTCCTGCCGTCATGTATTTCTCACGTACTTGTGAGAATTCTGTTTAAAATTGAATTATCTTACTTCTAAATTACTACATAGTGAAGTTTCGTCCACCGCGGGAATTTTCTATAGCGCATTTAATTGTAATTTACAACTTTCTCAAGAAATAGACTCTCACTTATCTAGTGAAACCAGTTATTTTCATTATTGCAATAACTTTCCTTTCCATAAACTTTGTGTCTCCACAGTGAACTTTTCATATGTTTCAATGAACTATAGTGAAAACCAGTGCTTGCTCAACTTTTCTACCGCGTCGCGATCGTCCGCTTATATTCAAATAAGGCCATGAACATTTTCCTTAATTCCCATTTCTCTTTCCTAAACCTCTCACTAACAATCTGCAATAAACTTTTAATCTAGGTCTGTTCCAATAAGGTGTCATTCCAAGAAGTGCCCTTCCATTTTTGTTGGTTTATCATTAAGTATCTCTGTATAATTACGTGTCTAGCACACGTTTCAAACTTACATTGTTCCTCCCTTCAAAATCAGGGAAAACAATTCTCTAAACTCTTGAGCGAGTCATGTTCAGGTTTCACGAAATGGAAACTGTCCCATTTGGCGAGTGATTCCTGCTCAAACTTGGGAAGTCTAGAACTTTCCCTTTCACTTTCTTCAGGTTTCACAGTAAGTGACCTGCCCTCTTTGTATAATTCTCATATATTAATTCTGTATAAATATAAGAAGTTGTAGGAACTTCTATCTTATTTTTCACGTTGTTATTATTGTTATTTTCAAAGTTGTCACTTTCTCTAGAACATTCTCTCCTGAATTTCTTAAGGTGCACTTTTTGTACTCCAATTCACGTTCAAGCTTTAATTATTTCATTGCTCATTTGTTTAAATCTTATAAAGATTTTAGAAACATGTAAGGTTTGAAACCTTGTAAATTGTCAATTGCCTGGAGCAACCGTTTAATGTTGAGAGGTCTGCGACCCCAAATTGTTAACTACATAGAGCATATTTATTTGTTAAAGTTACGCTTCTTTGAATTGTTAAATAAATTAAATATTTGTTTTTGGATTCATCATTTCTCTGATACTACAGTTAGGCAGGATCCTGGCCTTCCTAGCTCTTCCTAGGTTTATGCCCTCGTTCATATACAATAAATCGTTTGCTCTCAGTCTTGTCAGACCATCACCCTTCCCTATAGTACTTTCATTCGTGCTTGGGAGGAAACACACTAAAGCCTCTCTCTGGCAAACTGCCCAAGTCTTAGCTGCGGTTCCCGTCAGCTTCGACCAAGCTCGTACCTACTTTAGGTATCAAGGTGTTAATTTTCAGTGGCAACTGCCTCTAAAGGTATTTAAAGTTGAACTCATTAATTTTGTGGGACTCTCCTCCCATTTTTCTATCCTTTTTCTCCAATCCCAAATCTACTTCCTTCTCTCAATCATCTTCCCTTGGTGGGTGGGTTATTCCTCAGCCTATAATCTACCCAGAGGTACAAAGAACACTGATTGCAGGGAACATCGGAAACATGGAGGAATTCGATGAGGGGCTACAAAGATTAGATCATGCCAATGCACAGTTCTTTCACTTAAGTGGTAATAACAAAACTGAAAACCATACGATAAATACTGTAGTGACTGATCGTCACAGCCAAACAAATCAACAATGGAACAAACCTCAGAACCAGGTTGAAAATAAGGAATGGAGCAACACGAGAGACACTCCATATCAGAATAGACCATATGTGAGGCCATACCAATACCAAAATAGATGGAATCAGTGGAGAAAATCAGGGTTTCAATCAAAACCATATAATAGGCCACAGCAACAGTATGGAAATCAACAACAAAACAAGAGAGGAACAACGAGGGAAGGAGGAATTCAAGCAACAGGCTAAGGAAGATCTTGACAGAAGGCATCAGGATAGCAAGCAATACCTAGATGAGCAACACAACAAACCTAGTAGTTCCGGGTTGCAGAAGTCTACAGGTGATGAAAAAAAAACGCCGAAAAATTAATAAGATGTAAAGGAAGAGAGAATTGGACTTGAGAAAAGATCGAAATCGCCTATTATAGATTGTGAATTCTATGGTACAAAGATTCATACACTTATAGATACTGGAGTTATGCTTTGTGTAGTTAGTGAGAAAGTCTATGCTTTGTGGAAGATCGCAGAAAGTTTGGAGGAAATTCCTGTGTCATGTATTAAGATACAAGAAATTATCCCTAACAAGGTGACTACATGCAAAGTACAGTTATATCTAAAACTAAAGATTGGAGAATGCTATTTTGAGCACATTTTCGTGGTGATGAAGGACATGATCCTTGGAAATTATTTTATAACTAAGTACAAAGCTATAATCGATATGAAGTCAGAGACCATACGTTTTGATCATACTAAAGAGGAAGATTTTGAGGGTGTCGAAGAGAAATTCACCGAGGGAAACATCCGATGATCACAGGTTATTCATAATATTGAAGGAAAAGAAGAAGAAGAAGTGGTCAAAGTAGAGGAAACACCTGATTTGAAAAAGATGTTATGTGAATTTGATGACATATTCGATACGAAACCAGGGGAGATCAAGGATTTTGAATATCACATCCAAGTGAGTGATTAAGCACCGTATCATTGTAAGCTTTACCCTATTGCAGAGATGTATAGAGAGCAGGTGAAAGTCATTATTGCAGATTTGGAAAAGGATGACATAATAGAAAAATATACCACAGCTTATGTGAATCCATTAGCAGTTGTGCCAAAACCAGATGGGAGTCTGCGTATTTGTTTAGATGCAAGATCTCTAAATTCCAAAATTATGCCCGAAAATGACTGACCTCCTGTTATTAAAGAATTGTTGAGGAAATTTAAAGGCAAGAGATGGTTTTCCACTATCGATCTTACCACATCTTACCATCATGTGAAGCTAAGTGAAGAGTCGAATAAATTCACAGGATTTATGTTTGACCAGCAAACATACGTTTTCAAAAGATTACCATTTGGAATGAAAACATCCGGATCTGTTCTAATTAGAGCATTAGACAAGAATCTTAGTCCAGAAGTGAAGAGCTCAGTTATATGTTACATTGATGACATACTGGTAGCGTCTGAAGATGAAGAGCAACATCTGTTACACTTAAGGAATTTATTCGATGACTTGAGGAAGTCAAATTTCAAGATGAATCTGAAGAAATGCCAGTTTTTCAAGGAAGAGATTAAATTCTTAGGGCATATCTTAGATGGACAGGGATATCGTCCAAATGAGGCCAAGATCCAAGCAATTGCCAACTTTCCAAGACCCACGAGGATAAAGCATGTCCGTAGTTTTCTGGGGACTTGCCAATTTTTCGCTGGACATTGTCATAACTACACCAACATTGTTGCGCCTTTACAGAATCTTTTGAAGAAAGGAAACAGATGGAAGTGGAGTGAAGAGCACGAGGAATCTTTCAGACTAGCCAAAGAATTATTGATGAATAGTGTAAAGCTGGAATATCCTGATTTTCAGAAGAATTTTATTATCGAATCAGATGCTTCAAATGTGGGTATAGGAGCTATCCTATTATAAGAAGACGAAGATCACACTAGGCATTATTTATCTTTTATAAGTAGAAAGTTGAGACCTTCCGAGCGAAATTATTACACGACTGAACTTGAAGCTTTAGCTATTGTTCACGCTCTAGAAACTTGGAAGAAGATGCTTATAGGACATTCTGTCATTGTTCGAACAGACCATCATGCACTTGAGTTTATTTTGAAGACGAATTTTGCAAGTGAAAGGATCACAATTCAACATCATGATAGAGCACAAACCTGGAAAAGCGAATGTAGGAGCCGACTTGTTAAGTCGTGCAGTTGAACCGACTTTTAAGGTGATGCCTATTACCTTGATACAAGAAGATGAAGAAACTCTAGAACGTTTGGAAAGGATATCTGTTACTCAGAAGAGGAACACACGTTTGAGGGAAATATACCGATTTCTGAAAGGGAACATGGATGTTAATGACACAGATTATCAGGAAACAGAGAGGATTTCGAGGAATTATGTGGTCATGAACGATATTGTGTATCGATTCATTGATGTAGACCATACAAGACTGAGAGTAGCGGTACCACCCATATTTCAGAAACGGATTGTTTGGTTAGTACACAGGATTTCGGAACACGCTGGATTGGATAAGACAGTACAACTTGTGCAAGAAAAATTTTCGTGGGAGAATATGAGGACTACAGTCAGAGAGACGATTAGGACATGTGACTTGTGTCAACGAAGCAAGCACAATTCTAAGTTGTTGAGGGAAGCTCCTCGTCCTATTATTCCGCTGAAACCAAGATAATTATACGCTATGGATATTTATGGACCTTTGCCGAAGTCGAAGAGGGGAAATAGATATATTTTGGTAACCATTGATGTTTTTTCTAAATTCACGAGGCTACACCCCATCCAGAAAGCTAATACACGCTACATCTTGAAGAGGATTAGAGAGAGTGTGATACCTGAAGCAGGGTAACCTGAATACCTCTTAACCGATCATGGATCGCAGTTCACATCTTACGAATTTAGGAATGCTATGGAAGTATTGGATATTAAGCAGATCCTATGTTCAATACGCCATCCTGAAAGCAACCCAGCTGGAAGAATTATGTCTGAGATAGCGAAATTTTGTAGTTTGTTTTGTTCTGCTGAACATTGGAAGTGGATGGATGTGTTACCCATTGCATCACACTCCATTAACTCTACTGTACATGAGAGTACAAGTCAGATACCGATGGTATTACATCATGGCAATGAACCCATAAGACCATGGGATAGGATCATTTCCCTACCACCGGAAATAGAACCTACCAGACAACTCAGAGAAGTTCAAGCACTGGAGAAAATTCGCAAGCAAGCTGATAAGAGAGAAAGGAGAGTCCGAGGGAAGAAATTCAGACGACCTCTGAATGTTGGAACTCTCGTACTTGTAAGGAAACCTGTTCTGTCCGACGTCATGAAGAGAGTATATTCGAAGTTTGCTAGTTTATACTACGGCCCATTCAGGATTACTGAAAGTTTGGATAACGGAAGTTATACATCGGTTGAAGAAGAATCTGGTAACACCGTGGGAAAATTCAACGCGGCCAGTTTGAAGATGTATCATTCAAGAGCCAGACAACAATGAGGGAAAAAATACATGATGTGTCACATATTTTTTATTGGCATGAGGGGTGGATATACCCTGATCGTTCACACGTCCGTGACATTGTTGACATTATTATTTTGGAAAGAAGAGTTATTAATTGAAGAGATTGAGGGAATGGATGGTTTGAATAGCGCACGGAGGAGACTCAAGAGTGCTGAGGGAAGCATGCATCGCAGGGGCGAGTGACGCGAGTTTGTTACGTGGAGCCCGCATACGTCACGAGAATTTTTTCTGGAATTACCTTTAGGAGAAGAGATGGACGCTAGGAAATTAGCACACTTTACTGGCAATTACAAGAGAAGGAATTTGAGCTATCAAGCGTTAAAAATCGGTCCAGTAGAAGCCGAGATACGAGATGGAAGTTTCTGGAACAATTGCTCGCTGGACTATATAAAAGGCACGATTCTCAAGATAGTTACATCATTACAACGGAGCATTTGCTCATGTGCGGAACTACGTAACGTGGAGTGACAGTATACACGCCGAGATTCTGACGGTCGAAGGACTTAGTCTCTGTACCAGTGGTCAGCAAGACTTAGTTTTTGTTCGAGTGAACGAACTTAACTTTTGGCAGCGAATGGACTTAGAATATCCACTGACTTTCAGGTCACATATTCTACAGTCAGGTGATGGAAGTGTCGAATCCATTCACAGAAGTTAGCCTACAGAACGATATATTTCTTGTGGTGACTGTCCATCAGGCACTTCGAATTTCATCAGGAGAAGTATTTATTTCATCAGTTTGTTTATGCAGCTAATAGGTGTTCCTATCTTAGCGTGCAAACGAAACCGCATTATTTGAATATGAGATTTATTCTCAAATCTACAAGAGTACTGTACCAGTCTGTGACTGAGCAACTTTTCGTCATGTTACACGGTACTGGTGATAGCGGGAGTTATTTAGAACGAGTGACTGCGAATATCAACATGCGCCGTTAAACTACTCGTAGGATTGGTAGGACATGGAGACAAACGAGGTATACGGATACAGCAGATGGCCATGGGATGACACTGTTGGAATATTGTCCACCGCAGGACACGCTCTTCCTACACATCAAGAATGAAGTAAGACAACTATTCATATACTATCCACTAACCTGTAGTATTAGAGAATTCCATATTTTTGAACAGTCACGATCAGAAATCAACACACATTTTTCACCGTAGCTAGATTTTCGATTGTTTTTGTCTGGATGACAAATGGGACTGCTGTCTGACAATTTATTTTTCGATCTACGATTTGTCAGGACAGGCATTAGTTCATGTTCCGACATGAAATATCTCGATTATTCCAAGGGATAGGAGGATTTTTCTTTAATTGTTATTATGAGAGCAGAAGTAATTGCGACTTGGATTATTTAAATAATTTGATTTATTTAATAATAATAATCATCAAGTGTGAAGTGAATAAGTTAATACTATTATAAATAATAACGATGCTATTTAAAGTTATAAATAATTAAGGAGCGATAATACCGAATATTAGGAACTAAATTAAATTAATTGTTCATTGTGATTAAATGATTAGTGCATTAAATAAAAATAATAGAAGATGTTAATAATAATCATTTACAGATGAGATATAAATATTTATTTATTAAAGAAATAGGGCGATAATAATCATTTATGACAAGAGTTTAGTGCTTTTCAGTCGGTCAACACGAATGTAGCCAAAAGAGATGGATTATGCCCTAATCCTGAAATAAATTACATGAGATTAATAAAACACTAGGATGACCAGTTTCGATCGTCAAGCGATCATCATCAGATCCATTACACTTAGGCTACAAAATCTATGTTTGAAATACAGGTGAAAATATTTACTATATGTACAATTATTTAGTTGCAGTATTGGTACTGCAACTGTCAGTGTATGCTAAATGCAGTATATATGTTAGGTGAAATGCTAAATGGTGATAGCTATCCGGAGATTGTACTTTAGAGAGATTATATGGTTGTAAACTATGGTTAAACTATAATTTTTTTTAGGCTAACTACTTATCTGATTGTCTTCCGTACTACAGCTACTCGCAGTTTTCGTGCTCACTGGAACTCACTGTGCGGTCGACTGCGGTGGTTATCTTAACGACTGGTTTTTCCCTGCCTTCTCCCCCTGTCCCTACGTGCTGTGGGGAGTGATAGCGATGTGTTTATGTGAGGTGTTGCCAACCTAGATAAGATGAATTTTATTGAATGAGGTGGGTCTACAACTATTATAGACCGTGGATTAGCCCTCGCCACGCGTGGAGCATAACCCATTCGAACTAAGCGTTGACGGTCTTATGAGGACGTCCCGGCGCCTTTAATACTGCCGCGAATATGGGCCTTGGTTTATTGCAGAAGAAAAGTACATCGTACACCTGATCCAGATAACATTTACCTATTAAAAAACCCCTAATTTCCCCCTTTTTTTTATCTAGCTTGGCTGTGTCGCTAAATTGTGTTTTGTTTCCGACAGGGTGTGTTTTTAGTAGCGTGAAGAGGGGTGAGCTCTCCATGAACGTGTGTTCATTTAGATTGTTGGGATTGTTTCGTTTGACTAGGTGTATCTCGATTGCTTCCTTTATGTCAAGAGCTCTGCCTTTCGATTCGTGATGGATTATTTTAAGGTCCGACTCTATGTTGGTAAAGCTGTGCCCTGCGTCACACATATGTTCGCACACGGCTGAATGTGTTCCGTATCTTATCGCATTCCTATGTTCATTATAACGTGTGTCTACTCGCCTTCCACTCTGCCCGATGTAATTAGCTTGACAATCGGTGTCTTGGCACGTTATAGAATATACCCCTGACCTTGAATACGGGTCACGTTTATTTAGATTACTATTTAGGAGGTGCCTAGCGGTTGTGTTTTTCGTCGTGAAAGCTATCTTTATGCCTTGGTTTTTGAATAGGTTAGTGATTTTATATGTATTCGCATTCACATAGTTGAAACGCGCAATTTTTTTCTCATTACTGTCCGGTTTGGGAATAGTTTTATCTTTATTTTTATGTTTGGCTATAATTTGATTTATTTTGCTTGGCGAGAAGTTGTTTTCCTTTGCTATTTGCATAATAGTTCTTATTTCCTTATTATAGTTGTCTTTTGACATGGGTATGTTTAAAGCTCTGTGCACCATTGAATTGAAACCCGCTAGTTTGTGCGTAGGCCTACTGGGGTGATTAGACTGATTGTCGATTGCATGCGAGGTTTGTGTTGCTTTCCGGAATATGGAATATGAAAGGTCGTTGTCTTTACGTTCAATAGTCATATCGAGATAATTTATTTTCCGGTCTATTTCGGATTCCTTAGTGAATTTGATAGAGTGGTAAAGGCTATTAATGGATTGGAGAATTGTTTCTTCGCTTGTTAGTTCAGTATCGTAGATGCAAATTACATCATCTACGTATCTTTTCCAAATTACTATTCCCTTTGTTGAAGTCTTTTCTAAGAACGGATTTTCTAGTGCATTGATGAAGATGTCAGCGATTAACCCACTTAGTGGCGATCCCATTGCTAGGCCTTCTCTCTGTGTGTATATTTTATTGTCGAATTGAAACACGTTTTGGGTGAGAACGACCCTCAGTAATCTCACAATCTCTTCAATTTCTTTTACCGAATTGTTGGATTTTAAGTTGTTTTCGATAGTGTTGATTGCTTCAATAATCGGAATATTGGTGTACATGTTAGTTACGTCGAAGGATACTAGCCTGAAGCTAGGTTTCATTTGTAGGGTGTTCAATGCTGTTACTAGTTCTGTAATGTATCATCAGCAGAACACATTATCCCCCAGTATCATCACCACAACACATGATCCCCCAGTATCATCAGCACAACACATGATCCCCCAGTATCATCAGCACAACACATTATCCCCCAGTATCATCAGCACAACACATTATCTCCCAGTATCATCACCACAACACATGATCCCCCAGTATCATCACCACAACACATGATCCCCCAGTATCATCACCACAACACATGATCCCCCAGTAATATCACCACAACACATTATCCCCCAGTATCATCACCACAACACATGATCCCCCAGTATCATCACCACAACACATGATCCCCCAGTATCATCACCACAACACATGATCCCCCAGTATTATCACCACAACACATTATCCCCCAGTATCATCACCACAACACATGATCCCCCAGTATCATCACCACAACACATGATCCCCCAGTATCATCACCACAACACATTATCCCCCAGTATCATCACCACAACACATGATCCCCCAGTATCATCAGCACAACACATGATCCCCCAGTATTATCACCACAACACATTATCCCCCAGTATCATCACCAAAACACATTATCCCCCAGTATCATCACCACAACACATGTTCCCCCAGTATTATCACCACAACACATTATCCCCCAGTGTCATCACCACAACACATGATCCCCCAGTATCATCACCACAACACATGATCCCCCAGTATCATCACCACAACACATGATCCCCCAGTATTATCACCACAACACATTATCCCCCAGTGTCATCACCACAACACATTATCCCCCAGTATCATCACCACAACACATGATCCCCCATTATCATCACCGCAACACATGATCCCCCAGTTTCATCACCACAACACATTATCCCCCAGTATCATCACAACAACACATGATCCCCCAGTATCATCAGCACAACACATTTCCCCCAGTATTATCACCACAACACATTATCCCCCAGTATCATCACCACAACACATGATCCCCCAGTATCATCAGCACAACACATTATCCCCCAGTATTATCACCACAACACATGATCCCCAGTATCATCACCACAACACATGATCCCCCAGTATCATCAGCACAACACATTATCCGCCAGTATTATCACCACAACACATTATCCCCCAGTATTATCACCACAACACATTATCCCCCAGTATCATCACCACAACACATTATCTCCCAGTATCATCACCACAACACATTATCCCCCAGTATCATCACCACAACACATTATCCCCCAGTATTATCACCACAACACAATTTAGGGAAGAAACGACGGAAACCATTATTTACAGTCCGTCCAAAGGCAACTCCTCCACTCCCGATAAATCACGATCTGAATCTCCACTTTCATCATCAACTTCTTCTTATTATTATTATTATTTCTCTTCGCTACTGTCTTCACCTAACTTAATAATAAAGTTTTCCACGACTTCTTCAATTAGAGGCTGCTGCTTCAGGTACTCTGCTTCATACGTTTTGGCTTTCACACACTTCATCATCCAAGACTGTTGTGAGATTTCATCAAACTTCTGTGTTGCCAATGCTCTGATGTCATCCATTTTGAATGTGGAGTGTGAATTTTTTAGTTCGGCCCAGACAAGCTGTATGGGGTTGTGTTCTGGGTGATACGGTGGAAGGCGTAGAACCGTGTGACCATTTTGTTTCAGCAGAGAGTCTATCACATATTCTTTATGCAGTGGTTTATTCAGCCTTACTAACTCAAGTAACTGAACTTTCACCATGTTGTCAGTAAATGGGATGTTATTACACCTTAACCACTCCTGCAGGACAGTCTTTCTGGAGTAGCTTGTGGGACATTTGTTAGATTGAACGTTGTGATACGGGGCGTTATCTATCACAAGCACACTGTTTTTAGGGAGATTAGGGATTAACTTCTCTTCGAGCCACTTGCTGTAATTATTATAATTCATCTCGTTATGGTAATCTCCTGTCGATTGTGACGATTGCCACATTGTCAAACAATTTTCAATAAACCCCCATCTCCCCTCCAGCATGTATTACGATGAGTCTTCCTCCTTTAGAAATGGGTGTAAATAAGCCTTCAGTCGAGTCATCTGACCACGATTTTGAAATGACGTGGGTAGAATGAATATATGTTTCATCCATATACACCACAGGTCGGCCTTCTGATCTCAATCTTGTGAAGTTATGCAGATAATTATATCCTTGAAAAGCGCTGTGTTGCCTTTCAACGAGCACGTGCCTATTCCTCCGAGTTTTCTTCCATTTGGAGCCTAACTCTTTGAGAATTGTTCTCAGGCTTGTTCCGCCGCCTGGAAACCCTAAAGCCTTCACAAGCCTCGCATGCAGTTTAGGTATTGTCGGTACACATTTCTCCGTTAGATAAACGTTATTGATCACTCTCCTTACAACACCTTTATCAAAACCATCCAGGCCTGTGACCGACTTGTTTTTTTTTTTTTCGTTTTTTATTACGAGTTTCGAACAGTGGTTCACCTTCATTTCTTTTCCTCTTGGCCTCACGACTTATCCTCTTTAAAGTCATTTTAGAACATCCAACTGCAGCCGACACTCTTTCTCGCACCTTTTTCACATCTATCACAAATCCACCTGCTGCACTCTCCCTTTTCATGAATTCCATCACAATATGAATAACCTCACGAGTTTGACTCTTGATAACTTGGCGCGGTAATTTACTACAACTCATCGTAACACAGCAAAACACAACAACAAATAATTCTCGTAAACTAATTAATTTATTTCCAGTTCACTCAGACACAGAGACAACGATAAACCACTTGGCTCAACAGAATGAGTTACTACTTAGCTGCTGAAACTAACTGTACCGTTAGCTGGCTGCCAACAGTGCTCGTGGCGGGGGACACACTTTGTGTGCGCATGCGCGAACCAGGCAGCTTGCTATCTTGAGGCCACTGTACTCTGGAATGCCATGTTGTCGGAGAGTCAACCAGATGAAGTCATGCGGCACACGATCAAAAGCCTTTTCGAGGTCTAAGAAAGCGAGGTGCAACGGCTTATTCTTTTCACGACGCTTTTCAACTAAAAGCCGTGTGGCGTGGATCGCATCTGTTGTGCTGCAATTGTTCACAAATCCAGCTTGGTTTTTGGTCATCTGGGTGATCGCACGAATCCTCTTATCAAGAATGCGCTCGAAGACCTGCATGGTGTGACCGAGGAGTCGAATTGGTAAGTAATTAGCACACTCGGCTGGACTTCCCTTCTTTTTGGGTATCGTGATGCTATGTTGCCAATCAAGTGGCGTTCGTCCTTCTTTCACAATTTGGTTGAAGAGTCTTGCCAACCAATCCGCTGGATCACACTTCTGAGAGCACTATAGCTCCTCCGCGATGTCATCTGGACCAGTTGCCTTCCCTGGTTTCATTTGTTTCAAGGCACCTGCAACCTCTATGACATCAATATGTTTGATAGGACCTTCGACAGCAGTAGTGACAGGTATCTGGTTGAGCTGGAATTCCTCTGTCGAGAGCATCTCAAAGTAATTTCGCCAACGTTCTCTCGCCTTCTTCCAGTCGACTAGCAAAACGCCCTTATCGTCTTTGATGCCATAGAAGCGTTGGATATTTTGAGATTTATGGTGCCTGGATTTGACGAGGCGATAGATGTCCTGCTCTCCCTTGCATGTGTCCAGCATCGCGTAGAGGTCTGCGTACTGAGCAGATTTTGTCACAGCAACAGTCTTCTCGCTTCCCTGCAGGCTATTTTGTAAGCATTCCAACGAGAAGGTGTTTTGTCTTCCAGAAACTCGTGGTAAAGCTGTTTCTTCTTGCGTACTGCAGTTTTGACTGCGTCATTCCAAAGCCATGTCTCCTTATCAATCCGACGTCTTCCTGGCTTCGTAAGTCCAACAATGGCATGCGTGGCTTCGTGAACGGCTTTCTTCATTTTTGTCCACCTTTCTTCAACAGTTGTAATCGGCGGCAGCGTAAGACGTCTAATGACTTCTTCTTCCTTCTCTTTAAATTGCCACCATCTGATTCTCGCCGGTCCTCTTCGTGCCTGTATGACCATTGGTGGCTTTACAGGGAGCTTGCAGATACGTGGTCAGTGTTGGGTCGCAACTGTTTCGTAAGGGACGACTTTAGTGTCCAACACGTATTTAAGGTCTTTGCGCCTGACTAGAATGTAGTCTATTTGTGTTGTATTTGTGCCGCTGTAGTATATGATTAGATGTGAATAACTTTCATTAAACCATGTGTTTGTAATGACTAGGTCATGGGTTTACGCATAATCTAGAATTCTCAGGCCGTCGTAGTTCCTCTCACCATATCCGAATCCACCATGGGCGGTATGGTCTTCTTTCAAGCGACCAACATGTCCATTTAGGTCGCTTACAACTATGAGGTAGTCCTCTAAGGGCTCTTCAGCGGTCTCTTTGTCAAGCAACGCCCAGAAGGCGTCTTTGATCGTTGCCATTAGGCCTGTCTGAGGTGCATAGGCGCTGAAGAGGTGGATTTTTCTTCCATCAGCGATGTAGACGATTTTCATCACACGATCACCATACCTCTGGACTTCGGAGACAGAACCATCAAACAGTGCTGACCAGTTTCAACCAAGCAAGCAAGGATAACAGACGTGCAGTGAAGTGTAGGGAATAATGGGCGGTCATCGGCCGCTGGGAGGCTGGAGTGAAGTGCGATGTAGGTGTCGGGAAAGTGATAGATAGGGATGGTAGCGCTGGTTGTGGGGACGCTACTGTTAATTGGAGGAGTGGAGTCAAACCCATGGCATGGTCAGCTAGGATGGCAAGAAATTGAATAAAATAAGAGAAATTGAAAAGGAAGCGTCCCAAAATGACCAGATCCGGGACATTCTTCGAGAGCAATGCAAGGAATTTAAGGAGATGAAGACATGTATAAGGGAAGAGAAGGGAATAGTGACAGAAAGGCTGGCTGAAAATAGTAGAGAGATAAAGAACCTAAGAGGAAAGGTGAGGATATTAGAAGTGGATGTGAAAGAATTAAGAAAGACCAAGCAGGATGAGAGAAAGAAAAAGTCCTCATTTACGGATTAAAGGAAGATGCCAATGAAAGCATCAAGGATCTACTGTCCAAGGTGCTCCGAGTGATTAGTGACGGTATACAGATCAACATTGGAGACTCAGATATTGACAATGTGTTCAGGATAGGACGGGTGAAGGGCAAGAGGCCCGTGGTGGTTTCTTCACTGATAGCTCACAGAATTCTGGCGAACACAACGAATCTGAAAGGGGAGAGGATATGGGTAACAAGGGACATGAGCAAAGAAGAGGTAAGTGCACAGAGGACTTTTGCAGTTTCATTTGATGAAGGCAAGGAAGTCTGGTCTAAAGGCTTACGTAAAAGGCAACATGCTGGCGATAATGGACAGTGACACAACTTGAGGACATGGAGAAGCCAGTTATACGTAGCAATCAGGTGGGAGAAACTGAGAGCATCGACCTCAAAGTCCAATACGGAAGTTGCGCGAACAGGAACAACTCAGGTCAGCAACAAGAACACCGAGAAGTGCGTGGTATGCAGAAGGTGAGACTGTCAAGCAGCGAGTAACTAGTCCAAAGGAATTTTGGGGCAAGAAAACCCCGGTAGAGCTGTTGAATGTGGAGAAAGAGGTCATTTCGTCTCCAGCTGGTATATTCTAGAGCTAAAGAGAGCTAGAGTTACTTGAAGCAAAGCCAACGCCAGCGAAGAGGGTAGGGGTAAAAATAACTAACTCGGAGTATTGCATGTGTAAATATAGAGGGTTCTTTAAATAAGAGAGGAAACGATGTAGTTACGACGCTAATAGAAGATATGCAGATTGTGGGATTTCTTGAGAGTTGGCTCCCTGCAGGTTACGAGGTTAAAATAGATGGCTACAATATATATACAAAACCTAAGATGAGGAAAGCTCGGACCGGTAGGTTCCCGGGTGAGATTGTTGTTATAATTAAAGTGGAGGTGCGTGAATTATCAGAATTTATTAATTCAGGGCTGGAAGTAGTGTGGGTAAAAGCAGACATTAAGGGGCAGGGGTAAGGAACGGTATGATTTGGTTTTGTCTGCAACCCTCCGGAGAATTCCCCGTATGCAAGAGAAAACTTTTTCGATGAATTAACAATTGAAATAAACAGAGTTCAAAATATTATATGAGGAGACAGAGATTGTGTTTATAGGGGACTTCAATGCGAGGGCTGCAGACAGAAAGCCCCTTTACAGCAAGGGGGTTGCCGAGGTCTCATTTGGGGATAGACATAGCAAAGACCGAGAATGCAACAAGAACGGAGAAAAGATTTTGGAACTATCTGGT
Source organism: Meconema thalassinum (assembly GCA_946902985.2). Taxonomy (NCBI): domain Eukaryota; kingdom Metazoa; phylum Arthropoda; class Insecta; order Orthoptera; family Tettigoniidae; genus Meconema; species Meconema thalassinum. Next base: position 534,659,052 of record OX336393.1, on the reverse strand, counting down.
GCAGAGGAGTTATACTTAATGGTGTCTGTGTGGGAGATGAAGGAGGTAACTTGACATAAACAGAAAATGGAGGGAGTGTAATAGTCCTGTCAATATGTTTCAGAGGAGCACTAGCCCTAATTAAGAGATTCACTGTTGAAGAATGGGGTGAATCACATCACCTACCAATTATCGTCAATATGCAGGGTGCGGTGACAAAAACAAAGGAAAATCCACAAATTAAAGCTAAAGAGAGAAAAGTAAAAAGATTCAGATGGAGGGAGGAAAACTACAGCGAGTTTCAGAACTACTTCCAGGGAGAAAATTTTGAACTTATAATGGTAGGGATAAGTTTAATGATCGGTAATGATCAAATTGAATAGGTAATCCAAATGATAGAGAATACAATAAAATTATGATGGCCGGGCGGAAAATGTGCGTGAAAGCTAGGAGAAAGCTAGAGAGAATTAAAGGACTCGTATATGTAGATGAGCTTGGAAATATTCGTATTCTCAAAGTTTTCTATCTAGCCATTGTTAAATATAATCGACACTGGAATCAAGCCACGAAACTGGTACAATGCAATACAATACAATACAATACAAAACTCTTTGTTTCCAGAACCTGCATCATACAGATTTGGATACGTCACACAACATACTCACAGTTAAATTTACATATTTACAACTTTTTTTATATAATTAAACAGTTACATGTTTCTTTAAAGGTCACCCTAAAGAATACAACACTTTCTGGGCTAGGTATATCTTGAGAGACTTTCTGAACACAGTTCCAATCAAAGATTTTAAGTGGTTTGGAAGCTTATTGTGGTATATTGCTCCTTTTTTGAAAGGATCCTTTTCTGCATATTGTTAATTTACCCTCTTTTGAAAATAGTAATTCTGCCCTCTAGTTTCATGATTGTGGACATTGTTGATTGTGACAACTTTATGTTGATTTTCCCTTACAAGCAAGATAACTTTGAAAATATACAATGAAAATATTGTTAAAATATTATGCTTCTTAAATGCAACTCTGCATGATTCTCTCGATTTCAACCCAAACAAGTATCGTATTACTCGTTTCTGCAGTTTAAATATTCTCTCCATATTCCTATTTGCTGCCCCACCCCATATCTCAACACCGTATGATATCTGTGAATGTATTAATCCATAGTAGACTGTTAATTGGTATTCGCTGCTTAAGTGTATTGGAATTCTCTTTAAAACGAAGGAGTTTTTGTTATTTTTTTTTACAGATTTCATTTATATGCTCTTCCCATGATAATTTATGATCTATTGTAATACCCAAAAATTTTGATGAGGCTTCCTGTTGAATATCATCAGATCCACAGTAAAGATTTCGATCTACTTCTAAATTAGTTCCCTTATCCTTCTTAAATATTACAAATTCGGTTTTTGAAGGGTTTACATTTAACATTATCTCATTAAAATATTGAGTGACAAGATCAATACTATTTTGAGTTTCTTGAAGAGTAATTGTTTTATTACAGTTCCAGTTCAAAATTGAGGTGTCGTCTGCATACGAAACAATCAAACTAATTTTTGACTGTGGTACATCATTTACATAGAGAATAAAAAGGAGGGGACCAAGGATTGAACCTTGAGGTACACATTTTTTAACTAAACCAGGAGTGGATTGGAACTTGGATATATTTTCACCATTCTTAAAAGGAATTTCTGTAAATTGCCATCTATTATTCAAATATGATTTTAACAGTTCCAATGCTATTCCCCTTATACCATAAGCCTCTACCTTATCCAATAACAATTGATGACCTACTGTATCAAATGTTTTTGTCAAATCTACGAAAACACCAACAGCACATTTATTATCATCAGGAGAAGCAAGCAGAGTTTCATAAAATTCTGCAATGGCATTTATAGTTGATAAGCCCTTCCTGAAACCAAACTGATTCTTATTTATTAAATCATTCTTATCAATAAACTCAATTATTCTATGGTAAATCACATGCTCTCAAATTTTACAAAATATAGAGATAAGGGTGATCGGTCTGTAGTTATCTAGTTGATGTCTGTCACTCTTTTTAAAAATTGGTTTAACAACGGATAGCTTTAGTATATCTGGGAAGATGCCCTTTAAGAGACACATATTTATCAGTTCTGTAAGAATGTCTAGGATTGTACCATAGCACTGTTTCAACAACCAGGGAGAAATTTCATCCCAATCATGACTATGTTTATTTTTTAATTTTCTGACTATCGTACTTATTTCATCTTTGGTAGTTGGTTTCAGGAAGATTGGCTTATTACATGTGATTTGCTTTATACTGCTATTACCACATTTATTTCCTACAACATTATGATCATTACATTTTGCTCTATTACTGTTTACATTAACACTGTTCCTAACGGGTGGCTGAATGCTGTTACTACTTGTAAAGGTGCATTGTTATTGATATTTATTTAAATATTTTCCCATGTGTTGCTTTTATTAAGACCTGCAATATCTTAAGCTATTTGCCATACTTCTTTGCAAAGTTGTTAGAATGTGTTATTCTATTTTCATATTCCTGTGCTTTAATTTTTTTATTTCTTCATAATATTCTACTTTAAATTTTTTATAGTTATCTTTATAAAGCTTCAATCCTGTTTGCTTGTAGCTATCGAAAGCATCAATCATGTTTTTTTTCCTATGGCACAGATCAGACAGTTTTGTTGTTTTAATGCTCTGCTGATTCCTATTTATTCTTTTAACTAATGGACAGAATAAATTAAGGCACACTTTAAAAATAGAACATATTTTTTTTCCAGGCAGCATTTACATCCCTAATATTCCTCACTTCCCCCCAATCAACATTACCAAGTTCTTCTGTGAGTTTCATTACATTATTATCGGATACATTTGGAGTGTACTTCCAGGTAGACTGATTTAATTGAGGTTGATGAGGAAATGCAATTTTTAATTCCTGGCCACGATAGTCAGATACAAAATTTTCCACAACAGTGCAATTACTTAATTCGTCTGGCATGTTAGTAATAATGTAATCGATTAATGTTTCAGAATGTTTAGTTACCCTAGTTGGCTCCTTGACAAGATTATTAAGGCCAAATGACAATAAAATGTATTTGAATGTCTCTAGAGACCTGTCATGTGCAATAATAATGCATTTTATTAATCCCTTAACGAGTCGAGGACTCATATACAAAGGAATCGTACAGTTTTATCTTGTTGGCGACAAATTACAATTCAATGTTTAGTTTACAAGTTTTCAGTATGAAAATATATACAACATTTTGTAGCTTTCGTAAGTTTTTGTACACAATGTAGTCTTCTTTTGTCTTCTCAGATTTTGGAATTTCTTCAAACTGACATTTTATAATCATTCCACATAAATTGCTTTAGCCTCCTTTTAAAGATTGGTAGGCTAGGTGCAATTTTTATATTTTCTGGTAGTCTATTGAACTTTACGAAGGCACTATACTTAATGCTATTACTGCCATATTGTTTGGAATTGATATGGAAAAGTGATATGTCATCTGCATGTCTAGTTTTGTAAGCGTGTAAATCAGATTGTTTAGTGAAGTTTAAATTTGTGTGGATACCTTTGTGTAGGATTTGGTACATCAGGACATTTGATTTGATTTCTGCATTTAGGGCTACTGGTTGAATTTTACTCGAAATATAAAGGTGTTTGGTTGGTGTTAAAAAGGGTAGTTATACATATTTCTTATGGCTCAATTCTGAATTACCTCAATTTCATTTTTTAGGTAATTTGAGCATTTTGTCATTCATTTAATCATTGCCCCAGAGGAGTGCGTCAGGCCTCGGCAGCCGGCACAATTCATAACTTCGCCGCTAGATGGGGGCTTCATTCATTCCGTTCCTGACCCGGTCGGAGACAGGAAGCAGGCTGTGGATTTTTTCATCCAAATTGTATTCAAATATTGTAAGTGGCTATGGATTAAGGAAAAATACACTTTCCTGAGTAGATATTTTGGAATATAGTAGCTCATTTTTTATCATCCCAGCAGCAGGTGATATTTTTTTAACTAATGCATCAATGTGCTTTTGCCAGGAGAGATTTTCATGTATTATTAGGCCTAGGTATTTGACAGATGAGACCCTTTTAACTGCCTTTCCATTCAGCATTATATTCTGAGTGATGTCTAACTTTGTTCTACGCTTAGATATTATTAAATAATTTGTTTTATCTTCATTTATTGTTGATTTATTTGACTGGGTCCAGCCAAGTATTGTATTCATGTCCTCCTGCATTTGTGTAATCAGCGTGTTGGTGGTGTACGCATTGTAAAAGATGCTTAAGTCATCTGAAAAACAACGTTATATTACCATGAAAACTGAGTGTTGCTATGTTATTAATATATACTAAGAAGAGGGAAGGACCCAGTATTGATCCTTGGGGCACACCGTGGGTAATATTTACTTCCTCACTTCTGTAGCAATTTATTTCAACATACTGCTTACGATTAGACAGGTAATTTTTATACCATGTCCCAGCTACTCCTCGGAAACCTGCTTTATCAAGTTTCCCTAAAAGAATTTCGTGGTCAACAGTATCAAATGCCTTTCTCAGGTCTATGAAAACGCCACTCGCTGTCATCTTATTGTCTATGACATCCTGCAAGTTAGAGATTATATCAATTGTGGCTATTCCTGTGCTTGAGTTTTCACGGAATCCATACTGCCCTTTGTAGAAGTAATCATTTTTATTTAAAAAATTAACAATTCTGTTTTTTACTACTGTTTCGAGTACCTTGGATATGGGTGGGAGGATGGAAATGGGTCTGTAATTGTCTGGATTGCTTTTGTCACCTCCTTTATAGACTGGTATGACTCGCGCTATTTTTAGATCATCAGGCACCAGACCAGTCTCTAACGATAAATTTATTAAAGTAGTTAGTGCGCTACTTAGCATGTCAATGGAGTTTTATAACAATTTTACTGACATACCATCTTTGTCTTGGCTACTTTTCATTTTAAGGCTTAATATAATATTGCGAATTTCCATCTCATTAGTCGGGGTCATAAATATGGAATCTGTGTTGACATTAATTTCATTAACGTTCTTCCCTTGGAGGATGTTTTTTCTAACTTTTGTGCTATGTTTATAAAGTGAGTGTTTAGAGCATTGCAAATGTTTTCATTTCCTGTGAAAGATTTACCGTCAATTATTATCTCTCTGGGACCATCTTTGTTTTCAGTTGTGCAGTTGTAGATCATTTCATTGATTACTTTCCAAGTATTTTTTATGTTATTGGCGTTCAATGTTAATTTATGTTCATAGTATGAGGATTTCAGTTTCTGTTTTAAAGCTGTCACTTTGTTCCTACATATTATGTGCTCTTTCTTTAAGAGGTTGTTGTTTCTGTGAATGTAAGTTTTAAGTTGAGCATGTAGTAGGTCCCTTCGTTTTATTAGTTGAATTAATTCTGTTGTTATCCATGGGTTATTGTGGTTCTGGTGTATTTCCTTCAATGGCGAGTCAGTGTTTTCTTTGTTGGGTGTCTGTGTCAAGATTTTGTGTTTCATGGCGATGTAAGTTTCATTTACATCATCTAAACAGTCTATTTGATTGAGATCATTGGAGAATATGTTTTTGCTCACGTACCGGTGATTTTTATTTACCTTTTTTGAACTAGACCTTGCTTGTTGTGGGGGTGTTTAAATGTCATGTTCGATATTGGGCTTTTGCCTGGATAGTAATTTGACCAGAAAATCTCCGTTACAAGAATATTATGATCAATAATATCACTATTTATATTGCTTATTCTATAGGTATATTTACAGTTATTAGTGGCTACCTGATCAAGGAGTGTACTTGTTGATTCACATATTCTTGTTGGATGCCGAGTCTTGCCTTGTGTGAAACCATAGCTTGATAGTAGATTGAGGTATGATTTGGTTACATTATTTTTGTTTAGTAAGTTAATATTAATCACCAATTCATAAGCAAAGATTGGCATTATTTTTCGAGAGAAGGTGCTCTAGAGATTGCTTGAAATTTGTTGCGTTATTTATATTAGGATTTTATACTGCAATTATATTAATAGTATGCAAGTTATTGAAATTAACAGTATCACTTCTTATAACCTTAAGTTTACAAGCTATGGTTACTCTCAACTAGATTAAGAACTTTGATATTCCATTTTTGTGGACATAAACTCCCACGCCTCCACCGTCCTGATTGTCTCTGTGTACAAAAGCAACAGAATAGTTGTTTAGGTTGAAGTATTTAGCTTCATTACTTTTTACCCAAGTCTCGGTTACCACTATGACATCTAGATTTTCAACAATATGTATTAGTATCTCGATATCTTCTAGTTAATTTTTTATGCTTCTGCTATTTAGGTAAATACAGTTGATTTGGCTAACCTCATTTTAGTGTCTGTTACGTAGTCGTGGATACAGTCATATTTACGCTCATCAATTGATGTGTGTAAGTTTAACATCAACTAGTAGGTCCATGTCTTCATTCATTACTATTTCTGTGAATGGGATGGCTGAGCCTTGTTGATGTGTTGAAATTTAATTATGTTTACAACTGACTATAACCTCTACTGTAAATCTAAGTTGGCAACAATGTGATCAAAAATGTATTTTACTTTTATAAGTTGGCAATTGTTTGAAACCAGAAGAAGATGTACAGCTAATGGCGGAATGTATGTGTAAGATATTGTCTGTGAAATCTGAAGCCATCAGCCATCAAAATTGTATCTATATTGAATGTAGGGAAGTTTTTGATAACTCATAAACATGTGTTATGCTGTAGAGTCAAAAGGTATGATATTGTCGACTTATCTAATTGAATGAGGTTATATGTTGTATGGAAGCACACCTTAAGTTTACAAAATGTTCATAATAATAGAAGAAGTTTGTATCTGAGAGTGTAAACCATTATTGTATTATTTCTTTGTTTGCCAGGCGCCTTTTGATGATACTTGCTGTTTAATTTTTGATTAATAAAAGGACGTCATACATATTGACAATGACTTGATCATTCATCCCTGCTCGGAGCATAAGAATTACAGCATGATGGAAGAGTCTCTTACTAGCCTTTCAATGTCTTCTGGTGTGCTGATCCCGACAGCCTTGTCACTATCTGATTTACGGACGAATATTTTGCAGTCCCAGGTCCAGACGTATTTAAAACCTAATTTATGGAGGTCTCTTGCCTGTTTGTGGAGTCCTTTATTAGCTGGCGTCAAATGCTCGTTTATGTAGATAGGCCTAGCCCTTGCATTGATTCCAGCATCACTTGAGTTCAGGTTGGGTTTGGACCTTTTGCCTTTTAAAATTGCCTCTTTTTTAGCCGGCTGCAGAATTTGACTAGTAAAGGAGGTGGAAGACCTTCTCTGCTTTGTGGTAGCCGACGGCAGGCGTCAATATCGGACTCAACAACTGTGACACCGAATTGGTCAGCGATAGTCATGGCAATCAGAACGGTGTTTTCGTTTGAAGTGTGCGGTACGCCATGAAGCTCTAGATTGTTTCGCCAAACGTACTGTTGAAGCTCGAGATTCTCTTGCTTTAACATTTTAACCTCAGTCCAAGCGATATCCTTATCCTTCTCTAACTCAGAAACTCTTTGGCTGAGCTTTGTAATTTCTGACAAGGCTTGCTTCAGAGTTTGTGCGGCAGTTAAAATGTCACTTTTCATACTATCGAAACTATCAGAAAAGTATGTCACGGACTTGTGCATGTCATTCTGAGTCTTTTCAATATTTTCGAGTTTTATCAGTCGGAGGTTGATTTCACAAACAAGATCTTCTAAATCTGGTTTACTTACATTCTCGTCTGGCGAAACCTTTTCCGTAGTTGACCTACTTACTACACTGCACACGACACAATACCATTGCTTGGTTTTGTCGGACAAAAGCCGGTTAAAAACTTTCTTTCTTACGTTTATACAGGTTCTGTGGTATGATTTACCACATTCCCCATCACAAATTATGTAGTCTTCGTTATCAGTTGCACATTTTTCACACTGACCGCATTTGGTTGATTTGTCACTTGTCGCCACCTTGAATTCCAAACCAGTCTATATTGATATCACTGACTACTATTATGTTTCTATATTTTTGGGCTACTTTATTCAGAAGTAAATCGAACTGTCCTAGGAATATTTCCATATTTCCACCTGGGGCTCTATATACTCCTGCTATAAATATTTCAAAATCATCATTCATCTGAATGATCCCTTCCATAGCTATTAACCCACCCCAATTCCTGGTATCTAACATTTATTTTACAGTACAGACTCACAACCCCACCTTTCATTTCTTCTCGACAGTAACTACTGGCTAGTATATAATTATCTAGATGCATGGATTTTATTTCCTCGCTCTCACACCAATGTTCAGTGAACACAGCAACACTGTAGTTTTTTGAATTTATGAGGTTATTTAAATGATCTACTTTATTACTTAGATGTTGAACAATCTGATGGTAGATATGCATATTATAATCAATGTTGAACCCTTTTTGTTAATATTTGAAAGAAAAATAGTACAGTAGCGCCACCTGGCGAAATAGACATGTACAATAAAGAAGAGAACAAAAGACGAGTCAGTGCAAAGTCTGTGCGTGTTCGCGTGACATGTAACAAGCATCTCAAAAGATGATTTGTATTTTGTATTGTATTTCTCACTTGATAAATAAAGATTTACATTAAAACTAACAGGTTATGGGCCCATGCCACGTGTAAATGGTATTATCTCGTGAGTGGATCCGAAGCTGAGCGCCTGTGGAACACGTGCTGTATTTTTTTGTGAGTTAAGGATAAACTCAAAATGGCAACCGGCAGTGTCTACAAAGTTCAAGTGGATAAACTTGAAGGACCTAAAGACTGGGCAAAGTGGAAATGGCATGTGTTGATGGTTTTGCGGTCGTATGAACTGGAAAATATTGTTGATGGTTCGAAAAAGTGTCCTGTGTTGCCGGCAGATGCAACTGCGCAACAAAAAGCGGCATATAAGCAGTGGTTGAAAGAAGACGCGAAAGCGGCCAGTTTGCTAGCAGGTGCGCTAGGAAAATCTGTTGCCGAGCTCGTGTTGACGTGCACCAATGCCAGTGAAATTTGGACAAAATTGAGCGCACGGTTCGAACGAAGCAGTACGCAGCGACTGAACATGTTGATCGAGTCATTCTTCCGAGTGACACGTGACGACAAGGAGGACATCAGCACCCATGTCGCGAAGTTACAGAAGCTTTATCAGGATCTGAACGACGAACTACAAAAGCACAACGAAAACACGTTATCTTAAAGGATTTTGAACGGTCGAATTTTATCCACGCTGGGAAAAGAATATGATAATTTCAAGGATGTGTGGGACACGATTCCGACGGAAAATCAAACTGTGAACTTGTTGTTTGAAAAATTGTGCACGATTGAACTGCGTGACCAAGGAAACTCGGAATCGACTGCGTTTGTGGTACGTAGTGCTCCCAAGAAGCATTCCCAGTATGGAAGTGGCAAAGGCAGCGCTGATGACAAGTCGAAGAAAAATGTTCAACGAGTAAAGCAGGTTTCCATGTTTCAAATGTAAGGAATTGGGCCATTGGGCAAGTGAATGTCCAGTGAAGAAGAAAGAGGGTGACACTAGAAACAAAAATAAGGAGAACAATGCTTCGTTTCTGACACATGCGATGAGTGCATTAGACGGCGACTTTGTTCAAGCCGACGAGTGGTACTGCGACTGTGGCGCCACAAATCACATCACCGCGAACAAACAGTATTTTACAACATACGTCAAGTTTGCTGCTCCAGAGAAGATTTTGCTAGGAAAACGAGGTGTGAGCATGCTAGCTCACGGCAAAGGAACTGTAAACATTCAAGTGCAGCTGAACAACGCTTGGTTGAGTGCTGAGATGACTGAAGTTTTGTATGTTCCCGATGCAATGGCTCATCTGTTTTCTGTGAAAGCTGCTGCAAGGAAAGGTTTTTGTGCAAGACTTGACGACCTAACTGTTAGAATTGAAGACAAGGTTACTGGAAAGGTGATGATGGCTGGACGTGTGAGTCACGGTCTGTATGTAGGCCTACTTGACATGCGCGTCGTGAAACCGGCGCAACCCATTCAAGTGAATTTAGCTACATCGTCGGACAAACTGCAGATCTACCATGAACGATTCGGTCATCAACACAAAGCGCGTGTCAAGAATGTACTGAAGCAGATGAACATCAATGTATACATGTGTAAAGAGGATTTCTGCGATGGATGTGCACTGGGAAAAATGCATCGACTGTCATTCAAGACACGAATGAATCGACCAACAGCCACCGGTGCACAAATCCACGCCGATGTGAATGGACCAATGTCTACTGAATCTCATGGAAAAGCACGCTACTACGTATGTTTCAAGGATGATTTCAGCAAGTTTCGACGAGTTTTCTTTTTAAAGCACAAAAGTGAAGTGTACACCGTTCTGGAACAGTTCCTGAATGAAGCCAAAACAAATGGACACGTCATGAAGCTGTTCAGGTGTGATGGAGGAAAAGAATTTGATAACAAGAAGGTTTCTGAACTACTCACAAGCAGAGGCATAGAACACAGCATTACTACGCCGTACACACCACAACAAAACGGAGTTGCGGAACGTGAAAATCGGACGATTGTGGAGTGCGCAAAATCTATGCTGAATCCCAGCAAGTTAACGAAACAACTTTGGGCTGAAGCCTGCAACACTGCAGTGTACCTCCTGAATCGCACTGGGAAGTCATCCATTGAAAACAAATCTCCCTATGAATTGTGGTAAGGACGACCAATGGGAAGTCTCAGTCATCTGAAGATCTTCGGAACAGAATACTACGTGCATATCGACAAGAATTTTCGCTCAAAGTTCGACGACCAAGCTGTTTTTGGACATCTGGTTGGGTACGTGAACGACAGGGATGGATTTAGAGTCTGGATTCCAACTCAGGGAAAGGTTGTTCTAAGCCATGATGTGAAATTCAAACCTGAAGTTGTCTGCAATCTGCGCGCCAACGCCGGAAATGTTGAAGTGACGCTTGAAGAACGTGTGGAGAGGAATCAGTCTAATTCATCGTCTGATGTAGGCCTACAGAGGAGGTCCGAGTCAGATGAGAACTTAAGCGAAATTGAAGATTTTGCTTCGGCATCCAGTTCTGGAGGAAGCCAAGATGAGGAAGAAGGAGAGACTGAAGAAAGAAGGAAAAGCAAACGTGAAAGTAAGAAGCCATCGTGGATGATCAGTGAAAATTACTTGTACATGGCTGGACCATCTATCGCTGAAAAGAATCCTGACTCATACTCTAAAGCGCTGCATTCTAGTGATAAAAATCAGTGGCTGAAACAATTAATGAAGAATTGGAGTCCTTAAAGGAAAATGATATCTCGAAATTGGTTGAGCGTCCAAATGGTGCACGGGTCCTGAAAAATCGGTGGGTTCTTCGACAGAAGACAACGGACAGTGGAGAAGTTCGCTTCAAGGCACGATTGGTAGCCAAAGGCTATGCGCAACAGCAAGGAATCGATTATGAAGAAACATTCAGCCCTGTTGCACGGTATGATACCATTCGAGCTCTGTTGGCAGTAGCTGTTGAAAAGGAGATGAAACTTGGTCAATTTGATGTCAAGACGGCCTTCTTGAACGGCGAGCATGAAGAAGATGTGTTCAAGGAACAGCCAGAAGGTCATCAGGACGGTACTGGCCGAGTGTGTCATCTAAAGAGAAGCTTATATGGTTTAAAACAGGCTCCACGCTGCTGGAAAAGCGTTTCAAGAAATTCATGGAGAAAGCTGGATTCAAAAACAGCAAAGCTGATCCTTGTCTCTTTTACAGCAACAAAAATGGAAAGTGGTTGGCTGTTGTAATCTTTGTGGATGATGGTCTGGTAATTGGCAACGAAGAAGACATCGAGCAGTTCATGGAAAAACTTCAGCAGGAATTTCACACGATCAGAGGATCTCTCAACAATTTCCTGGGCATGACGATACAAGAAAACCATGATGGATCAATTGCAATCAGTCAAGAGGATTACACGAGGAAAATCCTAGAAAAATTTGGGATGGCCGAGTCAAATGGAGTGTCTACCCCAGTTGGACGCGAAGAAAGTGAAGACGGAGAATAGGTTTCGGCCAGGGTTCCTTATCGTGAGGCGGTGGGATCCTTGATGTACCTGACTACAGCTACTCGTCCAGATATCGCATTCGCGGTCAACAAAGCTGCTCGAGCCATGGAGAATCCTACAGTTCAAGACTGGAGTCAAGTGAAACGGATATTTCGATATTTAAAGAGCACAGTGAACCATGGAATCGTCTATAGGAAAGAGGACGTTTTGAAGGTCTACAGTGATGCTGACTACGCCGGTGACAAGAGGACGAGACGTTCAACGACGGGTGTCATTTCGACCTACAATCATGGAGCTGTATCGTGGAGAAGTCAGTTACAGAAGTCTGTGTCAACATCGACAACTGAAGCTGAAATTGTGTCTGCAAGTGAAGGAGCACAGGAGTTGATTTGGCTGAAAAGACTGTTTTCTGAATCACTGGGAACTGCTGACAAACCTCCTACGCTTTACATCGACAATGCTGGTGCAGTTAAATTGGCTAAAAATCCGGAGTACCATTGAAAATCCAAGCATATTGAGGTACGTCATTTCTATGTGAGGGAAAGATTTTTGGACGGAGACCTTGAGCTGGAGCACATTGACGGGACCAATCAATTAGCTGATCTTCTAACTAAATCTCTGGAGAGGGTCAGATTCGAGATGCTGCGTGAGATGATTGGCGTGCAGAAGATGACATCTTAGAGGCTGAAAAGTGTTCAATAGTTCATCTTGTTTATTTTTTATTTGTATTTGATTTTTCTTTGGAGGAAGTGTTAATATTTGGAAGAAAAATAGCACAGTAGCCCCACCTGGCGAAATAGACATGTACAATAAAGAAGAGAACGAAAGACGAGTCAGTGCAAAGTCTGTGCGTGTTCGCGTGACATGTGACAAGCATCTCAAAAGATGATTTGTATTTTGTATTGTATTTCTCACTTGATAAATAAAGATTTACATTAAAACTAACACTTTTAATTTACTATTAGTGGTTTCTGAATACGCCTGCTGAATCTGTTTTTCAGAGCCAGCTTCTTCTAACAGGTTCCGATACCCAAGTGCCCACTGTAATGTAATGGTGTCTACCATTTCCTTTAACTTCATGTTAATAATTTTGCTTATTTCACAACTTAAGACTTCCTTACCTAGCTTATTCAAATGTTGACCGTGTCTAGTGTGCATAGCTCCAACCTATTAACACCTAGCATATGAACATTGCAAAAATGCTTACATACCTTCGCAATCCCTACATTCGTGTCTTTTACAGTTTCATTTACACAGGATTTCTCCATTAGATCATACCTGTGGGGAAGGTTTACAACTACGACGTTAGTGTGGGTGAGCTGATCACATTTTTACCTTCATTTTTGAAACATCATTAGAGCCGCCAACGATCACCACAAAATCACTCGAAGATAACGGAGCTGTTCCACTTTTTTGATCCACTCACAACTGCAGTAAATGATGCCGCGGGTTTCATTATTGAAGTGACTGCCATGTTACCACAAATCGCCAAGATATTCGCTGCTGCTCCGCGTCCGTGACTGTTCGAATAAATCAACTACTTTACCTACTTTCTTCTATTGTTTAGTAGGCTTAGGCACACTTTTTTCACTGATGTGTTATCGTTCCTTACTTCTTGGAGTCCCCCAAATGAGTTCCTAAGTGGCACACACACACACACTATTGTCCACGATCTTAGGCCTAAAATTTGGCCTAGTTGCTCCAGTACCACCTTTCACAATGAGTCCACTTTTCACTTCTTTCGCCCTGGTCTATACTTAAACGTTCATTCTCTTCAACAAGTCTTCTCATATCCTCCTTCAGTAACCTGATTATTTCATCCTCAGACACTAATTCATTTTTAAGTTCCTGATACTCACAGTCGTGTTCACAAGTGATGATGCTTTCACACGCGGATTCCTCAACTAGCTTTGCTTTGGCCCTAGTCACCACTACATTCGCGTTGTTTACCTTTATAGCGCAAGATGAACACAAATTGGAGTCCGTTCCCATATTTTTACACCTCGAACACAACAATTTACGAGTAATTTTAAGCTTATTTACTTCAGCACTATTTGCACTTCTTTCACCAGGCGTCATTTCACGGATAATCTCGAGAACCACTGGATTGATCTAATTGAACGTTAATAATGCATATAATGAATGCTAGTGTTAGGAAACGTATATTTGTTAATGTCAATAAATATGACGGGCACGTTTTTACGATTCCCTGATCTTTTATAGAAATTTGGCATTGTCTTTGTAGTTAAATGGTAGTGGAATGTGCTGTAGGGTGGAAGTTCCCGAGGGACCTGATCCGCATCCTTACGCCCGAGATTTTCGTGGATTCTCGTCTTTCCTGAGTAGATAGAGAACCCTACTATTCTGTAGTTAGTTACTATAGCACATTCTGTTTGATAAAATTCTGTTCCTTATTCTGAATGTTTTTAGCCGGGACTTCAAGATGCTACAATCCATTATTTTTTGCATCCTTGGATTTTGGTGGATCATCCAGATATAAGTGTACAGTACCAACCATTACAATTAGATAATTAGATCATCCACAGGTCAATAATTTCTTGTTATTGTTTGGTTAGAACTCACGGTTGTAAATCAGCTGGTCTTACGTTGCCAACTCGTACCGCTAGGCAGTGCTGGGGAGCGTTGTCTCCTGTTTCGGGGAGGAGTTTCCGCTATTATCTTTATAAGCTATTTGTTCTGGCCCCATGTTCCACTGGCAGCCAGTGTATTGTATGCTCGAAGTGTCACTCCCCTTTCACGTCATACTCAAGCTTCATCGTATAATCTTCGCCCGATAATTGAACATTATTTTGTCAATCTACGGATTAGTGACTGGGTAAAGTGTTTACTGCGCCCAAAACTCCCCAACGGAAGAAGAAGAATATCATCCTTGTATCATATCCTCTTTGGTCTTGGGCGGTCTTGTTCTTGTCCTTATTCTTTGATTCTTTGCTTCGAGATACAAGAGTCTCACCGCTCAAATCCAACGTGTATTTAATTATGAAAGACGCGAAGCGTGGAAATTATACATTACCCAATTAAGTAGTAATACGTCCCTAAATAGTATTTGGTCAGCGATTAAACATTTTACGAATACCCTTCCTCGTCCCTCTCCCTCTCAACTTTCGGCGCAAGGATACCATGACTTGTATCATACTTGGACACCCGACATTGTTATTCGTCTGCCTACATCATGTGCCTCTGGTTCGCTGGACCTTTTTTCCAGTTTAATGCAGCCTATTATGCGTAGCGAATTTTTACAAACATTCAGACACAAAAAATCAACAAGCCCAGGAATTGACGAAGTGACTAATACCATGATCGCTCGATTTCCCGTAAACGCTCAGGACAGCATCCTTACACTATATTATTCAAGCTTATGCACCGGGACATTTCCGGAAGATTGGAATGTTTTTCAAACTGTCCCTATTTTGAAACCCACAAAAGATGCCCGATTAGCGAATAGTTATCGAGGTATCCAACTTGGCTCCTGTTTCCGCAAAATTTTTCAAAATGTACTTCTTCGACGGTTGCAATGGTGTCTAGAATATTATACCCTGTTTCCTAAAACGCAATTTGCATTCAGAAAAAAGCTCGGTACATTTGACCCATTAAATATTTTCTTCACCGATTTACTCCTAGCAAAAGGTCAGAAAATGCATACTATAGCGGTTTTCCTTGACCTAAAAAATGCGTATGATTCTGTAGATCCATTTATTCTTATTCAGATACTTCGATATATGCAATTCCCACTTCCATTCCTGTGTTTAATATATAACATGCTATGTCATTGTAAAATAATTTTAAAATCCCCAGTCGGTGTATTTGATTACCGACACACCTCTCACGGTGTTCCGCAGGGAGATGTTTTAAGTGGGATTTTATATTTAATTTATACCCGTACCCTAGAAACAGTCATATTACCGCACGCTCGCATCCTTCAATATGCGGATGATATTTTAATATATTGCACGAGAGAAGATTTATTCGCATGTCGTAGGGATATATACAACGCCTTATCTAATGCTCATGACTGGTTTCATCAACACGGCTTTGAAACTTCTGCCGAAAAAAAAACGCTGCGATGATATTTACTCACAAACGACTTTACGACAGTTCTCCTATATTATATCGCCAAGGCCAAATTCCGGTGGTGACGAATGTGAAATACTTAGGAATTTATATTGACAGGAAAATGCAAGGAGAGAGACATACACAATACCTTAAGAGTCATCTTACCAACAAAATCAATGTTCTAAAATCACTTACTCGGCGTACTTGGGGAGCGGACCCCGAACTATTATTAATAGTATACCGTAATATCATTCGTTCTGTGCTGGATTACAATTCCTTTTATTTTGATTTAATGTCAAGTATTAGGCTCCTACGTTTAGATAGAATACAGTTTACTGCTTTACGTCTTATAATAGGCGCGCTTACATCGACTCCCACAGGAGCACTTTTAGTTGAAACGGGAGAAATGTCGTTACATTATCGGCGTAAATACCTTGCGTATATGTACCTGTTGCGTAAAATGTTGATAGCAGTATCACCTATTATTATGTATCTAGTTTATGTCCTCTATGGAACTTGGTCGGAGTGTAAATATGCTTTTACTCTGTGACAATGTCAGTTGTAATTTGTTCATTGTGTTAAGATGTAGATTAAGATGTGTTGTGCCCAACTCTAGGAATGGGTATTCCAAGATTCAGACACCTAGATATCAAGGGAAAGGCTACAGCCGCTTTTGAAAGTTGAGATATTTGAATATCGCGCTCCATTCCTTCCAGATGGAAATGGAAATTTTATGCAGCCAAGAACATGTCAAGTGACGTAGCAAGTAATAGCAGAGGTCGAGACTATTTGTTGATTAAATAGTTAGCCATGGAGTAGAGACTTGAGACTTGGATCAGATTACTGGCACGGCCAAATGAAAGAGAATGCACTTAGTATCAAGTAAATCGGACCAGGGATACCAGAGATATGAGGATTTCTAGATTTCAGCGTGATGCAGCGTGGCCCTGACTGTTTTGAATAAAAGCCGGCCGGCCCAAGCAACATCAGCTCACTTCGAACCAAGCTCTTGCATAGCAAGGTGCTGCTACGCTGAGCCAAGGCACATGGTTGCCGGATCTACGCAGAAGTTATCTTCAAAATTGTGATAGTCACAAAAGTGCTGCGATACATGTGGAACTTAGTAAGTTTACGACAGAGAGAATCACTAAGGCGATTGATATTTTTCTACGGACACTGGTGAAATATTTTATTTCTATATGGACATATGCTAGACTTTGTCTAGAAAGTACTTTGTCACAGTTCAGTAATAATAATCTAATACTTGGATATTTTAGTCCAATTTAGTCAGTTTCATAATTTGTAACTTAATAACCACTCCGATCTTTCAGTATATTGAAGGCCAGTCTATCACGGCGTTGTTCATTAGCCGACGAAGGGAAACTATATGTTGCTTCGCGCATGATAGATGGTGATAAGCCATGCCCAGGGAACGATCTTCAGAACAGCCGTTGATTGATTTAGACTGTCAGTGTTTTCTTGTACTGAAAAGATTACCGTGAGTTATGTTACAACTGACATATTTGAGAATAGATCATTTAGATCTGACCCCATTAAGCAAACTGTTATGGCGTTAACAGAAGTAAATATTAAAATGGATCAACAGTTACTTCAAACTTCAAGAGATATTACCACCATGTCTTGTTAGACAGATTGTGGGTATATAATGGCGGCCGATACAAGGATTAGACGTGCGTGTCCGATAGGGCATGTATCTGGATAAATCTGGTACAGACCAGGTTCACTACGCTTCAAGACCAACGAGAAATGTAAGCCACATTTTGACTTTATATTATGCCTAGCTAATTGGAACAAACTCATTTTCTGCAGATGACCAACATATTTATTTTTCTTCGTATTTACATCTTGCAATGATTTACGCAAGACATATTAGAGTTATTCTGAGTATTTTCAGCACTCAGAACAGTTTAGGATCGATGACCGAGCCGAACGAGCATTTATTTTAATGTTTCATATTTTTGGATAATCACGGAAAACAGCCGATGTAACTGTAAAAGTTAATAATTATTTTTGTTGAGAAATGGATATTTTATCCATATTCGAAGATTCGAACATGTGGATTCTCACATAATGAAATAATAATTAAATATATTTAAAATAATATAACTAATAATAATAATAATAATAATAATAATAATCCACTAATAAAGAGAATTAATCAGACAAACACTAACTGGCACTACGTCAAAAGTTAAATTCCTCGGCGAAATATCTGAGCCTTTTGCAATTAACACTGGGGTCCGCCAAGGAGACGGATTATCTCCGTTACTGTTCAGCCTCGTACTTGAGAAGATAATCAGGACCTGGGAAAAGGAAACTAAGGGAATAACCCTTGGCAGACTACTCAAAGATAGAATTCATGTACATTGTTTGGCCTTTGCTGATGACATAGCAATCCTTTCTAATAACAGACAAGAAGCAATTCATTCCATTGAAAAATTACATGAAATTGCCATCAAAACGGGACTTCAAATTTCTTATGAGAAAACTCAGTACATGGAAGGAGCCTCACGATACTTAGACGGACAACCTATGAGAACTAAATTCGGCAAAATCTTTCAAGTGAACGAATTCAAATATCTGGGAGAAATTATTCAGCCCTCTGGTTTAAACCGTGAAGCAAATAAAGAGAGAATTTCCAAATTACAGAAAGCTTACAGAATCACTTGGAATAGGTATAACAAAAAATCAATATCTCGGAAAGCAAAACTTAGACATTATAATACAGTAATCAAACCGGAGGCGTTATATGCATCAGAAACCTTAATCATTGGTGGCAAATCTTTAACCAAAGAGATTGAAAAACAAGAAAGGAAAATTTTACGAAAAATTTTTGGCCCAGTTTTTATAGAGGGAATCTGGAGGAAAAAGTCATCCCAGGAAATATATCGCCAATGTGAAAAAATGTCTCATACTTTTCGGAAAAGACGATTGAAATTTTACGGGCACATTATCAGAATGAACAATGGCAGATTGACTAAAAGAATTCTCAACTTGGCCCTCTCACTAAAAACCAAGAACAGCTGGCTACGTGAAATTGAAACAGATCTCCAGGAAATCAACATTTCAGACAATATTATACAGGACAGATGCAAATTCAGAACCCTAATCGACAATCACCAATTTGAAGACAAACCCAACACCAGGGCCACCATAACTTGGACAGAAGACCGAAGAAAGGCGCTCAGCGAGAGGATGAAGAGATTTTGGAAGGAAAAGAAGGCCAACACATCAGCTAAACAGGTTCAACCGTGCTCCTGAGTCGGGCATAACGATGCAAGAAGAATAATCCACTAATAATAATAATAATGATTTTCATAACTTTTCTAAATAATTCTTGGATCTTATATTTTCTAATAATCACATTTATTGAGAGAGAGCTTATGAAGTAGTTTAATCATTTCTAGTTTGGAACAGGTGATTTTCCGAAGGAGAGTGGTTAGCGCCAGCCCGCATTCAACCAACATGACAGTTCTGGTTGAACAGTTAACATTTGCAATGAGCAAAGTATATTTTTCAGATAACACGGCGAGGCATGAAACGGGAAGCAAATGATATTTGTATCAATTAGGATATTTTTGTATTTATATAAAATCATGACGTAGATACACATTCGAAAGTGAAATAAAGATTTTCATAAGTATGGTAACTTCACGGGTTGAACTGAATGGTAAAATAAAATAAACTTGTAAGTTTATAAATTTTCCAGTGTTGATAACAAGCAGAGGCTTGATTTATTGTATACATTTTGGGAAGAAAATTTATGTGTGTGGAGTAGTTGAAATGCCATTCCCAGGTGCGCATGTTTAAGTCGCAGGAATGAGGAGGTTTTTATTTGAGCATCAATCAAATAGCAGGTTCGATGACTCAGTGTTATAGAAGGAGTATTGGAACTACACATTGCGTCGTATGAATGACACGAAGGTTATTTCTTAAAAACCATCAATTCTTATTTCAACCTTGTTTACGAATTCCATTAAGACTTTGATTTTGCTAGAAACCGGATTTGTCATGATAGTATTTTATTCTTCTTCAGAGGAAGACCTTTGCCGTTGTTGTTGGAATATTGTGTTCTTATAAAAATAATAGAATGGGCCACTGCCAATTAAAAATAATTCTATAACCACGAATAATTTGAAGGATGTTTTCAATCCTAGTGCCATGAACTAAATGAATTTATTATGAAGCTACAATTCTTATTTCCGCATTCTGTCGAAGAATTGCAAGTTGTGAAAGTTACTAAAATGGCCACAAATATAAATATTTTTCTTAATAACGATTCCAAGTGGAAAATCGAATAGTTGGATGGTCCAACAATTTATTGATCAAGTTGATGATTCAGAAATCATATATTTTGTTAGGAACTTGAAGTTCATAATCGAGTCACTTCTCGAAACGTTTAATGTCAGAAGAACAATTAATTTTGTTGTGCTTCGCACAGTTCTTCGATGCTATGCTCAAGGTCAAATACTTTTCAGATGTTGTTATTAATATGTGTAAATAATTTGTGTTGATTCAGAGATAATAATATTTTTGACAATATTTTTTTGAAACTGGAAAAATAAGTGAAAGTTAAAATTCTATGAACATTTATTCTACGAGTGTTAATATTATGTAAAAATTCAAACAGTGAACTACGATATTTCCAGTAAAGACAATTAAATTTGAACTGGATTTAATCATAAATAATCGATATAATTTTGGAACACAGTCTACAGGACTAATAATCAGACTTGTGTTTCCAAAGATAATTGTCCAATGTGTTGGAAAATTTCTGTACATTGTGTAAATAGGAATGTGGGTCGCCACACATGAATGATGCTGCTTTGAGCATTTTATTTTGCAGTCAATTTTAAATTCAAAATAAAATGAGATAATTTTACATAATGTGTTATGCCCAGTTGAATCTCCTTCTATCCTTATTGTTGCATTGAGCCAAAAATCAGTAAAGCATTTTTTTCATTTGATGTCGTTTTTGCGATTAGCTTTAACCCATCTGGCGCCCCGGGATATTTTGACTCTCGTGCTGACTGATTCTTGGTAAAATGCATATGTGGTCGCGCGGACTCCGGTCTAAACGGGCACAGTGTGTGCGTATTAAAGTGCTATAATATCCTTTATTCAAAACACAATAGCTATAATGTGCTTTATTCAAAACATAATAGTTGGCGACGAGGAATTGGGACTTGATTCTCCGGTTCAGATATAGCCTACATCAATGAAGTACGGTATTTACGTCGTCTGTTTCAACGGCCACGTGAGTAAAATCAAGAATCAGGCAAATCGACATGAAATGTACACAGAGTACTTGTAAACGATCCTAAGCAACTCATCGTATATTCAGCTACGTGTGCCTGCATGCCACATATTCAAAAGGAAACAGAGAGGAAAGCAAGGAAACTTGGTCGACAGTGATTGCTGGTAAGGTAAGATTGAATAAGCCTAGGCCTATAAATGGAGTACATGTAACTGAAATTCCCGTCTCAAATTCATTTGGAGTGCTTGTCGAAGAAAATGATGACTTTCCTCAAGAAGAAAAGAAGAAAGTGATAAAGAGAAAATCCAGGAAGATGCGGATATTTGCGGATAGCCACGGGCGAGATGTAGCAGCAAGCGTTTTGGAGAGAAGCCGAGAAATGGAGGTCACTTCGACAGTGAAGCCAGGAGCTCAGATTGCAGAAGTCACGAACGGGATGATAGGAGAGTGTGCGTCCCTTACTGCAAAGGACTACGCAGTGATCATCGCTGGAGCAAACGACGTCTATAGAAATGAGAGTATAAAGGTAATCAAAGATTTAAAGGGTACATTGCCATCCATGCAAAAAACAAATGTCATTATTGTAAATATTCCGCAGAGATACGATTTAATTCCCAAGTCATGTGTAAATGTAGAAATAGAGGCTACAAATGGAAAAATTCATAAAATTTGTAAGAGTTTTCCAAATGTCCATATTGTAGATGTAAGTAAATTAGACAGGAAGTTCCACACTCGGCATGGCCTACACTTAAATAGATTAGGAAAAGAGTATCTTAGTGATGAAATCTGCAAAATTGTAAATTCAAATGGTAAGAATAATTCAACAGTAATATCATTAGAGTGGAAGCAGGGAAACTGGTAGAAGAAGCCAAACGTGAGGTTTGGCATTCACATCTTTTGAAGTCAAATTTAACGGAGTGCAACAATGGTATTTCGGATTTGTCTAGCAACAATAATAATAACAATTATGATACAAATAATGTAAATAAATCACCAACACAAGCTTGCAAAAGTAACAAATTTAAAATTTACCACCAGAATGTCCAGTCTCTTTATAATAAAATTGATTACATAAATCTAATGCTTAAAAATGAACTTAAAGACATCTCAGCACT
This sequence comes from Meconema thalassinum, assembly GCA_946902985.2. NCBI lineage: Eukaryota > Metazoa > Arthropoda > Insecta > Orthoptera > Tettigoniidae > Meconema > Meconema thalassinum. Next base: position 534,636,509 of record OX336393.1, on the reverse strand, counting down.
ATGTATTTCAGAACATTGGCTGAAAGAGGAACAACTCGAATTAATTCAATTCCCAGGGTTTATACAAGCTAGTAAATACTCTAGATCTAATATTAGCCATGGTGGTACTTGCATCTTCTTAAGAAATAATTTAGATCATGAACAGATAACAGCTTATGATTATCTAATTATGGAACAGGATTTTGAATTCTCTGCCGTAAAAATTCAGCAGTTTAAGTTAATAATTGTATGCGTATACCGTTCTCCGTCAGGAAAGTTTCCTCTATTTATAGATAAACTAGAATTGTTACTCAATAACATGAGCAAAGTAAATTTCGATATAATAATTTGTGGGGATGTAAATGTGGATTTCTTAAAACTTGATAGAAATTGTGAATTATTAAACCAGTTACTAATTTCCTATGGACTGAAACCTACAGTAAATACACCAACAAGAATAACAAAATTTAGTAAAACCACTCCTGATCAAATTTTTATAAATACAGATAAATATCACCATTCAATAGAAGTCTATTGTCCGGGTTTTAGTGACCACCATGGACAAATACTGAGTTTTGAAGTATCCGAAGTAATCAATAATAATGATAATGGAGTAAAATCAAAGTGCAGGTCATTCACTGAATCAAATGTTACATATTTCAATGACTTATTAAATAAGGAAACATGGTCAGAAATTTATGAACTAGAAAATGTAAATGATAAATTTAATGAATTTAACAGTACCCTAAAACACTATTTTGAAATAGCATTCCCCTTTAAACGAAGAACTGTTCAAAATAACAAAACTAGCAATTGGATAACAACAGGGATTATAAATTCATGTCAAAGAAAGAAATTTCTACACAAATTATATAAACAATACCACACAACACCTGAATTCAATTTATACTACAAAAAATACACTAGCATATTAAATAAGGTAATAAGACTAGCAAAGAAAATGCATAATGATAATTTTATTTCCCAATCATCTAATAAAAACAGGGCTATGTGGTCTGTAATAAAGAAAGAAACTGGAAAATCTGCTAAAATACAAAGGAACATTACACTGACCAGAAATAATAAAGTGATTAATAATCCAGAGGAAATAGCAAACACTTTTAATGACTATTTTCTGGAAATTCCGCAAAAATTATTAAATAAATCACAGGTAAATACACTAAATTCTAATAATAAAATAAATATATGCAGTGATTCTTTATTTATAAATCATGTCACAAGTGAAGAGGTAAGAATAGTTATAAAAGAGCTAAAAAATAAATTCTGTGCTGGCATTGATGGCATCCCTGATGCAATTTTAAAGAAATGTGCAGAAAATATAATAAATCCACTTACGCACTTAATAAACAGTTCAATTCTCTCAGGAACTTACCCGGATATTTTGAAGTTATCAAAAGTAATTCCAGTGCACAAAAATGGTTCAAAAGATGAATTAGATAACTATCGTCCTATTACCTTACCAACTGGTATTGCAAAAATTGTGGAAAAAATTATGTATAAGAGACTGATAAGTTTCATAGAAAAAAATAAAATATTATCAAACTCACAACATGGATTTAGAACGGAAAAATCTACACAGACAGCAATTTACGAATGTAGTAATAGTATACTGAAATTAATTGACAATAAGGAACATGTAACTGGCCTATTCTTGGATTTATCGAAAGCATTTGATGTAGTTGACCATAAAATCCTCCTTACCAAACTAAATCAATATGGTGTTAGAGGTCTAGCTAATAAATGGATAGAGTCTTACTTAACAAGGCGTAAACAAATAGTAAGCTTGAGACACAAGGATGATGGAACCAAATTACTTAATGAAACATTGTCCAATGAGGGAATTATTGAATTTGGAGTACCCCAGGGATCGGTTTTGGGCCCACTACTCTTTCTTCTATATATCAATGATATAACACAGAACGTTCATTCACATAAGGAAATTTTGTTTGCGGACGATACAACACTCGTAATAAAAGGTGAAACTAAACAGGTCATACAGCAGTCTGCTGACTCCGTTACAGGAGAGTTAACCAAATGGTCACAAGATAATCGCCTCATAATAAACTATAAAAAGACAGTATGTCTAAATTTCCACACTATACAGAATAGGAATCCTGCGATGCCCAATATAACATTAAATGGTCATCAAATAGAAAATAAATCAGAAACAAAGTTTTTAGGACTATGGATACAACAAGACTTGAAATGGAATAAACATATACAATATCTGAATACTAAACTGAACTCGATGTGCTTTGCGTTACGTATTTTGAAAACCTGCACTAGCATGCACACATTAAGAAATACTTATTTTGCTTATTTCCATTCATACTTAAGATATGGGATCATATTTTGGGGTATGTCGCCAGATGTACTAAGCACGTTTAGGATACAAAAGAGAGCGATTAGAATTATGGCAAATGTACACTCTAGAGAATCATGTAGACCTCTGTTTAAAGATTTAAACATTCTCCCACTGCCCTGCATATATATCTTTGAAAGTATTATGTTTTTTAAAAAGAATTTAATGAATAAAGATGTTTTTCTTAAAACAAACAATGATGTTCATAGGCATAACACAAGACAAAATCAAAACATTCATATTTCACACACACACACAAGCATATATCAAAAAGGAACTTTTCACACTGGAGTTAAATTATACAATAAACTACCCCAGTATATAAAACTGGCCCCAAAAATAAAAACCTTTGATAGAATGTTGAAAGCTTATCTGCAGTGCCATTGTTTTTACTCAGTAGTTGAATATTTTAGCGTATAGGAGTGATGGAATCTATAACTATATTTTACTTTTTTAATTTAATTTTAATACCTAGCTGTATGTTGTTGTATTTATAGAATTAAGTTTTCATATTATGATAATAGAGTGAGGTGTAAATAGTTGTGCAATAAGATTGTATCTATTAAGATTTGCTATTATAATAAGTTATAAATAGTTTTAATCTTAGTAATATATACCTGTTAGTTCTTTTATTTTATGCATGTAAATTCTGACGTGTCCTATATCAAAAATGTATTGAATGCATGTATTTGATCAAATGGAATTAATAAAAATCTATCTATCTATCTATCTATCTATCAAAATAATATGTATCGCAGTTCGAACTTTGAGGTTATGCAATGTTTTTTTTCCTCAAGCCCAGGACAATATTCGGTCATCGATCACTACCCAGTGTGTTTTAAATCTGTTATCTTGAAACATTTTATTATATTTGAACTGTGATTTTTAAAGTTATTTCGAAGTTCCGTCAAGATGGACGCAAATCAGTTCCAACAATTACTGAACATTTTTACTAATTCTCAAGAGAAGTTACTTGAAAGGTATCAAGCTCACCAGCCCGTCACAACCCCACAAGCCACTAACATCACACCTTTTGAAAATTTTGATTCTGAAAAGGAAAAATTTGTGTCGTATTTAGAACGATTTGAAAATTACGCAAACTTCAACAATGCCACCGATCCAACAAAGAAAGCTCAACTCTTGTGTACATCAATAGGGGCAATTCATTATAACAATCTCTCTGCATTTTTAGGCCCTGATAAACCAATCAAGTCTCTCGGTTATAATGGCCTAGTAAAGCATTTAAAGCAAATATTGTCACCTCAAGTCTCAACCGTAGTTTCCTAACACTATTTCTTGAACGTCAATCAAAAAGAAAGTCAAAATATTGCAGGATTTGTTGCCACTCTTAGAAGCCACTTACTAGACTGTGACTTTTATATTCAGTGTACATGTGACGCCAGAATTTCAATTGCGGATGTTTTTCTACGTGCACAATTTATACGTGGCTTGCGAGATAATTGGATCAGAGAGAAACTTCTCCAGTCTAATGACACGAAATTTGATGATCTCCTGAAGAAGGGCCTTGGAAGCATCGCGGTATGAGAGTAATCAGCTGTCAAAACAGCTCACTGCACCGTCAGTCTCTATTGACGTCCGAAACGGGGGAGGAGCTTACGGGCAGCTGTTTGCAATATGGCGGCGATATAGTGACGTGAAGTAATTGGGTGTGCGTTTGTTATGGCTTCTAATTTATGATGGCAAAATACTACATATTTCCTTTCATTGATAGAAATATTTTTATAATCAATTTAAATGCAGTGCCTAATTACTACCAGTTAAAAATATTACCCACATGTAGATAGTTAATTTACTGTCTGCTGTTACATATATGAAGCCTGTACTTGGGAGCCTAGCGGTATCGATGTTTGTATTAATTTCACAATATATATATATATATCTCACATAACACAAAGGATGACTCCCTGATAATAAATTGAATCAAGCAACCCTGAATTTGCATGAATGTTTTGGGTTCAAAGAAGCGTTACTTGGGATGCTCAAATCATACTTCAATATTGCAAATATTGACCTACATACTTGCTGTTCAAAGGCAAGAATGTTAATTTATTAATCTCTTGCCACAGGCAAGTTTAAATGGAGACATCCTCTTTATCAATATATTTAATTAATATTTAAAATACAGATATTTAACAAAGCTGGAGTCTCCATTTGAACTTGTCATAAGCAAACGGAACAGATCGAAAACTACACTAAAAGCCAAACCAAATTCACTCCTCAGCTCGACATAAACCATAATACCAATTAAAACCTATACAAAACATACTCTCCTTACTGTTGTACAACTTTCAAACCAACTATTCGCACTCAAAACTGTAAAACCCTGAAATGAGAACTAATTAAAGTTAGAATAGCCTAGGCCGATCCGGTCTCCTGCTACATTACCGCACATGTATACTAACATCACTATAACTTCAAAATTACTGCTAAGTGACCTATCTGCCTGAGTAGTATAGGTGTTGCCGGCCTGCCTGGGATGATGGGTCACCAAACCGATACTTAAAACTAAGATTTTACATTTTAATTAACTAAATTCAACAGTAGGGAGATCATAGCGAAAAACACAATTTAAGCCAAATCATACTTCAATGACCTACATACTTGCTGTTCAAAGGCAAGAATATAAATTCTCTAGCAAATTAAGGCTAGGAACAGCATTTTTCTTAAGTTTTCTAACCATTCGGCTATTGTCAATCGGAAGAACCCCTAAAATAAGTTTACGAAGAGCGGATTACATTCTTTGTACGGCACAGAAGTAATAGGCTATAAGTTTATCAGTATTTTTGATGTAGCTAAATTCATGTGAATACAAATTAGATAGATTTTTATTAATTCCATTTGATCAAATACATGCATTCAATACATTTTTGATATAGGACACGTCAGAATTTACATGCATAAAATAAAAGAACTAACAGGTATATATTACTAAGATTATAACTATTTATAACTTATTATAATAGCAATTGATAGAGACAATAACTATCAATAATCAACAGTACCGGTGGAAAGAAGTTGTCTTCACAAAAATGCAGGCTGCACACTGTCATGTAACATGTAACACGTTTTCCAATTGACAGCGCCGATGCCCATCTTTCTCTCCGAAATTTTTGTACAGGAAAGTAGTGAAGATATTTCGTAGCCGTTTTATACGATTTGCAACCGTATACAGAGCAGTACCTCCTCGAATTTGACAAATTTCTTTCTGTTTCCATCACGACGGCAATGCTTCACCATCTAAATAAATCTCACCAGTCACAATGTTACAGCTTCAACATTCCGCCGCGTGGCTGCGCCATCCAACTTTTCTGACGTCAATAGAGGACACAAACAAAGTAACAAAAGCCACACGTTCATATAATGACCGAAGTATGAATCAATATAGCAGTGATACTCAGTCACGTTTTGTTCAACAGCCTAACCCAGGCTCTCACTCACGTTCACAGTCCAGGGGCTGCCGTAGTTCTGTCAATTATAGAGCACTAGGTATTGATGGATTATGCCTGAATTGTGGAAATTCAAACCACAGGTCAAGAGATTGTCGCACAAACAGAAACTCTCTTAAATGTAGGTCATGTAGGAAAGTGGGACATGTTGCAAAAGTTTGTATCACTACACTTCTTCAACAGTCAAATACACACAACATTGCAACTGAGAACATAGATGACAACTTGCATGACCACCCTGAAACCAATTTCGGGATAGGACAACTGGAATGCATCGAAGATCTCTTTGAAGTAGGACAAGAATCAGATAAATATTTTATCACTGTTAAACTCAACAATAAATCACAAAGATTTGAAGTCGACACGGGAGCAAAATATTCACTCATCCCAGAGAACGAATGTTCAACCTTGGGTCTTGGTTTGCCATTGCAGCCAACAAATGTCTGTTTTCGATCATATTCTGATCATGTTATCAAACCCAGAGGAAAAATTGTTGTCACAGTATCATACAAAGGAACAGAAATTGTTGCAGATCTTTTTGTAGTTCCGCAAGGTCATGCCGCATTGCTTGGTCGTGTTTGGATCAGGGGCCTCGGCCTTGATCTGAAGGAAATTGACAAGGACACAAATCATTCACTTCACACTGAATCTGTCAACTCAGTGCAGTCAATTCAGGATATTTTACATCAGTATAGTACAATCTTTGAAGAAAAAATTGGATGCGTTCCCAATATTGAAGTAAAACTGCAACTCAGAGAGGGGGTGAAACCTGTCTTCAATCGTGAACGTGATGTCCCTTTTGCTCTTCGGGAACGCGTTGAAAAGGAACTCGCTTCATTGGAATCAGAAGGAGTTATTTCTCCCACAGCTTTAAGTGATTGGGGATCGCCTCTTGTTGTTATCCCAAAACCGGATGGGGGAGTTAGGTTATGTGTTGACTACAAATGTGGAGTAAATTCAAGGTTGATTTCTGCAAACCATCCCATAAGACCAGTTAATGATGTTCTACATAGTCTTAGAAACTCAAAATTTTTCTGCAAGTTAGACTTATACAAGGCATATCTACATCTGAAGGTTGACGAAGAAGGTAGTATGATTCAAACTATATCCACTCACAAAGGAACCTTCAAGATGCACCAACTGAGTTTTGGCATCAGAACTGCCCCCTCAGAATTTAATAGGATATTATCACAGATCCTTCATGGTCTTCCAAAAGCTGAAGCTTATTTTGACGACATCATAATACATGGTACAACGAAGGAGGAGTGCACCAAGAACTTAATAGCCTGTCTAGAACGGCTTTCAAAAAATAATCTGCATTTGAACAAAAGCAAATGCTCATTTTTCAAGGAAAACATAGACTACCTAGGGCATATTGTATCATATAATAAGATCCGCAAGTCACCAGAGAAAGTTCAAGCTGTGTCACAAATGCCACGCCCTAAAAACAATGAAGAAGTGAGACGCTTCCTTGGTATGGTGACTTATTATGCAAAGTTCATTCCTAATTTTTCAACGAAGTCCCACCCATTACGGCAGTTATTGCGGAAAGGTGTACGGTTTTTCTGGCCTGCAGCCTGTGAAGCAGCTTTCTTGAATCTCAAGTCCGAGTTATGTAGTGAACGTGTCCTTACCCCATTCAACCCATCACTGCCTATCATCTTGTCAACCGATGCCAGTCCTACTGGTGTTGGAGCAGTATTAAGTCATGAGATGGATGGCCAAGAAAGATCCATCGCCTATGCCTCTCGTGCCCTAACACCAGCAGAATGTAATTACAGTCAGCTTGACCGGGAAGCGCTGGCAATAATTTTCGCCACAACACACTTCTACAACTATATTTTTGCAAGAAATTTCATTCTTGTGACAGACAATGAACCTCTGTCTCGTATTTTTTCATCAGAACAAGGGCCTGCCACAAATGACATCCGCAAGGCTCCTAAGATATGCATCGTTTCTCTCCGGGTTTAACTACACGATAAGAGTGAAAAAAAGGGAAGGATAACGAAAATGTTGATTGCCTATCCCGAGTCCCTGTTGCATCTACCTCGCCAAACATTGTAACATCAATAAATGCAGAAGTTTCACAACTCTGTGCTGAAACGATTCTTCAAGTGTCAAGTGAAGCCATTACGTACGAAACTATCCGTGATGAGACTATGTTAGACCCAGAACTTAGTGCCACCCTGCAACGTCTTCAAACTCAATCCTTGGATGAACCATATACAGTTGAAAATGGTATTCTATTCCGTCAAAACCGAATTGTTATCCCAAAGAAACTACAAAGAAAAATTTTGGAAGAGCTACATTTAACACACCTCGGCATTGTGAAAACAAAACAGTTAGCAAGACGATATGTCTACTGGCCGCAATTAGACAAAGACATTGAGAAGCTTATCAAATCTTGTGAAGAGTGCGCGCAGACTCGTTCAAACCCACACTTCAGATGATACAAGGCAGACCATCCTGCAACCAGATGAACGCCCTGATCGAAACAGCCTTCCACCACCTGCTGATAATTATTTAAGAAGATCAGCCAGAGACAGGCGACCTCCTCAGTATCTGCAAGACTATGTGCCCAAATGAATATGAATAGTTCCTTTTATTTGTTTTTATATAAGTGGGGGAGACTATTATGTATCTAGTTTATGTCCTCTATGGAACTTGGTCGGAGTGTAAATATGCTTTTACTCTGTGACAATGTCAGTTGTAATTTGTTCATTGTGTTAAGATGTAGATTCAGATGTGTGTACATATTTAAGTGGTATCATATCCTTTATTCAAAACACACTAGCTATAATGTGCTTTATTCAAAACATAATACCTATCGTTCCTAAATTACAATTATTGGAGGACTATTATACTCGTCGATTATTGCCCACAGCTGTTCCGGCCTTGCTGGCCGCATATTCCATTCTTAAACAGTACCGCCATAATATATTAAAAGTTAGTCGTTTGCCTTTATATAATATTCCGTATTCCGCAGCTCATTTTCAACCGAATATCCTCCAGCATTCCTTACCCCAAGTACATCAGACTTTTCAACATAACCCAGTAATCATTTCTCGTATTTTTCATGAGATAACGAACAATTTGGTATCTTGCATTCTTTTTTATACAGATGGGTCTAAAATGGTTCACCCCTCACGTGTGGGAGCAGCCTTCTTCTCTTCGGATTTACATATCTCATGTCAGTATGCTTTACCCTCTGACGTCACGATATTTACAGCCGAAATTTTTGCAATTCGCCAGACGTTTCTTTATATTAAACAACATGGTGTTCGCCATTCTCTAATCTGTACAGACTCTATGAGTGTCGTACAATCACTTCAAAATGTTCTCGAGGCTGTTAATGGTTTTTATGTCAGTTAGTGCATCAATTGTACACTTTACATACTGAGGGTTTTGATGTCAGTATCATGTGGATCCCCGGCCATTCACATATTGAAGGTAATGAAATCGCTGATAAACTCGCCAAAGAAGCGACTAATGGTACAGGTAAGGCTTATAATATCGCTATTCCCATTTCTGATTTGCGTTCTATAATTCGTTCGAAGATACAGAATGACTGGCAGGTCACGTGGACTAACTATGCAAAAACGAAAGCCAAACATTATTTTGGGATACAACCGACTATTTTAAGAAAACCATGGTTCCAGGTTGGTAAATACACACGACGACACAACATCACAATCATTCGTCTCCGCTTTAATCATGCATTAACGCCGTTGTAATTATTCCGTATAAAACAACGTAATGATGCCTTGTGTTCGTGTTTGCAGATGGAGGGTTCTTTAAATCATATTCTCTTTCAATGTCCTCAATATGACTTTCAACGTGCAATACTGTTGCGCGATTTACATTCCTTAGGGTATACACTGCCTTGAAATGTTGCCACATTAGTTCATAATTCTACCATTTCACTGGTAAGTAGCCTAGTATCATTGATTTCAGGCCTTGAATGTGTATTATTTTTACCTGGTCCATAATTTTGACCCAGTCATGTACGTCTATATGTAGTCAAGTCACCAAGGTGGGTCACTTCGGTGTGAAGAGTTAAATACGAATTGTGTCCCAGTCTAGTTACATCTCTTTCCTTCCCTTCTGTCTCCTAGTTACGTCATACTCTTTGTTTGCACGGCCAACGAGAAATACTGGCCCTGGTGCGTTTTTGTGACGTCACCAATGTAGTGCTGTTGCACCATTTCCGGTAGGGTTATGTATGACGGGAACATAAACCGTATTGTCTACAAGATGCTGAAATCACAGAATGCTTACCCCATATCATATCTGAAAACATGCTGTAAAAAGCATTGACCCAACACAACCATGGCTTCTTGCAAAACTTACATGGTAATTACAACTGAAGTCTTACACTGATCAATCTTATGAAGTCCTATACTTAGCCTCAATTTACTTATTTATTCATTACTCTAAGTAGAACCAGTAGATCACTTATCTTTAATCGTTGTAGTTGATCACAAGGTAATACTTTTCAGGAGTATGTTATCTTTCTCTGGCGGTTGCTTGTTAATTATGTGGAATTACTTGATGGTTACAAAGCGTTCAAGAAAGTTATGAAAAGCTATGAATAGTGCCGGACAATGATAGATAGTTTTATTAATTTCATTTGATCAAATACACGTATACAATATATTTTTGATATAGGACACGTCAGAATTTACATCTATAAAATAAAAGTACTAATAGGTATATACAGTAATACTAATACTATAACTATTTATAACTTATTATAATAAGAGAGCTTAAGAGATACAATCTTATAGGACTACTATTTACACCTTATTCTATTATCATAATATGAAAACTTAATTCTATAATTACAACAACTTACAGCTAGGTATTACAATTAAAATAGAAAAGTAAAATATAATTATAGATTTCATCGTTTCTACAGTATACACTAAGATATTCAACTACAGAGTAAAATCAATGGCACTGCAGATAAGCTTTCAACATTATATCAAAGGTTTTTATTTTTGGGGCAGGTTTTATATACTGGGGTAGTTAATTGTATAATTTAACTCCTGTGTGATAAGTTCCTTTTTGATATATGTTTGTGTGTGTGTGTGTGTGCGAAATATGAATGTTTTGATTTTGTCTTGTGTTGTGCCTATGAACATCCTTATTCATTAAATTCCTTTTTACAAAACATAATACTTTCAAATATATATATACAGGGCAGAGGGAGAATGTTTAAATCTTTAAACAGAGGCCTACATGATTCTCTAGTGTTTACATTTGCCATAATTCTAATCGCCCTCTTTTGTATCCTAAACGTGCTTAATACATCTGGCATCTGGCAACATACCCCAAAATATGACCCCATATCTTAAGTATGAATGGAAATAAGCAAAATAAGTATTTCTTAATGTGTGCATGCTAGTGCAGGTTTTCAAAATACGTAACGCAAAGCACATCGAGTTCAGTTTAGTATTCAGATATTGTATATGTTTATTCCATTTCAAGTCATGTTGTATCCATAGTCCTAAAAACTTTGTTTCTGATTTATTTTCTATTTGATGACCATTTAATGTTATATTGGGCTTCGCAGGATTCCTATTATGTATAGTGTGGACATTTAGACATACTGTTTTTTTATAGTTGATTTTGAGGCGATTATCTTTGGACCATTTGGTTAACTCTCCTGTAACGGAGTCAGCAGACTGCTGTATGTCCTGTTTAGTTTCACCTTTTATTACGAGTGTTGTATCGTCCGCAAACAAAATTTCCGTATGTGAATAAACGTTCTGTGTTATATCATTGATATATAGAAGGAAGAGTAGTGGGCCCAAAACCGATCCCTGGGGTACTCCAAATTTAATAATTCCCTCATTGGACAATGTTTCATTAAGTAATTTGGTTTCATCATCCTTGTGTCTCAAGCTTACTATTTGTTTACGCCTTGTTGAGTAAGACTCTATCCATTTATTAGCTAGATCTGTAGACATGTATGCATGTATAACTCGTATAGTTGAACGATATACATAAATGTATCACACGTTGTAGTAATAGAATGATATTCACGAACATTATATTCTATGGTTTTCGTCTTACTGCCAGTGTGGTAGTCATCTTGCCTTCATCATCGAATCTGTATAAATGCTGGTATTCATTTACCACTTGTCTTCATAGAAGGTATTGATATGAGTCGTTAATCGGTGGCGAGTGTACTCCGCAGATCTCTTCTATAAACGTATTGATTTCAGTTCCGCCCTTTCAAACAACAATAACTAAGTAATACTTTCATTGCAAGTTTCTTTGATCTTATCATACTCATGCCTCTGCTCATGTCCACATAAGTTACTCACAACGAAGGTCACAGGCTCTACAACTCAACTTACTGTACTTGTTGCAACTATTAAAGACACAACAAATCCTTGAATCTTAGTTCGAGTGGATTTTTGTTACGAGTAACTTCAACATGTAAATAGGTTATCTATAGCTGGCGTAGTTTTGTAAACCAATACAGTATAATTTATCGTGCTTGAAAACACACGGAACATCTAAATTGGGTCCATTTCAAGAAGTTTGACATAAACTATCGCATTTCTGCTGCTTATGAATTGCTTTCGACTTAAACGTACAAGCACAACATTGCCTACGTCACAAAAGGATTATGTTTACGCGCTATGGCCTGTCTTTCTCGTTGGCCGTGCTTTTTTTGGTATAACCCGCTCCTCACTGGTCTTCCGCCTATTCTCGGTAGTCGATGTTTACCTCAAGGTATGAACTAATAAACAGTAGCAATTGGCACGGCCGACTGAATACGAGCTGCGCTCTATACCGGCCTTGACATTCCCAGTCAGAACCCATGTATAACATGTAATTGGAAAGTTTCTACTCGTTGCCGGTAGAGCGCACTCCCCTCCCATTATAGGCGCGATAAGGAATCAGCTGTACAGTACGTATATTAAATGTGTATTCTCTAGAATCACTGGATGGATTTTGATGCTGCTTTCGCCATTCTGTAAAGGTGATCTCGAGGAAGATTTGTGTAGAAAATTATTTATTTATGACCAAAGGGAGCCAAGCTGTAACGATTTCAGTGAAAAGGTCGAAAAAATAGCCTGGCGTCCGTGCGCGTGTTAAGCATACGCTGGGCGAACCGTTAAAAATATCATTATATTATGAGTGTAAGAATTGTTCAGCGTGAGAAATTCTACAAAAAAGTCCGCGAGAGCATATCTCTATCTTCGATACATCGCCCACTATAAGTGTTTTTAGTTTGGACGGGAGGGGCATTTGGCTTGCACCTCGCCATTCTTAAATTACGTCTGACAGGAATTCCTTGCACATTCATAACTGTTCCCGGGCGAAGCCGGGGCGGGTTGCTAGTGACACTATATAATTATTATCATTATACTTTCCGCATTATCAAAATTAAAATTATATCACAAAATAAAATAGCGTGCTTATAAATCTAAGAGAAATTAGACATACCTTGCACCTTCTTCGGGTACAAGGACACTACTCCAACACCGTCTCATTAAAAGGAAAGAGAGGATCAAAATTTCAGCCGGGAACAAGTAGCAGCTAATCGTGTGTTGTGTTTTGTGCTAAGAGATCTTTCGACAAATTATCAGATACCGTGTGCCTTCTTTTTCACGAAGCAGCTGTCAGGACGGGACTTACATAAACTCCTGCTGGACGTTATTCTCGAGGTTGAACAATGCGGTTTCATAATTATAATAACTGTCTCTGATAATCACAAAACTAACACTACAATGATGAGGCATTTAGGGGGAGGGAATTTGCAACCAATGGTCAATCACCCATACGACGAGTCTAGGAATGTATTCCCTAGTTTTGATCATTGTCACATTCTAAAAAAAAAAAAAAACATTAGAACGCAGTTTCTGTAACGAGAGATGACTGATGGTACTGGAATAATTTCAGGGAAATACTTGTCATTACTATACACAATGCAAAAGGGTGAGATCGTCAAACCGGTCAGACACCTCACTAAAAAACACATCGAACCCACTAAATTTGAAAAAATGAATGTTCGGCGTGCCAAGGAAGTGTTCTTGTCAGAAGTTATTGGTGCCATTAGTACACTAAAAGAAAATATAGGCATGCACCCGGAAGCGTACACATTCATGGACGCAGAAGCAACCATTTTTTTAAAACGTTAATAAATGGTTCGCTATGCATGACGCAAGCATCATATATCATCATATTCAGTCTAGAAATCCAGATAAAGGGCATTTTTTCTCATTAAATGTCAGTCGCCTAAACTGGCTAGAGGAATATTTTCTTTCTTACCTTGAAACTTTGAAAGCTGCTAGTAACGCTGCTAGAAAGGACTTCCTGAGTTCTGAGACTTACGAAGCTACCTATACAATTAATCACGGATTCAGCTGTCCAGTGCATAAGGTATCTTCTAAAAATGGGTAGAGGAAAGTCGCCAAATATGGGGAGTTTTTTTTATAGGGCTCACATTAGACATAAGAAGGAACGGAATAATTTTGGTTTTCTCACCAATGTAAACCTCAGGCGATATACTATGTATATTACAAATATGGGCACGTTTGGTGTTGTAATACCCTCTGATATTATTGTTAACTTTAAAAGTGCACTTTCCTCGTATTAGGCAACCGGGTTTCGTAATATGGGGAGGTGAGAAACCTCACGATTTTTATTTATAATAGGTCACTGAATAGTATACCCTACTAATTAAAGCATTAATTCTGAATTTTTTTTCGAGTGGCCTCCTGAGAGGCCGAGTGCAGGTCTTTCTAGTCGACGCCCGTGGGCGACCTGCGCGTCAGGATGAGAGATGGAATGGATGAAGATGAATGAAACTGGGCAAAGATGTGGAAGGAAGCGGCCGTGGCCTGTTAGAAGGTACCGTCCCAGCATTTGCCTGGTGTTGAAAAATGGGAAACCACTGAATATCATTTCAAGGACGGCCGACGGTGGGGCTCGAACACACGCGTCTACCGAGTCAGCAGAGAGCTTGGCCCCATGGCCTAACGCTGCGCTTTAGCCAGCGTAGCCACTACTGTCGGTAATTCTGACAATGTAATGAAATCATGAACACAAATTGTACAAAAATACAAAAATGAATATTTTACGTAAATAACAGTCCTAGTTTCCTGTTGCCGAACTTCCAAACCGTTCAGCAGAAAAATGCATAAACTTTAATGAAAACCGAGTGATTCTGATCTAATTCAACTGTAACGAGGTGCAAGGTATGTCTAATTTCTCTTAGATTTATTAGCACGCTATTTTATTTTGTGATATAATTTGCATTTTGATATTGTGGGAATTATAATGATAATATAATAGTGTCACTAGCAACCCGCCCCGGCTTCGCCCGGGAACAGTTATGAATGTGCAAGGAATTCCTGTCAGACGTAATTTAAGAATGGCGAGGTGCAAGCCAAATCCCCCTCCCGTCCAAACTAAAAACACTTATAGTGGGCGATGTATCGAAGATAGAGATATGCTCACGCGGACTTTTTTGTACAATTTTTCATGCTGAACAATTCTTACACTCATAGTATATTGATATTTCTAACGGTTTGTCCAGCGTAAGCTTAAAAAACGCACGGTCGTCAAGTTCTTTCTTCGACCTATTCACTGAAATCTAAAATCGTTACTGCTTGGCTCCCTTTGATCATAAATAAATTATTTTCTACAGAAATCTTCCTCGATATTACCTGTACAGAATGGTTAAAGCCGCATCAAAATCCATCCAGTGGTTCTCGAGATTACCCGTGATATCCAAGAATCGGGGACTTCGTTTTACACTAAGTAGAGATAAGTCTTAGTCGTGCAATGTCTGGTTAACAGCGCTGTGTGAGCAGTTGAGCAACTAACAAGATTTCATGAAAAAGGTCTCATTTTCTAGGCCGGTATGAGCGCATTCAGTCGGCCGTGCAATTGGTTAAAGAGTTTACTGTGCCCACGATGGTAACGAGAAGAAGAAGATTCTTTGCTTTGATATGCAAAATGGCTGCTCCCGTGAAGAAACGTGTAATAGGCAGTGACAGAAACAACCCCCTGGAAGGGGATGAAGATTCTGGAAGTGATAGCAACAGTGAAATTGATGGCAACGAAGGACTTCCATATCAGCAGGTAGGAATTGGTGGGAGCTATACTTTCGTGGAAATTAGCATATTTCGGCCGGCACAATCACGCTCGCTGTCATTTACTTCCCTGCAAGGCTGTAAAATAATAAAGCTGAAGAGTTTGTTTGTCTGTTTATCGCGCTAATCTCTGGAACTACCAGTCGGATTCGAAAAATTATTTTTGTTTATGATAGCCAGATTCAAGAGAATAGTTTTGGCTATGTAGCATTAGGCTACACCTCTCAGGTAACCTAAAAGATGGGTTTTTGTTCAGTAAGTAGGAAGAACAAGCGCTCCCGAACAGTTACAATAATACCTAAGTCCGGCCGGATTCGTCGGAGTTTTTAAGAGTACACGGGGCTACATGACCGCGTTGTCGCAGCCCCTAAACTTAAGAACCAACCAACCTAATTCTATTGTTGCTTGGCAGTGCTGGCTGCATCACGTCGCCGCTACCAGTGTTCTGGTGCAGAAATTGTGAGCTGCTTATTAATTGCAGTCACGGGGAGTAATTAGTGCAAAAAGATTTCTTAGGCCCCTTAATCAGTTATTATGACAATAGTAAGGTAAATGCACCAAGGGTCGTCAAGTTAAGACATATTTAGTCATGAAATTATATACACCTTACACATATTGGTAAATTTAATCAACAGAAGCACTGGACCTAACCTCAAACTCTACTCAAACACTAGGAAAGTCCAATTATCGAAGATATTCGTTTTAGGAAAAATTACGTATTTAAAAAGTGTGTTTTTGCGCCAGTGTTCGGCACGATGTATTTGGATTTTTCCTATATTCGTCACCCGTTTGCACCAGTTGCCTTCACATTGTTAATTTTCCTTGTCTGCTGTTTATAATGCATTTCTGTCAATTGTTGCGTAAGACACCGATTTATCGACTTGGAGGCTAACATTTATGAATAAAACAGTAGGAGTAATTGTTTTCTTTAAAATAAAAATTAAATATAAGAAAAATAAAACTAAGACGGCATCGGGATGCGGGAATGGGTAGTAGAAGAGATGCGAGCATGAAAATATTGCAATTCTGCTCTAAACAAGTGAGACCACGGCATAACAGCCCGGAAAATGACCATTCGCCGAGGCTTAACACCAATTGTTGCCAAAAGTTTCGAAAAATCCTTCTTCTTCAGTGCAGTAACTTCGCTATTAGCAACCCTCTGAATTCGCCACTCGTGTACATTTTTCTTCCAGGCAGTATTTAGTGGCTTAAAAACCCCTACATCCAAGGGTTGAAGTACGTGTGTGGCATTAGGTAGTAAAGCGGCCAAAACAATTCCACGATCCTCACAAAATTTACTAGTATGTATGGTCAAGTGTGAGAAGTGCCCGTCTATGAATAGAATGACAGGGAGAGGAATCTCTTTCTCAACCAACCTAGGATGAAATATGTTACTGAGAAATTCGTAAAACACTTCCCCCTTCATCCACCTGTTTGGCGATTTGCCAATGTCCCAGTGTGCAGGCATTGCGGCAATGATGTCTTGTGGCAGACGTTCATACTTGAACACTACACTACAACGGAAGGAGAAATATCGCCGTGGGCATTGCCTGTTAGAAGTACCGTCAAGTATTCTTTCTCATTCGAATTCACTTGCTGATATATTGTCTTGTCACCCCTATTCGCCAGCACTTTGTTACCTTTCGGATTGAGAAAGAAAACAGTCTCGTCAGCGTTGAACAGTCGCCGAGGGTCTGACAAAATAGACTGGAAGTAGTTTTCCACTAAATAGCTGTAGACTTCTGAAACCCAGGTTTTATTTTGATGTTCTGTAATTGCAGCACGGCTTACTGTCAAATTTTGAGGGGTTCGTAAAAGATAGACCTGGATTTCTTTTTAGGAAAGATTCACGCCATTTCCTTCCTGACAATTTAATGGGTTAAGGGGTCTCCGCCCAATCAATACAAATTTATTATTGGCATCTATTAATTTATTGCCATTAAGTTAAGGACATGTTTCGGGCCTCATGGGCCCTTCTTCAGCCGCAAAAATTAGTAACATATTCGCATCCATCATAATACACAAAACACATACACTTTAAGAAAAACAAAAAATAGACAATTAATTATAAAATATTAACTTATCATGCTGCAAAAATTCAAAGTAACATTCAAAATTAATTCCAAAATACCATCCCTTCCACATATAAAAGTATTAAACAAGCACAGCTAAAAGAGAAAGGTCTGGTCTTGTTGGCCTTATTCATATTATGATCTGGCAGGTGCCCTATTAAACAGGCTGTTGAAAAATTTTGGTTAAAATGTTTAAAAATATATATTGGAGGTGATTATAATGCGGCCAGAGGGCTATGCTGGCTCTCCATTGCGTTATGAGTTCCTGTTTTAAAGCCGATCTCCGTGACCTTGGCCCGGGAAATTGTCTTGAACCAAAGTTGGGCCTTTACTATTTTTTCATTGTCGGATTGGGTAGAGACTTAACATTTTGAAGAAACAGTCATACGGATCTTGTGATGGGGCGAACCAGCCAGAGTTCAAGCTTGCTTCTCAACTATAAAGAAATAATGAAGGGTTTTAGAAAAATGAATAC
Organism: Meconema thalassinum; assembly: GCA_946902985.2. NCBI lineage: Eukaryota > Metazoa > Arthropoda > Insecta > Orthoptera > Tettigoniidae > Meconema > Meconema thalassinum. The sequence continues at coordinate 534,618,015 of OX336393.1, read as the reverse complement.
GTCGGAAGAAACTAGGATTAAAACGAAAGATGTAGCAAAAACTTACTGAACTCGAATTGAAGGAGTTACACTACTGTCAGCTTTCACCTTCCTGGCCGCCATCTTTGAAAGGAAAGTCCCTCTTAAATTCTTGTGTGAGGCACTGGACGCTATTTTGCAAATCGTCCTTTATTACCGGGACCCCGCTTTTCGTAGTGAGATTACCCCTTGAACTAGCATAGCCTCATCTTCCTTGGTTAAAATGGAACATAGCCCCATTTTCCTCTCTCTAGGAGATTTTCCTTTAATTTTGTCCGAGAGGGTGTTTCTCGGAACACCATTCCTCACCGCGGCCTTTTTAATACTCATGCCATCCTCCACAACGGCCTTAATAGCAGCTTCCATTTGCTCAATATCATAGTTAAGAACTGTGCGTTTCGACATATTGTCTGGGGCAGATGACCTCGTAGTTCCGCCCCTTAAAACAACAACAATAACTAACTTATTACCTGAAAGCAAAGATTTAGTCTTAGAATAATATAATATTTTTCATCTCAATAAAAAAATTAAAAAATCCTCTGTAGCACGCCTAGCCAAAAAAAACTAGGCCTACTGAGGTGCGGCCGTCAAGAAGAGAGACCTACGTAATAATAACAATACACTGTAAATGTTTATTGGTTGCGAAACGTTAACACAAACATTAACATTATTGTGCACTATACTCTGTGAGCTGCCTGAATAGGATTGACATTTCGCCGGAAATTCCACGTCAGTCATCACCCCTCTGCCGCTTGACCAATCAATGTTCTCATAGTTTATGTCATAATACTCTGCGTTGCAATATTATAGCCCACGTGCTTCAGTGCCTGGTCAGCTGTATCTCTGGCTTGTACAGTTTGGCAATCTCTTTCTCAGACCACATGGCGAGACGAGAACTGTCAATCCTATTCTGGCAGCTCACAGAGTATAGTGTTTATCACGAATTTCCTCTAAAGTTCGTCAGCTATGACGACTACTGGACACGATGATCAAATGATAATTTAATTAATACAGGGTGTTTTAGAGCTACATTATAAGTATATTGCAGCTGTTAGGTCTTACAAGGAGAAATGACAATGTGCCAGTTTTCGTCACAAATGACGAGCATTGGTAAAGTGCGTTTTTTTTAAAATCCAATGTTCGTCACCGGCATTTCTATCGAAACTAAGCACGTGAGCACGAAATAACAAATCACATATGTTACAGAAACATTTACCAACTATATCACGCATCTGTAACATTTAAAAATGTCGGAACATAACACGCATGCACATAATTAACTCGAGTGCGTGCTTAGCACATGCAAGAAGCAAATGGCTCGTCAAGACAGCTCAGCTCACAGGAGATGTTTGACGCTGGGAATCACCTATCACATCGCACGCATAATTTCGCAAAGTTGTTCCTTATCGGCAAGGAGGGTATGACGCATCTCGTAAGACTTTGTGCGTTGAGAAAGACCCGTTGACATGCTTATTTTCTATGCTTATATACGAGAGTGACGACGACTGGATCAGTGACGAAAACCGGTACAGTTACCTTATGCCTCTGTATAAGGGTGATGGTGTTGGTGCAGTATACTGAGGTTATCAGCTGCAGTAAGCGTTGGTGCTTATCCTTGAGCGCTTCAGTTCTGTAGTGGTATTCATTATCACCCATAAAACAAGAAAAATCCACCGTGCGAATCCGCGCACTACTGCTAGTTAATATATATACTCTGTAAGCTCGGTGAACGTTATTGATATTTCTAGTCTCGCCTTGTGGTCTGAGAATAAGGTTGCCAAACATCGTACTTCTTCCGTGCGGGTAAATGCGTTGGTTCATTCAACTCGCTATAATATATTTAATGATAATATCCCCTTTGTGATAATATTAAGGGCTTGGATAACTTACGATAATTTTACCTTTAGTAACAGTGCATGAGACATGAACCCAGGGAAAAAAAATGTAAGTTCTGAAATTTGCAATAAATACCTTTTCTAATGATTCAAAATTGTTCTGGAAATGATTTAGTTGACACCTCGGCTGTCTATAACCCACTCTCCATCGCACACGACTTCCAGCTGTGTCAGCCATTTTCAGCGTTGGAACAGAACTGTCAACGCCACGCATACGCACTAATTTTATAAGCACCTACACCCGACCGGTCTAACCTTCGTTTTGTCCAATCCAATGGGTTTTGAGAATGGTTACAGCCTAATGCATCCAGATCAATGTTTTTTTTTTTGTCAACTGTGCGCCATTGTACTCTGATTTACCAATAATGAACGGTGACAGCTGTCAAAGCTTGCATGTTGGAAAATGCTGCGTTGCCACTGAGGCAGGGAAGTTAGGACCCCCCTGCCTGGCGGTCTAATGACCGTGACAAGTGAAGGCACAGTAGAACTCTTAGTCAAACCATGTGCTCTCTGCAGTGTCTACATACATTGCAATACTGCTCGCTGTTGCCATGGAGACTGTTACCCTTCTCGTCTCCACTCCTCACCTCACCCTTCAAGCGGATGACAGCTTTCACTGTTCATCTTTTGTAAATCAGAGTATAGCTTCCCTTGGCCAGAGGCTGCACCTACACGCGATCATTCTAACCTTCGGTTTGTCCAATCTAATGGTTTTTGACAATGGTTACAGACTAACGCGCCCAGATCAATGTTTTTTTTTGTCAACCGTGCCCCGATAGCAAAGCCCACACCTTCACCATACCATTCTAACGTTTGTTTTGTGCAATCCAATGGTTTTGACAATGGTTACAGCCTAACGCACCCAGATCAATGGTTTTGACAATGGTTACAGATAATGCGTCTAGATTCTCCTAGTGGTGGTGTATTTTATATCTTAGATGTTGGGCTCACTGCCGTGACATCAATGTCTGGAGGGAGCAATATGGTCGCCGTAGTTCAAATTCAACAAGAAAGAAACACACGTAATTACGTAATAAAGCACATATATTGGTCATAAGGTAGCCTATTGTTCCGTCGAACCCCTGAAAAGGTATGGAAATCAAATATTATCGCTTACCATGTAACTGAACCTGTGAACTTGAGTTCCCTGTCTCATGAATACAATATATAAACATACTACAAATATGAATGAAAACTGAATCAAGTCACAGAATTCACGAATTGATTGCCGGCGGTCGAGATGGGAACTATTCTTTGTTAACTTGTGTCACACGTCAGCCTGCTTCAGTGACAGGTACAGTTGCACGAGTGGGACATGACTCGGCTCCAGTAGCCTCAGTCATCGTTTAACTGTCCCGGTGACATGAGCTCCTGTGACGCGTAATGCTGCTTGACTTATGTGCAGAATGCACTCTGTCATCGCTTCACCCCGCAGGGCAGCTGCTACGATCAACAAACACTGGCGCAGCCACTCTCGGCGGTAATCAAATCTTAAATGGGTATTATACTAATTAATTTTCTCATAAAACTACTACAGGGTGCCCGTGAATGTTGTCCGCTGTAGCTGCGAGTGGTTGAGTCACCAGTTTAGTTGGCAGCACAGTGTCGGCCACATGTGTGTGTATTGCAATAAGCCAGCACTTGTAGGCACTGTACCACTGTCTAGTGTATTTAATAATCATACTTACTTCCATGAATCTCTGAGTAGTTGCTGGAAACGGTATCTTTCAATTTCTAAACACACGATGGACTGACGTACACACTGTAATTATGCTCGTTGAGATTTCGTATCCGCGCAGTTATCTCCCGAGTATGCGATTGGTTCTGTACACCTTGTGTTTGAGGTTTCCCCACACGGGGCTGCAACTTACTAACTTAATGCAAACTTCTTCTTGAGAGGAAATTTCGATGTTTTGTTCTATACCCAACCATGTTCACGGGACACAAGGTAGGTTAGTTAGTGTTCCACAGCAAGTCACACTTAAGGTATCTTCCCAGCTGCGTGTGTAATAAATGCTATGACAGCATCCATGGCTCCCCATGCTATAAATAGGGAGGACCTTCACGGGACACAAGGTAGGCTAGTGTTCCACAGCAAGTCACAATTAAGGTATCTTCCCAGCTGCGTGTGTAATAAATGCTATGACAGCATCCATGGCTCCCCATGCTATAAATAGGGAGGACCTTCACGGGACACAAGGTAGGCTAGTGTTCCACAGCAAGTCACACTTAAGGTATCTTCCCAGCTGCGTGTGTAATAAATGCTATGACAGCATCCATGGCTCCCCATGCTATAAATAGGGAGGACCTTCACAGTTACAACAAGTGGAGATTGTATGATATCAATTATAGGCAGACGAGTGATAACTTAAATGGAATTTTCGGCCAACTGTCAATCCCATTCTCCAAGCTTACAGAGTAGCCAATGGATAGGGAGAACAGTTTAATACTGGAACATCTCATTTTAGTCTTATTACATTATTTCTCTTTTATTTTGGAGCACCATGACCACGCTTGTGCAGTCGGTGAGTTCCTCCCAGCATATGAACCTGCTCGAATGAATCAGCCTTTTGGTCATGTCTACTGGGCTTTGTGTGTTCTTGTAACCTTCCAAACAAAATAGACAGCGTCCGAAGGTACGTCAAAATAAACACGCCGACATTAACCGTACTGATGTACGCTGGCACGGATACTATTGGGTGGCGAGGCGCTTTCAATTGCCGACTCGACACAAGATAGCGAATACGTACTTTACTCCAATGCTGAAAATAACATCATTTGTCCAGGTCCGGTGTTTACTCAAGCATCCAATATGCAGAGCATGACGTGGTTGTTGTGCTTGCTATAATTCCCATATGAAACCACGTTCATTGGTCTAATGAAATTTAATTCTCACAAAAACAATTTTTATTAATTCTGAACGATGTAGGCTATCACTCTTTTGTTTTTTGGTTTCATTTCGACAATATATGACTTCCATACCTCATTTCTTCTTGTGGGGGGACATTATCAATGTAACTACTAACCTTTGTCACTTGTGCTAAGTCACGAAATATGAGTTTATTTATTGCTCATTTAACAACGGCAGCCATGCTCGACAGCGGTTAAACTGCACATACATTGATGCCAACACAACTCGCGTAACGCGCTAGCGGGGCACGGTTAGCCTGTAACCATTGGATTGGTCGGTTTGAGGTGCGGCTTTGTGGGGCACGGTTTATAATTATATGAATAAAATAAAATATTTAATGGACATTGCATTCATAATATGGATATTATTATTATTTAAACCTTCTCAAATCGACAATTGAAGATAACGATGGAAAACTAACGTGAAGCGTGCAAAGGGTTAAAACTTCAACCTGAGGAGATTGCTTCCTGAGTTTAGGGACTGCGTAGCCCCATGTACTTTGGGTGTGTGTGCAATCAGTCTGATAACCAGTGATAATTGTGATGGCTGTATTAGTGTGCATCAGGTAAGGACTGCAACTACTGTAGTTCCTACTTTTGCTACCATCTACGACACCTACCTGCCGACTAGGCTACTAGATGCCATCGCAGTCAGCACCTGGCGGCAAATTGGAACTAATATAGTGTTATCAAATAATCTAACCTACAAATTTTGGCTTCACACAAGTGTAGTTAGTGGAAGGTTCTTTTTCATACCATAAATCTATGACATGGGCCTGCCGGCTTTACTTCCCCTCCAAAGGAAGGCATACTGAGGGATTTTTAATGCTCTTAAAAAATCCGATGACATCGGCCGGGTTTGAACCGCCGACCTTGGGCATAGAAGCTCAGCATGCTCTAACTGTGGCTTCTTTTCAGGAGATCCAGGTTGATTTTGAAGGAAGGAATCCCACTGATAATGATTTCCATGGCATTAAGCAGCTGCTGCAGCAGTTATTCTTGAAGGCCCACGTCAACTTGTCCGAGTTGACAAACTTAATAATATCCCAGAACTATGTTGGGAGTGTTGTAAAGGTACTTCTTGTACATGACTCTGATATATTTGGAAGTTATTTTAAAATTAAACGGTGGCTACTTAAAGCATAATTTTTTACTGTTTTGCAGCAAAGTGAAAATGACGAGGATGACAGTGATGATGAAAGCAACATGAATGATGTCTATGGAGTGACGTCGGTCATTAACCTCACAGAAAAACAGGTATCACGTGTATCAATTGTTTTAGTCATGTAGCCCCGTGTGTTATTGGGAAGGAGGTGGCCGTGGCTTTAACATAGGCGTAGATGGCCGTCCTCCTCCGAGTTTGGATGAATGTTCCCCGTTCCAGCCCTCTAGGGCTGCTAGCCAGTACACCACAAGGTGGTCCATTTATCTTTTTTTTTTAGGGGAACCCGGCAATTGGACATTGTTTTAATTTGTAAATAATCCTACATAGGTAGTATTTGTACCATCATATTATCTCTACTTGTATATAATCCTACATAGGTAGTATTTGTACCATCATATTATCTCTACTTGTATATAATCCTACATAGGTAGTATTTGTACCATTATATTATCTCTACTTGTATATAATCCTACATAGGTAGTATTTGTACCATCATATTATCTCTACTTGTATATAATCCTACATAGGTAGTATTTGTACCATTATATTATCTCTACTTGTATATAATCTTACATAGGTAGTATTTGTACCATTATATTATCTCTACTTGTATATAATCCTACATTGGTAGTATTTGTACCATTATATTATCTCTACTTGTATATAATCCTACATAGGTAGTATTTGTACCATTATATTATCTCTACTTGTATATAATCCTACATAGGTAGTATTTGTACCATCATATTATCTCTACTTGTATATAATCCTACATAGGTAGTATTTGTACCATCATATTATCTCTACTTGTATATAATCCTACATAGGTAGTATTTGTACCATTATATTATCTCTACTTGTATATAATCTTACATAGGTAGTATTTGTACCATTATATTATCTCTACTTGTATATAATCCTACATAGGTAGTATTTGTACCATTATATTATCTCTACTTGTATATAATCCTACATTGGTAGTATTTGTACCATCATATTATCTCTACTTGTATATAATCCTACATAGGTAGTATTTGTACCATTATATTATCTCTACTTGTATATAATCCTACATAGGTAGTATTTGTACCATTATATTATCTCTACTTGTATATAATCCTACATAGGTAGTATTTGTACCATCATATTATCTCTACTTGTATATAATCCTACATAGGTAGTATTTGTACCATTATATTATCTCTACTTGTGTATAATCCTACATAGGTAGTATTTGTACCATTATATTATCTCTACTTGTATATAATCCTACATAGGTAGTATTTGTACCATTATATTATCTCTACTTGTATATAATCCTACATAGGTAGTATTTGTACCATCATATTATCTCTACTTGTATATAATCCTACATAGGTAGTATTTGTACCATTATATTATCTCTACTTGTATATAATCCTACATAGGTAGTATTTGTACCATTATATTATCTCTACTTGTATATAATCCTACATACGTAGTATTTGTACCATTATATTATCTCTACTTGTATATAATCCTTCATAGGTAGTATTTGTACCATCATATTATCTCTACTTGTATATAATCCTACATAGGTAGTATTTGTACCATTATAGATAGATAGATAGATAGATTTTTATTAATTCCATTTGATCAAATACATGCATTCAATACATTTTTGATATAGGACACGTCAGAATTTACATGCATAAAATAAAAGAACTAACAGGTATATATTACTAAGATTATAACTATTTATAACTTATTATAATAGCAAATCTTAATAGATACAATCTTATTGCACAACTATTTACACCTCACTCTATTGTCATAATATGAAAACTTAATTCTATAAATACAACAACATACAGCTAGGTATTAAAATTAAATTAAAAAAGTAAAATATAGTTATAGATTCCATCACTCCTATACGCTAAAATATTCAACTACTGAGTAAAAACAATGGCACTGCAGATAAGCTTTCAACATTCTATCAAAGGTTTTTATTTTTGGGGCCAGTTTTATATACTGGGGTAGTTTATTGTATAATTTAACTCCAGTGTGAAAAGTTCCTTTTTGATATATGCTTGTGTGTGTGTGTGAAATATGAATGTTTTGATTTTGTCTTGTGTTATGCCTATGAACATCATTGTTTGTTTTAAGAAAAACATCTTTATTCATTAAATTCTTTTTAAAAAACATAATACTTTCAAAGATATATATGCAGGGCAGTGGGAGAATGTTTAAATCTTTAAACAGAGGTCTACATGATTCTCTCGAGTTTACATTTGCCATAATTCTAATCGCTCTCTTTTGTATCCTAAACGTGCTTAGTACATCTGGCGACATACCCCAAAATATGATCCCATATCTTAAGTATGAATGGAAATAAGCAAAATAAGTATTTCTTAATGTGTGCATGCTAGTGCAGGTTTTCAAAATACGTAACGCAAAGCACATCGAGTTCAGTTTAGTATTCAGATATTGTATATGTTTATTCCATTTCAAGTCTTGTTGTATCCATAGTCCTAAAAACTTTGTTTCTGATTTATTTTCTATTTGATGACCATTTAATGTTATATTGGGCATCGCAGGATTCCTATTCTGTATAGTGTGGAAATTTAGACATACTGTCTTTTTATTGTTTATTATGAGGCGATTATCTTGTGACCATTTGGTTAACTCTCCTGTAACGGAGTCAGCAGACTGCTGTATGACCTGTTTAGTTTCACCTTTTATTACGAGTGTTGTATCGTCCGCAAACAAAATTTCCTTATGTGAATGAACGTTCTGTGTTATATCATTGATATATAGAAGAAAGAGTAGTGGGCCCAAAACCGATCCCTGGGGTACTCCAAATTCAATAATTCCCTCATTGGACAATGTTTCATTAAGTAATTTGGTTCCATCATCCTTGTGTCTCAAGCTTACTATTTGTTTACGCCTTGTTAAGTAAGACTCTATCCATTTATTAGCTAGACCTCTAACACCATATTGATTTAGTTTGGTAAGGAGGATTTTATGGTCAACAGTATCAATTGCTTTCGATAAATCCAAGAATAGGCCAGTTACATGTTCCTTATTGTCAATTAATTTCAGTATACTATTACTACATTCGTAAATTGCTGTCTGTGTAGATTTTTCCGTTCTAAATCCATGTTGTGAGTTTGATAATATTTTATTTTTTTCTATGAAACTTATCAGTCTCTTATACATAATTTTTTCCACAATTTTTGCAATACCAGTTGGTAAGGTAATAGGACGATAGTTATCTAATTCATCTTTTGAACCATTTTTGTGCACTGGAATTACTTTTGATAACTTCAAAATATCCGGGTAAGTTCCTGAGAGAATTGAACTGTTTATTAAGTGCGTAAGTGGATTTATTATATTTTCGGCACATTTCTTTAAAATTGCATCAGGGATGCCATCAATGCCAGCACAGAATTTATTTTTTAGCTCTTTTATAACTATTCTTACCTCTTCACTTGTGGCATGATTTATAAATAAAGAATCACTGCATATATTTATTTTATTATTAGAATTTAGTGTATTTACCTGTGATTTATTTAATAATTTTTGCGGAATTTCCAGAAAATAGTCATTAAAAGTGTTTGCTATTTCCTCTGGATTATTAATCACTTTATTATTTCTGGTCAGTGTAATGTTCCTTTGTATTTTAGCATATTTTCCAGTTTCTTTCTTTATTACGGACCACATAGCCCTGTTTTTATTAGATGATTGGGAAATAAAATTATCATAATGCATTTTCTTTGCTAGTCTTATTACCTTATTTAATATGCTAGAGTATTTTTTGTAGTATAAATTGAATTCAGGTGTTGTGTGGTATTGTTTATATAATTTGTGTAGAAATTTCTTTCTTTGACATGAATTTATAATCCCTGTTGTTATCCAATTGCTAGTTTTGTTATTTTGAACAGTTCTTCGTTTAAAGGGGAATGCTATTTCAAAATAGTGTTTTAGGGTACTGTTAAATGCATTAAATTTATCATTTACATTTTCTAGTTCATAAATTTCTGACCATGTTTCCTTATTTAATAAGTCATTGAAATATGTAACATTTGCTTCAGTGAATGACCTGCACTTTGATTTTACTCCATTATCATTATTATTGATTACTTCGGATACTTCAAAACTCAGTATTTGTCCATGGTGGTCACTAAAACCCGGACAATAGACTTCTATTGAATGGTGATATTTATCTGTATTTATAAAAATTTGATCAGGAGTGGTTTTACTAAATTTTGTTATTCTTGTTGGTGTATTTACTGTAGGTTTCAGTCCATAGGAAATTAGTAACTGGTTTAATAATTCACAATTTCTATCAAGTTTTAAGAAATCCACATTTACATCCCCACAAATTATTATATCGAAATTTACTTTGCTCATGTTATTGAGTAACAATTCTAGTTTATCTATAAATAGAGGAAACTTTCCTGACGGAGAACGGTATACGCATACAATTATTAACTTAAACTGCTGAATTTTTACGGCAGAGAATTCAAAATCCTGTTCCATAATTAGATAATCATAAGCTGTTATCTGTTCATGATCTAAATTATTTCTTAAGAAGATGCAAGTACCACCATGGCTAATATTAGATCTAGAGTATTTACTAGCTTGTATAAACCCTGGGAATTGAATTAATTCAAGTTGTTCCTCTTTCAGCCAATGTTCTGAAATACATAGTGCTGAGATGTCTTTAAGTTCATTTTTAAGCATTAGATTTATGTAATCAATTTTATTATAAAGAGACTGGACATTCTGGTGGTAAATTTTAAATTTGTTACTTTTGCAAGCTTGTGTTGGTGATTTATTTACATTATTATTATCATAATTGTTATTATTATTGTTGCTAGACAAATCCGAAATACCATTGTTGCACTCCGTTAAATTTGACTTCAAAAGATGTGAATGCCAAACCTCACGTTTGGCTTCTTCTACCAGTTTCCCTGCTTCCACTCTAATGATATTACTGTCGAATTATTCTTACCATTTGAATTTACAATTTTGCAGATTTCATCACTAAGATACTCTTTTCCTAATCTATTTAAGTGTAGGCCATGCCGAGTGTGGAACTTCCTGTCTAATTTACTTACATCTACAATTTGGACATTTGGAAAACTCTTACAAATTTTATGAATTTTTCCATTTGTAGCCTCTATTTCTATATTTACACATGACTTGGGAATTAAATCGTGTCTCTGCGGAATGTTTACAATAATGACATTTGTTTTTTGCATGGATGGCAATGTACCCTTTAAATCTTTGATTACCTTTTTACTCTCATTTCTATAGACGTCGTTTGCTCCAGCGATGATCACTGCGTAGTCCTTTGCAGTAAGGGACGCACACTCTCCTATCATCCCGTTCGTGACTTCTGCAATCTGAGCTCCTGGCTTCACTGTCGAAGTGACCTCCATTTCTCGGCTTCTCTCCAAAACGCTTGCTGCTACATCTCGCCCGTGGCTATCCGCAAATATCCGCATCTTCCTGGATTTTCTCTTTATCACTTTCTTCTTTTCTTCTTGAGGAAAGTCATCATTTTCTTCGACAAGCACTCCAAATGAATTTGAGACGGGAATTTCAGTTACATGTACTCCATTTATAGGCCTAGGCTTATTCAATCTTACCTTACCAGCAATCACTGTCGACCAAGTTTCCTTGCTTTCCCCTCTGTTTCCTTTTAATTTATTCAACTCTTCCATTAACTTAGCAATATCTTCCTTTAGCAGCTTTATAATTTCGTCTTTTGAGGACAGTTCGTTTCTCAGGTTATGACATTCGCATGACCGTAGCGGTAGGCCTACATTACGACAATCGGTTTCACTTTTCTCCTCATTCAATTTTACCTGAGATCTTGTGATGATTTTATTTGCATTTTTTACTTTTATTTTGCACGACGAGCATAAATCCGTTACGGTTACACAACCTGACGAGATACTAACACTGTTGACTGTCGTCATACTAGAGATCTAAGTGAGCCTAGATGTTTACACCAAATTACACTAAATTTAATTTAATTATTACTACCTAATAGAATTAATCTAATAACCTACCAATAAAGAAGAATGTGAAATACGTATATCTTCCAATCGGGTGAAGTCTCGTAAAAGCACCACTGCTCTACTTGGTTCAAACAGTGATTGAAGAAGTCACCGAATCTTTGGATACACGTTCCCACAACTTAGTTTAAGTTTATTAAATTATCAACAAGAATTTCTAAATACTATCAATATTCCGTATTACACTTGATCTAAGGAAAGTAACTTTATAGATTTTAAGCCTCTGTTATAATATTTTACCACTTTTATCAAATATTTACACTAGCTGCTATTTCACTACACTTTCACTGTGACGCCATCTTGCTTGCATATCTCTACTTGTATATAATCCTACATAGGTAGTATTTGTACCATCATATTATCCCTACTTGTATATAATCCTACGTAGGTAGTATTTGTACCATTATATTATCTCTACTTGTATATAATCCTACATAGGTAGTATTTGTACCATCATATTATCTCTACTTGTATATAATCCTACATAGGTAGTATTTGTACCATTATATTATCTCTACTTGTATATAATCCTACATTGGTAGTATTTGTACCATCATATTATCTCTACTTGTATATAATCCTACATAGGTAGTATTTGTACCATTATATTATCCCTACTTGTATATAATCCTACATAGGTAGTATTTGTACCATCATATTATCTCTACTTGTATATAATCCTACACAGGTAGTATTTGTACCATCATATTATCCCTACTTGTATATAATCCTACATAGGTAGTATTTGTACCATTATATTATCTCTACTTGTATATAATCCTACATAGGTAGTATTTGTACCATCATATTATCTCTACTTGTATATAATCCTACATAGGTAGTATTTGTACCATTATATTATCTCTACTTGTATATAATCCTACATAGGTAGTATTTGTACCATTATATTATCTCTACTTGTATATAATCCTACATAGGTAGTATTTGTACCATCATATTATCTCTACTTGTATATAATCCTACATAGGTAGTATTTGTACCATTATATTATCTCTACTTGTATATAATCCTACATAGGTAGTATTTGTACCATTATATTATCTCTACTTGTATATAATCCTACATAGGTAGTATTTGTACCATCATATTATCTCTACTTGTATATAATCCTACATAGGTAGTATTTGTACCATCATATTATCTCTACTTGTATATAATCCTACATAGGTAGTATTTGTACCATTATATTATCTCTACTTGTATATAATCCTACATAGGTAGTATTTGTACCATTATATTATCCCTACCTGTATATAATCCTACACAGGTAGTATTTGTACCATCATGTTATTTCTACTTGTATATAATCCTACACAGGTAGTATTTGTACCATTATATTATCTCTACTTGTATATAATCCTGCATAGGTAGTATTTGTACCATTATATTATCCCTACTTGTATATAATCCTACATAGGTAGTATTTGTACCATCATATTATCCCTACTTGTATATAATCCTACATAGGTAGTATTTGTACCATTATATTATCTCTACTTGTATATAATCCTACATAGGTAGTATTTGTACCATCATATTATCTCTACTTGTATATAATCCTACATAGGTAGTATTTGTACCATTATATTATCTCTACTTGTATATAATCTTACATAGGTAGTATTTGTACCATTATATTATCTCTACTTGTATATAATCCTACATTGGTAGTATTTGTACCATTATATTATCTCTACTTGTATATAATCCTACATAGGTAGTATTTGTACCATTATATTATCTCTACTTGTATATAATCCTACATAGGTAGTATTTGTACCATCATATTATCTCTACTTGTATATAATCCTACATAGGTAGTATTTGTACCATCATATTATCTCTACTTGTATATAATCCTACATAGGTAGTATTTGTACCATTATATTATCTCTACTTGTATATAATCCTACATAGGTAGTATTTGTACCATCATATTATCTCTACTTGTATATAATCCTACATAGGTAGTATTTGTACCATTATATTATCTCTACTTGTATATAATCTTACATAGGTAGTATTTGTACCATTATATTATCTCTACTTGTATATAATCCTACATTGGTAGTATTTGTACCATTATATTATCTCTACTTGTATATAATCCTACATAGGTAGTATTTGTACCATTATATTATCTCTACTTGTATATAATCCTACATAGGTAGTATTTGTACCATCATATTATCTCTACTTGTATATAATCCTACATAGGTAGTATTTGTACCATCATATTATCTCTACTTGTATATAATCCTACATAGGTAGTATTTGTACCATTATATTATCTCTACTTGTATATAATCTTACATAGGTAGTATTTGTACCATTATATTATCTCTACTTGTATATAATCCTACATAGGTAGTATTTGTACCGTTATATTATCTCTACTTGTATATAATCCTACATTGGTAGTATTTGTACCATCATATTATCTCTACTTGTATATAATCCTACATAGGTAGTATTTGTACCATTATATTATCTCTACTTGTATATAATCCTACATAGGTAGTATTTGTACCATTATATTATCTCTACTTGTATATAATCCTACATAGCTAGTATTTGTACCATCATATTATCTCTACTTGTATATAATCCTACATAGGTAGTATTTGTACCATTATATTATCTCTACTTGTGTATAATCCTACATAGGTAGTATTTGTACCATTATATTATCTCTACTTGTATATAATCCTACATAGGTAGTATTTGTACCATTATATTATCTCTACTTGTATATAATCCTACATAGGTAGTATTTGCACCATCATATTATCTCTACTTGTATATAATCCTACATAGGTAGTATTTGTACCATTATATTATCTCTACTTGTATATAATCCTACATAGGTAGTATTTGTAGCATTATATTATCTCTACTTGTATATAATCCTACATACGTAGTATTTGTACCATTATATTATCTCTACTTGTATATAATCCTTCATAGGTAGTATTTGTACCATCATATTATCTCTACTTGTATATAATCCTACATAGGTAGTATTTGTACCATTATATTATCTCTACTTGTATATAATCCTACATAGGTAGTATTTGTACCATCATATTATCCCTACTTGTATATAATCCTACGTAGGTAGTATTTGTACCATTATATTATCTCTACTTGTATATAATCCTACATAGGTAGTATTTGTACCATCATATTATCTCTACTTGTATATAATCCTATATAGGTAGTATTTGTACCATTATATTATCTCTACTTGTATATAATCCTACATTGGTAGTATTTGTACCATCATATTATCTCTACTTGTATATAATCCTACATAGGTAGTATTTGTACCATTATATTATCCCTACTTGTATATAATCCTACATAGGTAGTATTTGTACCATCATATTATCTCTACTTGTATATAATCCTACACAGGTAGTATTTGTACCATCATATTATCCCTACTTGTATATAATCCTACATAGGTAGTATTTGTACCATTATATTATCTCTACTTGTATATAATCCTACATAGGTAGTATTTGTACCATCATATTATCTCTACTTGTATATAATCCTACATAGGTAGTATTTGTACCATTATATTATCTCTACTTGTATATAATCCTACATAGGTAGTATTTGTACCATTATATTATCTCTACTTGTATATAATCCTACATAGGTAGTATTTGTACCATCATATTATCTCTACTTGTATATAATCCTACATAGGTAGTATTTGTACCATTATATTATCTCTACTTGTATATAATCCTACATAGGTAGTATTTGTACCATTATATTATCTCTACTTGTATATAATCCTACATAGGTAGTATTTGTACCATCATATTATCTCTACTTGTATATAATCCTACATAGGTAGTATTTGTACCATCATATTATCTCTACTTGTATATAATCCTACATAGGTAGTATTTGTACCATTATATTATCTCTACTTGTATATAATCCTACATAGGTAGTATTTGTACCATTATATTATCCCTACTTGTATATAATCCTACACAGGTAGTATTTGTACCATCATGTTATTTCTACTTGTATATAATCCTACACAGGTAGTATTTGTACCATTATATTATCTCTACTTGTATATAATCCTGCATAGGTAGTATTTGTACCATTATATTATCCCTACTTGTATATAATCCTACATAGGTAGTATTTGTACCATCATATTATCCCTACTTGTATATAATCCTACATAAGTAGTATTTGTACCATTATATTATCTCTACTTGTATATAATCCTACATAGGTAGTATTTGTACCATCATATTATCTCTACTTGTATATTATCCTACATAGGTAGTATTTGTACCATTATATTATCTCTACTTGTATATAATCTTACATAGGTAGTATTTGTACCATTATATTATCTCTACTTGTATATAATCCTACATTGGTAGTATTTGTACCATTATATTATCTCTACTTGTATATAATCCTACATAGGTAGTATTTGTACCATTATATTATCTCTACTTGTATATAATCCTACATAGGTAGTATTTGTACCATCATATTATCTCTACTTGTATATAATCCTACATAGGTAGTATTTGTACCATCATATTATCTCTACTTGTATATAATCCTACATAGGTAGTATTTGTACCATTATATTATCTCTACTTGTATATAATCCTACATAGGTAGTATTTGTACCATCATATTATCTCTACTTGTATATAATCCTACATAGGTAGTATTTGTACCATTATATTATCTCTACTTGTATATAATCTTACATAGGTAGTATTTGTACCATTATATTATCTCTACTTGTATATAATCCTACATTGGTAGTATTTGTACCATTATATTATCTCTACTTGTATATAATCCTACATAGGTAGTATTTGTACCATTATATTATCTCTACTTGTATATAATCCTACATAGGTAGTATTTGTACCATCATATTATCTCTACTTGTATATAATCCTACATAGGTAGTATTTGTACCATCATATTATCTCTACTTGTATATAATCCTACATAGGTAGTATTTGTACCATTATATTATCTCTACTTGTATATAATCCTACATAGGTAGTATTTGTACCATCATATTATCTCTACTTGTATATAATCCTACATAGGTAGTATTTGTACCATTATATTATCTCTACTTGTATATAATCTTACATAGGTAGTATTTGTACCATTATATTATCTCTACTTGTATATAATCCTACATTGGTAGTATTTGTACCATTATATTATCTCTACTTGTATATAATCCTACATAGGTAGTATTTGTACCATTATATTATCTCTACTTGTATATAATCCTACATAGGTAGTATTTGTACCATCATATTATCTCTACTTGTATATAATCCTACATAGGTAGTATTTGTACCATCATATTATCTCTACTTGTATATAATCCTACATAGGTAGTATTTGTACCATTATATTATCTCTACTTGTATATAATCTTACATAGGTAGTATTTGTACCATTATATTATCTCTACTTGTATATAATCCTACATAGGTAGTATTTGTACCATTATATTATCTCTACTTGTATATAATCCTACATTGGTAGTATTTGTACCATCATATTATCTCTACTTGTATATAATCCTACATAGGTAGTATTTGTACCATTATATTATCTCTACTTGTATATAATCCTACATAGGTAGTATTTGTACCATTATATTATCTCTACTTGTATATAATCCTACATAGGTAGTATTTGTACCATCATATTATCTCTACTTGTATATAATCCTACATAGGTAGTATTTGTACCATTATATTATCTCTACTTGTGTATAATCCTACATAGGTAGTATTTGTACCATTATATTATCTCTACTTGTATATAATCCTACATAGGTAGTATTTGTACCATTATATTATCTCTACTTGTATATAATCCTACATAGGTAGTATTTGTACCATCATATTATCTCTACTTGTATATAATCCTACATAGGTAGTATTTGTACCATTATATTATCTCTACTTGTATATAATCCTACATAGGTAGTATTTGTACCATTATATTATCTCTACTTGTATATAATCCTACATACGTAGTATTTGTACCATTATATTATCTCTACTTGTATATAATCCTTCATAGGTAGTATTTGTACCATCAATTTATCTCTACTTGTATATAATCCTACATAGGTAGTATTTGTACCATTATATTATCTCTACTTGTATATAATCCTACATAGGTAGTATTTGTACCATCATATTATCCCTACTTGTATATAATCCTACGTAGGTAGTATTTGTACCATTATATTATCTCTACTTGTATATAATCCTACATAGGTAGTATTTGTACCATCATATTATCTCTACTTGTATATAATCCTACATAGGTAGTATTTGTACCATTATATTATCTCTACTTGTATATAATCCCACATTGGTAGTATTTGTACCATCATATTATCTCTACTTGTATATAATCCTACATAGGTAGTATTTGTACCATTATATTATCCCTACTTGTATATAATCCTACATAGGTAGTATTTGTACCATCATATTATCTCTACTTGTATATAATCCTACACAGGTAGTATTTGTACCATCATATTATCCCTACTTGTATATAATCCTACATAGGTAGTATTTGTACCATTATATTATCTCTACTTGTATATAATCCTACATAGGTAGTATTTGTACCATCATATTATCTCTACTTGTATATAATCCTACATAGGTAGTATTTGTACCATTATATTATCTCTACTTGTATATAATCCTACATAGGTAGTATTTGTACCATTATATTATCTCTACTTGTATATAATCCTACATAGGTAGTATTTGTACCATCATATTATCTCTACTTGTATATAATCCTACATAGGTAGTATTTGTACCATTATATTATCTCTACTTGTATATAATCCTACATAGGTAGTATTTGTACCATTATATTATCTCTACTTGTATATAATCCTACATAGGTAGTATTTGTACCATCATATTATCTCTACTTGTATATAATCCTACATAGGTAGTATTTGTACCATCATATTATCTCTACTTGTATATAATCCTACATAGGTAGTATTTGTACCATTATATTATCTCTACTTGTATATAATCCTACATAGGTAGTATTTGTACCATTATATTATCCCTACTTGTATATAATCCTACACAGGTAGTATTTGTACCATCATGTTATTTCTACTTGTATATAATCCTACACAGGTAGTATTTGTACCATTATATTATCTCTACTTGTATATAATCCTGCATAGGTAGTATTTGTACCATTATATTATCCCTACTTGTATATAATCCTACATAGGTAGTATTTGTACCATCATATTATCCCTACTTGTATATAATCCTACACAGGTAGTATTTGTACCATCATGTTATTTCTACTTGTATATAATCCTACACAGGTAGTATTTGTACCATTATAATATCTCTACTTGTATATAATCCTACATAGATAGTATTTGTACCATTATATTATCTCTACTTGTATATAATCCTACATAGGTAGTATTTGTACCATCATATTATCTCTACTTGTATATAATCCTACATAGGTAGTATTTGTACCATTATATTATCTCTACTTGTATATAATCCTACATAGGAAGTATTTGTACCATTATATTATCTCTACTTGTATATAATCCTACATAGGTAGTATTTGTACCATTATATTTTCTCTACTTGTATATAATCCTACATAGGTAGTATTTGTACAATCATATTATCTCTACTTGTATATAATCCTACATAGGTAGTATTTGTACCATCATATTATCTCTACTTGTATATAATCCTACATAGGTAGTATTTGTACCATCATATTATCTCTACTTGTATATAATCCTACATAGGTAGTATTTGTACCATTATATTATCTCTACTTGTATATAATCCTACACAGGTAGTATTTGTACCATCATATTATCTCTACTTGTATATAATCCTACATAGGTAGTATTTGTACCATTATATTATCTCTACTTGTATATAATCCTACATAGGTAGTATTTGTACCATCATATTATCTCTACTTGTATATAATCCTACGTAGGTAGTATTTGTACCATTATATTATCTCTACTTGTATATAATCCTACACAGGTAGTATTTGTACCATCATATTATCTCTACTTGTATATAATCCTACATAGGTAGTATTTGTACCATTATATTATCTCTACTTGTATATAATCCTACATAGGTAGTATTTGTACCATTATATTATCTCTACTTGTATATAATCCTACATAGGTAGTATTTGTACCATCATATTATCTCTACTTGTATATAATCCTACATAGGTAGTATTTGTACCATCATATTATCTCTACTTGTATATAATCCTACATAGGTAGTATTTGTACCATTATATTATCTCTACTTGTATATAATCCTACATAGGTAGTATTTGTACCATTATATTATCTCTACTTGTATATAATCCTACATAGGTAGTATTTGTACCATCATATTATCTCTACTTGTATATAATCCTACATAGGTAGTATTTGTACCATTATATTATCTCTACTTGTATATAATCCTACATAGGTAGTATTTGTACCATTATATTATCTCTACTTGTATATAATCCTAAATAGGTAGTATTTATACCATTATATTATCCCTACTTGTATATAATCCTACATAGGTAGTATTTGTACCATTATATTATCCATACTTGTATATAATCCTACACAGGTAGTATTTGTACCATCATATTATCTCTACTTGTATATAATCCTACACAGGTAGTATTTGTACCATCATATTATCTCTACTTGTATATAATCCTACATAGGTAGTATTTGTACCATCATATTATCTCTACTTGTATATAATCCTACATAGGTAGTATTTGTACCATTATATTATCCCTACTTGTATATAATCCTACATAGGTAGTATTTGTACCATCATATTATCTCTACTTGTATATAATCCTACATAGGTAGTATTTGTACCATTATATTATCCCTACTTGTATATAATCCTACATAGGTAGTATTTGTACCATCATATTATCTCTACTTGTATATAATCCTACACAGGTAGTATTTGTACCATTATATTATCTCTACTTGTATATAATCCTACATAGGTAGTATTTGTACCATTATATTATCTCTACTTGTATATAATCCTACATAGGTAGTATTTGTACCATTATATTATCCCTACTTGTATATAATCCTACACAGGTAGTATTTGTACCATTATATTATCTCTACTTGTATATAATCCTACATAGGTAGTATTTGTACCATCATATTATCTCTACTTGTATATAATCCTACACAGGTAGTATTTGTACCATCATATTATCTCTACTTGTATATAATCCTACATAGGTAGTATTTGTACCATCATATTATCCCTACTTGTATATAATCCTACATAGGTAGTATTTGTACCATTATATTATCCCTACTTGTATTTAATCCTACACAGGTAGTATTTGTACCATCATATTATCTCTACTTGTATATAATCCTACACAGGTAGTATTTGTACCATCATATTATCTCTACTTGTATATAATCCTACATAGGTAGTATTTGTACCATTATATTATCCCTACTTGTATATAATCCTACACAGGTATCATTTGTACCATTATATTATCTCTACTTGTATATAATCCTACATAGGTAGTATTTGTACCATCATATTATCTCTACTTGTATATAATCCTACACAGGTAGTATTTGTACCATCATATTATCTCTACTTGTATATAATCCTACATAGGTAGTATTTGTACCATCATATTATCCCTACTTGTATATAATCCTACACAGGTAGTATTGGTACCATTATATTATCCCTACTTGTATATAATCCTACATAGGTAGTATTTGTACCATCATATTATCTCTACTTGTATATAATCCTACACAGGTAGTAATTGTACCATCATATTATCTCTACTTGTATATAATCCTACATAGGTAGTATTTGTACCATTATATTATCCCTACTTGTATATAATCCTACATATGTAGTATTTGTACCATCATATTATCCCTACTTGTATATAATCCTACATAGGTAGTATTTGTACCATTATATTATCTCTACTTGTATATAATCCTACACAGGTAGTAATTGTACCATCATATTATCTCTACTTGTATATAATCCTACATAGGTAGTATTTGTACCATTATATTATCTCTACTTGTATATAATCCTACATAGGTAGTATTTGTATCATTATATTATCCCTACTTGTATATAATCCTACATAGGTAGTATTTGTACCATCATATTATCTCTACTTGTATATAATCCTACACAGGTAGTATTTGTACCATTATATTATCTCTACTTGTATATAATCCTACATAGGTAGTATTTGTACCATTATATTATCTCTACTTGTATATAATCCTACATGGGTAGTATTTGTACCATCATATTATCTCTACTTGTATATAATCCTGCACAGGTAGTATTTGTACCATCATATTATCTCTACTTGTATATAATCCTACATAGGTAGTATTTGTACCATTATATTATCCCTACTTGTATATAATCCTACATAGGTAGTATTTGTACCATCATATTATCTCTACTTGTATATAATCCTACACAGGTAGTATTTGTACCATTATATTATCTCTACTTGTATATAATCCTACATAGGTAGTATTTGTACCATTATATTATCTCTACTTGTATATAATCCTACATAGGTAGTATTTGTACCATTATATTATCTCTACTTGTATATAATCCTACACAGGTAGTATTTGTACCATTATATTATCTCTACTTGTATATAATCCTACATAGGTAGTATTTGTACCATTATATTATCCCTACTTATATATAATCCTACATAGGTAGTATTTGTACCATCATATTATCTCTACTTGTATATAATCCTACACAGGTAGTAATTGTACCATCATATTATCTCTACTTGTATATAACCCTACATAGGTAGTATTTGTACCATTATATTATCCCTACTTGTATATAATCCTACACAGGTAGTATTTGTACCATCATATTATCTCTACTTGTATATAATCCTACACAGGTAGTATTTGTACCATCATATTATCCCTACTTGTATATAATCCTACATAGGTAGTATTTGTACCATTATATTATCTCTACTTGTATATAATCCTACATAGGTAGTATTTGTACCATTATATTATCTCTACTTGTATATAATCCTACATAGGTAGTATTTGTACCATCATATTATCCCTACTTGTATATAATCCTACATAGGTAGTATTTGTACCATCATATTATCTCTACTTGTATATAATCCTACATAGGTAGTATTTGTACCATTATATTATCTCTACTTGTATATAATCCTACACAGGTAGTATTTGTACCATTATATTATCTCTACTTGTATATAACCCTACATAGGTAGTATTTGTACCATTATATTATCTCTACTTGTATATAACCCTACATAGGTAGTATTTGTACCATTATATTATCTCTACTTGTATATAATCCTACATAGGTAGTATTTGTACCATCATATTATCTCTACTTGTATATAATCCTACATAGGTAGTATTTGTACCATTATATTATCTCTACTTGTATATAATCCTACATAGGTAGTATTTGTACCATTATATTATCTCTACTTGTATATAATCCTACATAGGTAGTATTTGTACCATCATATTATCTCTACTTGTATATAATCCTACATAGGTAGTATTTGTACCATTATATTATCTCTACTTGTATATAATCCTACATAGGTAGTATTTGTACCATTATATTATCTCTACTTGTATATAATCCTACATAGGTAGTATTTGTACCATTATATTATCCCTACTTGTATATAATCCAACATAGGTAGTATTTGTACCATTATATTATCTCTACTTGTATATAATCCTACACAGGTAGTATTTGTACCATTATATTATCCCTACGTGTATATAATCCTACATAGGTAGTATTTGTACCATCATATTATCTCTACTTGTATATAATCCTACATAGGTAGTATTTGTACCATTATATTATCTCTACTTGTATATAATCCTACATAGGTAGTATTTGTACCATTATATTATCCCTACTTGTATATAATCCTACATAGGTAGTATTTGTACCATCATATTATCTCTACTTGTATATAATCCTACATAGGTAGTATTTGTACCATTATATTATCTCTACTTGTATATAATCCTACATAGGTAGTATTTGTACCATTATATTATCCCTACTTGTATATAATCCTACATAGGTAGTATTTGTACCATTATATTATCTCTACTTGTGTATAATCCTACATAGTTAGTATTTGTACCATTATATTATCTCTACTTGTATATAATCCTACATAGGTAGTATTTGTACCATTATATTATCTCTACTTGTATATAATCCTACATAGGTAGTATTTGTACCATCATATTATCTCTACTTGTATATAATCCTACATAGGTAGTATTCGTACCATCATATTATCCCTACTTGTATATAATCCTACATAGGTAGTATTTGTACCATTATATTATCTCTACTTGTATATAATCCTACATAGGTAGTATTTGTACCATTATATTATCTCTACTTGTATATAATCCTACATAGGTAGTATTTGTACCATTATATTATCCCTACTTGTATATAATCCTACATAGGTAGTATTTGTACCATTATATTATCTCTACTTGTATATAATCCTACATAGGTAGTATTTGTACCATTATATTATCTCTACTTGTATATAATCCTACATAGGTAGTATTTGTACCATTATACACACATCAAAAAAAGTTTTGCATCACCTCGGTTCAAAGAGTTCCGGAACCTTTAAATACAAAGGGAATTGAGATCAACACAAACAACATTTCAGCTCGTTTTATTGCTCATGAGACCCACACATTGCATGTTGTACCATCATACAGCTAGACTTTCAGCATTTTTGGTCCAGATTGCAGTACACACCACTACCTCTAATACCCAGTAGCACGTCCTCTTGCATTGATGCATGCTTGTATTCGTCGTGGCATACTATCCACAAGTTCATCAAGACACTGTTGGTCCAAATTGTCCCACTCCTCAATGACAATTCGGCGTAAATCGCTCAGAGTGGTTGGTGGGTCAAGACGTCCATAAACAGCCCTTTTCAACAAATCCCAGGCATGTTCGATAGGGTTCATGTCTGGCGAACATGCTGGCCACTGTAGTCGAGCGATGTCGTTATCTTGAAGGAACGCATTCACAAGATGTGCACGATGAGGTCGAGAATTGTCGTCCATGAAGACAAATGCCTCTCCAATATTCTGCCGATATGGTTGCACTATGGGTCGGAGGATGTCATTCAGGTATCGTAAAGCCGTTTCGGAGCCTTCCATGACCACCCGTGGCGTACGTCGGCCCCACATAATGCCACCCCAAAACATCAGGGAACCACCACCTTGCTGCACTCGCTGGACAGTGTGTCTAAGACGTTCAGCCTGACCAGGGTGCCTCCAAACACGTCTCCGACGATTGTCTGGTTGAAGGCATATGCGACACTCATCGGTGAAGAGAACGTGATGCCAATTCCGTGGGGTCCATTCAGCATGTTGTTGGGCCCAACTGTACCGCGCTGCATGGTGTCGGGGTTGCAAAGCTGGACCTCGCCATGGACGTCGGGAGTGAAGTTGCGCATCATGCAGCCTATTGCGCACAGTTTGAGTTGAAACACGACGTCCTGTGGCTGAACGAAACGCATTATTCAACATGGTGGCATTGCTGTCAGGGTTCCTCCGAGCGACAATCCGTAAGTAGCGGTCATCCACTACAGTAGTAGCCCTTGGGCGGCCTGAGCGAGGCCTGTCATCGACAGTTCCTGTATCTCTGTACCTCCTCCATGTCCGAACAACATCGCTTTGGTTCACTCTGAGACGCCTGGAAACTTCCCTTGTTGAGAGCCCTTCTTGACACAAAGTAACAATGCGGACGCGATCGAACTGCGGTATTGACCTTCTAGGCATGGTAGAACTACAGACAACATGAGCAGCGTACCTTCGTCCTGGTGGAATGACTGGAACTGATCGGCTGTCGTACCCCCTCCGTCTAATAGGCCCTGCTCATGCATGGTTGTTTACATCTTGAGCAGTTTTAGTGACATCTATGAACAGTCAAAGGGACTGTATCTTTGATACAATATACACAGTCAACGTCTATATGCCGGAGATCTGGGAACCGAGGTGATGCAAAACTTTTTTTGATGTGTGTATTATCCCTACTTGTATATAATCCTACATAGGTAGTATTTGTACCATTATATTATCTCTACTTGTATATAATCCTACATAGGTAGTATTTGTACCATCATATTATCTCTACTTGTATATAATCCTACATAGGTAGTATTTGTACCATCATATTATCTCTACTTGTATATAATCCTACATAGGTAGTATTTGTACCATTATATTATCTCTACTTGTATATAATCCTACATAGGTAGTATTTGTACCATTATATTATCCCTACTTGTATATAATCCTACATAGGTAGTATTTGTGTTGTTTGAGTCTTCAGTCTTTTGACTGTTTTGATGCAGCTCTCCATGCCTCCCTGTCCTGAGCTAATCGTTTCATCTCTACATAGCTCCGACACCCTACATCCAAGGCAATCTGTTTAACATATTCTAACCTTGGTCTACCCCTACAGTTTTTGTCCTCGACCCTTCCTTCCATAACTAAGCTTGCTATTCCTGGGTGTCTTACTATGTGTCCTACCAACCTATCTCTTCTCTTCATTAGCAGTCGCCAGAAACATCTCTCCTCTCCCACTCGTCTTAATACCTCTTTGTTTGTAACCCTATCTACCCATCTGATCTTCATCATTCTCCTGTAACACCACATTTCAAATGCTTCAATTCTCCTCTTTTCGGCTGCACCAATAGTCCAAGTTTCACTTCCATAGAGCGCCACGCTCCAGACAAAGGCTTTCAAAAATGACTTCCTAATACCTAAATCTATATTCGATGTCAGCAGATTCCTTTTTTGTAGAAATGCTTTGCTTGTCTGAGCCAACCTACTTTTAATATCCTCTTTGCTTCGTCCATCACTGGTTATTCTGCTTCCTAAGTAACAGAAGTCTCCTACTTCCTTCAGCTTTTCACCTGCCAATTTGATCTCCATAGAGGTTTCTGATTTATTTCGGCTGCATTCCAGTATTTTTGTTTTACATTTATTTATTTTCATCATGAATTCTTTCCGTAGGACGGAGTCCATACCATTCAAAAACTCATTCAAATCCTCAGGCTTGTCGGCCAAGATGACGATGTCATCAGCAAATCTCAGAGTTGAAATTATTTCTCCTTGAATCTTCACTCCCACTTTAAATTTTTCTCTAATTTCCTTCATTGCCTGTTCAATGTAAAGATTGAAAAGTATGGGTGATAAGTTGCAGCCTTGCCTTACACCTTTCTGAATACCAGCTTCTCTCTCATGTCCTTCAACTCGAATGACTGCTGTCTGGTTTCTGTACAGATTGTATATCACCCTCCTATCCCTATACTTTATTCCAATCGATTTCAAAATGTCAAACAATTTAGTCCAATCAACGTTATCAAAAGCATTTTCTAAGTCTACAAAAGCCATGAACGTTCTCTTATCTTTCCTTATTCTACCTTCCAAAATCAGCCTAAGACTTAGTACAGCTTCCCTTGTTCCTACATTTCTCCTGAAACCAAACTGGTCTTCACCCAACTCCGTTTCTATCTGGCTTTCAATCCTCTTGTAAATTATTCTAGACAGGATCTTTGAAGCATGAGTAATCAAGCTGATTGTACGGTAATCTTCACATCTGTCAGCTCCCACTTTCTTTGGTATAGGGATGATTACATTCTTCTTGAAATCAGAGGGTACCTCACCTGTCTCATATATCCTACACACCAAGTGAAATAACCTGATCAGACCTTCATCTCCTATGCAGCGTAGCAACTTAATCGGTATATCATCTATGCCTGGTGCTTTGTTCCTGCCTAAGTCCTCTAATGCTCTGTCAAATTCTGATCTCAATATTAAATCTCCTTTCGCATCCTCATCAATTTCCTCCTCCCTTTCCATTACATGATTCTCAATCTCCTTTCCCTTATACAAACTCTCTATGTAAGCTTTCCATCTCTCAACCTTTTCTTCCCTATCTGTTAGAGGCTTTCCATTTGTGTCCTTAATATTACAGCACTTAGTCTTCTTTTCCCCAAAAGTATTCTTAATCCTTCGATAAGCTGTGTCTACTTTTCCTAATTTCAGACAATTTTCTATACCTGCACATTTCTCTTTCGACCATTCTTCTTTTGCTTCCTTGCACTTCTTGTTAACCTCATTTCTCAAACGTCTGTATTCTGCTTTCCCCTTTTCATCTCTTAGATTCTTGTGTTTCCGCCTTTCATCCATCAATTCTAGTATATCCTGAGTGATCCACGGTTTTCTACCTATTCTTTCTTTCCTACCAATGTTTTCTTCTGCGGATTTTGTTATTTCATTCTTCAAAAGTGCCCATTCGTCTGTAATTGAAGTTTGTTTAGGTTTTTTCATTAGTCCTTTATACTCTTCTTGAATCTTTCGTTTACATCCTTCTCTTTCAGTCTGTCTATTGCCCACCTTTTTGGCTTTTGACTTTTCTTCAGTTTCTTCAACTTTAATCTGCATTTCATTACAACCAGATTGTGATCAGAGTTTATGTCAGCACCAGGATATGTTTTACAATCCAAAATCTGGTTTCGAAACCTCTGCTTGACCATAATGAAGTCGATTTGGTAACGCCCTGTATCTCCTGGTCTCATCCATGTGCATATTCTTCTATTGTGGTTATTGAATAAGGTGTTAGCTATGACCAACTCATGTTCGGTGCAGAATTCTACCAGCCTGCTTCCTCGATCATTCCTTTCACCTAATCCGAAATCTCCTACTATCTTCCCTACTCTCCCTTTTCCTACCACAGCATTCCAATCTCCCATTACTATAACATTTTCATCACCCTTGATATACCTCAGAATTTCGTCTATTTCTTCGTAGACCTTTTCAACATCCTCATCATCAGCTTGACTGGTAGACATATAGACGTGCTAATGACCCTATAGTCTCCTGACCAAAAGTCCTGTTCTTCCTGCCAGCTCATTTCACTAATCCCAACCAAATCCAACCTCAACCTATCCATTTCCCTTTCTAAGTTTTCTAACCTTCCAATTCCTAGCAGACTTCTAACATTCCACGCTCCGATCCGTAGAATGTCAGATTTCCTCTTTGTCACTTCTGTGATGTTAGTATTTGTACCATTATATTATCTCTACTTGTATATAATCCTACATAGGTAGTATTTGTACCATTATATTATCTCTACTTGTATATAATCCTACATAGGTAGTATTTGTACCATTATATTATCTCTACTTGTATATAATCCTACATAGGTAGTATTTGTACCATTATATTATCTCTACTTGTATATAATCCTACATAGGTAGTATTTGTACCATTATATTATCTCTACTTGTATATAATCCTACACAGGTAGTATTTGTACCATTATATTATCCCTACTTGTATATAATCCTACATAGGTAGTATTTGTACCATCATATTATCTCTACTTGTATATAATCCTACATAGGTAGTATTTGTACCATTATATTATCTCTACTTGTATATAATCCTACATAGGTAGTATTTGTACCATCATATTATCTCTACTTGTATATAATCCTACATAGGTAGTATTTGTACCATTATATTATCTCTACTTGTATATAATCCTACATAGGTAGTATTTGTACCATTATATTATCTCTACTTGTATATAATCCTACATAGGTAGTATTTGTACCATTATATTATCCCTACTTGTATATAATCCTACATAGGTAGTATTTGTACCATTATATTATCCCTACTTGTATATAATCCTACATAGGTAGTATTTGTACCATCATATTATCTCTACTTGTATATAATCCTACATAGGTAGTATTTGTACCATCATATTATCTCTACTTGTATATAATCCTACATAGGTAGTATTTGTACCATTATATTATCTCTACTTGTATATAATCCTACATAGGTAGTATTTGTACCATTATATTATCCCTACTTGTATATAATCCTACATAGGTAGTATTTGTACCATCATATTATCTCTACTTGTATATAATCCTACATAGGTAGTATTTGTACCATCATATTATCTCTACTTGTATATAATCCTACATAGGTAGTATTTGTACCATCATATTATCTCTACTTGTATATAATCCTACATAGGTAGTATTTGTACCATTATATTATCTCTACTTGTATATAATCCTACACAGGTAGTATTTGTACCATGATATTATCTCTACTTGTATATAATCCTACATAGGTAGTATTTGTACCATCATATTATCTCTACTTGTATATAATCCTACATAGGTAGTATTTGTACCATCATATTATCTCTACTTGTATATAATCCTACATAGGTAGTATTTGTACCATTATATTATCTCTACTTGTATATAATCCTACATAGGTAGTATTTGTACCATCATATTATCTCTACTTGTATATAATCCTACATAGGTAGTATTTGTACCATTATATTATCCCTACTTGTATATAATCCTACATAGGTAGTATTTGTACCATCATATTATCTCTACTTGTATATAATCCTACATAGGTAGTATTTGTACCATCATATTATCTCTACTTGTATATAATCCTACATAGGTAGTATTTGTACCATCATATTATCTCTACTTGTATATAATCCTACATAGGTTGTATTTGTACCATTATATTATCTCTACTTGTATATAATCCTACATAGGTAGTATTTGTACCATTATATTATCCCTACTTGTATATAATCCTACATAGGTAGTATTTGTACCATTATATTATCTCTACTTGTATATAATCCTACACAGGTAGTATTTGTACCATTATATTATCTCTACTTGTATATAATCCTACATAGGTAGTATTTGTACCATTATATTATCTCTACTTGTATATAATCCTACATAGGTAGTATTTGTACCATTATATTATCTCTACTTGTATATAATCCTACATAGGTAGTATTTGTACCATCATATTATCCCTACTTGTATATAATTAATCCTACATAGGTAGTATTTGTACCATTATATTATCCCTACGTGTATATAATCCTACATAGGTAGTATTTGTACCATCATATTATCTCTACTTGTATATAATCCTACATTGGTAGTATTTGGGGATAATTTTGCATTGCGATGCGGCCGCGTGTAAAATTCCCCTAAAAACAAAATGGCGTCTACCATGACGTCATCAACGACGTC
The DNA here is from genome assembly GCA_946902985.2 of Meconema thalassinum. Classification (NCBI taxonomy): domain Eukaryota; kingdom Metazoa; phylum Arthropoda; class Insecta; order Orthoptera; family Tettigoniidae; genus Meconema; species Meconema thalassinum. The sequence continues at coordinate 534,586,597 of OX336393.1, read as the reverse complement.
ACTCCTCTGGCAAGCTTACGGGATAAGCCTGGGTAATAGGGGTTTTTGGGTGGGGAAACACAAAAACCTTCGAAACGAGGTGCGCATCGAAATCTGTAATTGACCTACATAGCTCAATTAAAGATTCCGATGCGTAGAAAAATTCAAGATTCCAATCGATATTTTTAATTTTTCCGCATCGAAATCTGCTATTGACCTACATAGCTCAATATTAAAGATTCCGATGCGTTGAAAAATTTCACGATTTAAATTGAGAATTTTAATTTTCCGCATTGAAATCTAAAATTGGTCTATATAGGTTAATTACATATTACGATACATATCGTAATTATTTGAAATTGATAATTATAAAACTGTCGGCTTCTGTGATATTATCAACGACTTTACGAAATGCTTCTCTGGCAAGCTTACGGGAAAAACATTGGTTATATATTATTTTGGGTGGAGACAACTCAATAACAGAAATAAGCATTATAAAAGACTACAAAACCAATTGTGTATAGCAAGATATGGTTATGTATAATTTGATTTCTTTTTTCCAATGTTGGCTACAAATGCGCAAACACAAATATGATAACTTACGCAAAAACAACCAAAAACTAAAGCATTCTAATTTCCGTAGAAAACATTGTAGTCAGTTATGTTTTGGGGGGGGGGGGCTACGCTCCCCCCATACCCCCCAAACAACAGTTCGGTATTTTTATGTTTTCCAATATTGACTGAAAATACTTAATTAGAAATCACCATCCATTACAGACTGTCTAATAACGCCACACAAACATACTGTATGAAACGTAAAAACCAACCAATATATGTCTGGTACAAAAGACTGTTGTAGGCTCCTTTGCAAGTGTTCTTGTAAATGCCAATTTTTCTCTATATTTTACCCAGGCGTATTCCCTCCCTCCCACCTTGCCTGACGTAATACAGAGAGTACAGTTGGTTTGTATCGGAGACCCTCGCTTGCCCGGTCGCCCCCGGCGCAAGTCTGTCTCTCGCCACGCACTTTGCCGTTATGCGGCGCCCTCGCGTCACTGAGTCATTGAGTATAGGAATATGAACTTGCCTAGTTCACAGCTGGTGCTGAAAATGTTCGCCATTCACTGCTACACATCGCTGGCACCTTTTTATGAAACTCGCATTTACTCTCTGAAGTTCCTCAGCACCGATTGACTGTATTTCACCTGTAATATAGTCTTTAAGCTCATTTGTAGTGGAGGGTATCTCTCATACACTCGTATTTTTAAGCGTCCCCCACAAATAAAAGTCACATGGTGATAAGTCTGGGCTTCGCGGGGGCCACACGTTCCGACTTATAATCCTAGCACCAAAAATGCGACGCAATTCTGTCATGGATGCTTAGTCAGTGTGAGCAGTGGCAGAATCTTGTTGAAAATAAGTTGACAATCGCTCTCCGTGATTCAGTTCGTCAAAAAATTCGTCAAGGATCACATTGATGTACAAATTTAAGTACAAATTCCTATACCCAATGACTCAATGCCGCACTTAATGACAAAGTGGCGGGCGAGCGGACAAGCGAGGGTCTCCGATACAAACCAACTGTACTCTCTGTATGGCATTGGGCGCGTTTTGTTTGGTATACTTTGGTTAATACATAAGCTAACCAGACCAGCTTGGGTTATAACCGGGCTCTTGAGATCAGTAACCAAGCTGAAATTGTAAGCACTTTACAAGTGCCAATTCACAGAAACTAGTAGAGAAAGGAAATATCTGTCCCCGTAGGAAACAGGATGTAAAATTGTCCGATTGAGCTATGTACATTAACAAATTCACAAAGAAATTCACAGTTGCCAGCGTTTCGCCCCAGTGTACCTATGGGCTCTTCAGTTGGTTATGGTACACCTCACCAAGACGCGTGGCTAGTCAAAACTTCCTTTCAAAAATAATGTTAGCTTACCTAGCTAATCCATACTGGAAATATCTGTTCCCGTAGGAAACAGGATGTAAAATTGTCCAATTGAGCTATGTACATTAACAAATTTTGACTTCCATAGTACATTGGCGCTGCTCGTGGCAACATTTGTGCCTTGCAGCGGCCTTCTCAGTATGTAGGAGCCTACCACCCAGCACCACCTTCATTGTACCTTCGCGTTTTGCTCTTAAATCGTTGCACGTCCGTGGAGCTTTCAGCTCAAGATAAACACACCCAGTTAATGTGCAAAATACAAGTTTATTAATCGGAAGGTTTTCTCCATTTTGTATCTATCAAGCAAATGTCAGCACACTTTCAATAAAGTGCCGAACAAAGTTTTTCACTTATGTCAACATTTATCAGTACAGCAAGTTATTTGGGTCCTGGACACTAATGCAATGTGCTCTTTGTTTTTATTCACAAAAAGAGATTAACGACTGCACAATTTGACCGTCGCATACCTTTCAAGAGTGTGCATAATAGTGATTATTAGTCAGGTTGACTGTTAACAGCAGGAATGTTTTTATTGCTTTATTGTTTGTAATGTCCATAAGGTTGTCATGTTTTAAAGTGTTTAATTAGTTTTTTATAGTATTTTAATATCAGTATGTTATTTTTCTCACATGGACGTGGTCTTTTTAGTCTATGATGTTTCCGAATATGAATTATGAAGGGCTGAAGAAGGAATTGTACTAATTCCGAAACATGTACCCATAAGCTAACTAAAATAATAAATGAGTGTTGATTAGGCGGAAACTTTAAATTTGTTATACTCCTCTGTGGTCCTACATCAGACGATGAATTAGACTGATTCCTCTCCACACGTTCTTCAAGCGTCACTTCAACCTTTCCGGCGTTGGCGCGTAGATTGCAGACCACTTCAGGTTTGAATTTCACATCAAGACTTAGAACAACCTTTCCCTGAGTTGGAATCCAGACTCTAAATCCATCCCTGTCGTTCACGTACCCAACCAGATGTCCAAAAACAGCTTTGTCGTCGAACTTTGAGCGAAAATTCTTGTCGATATGCACGTAGCATTCTGTTCCGAAGATCTTCAGATGACTGAGACTTCCCACTGGTCGTCCATACCACAATTCATAGGGAGATTTGTTTTCAATGGATGACTTCCCAGTGCGATTCAGGAGGTACACCGCAGTGTTGCAGGCTTCAGCCCAAAGTTGTTTCGTGAACTTGTTGGGATTCAGCATAGATTTTGCGCACTCCACAATCGTCCGATTTTCACGTCCCGCAACTCCGTTTTGTTGTGGTGTGTACGGCGTAGTAATGCCGTGTTCTATGCCTCTGCTTGCGAGTAGTTCAGAAACCTTCTTGTTATCAAATTCTTTTCCTCCATCACACCTGAACAGCTTCATGACGTGTCCATTTGTTTTGGCTTCATTCAGGAACTGTTCCAGAACGGTGTACACTTCACTTTTGTGCTTTAAAAAGAAAACTCGTCGAAACTTGCTGAAATCATCCTTGAAACATACGTAGTAGCGTGCCTTTCCAAGAGATTCAGTAGACATTGGTCCATTCACATCGGCGTGGATTTGTGCACCGGTGGCTGTTGGTCGATTCATTCGTGTCTTGAATGACAGTCGATGCATTTTTCCCAGTGCACATCCATCGCAGAAATCCTCTTTACACATGTATACATTGATGTTCATCTGCTTCAGTACATTCTTGACATGCGCTTTGTGTTGATGACCGAATCGTTCATGGTAGATCTGCAGTTTGTCCGACGATGTAGCTAAATTCACTTGAATGGGTTGCGCCGGTTTCACGATGCGCATGTCAAGTACATACAGACCATGACTCACACGTCCAGCCATCATCGCCTTTCCAGTAACCTTGTCTTCAATTCTAACAGGTCGTCAAGTCTTGCACAAAAACCTTTCCTTGCAGCAGCTTTCACAGAAAACAGATGAGCCATTGCATCGGGAACATACAAAACTTCAGTCATCTCAGCACTCAACCAAGCGTTGTTCAGCTGCACTTGAATGTTTACAGTTCCTTTGCCGTGAGCTAGCATGCTCACACCTCGTTTTCCTAGCAAAATCTTCTCTGGAGCAGCAAACTTGACGTATGTTGTAAAATACTGTTTGTTCGCGGTGATGTGATTTGTGGCGCCACAGTCGCAGTACCACTCGTCGGCTTGAACAAAGTCGCCGTCTAATGCACTCATCGCATGTGTCAGAAACGAAGCATTGTTCTCCTTATTTTTGTTTCTAGTGTCACCCTCTTTCTTCTTCACTGGACATTCACTTGCCCAATGGCCCAATTCCTTACATTTGAAACATGGAAACCTGCTTTACTCGTTGAACATTTTTCTTCGACTTGTCATCAGCGCTGCCTTTGCCACTGCCATACTGGGAATGCTTCTTGGGAGCACTACGTACCACAAACGCAGTCGATTCCACGTTTCCTTGGTCACGCAGTTCAATCGTGCACAATTTTTCAATCAACAAGTTCACAGTTTGATTTTCCGTCGGAATCGTGTCCCACACATCCTTGAAATTATCATATTCTTTTCCCAGAGTGGATAAAATTCGACCGTTCAAAATCCTTTCAGATAACGTGTTTTCGTTGCGCTTTTGGAGTTCGTCGTTCAGATCCTGATAAAGCTTCTGTAACTTCGCGACATGGGTGCTGATGTCCTCCTTGTCGTCACGTGTCACTCGGAAGAATGACTCGATCAACATGTTCAGTCGCTGCGTACTGCTTCGTTCGAACCGTGCGCTCAATTTTGTCCAAATTTCACTGGCATTGGTGCACGTCAACACGAGCTCGGCAACAGATTTTCCTAGCGCACCTGCTAGCAAACTGGCCGCTTTCGCGTCTTCTTTCAACCACTGCTTATATGCCGCTTTTTGTTGCGCAGTTGCATCTGCCGGCAACACAGGACACTTTTTCGAACCATCAACAATATTTTCCAGTTCATACGACCGCAAAACCATCAACACATGCCATTTCCACTTTGCCCAGTCTTCAGGTTTATACACTTGAACTTCGTAGTCACTGCCGGTTGCCATTTTTTGAGTGATCATTTCTTCCAACAATCTCCATTCATTTACTAGCTTGGGAGACACTTTACGAGCTAGCGATGAACCCCTGACGAGAGTTAAGACTTCACAGAAGAGTGGGAGTGTTTCTCTAAAAGCCAGGATAGTTAAAAGGGACATAAAACCATTAACATTGTTATGGAGTAGTTTCCCTGGAAATGCATCTCTGCTTTTCTTTTCCCCTGTGAACTTTTCGTTTCGCAGAATACACAGTCAAGTTAAGATTGGACGGAAGGGGGATTTGTGATTCATGCACCTCGCCATTCTTAAATCATGTCTGACCCATACTTAACTTTAAGAACAGCCCAACGTATAAATTAGCAAAGTACATACAGCAGTTTCTAAAAAAAAAACATATAAAATTTGAAGCTAATAGAGGCTTCATTAATTCCATCGATTTCAGCAAAAAAACAAAAGAACTAAACATAGAAGATGAACACACTATGCATTCGTTTGACGTACAAGACATGTACTCCAATATTCCAATAAAGAAAGCACAGAAAATAATCCTAAATAACTTACGAAAGTATGGAAAAGTAAGTGCACTAGAAATTAATGAGTTTATGTCACTACTTAATTTTTGTTTAGAAAACACTTTTTTCACCTTTAATAATAAAATATATCAACAAACCAATGGTTTGGCAACGGGATCCGGTATTATAGCAGACGTTTATTTGGATTTCTTGGAACAAAATAAAATCATTAACCATCTACCAGGTATTGTGTTCTTGGGCAGATATGTGGACGATGTGTTCACTATAATAGACGAAAAAACGGTAAAAGCAGACGAATTATTGGATATGTTAAACAAGTTAGATAATATAAAATTCACGCTGGAATCCCAAAAAGAAAATTGCTTAAATTACTTAGATCTAAAAATAAAGAAAATACAGAATAAGTTGCATTTTGAAATATATCGCAAGCCAACCCAAACAGACATAACAATCAAGAAAGATTCTAATCACCCAGAGAGCCATAAGAAAGCCGCTTTTTACAGCTTAATTGATAGAGCGCTAAATATTCCAAGATGTATAACACAATTTACACTCGCCAAATCAATACTTTACCTTACTAAAAATACTATAGGTACATGTTTCGGAAACTTGATATGTTTCCTTCTTCAGCCCATATGTTGGTGTGAAACATCATATGACATCGAAATCCTAACCAAAATTAAAAATACAGTTCGTTCTTTCTCTCTTGTTCTTCTTTTGTTGAGCCTGTGTCATTAGACTTATTATTTGAAGTGATGAATGAGTTACGTGGAAACGTTAAATATTTATTCCTTGTAAGGATGATTGGGTGTGGTGTCAAGAAATTTTGATCAAGTCAGGATATTTGTAGGAATTAATCTATTACGGCGGGGGTTGAGGAGGCAGTTTTCTTTTTTTGTTATTTAAATGATCTGCTAATGTATCAAATAATACGTTAGGCTCAAAGTTAATCTTGTTCAGATTATTGCATTCATTACATCTCTGATAAGTGTTGATATGAATATTTTCCAAAACATTCATATAGCTGCCTTTCGATGGGTAATGCAAAATTTTGACATCATTATTTATGTCCGTGAACTTATGTCCCGTTTCTTCCATATGTACCGCCGTGGCTGAGAACTTCCTGTGCTTTATGGCTGAAACATGCTCAGCATAACGAGTGCGTATGCTCCTACCTGTTTGTCCCGCGTAGTTTGATTTGCAAAAATTACATCTGAGCTCATAAATTTATTTGTGTTAAAAAATTTGTTGAAGTTTGAATTATTTGTTTTAAAGGCGATGCTCATATTGTGTTTCTTGAGGATATTGGTTACTGTGTGCACACTTCGATCCACGTAGGTGAAGGTAGCAGAAGTCTTCTTAGATGTGTCCTCTTTAAGTAATTTAGTTAAGGGTCTATTTTTTAACTTGTAAATTAATCTGCTGACATAATTGTGGTTATAACCATTGAGTTTAGCTATTTGATATATAATATCAATTTCTTGCTTCCGTTCATGATCAGAAGAAGGGATACGTAACGCTCTATTAATAAGGCTTATGAATGTTGCATTCTTATAGCCGCCTGGATGGTTAGAATCCTGCCGTATAACTGTACTCGTTTGCGTTGGTTTTCTGTATACTTTATAATGCATACGATTGTCTTTTCTAATCACAGTTACATCCAGGAAATTAATTTTGTTGTCTACTTCTTATTCTAAAGTGAATTTAATATTTCTGTCTATTTTGTTCAAATTATCTAATATTTGTTCAATCGCTTGAACTTGGTTATTGGTAATGAAGAAAATATCATCTACATATCTTCCCCAGAAAATGATGCCATTAATTTGGTTAATAATCTTCTCATGTTCAGTGTGGTCAAGATAAATGTTGGCATTGATATGTCTAATGACACAGGCTCAACAAATGAAGAACAAGAGAGAAAGAACGAACTGTATTTTTATTTTTGGTTAGGATTTCGATGTCATATGATGTTTCACACCAACATATGGGCTGAAGAAGGAAACATATCAAGTTTCCGAAACATGTACTGCCCCCGTAAATTGAATTATATTGAGACCACGATGGCTGTAATGGCATATATGAATAAAGTTATGGCTGTCATAGTTGTGACGTGTATATTCATGACGTAGTCACGGATGACGTAGACTTCATGCAAGTAGGCTGGTTGAGCTGAGATTCTTGGTGACGTCATGATTTTGTTCGAGAAAGATCTGAGATTTACGACGCAGTCGCAGGAAACAAGGTATTGTGCTAAGGAAGAAGTTACGCTATTGGAGGAAAGGCTCGATCCAATGAACGATAGTTTGGAAGGAAGACGGAGATTGCTGAAACTACGATATTTAATTACTTTTGGCATGCAGATTTGTGGAAAACTATTTTCAGTTATGGCATTGATTTGGAATTTTGAAGAAATTAATTTTGAGTTTTTGAAATTTGAAAATCCGTCAAGTATAGCCAAAGTTAAAACTTCTAGCAATGACGGAGCAACAGGCTATGGAAGGGATGGATACGCCCCTTAAGAAGTTGATAAAAGGTCGTGCACAGGAGAGAAGAGCTCTCATATCTCTCAGACCGATCATATCTCTGATATCTCATACCGCATATATATTTCAGATGTCATATAGTCATTTTCGAGTGAATAAGTGACGCAAGTCATCTTTAGCGTGTGGTTAAAGCCCGGCGCATCGAACGAACACGGAGCAGTTCCATTTTACGCTGTTCGAAACTAGGTGAAGTTGTAACGCTCACATTAACGTTTCTACCAGATAAAATATAAAGAGTTAACTTCTGCCTTTATTATAATTCAATTGGGCAGTACAACATTGAGGTGTGTAGAAGATTTGAACAATTTCACAGTTATACTTCGAAAGATATTGGCATTTTAAGGTTGCAGACAAAAGTGATTTTCTCGCCATCTGAGAGGCACTTTTAAATTACCACATTATACACTACGGCTGACACGTATATCGCAACCGTGATCTTGGAGCATACGTTTGGTAATACAACGATACATTCTATTATGGAACATTATAGTCTGGCAGTGCTTTCAATGATTATAACAGAAGTGAAGATGGAAGGCTAAGGCTTTAATGCAATTGGGACATATATCGATGGAGTGAAATAACAGCATGGAACTTCGTTAATCGTCATTCTACAAAAGCGAGCATGTAGTGAACATCCAACTACACTCATGCATCGTGAATCCATCGCTGAATTATATCAAATGACAGTGGAAATATCATCATACTCCACGATTATGAATATTTCTGCGGAAATAATTACAATAAACTTCATGGCGAATTGCGACCAGAACTTCAGGGAACTTTCAAGAGAGGCCAGGGTGGACCCGGCTCACAAAGAAGAGTTTTGCCAGAAGGATGTCTTTCGTATACATGGAGCAGTGCAATTTCCGGAGGAGGAAGCAGTTCGATTCTCCGAGGGCGCTGATTCCAGCTTCGAGGACGGAACACATCTTCACGCGGGTGAAATGGAACCAACAGCAGTTTTCTTTGAAAACTTTCCTCTAGAACTTCAATCAACAGATAAGGTAGTCGTGAACGTTTCTTGTATTATTTGAGTCATGTAGCGATATCTGAGCAACCATTTTCCCATATTTTCTGTCCCATTTATTTTGCCCCATTTTCTTGCTTGATATTTCTGTATTCAGTACACTTCGATGATTTATGCCTTTTTCTACGATTTGTTGAGACATTATTATGTCATTGGCATAGTTAAATAATTTTGGATCAGTTGAGACTGATAATTTATATTCTTTCAGTAATTTGCATATTTTTGTAGTCACGATTTGGCTGTAAAGTTAACGATTTGCTATGGCAGATTTGAATTCAGACAGCATGTCATTTTATTAAAGTAATTCTATTCAGTAAATTACTTTGACCAATTTTCTGTCATCCTCAAGAAAGAAGAATGATTAAATGATTTTAGAGCGTTAAAATCTATTACGTTATCGACGATCTTTGAAATACTAGTCGTCTTATGAACATGATTGCAACATAGACATTTATCATTGCATTATAGACAATTTTATGAAATATGAACTTTGATTACGATTTATTGAATACATTATAGTAATGAACATTTGATAGGAATTTTCTCAATTATAGATTGGAACAAAGTTGTTTGCATTCCACAGTCTAATTGTATTCTATTCGACTATTTATGCAGTTTAGATGAACTTTGATTGAAGATAGTATTTTTATACTGCGTTACTTTGAAGATATTAATCTCAATTTTGATAGACCAGGGAGGAGTGTCTAATCGTATTTGCTATTAAATTTATTTGTGATTGGCAAATTTTTACTTCATATCGATTCATGAATGAAACCCACGAAGGTTAAATAATAACAGTCATCAATACAATTGATGAATATAAGAATTTTTAAAGAGGAACAATGGATGTATAATCGTTAGTTCAGTGGACGTGTAAAAGTCGCTGATGAATAATGCCCTTGAATAATGAAGGAGGTTCCCACAGTAAGATGATGTTGTTGAATTTATAAGTGGAGGATTTTTGTATGTAATTTGGAAGATTTTGATGCCATATATATGGAGATATATGATGAATTCTGGGCCAGTTGTTGTGCAATTTTGTGCGTTTTGAGCGAAGTATTTTTCCGCTGAATGTATTGTTCTGGTTCTTTGAAAGTTATTCATATGAAGATACTGTTAAAATTAACAAGAGTGTTAAATAATTTGAGATAAAGATTTTGAATGGAGGTTACCGTCACAAATATTAATAATAATTATTAAACCTTATTAAACCTGAATTTGACATTTAAATATAACTAACCTTCATTGGTCGATTATATCACCACGATTTGAGTAATTATCAACCGGATAAACGTGTGGTTTAATGTATTTCTTGTATTAATAATATAAACAATATAATTAATATTGTAAATAATTTTGTAAATATCTTTGATAATAATTTGAAATGAAAGTGATTAATAGAGGCGTGTATAAGTTTTTCAATTGTCGTTTGACATTGTTATAAACAATTTATCATTGTTATAAATAATTAATGAACTTTTGTTATTAACATTATGAGTTTTGTTATTATACTCTAAACAACGCTAATTAAACAAGTGGTTTGAACACTTAAACAAGATGTGGGATTATTAGAGTATTCCATTGGTGTTTGAATGTAGCATTTAAAACCTTTGCGTGATAATATTTCAGTTGAGATGTGGACATTTAACGTGTTTTGAAAGGAGAGCTAAGCTCTGATGTAACTCGCATATGCTGGGGTTGAACGGACGGGTGAGTCCACTTTGACGGTGCAGGTGTATCGCAGCTGACCGGACAACTGTATGATAGAGGCCAAGGACGTCTCCATAATAGCCTTGTGGCTATAAATAAAATGTGATGTGTATAAACACGCAAAACAATTGCTATATGTGTCTCGTCCCAAATCCCGTTTCCATTCCAAGTGCATTATTATAATTACGTTATTTTGAGCTTGAGAAAGCTGAAACATTGTATGTAGAGTATACAAGTCCTACAGGAGGACATGGTTATGTGGTCGATGGCTTCTGATTGCCACGTCGATTTTGTTGTTTTATTTTTGTTAAATTCATTCTTTTTGTGAAATAAATTATTGTGCAGTTTAAAGTTTCTCGTCTTCGTTATGGTTCATTTTAAATATCATGGTGGAGGTTATTGTGAGGGCATACTTTAAGTGATCCAGTTGACAACCCAGTCCCCGAGATAAATTTAAAAGGTAAGTAAAAGGTAAATATGGACCCCCGTATATTTTGGTGTGTTCCACTATAATTTCTTGTTAACTATTGTGCTCTAATCTCGATAGTATCTGTCGTTGCCATTTTCATTGATGTAGCTGTGCCGGTGCGATTGATTATTGGCAATCCGATTGAGGGGGCGGATATCTGACAGCCTACTATCCTGATATCGGGGACAGTACCTATAGTATTTTTAGTAAAGTATTGATTTGGCGAGTGTAAATTGTGTTATACATCTTGTAAACATGGTCAATACGGAACCTGGAACGAGTGCGGTCTAAATATTCCACTCGGTGAAGAAAGTTTAAGCAAGGAACTGAAAATCATAGCCAACATCGCAAAGAAAAATGGATATTCACAAAATTACGTCAACAGAATCAAAAATAAGATTGTTAACAAATTTGAAACAACTTTAGAAAAAGATCGCAAAAAGAACCAAAATTTCGCTACTTTCACGTATGTAAACCCAAAAGCACATACAATAACAAACTCAATTAGAAAGTTTAATATTAACATTGCATACAAAACACAAAATAATAACAGCAACATCTTTTTTAATCACAATAGTGTAAATAAGACCAATAAATTCAGCAAATCGGGAGTGTACAAACTAAAATGTAAGGATTGCGATTCCACCTATTTTGGACAAACGGGTAGAGCGTTCAACGTAAGATACGGGGAACATACCAGTGCGCTGAAATATAACAAGTTCTCGGCCATGGCGAACCACATGGACGAGAAAAAACATAATTTCAGTTCGATAGATAAGGATTTGGAAATTGTACATATTGTTAATAAAAGTAAAAAACTTAATGTGTTAGAGAACATAGAAATTTATATCGCCCAAAAAACAGACTCTGTAAATAACTTGAACGAATTAACTTTCATCATCATCATCATCATCTCCCCTTATCCAGCTCCTGCCGGGTCGGGGTATTTATGGCACTTCTCCACTTTCCTCTTTCCTTCCACCATTCTTCTTCCACGATCTTGTCCCAGTCCAGATTTCTTTTTCTTACGCCGTTCTTCACTGAATCCATCCACCTTGTTCTAGGTCTTCCTCTTGGTCTCTTACCTTGCACTTCGCCTCCAGCATCTGTCTTGGTATTCTATTTTCCTCCATCCTCTTTACATGTCCAAACCACCTTAGTTTATTCTTCTCAATTCTCTCATTTAGTTTTCCCATCCCAACTTCCTTCCTAACATCTTCATTCCTCACTCTGTCTTTCCTTGTCTTTCCTATCATACTTCTTAGGAATTTCATTTCACTGGCTTGGATTCTACTCTCTTGCCTGCTTGTCAGGGTCCAAGTCTCAGCTGCATAAGTTAATATGGGTACATAATACACTTTATACATTACCTCCTTGCTTTTCCTTGGTACTTCCTTATCCCAAACAAGTTTTCTTACACTTTGATAGAATGCATTGCTCTGCTGTACCCTCCTGCCAATCTCCATGTCCAACCTACCAGTTTGCATCAATTCACTTCCTAGGTATTTGAACGTGTCCACAATTTCCAAACTCTGACTTCCAATTTTCACAGTGCCCTTTCCTTGTCTTTCCCCTCTTGTCATCACCATGGTCTTGCTTTTCTCTATACTGATTTTCAGGCCATACTTCTGAATATTTTCGTTCAGTGCATCTAGTTGTTTTTGCACTTCTTCGGTGTTCCTTCCCCAGACCACAATATCATCTGCAAATAACAGTAACTTCATTTCTTTATGTCCATATGCTTCCTTTGTTTCCTTTACAATTTCATCCATCACCATTATGAACAAGAGAGGTGACAGCACACTCCCCTGTCTTAGTCCAGTCTTGTTCGTAAACCAATCTGTCTTTCCAACTGGGGTCAGTACCCTGCTAACACAGTTGTTGTACATTGCTTGCACCATTTCCAACATTTCTCTTCCCAGTCTCTTCTTAACCATGGTTTCCCATACCTTCTCTCTGGGGACACTATCATATGCCTTTTCCAGATCTATGAAAGTCATGATCAAATCCTCTCCATATTCCCAGTTCTTTTCCATCACCTGCCTCAAGCTAAAGATTGGGTTCACTGTGGATCTTCCACTCCTGAAGCCATACTGTTCCTCTTGCAACTCTCCTTCCACCTTTCTTCTCATTCTTCTTTCTAATATCCTTTCCAGTATTTTTACTATCTGTGATATGAGGGTGATCCCTCTATAGTTATCACACACCTTCTTGTCCCCCTTCTTAAACACTGGTATTATTAGCCCTTTCTTCCAGTCTTCTGATACACATTTCCATTTCCACACACACTTTAGCAGTCGATACAGCCATTGCATACCAACAGGTCCAGCAGCCTTTATCATTTCTACACTGACTTCATCCACCCCTGTTGCTTTTCCCATCTTCATTTTCTGCACTGCTAATTCCACCTCCAGAATTGTTATATCATCTTCTGTTATAGAGTCGTCAGGTTGTGTCACTTCCATCTCACCAGTACCATTGCTCACATTCAAAAGCTTATCGAAATACTCCTTCCATCGTCCCTTTATCTCTTCTGGGTGTGTTAACAACTCTCCATCTTCCTTTTTCACTAGCTTTGTAGTAACTCTTTCTTTCCTCTTACTTCTTAGAAGCCCATACAGCATCCTTTTACTGCCACTTACATCTGTTTCCATTCTTCGTGTAAATTCTTCCCAACTTTTCTTCTTTTCTTCTCCTACCACTTTCTTACACCTCCGTTTGCTGTCGTGATACTTCCTTTTGCTTTCTTCTGTTTGATCTCGGTTCCATTCTTTCCATGCAAACTTCTTTTCTTTCACTGCTTTCCTCACTTCCTCATTCCACCATGGTGTCTCCTTCTCTTTCACTCTTGTTGACGTCCTACCACAAGCACTCTCTGCTGCACCAACAAATGCCTTTTTAAAGTGAGACCATTCCTCTTCTATGTTTTCCACTTCAGTAACTGGGATTTGTTGCTTCAATCTCTCCTGAAAATTTTCCTGTACGGTTTTGTCTTTCAATTTCCATACTTTTATTTTACTTTCTCTGATCTCCTTTAGGTTTTCCAATTTTTCCCATCTAAATTTTGCCACCACAACTCTATGGTCCCCATCAAATGCTTCTCCTGGTAAAGCTGTCACATCTATCAGCTTTCTGCGATTAGTCCTTTCCACCAGAAAGTAGTCAATTACTGATTTTGTTCTTCTATCGCCCCAACCATATCTCGTAATTTTCCTGCTGTTTTTCTTCCGAAACCATGAATTACCCACTATCAGTCCATTCCTTTCACAAAAGTTTACAAGTTCCTCTCCTTCCCGGTTCTTTTTCCCATATCCATATGGTCCAATGACTTCTTCCTTTCCTTGTCTCTCGTTTCCGACTTGTGCATTCATATCTCCCATGATCACCACATCTGAAATTACTCTTTCTACATCCTCCAGGAATACTTCAATATCTTCTTCTCTGTTTCCAGTCTGTGGTGCATACACTTGTATGAAGTCCATCACGTCATTTTTCATCTTCATTCTAATTTTCATTATTCTGTCACTCACACACTCGACCACTTCAACATACTCCTCCAGTTGTTTCGAGGTTATCAGTCCCACGCCATTTTTGGCCTCTTGGCCACCACTCCAGTATAATGTATATCCTTTCCTCAATTTCTTCCTTCCTTTACCTTTCCATTTCACTTCACTCAGCCCCATCAATCCAACATTCTCCCTCTCCATGAAGTCTACCACCTCCTCCACCTTGCCTGTCAGGGTCATGACATTCATGATTCCCACTTTCATTTCGGTTACTGGTCGCCCATTTCTCACAGTTCCCCCAGTACCAAGAGAACTGCGCGTCGCCTGCAGGGTACGCCCTAACCTTTTCCGATTCATTCGAAGTGCCATTTCCATTTTAGGCTATTATTACGATGGGGTCGCCACTCCCAAAGGCATTTTATGAAGCTACTGCCAGCTATTATTCAGGCCGCCCCTAACATGGAGAACAGACGCCCTTGCAGCCACCCCTAACCTGGGAAACAGACGCTGCCGATTGATGCTGTACTCTTACTATTCCCTGAGTACTGGGTTGCCTCTTCCGCAATCTCCACCGTTCCGAAGTCCATCTTCTCCGCTGCAGATTCCGTTGAGGTCTTCGCACGTAACCCTGTGCACGGGGCCTATGTTATACCCCATAGGACTGGGTCCTCATCAGAACTTAGCCGGTACTGTAGTTCCATGGTATATTACAGTACCGTTGCCCACCCCCGCGACGTGGACGCGCCTGGCAAGAATTATCCATGTAGCCAATTAAAATTGCCTCATGGACCGGGTTAAGGAGCTGTCTAAATTAACTTTCAACGACAACATATTATTTAACACGATCTCGAAATTAAGGCGAAGAGACCGACATAAACAGGAAGCGGCTCTCCCTCCTCCATAACGTAAGGTTCTGACGTACGCTTTGCCTCCTCTTCCGCGACCGTTGACCTCACACTTGCAGTATCAAGTCAACCAGTGTTTAAAGGCAGTACAACAAGACGGACACATTTGTAGTATCTCTTTCAAGTTGTGAGGTGACAGTTCATGGTCTCCAAACTGCGGTATGTAAACATTGGTCATTTATACGTGGGTTTTGTTATTGTTTACTTTTTCATTTTCATTTAGTTTTCCGCTTTACAGGTTGTTGAAAACATTTTGGCAAAGCACTAAATTAACAACTTCCGATTACCTGTATCTACATGACAGATTTAGACACGACCCTTTTTCAAGATGCTCGTACAATGGGATAAGTTTTTTACCCTACTAAAGTCATCTCTTCATGTTTCCAAGTAGGAACCGTAGATTGTTAGGTAATTTTTTATTGTTCCAGGTCCCCTGTTTGAAAATGGATCAACAAGAATGTGGCCCACGTTTCGAAATTTTGTACATTTTTAAATCTTTTAAATTCTTTAAGCATTTTATATTCATGTGTTTTAATCATTTTGACGATGTAAAAATGTTTTACAAATTTTTATGAGAGACCAAACATTAGACTGTTTTAGGAGAATTTTTTAGTGATTTTGACTGAAGAAGGCTCACAGGGTCGAAACATGTATCAAAATGTATATTGACATCAAGTGATATATAAAAAGATAATTTTGTATTGTAAAGTGGACATTTGCATAACTTGTCTGACAAGAATTCGTTGCACATGCATCTCCATGTTAATATAATTAACAGTCCAGTCAGGGATTTTAACCCTTCAAGCCGAGATATAGGTCGTAGTTCATTGAAATAGAAAAAAATATGCTCATCACGTAACAATGAAACTGAGCAACAAATAATTTCTCGATTGTCAAGAGATAGAAAGAAAGACTTCACAAAGACAAAAGAAATCATCCCTACAAGTTCCTTTGAACAGGGAAGAAATGTTCTTGGTTTGTGGTCCGATAAAGAGAATTATGATTCGTCCATAAATACCCATTCAGTTTCTTTTGGTACGGTACAATGTCAGCTCTAAAATGGAAAGATGAATCAAAAGTTATATGTTGTTTGTAGGGAAAAGTAAAACTATTTTATAGAAGGAATCCTTCCCCCTCTCGAACCTTTGCATTCCATTCTGACTGGATGCCACCCTAAGAGTAAAGAATGTATGAAGCACATACGTCATTATAATAATGCATTTCAAATTACCTCCTTCATGAGTGTTCGAGTAATCGAATGTGTCTTCATGCCGACATTTAAGGTACAAGGACAAGTGTACTATTTGGCTGGCAGTCTGTATCCTTCTGAACCTAATGATCACAAGTTCCTACAGATTTATTTCATAGCGACCCAGAAATACAAGCTTCTACTAGATGTAGCACACCCCTTTGCAAGAAATGTTACACTGCCATAATAAATATGTTCAATCTTTGAAAGCAGTGTCCCACCTAACTTAATGGATTTCGATATTGTTATCTATATTTGGGAATATTGATATTCATGACGGATCCGTATTGACACAATAATTAGTTAAGTTTGCGTCTTGTCAGTACCTTAATGAATGATTTGTTACCATGTTTCAAGGCTTCTTGTTGATCAGTCAAATTGAGACATTGAATCAAAACCTTGAGGAATGTGAAGTGGGTGGTGAGATAATGAAGACCTGCATGGGTGATTATATGAGAATATGAAGTTCATTAACTTCTTCTTTGCATTTTCTCATTTATGTGGGGTCTGCCTTCCTCCACTTCAATCGATCCATAGCGTCCCGAGGGCGGAGTTTAGTGAGCCGCATGTCATCTCTCACCCTATGCAGCCAGCATTTTTGAGGTCGCCCTCGAGGTCGACGACCGTCCTCCTTCAGTTCAAGGGCAGTCTTTGCAACTGAGGTTTCACTGCTATGGTGCACATGTCTGTACCACCGCAGACGTGATTCACACATTTTTTCTGTGATTGGGGCATCCTTGAAATCCTTCCGCACAACATCATTCCTAATGTGGTCCAGTCGTGTCAAGCCATTGGACTTTCGCAATATCTTTATTTCCATTGCATGAAGCGCCTGTTCGTGCTTCGATGTTGTAGGCCAGCATTCAGATCCATAAAGGGCCACGGTCTAATCACTGTGCGATATACTTTAGATTTTAGAGGCAATGGAATTTTCTTATCACATAGGACTCCAGTAACTTGGCGTCATTTCATCCTTGCGGTAATGTTTGACATCAGGAATCATGCTGCAGTCTGAGGGGATGCATGACCCAAGGTATTTGAATTGGGTCACTTTATTAAGTTGAACCTCCCCCACAGTGATTGTGCCATCAGTTTGGTCACCGCATTCCAGGTACTCAGTCTTCTTCACATTTAATTTCATCCCAAATTCTTCGAGACGCATCTTCCACTCTTGTACTTGCTGTTCGAGGCGCCCACGGGTCTCATTAGCTAACATGACATCATCTGCATATAATAATGTCCATGGATGCCTGGTTTAAATGTCATTTGTGATGGCGTTCATGTAGAGTATGAAGAGCAAGGGGGACAAGGCCGATCCTTGATGGACATCAGCAGTGATTTCGAAGGTATTGGACATTCCTGCTGCGCACCGCACTGAGCTTGTTGTCTTTCGGTACAGAAGTTTCACCCAGTTTACATAGGCTTCAGGTACACTGTGTAGCCTCAGTGAGATGACGTGGTACTCTATGGAATGGCTTTTCCAAATCCAGAAAGGCTAAGTGAACTGTGCTTCCATCAATAGATGAAGTGCATCAAGAACACGTAGTATGGCATGGGAGGGGGATTGGCCTATAATTGGAGCATTCCAGTATATCTTCTTTTCCTTTCCAAATAGGAATTGTGATACTCGTCATCCAGGCCTCTGGTACTGTGTCCTCCACGAGATTCTATACTTCGGCTGGTATATCATCTGCACCAGGCGCTTTCCCTGACTTCATTTTGTTGATGGCAGTGGACACTTCTTCCGTAGTGATAATGGGCACAGGGCCGTGGATAGGGTCAGCTGTCTGTATGAGGGAACTCCGTATTGCATATATCCTCCAAATACTCCCTCCAGCGACGTAGTATGTCATGTCTCTTTTGTACGAGGAACCCATTTATGTCTTTGATGTTGATAACATGACGGAGATGAAGTGTGCGTGGAAGTTTGTAGATTCTATTTGTGCTTCCAAACTTATCCAGTTCGTCGTAGATGGCTTGAGAGCCCGGTGTCTGGTGCTGCTTTGATGTTCTAATAGTCTCCACCATTTAATACGTTCAATCTTGGCCTCACAGACAAGTGAACGCTCTCATATGGGATCGTTGCGAGGTCTCTTCGTCGTGTCATCCAGTAGTCAATTTGGGATGTACGACTTCCACTATAGTATGTGATAATGTGTGAATTCCGCTTTCTAAAATTGATCCCACGCTTCCGCAAATTCTAGGATTCAAATGCTATGATTGTTACGGCAACCATGATTTCGTTCAAATTCGTCTGTTTCATGACCAACATGTCCATTTAAATCTCCACCAATCAACAGCTTGAATGTGTGCCTCGAGATCTTCAAGGAAACTACGAGTACAATATTGTGATTCTATGTCCCGTTTCCTACGGGGTCGAGGATGAAGTCCCTTCTTGACGCCAACCTCACGACAGGAGTTAATGAGAGATGAAATGAATGAAAGTTAAATTCAAGTAGTTCGGACTTCGGCTACCAGACGCCACTGTCACTGACACCTAGCGGTGAATGTTGGAACTTGATAAAGTGTTTCTCACCAAATATCCTACAAATTTTGCTACCCATTGCCAATTGTAGTGGTAGGTTCTATGACATGGGCCCACCGGCTTTACTTCCCCTCCGAAGGAAGGCATGCTGAAGGATTTTAACGCTCTTAAATATCAGACTAATTCGAGCGGGCTTAAAGCTGCGAGAGCATGCCATAGACTGGTTCAGGTTAAATGGCTACTTATAGATCACAAGCTGTTGCGATGGATCCTGGTTCTTGATGTGATCCTTTATGAAAATATCTTGAACAGTGAATGAAATTACTGCAAAATTGAAAACAAAGCTTAGAAAGCTAAACTATTTTTTGGCGTTGGATTCTTAAACATAGAAACATAAGTATGGCTAAATAAATGGGAAAATAAGAGGGGGATATTTTTGTGCAAAATATAACCTACATTAAAACTCGGCTATTGTTGTAGGTTTGTGCGGGGTTTCGCCTAGGATGACCGATGTCTTGGTGTCCCTGCCTGGACCCCCACAATAGTAGTAAACTGTGCACTACTTGGCATGAACCTAGAACAATTGCTGTGTTTTAATTGACTGGCCTACCATCTTATTGGAAGCTTGAGCTTTTAGCTCTCACAGTAAAGAAGGGAGGCGTGCCTTTTGTTATGTATGAAAGCATTACTACACCACTTGTGAATGAGAAGTTGCACGTATGGTACGGTCGAACTGGGAAACTGTATCCTGGATTTTCGAACACTTCTTTCAACTTGTTGTCAAAATAATTCTGGATCAAAAACTGAAATGTCTACTATTTTAAAATAGTTACTAGCAAACAAGCCATACTCTGTAGTATGAATCTGATGTTGCAGAACTTGGAATGCATTACTCAGCTGCGATCCCTCCTAGTTGAGCTGTGTGATGAGCATGGTACCGATCAGACCATCACCTCCATACGCAGTCTGCTGGATAACGATGTGCCTTCCGTTGGTCTCCTTGTCAACGAGCGTTTCGTCAACATTCCTGCTCAGATATCCGTGCCTTTGCTGGAGAGTCTCAAGTAAGCAGTCTTGACAGATTCTAAACATGTCATTAACTCGCTTTCAGCACTTCCGCCATTGGTCTTAATAGGTGAGACAAAGTTTATTCACAGCTTGTCTGCCCCACGTTTCGGGTCACCCTTCTTCAGCTGTTGGCCAATACCATTTTGTAATGGAAAAATTCTCTAAGAAACAGAAGCTTACAAATATCTAGGAAGTAAACTACCAGGAAAGATATCATCAAAGAAGAAATTTCGACGAGCATAACAAATTGCTCAAAATTTTATTATAGTGTTAAACCCGTAGTTGTGAACATGATCGTCGTAAGACGGGAGTCTTTCACGTTATTTTACCTAACAATTTAGAGGGAAATTAGTCTGTCATCTTTACAGCATTTAGACAATCCGCTCAACATGAGACAGAAAATGATATTTGTCAAGGGAGATGGATAAATGCCACAGGGTTATATTGAATTGTAAGAACACGGCTTACATTGGAGACGACTAGGGAGTAGCAGCGAGTGTAAAAACGAGTTCCGCTCGGCAAAGGATTCACCGCCTGTTGTTAAGGA
This sequence comes from Meconema thalassinum, assembly GCA_946902985.2. Classification (NCBI taxonomy): domain Eukaryota; kingdom Metazoa; phylum Arthropoda; class Insecta; order Orthoptera; family Tettigoniidae; genus Meconema; species Meconema thalassinum. The sequence continues at coordinate 534,565,598 of OX336393.1, read as the reverse complement.
CTGGACAGAGGCGAGGTGACACACGACCACCGCGTCTTACTTTCGCCTCGAGCGTAGGAGTCACATGACCACCACAGCCAATCAAATAATCAGATCTCCACGACAGTAATTACTCTGGATTATTTGGAAATGATATCTGATATCAAAATGTGCAGAAATTTAAAAGGAAGAGTTTTGTATCTTGAGTTTGTAAAGGGGACTTTATTTTGCCAGTAAAATGCATCCATGACCACCAAATTTGAGAGAGGACACTTAGGAAAGAGAAGGGGAGGGGGATTTGACTCCAACCCTTGAGGCTTTGAAATGTATGGATGTGTATTCCCGACCAGAAATAAGTACGGCTTGACCGCGAGGGCAGGGCATTCAACAGTCAGGTTTGGCAAGTTGAACACTTACTATATTTCAACAGTCTTGGGAAGATATACTTGTGATTTTGAACATTATTAACGAGAAGTTTTTGACAAGTGAATATTATACAAACATTATTCCACTGAACTGAAGACAATGCAAACATAATTCATCAGCGAAATTGAAGCATAAAGGCACCAATAATCTACAGAAATTAATCTAGGAGAGTTATTCAAAAACTATTAAGCACCACTACTCATCGAAATTACATGCAAATAGTTGAACATTACTTTCGATTTATATAATGAAATGTCTGCGGGTATGTTGTGAAGATGATGGAGATGACTTCTAAATACACTGACCGGCAAAAAAAGTGGAACAGTTAAAAAAACTAATATAAATAGTATAAAACTAGCCATGAAAAAGATTTAATCACATTTTAAAAGCTTTTCATGCATTGAAACATCCGTGAATAGAAATTGATAATATGACATTTCTTAGGGTGGTTTATTACCACCAATTATCGATGAGCCTATCTTAATTGTTTTATGGCGGGAAGCGGACTGGAAGCGTTTAAGGATTATGAGTGTTGCCGCTCTCTTATTGTTCTAGGGATAACAACTGGCATTTGTTGAACACGTGTGAACCATTGTCACACATTTTAGCAAGTTATCCATTTGCAGTTCACACTAAAACATGCCTCTTAGCCGTGAAGAAGCTGCACAGGCAGTTGCATTGGTGGAGGATGGCCGCAGCTTCCGTTATGTTGCTGAGGTCATTGGATCATCTCTCGGTAGCATACATCGTGCAGTGCAACGTTACAGAGAGCTCCGAACATACGACAGGAGATGAGGGTCAGGCCGTAGAAGAAGCACAAGTGCCAGGGATGACAGATTTCTCACCCTCCAAGTTCTGCGTGATCGGCATACCACAGCAGTTCAGGCACGAAATCAACTGGAAAATGTCAGAAATGTGAGAGTGAGTGAGCGAACAGTAAGAAGAAGCTTTGAAGAAGCTCATCTTTCGTCCAGGAGACCTGCACGTGGACCCGCACTCGAACGGCATCACAGAGAGGCGCGTCTTCGCTTCGCAAGGCAGCATCTAGGATGGACCCATGAGCAGTGGGCCTCTGTTCTCTTCACTGACGAGAGTCGCTTTAACCTTAGATCTCCTGATGGAAGAGAGAGAGTGTGGAGAAGGCGCGGCGAGAGGTACAGCCCTGTTGCTTTCTCCTCCAGGACTCCATTTGGAGGTGGCTCGGTTATGGTGTGGGGTGGCATCAACGTTATGGCCCGCACTGAGTTGGTGTGCATCGATCACGGGACGCTCAATTCCCAAAGGTACATCGAAGAGATCCTGATGAACCATGTGATGCCCTTTGCACCTTTCATTGGTCAGAATTTCATGCTGAGGCAGGATAATGCCCGCCCTCATACTGCTCGCTGTGTTGTACAATATCTGCAGGAAGTGGAGATTCAAACCCTGGACTGGTCAGCTCGTAGTCCTGGCTTGAACCCCATCGAACATGTATGGGATACGCTTGGAAGGAACGTCAGACAGCGTGACCACACCACCTTGGCACAACTGAGAACATCGCTGCTGGAGGAATGGGATCGCATCCCGGCAGATGCCATTTGACGAGTTGTGAACAGTATGCCTGAGCGTTTACAAGCTCTCATAGACGCTAAAGGTGGAAACACCCGTTTTTAGTGACCAGCGTTCTCTTGCAGTGCAGTGCAAACATTAATACTGTTTTGTTTGGCAATACGTTTGATAAACACCAGCCCAAAAGAGCATTACTAAAAAATAGAAAATTGAAAGATTTGCAAAATGTAACGAAATTTGTGAGTTAAAGGATGTTGTAAAACATGTTTCGGTATTTTCTGTTGCCAACCATCTAAATTTACATGTTGTGTTGTTTGAGTCTTCAGTCTTTTGACTGGTTTGATGCAGCTCTCCAAGCCTCCCTGTCCTGAGCTAATCGTTTCATCTCTACATAACTACCACACCCTACATCTGAGGCAATCTGTTTAACATATTCTAACCTTGGTCTACCCCTACAGTTCTTGTCCTCGACCCTTCCTTCCATAACTAAGCTTGCTATTCCTGGGTGTCTTAGTATGTGTCCTACCAACCTATCTCTTCTCTTCATTAGCAGTCGCCAGAAACATCTCTCCTCTCCTACTCGTCTTAATACCTCTATGTTTGTAACCCTATCTACCCATCTGATCTTCATCATTCTCCTGTAACACCACATTTCAAATGCTTCTATTCTCCTCTCTTCTGCTGCACCAATAGTCCAAGTTTCACTTCCATAGAGTGCCACGCTCCAGACAAAGGCTTTCAAAAATGACTTCCTAATACCTAAATCTATATTCGATGTCAGCAGATTCCTTTTTTGTAGAAAAGCTTTCTTTGCCTGAGCCAACCTACTTTTTATATCCTCTTTGCTTCGTCCATCACTGGTTATTCTACTTCCTAAGTAACAGAAGTCTTCTACTTCCTTCAGCTTTTCACCTGTCAATTTGATCTCCATAGAGGTATCTGATTTATTTCGGCTGCATTCCAGTATTTTTGTTTTACATTTATTAATTTTCATCATGAATTCTTTCTGTAAGACGGAGTCCATACCATTCAAAAACTCATTCAAATCCTCAGGCTTGTCGGCCAAGATGACTATGTCATCAGCAAATCTCAGAGTTGAAATTATTTCTCCTTGAATCTTCACTCCCACTTTAAATTTTTCTCTAATTTCCTTCATTGCTTGTTCAATGTAAAGATTGAAAAGTATGGGTGATAAGTTGCAGCCTTGCCTTACACCTTTCTGAATACCAGCTTCTCTCTCATGTCCTTCAACTCGAATGACTGCTGTCTGGTTTCTGTATAGATTGTATATCACCCTCCTATCCCTGTACTTTATTCCAATCGATTTCAAAATGTCAAACAATTTAGTCCAATCAACGTTATCAAAAGCCTTTTCTAAGTCTACAAAAGCCATGAACGTTCTCTTATCTTTCCTTATTCTACCTTCCAAAATCAGCCTAAGACTTAGTACAGCTTCCCTTGTTCCTACATTTCTCCTGAAAGCAAACTGGTCTTCACCCAACTCCGTTTCTATCTGGCTTTCAATCCTCTTGTAAATTATCCTAGACAGGATCTTTGAAGCATGAGTAATCAAGCTGATTGTACGGTAATCTTCACATCTGTCAGCTCCCACTTTCTTTGGTATAGGGATGATTACATTCTTCTTGAAATCAGGGGGTACCTCACCTGTCTCATAAATCCTACACACCAAGTGAAATAACCTGATCAGACCTTCATCTCCTATGCAGCGTAGCAACTCAATCGGTATATCATCTATGCCTGGTGCTTTGTTCCTGCTTAAGTCTTCCAAAGCTCTATCAAATTCCGATCTCAATATTAAATCTCCTTTCGCATCCTCATCAATTTCCTCCTCCCTTTCCATTATATGATTCTCAATCTCCTTTCCCTTATACAAACTCTCTATGTAAGCTTTCCATCTCTCAACCTTTTCTTCCCTATCTGTTAGAGGCTTCCCATTTGTGTCCTTAATATTACAGCACTTAGTCTTCTTTTCCCCAAAAGTATTCTTAATCCTTCGATAAGCTGTGTCTACTTTACCTAATTTCAGACAATTTTCTATACCTGCACATTTCTCTTTCAACCATTCTTCTTTCGCTTCCTTGCACTTCTTGTTAACCTCATTTCTCAGACGTCTGTATTCTGCTTTCCCCTTCTCATCTCTTACATTCTTGTGTTTCCGCCTTTCATCCATCAATTCTAGTATATCCTGAGTGATCCACGGTTTTCTACCTATTCTTTCTTTCCTACCAATGTTTTCTTCTGCGGATTTTGTTATTTCATTCTTCAAAAGTGCCCATTCGTCTGCAATTGAAGTTTGTTTAGGGTTTTTCATTAGTCCTTCCTTTATACTCTTCTTGAATCTTTCGTTTACATCCTTCTCTTTCAGTCTGTCTATTGCCCACCTTTTTGGCTTTTGACTTTTCTTCAGTTTCTTCAACTTTAATCTGCATTTCATTACGACCAGATTGTGGTCAGAGTTTATGTCAGCACCAGGATATGCTTTACAATCCAAAACCTGGTTTCGAAACCTCTGCTTGACCATAATGAAGTCGATTTGGTAACGCCCTGTATCTCCTGGTCTCATCCATGTGTATATTCTTCTATTGTGGTTATTGAATAAGGTGTTAGCTATGACCAACTCATGCTCGGTGCAGAATTCTACCAGCCTGCTTCCTCGATCATTCCTTTCACCTAATCCGAAATCTCCTACTATTTTCCCTTCTCTCCCATTTCCTACCACAGCATTCCAATCTCCCATTACTATAACATTTTCATCACCCTTGATATACCTCAGAATTTCGTCTATTTCTTCGTAGACCTTTTCAACATCCTCATCATCAGCTTGACTGGTAGGCATATAGACTTGTACCACTGTGGTGCAGGTAGGTTTAGTATTGATTTTTGCTACAATAATCCGTTCACTATATTGTTCATAATATTCCACCCGCTGTCCAAGTTTCCTACGCAATATGAGGCCAACCCCTGCTTGGCCATTGTTTGATTTAGTGCTAATGACCCTATAGTCTCCTGACCAAAAGTCCTGTTCTTCCTGCCAGCGCATTTCACTAATCCCAACCAAATCCAACCTCAACCTATCCATTTCCCTTTCTAAGTTTTCTAACCTTCCACTTCCTAGCAGACTTCTAACATTCCACGCTCCGATCCGTAGAATGTCAGATTTCCTCTTTGTCACTTCTGTGATGTTAACCCCCTCTCGAGTAGTCCCCACCCGGAGATCCGAACGGGGGACTAGTTTACCTCCGGATTGAAATTTTACAAGGGAGGAGGCCATCATCACATGTAATTATGCATAGAGAGGTGCATATCCTCGGGAATAGCATACGGCTGTAGTTTCCCGTTGCTTTCAGCCGTGCAGCAGGACGCAGTGTAGCCATTATTTGGCTTATATTATCAATATCTTAACCGTCTATAAGACTAGTAAAGAATTGATTTATTCTGAAAGGCTGCTACTCCCTTTCAGAATAAGTAAAGAGCAATTCTACTAAACAAAAATACTAACCTTCAACCGTACTAACAATTAAATACCAAAATTCTACTAACGAAAAAAATACTAAAGTTCTACCAACAACAAATACTACCACTAAAACAGTCTGTCACCAGGCACACTCACATGCACCCTCACACATCACAGTCTACTGAAACAATGAACTAGAACTAATAAACAATGCAACTGCTACCAGACACACTCACACACCACAGTCTAATAGAACAACGACATATATCTAATAGACAAACTAACTACCTACTTACAACTAAAACTAACTACATACGTACTGTACTGTTATTTGAATTGACAATATTTACAGTAATAATAATAATAATACTATTGTTAAATTTTTATTAATCCTGAATTTATGTAATTAAGTACAGTTCACCTTAATCAGTAGACTGTAATTTAGCAGCTGAAATTACTAGGTTAACGAAGTCATCATAGTTATTGGCAATTGGCTCTAGTTTTGAATCAAATAGCTTCCGATCAAGATCTTCAGAGAATTTGTCCCAATTTGCACGGTTGAAATTCCACCTGGGTAGAGGTACTGAGTTCACCAGGGGTATCTTCGTGCCAGTTTCCAGAATAAAAGACAATTTTTTTCAAAAGTATTAATTTGGGCATTCATGGGTTAATGTGTCCTACCAACCTATCCCTTCTCTTCATTAGCAATTTTGCTGCGAGATTGATTCATTCCTTTGCCCTTCATCAAGAGTTGCGAAGTTCAGATTGTGCGCCTGTATGAATTACATTGTGTAAATGGATTTCAATCCTCTCCCACTCGTCTTCATTTGTAACCCTATATACCCATCTAGTCATCATTCTACTGTAACACTACATGCAAATGCTAGGAAAACAATGTGTTAAAGAGGAGATTAAAGTTCATTAGAACACACAATAACTTAATGCTGCTAAAGCTAATGTACATTTACTTGGGGGAGAACAATAATTTGAGTTTAAAAAATGATCGACTCTCTTGTACAAAGGGATGAATGACGATCGTGTGGCCTCCGGAGAGGCCGAGTGCAGGTCTTTCTAGTTGACGCCCGTTGGCGACCTGCGCGTTGTAATGAGGATGAAGTGATGATGAAGACGGCACATACACCCAGTCCCCGAGTCACGGGAATTAACCCCAGGAGATTAAAATCCCTAATGGCTCGGCCGGGAATCGAACCCGGGGCACTTTGGGCCAAAGTCTAGCGCGCTAACCATTTAGCCACTGAGCCGGACAAAGGGATGAAGAGAGGCTTAGACCAATCTTCTGTCCATTCCCCATTTCGCAGATCCTTTTACAAAATGAATGCATTACATCAATGCCTTCCTGTACCATCTCTTTGATAGTGTTCGAGTCTTCAGTATGTTGACTGGTTTGATGCAGCCCTCCACGTCTCCCTGTCCAGAGCTAATCATTTAATCTCTGCATAGCTACCAGACCCTACATCCGAGGCAATCGGTTTAACATATTTAAACCTTGGTCTACCCCTAGAGGTCTTGTCCTCGACCCTTCCTTCCATAACTAAGATTGCTATTCCTGGGTGTCTTAGTATGTGTCCTACCAACCTATCTCTTCTCTTCATTAGCAGTCGCCAGAAACATCTCTCCTCTCCTACTCGTCTTAACACCTTCGTTTGTAATCCTATCTACACATCTGATCATTATTCTCCTGTAACACCACATTTCTAACACTTCAATTCTTCTCTTTTCTGCTGCACCAATAGTCCACGTTTCACTTCCATAGAACGCCATGCTCCAGATAAAGGCTTTCAAAAACTACTTCCTTATACCTAAATCTATATTCGATGTCGGATTCCTGTTCTGTAGAAATACTTTCCGTGCCTGAGCCAACCTACTTTTTATATACTCTTTGCTTCGTCCATCACTTGTTATTTTGTTTCTTCTTTGATCATCATAATAATATCCAAATCCCATTCCAGCTATTGCTGGATGTGGGTGTTAAAGAGTCCTCTCCATCTAATTCTGTCTTCCCACCACTTTTCTTGCTCCACTTGACATTTACATGAATAATGCAAATATTGGAAAACCGATACATTTTAGTGGAATAAATTAAGAAATTACAAAAAAATTAAAGTGTTCCACTTTTTTTGCCGGTCAGTGTACATGGAAGGGAAACAGAGCTGACGATAATATGTGGGTCACTACAACCACATTATGGAACCTAGAGTCGACAATCCTACACCAACTTGGTAATTTAATTCATCATCATCATCATCATCTCCCCTTATCCAGCTCTTGCCGGGTCGGGGTATTTATGGCACTTCTCCACTTTCCTCTTTCCTTCCACCATTCTTCTTCCACGATCTTGTCCCAGTCCAGATTTCTTTTTCTCACGCTGTTCTTCACTGAATCAATCCACCTTGTTCCAGGTCTTCCTCTTGCTCTCTTACCCTTGCACTTGGCCTCCAGCATCTGTCTTGGTATTCTATTTTCCTCCATCCTCTTTACATGTCCAAACCACCTTAGTTTATTCTTCTCAATTTTCTCATTTAGTTTTCCCATCCCAACTTCCTTCCTAACATCTTCATTCCTCACTCTGTCTTTCCTTGTCTTTCCTATCATACTTCTTAGGAATTTCATTTCACTGGCTTGGATTCTACTCTCTTGCCTGCTTGTCAGGGTCCAAGTCTCAGCTGCATAAGTTAATATGGGTACATAATACACTTTATACATTACCTCCTTGCTTTTCCTTGGTACTTCCTCATCCCAAACAAGTTTTCTTACACTTTGATGGAATGCATTGCTCTGCTGTACCCTCCTGCCAATCTCCATGTCCAACCTAGCAGTTTGCATCAATTCACTTCCTAGGTATTTGAACGTGTCCACAATTTCCAAACTCTGACTTCCAATTTTCACAGTGCCCTTTCCTTGTCTTTCCCCTCTTGTCATCACCATGGTCTTGCTTTTCTCTATACTGATTTTCAGGCCGTACTTCTGAATATTTTCGTTCAGTGCATCTAGTTGTTTTTGCACTTCTTCGGTGTTCCTTCCCCAGACCACAATATCATCTGCAAATAACAGTAACTTCATTTCTTTATGTCCATATGCTTCCTTTGTTTCCTTTACAATTTCATCAATCACCATTATGAACAAGAGAGGTGACAGCACACTCCATCAACAAATATATAAAATGAGCACAGGATGAATCAAACTGGCAATGAAAGAATATCTAAAAAAAAAATTAAAACAATATCTATAGAAGCAAGACTACAGAAAATGGAAACCGCTTTCCATTTGACAAAACAGGTTTATAACAAAAAATGCCTCTCTTGGAATTGTAAAATTCAACATTATAAAACAGTAGGCTTGCCTGCAGCCCTTTATGCAGCCGAGACACTTAATCTACAACATAAACACAGAGAAATCAAGGAAATTAAGGAACGCAAAATTATGCGAAAAATGTTGGGACCAAGAATCAAAGATGGAATTCACCTTCCGAAACCTAATGCTGACGTCGATTTGAAAATTACTAAAATCACAGACACAATCCGTATGAGAAGGATCCAATTCATGGGACATTTGGGCAGAATGGACCCAACTAGGTTAACAAATAAAATCTATACGTTTTTGCAGAAAAAGGCAACAAGGTCCAATTGGTACAAACAGGCGGAAAAGGACTTGGCTGAATTAGGTTTTCCCAATCTCAAGGATCGAGAGGAAAATTACTCGTACATGGGGTTTTGAGGGAGACTTGCTCAATCGTTGCGCATGAACAGTTATTGGGCAGACATCAAGGCCAAGAAGTGTTTTTATTTATTTGAAGATTTGTTGATTTAAAATTCAAAAGGTGGTGTTTTGTGTTTTTATTATTTTTTCGGGGATAACCTGTTAAAATTTGGAAAGCGATAAGGTTTGTACAATAAGTGCATTTAAAAATGTAAACAATTAATAAAACAAAGTAAAAAACAAAACAGCAGGGTAAACGTTAAACATGGCTATGGAAGAATGAGATAATACTTATATGGACGTCACTACATTCACCATCTCGAAACACATTTCAGTGAATACCTTTTTCAGTTTTATACAAATACTGCAGTGAAATCATTGGAAGTAGATCATAGTTAAAGTCTCAGCATCTGCAGCTGTCAATTGTCGCCTCCTATCACTTACTATGAGACTGTATTTCGAAAATGACCTTTCAGAATTCACATTTGAACACACTTTAATGCAGCTGTTGCATAGTCTCGGTGAGCAGGCCTTAATCCCATGACGATCTCTGGAACATTCACATTATCTTCATGACGCAGTTGGTTCTTGATAGCTGTCAGATAAATGCTGTGAGCCTCTAAAAACTGTTGAGACTCCATCTTCTTAAGAAATGGGGCATTCTTCTTATATTGGAGCAGTTCTGTGGGAGATACGTTCTTAGGTGCATGCCGAGGATCAAACAATGACCCGATGGCTTCTACAGTCTTCCAGGCTGGATCCGTGGTCCTTAAAGTCCTGACTGGGCAACACACGTAAGCTTGGACTTAACCATTATCTGCATCTTTTGAGGAAGCTGTTCCAAGTTCTGGAGGATCGTATGATTGAACACTCCACCATCGCCTAATAGCTTGAGCTTTTAACTAAAGGTCATCTAGCTTCTCAGCCAGTAAGTGAATTGTTGGGTACCTAGATCCCTCCAAGAAACTAAGCAAGTCCATAAGAGAGGCACCAACAACAGAGACATCCAATGCTTGTAATTTTATCATTTGTATTGTTGAAGGCGATACTTGTTGGAAAAATTTGACCCCAGAATTTGAATCTTCCAATGTTTTGAAAAATACTATTAGATCTTCCACATGCGTGGCCATAAACATTGCAGCCTTAAACCTTGAAATCCATCTTGTACATACAGGCATTGGGAAAGCTAGAATTTCATTCTTTTTTTCTGTTTATTTTTTCTTCATATTTCTCCCTTAGAAATGCAGCGTAATTGCTTTTTCTTTTTTCGCTTATTTAAAAAGGCATTCTTTGTCTTTACTATAGACATGTTCAATTCGTCCAGCTCGTTTCCAAATATGCAGCCGATAAGATTGACTTTATGAGCCCAGCACTGGAGACTAATTCTTCAATCAATCCTTGAAGAGTAGTTACACATTTTGTCATGTAGTGTGCCGAGTCCGTAACTACTGCCACTACACGCTCCCGTTCAATTTCATAGGAATTCAAGGTGTCCAACATCGCATTGGAGCAATTTACGCTATTGGCAGAATCTAGATCAACAGAGGCAGCCAGATGGGTGTTCATTTCAGTTGATGGTACTGATGGACGAAACCACACCGACCATTCTTGTCAGTTGTTTCGTCACATAGCAGAAACACGTCTTAGTTTTTTAAAAAGGAAGGAAGCTTGTAGTTTAACGTGACCGTTAATCGCGAGATCATGAGCCACGGGACCTGCTTTTTACGCGGAATCCGAACCACAGGACATGGCATTTCACTCTTTGTTTTTTATATCTTCCCTAATTTCTTCCCTCCTTCTTTCGCCAATCATGGGGATGTGATTCTGACGAATCTGATTTGCTGATGGTAAATCTCCATTTCGCGCACGTACTTATTAAACCAAGTACGGATAGCAGGATTATCTAGTTTCTCTACTGGTATATTAGCTTTCACAAACGCAGAAGTAGTGTCCAGAATAAACCCTTCTTTCATATCCTTCACACGACTAGCATTTGATAATGTTTCTTTCAAGGTGGCCACTCTAGGAACACTAACTTCAAGACGCGAATGTTCTCGGCGTTTTGAATGCTTCTCCGATTTGCAATGTTTGTCTAATGCATCTTTCCTGCGATAAGCTAACCGACAATCACAATATTTGCACATAAGAATGCCACAAGAAATTATAAATCCTTCATTCTTATATTCTTTAAGTCTGTCTGTGGCAGAAACTGCTAACTTCGACATTTTTGAACTCAACTGAGCGATGCCCAGTAACAAACACTGTAGTCAGATGCCAGTATAAAATCGTAAACGCACGCAAAATTTATTTCTGAATTCGTGCCATAATATTTAAATTACGCCGCGTCTCATCTTCCTGTACTGCTAAGTTTGGAACTACTACGACGAACACGTGGTCGCCAACTGATTCACGCACAATTTGCGCACTTTTTATTAAATTATATAGAATTCTCTACTATGAATTATACTCACTACCGATGTAACAGGAGGCAAACGTAGTTTACAATATGAACAACTATCACATAACCTTTTGGAGGTAGTCGGCCAAACTATTCACGCTGCAAGATAACAGCAGTTTACCACAGCGAGTAACGAGAATATCGACAGTATATCGTAGTATTACCCCTCTCGAAACAATACAATCGATCATTCTCGAATTGAACACCAACCAAATTCGATTATCGGCTTGTGGACAAAAATCTTCGGAGTGGAGTAGGGGAAAAAAATATAAAAATGTTTTTATTTCGCAGATTGTGGTATTTGTGGTGTTATTCACAAAATTCGCGTTATTTCGCTATTTAATTTCACTCCTGGGCGGCACGAAACATGTAAATACGTGAAAATAAAACATCCTAACCTCTAAATATGACTTTTCGTTTTATTGCTAATTAACAAACACCAATAAGTGTTGATTCCGCGTGATCCTAGGAGACCCATTCGCGCGGAAGAAAAAATAAGCACAATGAGTTCCAACCACGAGAGGTGCCGTAAGAAGAGAACCAAAGTGAGATGAGATAACGAGTTCCATCAGAGTCAAAGACAGCTGGATGGAGATGCCAGTTGGAGCATGCTCTAGTTTGGTAGTCGGGATCATCTTCTAGGAAACATCTATTTCTTTTAGATTCCCCATCTTTTTAGTTTGGATTTTATTGTAGGAAGTTTTGATGCTTTCGGAATTTTAGTAATTTTTGGATTTTCCGGCGATCTTAATTAAACGTGAGGAGGATTTCTATTTTTATTTGACGATTAGGAAATCTTATAGATATATTTAGGATCGGACATGTTGTTATTCAATTTGATAGATTTTGATGTCAGGATTTGTTAAGTAGACTGATACTTTAAATTTGAATTGGATTCCTTCCAACAGTCAATGAGGAACATCGGGTATTATGATAATGATGTGGATTATTCATTTCTAGACAAATTATGTCGTGAATTTATGAAGTTCTGACAACTCTGGAACCATGCCAACCCTAATAATGAATGTTGTGAAGCAACAAGGATTAAGGAAATTAGACAAGAATTAGAAATAACCTTGGATGACTTGCAAAACAAAACCAAAAACTGAAAGATATAAAGATAAGATTTCACGTAAAAATAGACTAACATCATACAGAAAAAGGGTATTTACAGATGAAGGACTCCCGAGAAGATCAGAGCGAATGAAAAGCTACTGGGCGACTCGGAAAGAAAACTTCCTGAAGAAGAGGACCAAGAAGTGGTCCAATAAGGCCGTGAAGAAGAACCAATAAGTAAGTGTACTTGTTATTTAACCTTTTCCGCTCGGGTGTCGACCTGAGGTCGACAGCCTTCACTTAGCGTTATAGCTCGTTTCTAGGTTACCTGGCATGCCAGGGATTTTGTACTTCGTTTGGCAAGTGTGCTTCCAAAAACCGAAAGAAACCGAACAGGAGTCCTTTAGTTTCTCTTTGCTCGGCAAGACTGCTCCGTTTCCTTGACATTGAAAGCAGTCGCGGTGAAGCAACATGGGGGCGCACAGTCTGACCGAAGCTGTGATCCGGGCGTCTATTTCGGCTGATTTTGATGATAGCGACCATAAGAGCGATGCAATTTTTGAATCTGGCGATGAAAATTATATATCCGTGAGTGGTTCAAGTGACGATATTGATATCGGCGTCGCAAGAAATCATGGAGGAGGCGATAACATTATGTGAAGCAATCAGGGTCAATCCAGGCATTTGCTTTGAACGCTTCCACACACTCAATACATACCGTTAAGAAAGTTAAAAACATTATTTTGTGTCATGTAAATGCCATACTTTCATTAATTTTGTACTTCCTTCCTGTATATATTGTTACAACCAGTACTTAATACCAGGTTTTAAAATATGAAGAATGCTGACAGAAATAAATACGAGTTGGGAGAAACCGGGACTTACAATAATTCGAGTGGAAAGGATTAAGAAAGATCAAAGAGCATGTATGATGTAAATAGGCAGAGTTTCAAGATATTGATATTGTATGTGGTATTTTAGAGGAAACGAAGCCCAGTGAAGTCCTATGTTATCGACGTAAGCACGATGGTTTAAGTAGACAGTATTTACGTTTTATTCCACAGGAATGTTATGGTAAAGATTTTTATTGACCAGAGCGACAATAGGATTGAATGTGGAATGTTATAAAGAATTTCATGCTAGTATATTTAAGATTCATGAGTTGGCGAGGATGTTATTGTAAAGGAGGTATTGGTCAAGTTTTTAGTAATGCTTGATGAAGTCTACATGTGATATTACAGACCAAATCTACAAACTGCTGAGCGCAATCATCACCAAAGTACCAACCCTTAGCTACACGCATACTAACATTCGTACACACTAGCGGCACTCTATGCCGCAAGATATTGTTTCATTCTTTTTCGTAATTTAGTGACTTGCTAAACGGCTAAAATTGATTTGTATGGAGAATTATACAGAACCTATGGGAATACATTGAAAAAGTCTTACTAATAAAATATATTATTGAGAGGGATGGGATAAGGACACACTAGCGTAGGTGGTAGCATGCTGAACTGCTGTGCCCAAGATAGTGGGTTCAAACCCGGCCAAAGTCGTCGTTTTTTTTAAGAGCGTTAAAAATCCTTCAGTATGCCTTCCTTCGGAGGGGAAGTAAAGCCGGCGGTCCCATGTCATAGATTTATGGCATGTAAAAGATCCTTTCACAGACTAAACTTGTGTAAAGCTAAATTGTTAGGTTAGATTTGGTCGGAACGCTCTATCAAAGTTCCAACGTTGACCACTAGGTATCATTGACATCTGGTAGCGAAAGTTGGAACTACTTGAAATTGAACGGAACTTGTAGCTCACCCTTTAGGGTGTCCGCTGGAAGCAGCTACAGACTCAGGCGAGCCGAACTTGTCCTCGGACACTCCCGGCACTAAAAGCCATACGATAAATAAATAAATAAATAACTATTCATACTTAATGTAATTAAAATTCTTATAAACATTTATTGGAACGAAGAAAAAAAAAATCACACACAAAAGAGATCTATTGAGAATTATTGGATTGAGATTGCCCTGCTATTGTAGCTGATGCTCAACAAGCTCAAGAAGTCAGGCCTATACACTTAGATTCTTGGATTGCTAATATACAGTCAGTCACACTCAAGCATAAAGATCATTTGAAATGATAAAACAACTTGTTGACTATTTCACAACGCCGACTCCAGCTAGTTGTTACCTCGCACTTTGGCAACCTGCAGCACATGTCCAACAAGGGATATAGCAGGAACTCTTAAGTGTTTGCAGCACCGTGTATCTATGGGGAAACAAGGACTCCGCGATACGTACAGTACAGTTCAACAAGTTAATAAACCAAGCACATAACTCTTGTGTATCAACCAGAGAACAAAATGGTTTAAAAAACAACAATTAATTGACGATGCGCACCTTCGTCTTCCAAATACGAGGTTCTGGGAAACATGAAGTAGCACTTATCAGAAGAAGCTACTCATCAAATATTTTAAACACAAAGGAATATTATTCCCGACTTCTTAATAAAAAATGCATTTCTAAAAATTTTATATTTGGCACTACAGCCCATGAAGGGCCTAGGCCTACCAACCAACCGCTGCCCAGCCATTCGGCCTGCAGATATTGGGGTGACACGTAATCAGCGCATCGGGTCCCCTCGGCCATTTGTCTTGGTTTTAGTGATCAGGGCGCTGCCTCACTGTCAGACAGCTACTCAATTCTCCTCACGAGGCTGAGTGCACCCCGTTCCAGCCCTCACATCAGTTTCTAAAATCCCTGATGCAGCCGGGAATCAAAGCCGGAGCCTCCGAGTGAGTGGTAGGCGCGCTACCCCAACGCCACAGGGCCGGCATATTTGACAGTCATGCGAAAATCCAATGTTTTATGTATGTAAGGAATTTTTAGCTAATGTAAAAGGATGTGTTAAATGTGTATGAAATATTTTAGTTAACAAAGAATGACTGATGAAGGCATAGTTTCAATCTGGCAAGACTTCGTTCAGAGACACACCCAAGTTACCCAGGTGACAGAACTGCAGTATGCCCGATGACACCGCATCTCCTGCTCCGACACCTGCAGAGCTTCAACAATAGGTCAATCGCTTTATCACCGCGTGTGATCTCTGGTCTCACCATCACTGCAAAGAAAACAAAGGTGCTTGCACAACCTGCCCCAGGATTACCTCTTCCTGAGTTCAATATCTCCATCTTAGACTCAACACTGGAGCAGGTTGATCATTTTTCATACCTTGGAAGCATTTTGTCTAAACGTTGCACCTGCGAACAGGATGTTGACAAAAGAATTGGGGCTGCCCATGCAGCATTTGGCCGGTTAATGCACAGAGTCTTCATGAATAAAGACCTAAAGATGCATACCAAACTCATGGTGTACAAAGCTGTCGTCATCTCAACGCTTCTGTATGGCTGTGAAACTTGGACACTCTATCACCGTGATATCAAGAAACTTGAACGCTTCCACCAACAAAAGATGAGATACATCTTGAACATTAAGTGGGAGGACTACGTGACCAACACTGCAGTTCTCAAGAGAGCGCATCTCAGTAGCATTGAGGCAACTATCATTGCTCAGGCCATGTTCACCGTATGAGTGATACCAGGCTTTATGGCGAATGCCCGTAATGTTCTGTGAAATTCAAGAAAATCCTCACAAGTACGGACTTAGACATCGGTTTGTAAGCTGCTACATTTGGTCTATATGGGTCTGAAGGATGGACAATAAATGTGGATTTACCGCACAATGGACGGCACAAATAACTAATATTGAAGTGCTGCAGACTACGAAATTTATTATGCACCTTTAAAAGACAAACAACTGTATACCTGGGACGTACCTTGTGGAACACCAAATATCGACTTCTCAAGTTGATACTGGAAGGACAGGATTACCCAGCATCGATAAATTAGTCCTCTTCGCAGTTCATAGGAATCATGTGGTCGCGAACATCCATTAATGGATAGGCATCCGGCACTACTATCGGATTTTTTGTTATGGATACTCGAGTTTAGGCCTTAATTACAACCAAACCAACAGACCTATTGAAAAACGAGTTATACCAATATTTTCCTTGTTTAATTCTGCGTTAGACTATATAAGCCAATTATTTTCAAGTTTATTATTTACTAGCTGTTACCCGCGGCTTCGCCCGCAATAACCTTTGGAATCCCATTATAACATTAGTTATATAGATAGATAAGCATCAGTCCTAGTGGAAAATATTTCTATCACCTGAAACCAAAAATGCATGGGACGAAAAAAATATCAAAATATCATGTTGGTTTCGGACCCTAAAAGACGTGAAAAATATAATAAAAGTATTTAAAAAAACCATTTTTTGAATTTTCATTCGAATCAATTTTTATGTCATTCCTGGGACTTAGAAAATTCCGGCCAAAAAATACAAAATCATTAATAACTCCCTAAGTATTCGTCGTATGATGAAATAGCAAGAGACAAAAAAGATGTAATGTGTTATTGTCTACAACATAGGCCATGTATAATTTTACACTCAGGCATATTACGTTTCCCCCCCCCCCCCCCATAATTTCACCCCTCCCCATGGGCCCCTTAAATTGGATTTAAGAAAAAACGTCAAACACCTGTTTGGTTATTTTTTAAGCTGATTTTTTTCGGCTGAGTTCCAAACTCCTCGCCTATGTCGTTTCTGAGATACATGCTCCGTTAGGAATCCTTCAACCCCCACTTTTCACCCCTTTCACCTCATAATATACACCACATCGAAAAACCCTCAGACACATGTGTTCTTATTTTTAATGATGAGTTTATATGCCAAGTATCACATCCCCCAATGAAAGCAATCGGGAGATATTGCTATTCAATGAAATGCAGGTCTACCCCCTTAACACCCCTTTAGAACCTGAATTTCCAAAAATCCTATCTTAGCGCGCGTTTGCGGCCCTTGAGGAAGCTGCATACCAAATTTCATTCCAATCCGTTCGGTGGTTTCTGAGATTTCGTGATGAATGAATCAGTCAGTGAGTGGTATTTGAGCTTTATATAGTATAGCATCAGTCTTAGTGGAAAATAATTCAATCACCTGAAACCAAAAATGCATGGGACGAAAAAAAAACATCAAAATATCATGTTGGTTTCGGACCCTAAAAGACGTGCAAAATATAATAAAAGTATTAAAAAAAATCTTTTTTGAAATTTCATTCGAATCAATTTTTATGTCATTCCTGGGACTTGGGAAAATTCCGGCCAAAAAATACAAAATCATTAATAACTCCCTAAGTATTCGTCGTATGATGAAATAGCAAGAGACAAAAAAGATGTAATGTGTTATTGTCTACAACATAGGCCATGTATAATTTTACACTCTGACATATTACGTCCCCCCCCCCCCCCATAATTTCACCCCTCCCCATGGGCCCCTTAAATTGGATTTATTAAAAAATGGTCAAACACCTATTTACTTATTTTCTATGCTGATTTTTTCCCGCTGAGTTCCAAACTCCTGGCCTATGTCGTTTAAGGGATACACGCTCCGTTAGGAATCCTTCAACCCCCACTTTTCACCCCTTTCACCTCATAATATACACCACATCGAAAAACCCTCAGATACGTGTCTTCTTATTTTTAATGATGAGTTTATATGCAGAGTATCACATCCCCCAATGAAACCAATCGGGAGATATTGCTATTCAATGAAATGCAGGCCTACCCCCTTAACACCCCTTTAGAACCTGAATATCCAAAAATCCTTTCTTAGTGGGCGTTTGCGGCCCTTGAGGAAGCTGCATACCAAACTTCATTCCAATCCGGTGGTGGTTTCTGAGATTTCGTGATGAATGAATCAGTCAGTCAGTGGTATTTGAGCTTTATATAGTAGATTTATTTGTGGTTGTATGAAAAATTGTCCGTGTTTTTGACATCTTTTCTATGAACCGCTCACTTAAAACTATATACATGGAAAACTACTTGGCTGAGGGTAATGGAATTTTTATATGTGATAGGCACAAGTATTGGTAGTGTAACAGTTATTAATGCCCCATGTTGGTAGCGACAAATGTAATGGTTTACCTTTGCCTAAGCTATGTTGTTTTAATGGGCGCCAAGACTTCAACGCAATGCTGAAATCTAAATTTGTATTTAACAACGTCTAGCTCTGGTAGAACACCGTCAAGAATCTATTCACTCAGATCGTGGTATGATTTGATCATTAACCCAACAAACAATTGTATCAGGAGAAGGAATTGGTCTATATCTAATGCTACCTACTGAAAGCAAAGATTGCATTGTAAAAGAAATGAATTTATTATATAAAACAAGTATAGCAAAATTAATAATAATAAGTTTAACATTTAAATTGGAGCGTTGTGATTTGAATATTACCGATAGAAAATTACGTGAAAACGGAGTCTGATAAATTGATTTTACTCTTATTTCCAAGCTATGAAGTTACTGAATTATGAAATATAAAACAAAGAAAAATGAGAGATTGCGTATTTCTGCGTCATTAGCGCTTACCCCTGGAAATTGCCAAAGCATTTCCCTCGTTCTTGATGATGCTGTGTGCTTCCCACAGTCTCCTGGACGTCGTCATCTCCGTCGAAATTTGATGATATTCTGGTAGATTAGATAATTCTATGGTCCGTACATCGGACCCAAACTCTCGTAAAACCGCACTGGTTACGTTTTACAAAAGTTCGTCGCTAACTCCACTGAACATCGGAGCGTCACGCACTTGCGACCGTACACTGCAAGTTCTACACAGATTGTCCGCGTTTCACGGCGCGTCGAACGATATATCCACATGCCGGCTCCCCACTCTTCAGTCCCAACTAGCTTACGTCGTCTCCCCTGATTGGCTGAACCACCACGCGATCTTCTCCTCCTCCGGGTCATTACACTCGGCGACAGGGTTCCGTTTCAACAATTCGCCTCTTCTTAACGATGCGACCCAAGATTGCGTCATGCTCCTCGACAGGAATCAGCTTGTATTAGAATTCCCAGTGAGTCACGTCTCTCAATATACCCTAACTGACGAAAACTCCGTAAAATTCCGTAATCGCATAATTTTCTATGATATCGTCGTTCGTAATAATTTGCTTGTTAGCGTTTTCTAAGACATAGAAAACCTATCTGTATGCTTATAATTTTTATAAAATGCTCCGAAAATATCTTAATAATAATTATAATAAATTAATAATAATAATAATAAATTAACATGAAAAATTATCTTGGCTGAACAATTTGCCGCGTAAATAAATATAGAATGGCTTCCTACTGACTTATGCCAGTTGCATAAAAAACCCTCGAAAAACACGTTACCTATTCGCCTCGGATCATCGGATGATTTACCGTGACGACGGTCCATTATCCGATTATCCCAGACACGTTAATAAACCCCATCCAAAATACATATTACATAAATGAAATCACCCTAAATTACAGATATATACACTCATAATTTTTCTTCACGCACTTTGCGTCAAAGTTTGTTGTCACTATGGATTGCACTTTGCAACCAGTCCAATGTTTTACATATAGAATAGTGTTCCATGGATATTTCCGCCTCTCAAATTGCTCTATGTTGGAGAAATAGACATAATTAATGTGTGAGCACTATGTATTTATGATGTCATATCACAGGCATTGAAGGTGTTCTGATATATTTATATCATCATTGAACTTCCTAATTTCACTGGAGGTCCCTTCCTTATGGTGAAATTTAATCTCACTTATCACTGAGCACACGATTGTGGCAGCGCCTCGTGACCATAATACTTAATCTCTCTTTGAAGTAGATTAAATTAATATTGACTTCTGAAAAAAAAAAACAGTAAATGCGCATTACATATAACACCAAATATTTCTGTGCCGTAATCTACTTAATACTAGTACTCAACACAGACCATTTCTCCTCACACAAATAATATCATTGTACAAATTATCTTAAATTACACACTTACAAATCTTACATGGCGAGGCCGTAAACAGAAATCACGTGTGCTGATATGTATGAGTTTCATGAAGGACTGTCTCGCATTCTGATGGCCCATCTTTTATCTCGTGGACGCCTTAAGCTAACAAGCCCTATACAAGCGCTCCCCCATCTCTTGGAGATAAATGGGAACCCATCAGCGCTGCCAAAATGGCCTTGGTGCATCGAGACAATTTAGTGCTCAACAGCATCCGACAATCCCGTCATATTTCCCTGTACCTTAAAAACTCTCATTTACTTACATACTACCCCCCTGTGTGACTTCCGATACGCCTGCCTTAAGACCAGATCTTCCACGCACCAGGTACCACACTTACTCATTTGATAGGCTGGCTCGCCAGCCAAACACACTCACTTTATGACACATATTTTCGTAGACAATGTATATTATACGTCCCGTATAATCTGTTTCCCTCACTATTCTCCAGCACATATGCTGTTTTGCCAATACGTTTGGAAACTATAAATGTTTCTCCGTCACCTGCTTCCAACCTTGCCAGTGGCTCCCTTAAATGAACGTCATCACGTTGCTCTACCTAGCATATTTCTCAGTGTCTGTAACGATGCCCTGTTGCTACTGTCCACACATGCACATATTAAAATACCGTCCTCTGCTTTAACCACAGGATAATCCCTACATAAATTAGTGTCCCTCGATAGCATGTCTGCAAGAATGTTATCTTTACCTTTAATATATTTTACTGTGAATTCGTATTCCTGCAGAGCAAGAATCCACCTACTAACTCTGTTAGAACTGAGTTTACAAGTCCTCATATACAGTAATGCATGGTGATCTGTGTGGATCTCAAATTTCCCCCTACTAAATACATTCTAAATTTCCCTAAACTGAAAACAATACCTAAAAGCTCTAACTCAGTAATCGTGTATCTTTTCTCTGCTGCAGTCAGTCCTCGCGAGGCTAAAGATACAATGCACAGATTACCCTCATCATCCTTCTGACATAATAGGCTACTCCAGCAATGCCTATATGTGAAGCATCTGTCATAACCACATATTCCTTATCTTTTAACGGATATTTCAGCACTACAGCTTTCTCAAAACCTTCCTTCAGCGCTCTAAAAGCCTGTTCATGCTTGGACTCCCATCTCCACAGAGTCCCACTTTTAAGCAATTCCCTGAATGGTTCTACCAACCCTGAGTATTTAAGAACGAACCTCCTGAAAAAGTTGCAAATTCCCAGGTAAGTTTTTAACTGTTTAACATTCTGTGGCACCTCTGCGTTAAGTATCTTATTAACCCTACTTTCTTCTGGTGTTACACCTCTACTCGACACTCTATGACCTAAAAATGTCACTTCTGACTGACAGAATGACGACTTAGACAGCTTCAAAGTGAACCCTGCCTGATCTAACTTCTGAAAAACTATATTTAAATGATGTAGATGCTCCTCAAAACTGCGTGAACTAATTACCATATCATCTATGTAAATGGTTACAAACTCTCCTGTGTCATCCCCTAATGCGATGTTTAAAGCCCTAATTAAAGCTGCTGAACTACTCTTTAACCCATAAGGTGTTCTACAAAATTGATAAAGGTTATATTTATGACTAAAAGCTGTAAATGGTCTATCTTCGTACATAAGTGGCACTTGCCAAAAACTGGAACTCAAATCTACACAAGTGAAATACTTCTTCCCCTCAAATGTTTGCATTAATTCCTCTATTGACATAGATTTCAGCTGATCTGAACTAATTCTACTGTTAACCAAACGAGCGTCTAAACAAATACGAACAGTGCCGTCGGTCTTGGGTACCGTTATCAAAGAATTAACATATGGACTGTTAGAATGCTCAATAATCCCATCTTCAAGCATCTGGTTAATTTGTGCCTCAACTGCACTCTGATAAGCGAAAGGTACAGGATATCTATGTCCTGTGAATACTGACCTATCAATAACGTTCAATGAATGTGTATAGCAATTGGCCATACCAATGCGATCCTCAAAAACTCTCCTATTACACCATAACACATCATAGAGCCGAACACATTATTCCACCTCTATATTTCCCTGAAATGCAGCCTCACGTAACGAGTCCTCTAGACTTCCGTTCGTAATCACTCTGCCCACAAAACATGGAGAACCCCGCTCTACGGCTGGCGATATCTCATTTAAAGTACAAATCACACCTACAATACTACTCCTCTGAATACGGTCATTGAACGCTACTTCTACTTCAGAATCTCCCCATTTAAATTTCAAACTTCCTACATCATAACATAAGTTACCCGACACTCTACTTAGCCACTCTGAACCCAAGATAACACTGAATACTAAATTTGGAATTACAAGACAAATCTGCTTCTCTACATGATTATTAATTTTAATGTCTACTAAAACTTGCTTAGAAATTACTTTAGACCTCTTCCCAACAGCTGTGATAACAAAAGTGCTTTTAATTGGCATCTCCTCAAAATTTACTCCAGTTCCTTTCATTTTATCATAAAATGCACTACTTATGCAACTCTTCATACAACCACTATCAATTAAAACATCTGTGTACGCCTCGGACACGTTAAATTTAACTATGGGGCTCTTACTAACCACTTCCTGAATAATACCTTCATCATTTAGTTCATGTAATAATTCATTTCTTACATTTAGGTCATAGGGTTCCTGTATAATTGTATGGACAGGGCATGCTACAGACTGAGATTCTGACCTTACTTCGCAGCCTGGTTCGCGTTTAAAGAACCGCTACAGCTGGCCGTAGTACTACTAACAACTGAACTGGTCTGGTTGTTCTGGGCTGTGTTGTCATTGTTTGGCTGTATATTACTACCACTAGGCTGTCCTCTTCCTTGACCCCTATTCTGGTTGTAATTATTGTCATTATAATTTCTCCCTTGATTTCCCCTGAAATCATTGTTCCTCCCTTGATTTCCCCTGTATTCATTGTTCCTCCCTTGATTTCCCCTGAAATCATTGTTCCTCCCTTGATACTGATTACCATAGCCATTTCCTCTGTTCTGATTTAGCTGATTATTATTATTATTTCTATTTTGAGCGTTGGCCCCTTCGCCACCGTTCCCTTGAACTTCTTGATGCCTGGCTTCATTAGGTCTATTATTATTATTATTACCCTGGTTCCGATTGAAATTGTCCTCATAACCCCCTCTCCCTAGTGCATCAAATGTGCTTAACAAATTTTCTACTTGTGATATAGTCTTTACATTCTGGATACAAGCAGCCTCCTTGATCCTATAGGGAAAGTGCCTAAGTAGCAACCTCACCACATCACTTTCCTCCTTCAAGCCATCCAGATATTTACACACTAATACCTGCCCTAAAAAGTATTCGGTCATGGTGGAGCTTCCTTTAGGGTTATATTTACCACACACTACTCCCTCACGATGCTGCGACTGAATAACCTCATTCCAGAACTTTTCACAGAATTTTATTTTAAAATCATTAATATCAGTAAACTTGTCTCTGTAGACAGCAAACCAATTCCTTGTTTCCCCCACAAACACTTGTTCTAAAATTTCAACTATCTGGCACCACTCAATACTACCATTTTCCAACCTCTCCCCGAATTTATTTTCTATAGTGTTCATGAACTCCATTGGGCATCCCTGTCGATTGCTGAACTTACCCAGTTCTACCTCCCTGTGTGTGCTATTCACAAAAACTGGCCTATTCTGACTATTTTCTTGCCTGATCCTAGCTTTTAATTTTAACTCTAATTCTGCGATTTTCTCCTCAGCCTTCCTCTCAATACTGTTTACTGTTAATTTAATGTTTCCTTCTGATTCTTCTACTTTATCATATAGCTTTGCTTGTTTCTCCTCAATCTGGCTAATGCTCTCTCTATTACTCTCTCTTAAATCATTTACTTCTGCAACTATTTGCGAGTGGACTTTCTCAATTCTACCCCCCAGCTGTTCCTTAACCTCTTTAGTTGCTACCTGAATTTTGTCAATTTCTCCCCCCAATTGCTTTTTGACCTGCTGTGTTTCCAGTTGCACTAGTTCTTTTAAATTTTCAGCCTGTGTACTGATTCTAATTTCTAACTCCTCCTGTACTTTTCCTAATTTCTTGTCTACATCTGCAATGATCTCTTTAACCTTCTCTTCCATTACTCCTCTGATTTCTCCTCTAATCTGCTCCATTTTCACACTAATTTCCTTGTTGTTCTTATCTAATTTTGCATTATTCTGTTCTAATTTATTATTTAAAGCTTCTGTACTTTCTTTATTTTCCCTACTGTTTTGTTCTAATTTTGCATTATTCTGTTCTAATTTTGCATTTAAAGCTTCTGTACTTTCTTTATTTTCCCTACTGTTTTGTTCTAATTTTGCATTTAAGGCATCTGTACTTTCTTTATTTTCCCTACTGTTTTGTTCTAATTTAGCGTTGTTTTGTTCCAGTTTAGCATTTAAAGCGTCACTACTAACTTTGTTCTGATACATGAACTCGAGAAGTAAAGTTTTTAATTCTGGTTGGCCGCCTACACTCCGTTTCAGTATCGGGATTTACCTCCGCTACCCCGGTACTACCATCACTCGACATACTGCTTGTATCATCATTCTCCAGTTGATGACCACTACGTAACCTCATCTGTCTTTCTTTCTCATCCCCCATAATGATATACACTGATAAAGACAAATAACCCCCAAAATACAGGCACAGAAATATATACCCTTCTCCTTCCACAAATGTTATTAGGTTTTCAGCCCCAAGTTGTCGGCGCCAAATGTAGCATTAATTAGTTAGTGCCCCATGTTGGTAGCGACAAATGTAATGGTTTACCTTTGCCTAAGCTATGTTGTTTTAATGGGCGCCAAGACTTCAACGCAATGCTGAAATCTAAATTTGTATTTAACAACGTCTAGCTCTGGTAGAACACAGTCAAGAATCTATTCACTCAGATCGTGGTATGATTTGATCATTAACCCAACAAACAATTGTATCAGGAGAAGGAATTGGTCTATATCTAATGCTACCTACTGAAAGCAAAGATTGCATTGTAAAAGAAATGAATTTATTATATAAAACAAGTATAGCAAAATTAATAATAATAAGTTTAACATTTAAATTGGAGCGTTGTGATTTGAATATTACCGATAGAAAATTACGTGAAAACGGAGTCTGATAAATTGATTTTACTCTTATTTCCAAGCTATGAAGTTACTGAATTATGAAATATAAAACAAAGAAAAATGAGAGATTGCGTATTTCTGCGTCATTAGCGCTTACCCCTGGAAATTGCCAAAGCATTTCCCTCGTTCTTGATGATGCTGTGTGCTTCCCACAGTCTCCTGGACGTCGTCATCTCCGTCGAAATTTGATGATATTCTGGTAGATTAGATAATTCTATGGTCCGTACATCGGACCCAAACTCTCGTAAAACCGCACTGGTTACGTTTTACAAAAGTTCGTCGCTAACTCCACTGAACATCGGAGCGTCACGCACTTGCGACCGTACACTGCAAGTTCTACACAGATTGTCCGCGTTTCACGGCGCGTCGAACGATATATCCACATGCCGGCTCCCCACTCTTCAGTCCCAACTAGCTTATGTCGTCTCCCCTGATTGGCTGAACCACCACGCGATCTTCTCCTCCTCCGGGTCATTACACTCGGCGACAGGGTTCCGTTTCAACAATTCGCCTCTTCTTAACGATGCGACCCAAGATTGCGTCATGCTCCTCGACAGGAATCAGCTTGTATTAGAATTCCCAGTGAGTCACGTCTCTCAATATACCCTAACTGACGAAAACTCCGTAAAATTCCGTAATCGCATAATTTTCTATGATATCGTCGTTCGTAATAATTTGCTTGTTAGCGTTTTCTAAGACATAGAAAACCTATCTGTATGCTTATAATTTTTATAAAATGCTCCGAAAATATCTTAATAATAATTATAATAAATTAATAATAATAATAATAAATTAACATGAAAAATTATCTTGGCTGAACAATTTGCCGCGTAAATAAATATAGAATGGCTTCCTACTGACTTATGCCAGTTGCATAAAAAACCCTCGAAAAACACGTTACAGTAGTGCAAATCTCAAGTTTAAATTTTTTTCAACTACCCAATAAAAAGTTCTTATACTTTTTCTGACGTAACGTTTTCTCAGCCCAGGATAAACGTACAGCAGGAAACTTGGTCTCATTTTGAAGCTCTCATTCGTGATTGTCGGAAACTACGACTACAGTAAACGTATAGTGTGATGACGAATTTATGAAGAGTAATATTAATGGGAGGTTTAGTGCGTTCCGCCCCCTGCGATTAAAAGCGGGCGAGCCGGTGAATTCGAGTGCAGCATTGCCGGGCAGTTGTGTAATGGAATGCGACTGACCTGGCTATGTCCACATGCTATTTATTTTCAGTCTTCCTGTTTACTACTTATATGACACATCACATCCAAATACCTCAGAGACCACCATTGTCTGAGGGCGAACTTGCGCTAACATATTACAGTAGAACCACGATGCATCGTTTTTCAAGGGGGAGGGGGAAAATGACTATGGATGCTGGAAACGATAAATGCGGGTAACATAAAAAATTTGAGTAAAAATAAATAAATAAAGTACGGGTACTGTATTTGGACATATTTCTTCATGTAAACTTCATAGAGACGTCAAAATATTGCAACCACGATGTACGCGATATGATTTCATATGTCATTTTATCACTTGCTCTTTTTAGTAAAATAGTAATTAATTGTTTTTTGTTTCGTCAGAGCTTTGCGTTTCAGACGAAACAAAGCCTTCTCAACTTGCATAATGTTCTCTTCTTCACGATCACTGATGACATGCGAGTACATGAAGGATTTCATCTTCGCTAAGTCGGCAAGCGCTTCGGCGCAAATCGGGACCGTCTTCTTCCTCATCACTCCTCTCCCCCGCGCCTTCATCGCACAGCTCGCCAATCTCCGCGGAAGATACTTCCGGTGTTCCGAATGAAAGAATACAGCAGTTCCGAGTGTTTGCGGGTCTCTGACCGGGCAAGCTATTTCAAGGCTAAATGACGTTACGCTATGACGACACCCGCTCAAGACCGTCTAAATGCTTTCATTGCTGTTCTGTGTGATCTAACTTGTTAGCCAAGCATTGCCAAACGCAGCGTAACATTATTGAGATTACGAGAATTGCGTCGTCAATGAAGTAAAGTTTTCATTACGAACTACAGATAAAATTGTAATCACCGCACACGACCAAGATACTACACGGAACCACTCAGAATGAAATGAAACAGCACAATGACGGCTTGGCGCTTCGAGCAGAATCGTTGGCGCCTGAAGGCTCGTAGGCGTGGTTATATAGTGTGGTTGCGCGTATACAATCTGCGCACTGCAGTCCAGCCTACTTGAACTTGCTTCAGCCGAGAAACTTGCTCAAGCCTAGGAACTCCTAATCGTTCGTACCTCGTACATTCTTGCGTAACTGGTTGCCGCTATTCTATGCTGCTTCAAATTCAAAAGAACTTAAGCATATATTTTTCTCATAAACGATCAATGCGGGAAAATTGTGGCCAAGGACTAGTGATTTTTTGACGATCCATGCGAAAAAACGATAGTTTGAGGAACGATACATGCGGGGAAATTTAACATTAGTTTATATGGAAAAGTTTGGGGACTGAATTAATTGAACGATGCATACGGGAAAACGACAGTTCCGGGAACGATGCATCGACGTTCTACTGTACAAAATGGTAGAAGTATGGACGCAATGGATGTTTTATGCCGAGAAGCCTTGCTTACCGTTGCTCCTGAACTCTGGAAACAATGTATTAAACACGCTAAAAGAATTGAAGACCACTACTGGGAGATAGATTTCCTGTCTGAAAATGTCCCTCGTTTCGAACAGGTCATAATTAACACGAATGCCAGCAGTTCTGATTAATCGGAACAGAGCCATTCTTCAGACGAAGAATACTGTGAATTAAATATTGTAAAGATATAATGTTAATAATGTAGATAGCCCATGTAAAAATTGTGTAGTCTGACATTTCCAAATTAGGAAGACAACCACTTTTAAACCTGCCATTGAAGGTCTAAAGCCCTTATGTGAAAAAGGTGATGGAAAATTAAATTTGTACGAGGAAAGAAAATAAAGGTTGAAAGAAAACTTAAAGCAGTGTTCGTTCGTTGCGAGCCGCGACGACTGCAACTTAACGCGGCAACGCTGCACCGGATTTCACAAGCCCGCTCGCTTTTACTCGCACGGACCGGAACACACACAACCTACCATTAATATTACTCTTCATAAATTCGTCATCACACTATACGTTTACAGTGGTCGTAGTTTCCGATAATCACCAATGAGAGCTTCAAAATGAGACCAAGTTGCCTGCTGTACGTTTATCCTGGGCTGAGAAAACGTTACGTCAGAAAAAGTATAAGAACTTTTCATCGGGTAGTTGAAAAAAATTGAAACTTGAGATTTGCACTACCAATACTTGTGCCTACCACATATCAAAATTTCATTACCCTCAGCCAAGTAGTTTTCCATGTACAGTATAACCCCGATTTAGCGTGATCTCGATTTAGCTTAAACCCGCATTTAACGGAAGAAATTTCAAGTCCCGAAAATTATTCCATAAGTGCAATGCAATGTTATATTTGATTTAACGTAATTCGCGTTACGCCAAAACCCACATTTAGCGTTAGGAAATGTTAAAATTTGCGACATTAAGAACCTATGAAAAAGACGTCATAAGCTCGTTAAGGATGATTCAAGGCAGAAAAGGAACTCCAGCATTTCTATTGGATACGATCGATCATCTTCCATATCGATTCCTTGCTACATGTACGAGTGAGCTCGATCTTACCCGACTGCGCTGAAGACACAATGTAGGCCTAAAGCGTGCTAACAGTCACGCCGGCGCCGCATCGCATGCTTGCGCGAGGTCTGTCCGAGTTTGTACGTTCGTAGCGGCACTACAGTATAGCGTCAGCTGACGCAAGTTTGCGTGTTATGGTTATGCGACATTAAGAACCTATGAAAAAGACGTCATAAGCTCGTTAAGGATGATTCAAGGCAGAAAAGGAACTCCAGCATTTCTATTGGATACGATCGATCATCTTCCATATCGATTCCTCGCTACATGTACGAGCGATCACGATCTCAGCCGACCGCGGCCGAAGACTCGATGTATAGCGTACTAACAGTCCCGGCGCCGCATCGAATGCTTGCGCGAGTTTGTACGTTCGTAGCGGCATTACAGTATATCTTCAGTTTACGCAAGTTTGCATCAATTCGCGTGGATAAGCCAGCTGTATATCAGTTTGCTCACTCACATTCATTGTTTTAGTGAAGTTGACTATGGCAGCTAAAAGAAAAACTCTATCTGTTGTGGAGAAAGTGAACTTGATTCGGGAAGTGGAGAGAAACGCAAATGTGCCCGTTAGTGAAATGGCTCGACGCCTGGGACTTGCACAGTCTTCATTGTCAGGCATATTGTAGAATAAGGAGATTCTGGATCAAGAAACACAGTGCGGCTCAAAAGCAAAGCAAAGAAAAAATGTTAAAAAGTCGCCGTACGAAGAAATGGAATCGAAGCTAATGGAGTGGTTCAATGGAGCAAGTGCTGGAAACTTACCAATCGACGGGGCATTGATAAAAATGAAAGCATCTACAATATCAGGGAAACCTGGGCTAACAGAATTCAAAGCTTCAAATGGTTGGCTGGATGGGTTCAAAAAACGCTATGGGATAACTTGCAGGGCAGTATGTGGAGAGAGTGCTGCAGTTAGTGATGAAAGTGTAGAACAGTGGAAAGAAGAGGTGCTGCCAGCACTCTTGGAAGGTTTCGAATCTCAGGATGTATACAATGTGGATGAAACTGGCCTGTTTTACCAACCCATGCCCTCTAAAACCTTAAGTGTTAAAGGAGAAGCATGCCATGGAGGAAGAATGAGCAAGCAGAGAATTACTGTTCTCTTATGCAGCAACGCAGATGGCAGCGACAAGCTAGAACCCTTAGTAATTGGAAAGTTCCAGAAACCACATTGCTTTAAGAACAATTCTACGCTGCCATGTAAGTATTATAGCAACAATGACCGCGGAATTGTTCAAAAAGTTCTTGCAAGCGTTTGATACACGAATGGGTGCTAGAGACAGGAAGGTTGTTCTCTTTATGGACAAGTGTCCTGCTCATCCAAAAGACTTAGGATTCCTGCGGAATGTGAAAGTGCATTTCTTCCCTGCAAATTGCACTAGCAGACTCCAGCCCTTGGATCTAGGGATTATTCATAGCCTGAAAAGCAAGAATCGGAAAGCTCTTGTCCTTAAGGCACTGGCCTTTATAGATAGGAATGAAGTGCAAGCAATGCATATGCTCCCAGGAGCTTGGAAAATGGAAACCATCTCATTTAATGAAATGAGCACTCACAACAAAGCAGGAGTGGACATGGGTGCAGGTATCTGACAATTTGCCCATCACTTTTGATGAATTTGTGGCGTGTGATGATGCCATCACTACATGCATCCGGGATGTTGAGGAAATCTGTGAAGATGAAGTCGAGCAGAATGATGATGGTATCGACGAAGACAATGATGTTAGGGATGAAGAAATGCAACCGCCATCATTCAGTGAAGCTGTTGCCAGCAGAGCCATTGTCCGGAGATACGTCACAGCATTCAAAGTAGACAGAGTAAATCAATTGGAGATGGACATTCTGAACCTAAAATCCAAAAGTGCTCAAAAGCAGACTACCAGGTTTGATTACTGTGACACTGTGAAAGTTGTGTCAATGTGTGTTGTATATATTATCTTACTGTAATTGTGATGTGCTGGGAAACTACTTGTTATTGTGTTAATTATGTGCGTTGGTGCAATTCAAGTCAATACAGTCAAAGAGTTCTGGAAAAGATTTGTTTTTTATCGAAACCTCGATTTAAGGTAAACCCCCATTTAAGGTTAAAAAATACCAGACCCTTGAAAAACGTTTAATAGGGGTTCTACTGTATATGGTTTTAAGTGAGCATTTCCTAGAAAAGACGTCAAAAACACGGACAATTTTTCATACAACCACAAATAAATAAATAATTAATAAACTTGAAAACAATTGGCTTATATAGTCTATCGCAGAATTAAACAAGGAAAATACAGTGGAATCTCGTTAGTACGTTTTTCAAGGGACTGAAAAATTTGGACGTCATATGCGGGAAAACGTACTACCGAAAAACGCCATACTGCATTTACAACGTATAAGAAAGAACGCGGCGTATATATGGACGTTAAATCGCCGACCTTAGTAAGTGATTGTATGCACTACTACAGTCACGACATAAACATAGGTTATCAGTAACTTACACGGAGTAAATAACATAAAAATGAATTCCTGTACCTCTACACCACAGTATAATACGGGGTCTTTATTTCTGCTTAGCAAGGACATTCTCGCTCCGCCAGTGACGGCTCAGTTACCGGTGACCGCGTACGCATATGTTTGAAGCACGGGCTTGCTTGAAACACTTCATTAAAGCGCTTTCTAGTTCAGGAAACTGTTCCTCTCGCACACGTTTCCTTTTGCCGCTCATTCCTTCTTCAAATGCACGTTCGATTTCCTTCCTTTTGCCGAGAATCGTGTTCAGTGTAGACGGAGGAATGTTCCACTTTCGCGCTATATCCACATGCTTCATGTGAGGATTGCATTCCACGTCTCGAATGTATTTCATCTTCTCGTCATTAGTTATCTGCCGTACTTTCTTCTTATCCTTTATGAAACACGCAATAAAATAGGTCATAACTGGACGTGAACACTAAGAACTAGAAGACAATAGTGCGGAACACGAAGACAATAATGTGCCTAAGTGAGAAATAAACAACGGGAA
The DNA here is from genome assembly GCA_946902985.2 of Meconema thalassinum. NCBI lineage: Eukaryota > Metazoa > Arthropoda > Insecta > Orthoptera > Tettigoniidae > Meconema > Meconema thalassinum. Next base: position 534,533,168 of record OX336393.1, on the reverse strand, counting down.
AGGGGTGGAGGGCCGCGGGAGAGAGACACGTCACCTGTGTTGCGTCATAGCTATAGCCACTTCTACGCCATCAAACACAATAAAATAATCTACACTGTCAATAACTATCAGAGAATATGCAGCAATATCGCGTCGTGTTTCCCAGAAGCCGAATTTTTTAATGAAATAAGAATAAAATATGGTTCACTAACAAATAGTTCAACGGAGATTTGATCGTTGTAAGCGGGAATAGAGAACGTATTAAGGGGATATATCAACATGAATTTAGTAGGATAGGGTCTTGAGAAAGGGCAGCGGGAGAGAGACACGTCACCTGTGTTGCGTCATAGCTATAGCCGCTTCTACGCCGTCAAACACAATGATATCATCTACACTGTCAATAACTATCAGAGAATATGAGGCAATATCGCGTCGTGTTTTCCAGAAGCCGAATTTTATAATGAAATAAGAATAAAATCAGGTTCGCTTACAAATAGTACAACGGAAATTTGATCGTCGTAAGCGGGAATAGAGAACGTATTAAGGGGATATATCAACATGTATTTTGTAGAATTGGGACTGGGACTTGAGAAAATCATTGCGCTAAACGGGAAAACGTCGTAACCGAGAACGTGCTAACGAGATTCCACTGTATTGGTATAACTCGTTTTTCAATAGGTCTGTCGGTTTGGTTGTAATTAAGGCCTAAACTCGAGTATCCATAACAAAAAATCCGATAGTAGACCTCATGGGGCCCCTCTGAAGCATTTTAAAGACCAGCTATAAATAATAATATCGTATGGCCTCAGGTGCTTTGTTATTTGACACCCAGAGGGCAGGTTGCATGTCAAATTTTGTTGTTCCTTGAAGAACTACGAAAGTCAAGGAGGTTAGATATCAAAGCTCCTTGACACTATAGCGCTTTCTAGTAGAGAAATGAGGAACTTTGTGTTGGTGGAAAATCCCAAGATTAATTTTGCCATTATGAACATGGCCTACTGAATTCAAATGGATTCTTTAACATGCCAACATCGTATGACATGTGTGACGTGATTTTTGCTGCCTTTCGAGAATCACTTGCCACTGCATGGAGTGAACCTGCAAGCTTGGGGTTAGTAATTCGACACGATAACCACTCACCGACCGTGGCAAGCGTAAAGACCTGCTGAAACACATCATGACGACGACTGGTATACATGTCCACTCGTGGGAAACATCTGCTGCGGAACTTTGCATCGACCCCTGCCAACTTATTTGAAGAAGGTCGCAGACATGGAGAGGCCAAGCGAAAAGCAAGAAAGCTTCGTCAGTTACAATCCCGCCCATTCAGTGCAATTTATGTGGGCACATTTTTATACCAGGATTGGCCTGTTATCCACAAGCTGGTTTGAAGAAGTATGTCTACTCGGAATCGACGATGAGGCTTCTACTAAAATACATCAGTTGGAAGTCACAAGATTACAAAATGGTAAAGTGTAATGCAAAATACGTAATCAATTTAAAAGGTGTTTGTTTGAGTGTCGTGTGATCGTACTGCACTACCGTATTCGTGGGGTGCGACGATTATAACTGTTTATTATGTCACGGTATCATTGTGTGTAACGGGTCTCTGTTGCGAGCTGAGGGGTGTCCCTTGCGTAAGATATCGGCGAACTGGGGCCATTGCGAGGCCAACTCACGAGTTGCGATGGCTGTTCGAGTATCGAGAGACAGGCTTCTTTCTTGTTTTTCTAAATTATATAAATTCCTATATTTTTGAATTTTTAATATAAAGCCCAATATTTATTTACACCTGTTACAAAATTTCTTGTTTCCTTAATTGTATTTAATGTGAGTCCCAATATTATATTACATTGTAAGGATGGCCATTGTTATTATTTTAGTTCATTCTTTGAATTAGAATTTATCTCATATCAAACAAACATTAGACTCTAGTGTTTTATCCTTAATTGAGCTGAAGTAGGTGGAAACATGTAGCCTACAGGGTTGCTTGGCGTATCATCTATCAATTCGGACATTTGTGCTATCAATGGCGAATGTATTTGCATTCTTTGGATTGGTTTGGGAAATCAATACTGAACACAATTATTTAATCAGGTACATGTTTGGGGTAAGTTTTCTCACTGATCATTGTCAATTCACACAACTCTCAAAAACACACTATAATTATTGTCCAGAAAATCTTACCGTGATGAAATCAAGATACACGGATATAATATTTCATCAAGGTAAGGTTTTCTGCTCTTGTCCTCTCAGGCACATTATCAACATTTGCAGAATATGGTTTCCCGTGTCCGTGCAAGTGTTTGCATACGTTTTTATCAAACATAATGAATATATTAAACAAGGGGTTTTCTGCTCTTGTCCTCTCAGGCACATTATCAACATTTGCTGAATATGGTTTCCCGTGTCCGTGCAAGTGTTTGCATACGTTTTTATCCAACATAATGAATATATTAAACAAAGGGTTTTCGCATGTGATTGTTTCCTTACAGGGGAAAGGGAAGTAATAAACCACAGGACATTAGCAAGTTTCTTCCACCCAGCAAGGATTCTAAGTCAGGACCCCACAGAACAGTTTCAGATCATCCCAATAATTTTAAAGTTTATTTTAAGTAATGTGTACAAAGATGTTTTATAATGTAATTCAAATAGAACTGAATTCCGATGTGTGTTAGCACTAATAAGGACAAGTGGACTAACACTGGGTGGGGGCAAATATGGTTCCTCTCCACTTTGTTCTGTCGTTCCACCATTCCTCTTCCGACACTGTGTTCCAATCCAGGTTCCGTTTTCTAATACTATTCTCCACCGAGTCCATCCAACGCATTCTTGGTCTTGCTCGTCCTCTCTTTGCTGTCGTTCCAGTGCTCGTCTTGATAGCCTTACTTCATTCATCCGTTTGACATGTCCAAACCATCTCAATCTGGTTTGCTCCAGTTTGTCATTGAGTTTCTGTACTCCCAGTTCTTTCCGTATATCTTCATTTCTCACTCTGTCCCTCCTCGTTTTCTGGACCATACTTCTCAGGAATCTCATCCCTCTTAGTCATTGTCCAAGTTTCTGCTGCATATGTCATTATAGGAACATGATATGCTTTGTACATAACTTCTTTAGCCTATCCTTGTTCCATACTACCTGTTGGTAGAAAGCACCCCCGACTTGTATTCTTCTGCTAATTTCCAAATCTAGTATTCCATCTTCAGTCAGTTCACTTCCCAAGTATTTGAAGTGTTTCACCACTTATCTCCTACTTTGATTACTTTCACCCCTACTCATCACCACTGTTTTACTCTTTTCCACATTTATCTTCAATCCCCATTTCATTTATTACGTCTAGCTGTTCTCATCCTCGCCCCAGATCACGTCGTCGTCTGCAAACAACATTACCTTCATGTTTGCCCTACTATAGCCATCACCACACTTCCTTGCTTTAGTCAGCAATGATTTGTCTTGTGTGGGGTTTCGCCCAGGGCACCAAGCTGGCTCATCAGCGGGCTCTTGGTGTGAGCCATAAGGATTCCAGAAAGAGGGTATATTAGCTTTCACGGCCAGTCAATTAAAACTCTGCAATTTTTCTAGGTTTATGCCGTGTGTGAGAAAAACAGCAATAAAGGAGACTCTTGACTCACTCAGTTCGTTTCTATGAGCTGTGCTCATTAATGCACTACAATGTAACATAGACTTTTGTTCCGTTGTTCTGTGAATATCTCAACATAGATGTTCCCTCGTGCACATGTCTGCAAATTCTCTCCGCAGCGGCGACGTGTTGGGTTGGCAGTACATTCCTGTTGCAGTCTCCGTGTTAACCGAGGAATCCCGGACAGAGAGTGCCTGTGCACGACAGTGTCATGATGTGGACTCCTCGAAGTAGGAAAACTGAACTCAATTGCTGCCTCACATGCTCCGTAAAATTCCCACCAGCACGGAAAACCTTTTCCACTAAAAACACACGCTCTTCAGCGTTCCCACTAGACAAGAACACAACTTACACAACCACTCCAGTTGAAGGTCAACACGAAACGAGCGACGTGAATGTACTACCAACCTAACACGTCCCCGTGTAGCTCGCTGCTGCGGACACAAATTACAGTGCTGCAAATTGAATTTCCTTCCTGTGATGTGACTGTTTGTGTTTCATGATCAGCAAGGAAATGCAACGTGCTTGTGAGAAGAGGATGCCCTTTAATTTTGGCTACTTCATAATCATATGCAAGCTGTATAAACTCGACAGTTCGCTCAAGAAGAAAAAGAAGAGCAGTAAAAAGCGCCAGACCGAGGAGCCCGAGATCTTATGGTCGAATCCAGAAGAGGAACTCATTGACCAGGTACAAACCATTCTTCAAAATTAGTCTTAATTTGAAGAAATTTCCATTCTTCGAAACTTTCTGTTTAACCTTTCCAGTGTCGCTGAATATATTTTGTATTTTGCCTGAGTGATAATTTATTTTAAGGAAAATTCCCCAAAAATGTTAATTTTTTTTTACCTTTTAATGTTGTTTGAAAATACATTTGAAAAGAGAGAAAAAAGGTACAAAATACGAAACAGTTCAGGAAAACCATGGTTTTTACACTTGCTAAATTCAGTCTGCAAAACAGTATTTTTTCTTGTTTAAGAACAAAATTACACTGCTTGTATCACTTATAAATTCACAAAAAAGCAAGAAAACACACACAACATTATACTGTGAAGAGCGAAGCTAGAGGTGTTTCTTCAAAACACCCCACTGGATGAAGATATGGCTTGTGATTGCACAAGTAGATTGTATCCTCTCGTTGCTTTCCACTGGCACAAACAACACACCTAACAGAGCCCTTTTCCTTCCTCCCCAGATAGTGAGGCTTTCCATTCAGTCTTTCATCCTGTGAGGTCTTCCTTACAGGCATATGTGACAGTGGTTTGCATCGACTTGTATAGAATGTAGGAGTTAACTTGTACTAACCAAAAGAAGAGTTTTCTGCGCATAAACTGGTAATTTGAAATGAAGTGATCACTTCGATCCACACCTCCCCTTTTCTTAGTATTGTCATAATAGTTCAGGCCCATATTTAGGAAATCCATCTCTATAAAGTGCAACAAGCATTTCATGTAACAATTGGTAGGGTATATCGACCCCGCTGAATACGAATCTGCCTGTTGCCAAAGCGAAATTTGGACCGGAAGTCCGGTATCCAAGATGGCGGCCAAGATGGTCGTCAAAACTCTGTTGCCCTATATCTCTCTTGTCCGTTGGCGTAAAATATTTATTTAAACGCCGGGTTAGTGGTTTTCTCGCATTCTTATCATATTGACATGCTCAGAAATTACTTAGCTTTAGTTTGGAGTGCATGGGATCCAAGATGGCCGCCGAAGGAAGTGATGAAAACGACCATTCTAGAGTTAAAACATTGTTTATTGCAGGATTGTAAAAAAAGATAATAAAAAACATTCTACCGTCGTTAGCTGAAGGCAATAATTCAAGAAAGATAATAAATCAAGCACTTAAAGAGCCAAGACATTGGTGAGAGCGGTGGCACAACTTGGTGCAAGTCAGTCCATTCTTTTTACACGTGCACATTGACGTCAGGTTAGAATATTCATGCAGGCTTTGGGGATGGGCTCGAGGGTCATAAGGATGGGAATGTACTCATCTTGGTGAAGCCTCCACCCATATTACTCCGGATTCATCACCACCAGTTGGGCATGATGAGTATTTTCCCCTCACATTCACCTCAATATCCAAGAAGGTCATCACCAGATCTTTCCCATATTCATAATGGTGTTCTTGTAGCTGTCTTACTGCAAAGATGAGGTCAACTGTTGATCTTCCTGGCCTGAATCCATACTGTTCTTCCCTCAGCCCATCTTCAACTTCTGTCCGAATTCTTCTCTCCAGTACCTTCTCAAATATTTTGGCGCAGTGGCACATGAGTGTAATTCCCCTGTAGTTCTTGCATTCCTTCCTACTTCCCTTTTTAAATATGGGTATTATTATCCCTCTTTTCCAGTCCTCTGGTATTTTCTTCTCCCTCCATATCACTTTCATTACTCGAAAGAGCCACTGTGTTCCTATCACCCCTGCTGCTCTCACCATCTCCACACTCACTTCGTCTATTCCCGGTGCCTTTCCCCCTTTCATCTTCTTTAATGCTTCCTCCACTTCTTTCCATGTCAATTCCTTCTCTGAAATGTCTTGGTCACTGTCTGTTTCTTCCTCCACAATGTCCACTACGCTGGTTTTAGTTGGATTTAGGAGTTCCTTGAAGTATTCTCTCCAGATAACCTTTACTTCTTCCATATTTTCGACCTCCTTTCCATTCCTGTCCACCATTCTGACATTCTCCCCTGTATCTCTTCTCTTTGCCTTTATCATTCCATACAACACTTTCTTACTGCCATCACAGTCCTCCTCCATCATTTCTGTCCATTTCTCCAGCCATTTCTTTTTCTCTTCCTTCACTACTTCTCCTGCTTCTTTCTTCCGCTCTTGGTATTCTTCTCTTGTTCTGTCTGTCCTCTGTTGGAACCATTTCCTGAATGCTTCATTTTTCTTTTTCACTGCTTCCTTAGTTCTGGGGTTCCACCATGGTGTTTCCTTCCACCTTTTCTTTCCACTAGTTCTGCCACACACGACTTCCGCTGCTTCTACCAACACGTCCTTGAACCTATTCCATTCTTCTTCACCTGTTTTCGGATCATCCTTCGGTAATTTGTTCCTCACTAATATCTGGAACTTCTCCTTATTTCCATCCTCCTTCAGCTTCCATGTCCTTATTCTTCTTTCTTGGTTCTCAGTTCTCCTCTTTTCCTTCAGTCATCTCACCTTGGCGACCAGCAGACGGTGGTCACTGTCCAGGGCTTCTGAAGGTATTACCCTTATATCCGTGATACTCTCCTTTATCTCCTTCCCGCATATAATATAGTCTACCACTGATTTCCTAGTCAAATCCCTGCTGTACCAAGTAATTTTATGGCTCTCTCTCTTCTTGTACCATGTGTTTCCAACCATTAGCCCATTTATCTTGCACAGTTCCAACAATCTCTCTCCTTCCTTATTCCTGTTTCCCCATCCTTCACCACCAATCACTTCCTCAAAACCTCTTCTATCAGTTCCGACATGGGCATTTAGGTCTCCCATGACTATCAGGTCTCGCCCCACTAACTGCTTCTGCAACTCCTCTTCAAACTCGTCCTTCTGTGCATCCCACCTGTGGTGCATAGACTTGCAGAATGTCCAGGTTTCTACCTTTCATAGTGATTCTGGCTCTAATTATTCTATCACTTACCCTCTTTACTTCCTCCCTCAGCCCTTCTCTCACCACCATTCCCACTCCATTTCTCTTCCCCTCCTCATTTCCTATCCAGTATAGCTGCAAGCCATTTCTCAGTTCTTTTCTTCCTTCCCCTCTCCATCTGGTCTCTGCCAGTCCGAGTACGTCCAGTTTTCTCCTCTCCATCATATCCACAACCTCCTCCACTCTTCCCGTCAATGAAGTTATATTCAAGGTTCCGATTCGTAGTCCATTTCCATAGCCAGGTCTGCTTCCTTTAGATCTGTCCTTTCCGAGGCCCGTTCCCGTTTTAAAAGCAGTTTCATATCCACTACTGGCTTGCTAGGCCTAACGTAGCTTCACCATAACCCTGGCGAGGGGCCTGTTTTTGGTCCGCGAGAGGTATTTAATTTCCCTCAAACCCTCCGGACAAGTCCGGCGAGCCCCCCTATCCGCCACCTGGGACGCGCCCGATAGAGGAACAGGCAAACCCCCACGGGTTTAATAGAAACAAGGTATGGGAAGCAATGAGAGCAAAAGCAGTGAACAAGGAGACAGTGGCAAGAGTGAGAGCAATGTACGAGGGAAGCAAAAGCTGTGCAAAGGTGGGAAGAGAGGGAACGGAATGGTTTCAACTGGAGAGTGGTCTGAAACAGGGAAGTGCCCTCTCACCCCTGTTATTTATAGTGGTGATGGATGAAATCATACGAAAAGTGGTAAATATCATTGGGGAAAGGAAAATGAAGGCAATGTTGTTTGCTGATGACCTTCTGGTATGGGGAGAGGATGAGGAAGAAGTACAAGAGCAATTAGATGAGTGGGAGAAGGTAGTGTTATCATATGGGATGAAGTTCTCGGCACAAAAGAGTGAAGTGGTCATCACAACGAGGAAGAAGAACAGACTGGATATGGGCATAACACTTGGAGGACAGCAGTTGCAGAAAGTAGAATGCTTCAAGTACTTGGGAAGCATAATTGAAGAAAAGGGAGGCAATAGGATGGAAATAAATGAGAGGGGAAGGTGCGCAGATGGATTTTTCAAGAGTGTTAGGGGGATGTTATGGAATAAAGATGTACCACAAAAATGTAAAGGAATCATCTACAAGACCTACTTTGTGCCAATTTTGACATGGTTCAGAAACATGGGTGATGAAGGAAAGGGACAAGAATAAAATACGAGCAGTGGAGATGAAGTTCCAGAGGAGTAGGGTAGGAGTGACAAGAATGGACCGAGTAAGGAATGAGAGATGGTAAGAGAGGAACCATTGCAAAATAGAATAGAGCGATCTAGGCTACAATGGTATGGACATGTGAGGAGGATGCAAGAGGAGAGGATACCAAAGAAGATGTTTGGAATGGAAATGACGGGAAGGAGGCCAAGGGGAAGACCAAGGGACAGATGGACAAAAGGAGTTAGGAAGAGTGTGGAGGAAAGAGGAGTGTGCTGGGACACAGTAAATGACGAGAGATGGTGGATGGACAGGAAACGATGGAGAGGCCTATGTTCCAAGCAGACCCGACCAGCGGTTGGAAACTGCTCAAGATGATGATGATGATTCACCTGAAATGTTTTTTAAATTATAATTACCGAAAAGCAACTAGTTATACTGATCACAGTATGCTGCCCTTCCTTTACCTGGTAATGGCATCTTAGGAGTGAGGTCGCAGCGCATCGCTTCTGGCTTTTTCACAACACCGAAAAGCTGATGTCTGGCTTCATCCCCGCTAGATACATCTCTGGCCACCTGTTCAGTGAAAGAGAAACGTTGTAACATTAAATTAATCTTTGGACTTGTAAATAAATCTTGACTGAAACACCTGAAAAAACTTTACCAACCTTATAGAGCTGTACGAGGAACTTGTCTGTATTCGCCTTTGATGAGGGAGTAAGTGGAGAGAGCCCAAAGTTGTCCAGAATTTGACAGGCAGTTCCATTGAAGACTTTCTTCGTTATCGTTGCAAGGTGAGATGTCGAGTCACAACCATTGACTACGTGCTTTTGAGCATTAGGAAGAATTTTGCAAATCTCAAGTACTGGGAGATACTTCCTTTCTTTTGCTGTGCCACTCATCATCCACACTTTAGAATTGGCCATTTTGTCAAAGTGATGGCTCAACAGCAAACAAATGTTGGTATCCCTGGCCATGAGCATCAGAGTAAAAGCATGTAGTACAACGCGTGTATCGGCCTCTTCATGTATTGCTGCTAGAGCACTGGGTGATGGTTGATCGCACATCGTCTTCGTGTATGAGCAACAACAACTTCGATGTCCTCCAAGACATGTTGAAGAACTTCCTGAGAGAGAAAGCGGGCTAGGTCGGCCTTGTTTTCTCCCAGTGCAAGATAATTCTTCCAATCTTTTGGAGACCTTGCTGCAATCTTCATCGACAGGATAGTTCACCTTGGAAGACCGTATGCCAGAGTCGACATCTTTTTCGACCGGTATCGTCCCAAATCAATTAAAAGTGGGACCCGCTGCAGATCGAGCAGCCAGACAAGGACAGACAGAGTGAGGCAACACAGTGTCACTGTTGGCTGTGACGCAGATCACCTACACATGCTACACTGATGCTCTACAAATGTTGATGGCATTGGAGTTAGTTTGACTGTGCGGGGTGCAATGTATATCAAATATGAGTAATAAGTAAATGAACTCCTTGAAAAATTACACGTATTAGTTATGATCACAATGAGCCCGGCGGGAGTAAGCAGGCTAAAGCATAACAACTGTACGACCAAGGCTCCGCTGAGATATGTAAACTTATGCATAATAGAATTCAATTGCATGCACTAAGTTTATATTATTTATTATATTGTGTTATTCTTATTTGTATACACGATCATAATACTCATAAATAATTCACAAACCCTTATTAAACAAACTAAACTTATACAATGCTCAAAAAAGGCCTCGCATATTGTGATTCAGTAACTTGTTTATTTTGCTATGTGTATGTTATCATATTATACACAATATAGGGTTCATACTAAGAAAAACCACACACAATCTGCTTTGCAAAAGAGACAGAAATACACAACGAATAACAAAAGTGATAATGTGGGACAGAGCACACAACCGTCCTTTTCATGTTGGGGCATATCAATACCGTGTATGGCCACCACGAGCTCTAATCCATGCTTGCAGATGACGAGGCATACTGAGCACCAACGAATACAACGTGGTTTGGGGCAGATTCCCCCACTCTTAGAAAGCAGCTTCAATCAGTTGCTCTTTGTTTGTTGGAGGATTGGGACGGTACGAAGTTGCCCTCTTGGGCTCTTTCCAGGCATGTTCATTACAGTTCATGTCCGCAGAATAGGTAGGCCGCTCCATTCTCTGTATGACATGCATACCTGCCAACTCTCCCGATTTAGGCGGGAGACTCCCGATTTCAGATCATTTCTCCCGCCCTCCCGCTTAACGTATTAAATCTCCCGATTTTTCAAAAACCCCACGCGTAATTTTGGATTTAATGTGTCGTCTATCGAACGGATCGACTTTACGTGTTTTGAAGTTATATCTCGATACCGCAGTTTCGCTCTGTATCGATAATCGACAACTGCGTACTAACTCCCGCGTCGCGTCCTGCTGTTATAAAAAGTTGGCTTCGAATAAGTCTTCGTTTGAAATCGGCTTCGAATAAGTCTTCGTTTGAAATCGTCGAAGGTTAATTCAGCGCTTGTTCCTAGATGTGTTGCATAATGACCAGTGGGTGATAGGTAGTTGTACGCTGCGGAATATTGTATCTGTTTCACACGTGAAATTATATGATTTGTGTATAACTTAGTTTGATGTTGTTGGCGTTAATATGCCGGTAGGTTATTGTGATTTTTCGAACTGAGTGATTGCGTCGGTTCCTCGGTAATAAGGCGAAAAGATATGATGTGACATTTAAAAGTGTGTACAAAGATAACATTCCCAGGGTGTCTACCGGTAACGGAAGTAACGAATTTTACAAATGGGTAACGAAAATTTTCCGAAGGCGGATTGAATTATTTTAACTCGCGCCTCTAGGCTCAGAGATGGCGATGGAGCGAGTTTCACGCAAGCGGCGCCAATTGCATAAGCTATATTTCCCCGTGCCCGACCTCGAGGAAATGCATACTGAGGATACCCTGAGTGGTATACATCGTTCAGCGTATATCTTCGGCATCAAGATGACTTTTAGTTTTGTGTGAAATATTTATGTGTTATATTAGGAAGCCTGACTTTTCGCGAGACGTTTATTCGTGAAAACTTCTGAAATTATTCAGAAACCTCGCATTTTTCGCATTTATTTGGAGACTGTTAAATTGAAGTCCAGAAATAACGCTAAATTATTTAATGTCGCGATCTCGCGAAATGTTACCGTTTTGAAAAAGATTCGAAATACGTAGGCTGTAACTTATTTTAAAAATCTGTCTCGTAAATTAGCGACTTCCAGTATGGTTAATTCGAAATTCCGTTATATGATGATTTTTCCTTCGAACTTTGGTTCCATCGGATATATTATAATCTAACCGGTTATTTCGAAAACTTGTATAACTTTTATAATTCGTGATTCGCATTCGAAAGAAAACTTGTCCTCTAGTCGTATTATTCGTGCAATCCTCTCCGAATAATTCTTAATATTTGATACCTACTTCGAACATTCATACTCAAGACGGCCGGCTGACCGCACGACTTGCCTGCGGGAATCTCGTCAAATGGACCGAGATCGACGTCAGTAGCGTAAAATCAAAAAACCCGTCCCCTATCGTGAACTTGTGACCACGAGGTCTGCGGGAATCCCGTCAAAGATGATTGGGCACCAATCACGAAACATTCCGAAACCTACTCGCTACCTTTCCCATGGCGGTATACTTAAAAGCGTACGGGGAGCGAGAAGTGCATCTACCCACTTAGAAATGAAAGCCTACGTAGCGTCGCGATACTAATTTCTCCTCGTGATCCACCCTGAACTGATGAACTCCCAACAACAGCATAGGGACAGCGGGAATCACGGCGCCGGCCTTACAACTTGTCCATAACTACTCGTGAATTTTAACCATGCCCAACCCTGAGCTTGCCTCCACCATTCTGTGAGGACGAATAAACAATCGTTCAACGGCCGGGTGCGGCGCGGTATGCACAATATCACGAGGACAACGTGAATCCCGTAAAACAGCCGAGAGCGGAAGCGGCAGCGATTGCCATACGTCGCGATATTTCTCTGCATTCAATGACGAGAACAACTATATTTTTGTCAAACGGACAGCAGGTGGCGCCGATTGCATAATAATGCTATATTTCCTCGCGCCCGACCTCAAAGACAATGGAAATCTCGTCGAACGACTAAAAGTGACACCGATTATTAAATCGTGATATTTATCAGTGTTCTATCGCGAAAACAACGGGAATCTTGACAAACGGGTGAGACCAGCGCCGATCGTGTAACATCTTGAAATTTCGCCGTACTTGACTGTGAGGACAGAATTCGGTTACAATCATGTAACGTCCCGTAAATTTCTTCGTGATCTACCGCGGGGACAAAGGAAAGATTAGAGCAGAGCAACCTCTTGGCAATTATAAAAACGCCTTGTGCACAAGACGACATATTAGCTGAAACAACTCATTTGATAATAAATATCTAGTATTTATTTATTATTTTTAAAATTGTTGTAACTCCCTAAGTGAATTGTATTTACCGCTTTAAACACAGTTCATTGCTGTCTTTCTCCACCGCGTGATGAGCCCATTTGCTTGCAGACCGCAGACGTATCTTGAATTCAAAGGTAACTAAAATTAACTAAAAGTTAACTAAAAGGTAGCTAAAAAGTAACTAATTTTTACTTCATCCTTACAGTAGACACCCTGATTCCGCATATAACTCAGTCAAGAAGAGGCGCAACATTTACATTTTGTAGTGTCTGTAGGTGTGATTTCAGTATCTCGCATAGTGGAAAGGGGGACATTTCATTTTCCAAAATTAAGCTTTTTGTAAATACATTTCCTAGCATGTTAACAGACCCTCAAGACAATTTTAATGAGGAAATGGATGCTTTACATTCCCAATTTTGAAACTTCCAACTAGAGGATGTGACATCTATTGAAGAAGAAGAGAGAATTGATGTGAAGCGGGCACTGGTAGGCCAAATGATATGTAGTGGTGGGGTACTCAAGTTATGCTTTCCATTCTGACCATTCCGCATAGTAATGCAGAGTGTGAGAGGATGTTCAGGTCATCTCTCTCTGACAAGACTTTGGATAAACTTATAACTCTGAAGTCGATTCAGAAAGGGAAGTGTTTTGAGCAAGAATATAGCAAGACCTTTTTGAAGAGGGCAAAATCAGCCTCAGTCACCTGCAACAACGACCAATAATATGATCTTCGATACATATTTGGTGCAATGTCTTAGCCTGTGTATGTATTATGTAGCGTTCCCCCTCGCCCCCCCCCCCCTTCCCCCCCCCCCCCGTCGCCGCGTAGAATCTCCCGATTTTTCACTTTGAGAGGTTGGCAGGTATGGACATGCATCTGAAGGAACTGATTGACCACCCTAGCTCGATGGGCACGAGCATTATAGTCCACTAGTGTAAAGCCCTCACCCATTTAGGCAGCAAATCCTGTAACGACAGGTTCAAGGATGTTGTCTCTATACACCTGACCAGTCATGTTACCGTGGATAAGAATTATAGGCGTACGTCGACCGAACATGATTCCACCCCAAAACATGACTGAACCTCCTTGCTGTTGGTGGCTATCCTGGATGAAGGGCTCCTGAAATCTCTTACCCACTCGGAGCATTCCAGTGTGGTGACGTAATAGTGATCATAACTAACACATGTAATGTTCCCAGGAGCGTTATTTACTTATAATTCATCTATTTTATACATTGGACTCCGCCCAGTCTTTGGGCAAATTCAAGTTGACCGCCTGAAGAGTTACAACCTACAGGTCTTTGTGGAAATTAGGCTAAACCCGAATAAAACAAACATGTTCCTGTCTTAAATTGTAAACAGCCTTTCCAACAAAAATTGAACAAAATTCAAAAGCTTTGCAGAAAACTCCTCGTTTTCTTTTCCTGAAACCCTTCACAATTTGATTGATGTTTGACCTTTCACTGTCACTGACTATTATTTGGTTATTGTTAAAATAAACAGGGAAGGACACGTATCTTTACGCAAAATTTATTTTTATAGATTCCTATACATCATTCCGAAAATAAGCCTAACTCAACTTAAGCGATGACTTCTCATTTAAACCATTTTCAAAACTTATTTTCTTATCTCGTGTCTACTATCGGTTAATCGATTTTTCGGTTAATCGATTATTCGATTAATCGATTATTCGGTTAATCGATTAATCGGTTTTAAGGAGCTTCGATTAATCGTTTCCGATTAATTTCAAATTAATTGATTAATCGATTATTCGGTTAATCGATTAATCGGTTTTAAGGAGCTTCGATTAATCGTTTCCGATTAATTTCAAATTAATCGATTAATCGATTATTAATCGATTAATTGAAAATAGATTATCACCAGCTCTATCATATACATGACGATACGTTATCATTGGAAAGTATGGACACATTGTTGATACAATTGTAACAGAACATAAATGTTTCCTTCTCTCAATATGAGTTTGAGACCGGACAAAAGTATTCGTACACTCGTGTAACATTAACATTCTGTTCCTCAGTGAATCACCCTTCCAGTTCACTCCAGAGGTGCTCAATAGGATTGAGATCGGGGGACTGTGGGGCGTATTATAAAGCACCCATTGTGCTGGAGGTAGCACCGTATTTACTCAGCTATATGACCCCATTTAGTTCTGATATGGGGGGGGGGGGGGTACTATAGATGCAAACTTTGCAAAAATCCCTTATTTTGGGAAAGGGAGAGAGTAATACCAAGTGAGAGTCATCGCCCGTATGCATAGTAAGAAATAAGGTCACGCCTTGTTAGCAACTCAGCTCGAGTACAATTGAATGGAATGGCCCAAGCAGCCAACATCGGGTATACAAAGAGAAGTATATTCCATGATTATTGCCAACCACAATATCGCACTTGCCCTGCAATTCTTTTGCCTGATCAGCCGCCGGCTGTATCCCATCCACGTGGAACTGCTCACGCCACGCTCGTTGCTAGACAATGATGGACTGGACTCTCAATAATTAAGATGGGGTGCTGTAAGCGATTTCCAAGAATTTGGTATTATGGCTGTCGAACATTAAGGGAGGTACTCATCATCATCTTGCTCAGTTTCCATCCACTGCCTCTACTC
Source organism: Meconema thalassinum (assembly GCA_946902985.2). Classification (NCBI taxonomy): domain Eukaryota; kingdom Metazoa; phylum Arthropoda; class Insecta; order Orthoptera; family Tettigoniidae; genus Meconema; species Meconema thalassinum. Next base: position 534,517,692 of record OX336393.1, on the reverse strand, counting down.
AGCCTCCACCCTTGTCCAGTCCTCTCCTCTCTTCAGCCACCTGTCTCTCTTCTCCTCCATTCGTTTTAAATATCCATACCATCCTGTAATGGTTCCTCCTTCATTAATTCTCTGGTCCTCTCATTTCTTATTCTGTCCATCTTTGTAGCTCCAATACTGCTTCTCAAGAACCTCATCTCACTGGCCTGTATTTTGCTCTTCTCCCTTCCTTTCATAACCCAGGTCTCTGAGGCATACGTCAGGATAGGGACGTAGTACGTCCGATATATGATCTTTTTGCTGTTCTGAGGGACATCCTTGCTCCATAACATGGTTCTCACACTCTTCCGGAATGCTTCTGCCTGCCTCCCCCGCTCATTTATTTCTCTATGGTTTCTTCCATTATCTTGTATCAGGCTTCCCAGATACTTGAAACTCTCCACTTTCTTCAGCTGTTCCCCACCAATTGTTATTCCCGTTGTGGTTCTTTCCTTCTTCCTTGTTGAGATCACCATCTCACTCTTATTTATGCTCAATTTCATCCCATTATTATTTATTTATTTACAGTAAAACTCTGTTAAGAAGTTTTTCAAGGGACCATTAAAAAAAAACTTTTTAACAGGGAAACTTCTTAAAAGGGTAGTGGCCTGAAATGCATGTGAAATGCACACATTTTTGTTGTTTGTGAAGGATCCTATAATATACTGTACATAGGCCTATATAAAAGCCAGAAAAAGAGAAGCCCCAATATTAAAATCTGACTATCAGACCAGAGATTAAGAGAAATTAATTGGCATAATCCTCACAATTCACATTAATAGAATTAATTTCAATAACTGTTTGAGCACACACCATATATTCCAGCAAACTACAATTATACACACATTTTAGAATGTAAATAAACAACAACTAAGACTGAATTGAAAACACTTTTTTGTCCCTTTTTTCTCCCTTCAAAACCAAAGATTTATCCGGAACAACCTGATAAAAAAGTCCGAATTCGTCAACATTAAAAACGTCACAATGTTTGTAATTACTGATTTTTGCCGGCAGCAGTGTTTCCTTCCACGCTTCCGTTTCCTCTGTACTTACACTCGCAGCTTCACCACTAATAGTCTTGTAAACTATGCCAGCCCGATTTTTAAAGGGATCCAGCGACCGATTCGATGCAGTAAAAGGTACTTGTAATCGACATGCGATTTCTTCGGCTTTCTCCTTCACGATAAACCCGCTCAAAGGAATGTTTAAACTTCGCTGCTGTTTAAACCACACGAGCAGAGCTTGTTCAACGTCTTGGTATTTCGCGCTTGCAGCTTGCCGAAGTATTCCCGGCAGACGCCAAGATCCCTTCTTTCTTTGCTATGTTGCCGTTCAAAGTAGACGGCGGCATTCCGAGCTCCTTCGCAAGAGCAACACGTGAAAGAGTAGACGACTCTAATGTCCACTTTATCTTTAATAGAAAGTGCCTTTCGTTTGATGCCTTTCATCTGAGAACCATTCATTTTCACAATGATATGAAAACTTTATTTCACTGACGACGCAATTCTCGTAATCTCAATAATGTTATGCTACGTCTGGCAATGCTTGGCTAACAAGTTAGATCACACAGAACAGCGATAAAAGCCACGAACAAAGAATATAGGAGGCTGAATGAAAGCATGATGCTGTATATTGTAGTCGGCCTTGGGCGGGTGTCGTCATAGCGTGACGTCATTCAGCCTTGAAATGCTCGCCCGGTCGGTGACCCGCGAACACTCGGAACGGCTGTATTCTATCATTCGGAACACCGGACCCGGTCAGAGACCCGCGAACACTTGGAACGGCTGTATTCTTTCATTCGGAACACCGGATGTATCTTCCGCGGAGATTGGCGAGTTTTGATTCTAAGCCAGTTGCCTCTCAGTGAACTTCTTATACTCAAAGGGAATACAAAATCTGACCTATTTAACCGGGAAAACCTCTTATGCACAAACACTATATACGGGAAAAATATACACGTATCTTATGGGACGAATCACGGGACCGAGAATATCGGACGTCTTAAGCGGAAAAACGTTTTATGCGGGAACTTCTTAACCGAGTTTTACTGTATTTATTTATTTAGCGTATGGCTTTTAGTGCCGGGAGTGTCCAAGGACATGTTCGGCTCACGAGAGGCTATAGCTGCTTCAAGCGGACACCCATGGGGTGAGCTACAAAATCCGTTCAATTTCAAGTAATTCCAACTGCCGCTACCAGAAGTCGCTGTCACCTAGTGGTGAACGTTGGAACTTTGATAGAGCGTTTAAACGAAATCTAACCTAAAAACTTAGCTTCACACAAGTTAAGTTAGTGGAAGGATCTTTTACATGCGATAAATCTATGAAATGGGACCGCCGGCTTTACTTCCCCTCTGTAGGAAGGCATACTGAAGGATTTTAACGCTCTTAAAAAATCCGACCTCGGCCGGGTTTGTACCCGCGATCTTGGGCACAGGGGTTCAGCATGCTACCAACTAGGCCACCGAAGCTGCTTACAGCACAGTATTAGGAATAGAATTCAAAAGGTGATCGCTTGCAATCTTATTCAGTAGACTATATTGCAGAGTAGTTTCCGACAATCCCTGGTTGCCAAAATGAGTAGAAGTAGTCACATCGTGAAGCTTTGTCCATTCCCGTACTCATCTTTGCTGCTGTATTACAATTCAGGCAGATATGGCTGAGGAAAACTATATAACCAAAGTGTCACATATCAGAATATATTTCGTATTAAAATAGTAAATTGCTAGTAGGCTAAAATTCGACTAAAATATTGTAGCCTCCAAATAACATTTTCTGTCATACTATCATGAACAAATGTTACAGAATTGCGTGGGTTTACACTTCTAAGAAAACCAGAATGATATAATAGCACGGTTAGTCTGCCTTCCTTAAGGCACTATCTAGTTATTCTTTTTTTATATAAAATAGCAGTGTTATTCGCATGCCTGATGATAAGAGAAATTACACTTCGGTGTGGTCTTCTTCTTCGTTTGAGACCACAAAGGATCACTTTAGCCAACCATTAGTTCGTCGACTTGTGGGAACTGTACGAGCCTTGCGGTCCTCCCAGTACTTCTTCATGCGTATTGATCGTCTTGCCCATTCTTCGGCGGAAAATATTCTTGTAGGAATTTTCTTCTTTGTGAGTGGAAAATGAAACGTCATATTTTTAAGTGCTGTAGTTAAACTTTTCTTATTTGCAGCATCTTCTGTTGTTAGGCCAATTTCTTTTAAGTCCTCTCTGATTTCTTTTAACCATCGGCATCCAGTTGTTGTGTTTTTTGAAGCAAGATTGTACTGCACTAGTTGTTTTAGAAGATGTGAATCTGGCATTCTCATGATGTGCCCAAAGAATCCTAGTCTTTTCTTTCGCATGGTATCAGTAATGGGTTCTAGGTTGTTATAGACCATATTGTTAGGTATTATTCCCCATTGCCCATCTTTTTTATATCCTTTATATCGGTGTGGTCTAACGTAAGAGCGTAAAATGTTTGTCGTATAGCTTTACCTCCTGGGGGTGAACTATCTAAATGAGGGTTTTGACTGAGAAAAATTAATCTTTGAATTGATAAAAAGCAGCTCATGTTATGCCAGAAATGACAGCAGCGCTATAGTAGTGACAGTCACTCTATCAGTGTAATCAAGTTTCCGGGATCGAACGTGACTCACAATTTTCCCCGTTAAAGATACGTTTTCGGTTAACGGAGCTAGGCCTGTAAGTAAGCCATGGACATGCGTATAATGAACATACTGAGAATCAAGTAGTTCCATGAAAAACTAAACAGCCCACCCACATATATCCCACTTAGGCTATGTAAATTGCCTCCATCAACATACAAAATTTTAGTTTGACCGCTGCAACAGGCCCGCAGATATTGAGAACCGTCCAACTAATTCGGATGATCGCCATGTTGGATTCTTATATATGCACGCCATATAGTTATGTAGTATTAGATGAAGATTATTGCGTAAGTGTATTATTCAAACTTCAATCGCATGATTAGGACACAAGAAGAAAAAAAACAAAATTTTAAAATTTCGCACCGCCGCCATCTTGTGATTAAGAAATCAATAATTAAAATAAATTAGATGTTGGTGGATTCAAATTTGTATAAGCATTTACCATACCAAGTATCACTGTGCTCGGATGGTTAAATCGCAAGGAAAGTTCATTTAAATATTTGAATTTCGCGTCGCCGCCATGCTGCAGGTTATTGGATGTCCCACAGGTGAACTTACGTTCATAGCCTTTATCAACATTCAAAATTTCAGTTTGATGGCTGTCATAGATTAGTAGATATTGAGAACGGTCTAAATATTTCGGATGGTCGCCATGTTGGATTCTTACATATCTAGGCCATGGAGTTATGTACTATTAGATGACAATTAGCTTGCCACGGTGGGTGAGTGGATAGCGTGTCGGTCTACCAACCCCAAGATTGCAGGTTCGCTCCTGGCCGTGGTAAGTGATTTTTGAAAGGTGGCAAAAATACGACACGCATGTCATACGATGTTGGCATGTCAAAGAACCCATTTGAATTCAGTAGGCCGTATTCATAATGGCAAAATTAATCTCGGGAGTTTCCGCCAACACAAAGTTCCTCATTTCTCTACTAGAAAGCGCTATAGTGTTCAAGGAAATTAGATATATAACCTCCTTGACTTTCATAGTGATTCAAGGAACAACGAAATTCGACATGCAAGCTACCCTCTGGGTGTCAAATTACAAAGCTTGCACCCGGCACCCGAGGCCATACGATATTATTATTATTATTATTATTATAGATGACTATTATTGCTTAGGTCTATTATTCAAACATTGACTTCGTTCGCATGATCAGGACACAAGAAATGAAAACTTAATATTAAAATTTCGCACGGCCCCCATCTTGAGGTTATGTAAACAATCGAACTAAATGAGATGTCAGTGCATTCCTTGTATTATTCCTACCCACATGTCCAACTGTTCCTGTACCTCCTCCTCCTTGTTTCCCCAAATCATCTGCAAATACCATTGCTTTCATCTTTCCTTCCCCAATTACTTGTGCCACTCGGGTCATTATGTCATCCATCACCACAATGAAAAGTAACGGTGACAGTGCACTTCCTTGTTTCAGGCCGTTTCTCTGTTCCAATCAGTCCGATCTCTCTCCTCCCACTTTCACACAGCTCACGCTTCCCTTGTGCATCTCCTTTATCCTCTTTATAGTCCATTTCTCTGCTCCTCTATCCTCCAGGGACTTCCATACTTTGTTTCTGCATACACTGTCATATGCTTTCTCAATGTCCAGGAAGGCCATCAGTAGATCTGTTCCATACTCATAGTGCTGTTCTTGTAACTGCCTTACAGCAAAAATCAAATCCACTGTGGACCTTCCTGTTCTGAAGCCATGTTGTTCTTCCCTCATCCCTCCTTCTATCCTTGTCCTAATTCTCTTTTCCAAAACTTTCTCGAAGATCTTTGCACAATGACTCATCAGTGTTATTCCCCGATAGTCTCTGCAATCTGTTCTACTACAGTTGTTGAAGATCGGGACAATGATTCCTTTTTTCCAGTCCTCTGGGACCTTCCTTTCCTTCCATGCTGTCCTCATCACTCGGTACAACCACTGTAATCCCACCTCTCCTGCTGCTCTCACCATCTCCACACTCAACTCATCCACACCCGGTGCCTTCCCTCCTTTCATCTTGTTCACTGCATCTTCCACTTCTTTCCATGTTAAGTCCTTTTCTGTTTGCAGTCCATCTTCCTCTTCCCCGATTTCTTCGTCCTCGCCGTGGTTTCCATTTGGGTTCAGAAGTGAAGGATTACGAGGCACACAGGCAATTGAAATGGAACACACGTTTAATGTACTTGACATTTACTACAACAGAACTGAACGAACAAGGTGATACAACATTCTTTTTATACACACCATTACCATAAAACAAAAGAGAAACATATCTCTATGGACCAGGTTTATAATTAACAGTGTGACCAACACAAACCATGGCCACATATTTCAACACACCTCCTTAAACCTGTGGGAGTAGAGGACATGATTTAAGACCCAAGTCTTTACAAAAATAAATATGCTTAGGCTTAGGAAGAGGCTTTGTTAGGATGTCTGCACACATTTTTGAAGTCTCCTTATATTTGATGCATATGACTTTAGAATCCAAAGCATCTCTAATATAGTGATATTTAGTGTCAATATGTTTGGTCCTATTATGGTGGACTGGATTTTTTGCCAGTTTTTGAGCTGATTGACTATCACTCAATAATATGATGGGTGACTTGAGATCTATAAAGTTAGACAAAACAAGTTTCAACCAAACAGCTTCTCTTACACCTTCACTCAGTGCAACATATTCTGCTTCAGTAGATGATAAGGAAATGCATTTTTGCTTTTGAGCCCCCCATGACACAGCACCACCTGCCATTTTGAACACAAAACCACTGTATGATTTTCGGTCATTGCTATCATTAGCCCAGTCAGCATCAACAAATCCCATGAATTGACCTCCATTCCTGACATACTTAAGTGACAAGTCTTTTGTGCAATTTAAATAACGCAGCACTCACTTTGCAGCAGACCAGTGAGATTCATTGTAACAATGATTAAATTGACTGAGATATGATATCGCATAGCTTATATCTGGACGCGTGCAAACACTTAAATACATGAGCGAACCTATGAGTTCTCTATAAGGAAGATCACTAGTTTCTGTATCAGAAACACCAAGATTTGGTTTGGTTTCCAAGGGAGTACCAATGGGACGTGCATCGTGCATACCATATTTCTTTGCAATCTCACTGATGTACTGCTCTTGGCTAAGATACATTGTACCATTCTTCTTATCTTGCCTTACTTTAATACCTAAAATATAAGAAATTGGCCCAAGATCTCGTACCTTAAATTCTTTATCAATACAGGTCTTCAATGACTTGATCTCAGACTCATCATTATAAGCCACAATGAAATCATCCACATATAATGCAATAATTACCATACCTTGGGCTTGTTTCTTAAAGTACACACAGGGTTCATCAGCACAATTTTTGTAACCCAATTTGACAAGAACAGAGTGAGCTCGCTCATTCCACAAACGAGAAGATTGTTTTAAGCCATAAATAGATTTTTTTAACTTGCAAACTTTATGCTCTGAACCTCTCTTGACAAAACTTTCTGGCTGATACATGTAGATCTCTTCATCTAACTTTCCATTGAGAAAAGCAGATTCAGCATCCCAATGTACCACCTTCAGATCTGTTTGGACAGCCAAGACAAGCAGCATCCTTAACGTGCTGTGTCGAACAACAGGAGAGAAAGTTTCTGTAAAATCTACTCCGTACCTTTGGGTGAAGCCCCTGGCCACAAGTCTGGCTTTATACCTTTGAATGTTACCATTAGAGTCTCTTTTTACTTTGAAAACCCACTTACTACTGACAACATTCTTGCCCTGGGGTTTATCAACTAGATCCCATGTGTCATTTAACTGAAGTATCTCCATTTCTCTTTTCATAGCCTGCTCCCACTTAACCCTATCAGGCATGGACAGTGCCTCCTTAACTGTACTAGGTTCAGAGTCATCAGTGAGAGTCAAGTATGTCACATAGTCTGACATGTCTACAGGCTTTTGTTGGCGCCTAGGATACCTTTGATTACCTTCGGCATCCCCCTCCATTGGCTCATTGACGATGGTGGCAGAGCCCACAGAATCACTGCAGTCTGAATCTGTTCCACTAGGGACATAGCTTAAATCAGCTGAGTCAACAGTCTCAGCCACACCAGCACTGCTAATGGGCGATACGCTTTCAAGTTCCGAAATGCACTCTGTCCCATCCCCTGAGTTGTCGGGTTCTGCCTCACTGTCAGTGGGAACTGAGATCTGCAACATTGCAGGTTCATTAATCTACAAGGATGGACCAACATTACCTGGAGACACATCAGACACCTCCTGGAACACATCTTCAAAGAACTGTGCATCCCTGGACTTAACAAGTTGATGAGTAACAGGATGCATGAATCTATAGGCTTTACTGTCCTCACAATAACCACAGAAAATGTGTTTTTCACTTTTAGGATCCAACTTGTTTCTCCTTTGATCAGGGACATGAACTTGTGCTACACAACCAAAAATTCTTAGATGCTCCATATTGACCTTGTTACCAGTCCAGATCTCCTCTGGAACTTTACCTGGAATTTTTCTGGTTGGGGACCTGTTTACAAGATAGGCTGCTGTATTTATTGCTTCAGCCCACATGCATTTATCTACTTTAGACTCGCTCATCATGGCTCTACATTTATCAAGCAATGTTCTATTCATGCGTTCAGCTACACCATTCTGCTGTGGAGAATAGCTAGTTGTAGTTTGATGCTGAATACCTTCTGATTTAAGTAGCCTCTCAAAAGCTTTGCTACAAAATTCACCACCATTATCAGTGCGTAGGACCTTAATAGATCTTTCACACTGATTCTCAACCTGTGCCTTGAAATCAATAAAGCAATCCAAAACATCACTTTTCTTAGCAAGGAAATACACAAAAACCTTTCTAGAATGATCATCAATGAAGGTCAAGAAATAGCGAGCATTGCTCCAAGATGGAACTGGCATAGGCCCACATAAGTCTGAATGAATAAGATCTAGCTTATTTTTACATACAGTTTTACTCTTACTTGACTTAAATGGTTGTCTAGCTTGTTTACCTTCAGCACATGAAAAACAGTTTTTAAAACCATTATCTGAGAAATTAATTCCATGAGTGAGACTATCTCTTAACAACTTCATACTGTGGTTGTTAAGATGGCCTAGTCGTTTATGCCATAAATATTCTGAGTCCTCTGAACAAATATTAGCTTGACCACTGAGAGCATTGACTTGGTAAACACCCCCCACATTACTCGCAGTCAGTGCTACATTACCTGTAGCAACAAAGTTTTCACTATCATAAACTTCACAAGTATTGTCGGTGAATACCACAGCATAACCCTTTTGAGTAGCAGCAGACACAGATAAAAGATTAGCAGTGAGACCAGGAACATATTCTACATTGGACAAGGTTTGTGAAATACCATTTTCGAATTGAACAGTTACATTACCAGATCCTTGGCCATACAATTTTTGATTGTTTGCTGTACTGATCTCCAGATTAGGACCAGCAGTGAAGTTCACCATCGCAGTCTTGCTTGAACTCATATGCTTAGTAGCACCAGAGTCAACGAACCAGGCCCCTGTAGAGGCCCTTGCACTTAATGCCTGTCCATCGGTCGCCAGCATCATCTTGTCTTTCTTCGACTTCTGTTGAGTTGAGCTCTGCATCTCCTCTTTCCTGCAATCCCGCTTCCAGTGTCCTGGCTTCTTGCATTTCCAGCAGAAGGGCTTCTTCTTCGTCTTGTCTTCTCGTGAAAACAGAACAGAATCCTTGGATGGCTTGGAAGTACTTTTACCACTCCAAGTAGTATCTTGTAGCAACTTGGTTCGGACTGTGTCTGCAGTAAGGTCTGTTCCGGAACTTTCCAGAGCCATAATCATAGGCTGAAACTCATCTGGTAGACCTTTCAGCATAAGAGCTGCAACAAACTCGTCGTCCAGTGCCTTAATCATAGACGCAAGTTGCTGAGCAAGTCCCATAACCTCACTAACATACTCTTCCATCGTCTTGTAGTGCTTTAATTTAACTTTGCACAATTTCTTCAAGATGACGATCCGCCGATTCACTCCTTTATCGGAGTAGGCCTTTTCAAGAGCTTCCCAGACTTCCTTCGCGGTCTTACAAGGCATGACGATTGGGAAAATTGATTTATCCACCATGAGGTTAAGTCTGGCCCTAGCCCGACTTTCGTCTTTTGCTTTCTTCGCAGATGTTGTAGTATCTCCATCCGGGTAGCCAACTATACAGCTCCACAGATCTTCGAGTCTTAGGACGTTTTCCATCTCGAATCGCCAATCCACGTAATTTAGACTACCTCGCAGCTTATCTATAGCCGGCAACGAGGTGCTGGTTGCAGACATGTTGAATTTCACTACGTAGCCGAATTCACAGTTCATATAACAATCAGTCTATCATACGCACTTTATATTCGCACGGTGGATTCGTGGCTGGGCCCATAACCTGAAGGATTACGAGGCACACAGGCAATTGAAATGGAACACACGTTTAATGTACTTGACATTTACTACAACAGAACTGAACGAACAAGGTGATACAACATTCTTTTTATACACACCATTACCATAAAACAAAAGAGAAACATATCTCTATGGACCAGGTTTATAATTAACAGTGTGACCAACACAAACCATGGCCACATATTTCAACAAGAAGTCCTTCAAAATATTCTTTCCACATTTTCTTCAGTTCTTCCCTATTTTCTATCTCTTGTCCCCTTTTGTTCACCATTCTAACATAATTCGTAGGATCCTTCCGCCTCTTATTTTTTACCATCCCATACAGGACCTTTTTGTACCGTCACTTTCCTCCTTTGTCCACTCTTCCATCCACTTTCTTCTCTCCTCAGCCACTACTCTCTTTGCCTCCTTTCCTGGTACTCTTCTCTTGTCTCTACTGTCCTATTTTGATACCACCTCCTAAAGGCTCTATTCTTTTCCCTTACTATATCTTTTGTCTTCTCATTCCACCATGGTGTTTCCTTCCACCTCTTCTTACTACTTGTCCTCCCACACACTGCTTCTGCTGCACCTACTAGTGTCTTCTTAAATCTAGCCCATTCCTCTTCCACCCCTCTTTCTTCATCTGTTGGAATTCCTTCCTTTACCATTTTGAGGTACTCGACCCTTCTATCTACTTCTCTCAGTTTCCGTATCCTTATACGTCTTTCCTGGTTCTCAGTCCCTTTCTTTTCCTCAGGTTCATTACCATTATCCAAGTCTTCCGATGGTATAACCTTGATGTCTGTACTAGAGCAGAGTATTGAAAATATTAGCAAATCGGTCCATAGTTCCTCAATGAAAAGTAATTCCCCAACACCAGACGCGGCCATGCACCCCTAGCCGTAATGTTTCTCACACGTTACTGAGCAACAGGAAATCAATGGCTACTGTTTTTTGTCTTGTTTGTGGAGTTGTGAACGATTCAAAACAAACGAAGAAGCACGATCTTGGATTTGAACCAAGGCAATGCACAACCGTCCTGAGCCAACGTGACTAAGGACCTCAAAGAATTGCAAATGGGTAGTTTTAGACCATCCACCTTAGTCCCAAGTGATTTTCACCTCTCAGGAATTGAAGGCAACACAGAGCTGGTGTTGAAATAAGTACGAAGCTACTAAACGTTTAGTAATAAAATGTACGATGATGTGTTCCCATGGACATGGGATCCTCACAGTGCCCTAGTAACTTCTGTTCAGTGTGTTGTGTTGTTGGTACGGAATTTCTCATTTGGAATCACGTGGATGTCCTTGGATATTCATTAGTGCAGGATGATGAGATATGCTGAACTTGTGTCTATACCCTCAAGAAAAAAGGCCCTGATTTTTCTGTAGCTTCCTGTAATCACACGTTAATAGGCCATGCTTTTTATACTGACCAGCAAAAAATAAATTGTCCATGTGGATTTTTTTATGAACTGCTAATTTAATATACTGAAATGAAGTGCAGTTAGAGGCAGGAAGGGACATGTTAGTGTCACTTTGTTTAAAGTGAATGTAGGTAGAATATAGCATAGCCACTTAACATTGACAGCATTTGTGATACAAACAGGTGACTTCACTTGAACATAGCTGAGTAGTGGTTTGTGGCCAAATGTAGTACTCGTAATATGAGCAACATCACGCAGCTGTGGCCTTCAAAATGTATTTCATAGTAAACTTGATTAGATAAGCTTTGTAGTTCTCCATTCCTATCGCCAACCTATAACATCGGTCGTCATCTAGTGGCATGGAACTGAGGTCATGGTTTTCAAATGTGTTTCTCGAAGACGTTTGGTGTCGGTACTTCTAACCTTTCCTTAGTAAAGGAAAAAATACTTTTTAACATGAGACTTAAAAGCATTTTTGACTGCTGTTGATACAAGTTTTATATTGTTGGCAATCGTGTGGCGCATCATTCATATGTGTAAGCTGTAGGAATATTCCTACTCAAATGTCAACCACACCTGGTCGTGGTGCTCCCTGACGACCGAGTGAGTTCCCCTCCATTATATCAACGGCGGACCAGGCGTATGGGCGACTAGGTAAAGGATCTGTATCTGTTGATGTGCAGCAGCATTGTCACGCACAGGCGTCTTCTCTTCATGTGACGGGAGCAGGATTGTGTTATCTGGGTGCTCCTAGTGACAAACCGGCACGTAGGCGGCGGACGTGTGATCTTCGCTTTGCTCGAGGATGGGCTGTAGCGCAATTCGTGACTGCTCTGCTTACCCCGAATGGGGAGGGATCTATACATACATATCCCACGTCGTTCCATGGGTCGGCGAATGAGGCCCCTCCACCAATTTCTGTCTCTGTACTTCTCTTCTTCTTCAATGCTGTCCAAGTCCTAAATGTCATTTCTCACCATGTCTGCATAATTATCTCATTCTTGGTCTTGGGTCATGAAGCTGCAGTTCACATGTTAACATCCATCCTTCGTATATGGCCAAACCACATGAGCCTTTTCAAGGTTATAAACCATATGTGGTCGAAACAAAATAATGGCCACTAACACAGAAAACTGACCACAACAATTGTTGACCACAAAGGGTTAGTTACTTATAAATTTCTTACTAAAATTTAATTTAATTTAACATACTAAACAGGTTTCCAGGAGATGGGAGAGTTGTTAGTGAGGAAAGGAAGATCTTCATGGTGGAACAGAAGAAGGAAGTGGCAGAGAGTGAAGACATCAAATAATGTAAAAGCTGTCGAACGTGGTCCATATTTAGCCGTAACCAATAAATATATATATGAAGACCTGAATATCATAACTGCACAAGTCCACGTTTTGACACTATATGAGTTATATATCACTGAATTCGTCTCAGTGAGCTCTAACTGATGATGAACAAATCAACACAAGTTTCGAACATTTACCCTATGTTATGATCTTAGTTAGTTTCAAAACTACACAAGTGCAGGACTTGTGTTGTTACGGAAGTCACCCGGCCATACAAGCCTACTGCATCATAACAGCACATACACAGAGTTAGTTGGAAAGAAAGGTCCCAATGAAGTTATCTCCTTCTTGGATCACTTCATTGACATCTGTATCAAAAGACTCTATGTGTGGCACAAAACAGAAATAACACTGTTGTGAAATATTTCAGCCATTTGACACAAAAAGGTAGATTGAACTACATTCGTAACATGTACCCAACAAGAGGGCATTCTTACATGGCGTGTGATTGGTCTTTTGCGCAAATTGAGCACAAGAAACGAAAACAGGACGTTGTTTACACTGCAGATGAATGGATTACAATGATGAAGAACTCCTCCAAGAACATCCACATCGTTGATGTGGAACAGAGTATGATAAAGGATTTCAAGAATGTTTTTAAACAAATCAAGGAGCCAATCCCCATCTCAAAGGCTCAGGGCAAATGGAAGGTGGCCAGTTATAAAGTTTTAGAATATATATCACTCCATAACTACCAGCACAACATCAAGTGGTTTTCTAAGTGAAACAGGCATATGAGACTGAACTCCCGATCAAAGTTCATAATACAGGAAATGAGCGAAATGACAAAGTTCATAAAGCGAAAGATATCGGTAAATACATCTCTTCTATTCACCCTGAACATCGTCCTTACTTCCAAAATTTTATGACGAAATATGGGCAGGTTCAAAATGTTAATGTTGAAGAGTCAAGAAGTGTGTGACTGATGCCCAATCTGTTCAACTTTATTCAATAAAAAGTATTGCTATATTGTACTCTTTTGTTTTTATTGTGTAGTTTACATATTGTATGTACCAACTGTACACTTAATCCAAAACTTTTATCACTGGAACCGAAAAATTATATTGATGAGTGTCATAACAACGCAAGTCCACCATATACAAAAAGTACAAATAATCGCTAGGTTTAGTCAATTGTGTGTAATTCGAAAAATGTGAAAACCATTCAGTGCTGGTTTGGACTAAACGGCAGATGATCCAAACTTCACATTTGAATTCTTTGTTAAAGTTTATCGTAATGTTGGTACAGTGTGGTCGTGAATGGTTTTCACATTTTTAGAGAATTGAATGTATGGTTGGGCGGCAATGCCTTGCCAAAAAGGAAATACTTCAGGAGACTGTCCAGACGTACCCACCTCAGTGGCGGCAGAATATTTTGCCGAGGGCATTGGAAAGCTGGTGTAACTATACGACAACTGTTTCAATCGTTTTGGCGTTTATGTTGAGACATAAAAATAACACAAGCAAACATTTAGTAGTAAAAACAGTTTGGTACACCAATCTGTTATTTTTATACAGTCCATCGTAGGCCCTAATTTGAAAAAAAAAAAAAAACATCCCTCGTATGTAGGCTACTATAGTACAGCAGGGGGCCATGGCGCGCCGCAGCACCGAATAACAAAACTGCCGCTTGCCGTTCTTACTTTATATGAAAGACCCTGTATACTAAACAGGTACATGTTTCGGACAATGACAATTTGTCCTTCTTCGGCCTGTCACATATTCATAACCTTTATTTGTTTATGTCCACATTGGAGCACCAAAACTCAAACCTTATATACAAAGTCTTCAAATACTAAGTTCTTAATACCTGATAATTTTTTTCTTTCCAATACTTGTTCATTCTGGAAGATCTTGCAGATTGCTTACGTTGTGAATGTTGTTATTCAGAGGCCGTTTTTGTATTTCTTTAAACTATGTGATTTTTGTTTTCCTATTCCAAAAGAAGTCAAAAAGTTGTTTCAGGAGTCTAGTATTTGGCAAGCGGGATATGTGTCCAAAAAACACAATCGTTCGTTTTCGCATCGTGTCAATGATAGATTCACTTTCCTTGTAAAGTATTGAATTGAGCAAATTGATTATTGTCCGAAAAATCCATTGATCAACCTTCTGTAGTTTGTCAGTTGTTGATTGGGTGTTTAGTTTAAATAAAGTTTCACTTGCATACGTTGCTTCTGGCGTAACGACGGAGAAGTAATGTCGAAGTTTAGCATTAATCGAAAGAGACTTTCTTATATGTTGGCCAGGTAATCTGTTGTGCTCGTCGCAATTTTACCAGCCTTCGGGCTGACTATCTATTGATGCTCTTTCATTGGCATTCCAAGTGGTGATCTCACCAAGATATTAAAATTTGTTCACAATCTTTATTTTCTGGGCATTATGCAGTACAATATGAGATTAGTCAACTTGAAAAGATGGCATCATTTCTGTTTTCTCAAAAGAAATTTTTAACCCTACCTTTGCTGCTAATCGTTCCAATTCCTCTACCTGAAATTTAGCTTCTTCGATACTAGTTGCTAATAATGCCAGATCATCTGCAAAGGCGAGACAATTTAGTCGAATATTTTTTCCAATCTTCACATTCGGTGGATAAACCTTATTCCATTGACGCATAACCTTTTCCAGCACACAATTAAACAGCAATGGAGATAATCCATCTCCCTGCCGAAGACCAGTATGGATTTCAAATGACTCAGAGGTTTCACTTCTAAACCTAACTCTAGATTTAGTATTCTTAAGAGTGACCGCAATAAGGTTAACAAGTTTTCGATGTAAACCAAATTCAGTAAGGACATTCAATAGAGATTCGCGATGGATACTATCATAAGCTTTTTGAAAATCAACGAATATGATCACTAAATCTTTGCTCCTAATCCTGTGATGTTTTATAATCCATTTGAGACTGATAATTTGATATGGACAGCTTCGTCCTGGACGGAAACCACCCTGATATTCACCAAGTTCATTTATCAAGTTGTTCGTGAATTCTGGAATATAAAATCTTTGAAAAAATCTTATACGTGACATCCAGCAACGATATTCCTCGATAATTGCTAGGATCTGATCTATCGCCCTTTTTGTGTATGGGATGTATAATTGCAATATTCCACTCTTCAGGCAATTTTTCTGTATTCCAAATGTCAATAAGATGTTTATGTAGGTTATGAATAGTCTGTACATTACCATTCTTCCAAAGTTCTGCTACTACTTTATTCTCTCCTGCCACTTAAAAATTCTTAAGTGAATCAACCGCTGCACGCACTTCATCGTGAACGGGCGGTATTATCTTTTCCAGGGGTGTTTTATTTCTAGGATAGGGATCGAATTCAAAAGAATCTTCAGGTTGATCACTATTAAGTAATTTTATGAAGTAATCAGCCAAAATTTTTGCATTGTCATAATCATTATGGGCCACCTGCCCGTTCGTATCCTTCATCAAAAGAGTAGGGGAGTAAATTTTGATTGGTATTGTTTAAATGTTCTATAATAGTCTCTTGTTTTATGGCGATTGAAAGCTTCATCAATAGATTTTAATGTTTCCTTTTGATATTCTCTTTTAACCCTCCTGATTTCTTTGGCTGTTAATCGTCTAGCATTGATTACCGTATATACTCGAATACCACCCGCACATTTTTAAACAAATTCGGACGTGAAAAATTGGGGTGCGGATCTTTTATGAGTCATCCAAATTTGAAAGATCTAAATTGGCCGCCACGCGTGATATCGGGTGTTGCGAGTATCCGCTAGATGGTGCTAGCCTTCTTCCGGCTATAACTTTGTTTTACCGTAAGCAGGCGGCGTCATACAGTCACGCGCACCTTCTCCGAGTGTAAACATGAATGCTACGAAACGTTTGCGGTCATTTACTGTGAGTGAGAAATTGAAAGTTGTGAGGGAAGCTGAAGTTATTGGAAATCGTGCCCGGTAGGAAATATGATATTGACGAGTCATGTATTCGTGATTGAGCGGGATGACGTCTATGCTACAATCACGGATGTCTGCGTTAACCGCTCGTTCAAAGCAGCCTTGAAACAGCTGTATACGGAGCGGATGGCGGCCGATAAGCACACACTGACTCCAACTGGTCGTATTCAGCGCCCGGAAGTTCAACTGCTGTGTTCGTGGATTTTGACGGCATGGAATCGTATCTCTGGAGATCTCATACGGAAGAGCTTCAAGAAATTTAGTATTTCGAATGCTATGGATGGCTGTGATGACGACATTTAGTGGGAAAGTGATGGTGATAAAAGTTCCGAAGTTGGTACTTCTGATGACGATGAATGAAGTGTTTGTGTACTTTTATTTGTATTTTTAATCGTTTGAAGTGTGTTATTTTACGACGACTTCAAAACTGTTGGAAACAAATGCTATTCTGTTTATTTAGTTAAGATTGTAAATAATTTTGAGTAAAAAAATATATATATTTTTTAAATTTTGTTCTTCAAAATCAGGGTGCGGGTCTTATTCGGGGGCGGGTTGTATTCGAGTAAATACGGTAACTGTCCAAACCGGTGGATTTCAATAGAAGACTCTCCATATTCATTTGATTATCAGATCAATGATCAAGAATCTGACCGTGTTCAGGGTTTACAATCCCAGATGTGATCTGGGAGGTGATGAATGAAATATGATATGATGAAACATGAGATTGTGGAGTGTGATTGGTCCGCAAGAGCTATTTTATTTCGCTCAAGTCCGCCGGTAAACCGGTGAGGACCCCCCTATCCGCCACCTGGGACGCGCCACGTTGGAGTATCACCTCTTCGCCTGCTACGACAACGTAGTAGGATCGTGGATTCTTAACCTTTAATTTATATCCAAAACACACTAAAACACTCTTATTATTAAAAACATGCATGAATGGAACACATTTTCCCTGTTGACAAAGCATTACATATTAGTCATTTGAGCAACATATTCGAAAAATTATCAAAAAGTTGGACACATTTATAAGTATTGATTGGACGGAGTTAAACTAACCCATTTTGGTCAATTTAGAACAGTCAATACGGTCCTGAGCATGGATATTAATCCAATTGATCTTAGCAATTGTTGCTCGTGAACTGAGGAGGTTTTTAGCATTGATATTGCTGCACCCAGTGAAACGAGACAATTGAAGGAACATAAAGGAGGCTGCACCTTCTTTTGGAAGGGGAAAGAGGCAAATGAACCACATATTCATGGGGTTGGTTTCGCCATTAAGAATGAACTCATTGATCATCTTGATGTGCTCCCATTTGGTGTAAATGACCCTACGCCTCAAGCTCGGTAGTAATCAAAGAGCCGGCTGGCTGCGTGGCTCAGGGGTAACGTTCTTGCTTGCTGGGCCCGAGATTGCAGGTTCGTATCCTGGCGCAGTCAGCTGGCATTTGAGGGTGCGCAAATGCGAGGGAACCGTGTCCGTAGATTTACTGGCACGTTAAAGATCCCCTTCGGGGCAAATTCCGGCACCCCGGCGTCTCTAAAAGCCAGTGTAGTTAAAAGGGACGTAAAACCAATAACATTATTAATCAAAGAGCTACTATAATGCTCCAGCTCTCACCTCTGAAGAAGACCAAAAAAGAAGAATTCTACTCCCAACTCGATGAGCTTCTGAAAAATATACCTCAATCTGATAAAATCATTCTCCTCGGAGATTTCGGTGCCCGTGTTGGTAAGGACTCGACACTGTGGACAGGGTGTAATTGGGAAAGAAGGTGTTGGTAACAGCAATCGTAATGGGACTCTTCTCCTAACCAAATGTTCTGAATATAACCTTGTCATTACCAATGCACTCTTCGAACTGATGGACAAATTTAAGATATCATGGCAACATCCAAGATCAAAACACCGGCACCTAATTGATTATGTGATAGTGCGTGCCCGAGCTCAGCGTGATGTACTCGTCACAAGAGCTCTGACAAATGCTGATGATTGTTGGACTGATCCGATCCGTTATGGCTGTGCAAATTTCCCAGGAATGTAGAAAGCAGGGAAAGCTCTAAAGACATTAGGTCAACACCGAACTTCTTAAGGACGATAATGTTAAATCAAAGTTACATAAACTTCTTGGTGAAAAGCTGCCTGATGATCATCCAGAATTCATAGAACACAGTGGTACTCTCAGCCTGTGAAGTGTTAACTGGATTTACTAAGAAAGAGCATCAAGACTGGTTTGATGAGAATGACCCAGAAATTCAATTTCTTATAGATGAGAAGAGGAAAGCGCTCAATGCATGGAAAAATAACCCTAAATCTGCGTCCAAAAAACAACTTTATCAAGATGCCAAGGCTGAAGTCCAAAGGAGAACTCGGCCCATGAAAAACCTTTGGTGGATATCTAAATCACATTAAATGCAGTATCTAGCTGAGACCAACAATACACATGCTTTCTTTGGTGCAACAAAAGCAGTCTATGGACCATCCCGTCACGCCTTAAATCTTCTAAAATCGAAAGTTGACACTGACTTCTACGAGACACTTGTTCAATCAACTCCCGCTGGAGGGAACGTTTTGGCAAACTACTCTACAGGGATACCCAGGTCAATCTCTTTTTTTTCTTCCTCGCCTTTTCCCGTTACGCGGGGTTGGCTTTCTTAATCCTGAGGCGCCAGCCATTTAGTTGTAAAGCATCAGCAGATACGCCCAATACTCTCATGTCTATTTGGACATTCGTCATCCATGTTGTTTGAGGTCTGCCGCTCCCTCTCTTTTGTGTAGCCATGGAAAGACTACCCACGTCAATGATAACATTTTAAGCAAAATTCCGCAGAGACCAGTACGAAATCAGCTTGATGAAGGTCCCTCCCTACTAGAAGTTGAAATTGCTATTAATCAACTCAAGAATAATAAGGCAGCAGGCATTGATGGGATTCCAGCTGAACTGTTTAAAGATAGGGCCACTGTACTAGTTCACCACACTCACAAGCTCATTAACACGATAATGGAAAACAGAAACTATCCCAGATGATCTCAGGGATGCCTTGATAGTAGAAAGGGTGACAGAGCTCAATGTGGCAACTATCGTGGAATATCCCTGCTTTCTGTAGCTGGAAAAACTCTTGCCAGAATCCTGTCCGTCTTAAACCTTTGGCTGATGAATCACTGCCTGAAACTCGGTGTGGATTTAGACCCAATAGAGGAACAACTGATATGATCTTCTGTGCTAGACAATTGCAAGAAAAATGTAGAGGACAAGATCGATGTATGGTCTCATTGATATCGTCAAGTCTTTCTATTCAGTCAATAGAGACGCTCTTTGGAAAATCCTAGCTCGAATTGGATGTCCTCCAAAATTCATTCAGATTATTAAAATACTCCATGAGAATATGAAGGGCTCAGTTGGTAACAGCAATGGGCCTGGAGAGCCCTTTAAGATCACAACAGGTGTCGAGCAAGGATGTGTGATCGCCCCAATATTATTCTCAATTTTTGTTGGCACTATGCTTCATCTGATCAAAGAAAAAATTCCGCATGGTGTAGATATTGAATACAGGACAGACGGAGGATTATCAATCTTAGCTGACTGCGAGCAAAGACAAAGGTATCGACAGATTCCGTTCTCGAACTCCAGTATGCTGACGACAATGTTATGTTGGCAAACTCGCTAGACGATCTTGAGGCTGCTCTGAATGCTTTTAATGACGCGTATAAGAGCATAGGTCTGGAAATAAACACCAGTAAAACAAAAATTATGCATGAACCTGCTACATCCAACTAATGCTGCTGGTTTTCCCATTACGATCAATTGGAAAACTTAAAATACATTGAACATGTAAGAGGATATAAGGAAACCAGAGATATATAAGCAAAGCGAACTGATGTGAGTTTAATAATATTAACGAACTGATGAACACGGATGGCAATAGCGGAACCGCTCAAACTAAACATGTGCGAACATGGCGCGGGCTTTAGACAAACTGAAGCATAAAAGGGCAGGTGGCAGCACCTTACATAAAATAGAATCGCATACTTGATAAATAAGAATAAAACTACAAAAAGTTACAACACTTCCCCTCAAGTAGAGGTTCATACAATCTTTACACTCTCCAAAGCAGCAAACTTCAAGCAACGTTTATGTTTTACTCGACTTAAACTCTTCGTGAGAAAGTCAGCAACTTGATCGTTCGTAGAGATATACTTCAAAACAAAAAATTTACACTCAAAGACTTCTCGAACAAAGTTATGTTTGATATCAATATGTTTGCTTCTACTGTGATACATCGCGTTCTTTGCCAAATTAATTGCACTTTGATTATCACAAAAGATGAACATAGTGGCTAAGTCTTTTGAAACCTAACTCGAGCAGAAATCGACGTAAGTACACAGCTTCCTTGGCGCACTCTGACAACGCCATGTTCTCGGCCTCCGTGGTGCTAAGGGCCACGGTTCTTTGTTTTCTCGAGTCCCACGATATAGGGCATCCGCCGAACATGAACACGTACCCCGTGTAGGACCTCCTATCTTCTTCGCAGCTTCCCCAGTCGGCGTCGACGAATCCTTGGATCGGTTCGGTGTCTGCTTCGTAGATCAGCCCGATGTTCGAAGTCCCAAGTCCCCTTTCAAGTACCGCAGCACTCTCTTGGCAGCTTTCCAATGTTCGACTCCGAAGCAATTGTTGAACTGTCCCAGGTAGATGACAGCGAACGAAATGTCCGGGCGTGTAGTTGTTGACAGATATGTCAGCGAGCCTACCAATTCGCGGTAAGGCAACTTCAACTTGTCAGTACTGGGATTCTCATTTTTGCTCAACTTCGTTCCAGGGTCGAGTGGTGTGACTACAGAGTTGCAGTCGGCCATCTCGTAGCGTTGGAGAAGCTCTTCAATGTAACCTTGCTGTAGCATGGCTGTGCATCCGGTCTCCTGGATTAGTTCGATGCCTAGGAAGTGTTTGGCCAATCCTAAGTCCTTGACCTTGAAATTTTCACTCAGGACTCTGGAAATCTCGGCAATCGTCTTTTTGCATTTTGACAGCACCATCATGTCATCAACGTAAACGACAATCAAAGTTATGTTATATCCGGAACCAATTTGGAATAGACACGGATCCGATGCGGTTGGTTTCCTCAGGACCTCACGCAGCTTGGCATACCAGTTTCTATCGGCCTGTTTCAATCCGTACAGTGATTTTTGTAGTAAGCAGACCTTGTCGCCTCCCTGCAACTGGCGAAGCATGTTCTTGGCCTTCTCCTTGGTTTCGTCGTCAGTTCCAGACATCGCAATGCTCTCTAACATCTCCCTGAAGTTCTTCGGTTGTTTCATGAATATTTCCTCGTCTAGGTCACCATACAGATAAGCCGTTGTGATATCGTACAGTCTGATTTTTACACCGAGCTTGGCAGCGAGACAAACCATCAATCGAATTGATTCCATTCGCGCCACCGGTGCGAACTTGTCAAAGTAGTTGATTCCATACTCCTGGTTGAAACCTTGAGCCACCAGCCTGGCCTTTCTCTTCTCAAGTGTTCCATCAGGTTTTAGTTTGTCGCGCAGCACCATTCGGCATCCGATGACTTTGGCATCACGGGGAGGATCCACCAGCACCCATGTAATGTTTCTCAGGATAGATTCCATTTCCATGACCATGGCACCATGCCACTCGTTAGAGTTTGGTCCTGTTATTGCCTCCTTGAATGGAATCTCTGCTAGAAAAATCTCCTCGTCTTCTTCTTGCTCCTCCACATCTTGGAGATTTGTTTGAAAAATTTTCTTCGGTCTTCCCCCTTTTCCAGTTCGCAGAATCTTGGGTCGACCAGGTCCTTGCATCAATTGAGGCATAGTATCGGATGTTTCGACAGTCGTTCTATCATGATCATCCACTGGCATCACATCGAAAACCAGGAAAGGTTCATCATCTTCTCCAATTTCGTGTTGAGAAATTGGTTCCTCCACGACAGCTGGTTGATCTTTTTCTCTTGGTGATTGCGGCGGTGGTTCTGCAAAGAACAGCTCCCAACAAATATCTTGCTTCGAGGATTCCGGGCGCTCCATCCTAGTCTCTTCCAGTGGCTTTTCATTCTCGAAGAATTTTACATCTCAGCTGATCAAAACTTTGTCTTTGTCAGGGGAGTATATGCGAAAGCCCTTGGTTTCTTCGGAGTAACCCACGAACAAGCCTTCTCTGCCTCGTTGATCCAGTTTCCCTTTTCCGGGATCCCTGTCCAGGAAGTAAACCTTGGTTCCAAACGTTCTGTCAGGAACGAGATGTCAGGAATCTCTCCTGTCCACAATTCGTACAGTGTTTTGCCTCCGATACTTTTTGATGGCAGGCGATTACGGATGTAATTTGCAGTATTCACTGCTTCCGCCCAGAAGCGGTGAGGTAATCCGGCGTCGAACAACATGCACCTGGCAGTCTCCATCAAAGTCCTATTCATCCTCTCCGACTTCCCGTTTTGTTCGGGGTTGTGAGGGACTGTGAGGCGTCTTGTGATTCCACGCTTCTTCAGGTAGTTGTCGAACTCTCGATTCAGGTATTCCCTGCCGTTGTCAGACTGGATCACCTTGACTAGTTTTCCTTTCTGATTCTCCATCCTGGTAACGTACTCGACGGTAGCTTCGTAGACCTCTGATTGTGCCTTCAGAAACCTCACTTCACATCAATGAGAGTGATCGTCGATGAATTCCAAGAGGTACCTTGAACCTCCCATAGATGGAGCCGGCATCGGTCCACACACGTCCGTGTGGATCAAATCGAGTAGCTCCGTCCGTCGGATCGGATTTCTTTGGAAACTGCGTCCTGGACATCTTCCCCTTGAGGCAGACTCTACAGTCCAGAGTAGTCGATGGATTACTCAGCTCAACGCCAGAAACCCTCCCTTTTCTCACAGCTACCAAGATGTCGCCCACGTTGACTTGTCCGAGCCGACGGTGTAGCAATTTTAGACCAATTAGTTGGGGTGATGCAGCCATATTTGCTCGTTCTTGACTCTCACTGACGTAATATAGGTTATTCTTCCTCTCAGCTCGCATCAAGACTTCTCCTTTTTCGTTCATGACGACTGCACCTTCCTTGTCAAAAATCACCTCGTGGCCGCGGTCTGTGATCTTTCCCACCGACAGCAAGTTTGTCCTGAGGTCTGGAACGTGAAAAACATCTGAGCGAGAGACATCTATCTCTTCGTTCGCAATGCGGGTAGATAAGCGAACACTGCCTTTTCCCACGATCTCTGCCGTTGAATCATCAGCCAATTTCACCACACCCCTTCGCGACTCATCGATCTTCGAAAAAATCGCATGGTCCCCACAGATATGTGAAGTGGCGCCACTGTCGAGACACCCTATTCTGCTTACGCCACTGCTCTGAGTTGTCGTCGCCTGTAAGCATAGTTCTCGAGTGAAATTTGCCGATTGAGTATTAGAACTGTCTTCACCTTTGTTCTTCGATGGATCTCTTTGTTTAAATCTGCACTGGCTGGCTCGATGACCTTGCTTTTTGCACACTTAGTACCGGAACTCAGATCCGCCTCCTTCTGTTTCACTGTTGTTTTGTTCGGGTGTTTGTTTCTTATAGTTCTTGTTACCTGGACCAGTCTTCTTCTTGACGAACATAGCTCCCGCTATTTCACCTTGTGTGCTCGATTTTCGTGCGTCATCCTCTTCGATGATTTTGGTCCGAAGAGCCTCGGGAGTCGGTAGGTTGTCACGTTACTCTATTGCACACCTAAAGTTCTCGAATCGTGCCGGCAGACTGTATGAACACATAACTGTCAACAATTCCGGATTGATCGTGATGTTCATATCTCCCAATTTGTTCACGGTGTCGAAGAAATCGTTCAGATGGTCACGCACGTCGCCATCGTCCGCCAATTTTTGTAAGGTTAGCCTTTTCAGTAAGGTCGCCTTCCGAGCCGGTTCCTGGGATTGGTAGATCTGTTTCAGTCCTTGCCATGTATCACGTGCCGTGGCACAATTCTTGACTTGCTTTATTTCACTTGGAGAATGTGAGCAATTGTACTGGTGAGATGGAAGTGACACAACCTGACGACAGAGGATGATATAACAATGCTGGAGGTGGAATTAGCAGTACAGAAAATGAAGATGGGAAAAGCAACAGGGGTGGATGAAGTCAGTGTAGAAATGATAAAGGCTGCTGGACCTGTTGGTATGCAATGGTTGTATCGACTGCTAAAGTGTGTGTGGAAACGGAAATGTGTACCAGAAGACTGGGACAAAGGGCTAATAATACCAGTGTTTAAGAAGGGGGACAAGAAGGTGTGTGATAACTATAGAGGGATCACCCTCATATCACAGATAGTAAAAATACTGGAAAGGATATTAGAAAGAAGAATGAGAAGAAAGGTGGAAGGAGAGTTGCAAGAGGAACAGTATGGCTTCAGGAGTGGAAGATCCACAGTGGACCCAATCTTTAGCTTGAGGCAGGTGATGGAAAAGAACTGGGAATATGGAGAGGATTTGATCATGACTTTCATAGATCTAGAAAAGGCATATGATAGTGTCCCCAGAGAGAAGGTATGGGAGACCATGGTTTAGAAGAGACTGGGAAGAGAAATGTTGGAAATGGTGCAAGCAATGAACAACAACTGTGTTAGCAGGGTTCTGACCCCTGTTGGAAAGACAGATTGGTTTAGGAACAAGACTGGACTAAGACAGGGGAGTGTGCCGTCACCTCTCTTGTTCATAATGGTGATGGATGAAATTGTAAAGGAAACATAGGAAGCGTATGGACATAAAGATATGAAGTTACTATTATTTGCAGACGATATTGTGGTCTGGGGAAGGAACACCGAAGAAGTGCAAAAACAACTAGATGCACTGAACGAAAATATTCAGAAGTATGGCCTGAAAATCAGTATAGAGAAAAGCAAGACCATGGTGATGACAAGAGGGGAAAGACAAGGAAAGGGCACTGTGAAAATTGGAAGTCAGAGTTTGGAAATTGTGGACACGTTCAAATACCTAGGAAGTGAATTGATGCAAACTGGTAGGTTGGACATGGAGATTGGCAGGAGGGTACAGCAGAGCAATGCATTCTATCAAAGTGTAAGAAAACTTGTTTGGGATAAGGAAGTACCAAGGAAAAGCAAGGAGGTAATGTATAAAATGTACTATGTACCCATATTAACTTATGCAGCTGAGACTTGGACCCTGACGAGCAGGCAAGAGAGTAGAATCCAATCCAGTGAAATGAAATTCCTAAGAAGTATGATAGGTAAGACAAGGAAAGACAGAGTGAGGAATGAAGATGTTAGGAAGGAAGTTGGGATGGGAAAACTAAATGAGAGAATTGAGAAGAATAAACTAAGGTGGTTTGGACATGTAAAGAGGATGGAGGAAAATAGAATACCAAGACAGATGCTGGAGGCGAAGTGCAAGGGTAAGAGAGCAAGAGGAAGACCTAGAACAAGGTGGATCGATTCAGTGAAGAACAGCGTGAGAAAAAGGAATCTGGACTGGGACAAGATCGTGGAAGAAAAATGGTGGAAGGACAGAGGAAAGTGGAGAAGTGCCATAAATACCCCGACCCGGCAGGAGCTGGATAAGGGGAGATGATGATGATGATGATGATGACATCGACAAAATGATCAGCGACCGAGCCTTTTGGTCCTTCTTGTCCCACTCTTGAATTGCCACTGCGTTTGCATTTCCAGCCACTGGTTCTGGTTTCGTAGAATTCCCACCGATGAATTCCCACAAATCCCCCGTAATGAGGATAGCCTGCATCTGCACGGCCCACGTGTCGAAATTGTCCTTACCGAGGGGTTCAATTCTCCCAATACTTCCGGCGTTCATTTTTGAGTTTAACTTCTAGCACGTTTTTACGAATAATTACGATTTGTTATTTGCGCGTTTAGTCCCGCTAATCTGGGTCCATAACCTGTAAGAGGATATAAGGAAACCAGAGATATATAAGCAAAGCGAACTGATGTGAGTTTAATAATAATAACGAACTGATGTACACGGATGGCAATAGCGGAACCGCTCAAACTAAACATGTGCGAACATGGCGCGGGCTTTAGACAAACTGAAGCATAAAAGGGCAGGTGGCAGCACCTTACATAAAATAGAACCGCATACTTGATAACTAAGAATAAAACTATAAAAAGTTACAACAGAACATTTCCCTTACCTGGGCAGTCATCTCTCAGCAAATGCTAACATTGATGCTGAAATCCAATATTGCCTTAAATGTACCAGTGCAGCGTTGGGGTGTTTGACATGTTGTAATACCATCTCTGCTCTATGGTTGCGAAACCTGGAGAAGGCACTTTAAGTGTTTGGAAAGATACCATCAGCGTTGCATCAGGAGAATTCTCGGAATTAAGTGGCAGGACCGACGCACCAATATCAGTGTCCTGGTGGAAGCGAATACTACCAGCATTGTGGCTATAATGTTAAAGCATCGGCTTTGATGGGCAGGACATGTTGTTTGCACGACGTCTCCCTAAACAAATCATGTAGGGGAATGTCGGGAGGTATCGGACAGTTTTAACTTTTTTGCCATAAATTTTTTATTGAATAGGAAATAAATCATGTAATGCATTTTATAGTCATCTATAATCTTATATTAACCTCGCGAGGCGGCAATTTGACCGCTCATGTATAGTTGTGTTTTTGTTTTTCTCAGTCTTTTTCTGAATGAATAATGGACAATATAGTTAAATAACTCAATATACACATATTTAGATGCTTAAAATAACTTAATTTACATATATTTAAACGAAAAGTAACGATGAACCCTTAATCATAACAAATTTGAAATAGCATAGGTCGCCTGCTTGCTGGTTATTGTTCCCTGTACTTTTCCAAGACAACATACAGTTCTTTAGGAAGGTGCCAAAGTTTTGGCCGATCCTTCAAATTGTCGGCCATTAGATCCAACGCTAAGTCGAAGGTGTATTTTCTCCTTACAGTGGTGTCATCAGGGTGATTAGCTTGGAATATCTTCAACGAATTTATTCCAGCGATATCGAGTAAGCCATAGGCCATCTTTGCGTTCTTCTAGAGGTAGAACATCTCGAGCTCATCAAGTCTACTGTGTCCACACCTCCTTTAGTAGAATTATAATCAGTCTTTTGCAGAGGTTTCCCGGTTTCTTGGTCGGTCTCGTCAGCATCGTGCATTGTTGGCAACAGTAGTACAACCTTCTTTCGTTTAGTGACCACAGAAATCAAGGTTTTATCATCCTGGCATGCAAATTGATACTTTCCAGGAACTAAATGCTTATTTTCTGTCACAAATTCAGGAGGAATCTCCCTTTTATTTCTCTTCAGGGTGCCTACAAATGTCGGACCTACTCCCAGTAAGTGGGGAACTGCTAATATAGTTATCAGTAGTTACGTTCCGATTTGTACGTTTTATTGGATCAGTCAATCTTTTCACTACATCAAAAGGTTTGTTTGAGGTTACGTAAGGCCCGGGCTTTTGCTTTCCACAATATATCTCCACATTGTAAGTGTAGAATGTACGGGAGTCACACAACGCATACATTTTCAGGCCGTATTTTGCCGGCTTTTTGGCCACGTATTGCATAAAACCTCAAAGACCACGGTAATGCTATCAGCATTTCATCCACTGTCACAAATTCGCTAGGTTTATATGAACGCTGGCAGTTGTCAACAAATTTAGTAAATAGTTCCCAAATAGGGGCCAGCTTGTCGTAAGCGGAACGTTCAATTCTCGTTTGCGCATCATCGAAAACGATTTTCACTGAAATTGGCAAGCAGAATTGTTATTTCAGTTCCATTATCAGTGAAAAGTTCTGACAAATTAGATCGGTTTCCCCTTTTTACAGCCATCAAAACAGAGCACCAAAAAGCGCTAATATGTCTGGTCTTGTAGTGTCTCTGTAGTCCCTCTCCCGACTTTGAGGATGTTCCACTCTTTTCAGAGCGATAAAAATATTTGTTTATCTGACAATATCATTAATCATGTCTTCACTTATAATTTGAAAAAAGCATTCCTGTCCAGTTTTGCACTGACGAGCAAGTCCCCTAGGGCCAGGGAAAATTTTTGTTATGTTTTTTGATTTCGTTTTCGAATTTGCTGCAACAGGTTTATTTACCCACAACGTTTCACCATCTTTTGCATTGAAGTAGCGAACACTGTCGATGTCATAGTCGTCCTCTTCATCAGGGCTATCTACATCCACTTCAGAATCACTGCTATGCCTGTCCTCTTCAATTTGTTCATCATCATCTTCATTTCCCGTTTCCAGCTTCCTGGGTCGGACTGTGAATTAAGGACCTCCAACGTTTCCTGTCTCTCCACCACTCCTCTCCTGTTTTTAGTACTTCTTCAGGTTTTCCTCCTCTCTTCTCTACATACTCCCACACTGTATCTGCCCATCTCTTTCGGGGCCTTCCTCGTGGTCTCTTCCCTGTCATCTTTTCACAGAAAGTTTTCTTTGGTACTCTCTCCTCTCCCATTCTCATCATATGTCCATACCACTTTAACTTTGTTGTTTCTATCCTGTCCTGCAGCTTCAAGATTCCTGTCCTTTTTCTAATCTCCTCGTTTCTAACTCTATCTCTTCTGGTCTTGCCCTCTATACCTCTTAGGAATTTCATCTCCGCGGCTTGTATTCTACTCTCCTCTCTTTTTGTAGTAGTCCACGCTCCAGCTGCATATGTTAGTATGGGTCTGTAGTAGGTTGAATATAATACATTTTTACATTTCTTTGGGACATCTCGGTTCCACAGAATACCCCTTATGCTCTGGTAAAAACTGTTTGCTTGTTGTATTCTCTTTCCAATTTCCTCAGTTATCCTTCCATCTTCTGTGATCACACTTCCCAAGTACTTTAAACTTTTTACCACTTCTAGAATTTTCCCATTCAATTCTATCTTTCCTCTTCCTTCCTTCCTTCCTCTTGACATTACCATTGTCTTGCTCTTCTCTGTGCTTACTTTCATCCCATATTTCTCTATTTCTTGATTCCATACATCTAGTTGTTTTTGTACTTCCTTTTCATCCTCGCCCCATATCACTATATCATCTGCAAACAGCATGGCAAAGGCCTTTATTGCCTCTTGTCCCAATCTCTGTTTAACATTCTTGTGAATTTCATCCATGACTATGATGAATAGTAAGGGGGACAATACACTTCCCTGTCGGAGACCTGTTTCCACTTTAAACCATTCTGTTTCTCCTATACTGGTCTTCACGCTACTCACACAATATTTGTACATAGCTTTTAACATTTGGACATCAGCTCCGTTAACTCTCCTTTTCCTTAATACATTCCAAACCACCTGTCGAGGCACACTGTCGTACGCTTTCTCAATATCAATAAATGTCATCACCATGTCTTTTCCAAATTTCCCCCAGGGACTCACTTCTAGTGGGCGTGGGTTGGCGACCACGGGGCCCCAGCTGAGTCCGGCATTGCTTCCACTTACTTGTGCCGGGCTCCTCTCCGTCTTCTTTCCTGTCGACCTCCTTGGTCAACTCTTGTTCTCTTCCGACCCCGAGGCCTAGGGAGTCTTTCACTTTCCCGCCTTAATTGGCCCTTGTCTCATCTTTCCTGATACCCTCCTTCTGTGAGGGGTCAGCCTTCTTTTTATTTTCCTCTTACCTCCTGCCTTGTGCTCAAGGCCCTTTAGGAGGCAGGGTGTATGTAGCCCCACCACTTCCGGTGCATCCTAGATAATGCTACACCCTCAGGGGCTCACGGCTGGTGAGTTCGGGAGTTGGCGACCCCGAGGGATTCCTGAGCTGGGTCCGTTTTCCCCTTTTGTCCCTTACCTTTGGGGCGGACTCTCTCCCCTCTCCTCTCCTCTCCTCTTTTTCTTATATTTCCTTTTCTCTTTAAGATTCCCGCACTGTTTTTGTTACTTGGTTCCCCGTGTATCTAAATCCCCTTCTAGCGTTTTTTTTGTAGGTTTTTTTAATCTACGTTGCATTTTGTACGTATTTTCGATCTAGATTGCATTTTGTAAGGATTGACAATCTAAATTGCTTTTTAGTAAGTCTTTCAATATAGGGGTGGGACTTTAGTTAGTATTTTGAATTTCAATTGCATTTTGTATTTTCAACCTACCCCGCTTTGTTCAAGTAGTTAAGTCTCAATTGCATTTTGTGGGTATTTTGAATCTACATTACATTTTGTGCGTATTTTCAATCTCATTTGCATTTTGTAAGTATTTTGATTTCACTTGCATTTTGTAGGTATTTCGACTGTACGTTGCATTTTGTACGTATTTTGGACTTAACCTACATTTTGTGCGTATTTTTTCAATCTATTATTTTTGTGAGTCTTTTCGTTCCAAATTCCCTTATGTACGTATTACCGCTCTCCATTTGGTGAGTAGTTTCAATCTGAGTTCCTTTTTGTAAGTATTTTCCCTGCTACATAAGGCATAGTTCTTGGGGCTCACTGTCTATTTTATCTAAACCATTTTCGTTTCATCCATAGCAGTGAGCTGTTATTTATCTTCATCCTTTCATTTCACGCCATTTCATCAGGGGCCGATAACCTCGATGTTAGGCCCCTTAAAACAACAATTATCATAATCATCATCTTTTCCAAATTCCCATCTTTTCTCCATCATTTGCCTTAATGCAAAGATTAGGTCAAATGTTGATCTGTCTTTCCTAAAACCATACTGTTCTTCTTCCATCTCTCCTTCTATCTTCCTCCTCAGTCTGCCTTCCAGAAGTCTCTCAAAGATCTTAGCTACATGAGCGATAAGAGTGATCCCTCTGTAGTTATTGCATTCCTTTTTGTCACCTTTCTTAAAAATCGGGATAATTAATCCCTTTCCCCATTCTTCTGGAATCTCTTTCTTCTTCCAAATTATTCTAAATAATCTATACAACCACTGTACACCTATTGGTCCCGCTGCTTTTATCATTTCCGCGGACACCTCATCCTCTCCTGCTGCTTTACCACTCTTCATCTTCTGTATGGCTTCCTCTATTTCTAGCATAGTGATCTCCTTTTCTTGTTCTTCTTCTTCTTCCATTGTTTCTTCTTGCTCTTTTTCATCTTCCAGTTCAATGTATTTAACATTTAGTAGCTTTGAAAAGTATTCTTCCCATTTTTTAATATATCATCTCTTTGATACAATATCTGTCCTGCTTCAGTTTTTACAAATTTTGCGTTTTCCCTACCTTTTACACCGTTTTTCACCAATCCATACAGATCCTTTTTACTTCCTTGGATATCCTCCTTCAAAATTTCCGTGAAACCTTCCCAACTTTTCCTTTTTTCTTCTTGTACAATTTTTTGGCATGCCTTCTTTGCTTCTCTATATTTTTGCCATTTCTCTGCATTCTTACTGCCTATCCACTTCCTCCATGCCATTTGTTTTTCTTTAACAGCTTCCTTTACCCTGTTGTTCCACCAAGGAGTCTCCCTTTCCTTTTTCTTCCCTGATAGTCTTCCACAAGTGTTTACTGCACACTTCGCAAAACAATTTCTAAAACATGTCCATTCCTGTTCGACACTTTTTGCTTCGTCTTTGGGAATTTCCTTTTTCAAGTCTTCTCGGAACTTTTCCATTGCCTCTCTCTCTTTTAGCTTCCACACCTTTATTTTTCTTTCCCTTTTCTCCGCAAGCTTTGTGATTTTCCCAAGCCTTAATTTGGCTATCACCACTTTATGGTCTCCTTCAAAATCTCCTCTTGGCATAGCTGTCACATCTACCAGTTGTCTACGTTTATCCTTTTCCACTAGGATAAGATCGATCATTGTTTTTGTCTTTCTGTCTCCCCATCCATACCTAGTTATTTGTTGGGAGTTCTTTTTCCTAAACCCTGTATTTCCAACAATTAATCCATTCCTTCTACAGAAATCTATTAACATTTCTCCTTCTTCATCCTGATTTCCATAGCTAAATGGGCCAATTATCTCTTCTTTTCCCTGCCTATCTGTTCCCACATGTGCATTCATATCACCCATTATTATAACCACTTTGTCTTCTAGACACTTTTCCAGTTCTTCTAAGAAATCCTCTAAACATTCATCTACCTTCCCTGTCTGGGGTGCGTAAATCTGTATAAAATCCTTTGTTCCACTCTCAAGTCCTAGTCTAATTTTCATCATTCTGTCATTAATTTGGTCTACTTTCTCAACATACTGCACTAAGTCTTCTCTCAATATTATTGCAACACCATTCATTGCCTTATTTCCTACACTCCAATATATTCTATATCCCTTCCCTTTCTTGACTTCTTTCTCACCTTTTCCCTTCCATTTCGCTTCACTGACTCCCATCATTGCTATTTCCTTCTTTTCCATATAGTCCACCAATTCTTCTGTCTTGCCATTTAGGCTAATCACGTTTATGAAGGCGATGTTTGTGGTGTCTGGTAGCCTACTTCTCACAGTTCCCCCAGACCCCTGGGAACTGCGCGTCGCCTGCAGGGGACGCCCTAGCACTTTCCGAGGCCTCAAAATCTATGTCATCTAGGTGGTCGATTTCGTTATCTTCTCCATCTTCGCCTACGTCCTCTAGATCTTGTAGAATTTGTAGAATGTCGTCAGGTTGGCAGTATTGGGCCCTGAGAGAAATACATTTATTTATTTATTTATTTATTTTGTGCGGTAGGTATGTATGTTTTGTTCGAATACGTTTGAGATTTGAAATATATATCCTCATGAAGTACACAATTAGTAATTGCTTAAAATATTCTAATAAACTTAAAAATATGTAGGCCTACTTACATTTTTGGTTATTGCTTTAGAGAAGCACTCGATATTCTGTTCCACGCGCACTCGCAAGGCGGTTTTGTGGCCGTCCGTGCGACCCTCCGCGACCGGGACTAATTTGACACTGAATTGCTACAAGCCGCGGCGAGTTGAAGGCCAAATGTGAACGTCATCTGGTGACAAGATAGCCAATTAGAGAATACCCTTGGTCCCCCATAGTTTCTCAAATCCAATTACACATACCGCTTTTTTTTGTGCAAATTGGCGGCCAATTTTCCGCCAACGCGAGCGCTAGAAGGTTAACGTTCTCTTTTGAATATATTAAGTTATAATGAAAAACACTGACAATATTAACAAATTATGAGGTTATTACACTCTCGCATGTTTGAAAAACTGGAGGGTGGTATCGGACAGTGAATCTTTTTAACAAAAAGAGATTTTTCACGTTCATAATACAAACAATTTAACGTTTAGCCATTCTGCAAATATCTCACTTGTAAAATAATGCCTCTCCTTCAAGATTTGCACAGTTTTCATGAGCCCAACCTCTACAAATACTTCACTGAATCCAATCCTCATTGTAGCTCTCTCCACAAATGGTGCAGTCAGTTTACCCATAATTTCCTGCATTGTCTTCAGTGAATGCAAGGCTTCTTTGCAAAGTTTTCGAGGATTTCTTGGTGAATTTGACCTTTCTCTTCTCTTGTTCAGACAAACGAGCTAGTTTCTCCTCCAGTTGGTGTTTATATGGGGTGGAAGTAAAGACTTCACTCTGCTCACAACGTCATTTCCTTGCATCTAATTTCTCCTTTGCAGTGCTGGGAAGGGGTGAGATTTTATCCAGTAGCACCTGGGATGTAAAAGGCCTGCTGTTGATCTCTTCAACTTCAAGTGGTGGGGATGGCTGTGCAACTGGTCTTGAGGTTGATGGGAACTCTTGATTTGAGGGTACAAGTGAAGTTTGAGGCAGAAGAGAAGAAGGTTCTTCAATAGAAGGATGATTGAAGTCCAGATCCGTGAAAATATTATGGTTGAAGGGGTAGATTCCAGTACAGGCGATGCCCGATACTGCCTGAAGAAAAAACAGGAACTGAACGATAACGTTCGAAATGAAACTGATTGTAAACCCAGGATATTACAGAGTAAGGAATACTGTTTCTGCTAATGTACTTGAAATTCAATACAACTTACCCTTGTTACTGCTACTTCTTGGTAAAAATAAATCCGTGCAAGCCGAAAATCACACAAAGAACAGAAATACACCACGACCCTGCCTCTCGACTGACTAGGATGCAGGTGGACCTGTTCTGCCACATCCTCCCCTACTGCCAGTGGCACGTTGGACAGAGAAAGCAAGGAGGGTAACGGACGTTCTAAAATACAATTTAACTAAATGTCAAATCGACACGGATCAAATGGTCAGGTATGGCGTCTCATTGTCCACTATGTTTCGAACATCGGCGAAGACGTGAGACTGAGAAGTACAATGCGAGGAAAGAGCGTGAGGTTTATAGGAGGATGAACCCTTATTACTGTGCGAGAATTTGGACTATATAGTCATCTAAGAACTCGCATTTAGAAGAGTGATAGCTAGAGGTGTTAGTTTTTGTTAATTCGCGATAAAACGAAAAGTCATATTTAGAGGTTAGGATGTTTTATTTTCACGTATTTACATGTTTCGTGCCACCCAGGAGTGAAATTAAATCGCGAAATAACGCAAATTTTGTGAATAACACCGCAAATACCACAATCTGCGAAATAAAAACAATTTTCATATTTTTTCCCCACACCAATCCGAACATTTTTGTCAACAAGCCGATAATCGAATTTGGTTGGTGTTCAATTCGAGAGAATGATCGATTGTATAGTTTCGCGAGGGGTAATACTACGATATACGTCATATTACGATATACTGTCGATATTCTCGTTACTCGCTGTGGTAAACAGCTGTTATATCGCGGCGTGAATAGTTTGGCCGACTACCTCCAAAAGGTTATGTGATAGTTGTTCATTATGTAAACTACGTTTGCCTCCTGTTACATCGGTAGCGAGTGTAAATTATAGTAGAGAATTCTATATAATTTAATAAAAAGTGCGCAAATTGTGCGTTATCATCGAAGCTAGTGTGTTATTTGCGTGAATCAGTTGGCGACCACATGTTCGTCGTATTAGTTCCGAACTTAGCAGTACAGGAAGATGAGACGCGACGTAATTTGAATATTATGACACGAATTCAGAAATAAATTTTGCGTGTGGTTACGAATTCATACTGGCGTGTGACTACAGTCAACCGTGTGATAACAGTGTTTGTTACTGGGCATCGCTCAGTTGAGTTTAAAAATGCCGAAGGTAGCTGTTTCTGCCACAGACAGACTTAAAGAATATAAGAATGAAGGATTTATAATTTCTTGTGGCATTCTTATGTGCAAATATTGTGATTGTCGGTTAGCTTATCGCAGGAAAGATGCATTAGACAAACATTGCAAATTGGAGAAGCATTCAAAACGCCGAGAAAATTCGCGTCTTGAAGTTAGTGTTCCTAGAGTGGCCACCTTGAAAGAAACATTATCAAATGCTAGTCGTGTGAAGGATATGAAAGAAGAGTTTATTTTGGACACTACTACTGCGTTTGTGAAAGCTAATATACCAGTAGAGAAACTAGACAATCCTGCTATCCGTACTTGGTTTAATAAGTACGTGCGCGAAATGGAGATTTACCATCAGCAAATCAGATTCGTCAGAAATACATCCCCATGATTGGCGAAAGAAGGAGGGAAGAAATTAGGGAAGATATAAAAAACAAAGACGTGTTTCTGCTATGTGACGAAACAACTGACAAGAATGGTAGGTGTGTTTTCAACATTCTTTTTCGTCCATCAGTACCATCAACTGAAATGAACACCCATCTGGCTGCCTCTGTTGTTCTAGATTCTGCCAATAGCGTAAATTGCTCCAATGCAATATTAGACACCTTGAATTCCTATGAAATTGAACTTGAGTGTGTAGTGGCAGTAGTTACAGACTCAGCACGCTACATGACAAAATCCTCTTCAAGGATTGATTGAAGAATTAGTCTCCAGTGCTGGGCTCATAAAGTCAATCTTATCGGCTGCATATTTCATAACGAGCTGGACGAATTGAACATGTCTATAGTAAAGACAAAGAATGCCTTTTTAAATAAGCGAAAAAGAAAAAGCAATTACGTTGCACTTCTAAGGGAGAAATATGAAAACACAGAAAAAGAGAATGAAATTCTAGCTTTCCCAATGCCTGTATGTACAAGATGGAATTCATGGTTTAAGGCTGCAATGTATATGGCCACGCATGTGGAAGATCTGGTAGAATTTTTCAAAACAGTGGAAGATTCAAATTCTGGGGTCAAATTTTTTCAATAAGCATCGACTTCAACAATACAATTTATACAATTACAAGCATTGTATGTTTCTGTTGTTGGTGCCTCTCTTATGGACTTGCTTAATTTCTTGGAGGGATCTAGGTACCCAACAATTCACTTACTGGCTGGGAAGCTAGATGACCTTGAGTTAAAAGCTCAAGCTATTAGGCGATGGTGGAATGTTCAATCATACGATCCTCCAGAACTTGGAACAGCTTCCTCAAAAGATGCAGATAATGGTTAAGTCCAAGCTTACGTGTGTTGCCCAGTCAGGACTTTAAGGACCACGGATCCAGCCTGGAAGACTGTAGAAGCCATCGGGTCATTGTTTGATCCTCGGCATGCACCTAAGAACGTATCTCCCACAGAACTGCTCCAATATAAGAAGAATGCCCCATTTCTTAAGAAGATGGAGTCTCAACAGTTTTTAGAGGCTCACAGCATTTATCTGACAGGTATCAAGAACCAACTGCGCCATGAAGATAATGTGAATGTTCCAGAGATCGTAATGGGATTAAGGCCTGCTCACCGAGACTATGCAACAGCTGCATTAAAGTGTGTTCAAATGTGAATTCTGAAAGGTCATTTTCGAAATACAGTCTCATAGTAAGTGATAGGAGGCGACAATTGACAGCTGCAGATGCTGAGACTTTAACTATGATCTACTTCCAATGATTTCACTGCAGTATTTGTATAAAACTGAAAAAGGTATTCACTGAAATGTGTTTCGAGATGGTGAATGTAGTGACGTCCATATAAGTATTATCTCATTCTTCCATAGCCATGTTTAACGTTTACCCTGCTGTTTTGTTTTTTACTTTGTTTTATTGTTTATATTTTTAAATGCACAAACCTTATCGCTTTCCAACTTTTAACATGTCATCCCCCGAAAAAATAATAAAAACACAAAACACCACCTTTTGAATTTTAAATCATCAAATCTTCAAAAAAATAACAACACCTCTAACGATAGCCTATTAATATTACCCCCTCGGCGACATCGGTAGCAGTAAACAAACACTGTATGAATGAACAAGTACATCTCAAAAATATTTGAAAATAAAACAATCCCTTTTAAATTAAATAAATAAAACTTAGATATTTGAGAATTTAAAAAAAACAATGCTTTTAAAATGATTAATTAGGGTCATATTTCATTTGGGAGATCACGTTTCATTTATATTGACAGGTGCCAACTGTTAACAATGGGGCAATGATCTTATTCTGCTTTCTCGAGGATCAGTTATAAGAATAAAAGAGAGAGGGTTGAAAAGATGTTTTAATGCTTGCATTCTTTATTCTGTGTGATGAAGGGGAAATAGATCCTAGAAACATGTAACTCTGAAGTAGGCCTAGAATATTTCATGTTTTGTATCGATATCCAATTTTGTATATGGAGTTCTAAGGTTTATTCAAAAGGAGTCGGGCGCCTTGAGATTTCCCTGAAAACTGTTTCTCAAACAGAATTGTCCTCCTCGGTGACCCGTAACATTCTCCGCCAGACCCACAACTGAAACACTTCAAGTCGCTGCCAATCCTGACCTCTGATCCGTCCAAGATTCACATCCACACAGAAGCACACTCCATACAAAAGACATAACAAATTTCTTTTCAATTGCAATTATCCAAATTTGCATTGCTGAAAAGATTTTTCTTATTGAATGCCTGTTTTACAAGCTCTGTTTGCCTTATCTCTTGGTGATTAGACTTCCCGAATAAGAAAACTGGCGACTTGTCAGCAAATGCATGAGGAACCATTAATTTTGAGCTAAAATACATATAACTAAAATAATCGCATCTTACCCGAGTTGCAGAGGGTTTGGCACTTCTATTCAAAAATAAACCAGCTGGAGACTATAACATGGAAAGTGCTAAATGCATCATAATGCTCTGGCCTGGGCAAGGCCTATGAGAGCGCTGAGGTACCCAACTCGCCGCTAGAGGGACATAGGCGCACACCCACTACACTCAGTCGTGCGGGTGTATGGGGAGGTATTCCTGTCTGCAGCAAAGGTTAAGGCGTGGCCCAATGATTCAAGGAAGGACGAAGCACCACACCGCATTGCAAGACTGGCGAGTTATGGTAGCAGTCATTGCCGCAGAGGTCATGAGAGTTAAGGACCGATTGCTATTTTGCAAATCTGGGTGCCTCACAGACTTCAGCCAGCACAGGAAGCATGTTGAATGGGACTCTGTCTGGAACAACTGCTGCGCTATACCCAGGAAGGGAATGCGTTCCTGGCACGGGTGGTCGAAGGAGACAAGACATGATGCCATCACTTTGTACCCAAGTTCAAACGACAAAGTCGCCACTGGCAGCATGCAGGTTCGCCGCCACCCAAAAAGTCCTAGGCCGTCCGCTCGAGGTTATACTCAGCTTCTTCTTGGACCCAAAGGTCTTATGGACTCCCTGCAACGTAAGACAACAGTGAATGAGCAGCGATGCTCATACTTTGCACAGCTCATTCTGCTCCATGACAATACAGTCAACACAGTGAAGGAGCTCTTGCAGACATTCAAATGGGAGGACCTGTCTTCCTGCGATTATGCCATTTTTGGAGAGCTGAAGAAGGCTCCAAGGGGCAAACGAGTCACATCGGGCAAAGACGTCAAGCAATATGTTCACAACGCAGCCCCAGCAATTCCTCGTCTTGCGTCGCAGTGAGACAAGTACCTCAACAGTGCTGGGCAATACTTTTGAAAGAATCGTACTGATTTTCATTTCATAGCCTGTGGCTTGTTTCTTTTTGAATGGCCCAACTTGCACATCATTCACATATCAACACTTCACACTGCCTCTCTTCGAAGCTAAACTGACACAGTGCAGAGCATCACCGCACCTCTTACAATACACATAGTCTAAGTAATATATTGAAACGTGCTTTCAAAATGTATTTTGTATTTGGGTGCTAACAGTCGGGAAAATATTTACTTTTTATGTATTAAAAATACCTGAAATATGTGACAAAAATGTAAAAATATTTAATTATAATTTAGTTTAGAGCCCCGTGGCTTAGGCGGCAGGACGCCGGCCTCTCACTGTTGGATCCGTGGTTCAAATCCCGGTCACTCCATGTGAGATTTGTGCTGGGCAAAGCGGAGGCAGACAGGTTTTTCTCCGGGTACTCCAGTTTCCCCTTCCAGCAACACTCTCCACTATCATTTCATTTCATCTGTCATTCATTTAATCATTGCCCCAGGGGAGTGCGACAGGCTTTGACAGACGGCACAGTTCATATCCTCGCCGCTAGATGGGGCATTCATTCATTCATTCCATTCCGTGACCCGGTCAGAGACTGGAAGCTGGCTGTGGATTTTCATTTCAATGTGAATATAAACAATATGCCATGCCTCACTGACTACTGAAGAATTACAATACTCAACGAGATACATCTTGAGGTTGTCCATCACAAATAACAGACGATTATCGCAATATGTCTCTTGTCCTTGAGGTGTTGTGTAACTTGTGATCGCTGTTCAGCCTTGATTTCTCTCCCACATGGTTGGCCGAACAGCCCAACATACTGCTGCAGATGATAACTTGTAGTTGCCTTGCACTTGACAGTGAGTGGCACGGGGCGACAGGTTCTTCCCCCGTTGAAGTAACACACAATGTGTGCTAATAAGTGAAAAGCTGGAATTTATGTATTTATAGAAAAAATGCTTAAAATATTTATTTATAGAAAAAAAAATGTATTTATCTAAAATTCCGAGCCCGTCATGTTCAAACTCTCACTACACTTAAGGTCTATTTTTCAACCTATGGATAAAAGTGGTGGGCATCCACTCCACGAGTAACTTTGGCCATCGCTTTTATTCCTTTGGCCTTTGAAACATGCTTTTCAATGCGAAGTTACTTCGCGAGCTACTACTCAACGGAAGTATCAACAAACGGCTACAGTACGGGTTATGTGATTGGACAAAATCGCTCATGCCAACTCTGGTGTCAACATGGTCTCAGTCTTCGTATCAGTATTTAAATGATGATATGCTTTAATATGAGAGGGAGAATGTTGGATTGATGGGGCTGAGTGAAGTGAAATGGAAAGGTAAAGGAAGGATGAAATTGAGGAAAGGATATACATTATACTGGAGTGGTGGCCAAGAGGCCAAAAATGGCGTGGGACTGATAACCTCGAAACAACTGGAGGAGTATGTTGAAGTGGTCGAGTGTGTGAGTGACAGAATAATGAAAATTAGAATGAAGATGAAAAATGACGTGATGGACTTCATACAAGTGTATGCACCACAGACTGGAAACAGAGAAGAAGATATTGAAGTATTCCTGGAGGATGTAGAAAGAGTAATTTCAGATGTAGAAGTGGTGATCATGGGAGATATGAATGCACAAGTCGGAAACGAGAGACAAGGAAAGGAAGAAGTCATTGGACCATATGGATATGGGAAAAAGAACCGGGAAGGAGAGGAACTTGTAAACTTTTGTGAAAGGAATGGACTGATAGTGGGTAATTCATGGTTTCGGAAGAAAAACAGCAGGAAAATTACGAGATATGGTTGGGGCGATAGAAGAACAAAATCCGTAATTGACTACTTTCTGGTGGAAAGGACTAATCGCAGAAAGCTGATAGATGTGACAGCTTTACCAGGAGAAGCATTTGATGGGGACCATAGAGTTGTGGTGGCAAAATTTAGATGGGAAAAATTGGAAAACCTAAAGGAGATCAGAGAAAGTAAAATAAAAGTATGGAAATTGAAAGACAAAACTGTACAGGAAAATTTTCAGGAGAGATTGAAGCAACAAATCCCAGTTACTGAAGTGGAAAACATAGAAGAGGAATGGTCTCACTTTAAAAAGGCATTTGTTCGTGCAGCAGAGAGTGCTTGTGGTAGGACGTCAACAAGAGTGAAAGAGAAGGAGACACCATGGTGGAATAAGGAAGTGAGGAAAGCAGTGAAAGAAAAGAAGTCTGCATGGAAAGAATGGAACCGAGATCAAACAGAAGAAAGCAAAAGGAAGTATCACGACAGCAAACGGAGGTGTAAGAAAGTGGTAGGAGAAGAAAAGAAGAAAAGTTGGGAAGTATTTACACGAAGAATGGAAACAGATGTAAGTGGCAGTAAAAGGATGCTGTATGGGCTTCTAAGAAGTAAGAGGAAAGAAAGAGTTACTACAAAGCTAGTGAAAAAGGAAGATGGAGAGTTGTTAACACACCCAGAAGAGATAAAGGGACGATGGAAGGAGTATTTCGATAAGCTTTTGAATGTGAGTAATGGTACTGGTGAGATGGAAGTGACACAACCTGACGACTCTATAACAGAAGATGATATAACAATGCTGGAGGTGGAATTAGCAGTACAGAAAATGAAGATGGGAAAAGCAACAGGGGTGGATGA
The DNA here is from genome assembly GCA_946902985.2 of Meconema thalassinum. Lineage (NCBI taxonomy): Eukaryota > Metazoa > Arthropoda > Insecta > Orthoptera > Tettigoniidae > Meconema > Meconema thalassinum. The sequence continues at coordinate 534,475,476 of OX336393.1, read as the reverse complement.
AATCAGTGTAGAAATGATAAAGGCTGCTGGACCTGTTGGTATGCAATGGCTGTATCGACTGCTAAAGTGTGTGTGGAAATGGAAATGTGTACCAGAAGACTGGAAGAAAGGGCTAATAATACCAGTGTTTAAGAAGGGGGACAAGAAGGTGTGTGATAACTATAGAGGGATCACCCTCATATCACAGATAGTAAAAATACTGGAAAGGATATTAGAAAGAAGAATGAGAAGAAAGGTGGAAGGAGAGTTGCAAGAGGAACAGTATGGCTTCAGGAGTGGAAGATCCACAGTGGACCCAATCTTTAGCTTGAGGCAGGTGATGGAAAAGAACTGGGAATATGGAGAGGATTTGATCATGACTTTCATAGATCTAGAAAAGGCATATGATAGTGTCCCCAGAGAGAAGGTATGGGAAACCATGGTTAAGAAGAGACTGGGAAGAGAAATGTTGGAAATGGTGCAAGCAATGTACAACAACTGTGTTAGCAGGGTACTGACCCCAGTTGGAAAGACAGATTGGTTTACGAACAAGACTGGACTAAGACAGGGGAGTGTGCTGTCACCTCTCTTGTTCATAATGGTGATGGATGAAATTGTAAAGGAAACAAAGGAAGCATATGAACATAAAGAAATGAAGTTACTATTATTTGCAGATGATATTGTGGTCTGGGGAAGGAACACCGAAGAAGTGCAAAAACAACTAGATGCACTGAACGAAAATATTCAGAAGTATGGCCTGAAAATCAGTATAGAGAAAAGCAAGACCATGGTGATGACAAGAGGGGAAAGACAAGGAAAGGGCACTGTGAAAATTGGAAGTCAGAGTTTGGAAATTGTGGACACGTTCAAATACCTAGGAAGTGAATTGATGCAAACTGGTAGGTTGGACATGGAGATTGGCAGGAGGGTACAGCAGAGCAATGCATTCTATCAAAGTGTAAGAAAACTTGTTTGGGATAAGGAAGTACCAAGGAAAAGCAAGGAGGTAATGTATAAAGTGTATTATGTACCCATATTAACTTATGCAGCTGAGACTTGGACCCTGACAAGCAGGCAAGAGAGTAGAATCCAATCCAGTGAAATGAAATTCCTAAGAAGTATGATAGGAAAGACAAGGAAAGACAGAGTGAGGAATGAAGATGTTAGGAAGGAAGTTGGGATGGGAAAACTAAATGAGAGAATTGAGAAGAATAAACTAAGGTGGTTTGGACATGTAAAGAGGATGGAGGAAAATAGAATACCAAGACAGATGCTGGAGGCGAAGTGCAAGGGTAAGAGACCAAGAGGAAGACCTAGAACAAGGTGGATGGATTCAGTGAAGAACGGCGTAAGAAAAAGAAATCTGGACTGGGACAAGATCGTGGAAGAAGAATGGTGGAAGGAAAGAGGAAAGTGGAGAAGTGCCATAAATACCCCGACCCGGCAGGAGCTGGATAAGGGGAAATGATGATGATGATGATGATGATGCTTTAATATGAAATATTTTCACTATTCGGCAATACCGGTATTATGTTTCTGCTCAATGGCTATTCAAATATTGACTCAAAGTGTGGTAATGCGGTTCCAGTATTCTGGGTCAAGGGCCTCCATACTTTCCTGTGTCTCCACCACTCTCGTCCTTCCACTTTGACTCCTCTTTTCTCAATGTTCTCCCACCCCACCCTCGCCTCGGCCTTCGCAAACCATTTTAGCTCACTGATCTCGATCTTGTCTTGTGACTTCGAGAATCCTGTTTTCTCCCTAATTTCCTTGTTACTGATTTTGTCTCTGCGGGTCTTTCCAATTAAGGAACTTGTTCTCCGCTGCCTGGATTCTACTTTCCTCCTGTTTAGTTGTTGTCCACGTGCCTATATGTTGGGTTCCTCACCAGACCCCTCACATTTGCCTCATGGATCCTCTTACCAATTTCCTCACTTATCCCTCCATCTACTGCAATATTCCCCCTATTGTCTCGCACATTACTTATCACTAGAGCTGGGATTTCTATGTAATTACATATTTTACATATTTTTTCATATTTGTGGGTATTCTACATACAGTAGACTCTCGAAAATCCGGACCAATGTGGCGGACGGCCGATCCGGATTCCGAAAAATCCGGATTTCCCGGAGACAGAGTGACGTCGGTCGCGGCAGTGGTTTGCGTGCCGCGATCGCCGCCACTCCGTGCCGATATGTGTACTTTATTGTTACTCGCATAAAACAGTTCTGAACTGCAATTAACTGAACACAGGGGTAGAAAAAATAGATGGTTAATAGTATTGAACAACTTTAATAAGACTTAAGAATTTACATTACAGTACTACAGTATGCAAAATAAATGAAAATAAATCATCAGAAACAGTGTGTAAAAACAAACTTACACATGCTTGAAAAAGTCTTGAATATTTTTCTGCTTCACAGTTTCAGCACGTTTTCTTGCCGCAATGTCTCTTAACTTCATTAAACAAATGATGTCAGCTGAAGATATTCCATCCTGCTGAGTAATGTACTCTAGGGCTCGGTCCAACATTTTAAATCCTTCTGAATGTGGAATCAGGTTTATGTTGCTCTCAGGTAGTTCCTCTTCTTCCAAACAATCTTCATTTGTCACCATTCTGACTATATCATCGTCTGTTATTTCATTTTCGTCGTCATTGTTCATCCATTCATGGACATCATTATCACTCACTTCCTCACATCCGGGTATTTTTTCCAACAGTGTAACGACGTTTTCCCTTTCAAACTGATTTTCGTCAACGTTTTCGACGGCTATTTCTTCAAACTTGTTTCCCTGATGGTCCAAGAGAACTTTCCATGACGAAACTATTGATGAAGGAGAAATTTCCTCCCACCCTTCGGCTACCCACCTAATTACATCCAAAACGTCAATCTTCTTCAATGCACCGATGTAATCCTCGTCATTCTCAATCGCCGAAATCAAATAACTGAGAAGTCTACGACGGTACTTTAATTTTAGAGCTTGAAGTACCCCTTGGTCCATAGGCTGACACACAGCTGTCACATTTGGCGGCAAGAACACTGCTTTGATTTCACCGTCTGTTAATTCGTCAGCGATCGGATGTGTTGGAGCGTTGTCTAACAACAGAATTGCTTTTCTTGGTAAATTATTTTCAGTCAGATGTGTCTCTACTGACGGGACAAACTCCTTGGTAAACCATGTCTTGAAAATTGCAGAATTCATCCACGCTTTTTGTTGGTTTGTATACCAAAGTGGCAACTCATCATCTTTCTTTATTTTCTTAAAAGCTCGTGGTTTTTTTGATTTTCCAATCAATGTTAACCTAAGCTTATGACTGCCGGTCACATTACTACACGCCAACACCGTAACTCGTTCCTTGCTCTTTTTGTAGCCCGGGGCTGAAACTTCTTTTTTTGACGCAAGAGTTTTTGTGGGCAACATCTTATAATTTAAACCAGTCTCGTCGCAGTTGTAGAGCTGTTCTCCGGAAATTTCTTCTTTGTCCAAGATACTAAAAAGTAGTTTCTTGAATTCAGGAACAGCATCTTTGTTTGCTGATAATGCCTCCCCACTTATTGACAGTTTACGAACACCAAATCGTTTCTTCCAACGATCAAGCCAACCTTCACTTGCTGTAAACTCACCATCTTCACCTTCAATTTCTTTTTTGAAATGCAACGCCTTTTCTTGAAGCATAGGCCCCGTAATAGGAACCCCTTTACCTCTTAAATGTTCATGCCACAAGAACAATGCTTCTTCAACTTCTACATGTTTGCCTTTATGCATGCTTTTTCTAATTTTAATCGCACTTCCACTGGATTGAGAGGAACACCATTTTTCTATCTGTCCGCGATTCTTCTTCCAATCTGAAACTGTACTTGTTCCTACTCCTAACTCTAGAGCGATTTTTTTTCGCCGATTCTCCAGCATCAATCCTCTTTATAGCACGGAGTTTTTCTTCCACTGACACACACACTTGCTTTCGTTTGTTACTCATCTTACAGTACTTAAAAACAAGACGCGAGAAACACAGAGCACCGACACAACACGAGGTAGCCACCGAAAATAACGTCTGCACAGAGAGAGTGAGCGCGGTCAACTAAGTACTGTATGAGTAAACAAAGAGCTGTTGGGGAGGGGGCGAGTCAATGACCTCCCGCCGTGCCGCACAGCCAGTAGAATAGAAAAGACGTCATTCTTGTAATGCGGAATGGTCGCGGAGAAATTGAAGGCGCTTAAGCATCACGTTACCTACATTTTACTGATTTTGTATTACAAAAAATATTTTTTGAGCTGTCCGGATTTGCCGGAGTCCGGATTTTTGAGGTCCGGATTTGTGAGAGGCTACTGTATTCATAATGATATTAGGCTACATAAAATTACATTTTTCAGAGGTTTCCTTTTTTTATATGAAATAAATTGCTGAATTGAAGTTTCACACTTAATGTGGGTCTGTTGTCTGTCCTCTCAACAGGGGGATTAGGTAATTATGAGTGACAGGTCTTGCGAGGATGATAAGTGCTGTGCATGGGGAAACTGGTGCAAGTGTATTGAGTAAATTGCAAAAAGTGTTGAAGATAAATCCTGTTTATTCAACAATTCACAGTGTGTGTCGAATTCTAAATGGAGATGACGTTAATCCTCCCGAGGACATTTCTCCAGCGAAAATTCCTCTCCTAAAATTTGCCCCAGTTACATCATGTGATGTTGAAAGATATTTCTCTGCATATAAGAACATCCTGAGGGACAAACGCCTTTCTATGACCCCAGAGAACATCGAAAAATACTTAATAGTTCACTGTGCTACAAAATTTAATGAATCAACATGCTTTGAGTTATGAAAATAATAAGTTTCTATTGAATATGTGTGTGATATATTCATATAATATGACTCCAAAGAACATTGAAAAATACTTAATTGTTCACTGTGCTATAAAATGTAATATAAAGCGTGTTTAGTGTGTTGTAACTGGCAAAATAGTAAGTTTATATTAATTATGATATTACATATTTATGTTCATATTATGCCACTTGATATTACATAACAATCCCAGCTCTACTTATCACTACCGTCTCCACACTGATCTTCTGTCTCCTGGTTCCAAATATTAACTTGTTCTTGGACTTCCAATTCATCGTCCCCCCACATTACTATCTCTTCAGCAAAGAGTAAGGCCTTGGTCCTTTTAATATTCCGTTTCACTCATTTATGGATTCCATCCACGACAGTGAGGAGAAGTATGGGGGACCTTGTCGGAGACCACCAGTTTGTTTGTCCAGTCTTGGTCTTCACACTACTGACACACTGACCATACATTTCCATTTCCTACTTTCTTCCTTATCAATGCATCTTGGCGCACTATCATATGCCCTCACAATATCTATAACGGTAATCACCAAATCCTTCCCTTATTCCCACCTTTGCTCCATGTTCCTCGTCGTAAAAATAAGATTAAAACTTGATCTGTCTCTTCGAAATCCTTATTGTTCTTCCTCAGTTTCCTTTTCCACTACCATCCTCAGTCGACCCTCGAGTGTCCTTTCAAATACCTTTGCCACCTGTGAGATGAGGGTGATTCCTCTGTAGTTGTTACAGTCTTTTTTTTTCTCCTTTCTTGAAGTCTGGAATTATTAGACCTTTACCCCTTACTTTCTTATTTTTCCGTATCGCCCGAAATTGCGTCCTTATAGGTCCAGCTGCCTTAATCATCTATATAGCTACCTCATCCACTTGTTGCTTTCCCACTCTTCATCTTCTTTATGGCACGTTCTATATCTAACATTGTTATATCTTCACCTTGAATCCTTTCTTTCCACTATCAATGCTTTGAATTTGACGTTCAGTAATTTGTCAAAACAGTTTTCCCATTTGTCTCGCTTGTATCTTGGGATTTGCTCCCCGAGTATATGCAAATCATTAATCACAATTAGTGGAAGTCTTGTCTCGCTTGTATCTTGGGATTTGCTCCCCGAGTACATGCAAATCATTAATCACAATCAGTGGAAGTCTTGTCTCGCTTGTATCTTGGGATTTGCTCCCAGAGTATATGCAAATCATTAATCACAATTAGTGGAAGTCTTGTCTCGCTTGTATCTTGGGATTTGCTCCCCGAGTACATGCAAATCATTAATCACAATTAGTGGAAGTCTTGTCTCGCTTGTATCTTGGGATTTGCTCCTCGAGTATATGCAAATCATTAATCACAGTTAGAGGAAGTCTTGTCTCGCTTGTATCTTGGGATTTGCTCCCCGAGTACATGCAAATCATTAATCACAGTTAGTGGAAGTCTTGTCTCGCTTGTATCTTGGGATTTGCTCCCCGAGTACATGCAAATCATTAATCACAATTAGTGGAAGTCTTGTCTCGCTTGTATCTTGGGATTTGTTCCCCGAGTACATGCAAATCATTAATCACGGTTAGTGGAAGTCTTGTCTCGCTTGTATCTTGGGATTTGCTCCCCGAGTACATGCAAATCATTAATCACATTTAGTGGAAGTCTTGTCTCGCTTGTATCTTGGGATTTGCTCCCCGAGTACATGCAAATCATTAATCACAGTTAGTGGAAGTCTTGTCTCGCTTGTATCTTGGGATTTGCTCCCCGAGTACATGCAAATCATTAATCACATTTAGTGGAAGTCTTGTCTCGCTTGTATCTTGGGATTTGCTCCCCGAGTACATGCAAATCATTAATCACAGTTAGTGGAAGTCTTGTCTCGCTTGTATCTTGGGATTTGCTCCCCGAGTACATGCAAATCATTAATCACAAGCAGTGGAATTCTTGTCTCGCTTGTATCTTGGGATTTGCTCCCCGAGTACATGCAAATCATTAATCACAGTTAGTGGAAGTCTGAGATTCGCTTGTATGTTGGGATTTGCTCCCCGAGTACATGCAAATCATTAATCACAATTAGTGGAATTCTTGTCTCGCTTGTATCTTGGGATTTGCTCCCCGAGTACATGCAAATCATTAATCCCAGTTAGTGGAAGTCTTGTCTCGCTTGAATGTTGAGATTTGCTCCCCGAGTACATGCAAATCATTTCACAATCAGTGGAAGTCTTGTCTCGCTTGTATCTTGGGATTTGCTCCCCGAGTATATGCAAATCATTAATCACGGTTAGTGGAAGTCTTGTCTCGCTTGTATCTTGGGATTTGCTCCCCGAGTACATGCAAATCATTAATCACATTTAGTGGAAGTCTTGTCTCGCTTGTATCTTGGGATTTGCTCCCCGAGTACATGCAAATCATTAATCACAGTTAGTGGAAGTCTTGTCTCGCTTGTATCTTGGGATTTGCTCCCCGAGTACATGCAAATCATTAATCACAATCAGTGGAATTCTTGTCTCGCTTGTATCTTGGGATTTGCTCCCCGAGTACATGCAAATCATTAATCACAGTTAGTGGAAGTCTGAGATTCGCTTGTATGTTGGGATTTGCTCCCCGAGTACATGCAAATCATTAATCACAATTAGTGAAATTCTTGTCTCGCTTGTATCTTGGGATTTGCTCCCCGAGTACATGCAAATCATTAATCACAGTTAGTGGAAGTCTTGTCTCGCTTGTATCTTGGGATTTGCTCCCCGAGTACATGCAAATCACAATTAGTGCAAGTCCTGTATCGCTTGTATCTTGGGATTTGCTCCCCGAGTACATGCAAATCATTAATCACAGTTAGTGGAAGTCTTGTCTCGCTTGTATCTTGGGATTTGCTCCCCGAGTACATGCAAATCATAAATCACAGTTAGTGGAAGTCTTGTCTCGCTTGTATCTTGGGATTTGCTCCCCGAGTACATGCAAATCATTAATCACAATTAGTGGAAGTCTTGTCTCGCTTGTATCTTGGGATTTGCTCCCCGAGTACATGCAAATCATTAATCACAGTTAGTAGAAGTCTTGTCTCGCTTGTATCTTGGGATTTGCTCCCCGAGTACATGCAAATCATTAATCACGGTTAGTGGAAGTCTTGTCTCGCTTGTATCTTGGGTTTTGCTCCCCGAGTATATGCAAATCATTAATCACAGTTAGTGGAAGTCTTGTCTCGCTTGTATCTTGGGTTTTGCTCCCCGAGTACATGCAAATCATTAATCACAGTTAGTGGAAGTCTTGTCTCGCTTGTATCTTGGGATTTGCTCCCCGAGTACATGCAAATCATAAATCACAGTTAGTGGAAGTCTTGTCTCGCTTATATCTTGGGATTTGCTCCCCGAGTACATGCAAATCATTAATCACAATTAGTGGAAGTCTTGTCTCGCTTGTATCTTGGGATTTGCTCCCCGAGTACATGCAAATCATTAATCACAGTTAGTGGAAGTCTTGTCTCGCTTGTATATTGGGATTTGCTCCCCGAGTACATGCAAATCATTAATCACAGATAGTGGAAGTCTTGTCTCGCTTGTATCTTGGGATTTGCTCCCCGAGTACATGCAAATCATTAATCACAATCAGTGGAAGTCTTGTCTCGCTTGTATCTTGGGATTTGCTCCCCGAGTACATGCAAATCATTAATCACAGTTAGTGGAAGTCCTGTCTCGCTTGTATCTTGGGTTTTGCTCCCCGATTACATGCAAATCATTAATCACAGTTAGTGGAAGTCTTGTCTCGCTTGTATCTTGGGATTTGCTCCCCGAGTTCATGCAAATCATTAATCACAATTAGTGGAAGTCTTGTCTCGCTTGTATCTTTAGATTTGCTCCCCGAGTACATGCAAATCATTAATCACAATCAGTGGAAGTCTTGTCTCGCTTGTATCTTGGGATTTGCTCCCCGAGTATATGCAAATCATTAATCACAATTAGTGGAAGTCTTGTCTCGCTTGTATCTTGGGATTTGCTCCCCGAGTACATGCAAATCATTAATCACAACTAGTGGAATTCTTGTCTCGCTTGTATCTTGGGATTTGCTCCCCGAGTATATGCAAATCATTAATCACGGTTAGTGGAAGTCTTGTCTCGCTTGTATCTTGGGATTTGCTCCCCGAGTACATGCAAATCATTAATCACAATTAGTGGAAGTCTTGTTTCGCTTGTATCTTGGGTTTTGCTCCCCGAGTACATGCAAATCATTAATCACGGTTAGTGGAAATCTTGTCTCGCTTGTATCTTGGGATTTGCTCCCCGAGTATATGCAAATCATTAATCACAATTAGTGGAAGTCTTCTCTCGCTTTTATCTTGGGATTTGCTCGCCGAGTACATGCAAATCATTAATCACAGTTAGTGAAAGTCTTGTCTCGCTTGTATCTTGGGATTTGTTCCCCGAGTACATGCAAATCATTAATCACAATCAGTGGAAGTCTTGTCTCGCTTTTATCTTGGGATTTGCTCCCCGAGTACATGCAAATCATTAATCACAATCAGTGGAAGTCTTGTCTCGCTTGTATCTTGGGATTTGCTCCCCGAGTACATGCAAATCATTAATCACAATTAGTGGAAGTCTTTTCTCGCTTGTATCTTGGGATTTGTTCCCCGAGTACATGCAAATCATTAATCACAATTAGAGGAAGTCCTGTATCGCTTGTATCTTGGGATTTGCTCCCCGAGTACATGCAAATCATTAATCACAACCAGTGGAAGTCCTGTCTCGCTTGTATCTTGGAATTTGCTCCCCGAGTACATGCAAATCATTAATCACAGTTAGTGGAAGTCTTGTCTCGCTTGTATCTTGGGATTTGCTCCCCGAGTATATGCAAATCATTAATCACAATTAGTGGAAGTCTTGTCTCGCTTGTATCTTGGGATTTGTTCCCCGACTACATGCAAATCATTAATGACAATTAGTGGAAGTCTTGTCTCGCTTGTATCTTGGGATTTGCTCCCCGAGTATATGCAAATCATTAATCACAATCAGTGGAAGTCTTGTCTCGCTTGTATCTTGGGATTTGTTCCCCGAGTACATGAAAATCATTAATCACAATTAGTGGAAGTCTTGTCTCGCTTGTATCTTGGGATTTGCTCCGCGAGTACATGCAAATCATTAGTCACAATCAGTGGAAGTCTTGTCTCGCTTGTATCTTGGGATTTGCTCCCCGAGTACATGCAAATCATTAATCACAATTAGTGGAAGTCTTGTCTCGCTTGTATCTTGGGATTTGCTCCCCGAGTACATGCAAATCATTAATCAAAATTAGAGGAAGTCCTGTCTCGCTTGTATCTTGGGATTTGCTCCCCGAGTACATGCAAATCATTAATCACAATCAGTGGAAGTCTTGTCTCGCTTGTATCTTGGAATTTACTCCCCGAGTACATGCAAATCATTAATCACAGTTAGTGGAAGTCTTGTCTCGCTTGTATCTTGGGATTTGCTCCCCGAGTATATGCAAATCATTTATCACAATTAGTGGAAGTCTTGTCTCGCTTGTATCTTGGGTTTTGCTCCCCGAGTACATGCAAATCATTAATCACAGTTAGTGGAAGTCTTGTCTCGCTTGTATCTTGGGATTTGCTCCCCGAGTACATGCAAATCATAAATCACAGTTAGTGGAAGTCTTGTCTCGCTTATATCTTGGGATTTGCTCCCCGAGTACATGCAAATCATTAATCACAATTAGTGGAAGTCTTGTCTCGCTTGTATCTTGGGATTTGCTCCCCGAGTACATGCAAATCATTAATCACAGTTAGTGGAAGTCTTGTCTCGCTTGTATATTGGGATTTGCTCCCCGAGTACATGCAAATCATTAATCACAGATAGTGGAAGTCTTGTCTCGCTTGTATCTTGGGATTTGCTCCCCGAGTACATGCAAATCATTAATCACAATCAGTGGAAGTCTTGTCTCGCTTGTATCTTGGGATTTGCTCCCCGAGTACATGCAAATCATTAATCACAGTTAGTGGAAGTCCTGTCTCGCTTGTATCTTGGGTTTTGCTCCCCGATTACATGCAAATCATTAATCACAGTTAGTGGAAGTCTTGTCTCGCTTGTATCTTGGGATTTGCTCCCCGAGTTCATGCAAATCATTAATCACAATTAGTGGAAGTCTTGTCTCGCTTGTATCTTTAGATTTGCTCCCCGAGTACATGCAAATCATTAATCACAATCAGTGGAAGTCTTGTCTCGCTTGTATCTTGGGATTTGCTCCCCGAGTATATGCAAATCATTAATCACAATTAGTGGAAGTCTTGTCTCGCTTGTATCTTGGGATTTGCTCCCCGAGTACATGCAAATCATTAATCACAACTAGTGGAATTCTTGTCTCGCTTGTATCTTGGGATTTGCTCCCCGAGTATATGCAAATCATTAATCACGGTTAGTGGAAGTCTTGTCTCGCTTGTATCTTGGGATTTGCTCCCCGAGTACATGCAAATCATTAATCACAATTAGTGGAAGTCTTGTTTCGCTTGTATCTTGGGTTTTGCTCCCCGAGTACATGCAAATCATTAATCACGGTTAGTGGAAATCTTGTCTCGCTTGTATCTTGGGATTTGCTCCCCGAGTATATGCAAATCATTAATCACAATTAGTGGAAGTCTTCTCTCGCTTTTATCTTGGGATTTGCTCGCCGAGTACATGCAAATCATTAATCACAGTTAGTGAAAGTCTTGTCTCGCTTGTATCTTGGGATTTGTTCCCCGAGTACATGCAAATCATTAATCACAATCAGTGGAAGTCTTGTCTCGCTTTTATCTTGGGATTTGCTCCCCGAGTACATGCAAATCATTAATCACAATCAGTGGAAGTCTTGTCTCGCTTGTATCTTGGGATTTGCTCCCCGAGTACATGCAAATCATTAATCACAATTAGTGGAAGTCTTTTCTCGCTTGTATCTTGGGATTTGTTCCCCGAGTACATGCAAATCATTAATCACAATTAGAGGAAGTCCTGTATCGCTTGTATCTTGGGATTTGCTCCCCGAGTACATGCAAATCATTAATCACAACCAGTGGAAGTCCTGTCTCGCTTGTATCTTGGAATTTGCTCCCCGAGTACATGCAAATCATTAATCACAGTTAGTGGAAGTCTTGTCTCGCTTGTATCTTGGGATTTGCTCCCCGAGTATATGCAAATCATTAATCACAATTAGTGGAAGTCTTGTCTCGCTTGTATCTTGGGATTTGTTCCCCGACTACATGCAAATCATTAATGACAATTAGTGGAAGTCTTGTCTCGCTTGTATCTTGGGATTTGCTCCCCGAGTATATGCAAATCATTAATCACAATCAGTGGAAGTCTTGTCTCGCTTGTATCTTGGGATTTGTTCCCCGAGTACATGAAAATCATTAATCACAATTAGTGGAAGTCTTGTCTCGCTTGTATCTTGGGATTTGCTCCGCGAGTACATGCAAATCATTAGTCACAATCAGTGGAAGTCTTGTCTCGCTTGTATCTTGGGATTTGCTCCCCGAGTACATGCAAATCATTAATCACAATTAGTGGAAGTCTTGTCTCGCTTGTATCTTGGGATTTGCTCCCCGAGTACATGCAAATCATTAATCAAAATTAGAGGAAGTCCTGTCTCGCTTGTATCTTGGGATTTGCTCCCCGAGTACATGCAAATCATTAATCACAATCAGTGGAAGTCTTGTCTCGCTTGTATCTTGGAATTTACTCCCCGAGTACATGCAAATCATTAATCACAGTTAGTGGAAGTCTTGTCTCGCTTGTATCTTGGGATTTGCTCCCCGAGTATATGCAAATCATTTATCACAATTAGTGGAAGTCTTGGCTCGCTTGTATCTTGGGATTTGCTCCCCGAGTATATGCAAATCATTAATCACAATCAGTGGAAGTCTTGTCTCGTTTGTATCTTGGGATTTGCTCCCCGAGTTTATGCAAATCATTAATCACAATTAGTGGAAGTCTTGTCTCGCTTGTATCTTGGGATTTGCTCCCCGAGAACATGCAAATCATTAATCACAATTAGTGGAAGTCTTGTCTCGCTTGTATATTGGGATTTGCTCCCCGAGTACATGCAAATCATTAATCACAATTAGTGGAAGTCCTGTCTCGCTTGTATCTTGGGATTTGCTCCCCGAGAACATGCAAATCATTAATCACAATTAGTGGAAGTCCTGTCTCGCTTGTATCTTGGGATTTGCTCCCCGAGAACATGCAAATCATTAATCACAATTAGTGGAAGTCTTGTCTCGCTTGTATCTTGGGATTTGCTCCCCGAGAACATGCAAATCATTAATCACAATTAGCGGAAGTCCTGTCTCGCTTGTATCTTGGGATTTGCTCCCCGAGTATATGCAAATCATTAATCACAATTAGTGGAAGTCTTGTCTCGCTTGTATCTTGGGATTTGCTCCCCGAGTATATGCAAATCATTAATCACAGTTAGTGGAAGTCCTGTCTCGCTTGTATCTTGGGATTTGCTCCTCGAGTACATGCAAATCATTAATCACAATTAGTGGAAGTCTTGTCTCGCTTGTATCTTGGGATTTGCTCGCCGAGTATATGCAAATCATTAATCACAATTAGTGGAAGTCTTGTCTCGCTTTTATCTTGGGATTTGCTCGCCGAGTACATGCAAATCATTAATCACAGTTAGTGGAAGTCTTGTCTCGCTTGTATCTTGAGATTTGCTCCCCGAGTACATGCAAATCATTAATCACAATTAGTGGAATTCTTGTGCGAAGCCTCCGTGGCTTAGGCGGCAGCACGCCGGCCTCTCACTCCTGGGTCCGTGGTTCAAATCCCGGTCACTCCATGTGAGATCTGTGCTGGACAAAACGGAGGCAGACAGGTTTTTCTCCGGGTACTCCGGTTATCCCTGTCAAAATTTCATTCCAGCAACACTCTCCACTATCATTTCATCTGTCATTCATTTAATCATTGCCCCAGAGGAGTGCGTCAGGCCTCGGCACAGTTCATATCCTCGCCGCTAGATGGGGGCTTCATTCATTCCATTCCTGACCCGGTCGGAGACTGGAAGCAGGCTGTGGATTTTCATTTTCATTTTCAGTGAATTCTTGTCTCGCTTGTATCTTGGGATTTGCTCCCCGAGTACATGCAAATCATTAATCACAATTAGTGTAAGTCCTGTCTCGCTTGTATCTTGGGATTTGCTCCCCGAGTACATGCAAATCATTAATCACAATTAGTGGAAGTCTTGGCTCGCTTGTATCTTGGGATTTGCTCCCCGAGTATATGCAAATCATTAATCACAATTAGTGGAAGTCCTGTCTCGCTTGTATCTCGGGATTTGCTCCCCGAGTACATGCAAATCATTAATCACAATCAGTGGAAGTCTTGTCTCGCTTGTATATTGGGATTTGCTCCCCGAGTACATGCAAATCATTAATCACAATCAGTGGAAGTCTTGTCTCGCTTGTATCTTGGGATTTGCTCCCCGAGTACATGCAAATCATTAATCACAGTTAGTGGAAGTCTTGTCTCGCTTGTATCTTGGGATTTGCTCCCCGAGTACATGCAAATCATTAATCACAATCAGTGGAAGTCTTGGCTCGCTTGTATATTGGGATTTGCTCCCCGAGTACATGCAAATCATTAATCACAATCAGTGGAAGTCCTGTCTCGCTTGTATCTTGGGATTTGCTCCCCGAGTACATGCAAATCATTAATCACAATTAGTGGAAGTCCTGTCTCGCTTGTATCTTGGGATTTGCTCCCCGAGTACATGCAAATCATTAATCACAATTACTGGAAGTCTTGTCTCGCTTGTATCTTGGGATTTGCTCCCCAAGTTCATGCAAATCATTAATCACAGTTAGTGGAAGTCCTGTCTCGCTTGTATCTTGGGATTTGCTCCCCGAGTACATGCAAATCATTAATCACAATTACTGGAAGTCTTGTCTCGCTTGTATCTTGGGATTTGCTCCCCGAGTACATGCAAATCATTAATCACAATTAGTGGAAGTCTTGTCTCGCTTGTATCTTGGGATTTGCTCCCCGAGTACATGCAAATCATTAATCACAATTAGTGGAAGTCTTGTCTCGCTTGTATCTTGGGATTTGCTCCCCGAGTACATGCAAATCATTAATCACAATTAGTGGAAGTCTTGTCTCGCTTGTATCTTGGGATTTGCTCCCCGAGTACATGCAAATCATTAATCACAATTAGTGGAAGTCCTGTCTCGCTTTTATCTTGGGATTTGCTCCCAGAGTACATGCAAATCATTAATCACAGTTAGTGGAAGTCTTGTCTCGCTTGTATCTTGGGATTTGCTCCCCGAGTACATGCAAATCATTAATCACAGTTAGTGGAAGTCCTGTCTCTCTTGTATCTTGGGATTTGCTCCCAGAGTACATGCAAATCATTAATCACAATCAGTGGAAGTCCTGTCTCGCTTGTATCTTGGGATTTGCTCCCAGAGTACATGCAAATCATTAATCACAATTAGTGGAAGTCCTGTCTCGCTTGTATCTTGGGATTTGCTCCCCGAGTACATGCAAATCATTAATCACAGTTAGTGGAAGTCCTGTCTCGCTTGTATCTTGGGATTTGCTCCCCGAGTTCATGCAAATCATTAATCACAATCAGTGGAAGTCCTGTCTCGCTTGTATCTTGGGTTTTGCTCCCCGAGTACATGCAAATCATTAATCACAGTTAGTGGAAGTCTTGTCTCGCTTGTATCTTGGGATTTGCTCCCCGAGTACATGCAAATCATTAATCACAGTTAGTGGAAGTCTTGTCTCGCTTGTATATTGAGATTTGCTCCCCGAGTACATGCAAATCATTAATCACAATTAGTGGAAGTCTTGTCTCGCTTGTATCTTGGGATTTGCTCCCCGAGTATATGCAAATCATTAATCACAATCAGTGGAAGTCCTGTCTCGCTTGTATCTTGGGATTTGCTCCCAGAGTATATGCAAATCATTAATCACAATTAGTTGAAGTCTTGTCTCGCTTGTATCTTGGGATTTGCTCGCCGAGTACATGCAAATCATTAATCACAGTTAGTGGAGGTCTTGTCTCGCTTGTATCTTGGGATTTGCTCCCCGAGTACATGCAAATCATTAATCACAATTAGTGGAAGTCTTGTCTCGCTTGTATCTTGGGATTTGCTCCCCGAGTACATGCAAATCATTAATCACAATTAGTGGAAGTCTTGTCTCGCTTGTATTTTGGAATTTGCTCCCCGAGTACATGCAAATCATTAATCACAGTTAGTGGAAGTCTTGTCTCGCTTGTATCTTGGGATTTGCTCCCCGAGTATATGCAAATCATTAATCACAATTACTGGAAGTCTTGTCTCGCTTTTATCTTGGGATTTGCTCCCCGAGGACATGCAAATCATTAATCACAATTAGTGGAAGTCTTGTCTCGCTTGTATCTTGGGATTTGCTCCCCGAGTACATGCAAATCATTAATCACAATTAGTGGAAGTCTTGTCTAGCTTGTATCTTGGGATTTGATCCCCGAGTACATGCAAATCATTAATCACAATCAGTGGAATTCTTGTCTCGCTTGTATCTTGAGATTTGCTCCCCGAGTACATGCAAATCATTAATCACAGTTAGTGGAAGTCTGAGATTCGCTTGTTTGTTGGGTTTGCTCCCCGAGTACATGCAAATCATTAATCACAGTTAGTGGAAGTCTGAGATTCGCTTGTATGTTGGGTTTGCTCCCCGAGTACATGCAAATCATTAATCACAATTAGTGGAATTCTTGTCTCGCTTGTATCTTGGGATTTGCTCCCCGAGTACATGCAAATCATTAATCACAATTAGTGGAAGTCCTGTCTCGCTTGTATCTTGGGTTTTGCTCCCCGAGTACATGCAAATCATTAATCACAATCAGTGGAAGTCTTGTCTCGCTTGTATCTTGGGATTTGCTCCCCGAGTACATGCAAATCATTAATCACAATTAGTGGAAGTCTTGTCTCGCTTGTATCTTGGGATTTGCTCCCCGAGTACATGCAAATCATTAATCACAATTAGTGGAAGTCTTGTCTCGCTTGTATCTTGGGATTTGCTCCCCGAGTACATGCAAATCATTAATCACAGTTAGTGGAAGTCTTGTCTCGCTTGTATCTTGGGATTTGCTCCCCGAGTACATGCAAATCATTAATCACAGTTAGTGGAAGTCTTGTCTCGCTTGTATCTTGAGATTTGCTCCCCGAGTACATGCAAATCATTAATCACAATTAGTGGAAGTCTTGTCTCGCTTGTATCTTGAGATTTGCTCCCCGAGTACATGCAAATCATTAATCACAATTAGTGGAAGTCTTGTCTCGCTTGTATCTTGGGATTTGCTCCCCGAGTACATGCAAATCATTAATCACAATCAGTGGAAGTCTTGTCTCGCTTGTATCTTGAGATTTGCTCCCCGAGTACATGCAAATCATTAATCACAATCAGTGGAAGTCTTGTCTCGCTTGTATCTTGGGATTTGCTCCCCGAGTATATGCAAATCATTAATCACAATTACTGGAAGTCCTGTCTCGCTTGTATCTTGGGATTTGCTCCCCGAGTATATGCAAATCATTAATCACGGTTAGTGGAAGTCTTGTCTCGCTTGTATCTTGGGATTTGCTCGCCGAGTATATGCAAATCATTAATCACAGTTAGTGGAAGTCTTGTCTCGCTTGTATCTTGGGATTTGCTCCCAGAGTACATTCAAATCATTAATCACAGTTAGTGGAAGTCTTGTCTCGCTTGTATCTTGGGATTTGCTCCCCGAGTACATGCAAATCATTAATCACAATTAGTGGAAGTCTTGTCTCGCTTGTATCTTGGGATTTGCTCCCCGAGTACATGCAAATCATTAATCACAGATAGTGGAAGTCTTGTCTCGCTTGTATCTTGGGATTTGCTCCCCGAGTACATGCAAATCATTAATCACAGTTAGTGGAAGTCTTGTCTCGCTTGTATCTTGGGATTTGCTCCCCGAGTACATGCAAATCATTAATCACAATCAGTGGAAGTCTTGTCTCGCTTGTATCTTGGGATTTGCTCCCCGAGTACATGCAAATCATTAATCACAGTTAGTGGAAGTCTTGTCTCCCTTGTATCTTGGGATTTGCTCCCCGAGTACATGCAAATCATTAATCACAATCAGTGGAAGTCTTGTTTCGCTTGTATCTTGGGATTTGCTCCCCGAGTATATGCAAATCATTAATCACAATCAGTGGAAGTCCTGTCTCGCTTGTATCTTGGGATTTGCTCCCAGAGTATATGCAAATCATTAATCACAATTAGTGGAAGTCTTGTCTCGCTTGTATCTTGGGATTTGCTCGCCGAGTACATGCAAATCATTAATCACAGTTAGTGGAGGTCTTGTCTCGCTTGTATCTTGGGATTTGCTCCCCGAGTACATGCAAATCATTAATCACAATTAGTGGAAGTCTTGTCTCGCTTGTATCTTGGGATTTGCTCCCCGAGTACATGCAAATCATTAATCACAATTAGTGGAAGTCTTGTCTCGCTTGTATTTTGGGATTTGCTCCCCGAGTACATGCAAATCATTAATCACAGTTAGTGGAAGTCTTGTCTCGCTTGTATCTTGGGATTTGCTCCCCGAGTATATGCAAATCATTAATCACAATTACTGGAAGTCTTGTCTCGCTTTTATCTTGGGATTTGCTCCCCGAGGACATGCAAATCATTAATCACAATTAGTGGAAGTCTTGTCTCGCTTGTATCTTGGGATTTGCTCCCCGAGTACATGCAAATCATTAATCACAATTAGTGGAAGTCTTGTCTAGCTTGTATCTTGGGATTTGCTCCCCGAGTACATGCAAATCATTAATCACAATCAGTGGAATTCTTGTCTCGCTTGTATCTTGAGATTTGCTCCCCGAGTACATGCAAATCATTAATCACAGTTAGTGGAAGTCTGAGATTCGCTTGTTTGTTGGGTTTGCTCCCCGAGTACATGCAAATCATTAATCACAGTTAGTGGAAGTCTGAGATTCGCTTGTATGTTGGGTTTGCTCCCCGAGTACATGCAAATCATTAATCACAATTAGTGGAATTCTTGTCTCGCTTGTATCTTGGGATTTGCTCCCCGAGTACATGCAAATCATTAATCACAATTAGTGGAAGTCCTGTCACGCTTGTATCTTGGGTTTTGCTCCCCGAGTACATGCAAATCATTAATCACAATCAGTGGAAGTCTTGTCTCGCTTGTATCTTGGGATTTGCTCCCCGAGTACATGCAAATCATTAATCACAATTAGTGGAAGTCTTGTCTCGCTTGTATCTTGGGATTTGCTCCCCGAGTACATGCAAATCATTAATCACAATTAGTGGAAGTCTTGTCTCGCTTGTATCTTGGGATTTGCTCCCCGAGTACATGCAAATCATTAATCACAGTTAGTGGAAGTCTTGTCTCGCTTGTATCTTGGGTTTTGCTCCCCGAGTACATGCAAATCATTAATCACAGTTAGTGGAAGTCTTGTCTCGCTTGTATCTTGGGATTTGCTCCCCGAGTACATGCAAATCATTAATCACAATCAGTGGAAGTCCTGTCTCGCTTGTATCTTGGGATTTGCTCCCCGAGTACATGCAAATCATTAATCACAATTAGTGGAAGTCGTGTCTAGCTTGTATCTTGGGATTTGCTCCCCGAGTACATGCAAATCATTAATCACAGTTAGTGGAAGTCTTGTCTCGCTTGTATCTTGAGATTTGCTCCCCGAGTACATGCAAATCATTAATCACAATTAGTGGAAGTCTTGTCTCGCTTGTATCTTGAGATTTGCTCCCCGAGTACATGCAAATCATTAATCACAATTAGTGGAAGTCTTGTCTCGCTTGTATCTTGGGATTTGCTCCCCGAGTACATGGAAATCATTAATCACAATCAGTGGAAGTCTTGTCTCGCTTGTATCTTGAGATTTGCTCCCCGAGTACATGCAAATCATTAATCACAATCAGTGGAAGTCTTGTCTCGCTTGTATCTTGGGATTTGCTCCCCGAGTACATGCAAATCATTAATCACAATCAGTGGAAGTCCTGTCTCGCTTGTATCTTGGGATTTGCTCCCCGAGTACATGCAAATCATTAATCACAATTAGTGGAAGTCGTGTCTAGCTTGTATCTTGGGATTTGCTCCCCGAGTACATGCAAATCATTAATCACAGTTAGTGGAAGTCTTGTCTCGCTTGTATCTTGAGATTTGCTCCCCGAGTACATGCAAATCATTAATCACAATTAGTGGAAGTCTTGTCTCGCTTGTATCTTGAGATTTGCTCCCCGAGTACATGCAAATCATTAATCACAATTAGTGGAAGTCTTGTCTCGCTTGTATCTTGGGATTTGCTCCCCGAGTACATGCAAATCATTAATCACAATCAGTGGAAGTCCTGTCTCGCTTGTATCTTGGGATTTGCTCCCCGAGTATATGCAAATCATTAATCACGGTTAGTGGAAGTCTTGTCTCGCTTGTATCTTGGGATTTGCTCGCCGAGTATATGCAAATCATTAATCACAGTTAGTGGAAGTCTTGTCTCGCTTGTATCTTGGGATTTGCTCCCAGAGTACATTCAAATCATTAATCACAGTTAGTGGAAGTCTTGTCTCGCTTGTATCTTGGGATTTGCTCCCCGAGTACATGCAAATCATTAATCACAGATAGTGGAAGTCTTGTCTCGCTTGTATCTTGGGATTTGCTCCCCGAGTACATGCAAATCATTAATCACAGTTAGTGGAAGTCTTGTCTCGCTTGTATCTTGGGATTTGCTCCCCGAGTACATGCAAATCATTAATCACAATTAGTGGAAGTCCTGTCTCGCTTGTATCTTGGGTTTTGCTCCCCGAGTACATGCAAATCATTAATCACAATCAGTGGAAGTCTTGTCTCGCTTGTATCTTGGGATTTGCTCTCCGAGTACATGCAAATCATTAATCACAATTAGTGGAAGTCTTGTCTCGCTTGTATCTTGGGATTTGCTCCCCGAGTACATGCAAATCATTAATCACAATTAGTGGAAGTCTTGTCTCGCTTGTATCTTGGGATTTGCTCCCCGAGTACATGCAAATCATTAATCACAGTTAGTGGAAGTCTTGTCTCGCTTGTATCTTGGGATTTGCTCCCCGAGTACATGCAAATCATCAATCGCAATTAGTGGAAGTCCTGTCTCGCTTGTATCTTGGGATTTGCTCCCCGAGTACATGCAAATCATTAATCACAGTTAGTGGAAGTCCTGTCTCGCTTGTATCTTGAGATTTGCTCCCCGAGATCATGCAAATCATTAATCACAGTTAGTGGAAGTCTTGTCTCGCTTGTATCTTGGGATTTGCTCCCCGAGTACATGCAAATCATTAATCACAATTAGTGGAAGTCCTGTCTCGCTTGTATCTTGGGATTTGCTCCCCGAGTACATGCAAATCATTAATCACAGTTAGTGGAAGTCCTGTCTCGCTTGTATCTTGGGATTTGCTCCCCGAGTACATGCAAATCATTAATCACAATCAGTGGAAGTCCTGTCTCGCTTGTATCTTGGGATTTGCTCCCCGAGTATATGCAAATCATTAATCACAATCAGTGGAAGTCTTGTCTCGCTTGTATCTTGGGATTTGCTCCCCGAGTATATGCAAATAATTAATCACAGTTAGTGGAAGTCTTGTCTCGCTTGTATCTTGGGATTTGCTCCCCGAGAACATGCAAATCATTAATCACAATTAGTGGAAGTCCTGTCTCGCTTGTATCTTGAGATTTGCTCCCCGAGTACATGCAAATCATTAATCACAATCAGTGGAAGTCTTGTCTCGCTTGTATCTTGGGATTTGCTCCCAGAGTATATGCAAATCATTAATCACAATCAGTGGAAGTCTTGTATCGCTTGTATCTTGGGATTTGCTCCCCGAGTACATGCAAATCATTAATCACGGTTAGTGGAAGTCCTGTCTCGCTTGTATCTTGGGATTTGCTCCCCGAGTACATGCAAATCATTAATCACAATCAGTGGAAGTCTTGTCTCGCTTGTATCTTGAGATTTGCTCCCCTAGTATATGCAAATCATTAATCACAATTACTGGAAGTCTTGTCTCGCTTGTATCTTGGGATTTGCTCCCCGAGTACATGCAAATCATTAATCACAATCAGTGGAAGTCTTGTCTCGCTTGTATCTTGGGATTTGCTCCCCGAGTACATGCAAATCATTAATCACAATTAGTGGAAGTCCTGTCTCGCTTGTATCTTGGGATTTGCTCCCCGAGTACATTCAAATCATTAATCACAGTAAGTGGAAGTCCTGTCTCGCTTGTATCTTGGGATTTGCTCCCCGAGTACATGCAAATCATTAATCACAATCAGTGGAAGTCCTGTCTCGCTTGTATCTTGGGATTTGCTCCCCGAGTACTTGCAAATCATTAATCACAATTAGTGGAAGTCTTGTCTCGCTTGTATCTTGGGATTTGCTCCCCGAGAACATGCAAATCATTAATCACAATTAGTGGAAGTCTTGTCTCGCTTGTATATTGGGATTTGCTCCCCGAGTACATGCAAATCATTAATCACAATTAGTGGAAGTCCTGTCTCGCTTGTATCTTGGGATTTGCTCCCCGAGAACATGCAAATCATTAATCACAATTAGTGGAAGTCCTGTCTCGCTTGTGTCTTGGGATTTGCTCCCCGAGAACATGCAAATCATTAATCACAATTAGTGGAAGTCTTGTCTCGCTTGTATCTTGGGATTTGCTCCCCGAGAACATGCAAATCATTAATCACAATTAGCGGAAGTCCTGTCTCGCTTGTATCTTGGGATTTGCTCCCCGAGTATATGCAAATCATTAATCACAATTAGTGGAAGTCTTGTCTCGCTTGTATCTTGGGATTTGCTCCCCGAGTATATGCAAATCATTAATCACAGTTAGTGGAAGTCCTGTCTCGCTTGTATCTTGGGATTTGCTCCTCGAGTACATGCAAATCATTAATCACAATTAGTGGAAGTCTTGTCTCGCTTGTATCTTGGGATTTGCTCGCCGAGTATATGCAAATCATTAATCACAATTAGTGGAAGTCTTGTCTCGCTTTTATCTTGGGATTTGCTCGCCGAGTACATGCAAATCATTAATCACAGTTAGTGGAAGTCTTGTCTCGCTTTTATCTTGGGATTTGCTCGCCGAGTACATGCAAATCATTAATCACAGTTAGTGGAAGTCTTGTCTCGCTTGTATCTTGAGATTTGCTCCCCGAGTACATGCAAATCATTAATCACAATTAGTGGAATTCTTGTGCGAAGCCTCCGTGGCTTAGGCGGCAGCACGCCGGCCTCTCACCCCTGGGTCCGTGGTTCAAATCCCGGTCACTCCATGTGAGATCTGTGCTGGACAAAACGGAGGCAGACAGGTTTTTCTCCGCGTACTCCGGTTATCCCTGTCAAAATTTCATTCCAGCAACACTCTCCACTATCATTTCATCTGTCATTCATTTAATCATTGCCCCAGAGGAGTGCGTCAGGCCTCGGCACAGTTCATATCCTCGCCGCTAGATGGGGGCTTCATTCATTCCATTCCTGACCCGGTCGGAGACTGGAAGCAGGCTGTGGATTTTCATTTTCATTTTCAGTGAATTCTTGTCTCGCTTGTATCTTGGGATTTGCTCCCCGAGTACATGCAAATCATTAATCACAATTAGTGTAAGTCCTGTCTCGCTTGTATCTTGGGATTTGCTCCCCGAGTACATGCAAATCATTAATCACAATTAGTGGAAGTCTTGGCTCGCTTGTATCTTGGGATTTGCTCCCCGAGTATATGCAAATCATTAATCACAATTAGTGGAAGTCCTGTCTCGCTTGTATCTCGGGATTTGCTCCCCGAGTACATGCAAATCATTAATCACAATCAGTGGAAGTCTTGTCTCGCTTGTATATTGGGATTTGCTCCCCGAGTACATGCAAATCATTAATCACAATCAGTGGAAGTCTTGTCTCGCTTGTATCTTGGGATTTGCTCCCCGAGTACATGCAAATCATTAATCACAGTTAGTGGAAGTCTTGTCTCGCTTGTATCTTGGGATTTGCTCCCCGAGTACATGCAAATCATTAATCACAATCAGTGGAAGTCTTGGCTCGCTTGTATATTGGGATTTGCTCCCCGAGTACATGCAAATCATTAATCACAATCAGTGGAAGTCCTGTCTCGCTTGTATCTTGGGATTTGCTCCCCGAGTACATGCAAATCATTAATCACAATTAGTGGAAGTCCTGTCTCGCTTGTATCTTGGGATTTGCTCCCCGAGTACATGCAAATCATTAATCACAATTACTGGAAGTCTTGTCTCGCTTGTATCTTGGGATTTGCTCCCCAAGTTCATGCAAATCATTATTCACAGTTAGTGGAAGTCCTGTCTCGCTTGTATCTTGGGATTTGCTCCCCGAGTACATGCAAATCATTAATCACAATTACTGGAAGTCTTGTCTCGCTTGTATCTTGGGATTTGCTCCCCGAGTACATGCAAATCATTAATCACAATTAGTGGAAGTCTTGTCTCGCTTGTATCTTGGGATTTGCTCCCCGAGTACATGCAAATCATTAATCACAATTAGTGGAAGTCTTGTCTCGCTTGTATCTTGGGATTTGCTCCCCGAGTACATGCAAATCATTAATCACAATTAGTGGAAGTCTTGTCTCGCTTGTATCTTGGGATTTGCTCCCCGAGTACATGCAAATCATTAATCACAATTAGTGGAAGTCCTGTCTCGCTTTTATCTTGGGATTTGCTCCCAGAGTACATGCAAATCATTAATCACAGTTAGTGGAAGTCTTGTCTCGCTTGTATCTTGGGATTTGCTCCCCGAGTACATGCAAATCATTAATCACAGTTAGTGGAAGTCCTGTCTCTCTTGTATCTTGGGATTTGCTCCCAGAGTACATGCAAATCATTAATCACAATCAGTGGAAGTCCTGTCTCGCTTGTATCTTGGGATTTGCTCCCAGAGTACATGCAAATCATTAATCACAATTAGTGGAAGTCCTGTCTCGCTTGTATCTTGGGATTTGCTCCCCGAGTACATGCAAATCATTAATCACAGTTAGTGGAAGTCCTGTCTCGCTTGTATCTTGGGATTTGCTCCCCGAGTTCATGCAAATCATTAATCACAATCAGTGGAAGTCCTGTCTCGCTTGTATCTTGGGTTTTGCTCCCCGAGTACATGCAAATCATTAATCACAGTTAGTGGAAGTCTTGTCTCGCTTGTATCTTGGGATTTGCTCCCCGAGTACATGCAAATCATTAATCACAGTTAGTGGAAGTCTTGTCTCGCTTGTATATTGAGATTTGCTCCCCGAGTACATGCAAATCATTAATCACAATTAGTGGAAGTCTTGTCTCGCTTGTATCTTGGGATTTGCTCCCCGAGTATATGCAAATCATTAATCACAATCAGTGGAAGTCCTGTCTCGCTTGTATCTTGGGATTTGCTCCCAGAGTATATGCAAATCATTAATCACAATTAGTGGAAGTCGTGTCTCGCTTGTATCTTGGGATTTGCTCGCCGAGTACATGCAAATCATTAATCACAGTTAGTGGAGGTCTTGTCTCGCTTGTATCTTGGGATTTGCTCCCCGAGTACATGCAAATCATTAATCACAATTAGTGGAAGTCTTGTCTCGCTTGTATCTTGGGATTTGCTCCCCGAGTACATGCAAATCATTAATCACAATTAGTGGAAGTCTTGTCTCGCTTGTATTTTGGGATTTGCTCCCCGAGTACATGCAAATCATTAATCACAGTTAGTGGAAGTCTTGTCTCGCTTGTATCTTGGTATTTGCTCCCCGAGTATATGCAAATCATTAATCACAATTACTGGAAGTCTTGTCTCGCTTTTATCTTGGGATTTGCTCCCCGAGGACATGCAAATCATTAATCACAATTAGTGGAAGTCTTGTCTCGCTTGTATCTTGGGATTTGCTCCCCGAGTACATGCAAATCATTAATCACAATTAGTGGAAGTCTTGTCTAGCTTGTATCTTGGGATTTGATCCCCGAGTACATGCAAATCATTAATCACAATCAGTGGAATTCTTGTCTCGCTTGTATCTTGAGATTTGCTCCCCGAGTACATGCAAATCATTAATCACAGTTAGTGGAAGTCTGAGATTCGCTTGTTTGTTGGGTTTGCTCCCCGAGTACATGCAAATCATTAATCACAGTTAGTGGAAGTCTGAGATTCGCTTGTATGTTGGGTTTGCTCCCCGAGTACATGCAAATCATTAATCACAATTAGTGGAATTCTTGTCTCGCTTGTATCTTGGGATTTGCTCCCCGAGTACATGCAAATCATTAATCACAATTAGTGGAAGTCCTGTCTCGCTTGTATCTTGGGTTTTGTTCCCCGAGTACATGCAAATCATTAATCACAATCAGTGGAAGTCTTGTCTCGCTTGTATCTTGGGATTTGCTCCCCGAGTACATGCAAATCATTAATCACAATTAGTGGAAGTCCTGTCTCGCTTGTATCTTGGGATTTGCTCCCCGAGTACATTCAAATCATTAATCACAGTAAGTGGAAGTCCTGTCTCGCTTGTATCTTGGGATTTGCTCCCCGAGTACATGCAAATCATTAATCACAATCAGTGGAAGTCCTGTCTCGCTTGTATCTTGGGATTTGCTCCCCGAGTACTTGCAAATCATTAATCACAATTAGTGGAAGTCTTGTCTCGCTTGTATCTTGGGATTTGCTCCCCGAGAACATGCAAATCATTAATCACAATTAGTGGAAGTCTTGTCTCGCTTGTATATTGGGATTTGCTCCCAGAGTACATGCAAATCATTAATCACAATTAGTGGAAGTCCTGTCTCGCTTGTATCTTGGGATTTGCTCCCCGAGAACATGCAAATCATTAATCACAATTAGTGGAAGTCCTGTCTCGCTTGTATCTTGGGATTTGCTCCCCGAGAACATGCAAATCATTAATCACAATTAGTGGAAGTCTTGTCTCGCTTGTATCTTGGGATTTGCTCCCCGAGAACATGCAAATCATTAATCACAATTAGCGGAAGTCCTGTCTCGCTTGTATCTTGGGATTTGCTCCCCGAGTATATGCAAATCATTAATCACAATTAGTGGAAGTCTTGTCTCGCTTGTAACTTGGGATTTGCTCCCCGAGTATATGCAAATCATTAATCACAGTTAGTGGAAGTCCTGTCTCGCTTGTATCTTGGGATTTGCTCCTCGAGTACATGCAAATCATTAATCACAATTAGTGGAAGTCTTGTCTCGCTTGTATCTTGGGATTTGCTCGCCGAGTATATGCAAATCATTAATCACAATTAGTGGAAGTCTTGTCTCGCTTTTATCTTGGGATTTGCTCGCCGAGTACATGCAAATCATTAATCACAGTTAGTGGAAGTCTTGTCTCGCTTGTATCTTGAGATTTGCTCCCCGAGTACATGCAAATCATTAAACACAATTAGTGGAATTCTTGTGCGAAGCCTCCGTGGCTTAGGCGGCAGCACGCCGGCCTCTCACCCCTGGGTCCGTGGTTCAAATCCCGGTCACTCCATGTGAGATCTGTGCTGGACAAAACGGAGGCAGACAGGTTTTTCTCCGGGTACTCCGGTTATCCCTGTCAAAATTTCATTCCAGCAACACTCTCCACTATCATTTCATCTGTCATTCATTTAATCATTGCCCCAGAGGAGTGCGTCAGGCCTCGGCACAGTTCATATCCTCGCCGCTAGATGGGGGCTTCATTCATTCCATTCCTGACCCGGTCGGAGACTGGAAGCAGGCTGTGGATTTTCATTTTCATTTTCAGTGAATTCTTGTCTCGCTTGTATCTTGGGATTTGCTCCCCGAGTACATGCAAATCATTAATCACAATTAGTGTAAGTCCTGTCTCGCTTGTATCTTGGGATTTGCTCCCCGAGTACATGCAAATCATTAATCACAATTAGTTGAAGTCTTGGCTCGCTTGTATCTTGGGATTTGCTCCCCGAGTATATGCAAATCATTAATCACAATTAGTGGAAGTCCTGTCTCGCTTGTATCTCGGGATTTGCTCCCCGAGTACATGCAAATCATTAATCACAATCAGTGGAAGTCTTGTCTCGCTTGTATATTGTGATTTGCTCCCCGAGTACATGCAAATCATTAATCACAATCAGTGGAAGTCTTGTCTCGCTTGTATCTTGGGATTTGCTCCCCGAGTACATGCAAATCATTAATCACAGTTAGTGGAAGTCTTGTCTCGCTTGTATCTTGGGATTTGCTCCCCGAGTACATGCAAATCATTAATCACAATCAGTGGAAGTCTTGGCTCGCTTGTATATTGGGATTTGCTCCCCGAGTACATGCAAATCATTAATCACAATCAGTGGAAGTCCTGTCTCGCTTGTATCTTGGGATTTGCTCCCCGAGTACATGCAAATCATTAATCACAATCAGTGGAAGTCCTGTCTCGCTTGTATCTTGGGATTTGCTCCCCGAGTACATGCAAATCATTAATCACAATCAGTGGAAGTCTTGTCTCGCTTGTATCTTGGGATTTGCTCCCCGAGTACATGCAAATCATTAATCACAATTAGTGGAAGTCTTTTCTCGCTTGTATCTTGGGATTTGTTCCCCGAGTACATGCAAATCATTAATCACAATTAGAGGAAGTCCTGTATCGCTTGTATCTTGGGATTTGCTCCCCGAGTACATGCAAATCATTAATCACAACCAGTGGAAGTCCTGTCTCGCTTGTATCTTGGAATTTGCTCCCCGAGTACATGCAAATCATTAATCACAGTTAGTGGAAGTCTTGTCTCGCTTGTATCTTGGGATTTGCTCCCCGAGTATATGCAAATCATTAATCACAATTAGTGGAAGTCTTGTCTCGCTTGTATCTTGGGATTTGTTCCCCGACTACATGCAAATCATTAATGACAATTAGTGGAAGTCTTGTCTCGCTTGTATCTTGGGATTTGCTCCCCGAGTATATGCAAATCATTAATCACAATCAGTGGAAGTCTTGTCTCGCTTGTATCTTGGGATTTGTTCCCCGAGTACATGAAAATCATTAATCACAATTAGTGGAAGTCTTGTCTCGCTTGTATCTTGGGATTTGCTCCGCGAGTACATGCAAATCATTAGTCACAATCAGTGGAAGTCTTGTCTCGCTTGTATCTTGGGATTTGCTCCCCGAGTACATGCAAATCATTAATCACAATTAGTGGAAGTCTTGTCTCGCTTGTATCTTGGGATTTGCTCCCCGAGTACATGCAAATCATTAATCAAAATTAGAGGAAGTCCTGTCTCGCTTGTATCTTGGGATTTGCTCCCCGAGTACATGCAAATCATTAATCACAATCAGTGGAAGTCTTGTCTCGCTTGTATCTTGGAATTTACTCCCCGAGTACATGCAAATCATTAATCACAGTTAGTGGAAGTCTTGTCTCGCTTGTATCTTGGGATTTGCTCCCCGAGTATATGCAAATCATTTATCACAATTAGTGGAAGTCTTGGCTCGCTTGTATCTTGGGATTTGCTCCCCGAGTATATGCAAATCATTAATCACAATCAGTGGAAGTCTTGTCTCGTTTGTATCTTGGGATTTGCTCCCCGAGTTTATGCAAATCATTAATCACAATTAGTGGAAGTCTTGTCTCGCTTGTATCTTGGGATTTGCTCCCCGAGAACATGCAAATCATTAATCACAATTAGTGGAAGTCTTGTCTCGCTTGTATATTGGGATTTGCTCCCCGAGTACATGCAAATCATTAATCACAATTAGTGGAAGTCCTGTCTCGCTTGTATCTTGGGATTTGCTCCCCGAGAACATGCAAATCATTAATCACAATTAGTGGAAGTCCTGTCTCGCTTGTATCTTGGGATTTGCTCCCCGAGAACATGCAAATCATTAATCACAATTAGTGGAAGTCTTG
The DNA here is from genome assembly GCA_946902985.2 of Meconema thalassinum. Lineage (NCBI taxonomy): Eukaryota > Metazoa > Arthropoda > Insecta > Orthoptera > Tettigoniidae > Meconema > Meconema thalassinum. The sequence continues at coordinate 534,445,801 of OX336393.1, read as the reverse complement.
TCTCGCTTGTATCTTGGGATTTGCTCCCCGAGAACATGCAAATCATTAATCACAATTAGCGGAAGTCCTGTCTCGCTTGTATCTTGGGATTTGCTCCCCGAGTATATGCAAATCATTAATCACAATTAGTGGAAGTCTTGTCTCGCTTGTATCTTGGGATTTGCTCCCCGAGTATATGCAAATCATTAATCACAGTTAGTGGAAGTCCTGTCTCGCTTGTATCTTGGGATTTGCTCCTCGAGTACATGCAAATCATTAATCACAATTAGTGGAAGTCTTGTCTCGCTTGTATCTTGGGATTTGCTCGCCGAGTATATGCAAATCATTAATCACAATTAGTGGAAGTCTTGTCTCGCTTTTATCTTGGGATTTGCTCGCCGAGTACATGCAAATCATTAATCACAGTTAGTGGAAGTCTTGTCTCGCTTGTATCTTGAGATTTGCTCCCCGAGTACATGCAAATCATTAATCACAATTAGTGGAATTCTTGTGCGAAGCCTCCGTGGCTTAGGCGGCAGCACGCCGGCCTCTCACTCCTGGGTCCGTGGTTCAAATCCCGGTCACTCCATGTGAGATCTGTGCTGGACAAAACGGAGGCAGACAGGTTTTTCTCCGGGTACTCCGGTTATCCCTGTCAAAATTTCATTCCAGCAACACTCTCCACTATCATTTCATCTGTCATTCATTTAATCATTGCCCCAGAGGAGTGCGTCAGGCCTCGGCACAGTTCATATCCTCGCCGCTAGATGGGGGCTTCATTCATTCCATTCCTGACCCGGTCGGAGACTGGAAGCAGGCTGTGGATTTTCATTTTCATTTTCAGTGAATTCTTGTCTCGCTTGTATCTTGGGATTTGCTCCCCGAGTACATGCAAATCATTAATCACAATTAGTGTAAGTCCTGTCTCGCTTGTATCTTGGGATTTGCTCCCCGAGTACATGCAAATCATTAATCACAATTAGTGGAAGTCTTGGCTCGCTTGTATCTTGGGATTTGCTCCCCGAGTATATGCAAATCATTAATCACAATTAGTGGAAGTCCTGTCTCGCTTGTATCTCGGGATTTGCTCCCCGAGTACATGCAAATCATTAATCACAATCAGTGGAAGTCTTGTCTCGCTTGTATATTGGGATTTGCTCCCCGAGTACATGCAAATCATTAATCACAATCAGTGGAAGTCTTGTCTCGCTTGTATCTTGGGATTTGCTCCCCGAGTACATGCAAATCATTAATCACAGTTAGTGGAAGTCTTGTCTCGCTTGTATCTTGGGATTTGCTCCCCGAGTACATGCAAATCATTAATCACAATCAGTGGAAGTCTTGGCTCGCTTGTATATTGGGATTTGCTCCCCGAGTACATGCAAATCATTAATCACAATCAGTGGAAGTCCTGTCTCGCTTGTATCTTGGGATTTGCTCCCCGAGTACATGCAAATCATTAATCACAATTAGTGGAAGTCCTGTCTCGCTTGTATCTTGGGATTTGCTCCCCGAGTACATGCAAATCATTAATCACAATTACTGGAAGTCTTGTCTCGCTTGTATCTTGGGATTTGCTCCCCAAGTTCATGCAAATCATTAATCACAGTTAGTGGAAGTCCTGTCTCGCTTGTATCTTGGGATTTGCTCCCCGAGTACATGCAAATCATTAATCACAATTACTGGAAGTCTTGTCTCGCTTGTATCTTGGGATTTGCTCCCCGAGTACATGCAAATCATTAATCACAATTAGTGGAAGTCTTGTCTCGCTTGTATCTTGGGATTTGCTCCCCGAGTACATGCAAATCATTAATCACAATTAGTGGAAGTCTTGTCTCGCTTGTATCTTGGGATTTGCTCCCCGAGTACATGCAAATCATTAATCACAATTAGTGGAAGTCTTGTCTCGCTTGTATCTTGGGATTTGCTCCCCGAGTACATGCAAATCATTAATCACAATTAGTGGAAGTCCTGTCTCGCTTTTATCTTGGGATTTGCTCCCAGAGTACATGCAAATCATTAATCACAGTTAGTGGAAGTCTTGTCTCGCTTGTATCTTGGGATTTGCTCCCCGAGTACATGCAAATCATTAATCACAGTTAGTGGAAGTCCTGTCTCTCTTGTATCTTGGGATTTGCTCCCAGAGTACATGCAAATCATTAATCACAATCAGTGGAAGTCCTGTCTCGCTTGTATCTTGGGATTTGCTCCCAGAGTACATGCAAATCATTAATCACAATTAGTGGAAGTCCTGTCTCGCTTGTATCTTGGGATTTGCTCCCCGAGTACATGCAAATCATTAATCACAGTTAGTGGAAGTCCTGTCTCGCTTGTATCTTGGGATTTGCTCCCCGAGTTCATGCAAATCATTAATCACAATCAGTGGAAGTCCTGTCTCGCTTGTATCTTGGGTTTTGCTCCCCGAGTACATGCAAATCATTAATCACAGTTAGTGGAAGTCTTGTCTCGCTTGTATCTTGGGATTTGCTCCCCGAGTACATGCAAATCATTAATCACAGTTAGTGGAAGTCTTGTCTCGCTTGTATATTGAGATTTGCTCCCCGAGTACATGCAAATCATTAATCACAATTAGTGGAAGTCTTGTCTCGCTTGTATCTTGGGATTTGCTCCCCGAGTATATGCAAATCATTAATCACAATCAGTGGAAGTCCTGTCTCGCTTGTATCTTGGGATTTGCTCCCAGAGTATATGCAAATCATTAATCACAATTAGTTGAAGTCTTGTCTCGCTTGTATCTTGGGATTTGCTCGCCGAGTACATGCAAATCATTAATCACAGTTAGTGGAGGTCTTGTCTCGCTTGTATCTTGGGATTTGCTCCCCGAGTACATGCAAATCATTAATCACAATTAGTGGAAGTCTTGTCTCGCTTGTATCTTGGGATTTGCTCCCCGAGTACATGCAAATCATTAATCACAATTAGTGGAAGTCTTGTCTCGCTTGTATTTTGGAATTTGCTCCCCGAGTACATGCAAATCATTAATCACAGTTAGTGGAAGTCTTGTCTCGCTTGTATCTTGGGATTTGCTCCCCGAGTATATGCAAATCATTAATCACAATTACTGGAAGTCTTGTCTCGCTTTTATCTTGGGATTTGCTCCCCGAGGACATGCAAATCATTAATCACAATTAGTGGAAGTCTTGTCTCGCTTGTATCTTGGGATTTGCTCCCCGAGTACATGCAAATCATTAATCACAATTAGTGGAAGTCTTGTCTAGCTTGTATCTTGGGATTTGATCCCCGAGTACATGCAAATCATTAATCACAATCAGTGGAATTCTTGTCTCGCTTGTATCTTGAGATTTGCTCCCCGAGTACATGCAAATCATTAATCACAGTTAGTGGAAGTCTGAGATTCGCTTGTTTGTTGGGTTTGCTCCCCGAGTACATGCAAATCATTAATCACAGTTAGTGGAAGTCTGAGATTCGCTTGTATGTTGGGTTTGCTCCCCGAGTACATGCAAATCATTAATCACAATTAGTGGAATTCTTGTCTCGCTTGTATCATGGGATTTGCTCCCCGAGTACATGCAAATCATTAATCACAATTAGTGGAAGTCCTGTCTCGCTTGTATCTTGGGTTTTGCTCCCCGAGTACATGCAAATCATTAATCACAATCAGTGGAAGTCTTGTCTCGCTTGTATCTTGGGATTTGCTCCCCGAGTACATGCAAATCATTAATCACAATTAGTGGAAGTCTTGTCTCGCTTGTATCTTGGGATTTGCTCCCCGAGTACATGCAAATCATTAATCACAATTAGTGGAAGTCTTGTCTCGCTTGTATCTTGGGATTTGCTCCCCGAGTACATGCAAATCATTAATCACAGTTAGTGGAAGTCTTGTCTCGCTTGTATCTTGGGATTTGCTCCCCGAGTACATGCAAATCATTAATCACAGTTAGTGGAAGTCTTGTCTCGCTTGTATCTTGAGATTTGCTCCCCGAGTACATGCAAATCATTAATCACAATTAGTGGAAGTCTTGTCTCGCTTGTATCTTGAGATTTGCTCCCCGAGTACATGCAAATCATTAATCACAATTAGTGGAAGTCTTGTCTCGCTTGTATCTTGGGATTTGCTCCCCGAGTACATGCAAATCATTAATCACAATCAGTGGAAGTCTTGTCTCGCTTGTATCTTGAGATTTGCTCCCCGAGTACATGCAAATCATTAATCACAATCAGTGGAAGTCTTGTCTCGCTTGTATCTTGGGATTTGCTCCCCGAGTATATGCAAATCATTAATCACAATTACTGGAAGTCCTGTCTCGCTTGTATCTTGGGATTTGCTCCCCGAGTATATGCAAATCATTAATCACGGTTAGTGGAAGTCTTGTCTCGCTTGTATCTTGGGATTTGCTCGCCGAGTATATGCAAATCATTAATCACAGTTAGTGGAAGTCTTGTCTCGCTTGTATCTTGGGATTTGCTCCCATAGTACATTCAAATCATTAATCACAGTTAGTGGAAGTCTTGTCTCGCTTGTATCTTGGGATTTGCTCCCCGAGTACATGCAAATCATTAATCACAATTAGTGGAAGTCTTGTCTCGCTTGTATCTTGGGATTTGCTCCCCGAGTACATGCAAATCATTAATCACAGATAGTGGAAGTCTTGTCTCGCTTGTATCTTGGGATTCGCTCCCCGAGTACATGCAAATCATTAATCACAGTTAGTGGAAGTCTTGTCTCGCTTGTATCTTGGGATTTGCTCCCCGAGTACATGCAAATCATTAATCACAATCAGTGGAAGTCTTGTCTCGCTTGTATCTTGGGATTTGCTCCCCGAGTACATGCAAATCATTAATCACAGTTAGTGGAAGTCTTGTCTCCCTTGTATCTTGGGATTTGCTCCCCGAGTACATGCAAATCATTAATCACAATCAGTGGAAGTCTTGTTTCGCTTGTATCTTGGGATTTGCTCCCCGAGTATATGCAAATCATTAATCACAATCAGTGGAAGTCCTGTCTCGCTTGTATCTTGGGATTTGCTCCCAGAGTATATGCAAATCATTAATCACAATTAGTGGAAGTCTTGTCTCGCTTGTATCTTGGGATTTGCTCGCCGAGTACATGCAAATCATTAATCACAGTTAGTGGAGGTCTTGTCTCGCTTGTATCTTGGGATTTGCTCCCCGAGTACATGCAAATCATTAATCACAATTAGTGGAAGTCTTGTCTCGCTTGTATCTTGGGATTTGCTCCCCGAGTACATGCAAATCATTAATCACAATTAGTGGAAGTCTTGTCTCGCTTGTATTTTGGGATTTGCTCCCCGAGTACATGCAAATCATTAATCACAGTTAGTGGAAGTCTTGTCTCGCTTGTATCTTGGGATTTGCTCCCCGAGTATATGCAAATCATTAATCACAATTACTGGAAGTCTTGTCTCGCTTTTATCTTGGGATTTGCTCCCCGAGGACATGCAAATCATTAATCACAATTAGTGGAAGTCTTGTCTCGCTTGTATCTTGGGATTTGCTCCCCGAGTACATGCAAATCATTAATCACAATTAGTGGAAGTCTTGTCTAGCTTGTATCTTGGGATTTGCTCCCCGAGTACATGCAAATCATTAATCACAATCAGTGGAATTCTTGTCTCGCTTGTATCTTGAGATTTGCTCCCCGAGTACATGCAAATCATTAATCACAGTTAGTGGAAGTCTGAGATTCGCTTGTTTGTTGGGTTTGCTCCCCGAGTACATGCAAATCATTAATCACAGTTAGTGGAAGTCTGAGATTCGCTTGTATGTTGGGTTTGCTCCCCGAGTACATGCAAATCATTAATCACAATTAGTGGAATTCTTGTCTCGCTTGTATCTTGGGATTTGCTCCCCGAGTACATGCAAATCATTAATCACAATTAGTGGAAGTCCTGTCACGCTTGTATCTTGGGTTTTGCTCCCCGAGTACATGCAAATCATTAATCACAATCAGTGGAAGTCTTGTCTCGCTTGTATCTTGGGATTTGCTCCCCGAGTACATGCAAATCATTAATCACAATTAGTGGAAGTCTTGTCTCGCTTGTATCTTGGGATTTGCTCCCCGAGTACATGCAAATCATTAATCACAATTAGTGGAAGTCTTGTCTCGCTTGTATCTTGGGATTTGCTCCCCGAGTACATGCAAATCATTAATCACAGTTAGTGGAAGTCTTGTCTCGCTTGTATCTTGGGTTTTGCTCCCCGAGTACATGCAAATCATTAATCACAGTTAGTGGAAGTCTTGTCTCGCTTGTATCTTGGGATTTGCTCCCCGAGTACATGCAAATCATTAATCACAATCAGTGGAAGTCCTGTCTCGCTTGTATCTTGGGATTTGCTCCCCGAGTACATGCAAATCATTAATCACAATTAGTGGAAGTCGTGTCTAGCTTGTATCTTGGGATTTGCTCCCCGAGTACATGCAAATCATTAATCACAGTTAGTGGAAGTCTTGTCTCGCTTGTATCTTGAGATTTGCTCCCCGAGTACATGCAAATCATTAATCACAATTAGTGGAAGTCTTGTCTCGCTTGTATCTTGAGATTTGCTCCCCGAGTACATGCAAATCATTAATCACAATTAGTGGAAGTCTTGTCTCGCTTGTATCTTGGGATTTGCTCCCCGAGTACATGGAAATCATTAATCACAATCAGTGGAAGTCTTGTCTCGCTTGTATCTTGAGATTTGCTCCCCGAGTACATGCAAATCATTAATCACAATCAGTGGAAGTCTTGTCTCGCTTGTATCTTGGGATTTGCTCCCCGAGTACATGCAAATCATTAATCACAATCAGTGGAAGTCCTGTCTCGCTTGTATCTTGGGATTTGCTCCCCGAGTACATGCAAATCATTAATCACAATTAGTGGAAGTCGTGTCTAGCTTGTATCTTGGGATTTGCTCCCCGAGTACATGCAAATCATTAATCACAGTTAGTGGAAGTCTTGTCTCGCTTGTATCTTGAGATTTGCTCCCCGAGTACATGCAAATCATTAATCACAATTAGTGGAAGTCTTGTCTCGCTTGTATCTTGAGATTTGCTCCCCGAGTACATGCAAATCATTAATCACAATTAGTGGAAGTCTTGTCTCGCTTGTATCTTGGGATTTGCTCCCCGAGTACATGCAAATCATTAATCACAATCAGTGGAAGTCCTGTCTCGCTTGTATCTTGGGATTTGCTCCCCGAGTATATGCAAATCATTAATCACGGTTAGTGGAAGTCTTGTCTCGCTTGTATCTTGGGATTTGCTCGCCGAGTATATGCAAATCATTAATCACAGTTAGTGGAAGTCTTGTCTCGCTTGTATCTTGGGATTTGCTCCCAGAGTACATTCAAATCATTAATCACAGTTAGTGGAAGTCTTGTCTCGCTTGTATCTTGGGATTTGCTCCCCGAGTACATGCAAATCATTAATCACAGATAGTGGAAGTCTTGTCTCGCTTGTATCTTGGGATTTGCTCCCCGAGTACATGCAAATCATTAATCACAGTTAGTGGAAGTCTTGTCTCGCTTGTATCTTGGGATTTGCTCCCCGAGTACATGCAAATCATTAATCACAATTAGTGGAAGTCCTGTCTCGCTTGTATCTTGGGTTTTGCTCCCCGAGTACATGCAAATCATTAATCACAATCAGTGGAAGTCTTGTCTCGCTTGTATCTTGGGATTTGCTCTCCGAGTACATGCAAATCATTAATCACAATTAGTGGAAGTCTTGTCTCGCTTGTATCTTGGGATTTGCTCCCCGAGTACATGCAAATCATTAATCACAATTAGTGGAAGTCTTGTCTCGCTTGTATCTTGGGATTTGCTCCCCGAGTACATGCAAATCATTAATCACAGTTAGTGGAAGTCTTGTCTCGCTTGTATCTTGGGATTTGCTCCCCGAGTACATGCAAATCATCAATCGCAATTAGTGGAAGTCCTGTCTCGCTTGTATCTTGGGATTTGCTCCCCGAGTACATGCAAATCATTAATCACAGTTAGTGGAAGTCCTGTCTCGCTTGTATCTTGAGATTTGCTCCCCGAGATCATGCAAATCATTAATCACAGTTAGTGGAAGTCTTGTCTCGCTTGTATCTTGGGATTTGCTCCCCGAGTACATGCAAATCATTAATCACAATTAGTGGAAGTCCTGTCTCGCTTGTATCTTGGGATTTGCTCCCCGAGTACATGCAAATCATTAATCACAGTTAGTGGAAGTCCTGTCTCGCTTGTATCTTGGGATTTGCTCCCCGAGTACATGCAAATCATTAATCACAATCAGTGGAAGTCCTGTCTCGCTTGTATCTTGGGATTTGCTCCCCGAGTATATGCAAATCATTAATCACAATCAGTGGAAGTCTTGTCTCGCTTGTATCTTGGGATTTGCTCCCCGAGTATATGCAAATAATTAATCACAGTTAGTGGAAGTCTTGTCTCGCTTGTATCTTGGGATTTGCTCCCCGAGAACATGCAAATCATTAATCACAATTAGTGGAAGTCCTGTCTCGCTTGTATCTTGAGATTTGCTCCCCGAGTACATGCAAATCATTAATCACAATCAGTGGAAGTCTTGTCTCGCTTGTATCTTGGGATTTGCTCCCAGAGTATATGCAAATCATTAATCACAATCAGTGGAAGTCTTGTATCGCTTGTATCTTGGGATTTGCTCCCCGAGTACATGCAAATCATTAATCACGGTTAGTGGAAGTCCTGTCTCGCTTGTATCTTGGGATTTGCTCCCCGAGTACATGCAAATCATTAATCACAATCAGTGGAAGTCTTGTCTCGCTTGTATCTTGAGATTTGCTCCCCTAGTATATGCAAATCATTAATCACAATTACTGGAAGTCTTGTCTCGCTTGTATCTTGGGATTTGCTCCCCGAGTACATGCAAATCATTAATCACAATCAGTGGAAGTCTTGTCTCGCTTGTATCTTGGGATTTGCTCCCCGAGTACATGCAAATCATTAATCACAATTAGTGGAAGTCCTGTCTCGCTTGTATCTTGGGATTTGCTCCCCGAGTACATTCAAATCATTAATCACAGTAAGTGGAAGTCCTGTCTCGCTTGTATCTTGGGATTTGCTCCCCGAGTACATGCAAATCATTAATCACAATCAGTGGAAGTCCTGTCTCGCTTGTATCTTGGGATTTGCTCCCCGAGTACTTGCAAATCATTAATCACAATTAGTGGAAGTCTTGTCTCGCTTGTATCTTGGGATTTGCTCCCCGAGAACATGCAAATCATTAATCACAATTAGTGGAAGTCTTGTCTCGCTTGTATATTGGGATTTGCTCCCCGAGTACATGCAAATCATTAATCACAATTAGTGGAAGTCCTGTCTCGCTTGTATCTTGGGATTTGCTCCCCGAGAACATGCAAATCATTAATCACAATTAGTGGAAGTCCTGTCTCGCTTGTGTCTTGGGATTTGCTCCCCGAGAACATGCAAATCATTAATCACAATTAGTGGAAGTCTTGTCTCGCTTGTATCTTGGGATTTGCTCCCCGAGAACATGCAAATCATTAATCACAATTAGCGGAAGTCCTGTCTCGCTTGTATCTCGGGATTTGCTCCCCGAGTATATGCAAATCATTAATCACAATTAGTGGAAGTCTTGTCTCGCTTGTATCTTGGGATTTGCTCCCCGAGTATATGCAAATCATTAATCACAGTTAGTGGAAGTCCTGTCTCGCTTGTATCTTGGGATTTGCTCCTCGAGTACATGCAAATCATTAATCACAATTAGTGGAAGTCTTGTCTCGCTTGTATCTTGGGATTTGCTCGCCGAGTATATGCAAATCATTAATCACAATTAGTGGAAGTCTTGTCTCGCTTTTATCTTGGGATTTGCTCGCCGAGTACATGCAAATCATTAATCACAGTTAGTGGAAGTCTTGTCTCGCTTTTATCTTGGGATTTGCTCGCCGAGTACATGCAAATCATTAATCACAGTTAGTGGAAGTCTTGTCTCGCTTGTATCTTGAGATTTGCTCCCCGAGTACATGCAAATCATTAATCACAATTAGTGGAATTCTTGTGCGAAGCCTCCGTGGCTTAGGCGGCAGCACGCCGGCCTCTCACCCCTGGGTCCGTGGTTCAAATCCCGGTCACTCCATGTGAGATCTGTGCTGGACAAAACGGAGGCAGACAGGTTTTTCTCCGCGTACTCCGGTTATCCCTGTCAAAATTTCATTCCAGCAACACTCTCCACTATCATTTCATCTGTCATTCATTTAATCATTGCCCCAGAGGAGTGCGTCAGGCCTCGGCACAGTTCATATCCTCGCCGCTAGATGGGGGCTTCATTCATTCCATTCCTGACCCGGTCGGAGACTGGAAGCAGGCTGTGGATTTTCATTTTCATTTTCAGTGAATTCTTGTCTCGCTTGTATCTTGGGATTTGCTCCCCGAGTACATGCAAATCATTAATCACAATTAGTGTAAGTCCTGTCTCGCTTGTATCTTGGGATTTGCTCCCCGAGTACATGCAAATCATTAATCACAATTAGTGGAAGTCTTGGCTCGCTTGTATCTTGGGATTTGCTCCCCGAGTATATGCAAATCATTAATCACAATTAGTGGAAGTCCTGTCTCGCTTGTATCTCGGGATTTGCTCCCCGAGTACATGCAAATCATTAATCACAATCAGTGGAAGTCTTGTCTCGCTTGTATATTGGGATTTGCTCCCCGAGTACATGCAAATCATTAATCACAATCAGTGGAAGTCTTGTCTCGCTTGTATCTTGGGATTTGCTCCCCGAGTACATGCAAATCATTAATCACAGTTAGTGGAAGTCTTGTCTCGCTTGTATCTTGGGATTTGCTCCCCGAGTACATGCAAATCATTAATCACAATCAGTGGAAGTCTTGGCTCGCTTGTATATTGGGATTTGCTCCCCGAGTACATGCAAATCATTAATCACAATCAGTGGAAGTCCTGTCTCGCTTGTATCTTGGGATTTGCTCCCCGAGTACATGCAAATCATTAATCACAATTAGTGGAAGTCCTGTCTCGCTTGTATCTTGGGATTTGCTCCCCGAGTACATGCAAATCATTAATCACAATTACTGGAAGTCTTGTCTCGCTTGTATCTTGGGATTTGCTCCCCAAGTTCATGCAAATCATTATTCACAGTTAGTGGAAGTCCTGTCTCGCTTGTATCTTGGGATTTGCTCCCCGAGTACATGCAAATCATTAATCACAATTACTGGAAGTCTTGTCTCGCTTGTATCTTGGGATTTGCTCCCCGAGTACATGCAAATCATTAATCACAATTAGTGGAAGTCTTGTCTCGCTTGTATCTTGGGATTTGCTCCCCGAGTACATGCAAATCATTAATCACAATTAGTGGAAGTCTTGTCTCGCTTGTATCTTGGGATTTGCTCCCCGAGTACATGCAAATCATTAATCACAATTAGTGGAAGTCTTGTCTCGCTTGTATCTTGGGATTTGCTCCCCGAGTACATGCAAATCATTAATCACAATTAGTGGAAGTCCTGTCTCGCTTTTATCTTGGGATTTGCTCCCAGAGTACATGCAAATCATTAATCACAGTTAGTGGAAGTCTTGTCTCGCTTGTATCTTGGGATTTGCTCCCCGAGTACATGCAAATCATTAATCACAGTTAGTGGAAGTCCTGTCTCTCTTGTATCTTGGGATTTGCTCCCAGAGTACATGCAAATCATTAATCACAATCAGTGGAAGTCCTGTCTCGCTTGTATCTTGGGATTTGCTCCCAGAGTACATGCAAATCATTAATCACAATTAGTGGAAGTCCTGTCTCGCTTGTATCTTGGGATTTGCTCCCCGAGTACATGCAAATCATTAATCACAGTTAGTGGAAGTCCTGTCTCGCTTGTATCTTGGGATTTGCTCCCCGAGTTCATGCAAATCATTAATCACAATCAGTGGAAGTCCTGTCTCGCTTGTATCTTGGGTTTTGCTCCCCGAGTACATGCAAATCATTAATCACAGTTAGTGGAAGTCTTGTCTCGCTTGTATCTTGGGATTTGCTCCCCGAGTACATGCAAATCATTAATCACAGTTAGTGGAAGTCTTGTCTCGCTTGTATATTGAGATTTGCTCCCCGAGTACATGCAAATCATTAATCACAATTAGTGGAAGTCTTGTCTCGCTTGTATCTTGGGATTTGCTCCCCGAGTATATGCAAATCATTAATCACAATCAGTGGAAGTCCTGTCTCGCTTGTATCTTGGGATTTGCTCCCAGAGTATATGCAAATCATTAATCACAGTTAGTGGAAGTCCTGTCTCGCTTGTATCTTGGGATTTGCTCCCCGAGTTCATGCAAATCATTAATCACAATCAGTGGAAGTCCTGTCTCGCTTGTATCTTGGGTTTTGCTCCCCGAGTACATGCAAATCATTAATCACAGTTAGTGGAAGTCTTGTCTCGCTTGTATCTTGGGATTTGCTCCCCGAGTATATGCAAATCATTAATCACAATTACTGGAAGTCTTGTCTCGCTTTTATCTTGGGATTTGCTCCCCGAGGACATGCAAATCATTAATCACAATTAGTGGAAGTCTTGTCTCGCTTGTATCTTGGGATTTGCTCCCCGAGTACATGCAAATCATTAATCACAATTAGTGGAAGTCTTGTCTAGCTTGTATCTTGGGATTTGATCCCCGAGTACATGCAAATCATTAATCACAATCAGTGGAATTCTTGTCTCGCTTGTATCTTGAGATTTGCTCCCCGAGTACATGCAAATCATTAATCACAGTTAGTGGAAGTCTGAGATTCGCTTGTTTGTTGGGTTTGCTCCCCGAGTACATGCAAATCATTAATCACAGTTAGTGGAAGTCTGAGATTCGCTTGTATGTTGGGTTTGCTCCCCGAGTACATGCAAATCATTAATCACAATTAGTGGAATTCTTGTCTCGCTTGTATCTTGGGATTTGCTCCCCGAGTACATGCAAATCATTAATCACAATTAGTGGAAGTCCTGTCTCGCTTGTATCTTGGGTTTTGTTCCCCGAGTACATGCAAATCATTAATCACAATCAGTGGAAGTCTTGTCTCGCTTGTATCTTGGGATTTGCTCCCCGAGTACATGCAAATCATTAATCACAATTAGTGGAAGTCCTGTCTCGCTTGTATCTTGGGATTTGCTCCCCGAGTACATTCAAATCATTAATCACAGTAAGTGGAAGTCCTGTCTCGCTTGTATCTTGGGATTTGCTCCCCGAGTACATGCAAATCATTAATCACAATCAGTGGAAGTCCTGTCTCGCTTGTATCTTGGGATTTGCTCCCCGAGTACTTGCAAATCATTAATCACAATTAGTGGAAGTCTTGTCTCGCTTGTATCTTGGGATTTGCTCCCCGAGAACATGCAAATCATTAATCACAATTAGTGGAAGTCTTGTCTCGCTTGTATATTGGGATTTGCTCCCCGAGTACATGCAAATCATTAATCACAATTAGTGGAAGTCCTGTCTCGCTTGTATCTTGGGATTTGCTCCCCGAGAACATGCAAATCATTAATCACAATTAGTGGAAGTCCTGTCTCGCTTGTATCTTGGGATTTGCTCCCCGAGAACATGCAAATCATTAATCACAATTAGTGGAAGTCTTGTCTCGCTTGTATCTTGGGATTTGCTCCCCGAGAACATGCAAATCATTAATCACAATTAGCGGAAGTCCTGTCTCGCTTGTATCTTGGGATTTGCTCCCCGAGTATATGCAAATCATTAATCACAATTAGTGGAAGTCTTGTCTCGCTTGTAACTTGGGATTTGCTCCCCGAGTATATGCAAATCATTAATCACAGTTAGTGGAAGTCCTGTCTCGCTTGTATCTTGGGATTTGCTCCTCGAGTACATGCAAATCATTAATCACAATTAGTGGAAGTCTTGTCTCGCTTGTATCTTGGGATTTGCTCGCCGAGTATATGCAAATCATTAATCACAATTAGTGGAAGTCTTGTCTCGCTTTTATCTTGGGATTTGCTCGCCGAGTACATGCAAATCATTAATCACAGTTAGTGGAAGTCTTGTCTCGCTTGTATCTTGAGATTTGCTCCCCGAGTACATGCAAATCATTAAACACAATTAGTGGAATTCTTGTGCGAAGCCTCCGTGGCTTAGGCGGCAGCACGCCGGCCTCTCACCCCTGGGTCCGTGGTTCAAATCCCGGTCACTCCATGTGAGATCTGTGCTGGACAAAACGGAGGCAGACAGGTTTTTCTCCGGGTACTCCGGTTATCCCTGTCAAAATTTCATTCCAGCAACACTCTCCACTATCATTTCATCTGTCATTCATTTAATCATTGCCCCAGAGGAGTGCGTCAGGCCTCGGCACAGTTCATATCCTCGCCGCTAGATGGGGGCTTCATTCATTCCATTCCTGACCCGGTCGGAGACTGGAAGCAGGCTGTGGATTTTCATTTTCATTTTCAGTGAATTCTTGTCTCGCTTGTATCTTGGGATTTGCTCCCCGAGTACATGCAAATCATTAATCACAATTAGTGTAAGTCCTGTCTCGCTTGTATCTTGGGATTTGCTCCCCGAGTACATGCAAATCATTAATCACAATTAGTTGAAGTCTTGGCTCGCTTGTATCTTGGGATTTGCTCCCCGAGTATATGCAAATCATTAATCACAATTAGTGGAAGTCCTGTCTCGCTTGTATCTCGGGATTTGCTCCCCGAGTACATGCAAATCATTAATCACAATCAGTGGAAGTCTTGTCTCGCTTGTATATTGTGATTTGCTCCCCGAGTACATGCAAATCATTAATCACAATCAGTGGAAGTCTTGTCTCGCTTGTATCTTGGGATTTGCTCCCCGAGTACATGCAAATCATTAATCACAGTTAGTGGAAGTCTTGTCTCGCTTGTATCTTGGGATTTGCTCCCCGAGTACATGCAAATCATTAATCACAATCAGTGGAAGTCTTGGCTCGCTTGTATATTGGGATTTGCTCCCCGAGTACATGCAAATCATTAATCACAATCAGTGGAAGTCCTGTCTCGCTTGTATCTTGGGATTTGCTCCCCGAGTACATGCAAATCATTAATCACAATTAGTGGAAGTCTTGTCTCGCTTGTATCTTGGGATTTGCTCCCCGAGTACATGCAAATCATTAATCACAATTAGTGGAAGTCTTGTCTCGCTTGTATCTTGGGATTTGCTCCCCGAGTACATGCAAATCATTAATCACAGTTAGTGGAAGTCTTGTCTCGCTTGTATCTTGGGATTTGCTCCCCGAGTACATGCAAATCATTAATCACAATTAGTGGAAGTCGTGTCTAGCTTGTATCTTGGGATTTGCTCCCCGAGTACATGCAAATCATTAATCACAGTTAGTGGAAGTCTTGTCTCGCTTGTATCTTGAGATTTGCTCCCCGAGTACATGCAAATCATTAATCACAATTAGTGGAAGTCTTGTCTCGCTTGTATCTTGAGATTTGCTCCCCGAGTACATGCAAATCATTAATCACAATTAGTGGAAGTCTTGTCTCGCTTGTATCTTGGGATTTGCTCCCCGAGTACATGCAAATCATTAATCACAATCAGTGGAAGTCTTGTCTCGCTTGTATCTTGAGATGTGCTCCCCGAGTACATGCAAATCATTAATCACAATCAGTGGAAGTCCTGTCTCGCTTGTATCTTGGGATTTGCTCCCCGAGTATATGCAAATCATTAATCACGGTTAGTGGAAGTCTTGTCTCGCTTGTATCTTGGGATTTGCTCGCCGAGTATATGCAAATCATTAATCACAGTTAGTGGAAGTCTTGTCTCGCTTGTATCTTGGGATTTGCTCCCAGAGTACATTCAAATCATTAATCACAGTTAGTGGAAGTCTTGTCTCGCTTGTATCTTGGGATTTGCTCCCCGAGTACATGCAAATCATTAATCACAATTAGTGGAAGTCTTGTCTCGCTTGTATCTTGGGATTTGCTCCCCGAGTACATGCAAATCATTAATCACAGATAGTGGAAGTCTTGTCTCGCTTGTATCTTGGGATTTGCTCCCCGAGTACATGCAAATCATTAATCACAGTTAGTGGAAGTCTTGTCTCGCTTGTATCTTGGGATTTGCTCCCCGAGTACATGCAAATCATTAATCACAATCAGTGGAAGTCTTGTCTCGCTTGTATCTTGGGATTTGCTCCCCGAGTACATGCAAATCATTAATCACAGTTAGTGGAAGTCTTGTCTCCCTTGTATCTTGGGATTTGCTCCCCGAGTACATGCAAATCATTAATCACAATCAGTGGAAGTCTTGTTTCGCTTGTATCTTGGGATTTGCTCCCCGAGTATATGCAAATCATTAATCACAATCAGTGGAAGTCCTGTCTCGCTTGTATCTTGGGATTTGCTCCCAGAGTATATGCAAATCATTAATCACAATTAGTGGAAGTCTTGTCTCGCTTGTATCTTGGGATTTGCTCGCCGAGTACATGCAAATCATTAATCACAGTTAGTGGAGGTCTTGTCTCGCTTGTATCTTGGGATTTGCTCCCCGAGTACATGCAAATCATTAATCACAATTAGTGGAAGTCTTGTCTCGCTTGTATCTTGGGATTTGCTCCCCGAGTACATGCAAATCATTAATCACAATTAGTGGAAGTCTTGTCTCGCTTGTATTTTGGGATTTGCTCCCCGAGTACATGCAAATCATTAATCACAGTTAGTGGAAGTCTTGTCTCGCTTGTATCTTGGGATTTGCTCCCCGAGTATATGCAAATCATTAATCACAATTACTGGAAGTCTTGTCTCGCTTTTATCTTGGGATTTGCTCCCCGAGGACATGCAAATCATTAATCACAATTAGTGGAAGTCTTGTCTCGCTTGTATCTTGGGATTTGCTCCCCGAGTACATGCAAATCATTAATCACAATTAGTGGAAGTCTTGTCTAGCTTGTATCTTGGGATTTGCTCCCCGAGTACATGCAAATCATTAATCACAATCAGTGGAATTCTTGTCTCGCTTGTATCTTGAGATTTGCTCCCCGAGTACATGCAAATCATTAATCACAGTTAGTGGAAGTCTGAGATTCGCTTGTTTGTTGGGTTTGCTCCCCGAGTACATGCAAATCATTAATCACAGTTAGTGGAAGTCTGAGATTCGCTTGTATATTGGGTTTGCTCCCCGAGTACATGCAAATCATTAATCACAATTAGTGGAATTCTTGTCTCGCTTGTATCTTGGGATTTGCTCCCCGAGTACATGCAAATCATTAATCACAATTAGTGGAAGTCCTGTCACGCTTGTATCTTGGGTTTTGCTCCCCGAGTACATGCAAATCATTAATCACAATCAGTGGAAGTCTTGTCTCGCTTGTATCTTGGGATTTGCTCCCCGAGTACATGCAAATCATTAATCACAATTAGTGGAAGTCTTGTCTCGCTTGTATCTTGGGATTTGCTCCCCGAGTACATGCAAATCATTAATCACAATTAGTGGAAGTCTTGTCTCGCTTGTATCTTGGGATTTGCTCCCCGAGTACATGCAAATCATTAATCGCAGTTAGTGGAAGTCTTGTCTCGCTTGTATCTTGGGTTTTGCTCCCCGAGTACATGCAAATCATTAATCACAGTTAGTGGAAGTCTTGTCTCGCTTGTATCTTGGGATTTGCTCCCCGAGTACATGCAAATCATTAATCACAATCAGTGGAAGTCCTGTCTCGCTTGTATCTTGGGATTTGCTCCCCGAGTACATGCAAATCATTAATCACAATTAGTGGAAGTCGTGTCTAGCTTGTATCTTGGGATTTGCTCCCCGAGTACATGCAAATCATTAATCACAGTTAGTGGAAGTCTTGTCTCGCTTGTATCTTGGGATTTGCTCCCCGAGTACATGCAAATCATTAATCACAATTAGTGGAAGTCTTGTCTAGCTTGTATCTTGGGATTTGATCCCCGAGTACATGCAAATCATTAATCACAATCAGTGGAATTCTTGTCTCGCTTGTATCTTGAGATTTGCTCCCCGAGTACATGCAAATCATTAATCACAGTTAGTGGAAGTCTGAGATTCGCTTGTTTGTTGGGTTTGCTCCCCGAGTACATGCAAATCATTAATCACAGTTAGTGGAAGTCTGAGATTCGCTTGTATGTTGGGTTTGCTCCCCGAGTACATGCAAATCATTAATCACAATTAGTGGAATTCTTGTCTCGCTTGTATCTTGGGATTTGCTCCCCGAGTACATGCAAATCATTAATCACAATTAGTGGAAGTCCTGTCTCGCTTGTATCTTGGGTTTTGTTCCCCGAGTACATGCAAATCATTAATCACAATCAGTGGAAGTCTTGTCTCGCTTGTATCTTGGGATTTGCTCCCCGAGTACATGCAAATCATTAATCACAATTAGTGGAAGTCCTGTCTCGCTTGTATCTTGGGATTTGCTCCCCGAGTACATTCAAATCATTAATCACAGTAAGTGGAAGTCCTGTCTCGCTTGTATCTTGGGATTTGCTCCCCGAGTACATGCAAATCATTAATCACAATCAGTGGAAGTCCTGTCTCGCTTGTATCTTGGGATTTGCTCCCCGAGTACTTGCAAATCATTAATCACAATTAGTGGAAGTCTTGTCTCGCTTGTATCTTGGGATTTGCTCCCCGAGAACATGCAAATCATTAATCACAATTAGTGGAAGTCTTGTCTCGCTTGTATATTGGGATTTGCTCCCCGAGTACATGCAAATCATTAATCACAATTAGTGGAAGTCCTGTCTCGCTTGTATCTTGGGATTTGCTCCCCGAGAACATGCAAATCATTAATCACAATTAGTGGAAGTCCTGTCTCGCTTGTATCTTGGGATTTGCTCCCCGAGAACATGCAAATCATTAATCACAATTAGTGGAAGTCTTGTCTCGCTTGTATCTTGGGATTTGCTCCCCGAGAACATGCAAATCATTAATCACAATTAGCGGAAGTCCTGTCTCGCTTGTATCTTGGGATTTGCTCCCCGAGTATATGCAAATCATTAATCACAATTAGTGGAAGTCTTGTCTCGCTTGTAACTTGGGATTTGCTCCCCGAGTATATGCAAATCATTAATCACAGTTAGTGGAAGTCCTGTCTCGCTTGTATCTTGGGATTTGCTCCTCGAGTACATGCAAATCATTAATCACAATTAGTGGAAGTCTTGTCTCGCTTGTATCTTGGGATTTGCTCGCCGAGTATATGCAAATCATTAATCACAATTAGTGGAAGTCTTGTCTCGCTTTTATCTTGGGATTTGCTCGCCGAGTACATGCAAATCATTAATCACAGTTAGTGGAAGTCTTGTCTCGCTTGTATCTTGAGATTTGCTCCCCGAGTACATGCAAATCATTAAACACAATTAGTGGAATTCTTGTGCGAAGCCTCCGTGGCTTAGGCGGCAGCACGCCGGCCTCTCACCCCTGGGTCCGTGGTTCAAATCCCGGTCACTCCATGTGAGATCTGTGCTGGACAAAACGGAGGCAGACAGGTTTTTCTCCGGGTACTCCGGTTATCCCTGTCAAAATTTCATTCCAGCAACACTCTCCACTATCATTTCATCTGTCATTCATTTAATCATTGCCCCAGAGGAGTGCGTCAGGCCTCGGCACAGTTCATATCCTCGCCGCTAGATGGGGGCTTCATTCATTCCATTCCTGACCCGGTCGGAGACTGGAAGCAGGCTGTGGATTTTCATTTTCATTTTCAGTGAATTCTTGTCTCGCTTGTATCTTGGGATTTGCTCCCCGAGTACATGCAAATCATTAATCACAATTAGTGTAAGTCCTGTCTCGCTTGTATCTTGGGATTTGCTCCCCGAGTACATGCAAATCATTAATCACAATTAGTTGAAGTCTTGGCTCGCTTGTATCTTGGGATTTGCTCCCCGAGTATATGCAAATCATTAATCACAATTAGTGGAAGTCCTGTCTCGCTTGTATCTCGGGATTTGCTCCCCGAGTACATGCAAATCATTAATCACAATCAGTGGAAGTCTTGTCTCGCTTGTATATTGTGATTTGCTCCCCGAGTACATGCAAATCATTAATCACAATCAGTGGAAGTCTTGTCTCGCTTGTATCTTGGGATTTGCTCCCCGAGTACATGCAAATCATTAATCACAGTTAGTGGAAGTCTTGTCTCGCTTGTATCTTGGGATTTGCTCCCCGAGTACATGCAAATCATTAATCACAATCAGTGGAAGTCTTGGCTCGCTTGTATATTGGGATTTGCTCCCCGAGTACATGCAAATCATTAATCACAATCAGTGGAAGTCCTGTCTCGCTTGTATCTTGGGATTTGCTCCCCGAGTACATGCAAATCATTAATCACAATTAGTGGAAGTCTTGTCTCGCTTGTATCTTGGGATTTGCTCCCCGAGTACATGCAAATCATTAATCACAATTAGTGGAAGTCTTGTCTCGCTTGTATCTTGGGATTTGCTCCCCGAGTACATGCAAATCATTAATCACAGTTAGTGGAAGTCTTGTCTCGCTTGTATCTTGGGATTTGCTCCCCGAGTACATGCAAATCATTAATCACAATTAGTGGAAGTCGTGTCTAGCTTGTATCTTGGGATTTGCTCCCCGAGTACATGCAAATCATTAATCACAGTTAGTGGAAGTCTTGTCTCGCTTGTATCTTGAGATTTGCTCCCCGAGTACATGCAAATCATTAATCACAATTAGTGGAAGTCTTGTCTCGCTTGTATCTTGAGATTTGCTCCCCGAGTACATGCAAATCATTAATCACAATTAGTGGAAGTCTTGTCTCGCTTGTATCTTGGGATTTGCTCCCCGAGTACATGCAAATCATTAATCACAATCAGTGGAAGTCTTGTCTCGCTTGTATCTTGAGATTTGCTCCCCGAGTACATGCAAATCATTAATCACAATCAGTGGAAGTCTTGTCTCGCTTGTATCTTGGGATTTGCTCCCCGAGTATATGCAAATCATTAATCACAATTACTGGAAGTCCTGTCTCGCTTGTATCTTGGGATTTGCTCCCCGAGTACATGCAAATCATTAATCACAATCAGTGGAAGTCCTGTCTCGCTTGTATCTTGGGATTTGCTCCCCGAGTATATGCAAATCATTAATCACGGTTAGTGGAAGTCTTGTCTCGCTTGTATCTTGGGATTTGCTCGCCGAGTATATGCAAATCATTAATCACAGTTAGTGGAAGTCTTGTCTCGCTTGTATCTTGGGATTTGCTCCCAGAGTACATTCAAATCATTAATCACAGTTAGTGGAAGTCTTGTCTCGCTTGTATCTTGGGATTTGCTCCCCGAGTACATGCAAATCATTAATCACAATTAGTGGAAGTCTTGTCTCGCTTGTATCTTGGGATTTGCTCCCCGAGTACATGCAAATCATTAATCACAGATAGTGGAAGTCTTGTCTCGCTTGTATCTTGGTATTTGCTCCCCGAGTACATGCAAATCATTAATCACAGTTAGTGGAAGTCTTGTCTCGCTTGTATCTTGGGATTTGCTCCCCGAGTACATGCAAATCATTAATCACAATCAGTGGAAGTCTTGTCTCGCTTGTATCTTGGGATTTGCTCCCCGAGTACATGCAAATCATTAATCACAGTTAGTGGAAGTCTTGTCTCCCTTGTATCTTGGGATTTGCTCCCCGAGTACATGCAAATCATTAATCACAATCAGTGGAAGTCTTGTTTCGCTTGTATCTTGGGATTTGCTCCCCGAGTATATGCAAATCATTAATCACAATCAGTGGAAGTCCTGTCTCGCTTGTATCTTGGGATTTGCTCCCAGAGTATATGCAAATCATTAATCACAATTAGTGGAAGTCTTGTCTCGCTTGTATCTTGGGATTTGCTCGCCGAGTACATGCAAATCATTAATCACAGTTAGTGGAGGTCTTGTCTCGCTTGTATCTTGGGATTTGCTCCCCGAGTACATGCAAATCATTAATCACAATTAGTGGAAGTCTTGTCTCGCTTGTATCTTGGGATTTGCTCCCCGAGTACATGCAAATCATTATTCACAATTAGTGGAAGTCTTGTCTCGCTTGTATTTTGGGATTTGCTCCCCGAGTACATGCAAATCATTAATCACAGTTAGTGGAAGTCTTGTCTCGCTTGTATCTTGGGATTTGCTCCCCGAGTATATGCAAATCATTAATCACAATTACTGGAAGTCTTGTCTCGCTTTTATCTTGGGATTTGCTCCCCGAGGACATGCAAATCATTAATCACAATTAGTGGAAGTCTTGTCTCGCTTGTATCTTGGGATTTGCTCCCCGAGTACATGCAAATCATTAATCACAATTAGTGGAAGTCTTGTCTAGCTTGTATCTTGGGATTTGCTCCCCGAGTACATGCAAATCATTAATCACAATCAGTGGAATTCTTGTCTCGCTTGTATCTTGAGATTTGCTCCCCGAGTACATGCAAATCATTAATCACAGTTAGTGGAAGTCTGAGATTCGCTTGTTTGTTGGGTTTGCTCCCCGAGTACATGCAAATCATTAATCACAGTTAGTGGAAGTCTGAGATTCGCTTGTATGTTGGGTTTGCTCCCCGAGTACATGCAAATCATTAATCACAATTAGTGGAATTCTTGTCTCGCTTGTATCTTGGGATTTGCTCCCCGAGTACATGCAAATCATTAATCACAATTAGTGGAAGTCCTGTCACGCTTGTATCTTGGGTTTTGCTCCCCGAGTACATGCAAATCATTAATCACAATCAGTGGAAGTCTTGTCTCGCTTGTATCTTGGGATTTGCTCCCCGAGTACATGCAAATCATTAATCACAATTAGTGGAAGTCTTGTCTCGCTTGTATCTTGGGATTTGCTCCCCGAGTACATGCAAATCATTAATCACAATTAGTGGAAGTCTTGTCTCGCTTGTATCTTGGGATTTGCTCCCCGAGTACATGCAAATCATTAATCACAGTTAGTGGAAGTCTTGTCTCGCTTGTATCTTGGGTTTTGCTCCCCGAGTACATGCAAATCATTAATCACAGTTAGTGGAAGTCTTGTCTCGCTTGTATCTTGGGATTTGCTCCCCGAGTACATGCAAATCATTAATCACAATCAGTGGAAGTCCTGTCTCGCTTGTATCTTGGGATTTGCTCCCCGAGTACATGCAAATCATTAATCACAATTAGTGGATGTCGTGTCTAGCTTGTATCTTGGGATTTGCTCCCCGAGTACATGCAAATCATTAATCACAATCAGTGGAAGTCTTGTCTCGCTTGTATCTTGGGATTTGCTCCCCGAGTATATGCAAATCATTAATCACAATTACTGGAAGTCCTGTCTCGCTTGTATCTTGGGATTTGCTCCCCGAGTACATGCAAATCATTAATCACAATCAGTGGAAGTCCTGTCTCGCTTGTATCTTGGGATTTGCTCCTCGAGTATATGCAAATCATTAATCACGGTTAGTGGAAGTCTTGTCTCGCTAGTATCTTGGGATTTGCTCGCCGAGTATATGCAAATCATTAATCACAGTTAGTGGAAGTCTTGTCTCGCTTGTATCTTGGGATTTGCTCCCAGAGTACATTCAAATCATTAATCACAGTTAGTGGAAGTCTTGTCTCGCTTGTATCTTGGGATTTGCTCCCCGAGTACATGCAAATCATTAATCACAGATAGTGGAAGTCTTGTCTCGCTTGTATCTTGGGATTTGCTCCCCGAGTACATGCAAATCATTAATCACAGTTAGTGGAAGTCTTGTCTCGCTTGTATCTTGGGATTTGCTCCCCGAGTACATGCAAATCATTAATCACAATTAGTGGAAGTCCTGTCTCGCTTGTATCTTGGGTTTTGCTCCCCGAGTACATGCAAATCATTAATCACAATCAGTGGAAGTCTTGTCTCGCTTGTATCTTGGGATTTGCTCTCCGAGTACATGCAAATCATTAATCACAATTAGTGGAAGTCTTGTCTCGCTTGTATCTTGGGATTTGCTCCCCGAGTACATGCAAATCATTAATCACAATTAGTGGAAGTCTTGTCTCGCTTGTATCTTGGGATTTGCTCCCCGAGTACATGCAAATCATTAATCACAGTTAGTGGAAGTCTTGGGTCGCTTGTATCTTGGGATTTGCTCCCCGAGTACATGCAAATCATCAATCGCAATTAGTGGAAGTCCTGTCTCGCTTGTATCTTGGGATTTGCTCCCCGAGTACATGCAAATCATTAATCACAGTTAGTGGAAGTCCTGTCTCGCTTGTATCTTGAGATTTGCTCCCCGAGATCATGCAAATCATTAATCACAGTTAGTGGAAGTCTTGTCTCGCTTGTATCTTGGGATTTGCTCCCCGAGTACATGCAAATCATTAATCACAATTAGTGGAAGTCCTGTCTCGCTTGTATCTTGGGATTTGCTCCCCGAGTACATGCAAATCATTAATCACAGTTAGTGGAAGTCCTGTCTCGCTTGTATCTTGGGATTTGCTCCCCGAGTACATGCAAATCATTAATCACAATCAGTGGAAGTCCTGTCTCGCTTGTATCTTGGGATTTGCTCCCCGAGTATATGCAAATCATTAATCACAATCAGTGGAAGTCTTGTCTCGCTTGTATCTTGGGATTTGCTCCCCGAGTATATGCAAATCATTAATCACAGTTAGTGGAAGTCTTGTCTCGCTTGTATCTTGGGATTTGCTCCCCGAGAACATGCAAATCATTAATCACAATTAGTGGAAGACCTGTCTCGCTTGTATCTTGAGATTTGCTCCCCGAGTACATGCAAATCATTAATCACAATCAGTGGAAGTCTTGTCTCGCTTGTATCTTGGGATTTGCTCCCAGAGTATATGCAAATCATTAATCACAATCAGTGGAAGTCTTGTATCGCTTGTATCTTGGGATTTGCTCCCCGAGTACATGCAAATCATTAATCACGGTTAGTGGAAGTCCTGTCTCGCTTGTATCTTGGGATTTGCTCCCCGAGTACATGCAAATCATTAATCACAATCAGTGGAAGTCTTGTCTCGCTTGTATCTTGAGATTTGCTCCCCTAGTATATGCAAATCATTAATCACAATTACTGGAAGTCTTGTCTCGCTTGTATCTTGGGATTTGCTCCCCGAGTACATGCAAATCATTAATCACAATCAGTGGAAGTCTTGTCTCGCTTGTATCTTGGGATTTGCTCCCCGAGTACATGCAAATCATTAATCACAATTAGTGGAAGTCCTGTCTCGCTTGTATCTTGGGATTTGCTCCCCGAGTACATTCAAATCATTAATCACAGTAAGTGGAAGTCCTGTCTCGCTTGTATCTTGGGATTTGCTCCCCGAGTACATGCAAATCATTAATCACAATCAGTGGAAGTCCTGTCTCGCTTGTATCTTGGGATTTGCTCCCCGAGTACTTGCAAATCATTAATCACAATTAGTGGAAGTCTTGTCTCGCTTGTATCTTGGGATTTGCTCCCCGAGAACATGCAAATCATTAATCACAATTAGTGGAAGTCTTGTCTCGCTTGTATATTGGGATTTGCTCCCCGAGTACATGCAAATCATTAATCACAATTAGTGGAAGTCCTGTCTCGCTTGTATCTTGGGATTTGCTCCCCGAGAACATGCAAATCATTAATCACAATTAGTGGAAGTCCTGTCTCGCTTGTGTCTTGGGATTTGCTCCCCGAGAACATGCAAATCATTAATCACAATTAGTGGAAGTCTTGTCTCGCTTGTATCTTGGGATTTGCTCCCCGAGAACATGCAAATCATTAATCACAATTAGCGGAAGTCCTGTCTCGCTTGTATCTTGGGATTTGCTCCCCGAGTATATGCAAATCATTAATCACAATTAGTGGAAGTCTTGTCTCGCTTGTATCTTGGGATTTGCTCCCCGAGTATATGCAAATCATTAATCACAGTTAGTGGAAGTCCTGTCTCGCTTGTATCTTGGGATTTGCTCCTCGAGTACATGCAAATCATTAATCACAATTAGTGGAAGTCTTGTCTCGCTTGTATCTTGGGATTTGCTCGCCGAGTATATGCAAATCATTAATCACAATTAGTGGAAGTCTTGTCTCGCTTTTATCTTGGGATTTGCTCGCCGAGTACATGCAAATCATTAATCACAGTTAGTGGAAGTCTTGTCTCGCTTTTATCTTGGGATTTGCTCGCCGAGTACATGCAAATCATTAATCACAGTTAGTGGAAGTCTTGTCTCGCTTGTATCCTGGGATTTGCTCCCCGAGTACATGCAAATCATTAATCACAGTTAGTGGAAGTCTTGTCTCGCTTGTATCTTGGGTTTTGCTCCCCGAGTACATGCAAATCATTAATCACAGTTAGTGGAAGTCTTGTCTCGCTTGTATCTTGGGATTTGCTCCCCGAGTACATGCAAATCATTAATCACAATCAGTGGAAGTCCTGTCTCGCTTGTATCTTGGGATTTGCTCCCCGAGTACATGCAAATCATTAATCACAATTAGTGGAAGTCGTGTCTAGCTTGTATCTTGGGATTTGCTCCCCGAGTACATGCAAATCATTAATCACAATCAGTGGAAGTCTTGTCTCGCTTGTATCTTGGGATTTGCTCCCCGAGTATATGCAAATCATTAATCACAATTACTGGAAGTCCTGTCTCGCTTGTATCTTGGGATTTGCTCCCCGAGTACATGCAAATCATTAATCACAATCAGTGGAAGTCCTGTCTCGCTTGTATCTTGGGATTTGCTCCTCGAGTATATGCAAATCATTAATCACGGTTAGTGGAAGTCTTGTCTCGCTAGTATCTTGGGATTTGCTCGCCGAGTATATGCAAATCATTAATCACAGTTAGTGGAAGTCTTGTCTCGCTTGTATCTTGGGATTTGCTCCCAGAGTACATTCAAATCATTAATCACAGTTAGTGGAAGTCTTGTCTCGCTTGTATCTTGGGATTTGCTCCCCGAGTACATGCAAATCATTAATCACAGATAGTGGAAGTCTTGTCTCGCTTGTATCTTGGGATTTGCTCCCCGAGTACATGCAAATCATTAATCACAGTTAGTGGAAGTCTTGTCTCGCTTGTATCTTGGGATTTGCTCCCCGAGTACATGCAAATCATTAATCACAATTAGTGGAAGTCCTGTCTCGCTTGTATCTTGGGTTTTGCTCCCCGAGTACATGCAAATCATTAATCACAATCAGTGGAAGTCTTGTCTCGCTTGTATCTTGGGATTTGCTCTCCGAGTACATGCAAATCATTAATCACAATTAGTGGAAGTCTTGTCTCGCTTGTATCTTGGGATTTGCTCCCCGAGTACATGCAAATCATTAATCACAATTAGTGGAAGTCTTGTCTCGCTTGTATCTTGGGATTTGCTCCCCGAGTACATGCAAATCATTAATCACAGTTAGTGGAAGTCTTGTCTCGCTTGTATCTTGGGATTTGCTCCCCGAGTACATGCAAATCATCAATCGCAATTAGTGGAAGTCCTGTCTCGCTTGTATCTTGGGATTTGCTCCCCGAGTACATGCAAATCATTAATCACAGTTAGTGGAAGTCCTGTCTCGCTTGTATCTTGAGATTTGCTCCCCGAGATCATGCAAATCATTAATCACAGTTAGTGGAAGTCTTGTCTCGCTTGTATCTTGGGATTTGCTCCCCGAGTACATGCAAATCATTAATCACAATTAGTGGAAGTCCTGTCTCGCTTGTATCTTGGGATTTGCTCCCCGAGTACATGCAAATCATTAATCACAGTTAGTGGAAGTCCTGTCTCGCTTGTATCTTGGGATTTGCTCCCCGAGTACATGCAAATCATTAATCACAATCAGTGGAAGTCCTGTCTCGCTTGTATCTTGGGATTTGCTCCCCGAGTATATGCAAATCATTAATCACAATCAGTGGAAGTCTTGTCTCGCTTGTATCTTGGGATTTGCTCCCCGAGTATATGCAAATCATTAATCACAGTTAGTGGAAGTCTTGTCTCGCTTGTATCTTGGGATTTGCTCCCCGAGAACATGCAAATCATTAATCACAATTAGTGGAAGTCCTGTCTCGCTTGTATCTTGAGATTTGCTCCCCGAGTACATGCAAATCATTAATCACAATCAGTGGAAGTCTTGTCTCGCTTGTATCTTGGGATTTGCTCCCAGAGTATATGCAAATCATTAATCACAATCAGTGGAAGTCTTGTATCGCTTGTATCTTGGGATTTGCTCCCCGAGTACATGCAAATCATTAATCACGGTTAGTGGAAGTCCTGTCTCGCTTGTATCTTGGGATTTGCTCCCCGAGTACATGCAAATCATTAATCACAATCAGTGGAAGTCTTGTCTCGCTTGTATCTTGAGATTTGCTCCCCTAGTATATGCAAATCATTAATCACAATTACTGGAAGTCTTGTCTCGCTTGTATCTTGGGATTTGCTCCCCGAGTACATGCAAATCATTAATCACAATCAGTGGAAGTCTTGTCTCGCTTGTATCTTGGGATTTGCTCCCCGAGTACATGCAAATCATTAATCACAATTAGTGGAAGTCCTGTCTCGCTTGTATCTTGGGATTTGCTCCCCGAGTACATTCAAATCATTAATCACAGTAAGTGGAAGTCCTGTCTCGCTTGTATCTTGGGATTTGCTCCCCGAGTACATGCAAATCATTAATCACAATCAGTGGAAGTCCTGTCTCGCTTGTATCTTGGGATTTGCTCCCCGAGTACTTGCAAATCATTAATCACAATTAGTGGAAGTCTTGTCTCGCTTGTATCTTGGGATTTGCTCCCCGAGAACATGCAAATCATTAATCACAATTAGTGGAAGTCTTGTCTCGCTTGTATATTGGGATTTGCTCCCCGAGTACATGCAAATCATTAATCACAATTAGTGGAAGTCCTGTCTCGCTTGTATCTTGGGATTTGCTCCCCGAGAACATGCAAATCATTAATCACAATTAGTGGAAGTCCTGTCTCGCTTGTGTCTTGGGATTTGCTCCCCGAGAACATGCAAATCATTAATCACAATTAGTGGAAGTCTTGTCTCGCTTGTATCTTGGGATTTGCTCCCCGAGAACATGCAAATCATTAATCACAATTAGCGGAAGTCCTGTCTCGCTTGTATCTTGGGATTTGCTCCCCGAGTATATGCAAATCATTAATCACAATTAGTGGAAGTCTTGTCTCGCTTGTATCTTGGGATTTGCTCCCCGAGTATATGCAAATCATTAATCACAGTTAGTGGAAGTCCTGTCTCGCTTGTATCTTGGGATTTGCTCCTCGAGTACATGCAAATCATTAATCACAATTAGTGGAAGTCTTGTCTCGCTTGTATCTTGGGATTTGCTCGCCGAGTATATGCAAATCATTAATCACAATTAGTGGAAGTCTTGTCTCGCTTTTATCTTGGGATTTGCTCGCCGAGTACATGCAAATCATTAATCACAGTTAGTGGAAGTCTTGTCTCGCTTTTATCTTGGGATTTGCTCGCCGAGTACATGCAAATCATTAATCACAGTTAGTGGAAGTCTTGTCTCGCTTGTATCTTGAGATTTGCTCCCCGAGTACATGCAAATCATTAATCACAATTAGTGGAATTCTTGTGCGAAGCCTCCGTGGCTTAGGCGGCAGCACGCCGGCCTCTCACCCCTGGGTCCGTGGTTCAAATCCCGGTCACTCCATGTGAGATCTGTGCTGGACAAAACGGAGGCAGACAGGTTTTTCTCCGGGTACTCCGGTTATCCCTGTCAAAATTTCATTCCAGCAACACTCTCCACTATCATTTCATCTGTCATTCATTTAATCATTGCCCGAGAGGAGTGCGTCAGGCCTCGGCACAGTTCATATCCTCGCCGCTAGATGGGGGCTTCATTCATTCCATTCCTGACCCGGTCGGAGACTGGAAGCAGGCTGTGGATTTTCATTTTCATTTTCAGTGAATTCTTGTCTCGCTTGTATCTTGGGATTTGCTCCCCGAGTACATGCAAATCATAAATCACAATTAGTGTAAGTCCTGTCTCGCTTGTATCTTGGGATTTGCTCCCCGAGTACATGCAAATCATTAATCACAATTAGTGGAAGTCTTGGCTCGCTTGTATCTTGGGATTTGCTCCCCGAGTATATGCAAATCATTAATCACAATTAGTGGAAGTCCTGTCTCGCTTGTATCTCGGGATTTGCTCCCCGAGTACATGCAAATCATTAATCACAATCAGTGGAAGTCTTGTCTCGCTTGTATATTGGGATTTGCTCCCCGAGTACATGCAAATCATTAATCACAATCAGTGGAAGTCTTGTCTCGCTTGTATCTTGGGATTTGCTCCCCGAGTACATGCAAATCATTAATCACAGTTAGTGGAAGTCTTGTCTCGCTTGTATCTTGGGATTTGCTCCCCGAGTACATGCAAATCATTAATCACAATCAGTGGAAGTCTTGGCTCGCTTGTATATTGGGATTTGCTCCCCGAGTACATGCAAATCATTAATCACAATCAGTGGAAGTCCTGTCTCGCTTGTATCTTGGGATTTGCTCCCCGAGTACATGCAAATCATTAATCACAATTAGTGGAAGTCCTGTCTCGCTTGTATCTTGGGATTTGCTCCCCGAGTACATGCAAATCATTAATCACAATTACTGGAAGTCTTGTCTCGCTTGTATCTTGGGATTTGCTCCCCAAGTTCATGCAAATCATTATTCACAGTTAGTGGAAGTCCTGTCTCGCTTGTATCTTGGGATTTGCTCCCCGAGTACATGCAAATCATTAATCACAATTACTGGAAGTCTTGTCTCGCTTGTATCTTGGGATTTGCTCCCCGAGTACATGCAAATCATTAATCACAATTAGTGGAAGTCTTGTCTCGCTTGTATCTTGGGATTTGCTCCCCGAGTACATGCAAATCATTAATCACAATTAGTGGAAGTCTTGTCTCGCTTGTATCTTGGGATTTGCTCCCCGAGTACATGCAAATCATTAATCACAATTAGTGGAAGTCTTGTCTCGCTTGTATCTTGGGATTTGCTCCCCGAGTACATGCAAATCATTAATCACAATTAGTGGAAGTCCTGTCTCGCTTTTATCTTGGGATTTGCTCCCAGAGTACATGCAAATCATTAATCACAGTTAGTGGAAGTCTTGTCTCGCTTGTATCTTGGGATTTGCTCCCCGAGTACATGCAAATCATTAATCACAGTTAGTGGAAGTCCTGTCTCTCTTGTATCTTGGGATTTGCTCCCAGAGTACATGCAAATCATTAATCACAATCAGTGGAAGTCCTGTCTCGCTTGTATCTTGGGATTTGCTCCCAGAGTACATGCAAATCATTAATCACAATTAGTGGAAGTCCTGTCTCGCTTGTATCTTGGGATTTGCTCCCCGAGTACATGCAAATCATTAATCACAGTTAGTGGAAGTCCTGTCTCGCTTGTATCTTGGGATTTGCTCCCCGAGTTCATGCAAATCATTAATCACAATCAGTGGAAGTCCTGTCTCGCTTGTATCTTGGGTCTTGCTCCCCGAGTACATGCAAATCATTAATCACAGTTAGTGGAAGTCTTGTCTCGCTTGTATCTTGGGATTTGCTCCCCGAGTACATGCAAATCATTAATCACAGTTAGTGGAAGTCTTGTCTCGCTTGTATATTGAGATTTGCTCCCCGAGTACATGCAAATCATTAATCACAATTAGTGGAAGTCTTGTCTCGCTTGTATCTTGGGATTTGCTCCCCGAGTATATGCAAATCATTAATCACAATCAGTGGAAGTCCTGTCTCGCTTGTATCTTGGGATTTGCTCCCAGAGTATATGCAAATCATTAATCACAATTAGTGGAAGTCTTGTCTCGCTTGTATCTTGGGATTTGCTCGCCGAGTACATGCAAATCATTAATCACAGTTAGTGGAGGTCTTGTCTCGCTTGTATCTTGGGATTTGCTCCCCGAGTACATGCAAATCATTAATCACAATTAGTGGAAGTCTTGTCTCGCTTGTATTTTGGGATTTGCTCCCCGAGTACATGCAAATCATTAATCACAGTTAGTGGAAGTCTTGTCTCGCTTGTATCTTGGGATTTGCTCCCCGAGTATATGCAAATCATTAATCACAATTACTGGAAGTCTTGTCTCGCTTTTATCTTGGGATTTGCTCCCCGAGGACATGCAAATCATTAATCACAATTAGTGGAAGTCTTGTCTCGCTTGTATCTTGGGATTTGCTCCCCGAGTACATGCAAATCATTAATCACAATTAGTGGAAGTCTTGTCTAGCTTGTATCTTGGGATTTGATCCCCGAGTACATGCAAATCATTAATCACAATCAGTGGAATTCTTGTCTCGCTTGTATCTTGAGATTTGCTCCCCGAGTACATGCAAATCATTAATCACAGTTAGTGGAAGTCTGAGATTCGCTTGTTTGTTGGGTTTGCTCCCCGAGTACATGCAAATCATTAATCACAGTTAGTGGAAGTCTGAGATTCGCTTGTATGTTGGGTTTGCTCCCCGAGTACATGCAAATCATTAATCACAATTAGTGGAATTCTTGTCTCGCTTGTATCTTGGGATTTGCTCCCCGAGTACATGCAAATCATTAATCACAATTAGTGGAAGTCCTGTCTCGCTTGTATCTTGGGTTTTGTTCCCCGAGTACATGCAAATCATTAATCACAATCAGTGGAAGTCTTGTCTCGCTTGTATCTTGGGATTTGCTCCCCGAGTACATGCAAATCATTAATCACAATTAGTGGAAGTCCTGTCTCGCTTGTATCTTGGGATTTGCTCCCCGAGTACATTCAAATCATTAATCACAGTAAGTGGAAGTCCTGTCTCGCTTGTATCTTGGGATTTGCTCCCCGAGTACATGCAAATCATTAATCACAATCAGTGGAAGTCCTGTCTCGCTTGTATCTTGGGATTTGCTCCCCGAGTACTTGCAAATCATTAATCACAATTAGTGGAAGTCTTGTCTCGCTTGTATCTTGGGATTTGCTCCCCGAGAACATGCAAATCATTAATCACAATTAGTGGAAGTCTTGTCTCGCTTGTATATTGGGATTTGCTCCCCGAGTACATGCAAATCATTAATCACAATTAGTGGAAGTCCTGTCTCGCTTGTATCTTGGGATTTGCTCCCCGAGAACATGCAAATCATTAATCACAATTAGTGGAAGTCCTGTCTCGCTTGTATCTTGGGATTTGCTCCCCGAGAACATGCAAATCATTAATCACAATTAGTGGAAGTCTTGTCTCGCTTGTATCTTGGGATTTGCTCCCCGAGAACATGCAAATCATTAATCACAATTAGCGGAAGTCCTGTCTCGCTTGTATCTTGGGATTTGCTCCCCGAGTATATGCAAATCATTAATCACAATTAGTGGAAGTCTTGTCTCGCTTGTAACTTGGGATTTGCTCCCCGAGTATATGCAAATCATTAATCACAGTTAGTGGAAGTCCTGTCTCGCTTGTATCTTGGGATTTGCTCCTCGAGTACATGCAAATCATTAATCACAATTAGTGGAAGTCTTGTCTCGCTTGTATCTTGGGATTTGCTCGCCGAGTATATGCAAATCATTAATCACAATTAGTGGAAGTCTTGTCTCGCTTTTATCTTGGGATTTGCTCGCCGAGTACATGCAAATCATTAATCACAGTTAGTGGAAGTCTTGTCTCGCTTGTATCTTGAGATTTGCTCCCCGAGTACATGCAAATCATTAAACACAATTAGTGGAATTCTTGTGCGAAGCCTCCGTGGCTTAGGCGGCAGCACGCCGGCCTCTCACCCCTGGGTCCGTGGTTCAAATCCCGGTCACTCCATGTGAGATCTGTGCTGGACAAAACGGAGGCAGACAGGTTTTTCTCCGGGTACTCCGGTTATCCCTGTCAAAATTTCATTCCAGCAACACTCTCCACTATCATTTCATCTGTCATTCATTTAATCATTGCCCCAGAGGAGTGCGTCAGGCCTCGGCACAGTTCATATCCTCGCCGCTAGATGGGGGCTTCATTCATTCCATTCCTGCCCCGGTCGGAGACTGGAAGCAGGCTGTGGATTTTCATTTTCATTTTCAGTGAATTCTTGTCTCGCTTGTATCTTGGGATTTGCTCCCCGAGTACATGCAAATCATTAATCACAATTAGTGTAAGTCCTGTCTCGCTTGTATCTTGGGATTTGCTCCCCGAGTACATGCAAATCATTAATCACAATTAGTTGAAGTCTTGGCTCGCTTGTATCTTGGGATTTGCTCCCCGAGTATATGCAAATCATTAATCACAATTAGTGGAAGTCCTGTCTCGCTTGTATCTCGGGATTTGCTCCCCGAGTACATGCAAATCATTAATCACAATCAGTGGAAGTCTTGTCTCGCTTGTATATTGTGATTTGCTCCCCGAGTACATGCAAATCATTAATCACAATCAGTGGAAGTCTTGTCTCGCTTGTATCTTGGGATTTGCTCCCCGAGTACATGCAAATCATTAATCACAGTTAGTGGAAGTCTTGTCTCGCTTGTATCTTGGGATTTGCTCCCCGAGTACATGCAAATCATTAATCACAATCAGTGGAAGTCTTGGCTCGCTTGTATATTGGGATTTGCTCCCCGAGTACATGCAAATCATTAATCACAATCAGTGGAAGTCCTGTCTCGCTTGTATCTTGGGATTTGCTCCCCGAGTACATGCAAATCATTAATCACAATTAGTGGAAGTCCTGTCTCGCTTGTATCTTGGGATTTGCTCCCCGAGTACATGCAAATCATTAATCACAATTACTGGAAGTCTTGTCTCGCTTGTATCTTGGGATTTGCTCCCCAAGTTCATGCAAATCATTAATCACAGTTAGTGGAAGTCCTGTCTCGCTTGTATCTTGGGATTTGCTCCCCGAGTACATGCAAATCATTAATCACAATTACTGGAAGTCTTGTCTCGCTTGTATCTTGGGATTTGCTCCCCGAGTACATGCAAATCATTAATCACAATTAGTGGAAGTCTTGTCTCGCTTGTATCTTGGGATTTGCTCCCCGAGTACATGCAAATCATTAATCACAATTAGTGGAAGTCTTGTCTCGCTTGTATCTTGGGATTTGCTCCCCGAGTACATGCAAATCATTAATCACAATTAGTGGAAGTCTTGTCTCGCTTGTATCTTGGGATTTGCTCCCCGAGTACATGCAAATCATTAATCACAATTAGTGGAAGTCCTGTCTCGCTTTTATCTTGGGATTTGCTCCCAGAGTACATGCAAATCATTAATCACAGTTAGTGGAAGTCTTGTCTCGCTTGTATCTTGGGATTTGCTCCCCGAGTACATGCAAATCATTAATCACAGTTAGTGGAAGTCCTGTCTCTCTTGTATCTTGGGATTTGCTCCCAGAGTACATGCAAATCATTAATCACAATCAGTGGAAGTCCTGTCTCGCTTGTATCTTGGGATTTGCTCCCAGAGTACATGCAAATCATTAATCACAATTAGTGGAAGTCCTGTCTCGCTTGTATCTTGGGATTTGCTCCCCGAGTACATGCAAATCATTAATCACAGTTAGTGGAAGTCCTGTCTCGCTTGTATCTTGGGATTTGCTCCCCGAGTATATGCAAATCATTAATCACAATCAGTGGAAGTCCTGTCTCGCTTGTATCTTGGGATTTGCTCCCAGAGTATATGCAAATCATTAATCACAATTAGTGGAAGTCTTGTCTCGCTTGTATCTTGGGATTTGCTCGCCGAGTACATGAAAATCATTAATCACAGTTAGTGGAGGTCTTGTCTCGCTTGTATCTTGGGATTTGCTCCCCGAGTACATGCAAATCATTAATCACAATTAGTGGAAGTCTTGTCTCGCTTGTATCTTGGGATTTGCTCCCCGAGTACATGCAAATCATTAATCACAATTAGTGGAAGTCTTGTCTCGCTTGTATTTTGGGATTTGCTCCCCGAGTACATGCAAATCATTAATCACAGTTAGTGGAAGTCTTGTCTCGCTTGTATCTTGGGATTTGCTCCCCGAGTATATGCAAATCATTAATCACAATTACTGGAAGTCTTGTCTCGCTTTTATCTTGGGATTTGCTCCCCGAGGACATGCAAATCATTAAACACAATTAGTGGAAGTCTTGTCTCGCTTGTATCTTGGGATTTGCTCCCCGAGTACATGCAAATCATTAATCACAATTAGTGGAAGTCTTGTCTAGCTTGTATCTTGGGATTTGATCCCCGAGTACATGCAAATCATTAATCACAATCAGTGGAATTCTTGTCTCGCTTGTATCTTGAGATTTGCTCCCCGAGTACATGCAAATCATTAATCACAGTTAGTGGAAGTCTGAGATTCGCTTGTTTGTTGGGTTTGCTCCCCGAGTACATGCAAATCATTAATCACAGTTAGTGGAAGTCTGAGATTCGCTTGTATGTTGGGTTTGCTCCCCGAGTACATGCAAATCATTAATCACAATTAGTGGAATTCTTGTCTCGCTTGTATCTTGGGATTTGCTCCCCGAGTACATGCAAATCATTAATCACAATTAGTGGAAGTCCTGTCTCGCTTGTATCTTGGGTTTTGCTCCCCGAGTACATGCAAATCATTAATCACAATCAGTGGAAGTCTTGTCTCGCTTGTATCTTGGGATTTGCTCCCCGAGTACATGCAAATCATTAATCACAATTAGTGGAAGTCTTGTCTCGCTTGTATCTTGGGATTTGCTCCCCGAGTACATGCAAATCATTAATCACAATTAGTGGAAGTCGTGTCTAGCTTGTATCTTGGGATTTGCTCCCCGAGTACATGCAAATCATTAATCACAGTTAGTGGAAGTCTTGTCTCGCTTGTATCTTGAGATTTGCTCCCCGAGTACATGCAAATCATTAATCACAATTAGTGGAAGTCTTGTCTCGCTTGTATCTTGAGATTTGCTCCCCGAGTACATGCAAATCATTAATCACAATTAGTGGAAGTCTTGTCTCGCTTGTATCTTGGGATTTGCTCCCCGAGTACATGCAAATCATTAATCACATTCAGTGGAAGTCTTGTCTCGCTTGTATCTTGAGATTTGCTCCCCGAGTACATGCAAATCATTAATCACAATCAGTGGAAGTCTTGTCTCGCTTGTATCTTGGGATTTGCTCCCCGAGTATATGCAAATCATTAATCACAATTACTGGAAGTCCTGTCTCGCTTGTATCTTGGGATTTGCTCCCCGAGTACATGCAAATCATTAATCACAATCAGTGGAAGTCCTGTCTCGCTTGTATCTTGGGATTTGCTCCCCGAGTATATGCAAATCATTAATCACGGTTAGTGGAAGTCTTGTCTCGCTTGTATCTTGGGATTTGCTCGCCGAGTATATGCAAATCATTAATCACAGTTAGTGGAAGTCTTGTCTCGCTTGTATCTTGGGATTTGCTCCCAGAGTACATTCAAATCATTAATCACAGTTAGTGGAAGTCTTGTCTCGCTTGTATCTTGGGATTTGCTCCCCGAGTACATGCAAATCATTAATCACAATTAGTGGAAGTCTTGTCTCGCTTGTATCTTGGGATTTGCTCCCCGAGTACATGCAAATCATTAATCACAGATAGTGGAAGTCTTGTCTCGCTTGTATCTTGGGATTTGCTCCCCGAGTACATGCAAATCATTAATCACAGTTAGTGGAAGTCTTGTCTCGCTTGTATCTTGGGATTTGCTCCCCGAGTACATGCAAATCATTAATCACAATCAGTGGAAGTCTTGTCTCGCTTGTATCTTGGGATTTGCTCCCCGAGTACATGCAAATCATTAATCACAGTTAGTGGAAGTCTTGTCTCCCTTGTATCTTGGGATTTGCTCCCCGAGTACATGCAAATCATTAATCACAATCAGTGGAAGTCTTGTTTCGCTTGTATCTTGGGATTTGCTCCCCGAGTATATGCAAATCATTAATCACAATCAGTGGAAGTCCTGTCTCGCTTGTATCTTGGGATTTGCTCCCAGAGTATATGCAAATCATTAATCACAATTAGTGGAAGTCTTGTCTCGCTTGTATCTTGGGATTTGCTCGCCGAGTACATGCAAATCATTAATCACAGTTAGTGGAGGTCTTGTCTCGCTTGTATCTTGGGATTTGCTCCCCGAGTACATGCAAATCATTAATCACAATTAGTGGAAGTCTTGTCTCGCTTGTATCTTGGGATTTGCTCCCCGAGTACATGCAAATCATTAATCACAATTAGTGGAAGTCTTGTCTCGCTTGTATTTTGGGATTTGCTCCCCGAGTACATGCAAATCATTAATCACAGTTAGTGGAAGTCTTGTCTCGCTTGTATCTTGGGATTTGCTCCCCGAGTATATGCAAATCATTAATCACAATTACTGGAAGTCTTGTCTCGCTTTTATCTTGGGATTTGCTCCCCGAGGACATGCAAATCATTAATCACAATTAGTGGAAGTCTTGTCTCGCTTGTATCTTGGGATTTGCTCCCCGAGTACATGCAAATCATTAATCACAATTAGTGGAAGTCTTGTCTAGCTTGTATCTTGGGATTTGCTCCCCGAGTACATGCAAATCATTAATCACAATCAGTGGAATTCTTGTCTCGCTTGTATCTTGAGATTTGCTCCCCGAGTACATGCAAATCATTAATCACAGTTAGTGGAAGTCTGAGATTCGCTTGTTTGTTGGGTTTGCTCCCCGAGTACATGCAAATCATTAATCACAGTTAGTGGAAGTCTGAGATTCGCTTGTATGTTGGGTTTGCTCCCCGAGTACATGCAAATCATTAATCACAATTAGTGGAATTCTTGTCTCGCTTGTATCTTGGGATTTGCTCCCCGAGTACATGCAAATCATTAATCACAATTAGTGGAAGTCCTGTCTCGCTTGTATCTTGGGTTTTGCTCCCCGAGTACATGCAAATCATTAATCACAATCAGTGGAAGTCTTGTCTCGCTTGTATCTTGGGATTTGCTCCCCGAGTACATGCAAATCATTAATCACAATTAGTGGAAGTCTTGTCTCGCTTGTATCTTGGGATTTGCTCCCCGAGTACATGCAAATCATTAATCACAATTAGTGGAAGTCTTGTCTCGCTTGTATCTTGGGATTTGCTCCCCGAGTACATGCAAATCATTAATCACAGTTAGTGGAAGTCTTGTCTCGCTTGTATCTTGGGATTTGCTCCCCGAGTACATGCAAATCATTAATCACAGTTAGTGGAAGTCTTGTCTCGCTTGTATCTTGGGATTTGCTCCCCGAGTACATGCAAATCATTAATCACAATCAGTGGAAGTCCTGTCTCGCTTGTATCTTGGGATTTGCTCCCCGAGTACATGCAAATCATTAATCACAATTAGTGGAAGTCGTGTCTAGCTTGTATCTTGGGATTTGCTCCCCGAGTACATGCAAATCATTAATCACAGTTAGTGGAAGTCTTGTCTCGCTTGTATCTTGAGATTTGCTCCCCGAGTACATGCAAATCATTAATCACAATTAGTGGAAGTCTTGTCTCGCTTGTATCTTGAGATTTGCTCCCCGAGTACATGCAAATCATTAATCACAATTAGTGGAAGTCTTGTCTCGCTTGTATCTTGGGATTTGCTCCCCGAGTACATGCAAATCATTAATCACAATCAGTGGAAGTCTTGTCTCGCTTGTATCTTGAGATTTGCTCCCCGAGTACATGCAAATCATTAATCACAATCAGTGGAAGTCTTGTCTCGCTTGTATCTTGGGATTTGCTCCCCGAGTATATGCAAATCATTAATCACAATTACTGGAAGTCCTGTCTCGCTTGTATCTTGGGATTTGCTCCCCGAGTACATGCAAATCATTAATCACAATCAGTGGAAGTCCTGTCTCGCTTGTATCTTGGGATTTGCTCCCCGAGTATATGCAAATCATTAATCACGGTTAGTGGAAGTCTTGTCTCGCTTGTATCTTGGGATTTGCTCGCCGAGTATATGCAAATCATTAATCACAGTTAGTGGAAGTCTTGTCTCGCTTGTATCTTGGGATTTGCTCCCAGAGTACATTCAAATCATTAATCACAGTTAGTGGAAGTCTTGTCTCGCTTGTATCTTGGGATTTGCTCCCCGAGTACATGCAAATCATTAATCACAATTAGTGGAAGTCTTGTCTCGCTTGTATCTTGGGATTTGCTCCCCGAGTACATGCAAATCATTAATCACAGATAGTGGAAGTCTTGTCTCGCTTGTATCTTGGGATTTGCTCCCCGAGTACATGCAAATCATTAATCACAGTTAGTGGAAGTCTTGTCTCGCTTGTATCTTGGGATTTGCTCCCCGAGTACATGCAAATCATTAATCACAATTAGTGGAAG
The DNA here is from genome assembly GCA_946902985.2 of Meconema thalassinum. Lineage (NCBI taxonomy): Eukaryota > Metazoa > Arthropoda > Insecta > Orthoptera > Tettigoniidae > Meconema > Meconema thalassinum. The sequence goes on along the minus strand of OX336393.1, from coordinate 534,405,668 downwards.
TCCTGTCTCGCTTGTATCTTGGGTTTTGCTCCCCGAGTACATGCAAATCATTAATCACAATCAGTGGAAGTCTTGTCTCGCTTGTATCTTGGGATTTGCTCTCCGAGTACATGCAAATCATTAATCACAATTAGTGGAAGTCTTGTCTCGCTTGTATCTTGGGATTTGCTCCCCGAGTACATGCAAATCATTAATCACAGTTAGTGGAAGTCTTGTCTCGCTTGTATCTTGGGATTCGCTCCCCGAGTACATGCAAATCATCAATCGCAATTAGTGGAAGTCCTGTCTCGCTTGTATCTTGGGATTTGCTCCCCGAGTACATGCAAATCATTAATCACAGTTAGTGGAAGTCCTGTCTCGCTTGTATCTTGAGATTTGCTCCCCGAGATCATGCAAATCATTAATCACAGTTAGTGGAAGTCTTGTCTCGCTTGTATCTTGGGATTTGCTCCCCGAGTACATGCAAATCATTAATCACAATTAGTGGAAGTCCTGTCTCGCTTGTATCTTGGGATTTGCTCCCCGAGTACATGCAAATCATTAATCACAGTTAGTGGAAGTCCTGTCTCGCTTGTATCTTGGGATTTGCTCCCCGAGTACATGCAAACCATTAATCACAATCAGTGGAAGTCCTGTCTCGCTTGTATCTTGGGATTTGCTCCCCGAGTATATGCAAATCATTAATCACAATCAGTGGAAGTCTTGTCTCGCTTGTATCTTGGGATTTGCTCCCCGAGTATATGCAAATCATTAATCACAGTTAGTGGAAGTCTTGTCTCGCTTGTATCTTGGGATTTGCTCCCCGAGAACATGCAAATCATTAATCACAATTAGTGGAAGTCCTGTCTCGCTTGTATCTTGAGATTTGCTCCCCGAGTACATGCAAATCATTAATCACAATCAGTGGAAGTCTTGTCTCGCTTGTATCTTGGGATTTGCTCCCAGAGTATATGCAAATCATTAATCACAATCAGTGGAAGTCTTGTATCGCTTGTATCTTGGGATTTGCTCCCCGAGTACATGCAAATCATTAATCACGGTTAGTGGAAGTCCTGTCTCGCTTGTATCTTGGGATTTGCTCCCCGAGTACATGCAAATCATTAATCACAATCAGTGGAAGTCTTGTCTCGCTTGTATCTTGAGATTTGCTCCCCTAGTATATGCAAATCATTAATCACAATTACTGGAAGTCTTGTCTCGCTTGTATCTTGGGATTTGCTCCCCGAGTACATGCAAATCATTAATCACAATCAGTGGAAGTCTTGTCTCGCTTGTATCTTGGGATTTGCTCCCCGAGTACATGAAAATCATTAATCACAATTAGTGGAAGTCCTGTCTCGCTTGTATCTTGGGATTTGCTCCCCGAGTACATTCAAATCATTAATCACAGTTAGTGGAAGTCCTGTCTCGCTTGTATCTTGGGATTTGCTCCCCGAGTACATGCAAATCATTAATCACAATCAGTGGAAGTCCTGTCTCGCTTGTATCTTGGGATTTGCTCCCCGAGTACTTGCAAATCATTAATCACAATTGGTGGAAGTCTTGTCTCGCTTGTATGTTGGGATTTGCTCCCCGAGTACATGCAAATCATTAATCACAATTAGTGGAAGTCTTGTCTCGCTTGTATCTTGGGATTTGCTCCCCGAGTACATGCAAATCATTAATCACAATTAGTGGAAGTCTTGTCTCGCTTGTATCTTGGGATTTGCTCCCCGAGTACATGCAAATCATTAATCACAGTTAGTGGAAGTCTTGTCTCGCTTGTATCTTGGGATTTGCTCCCCGAGTACATGCAAATCATTAATCACAGTTAGTGGAAGTCTTGTCTCGCTTGTATCTTGGGATTTGCTCCCCGAGTACATGCAAATCATTAATCACAATCAGTGGAAGTCCTGTCTCGCTTGTATCTTGGGATTTGCTCCCCGAGTACATGCAAATCATTAATCACAATTAGTGGAAGTCGTGTCTAGCTTGTATCTTGGGATTTGCTCCCCGAGTACATGCAAATCATTAATCACAGTTAGTGGAAGTCTTGTCTCGCTTGTATCTTGAGATTTGCTCCCCGAGTACTTGCAAATCATTAATCACAATTAGTGGAAGTCTTGTCTCGCTTGTATCTTGAGATTTGCTCCCCGAGTACATGCAAATCATTAATCACAATTAGTGGAAGTCTTGTCTCGCTTGTATCTTGGGATTTGCTCCCCGAGTACATGCAAATCATTAATCACAATCAGTGGAAGTCTTGTCTCGCTTGTATCTTGAGATTTGCTCCCCGAGTACATGCAAATCATTAATCACAATCAGTGGAAGTCTTGTCTCGCTTGTATCTTGGGATTTGCTCCCCGAGTATATGCAAATCATTAATCACAATTACTGGAAGTCCTGTCTCGCTTGTATCTTGGGATTTGCTCCCCGAGTACATGCAAATCATTAATCACAATCAGTGGAAGTCCTGTCTCGCTTGTATCTTGGGATTTGCTCCCCGAGTATATGCAAATCATTAATCACGGTTAGTGGAAGTCTTGTCTCGCTTGTATCTTGGGATTTGCTCGCCGAGTATATGCAAATCATTAATCACAGTTAGTGGAAGTCTTGTCTCGCTTGTATCTTGGGATTTGCTCCCAGAGTACATTCAAATCATTAATCACAGTTAGTGGAAGTCTTGTCTCGCTTGTATCTTGGGATTTGCTCCCCGAGTACATGCAAATCATTAATCACAATTAGTGGAAGTCTTGTCTCGCTTGTATCTTGGGATTTGCTCCCCGAGTACATGCAAATCATTAATCACAGATAGTGGAAGTCTTGTCTCGCTTGTATCTTGGGATTTGCTCCCCGAGTACATGCAAATCATTAATCACAGTTAGTGGAAGTCTTGTCTCGCTTGTATCTTGGGATTTGCTCCCCGAGTACATGCAAATCATTAATCACAATTAGTGGAAGTCCTGTCTCGCTTGTATCTTGGGTTTTGCTCCCCGAGTACATGCAAATCATTAATCACAATCAGTGGAAGTCTTGTCTCGCTTGTATCTTGGGATTTGCTCTCCGAGTACATGCAAATCATTAATCACAATTAGTGGAAGTCTTGTCTCGCTTGTATCTTGGGATTTGCTCCCCGAGTACATGCAAATCATTAATCACATTAGTGGAAGTCTTGTCTCGCTTGTATCTTGGGATTCGCTCCCCGAGTACATGCAAATCATCAATCGCAATTAGTGGAAGTCCTGTCTCGCTTGTATCTTGGGATTTGCTCCCCGAGTACATGCAAATCATTAATCACAGTTAGTGGAAGCCCTGTCTCGCTTGTATCTTGAGATTTGCTCCCCGAGATCATGCAAATCATTAATCACAGTTAGTGGAAGTCTTGTCTCGCTTGTATCTTGGGATTTGCTCCCCGAGTACATGCAAATCATTAATCACAATTAGTGGAAGTCCTGTCTCGCTTGTATCTTGGGATTTGCTCCCCGAGTACATGCAAATCATTAATCACAGTTAGTGGAAGTCCTGTCTCGCTTGTATCTTGGGATTTGCTCCCCGAGTACATGCAAATCATTAATCACAATCAGTGGAAGTCCTGTCTCGCTTGTATCTTGGGATTTGCTCCCCGAGTATATGCAAATCATTAATCACAATCAGTGGAAGTCTTGTCTCGCTTGTATCTTGGGATTTGCTCCCCGAGTATATGCAAATCATTAATCACAGTTAGTGGAAGTCTTGTCTCGCTTGTATCTTGGGATTTGCTCCCCGAGAACATGCAAATCATTAATCACAATTAGTGGAAGTCCTGTCTCGCTTGTATCTTGAGATTTGCTCCCCGAGTACATGCAAATCATTAATCACAATCAGTGGAATTCTTGTCTCGCTTGTATCTTGGGATTTGCTCCCAGAGTATATGCAAATCATTAATCACAATCAGTGGAAGTCTTGTATCGCTTGTATCTTGGGATTTGCTCCCCGAGTACATGCAAATCATTAATCACGGTTAGTGGAAGTCCTGTCTCGCTTGTATCTTGGGATTTGCTCCCCGAGTACATGCAAATCATTAATCACAATCAGTGGAAGTCTTGTCTCGCTTGTATCTTGAGATTTGCTCCCCTAGTATATGCAAATCATTAATCACAATTACTGGAAGTCTTGTCTCGCTTGTATCTTGGGATTTGCTCCCCGAGTACATGCAAATCATTAATCACAATCAGTGGAAGTCTTGTCTCGCTTGTATCTTGGGATTTGCTCCCCGAGTACATGAAAATCATTAATCACAATTAGTGGAAGTCCTGTCTCGCTTGTATCTTGGGATTTGCTCCCCGAGTACATTCAAATCATTAATCACAGTTAGTGGAAGTCCTGTCTCGCTTGTATCTTGGGATTTGCTCCCCGAGTACATGCAAATCATTAATCACAATCAGTGGAAGTCCTGTCTCGCTTGTATCTTGGGATTTGCTCCCCGAGTACTTGCAAATCATTAATCACAATTAGTGGAAGTCTTGTCTCGCTTGTATGTTGGGATTTGCTCCCCGAGTACATGCAAATCATTAATCACAATTAGTGGAAGTCTTGTCTCGCTTGTATCTTGGGATTTGCTCCCCGAGTACATGCAAATCATTAGTCACAATTAGTGGAAGTCTTGTCTCGCTTGTATTTAGGAATTTGCTCCCCGAGTACATGCAAATCATTAATCACAGTTAGTGGAAGTCTTGTCTCGCTTGTATCTTGGGATTTGCTCCCCGAGTATATGCAAATCATTAATCACAATTACTGGAAGTCTTGTCTCGCTTTTATCTTGGGATTTGCTCCCCGAGGACATGCAAATCATTAATCACAATTAGTGGAAGTCTTGTCTCGCTTGTATCTTGGGATTTGCTCCCCGAGTACATGCAAATCATTAATCACAATTAGTGGAAGTCTTGTCTAGCTTGTATCTTGGGATTTGCTCCCCGAGTACATGCAAATCATTAATCACAATCAGTGGAATTCTTGTCTCGCTTGTATCTTGAGATTTGCTCCCCGAGTACATGCAAATCATTAATCACAGTTAGTGGAAGTCTGAGATTCGCTTGTTTGTTGGGTTTGCTCCCCGAGTACATGCAAATCATTAATCACAGTTAGTGGAAGTCTGAGATTCGCTTGTATGTTGGGTTTGCTCCCCGAGTACATGCAAATCATTAATCACAATTAGTGGAATTCTTGTCTCGCTTGTATCTTGGGATTTGCTCCCCGAGTACATGCAAATCATTAATCACAATTAGTGGAAGTCCTGTCTCGCTTGTATCTTGGGTTTTGCTCCCCGAGTACATGCAAATCATTAATCACAATCAGTGGAAGTCTTGTCTCGCTTGTATCTTGGGATTTGCTCCCCGAGTACATGCAAATCATTAATCACAATTAGTGGAAGTCTTGTCTCGCTTGTATCTTAGGAATTTGCTCCCCGAGTACATGCAAATCATTAATCACAATTAGTGGAAGTCTTGTCTCGCTTGTATCTTGGGATTTGCTCCCCGAGTACATGCAAATCATTAATCACAGTTAGTGGAAGTCTTGTCTCGCTTGTATCTTGGGATTTGCTCCCCGAGTACATGCAAATCATTAATCACAGTTAGTGGAAGTCTTGTCTCGCTTGTATCTTGGGATTTGCTCCCCGAGTACATGCAAATCATTAATCACAATCAGTGGAAGTCCTGTCTCGCTTGTATCTTGGGATTTGCTCCCCGAGTACATGCAAATCATTAATCACAATTAGTGGAAGTCGTGTCTAGCTTGTATCTTGGGATTTGCTCCCCGAGTGCATGCAAATCATTAATCACAGTTAGTGGAAGTCTTGTCTCGCTTGTATCTTGAGATTTGCTCCCCGAGTACATGCAAATCATTAATCACAATTAGTGGAAGTCTTGTCTCGCTTGTATCTTGAGATTTGCTCCCCGAGTACATGCAAATCATTAATCACAATTAGTGGAAGTCTTGTCTCGCTTGTATCTTGGGATTTGCTCCCCGAGTACCTGCAAATCATTAATCACAATCAGTGGAAGTCTTGTCTCGCTTGTATCTTGAGATTTGCTCCCCGAGTACATGCAAATCATTAATCACAATCAGTGGAAGTCTTGTCTCGCTTGTATCTTGGGATTTGCTCCCCGAGTATATGCAAATCATTAATCACAATTACTGGAAGTCCTGTCTCGCTTGTATCTTGGGATTTGCTCCCCGAGTACATGCAAATCATTAATCACAATCAGTGGAAGTCCTGTCTCGCTTGTATCTTGGGATTTGCTCCCCGAGTATATGCAAATCATTAATCACGGTTAGTGGAAGTCTTGTCTCGCTTGTATCTTGGGATTTGCTCGCCGAGTATATGCAAATCATTAATCACAGTTAGTGGAAGTCTTGTCTCGCTTGTATCTTGGGATTTGCTCCCAGAGTACATTCAAATCATTAATCACAGTTAGTGGAAGTCTTGTCTCGCTTGTATCTTGGGATTTGCTCCCCGAGTACATGCAAATCATTAATCACAATTAGTGGAAGTCTTGTCTCGCTTGTATCTTGGGATTTGCTCCCCGAGTACATGCAAATCATTAATCACAGATAGTGGAAGTCTTGTCTCGCTTGTATCTTGGGATTTGCTCCCCGAGTACATGCAAATCATTAATCACAGTTAGTGGAAGTCTTGTCTCGCTTGTATCTTGGGATTTGCTCCCCGAGTACATGCAAATCATTAATCACAATTAGTGGAAGTCCTGTCTCGCTTGTATCTTGGGTTTTGCTCCCCGAGTACATGCAAATCATTAATCACAATCAGTGGAAGTCTTGTCTCGCTTGTATCTTGGGATTTGCTCTCCGAGTACATGCAAATCATTAATCACAATTAGTGGAAGTCTTGTCTCGCTTGTATCTTGGGATTTGCTCCCCGAGTACATGCAAATCATTAATCACAGTTAGTGGAAGTCTTGTCTCGCTTGTATCTTGGGATTCGCTCCCCGAGTACATGCAAATCATCAATCGCAATTAGTGGAAGTCCTGTCTCGCTTGTATCTTGGGATTTGCTCCCCGAGTACATGCAAATCATTAATCACAGTTAGTGGAAGTCCTGTCTCGCTTGTATCTTGAGATTTGCTCCCCGAGATCATGCAAATCATTAATCACAGTTAGTGGAAGTCTTGTCTCGCTTGTATCTTGGGATTTGCTCCCCGAGTACATGCAAATCATTAATCACAATTAGTGGAAGTCCTGTCTCGCTTGTATCTTGGGATTTGCTCCCCGAGTACATGCAAATCATTAATCACAGTTAGTGGAAGTCCTGTCTCGCTTGTATCTTGGGATTTGCTCCCCGAGTACATGCAAATCATTAATCACAATCAGTGGAAGTCCTGTCTCGCTTGTATCTTGGGATTTGCTCCCCGAGTATATGCAAATCATTAATCACAATCAGTGGAAGTCTTGTCTCGCTTGTATCTTGGGATTTGCTCCCCGAGTATATGCAAATCATTAATCACAGTTAGTGGAAGTCTTGTCTCGCTTGTATCTTGGGATTTGCTCCCCGAGAACATGCAAATCATTAATCACAATTAGTGGAAGTCCTGTCTCGCTTGTATCTTGAGATTTGCTCCCCGAGTACATGCAAATCATTAATCACAATCAGTGGAAGTCTTGTCTCGCTTGTATCTTGGGATTTGCTCCCAGAGTATATGCAAATCATTAATCACAATCAGTGGAAGTCTTGTATCGCTTGTATCTTGGGATTTGCTCCCCGAGTACATGCAAATCATTAATCACGGTTAGTGGAAGTCCTGTCTCGCTTGTATCTTGGGATTTGCTCCCCGAGTACATGCAAATCATTAATCACAATCAGTGGAAGTCTTGTCTCGCTTGTATCTTGAGATTTGCTCCCCTAGTATATGCAAATCATTAATCACAATTACTGGAAGTCTTGTCTCGCTTGTATCTTGGGATTTGCTCCCCGAGTACATGCAAATCATTAATCACAATCAGTGGAAGTCTTGTCTCGCTTGTATCTTGGGATTTGCTCCCCGAGTACATGAAAATCATTAATCACAATTAGTGGAAGTCCTGTCTCGCTTGTATCTTGGGATTTGCTCCCCGAGTACATTCAAATCATTAATCACAGTTAGTGGAAGTCCTGTCTCGCTTGTATCTTGGGATTTGCTCCCCGAGTACATTTAAATCATTAATCACAATCAGTGGAAGTCCTGTCTCGCTTGTATCTTGGGATTTGCTCCCCGAGTACTTGCAAATCATTAATCACAATTAGTGGAAGTCTTGTCTCGCTTGTATGTTGGGATTTGCTCCCCGAGTACATGCAAATCATTAATCACAATTAGTGGAAGTCTTGTCTCGCTTGTATCTTGGGATTTGCTCCCCGAGTACATGCAAATCATTAATCACAGTTAGTGGAAGTCTTGTCTCGCTTGTATCTTGGGATTTGCTCCCCGAGTATATGCAAATCATTAATCACAATTACTGGAAGTCTTGTCTCGCTTGTATCTTGGGATTTGCTCCCCGAGTACATGCAAATCATTAATCACAATCAGTGGAAGTCTTGTCTCGCTTGTATCTTGGGATTTGCTCCCCGAGTATATGCAAATCATTAATCACAATTAGTGGAAGTCTGGGATTCGCTTGTATCTTGGGATTTGCTCCCCGAGTACATGCAAATCATTAATCACGGTTAGTGGAAGTCATGTCTCGCTTGTATCTTGGGATTTGCTCCCCGAGTACATGCAAATCATTAATCACGGTTAGTGGAAGTCTTGTCTCGCTTGTATATTGGGATTTGCTCCCCGAGTACATGCAAATCATTAATCACAATTAGTGGAAGTCTGGGATTCGCTTGTATCTTGGGATTTGCTCCCCGAGTACATGCAAATCATTAATCACAATTAGTGGAAGTCTTGTCTCGCTTGTATCTTGGGATTTGCTCCCCGAGTACATGCAAATCATTAATCACAATTAGTGGAAGTCTTGTCTCGCTTGTATCTTGGGATTTGCTCCCCGAGTACATGCAAATCATTAATCACAGTTAGTGGAAGTCTTGTCTCGCTTGTATCTTGGGATTTGCTCCCCGAGTACATGCAAATCATTAAATCACAATTAGTGGAAGTCTGGGATTCATTGACCTCAATGAAATCTTTAACTCCAATTTTGAGGCCAAGTCTAATTTTTATTATTGTCATTAACCTGATTTACTTTCTCAACATACTGGACAAGATCATTCCTTAGAATCATGGCTACACCATTCTTACTGTTACCACCACCACCACCACCACCACCACCACCACCCCAATACAATTGGAATCCTTTACTCAGTTTCTTCTGCCCCTTTGTGCCACTCACACCCATCAGTGCAATATCTTTCGTCTACATGTACTCAATTAGTTCCTCTGCCTTACCAGTAAGGGTCAAGACATTGGTCTTAATAACCTCTCCCAGGACACCAAGAGCTGCGCATCGCCTTGACTCGCACACTTTCATATTTAGGCTATTTGTACGATGGATTCGCCCCTAAGGCTTTTTAGAGCTACTGCCAGCACTTTGTTAGGCCGCCCCTAACATGGAAAACAGCCGCTTCCCAGGAGTACAGACGCTAGAGTCTGATGTGTGTCCATTACAAATCCGAGTACTGGATTGCGTCTTCCGCAGGTGCCGTAGAGGTCTTAACCCAGAGCAGGTACTGCATGTGTTTATACGGGAACTGGGCTAAAGCAGGATTATTAATGGAGCCTAAATATTACTTCCATAATATTACCGGTACGTGACAATAAGTTGCTGTATTGTGCTCGGGTTCGAACCCCAGTTGGGTTAATTACTTTTGCTACGGGATTATCCATTTAAACGATATCATTATGAGTCATTTTAACAGAATCTACATGAAATTACGGTTTAACTCATTTTTATTCCAATATGTTACAACAAGCAGGATTTGAGTTTGATTGTATTGAACATCATTTCTAGTAGTCTATAGATGGGCTTGGTTTCTTTGCAACTTGAACAGAACATACTTTGTGAAACATCTCTGAAGGTTTGAGAAAATACTTCAAATTGAACTTTGGGTATCAAGTGCTGTATTTACTGATCTTGAACACCTTTTTTTCCACTTATTAAAGGTTAGCACGGCACCTAGCATCTCTAAAACAGTTATTTTAACCTAAGACTTCATTTACGAGAAACGTATCTTGACAGCAGTGCGTGCTGAGTTCAAGGTTACGCAGCGTTGCAACGGCCTGAAATCTGACATATCGTCGGCTTACTGCTAAAAGTTGGTAAGTCCACTTTTGGGCAAAATGGAGTTATTGGCAGAAAAGTGTTAAGAATTGCATTTAGTGAGCACAAAATGGACTATGTAGGTTTCCTAAGTCCATGTTTTCTTAAATGTAGTCTGTAAAAAGTAAGTCAAGTCACTTACCGATTTCTTGCTGTAGTCTTTTCTCCGCCTTTTGTTTCAGTTCAGCATGAAAATATCTAGTAATTGAAATTACTTTATTATTTTCATTGTTATGAAGGCCATTCTTGATTAAGGTGGGCTTTTACTACTTTGCAGTGATTGATCTTCCAGCGTGTTAGAAGCTTTTTCTGATGTGAATGCGTTTGGGTCATACTCCGGTATTGATAAAAGGGGGAAATGCCCTTCTAAGAACAAAACTCCTGATAATGTCATTGCAGAGGTGAGAAAACACATCGAGTCATTCTCGTTAATGCAATCGCATTACTGCCGTCAGTCTACGAAAAGGCTTTATCTGGATTCTAAACTCTAAATCTGTAGGATGCATGATCTTTATGTCCAACAATGCAAAGACTCGGGGCGTACACAGTTTATAGCATCACGCATTGAAGAATATTTTGTACGGAATACAACTACTCTTTCTTTCGACCCAAGAAAGATCAGTGTGTAACATGCATTAGATTTGAAAAGGCAGTAGGAATCGCCAAAGAAGCCTCAAAAGAGGAGTATGACAATCACATCCAAAGAAAAATTGATGCAGCGTGTTCAAAGGATAAGGATGAAGAAAGATTAGAACATGATCCATCCTTCGTTCTGGGTACCTTTGACCTGCAAAACGATGTGACATCTCAAATGTACTACTCCCGCAAAATCTGTGTCTACAATTTTACTCGGTCTGAGTCACGTGCTCCTCAAAACGCCTATTGCTTTGCGTGGACAGAACTGAATGGGAAGCGTGGAAGTTCTGAAATTGGCAGTGCTCTGCTTCAGTGGTTTAATCAGCTACCAGAATCACTTACATCTGTGTATACTCGGACACTTGTTCCGGCCAGAACAGAAACAAAAATTGTTCATGTTCTTGGTTCAGAATACCCACATCGATGTTGTAGAACACAAATTTTTAGAATCCGGACATTCGTATGGAAGTTGATTCTGTCCATAGCGCTAGAGAGCATCATGGTATATTCCATGATGGATTGGCTAACGATCTTCCGGGTGGCAAGGTCTCAAGTAGAAAGAATGCAAGACCTTACATTGTGAAGGAACTCACGTATAAGGACATAGTAAACTTGGCAGAATTATCAGCAGCAATGTAGATGAACATGGAAATACAGTCAACTGGCTAAAAATAGAGTCTGAAGTTTGAAAAAGAGGAGCCTCAAATCATCCAGTATGATGGTCCCTACACCCGCGTTCAAGCTAAACCATGCATACCTCCCAATTTCTAATCAAAAGAAACAAGATCTGGAAGAAGTGTGCAGGACCGGTATAATCCCTGCTCATTAAGTTGTATAGTTATTTTATTTATTTTTAAATTATGGTCAAACCTTCAAATTGTCAATATGTGACTTACCAACTTTTCGCAGTAAGCCGACGATATTTGTTTCTAATACCAACCTTTTAAATGTATTCTAATAGTAAATGTCGGAGAACAGTGGTGTCTGATCGGTGTTGCCAATTTCAGACCGGAGGAACTGTTGCTCTTCCTGAAGTCTTATAACAAAGCGGTGCAATTCAATCACTTTGTATAATCTGATGGAAGCCTGTGGCACAACTTAGTCCATTCCGGCGCATAAAGCGTGGGTTTTACCGTTAACTGGAATGCTACTAGATTTTGCCAATTAGTTTCCCCCTCCCCCAATTCCTCTTATTTTTACAATAAATTTCTCCCCAATAATAGGGGGGCGAGTATGAGCCGATGTGCTACAACACACTAGGCTATGGATGCGAAAGCATGAGGCCACACACTAAGAGTGCTCTTCTTGTTGAGAAATTCAGTTGGCAGCTTAAAAGACTGACTAATTGCTGAAAATATAATGATAAATGTAGTGTTTCTCTTGTTGCAGGAAGCTGAATGTAGATTTGAGTTCAGTGTTAAGGGAGAATCCGACTCTGGGCTGAGTGGGCAGTGGCTTGAGGATGATGTGGAGATGATCCCATACAGACGTGTTTTGGTGGTGCCGGCGAGGAAAATGGAGTCTATCATCGACAGAATAAAGAATTTTGTAGCTCAGTGATTTCTTGTATTTCCACAATAAAGGATCTGTATTTAAGTTTTGTTTTACTCAAATAGGTATGACGTTTGTTATGTACCTGAATCTAAAGTGGTGTGCTATGCTTAGAGAGGGTAGGTGATTCTAAATGCCGAAGGACGAAGAAGTGGAAGAGGAAGCTAAGGGTAGCTTTGATACATATAATTTGATTACCAACAAACTGGATATAAACAATTGGTGGTTCTATACCATGTCATCATCATCATCATTTCCCCTTATCCAGCTCCTGCCGGGTCGGGGTATTTATGGCACTTCTCCACTTTCCTCTTTCCTTCCACCATTCTTCTTCCACGATCTTGTCCCAGTTCAGATTTCTTTTTCTTATGCTGTTCTTCACTAAATCAATCCACCTTGTTCTAGGTCTTCCTCTTGCTCTCTTACCCTTGCACTTCGCCTCCAGCATCTGTCTTGGTATTCTATTTTCCTCCATCCTCTTTACATGTCCAAACCATCTTAGTTTATTCTTCTCAATTCTCTCATTTAGTTTTTCCATCCCAACTTCCTTCCTAACATCTTCATTCCTCACTCTGTCTTTCCTTGTCTTTCCTATCATACTTCTTAGGAATTTCATTTCACTGGCTTGGATTCTACTCTCTTGCCTGCTTGTCAGGGTCCAAGTCTCAGCTGCATAAGTTAATATGGGAACATAGTACACTTTATACATTACCTCCTTGCTTTTCCTTGGTACTTCCTTATCCCAAACAAGTTTTCTTACACTTTGATAGAATGCATTGCTCTGCTGTACCCTCCTGCCAATCTCCATGTCCAACCTACCAGTTTGCATCAATTCACTTCCTAGGTATTTGAACGTGTCCACAATTTCCAAACTCTGACTTCCAATTTTCACAGTGCCCTTTCCTTGTCTTTCCCCTCTTGTCATCACCATGGTCTTGCTTTTCTCTATACTGATTTTCAGGCCGTACTTCTCAATATTTTCGTTCAGTGCATCTAGTTGTTTTTGCACTTCTTCGGTGTTCCTTCCCCAGACCACAATATCGTCTGCAAATAATAGTAACTTCATATCTTTATGTCCATATGCTTCCTATGTTTCCTTTACAATTTCATCCATTACCATTATGAATAAAACAGGTGACAGCACACTCCCCTGTCTTAGTCCAGTCTTGTTCCTAAACCAATCTGTCTTTCCAACTGGGGTCAGTACCCTGCTAACACAGTTGTTGTACATTGCTTGCACCATTTCCAACATTTCTCTTCCCAGTCTCTTCTTAACCATGGTTTCCCATACCTTCTCTCTGAGGACACTATCATATGCCTTTTCTAGATCTATGAAAGTCATGATCAAATCCTCTCCATATTCCAAGTTCTTTTCCATCACCTGCCTCAAGCTAAAGATTGGGTCCACTGTGGATCTTCCACTCCTGAAGCCATACTGTTCCTCTTGCAACTCTCCTTCCACCTTTCTTCTCATTCTTCTTTCTAATATCCTTTCCAGTATTTTTACTATCTGTGATATGAGGGTGATCCCTCTATAGTTATCACACACCTTCTTGTCCCCCTTCTTAAACACTGGTATTATTAGCCCTTTCTTCCAGTCTTCTGGTACACATTTCCATTTCCACACACACTTTAGCAGTCGATACAGCCATTGCATACCAACAGGTCCAGCAGCCTTTATCATTTCTACACTGATTTCATCCACCCCTGTTGCTTTTCCCATCTTCATTTTCTGTACTGCTAATTCCACCTCCAGCATTGTTATATCATCTTCTGTTATAGAGTCGTCAGGTTGTGTCACTTCCATCTCACCAGTACAATTGCTCACATTCAATAGCTTATCGAAATACTCCTTCCATCGTCCCTTTATCTCTTCTGGGTGTGTTAACAACTCTCCATCTTCCTTTTTCACCAGCTTTGTGGTAACTCTTTCTTTACTCCTACTTCTTAGAAGCCCATACAGCATCCTTTTACTGCCACTTACATCTGTTTCCATTCTTCGTGTAAATTCTTCCCAACTTTTCTTCTTTTCTTCTCCTACCACTTTCTTACACCTCTGTTTGCTGTCGTGATACTTCCTTTTGCTTTCTTCTGTTCGATCTCGGTTCCAATCTTTCCATGCAGACTTCTTTTCTTTCACTGCTTTCCTCACTTCCTCATTCCACCACGGTGTCTCCTTCTCTTTCACTCTTGTTGACGTCCTACCACAAGCACTCTCTGCTGCACCAACAAATGCCTTTTTAAAGTGGGACCATTCCTCTTCTATGTTTTCCACTTCAGTAACTGGGATTTGTTGCTTCAATCTCTCCTGAAAATCTTCCTGTACAGTTTTGTCTTTCAATTTCCATACTTTTATTTTACTTTCTCTGATCTCCTTTAGGTTTTCCAATTTTTCCCATCTTAATTTTGCCACCACAGCTCTATGGTCCCCATCAAATGCTTCTCCTGGTAAAGCTGTCACATCTATCAGCTTTCTGCGATTAGTCCTTTCCACCAGAAAGTAGTAGTAGTCAATTACTGATTTTGTTCTTCTATCACCCCACCCATATCTCGTAATTTTCCTGCTGTTTTTCTTCCAAAACCATGAATTACCCACTATCAGTCCATTCCTTTTTCAAAAGTTTACAAGTTCCTCTCCTTCCCGGTTCTTTTTCCCATATCCATATGGTCCAATGACTTCTTCCTTTCCTTGTCTCTCGTTTCCGACTTGTGCATTCATATCTCCCATGATCACCGCTTCTACATCTGAAATTACTCTTTCTACATCCTCCAGGAATACTTCAATATATTCTTCTCTGTTTCCAGTCTGTGGTGCATACACTTGTATGAAGTCCATCACGTCATTTTTAATCTTCATTCTAATTTTCATTATTTTGTCACTCACACACTCGACCACTTCAACATATTCCTCCAGTTGTTTCGAGGTTATCAGTCCCACGCCATTTTTTGCCTCTTGGCCACCACTCCAGTATAATGTATATCCTTTCCTCAATTTCTTCCTTCCTTTACCTTTCCATTTCACTTCACTCAGCCCCATCATTCCAACCTTCTCCCTCTCCATGAAGTCTTACCACCTCCTCCACCTTGCCTGTCAGGGTCATGACATTCACGATTCCCACTTTCATTTCGGTTACTGGTCGCCCATTTCTCACAGTTCCCCCAGTACCAAAAGAACTGCGCGTCGCCTGCAGAGTACGCCCTAACCTCCGAATCATTTGAAGTGCCATTTCCATTTTAGGCTATTATTGCGATGTAATATAATAAAAGCTGTCGCAGTGGTCTAAGTCCAACAACAACAACAACCTGCCCCACAGTTCGGCGATATTGAGATATAAATATGCTGCAAGCTATTGATATTTATCGTTGGTTATCTTCTTTCTCTTACTAATATTCGCTCCACTGTTGGGCGACCATTCTAATATATTATACTGACAAGGGAACGGATCGCGCTGTTAAATTCTGATCTGGTTGAAATTTAGTACACAATAATCCTACAAAGTTGTACAATGACGTCGTAAGAACCGCATGGGCCGATTTCAATTTTGAACGCCGAAAATCTGCCGGACGACGGCATGAGCGAGGAGGTGAGAAGTGGTAAAGCTGACCTTCAATCCTAGCAGCACGCGATGGCTCCCGGCCACCAGGCAGCAACCTGCCGTGCTGCGATGCATTCCCCACCTTAAACGTTCCCCTCACTCTTCTACCCTCTCGATTAGAGTATAAAATGCTACATAATGTGATGTTTTGCACTTGGCCAGACTGTAAATAAATAAAACAACCATTTATGTTTTCTGTTTTACTCTTTCTAATCCTTGCAGTAGTGAATGCTTACAAAATAGTGGTCAATGAAAGAGATTGCTTCCACCACACGCACCTTGCAACACTTTCTTTTATACACATATCGCAAGCATTTTGGATAGCATCATCCTTGACACAAAATTGAACAGGGTTCGCAAAGCAAGCGGCTACTTTGTAGTACAATGTTGTAGAAGTTGTACAGTGATGTAGTGAAAACCGCATGGGCCACTTTCAGTTTTGAATGCCCGGAGGTGGGGAGAGGTAAAGCTGACCTTCAATCCTAGCAGCAGTGCTGCGTTGCATTCCCCACCTTCCACCTTCCTCTGAACCCGTCACTCCCTTATCAGTATGCAAAACAAAACAGGTCCCAAATCGTTCCGTCATCAAGCCATGTAAGTATGACAATTTCATTGTGTCTGTGTTTAATTTTACTGGCACAGACAGCAATTAATGTTAAATCCTTTACTTTACAGTCAGAATATTTACAAATGTCAGAAAGTGACGACGACGATGTTCAATTGGAACACCTTCCAAATTTTAATCCTTGGAAAGTGGTAGTTTGTCTACAAAGCTGCTTTGCTGAAAGTGATCGCTGTGAAAGCCAAGTAACACCTGCTGAAAGAGAATTGGGGTTTGAACTGTACCATAAGTGAAAGCTTGGTTTACATTTTCTCATGGCAAAGGCAGACATGCACCAAGACTGAATTATGATCCTTGTTTACAGGCCTTATTGCAGAAAGGGTTGGTGATGTGCAGGTCGCCATTGAACATGATGATACGTTAGTTTTGCCTGACAATAACAATGTTATTCAAGACGAATTTGCAATATCCAACACTGACAGTGAAAAAGATGCTACCACAACACCTGTAATAAGTGTCACATACAAAAAAAAAACCAAGGTGGTTGATTATTGGCTGAACAAAGGAGGGAAAAAGGTCATTTAAAGTCATACAACACAAATTTAAAAAGCTACGGCACCAGTCGGACCTTTCTAGATGGAAGCCACAAGTTTAATCAGGTGGTACAAAGGATGAAAAACTGAAATTTATCACCAAAGAAACATTTGAAGAATTTAAAAAGGCGAGGCTGATGTGAATAACACACATTAGGAGATGGGCGTGTTCATGACGATACCTACCACGCCTCAACTTTCTGGGCTTGCAAGGTTAAAAATAAATTCAATATTGGTTCCCGAAAAGTTACGAAATTTGTAACCAAAAGTTACACAGCCGATCAGCTTGACCTTGCGTCCAACGCAACAATTCTTGTAAGAGAGGTATCCGAATTAATAAAAACTCACTCTCCAAAGTGTATTCTGAACAGATCAAAGCGGGTTTAACGAAGAGTTCCATGCAGGACATACGCTACATGTAAAGGGAGACAAAAGAAATTTCGCAGAAGCACAATCGTTGAACTCATCAACACACAGCTATACAATTCAGCCTGTAATATCTGCCGATGGAGAATTGTTAGTTGTGTTAAAAAAGAAAAGGACAGTGAATTTGGCCCTATTGTTAAAAGAACTTTGTTTATAGCGGATAATTTATTTGTATTGCCGTTCCCGTCCGGGAAGTTAACTTACTTCAAAAGTGGTTACAAGATGTTTATTTTCAAACTGTACCAGACGACAGTGTTTTACTCTTGGATTCGTGGACAGCACAAAGTGAAGCAAATATATTAGCGTCAAAACCCGCCAACAAAACTATCATTGTTAAAACTATTTCCCAGAGATCTACTGGAATGATTCAGCCGTTAGATGTGCTTGGTTTCTGGATATGGAAACAATTTGTTCGTTATTTTTATGACCTAAGTTAATTGTATTATACGATTTCGACATTAACATTCATTTGCGCAACAATATTTTAAAAACCCAATCATTGACCCACAACCAACTATCTTCTCCGCGGTTTTGTAACATGTGGAAGTATAGTTGGTACACATCCGGTTATGTTGAAACACAGCCCGCTTGCTTTGCGAACCCTGTTCAATTTTGTGTCAAGGATGATGCTATCCAAAATGCTTGCGATATGTGTAAAAGAAAGAAAGTGTTGCAAGGTGCGCGT
Source organism: Meconema thalassinum (assembly GCA_946902985.2). NCBI lineage: Eukaryota > Metazoa > Arthropoda > Insecta > Orthoptera > Tettigoniidae > Meconema > Meconema thalassinum. Next base: position 534,387,356 of record OX336393.1, on the reverse strand, counting down.
GATGGAAGCAATCTCTTTGCATTGACCTCTTTTTTGTAAGCATTCACTACTGCAAGGATTACAAAGAGTAAAACAGAAAAAATAAATGGTTGTTTTATTTATTTACAGTCTGGCCAAGTGCAAAACATCACATTATGTAGCATTTTATACTCTAATCGAAAGGGTAGAAGAGTGAGGGGAACGTTTAAGGTGGGGAATGCATCGCAGCACGGCAGGTTGCTGCCTGGTGGCCGGGAGCCATCGCGTGCTGCTAGGATTGAAGGTCAGCTTTACCACTTCTCACCTCCTCGCTCATGCCGTCGTCCGGCAGATTTTCGTCGTTCAGAATTGAAATCGGCCCATGCGGTTTTCACGACGTCATTGTACATGGTGTCCACAGGCAGGAAAAGTCAGGAATTTTGTTTTTGGTCAGGAAAAGTCAGGAAAAAGTGTGAAAAAATGGCGTGAGTCAGGAAAAACTGGCTAAAAGTATTAGAAAGTCAGGAAATTTTATATTAACCATACAGTATTTTGTGTTTTACAGTCATACTTTGATGTTACTAGTTCAACTAATCTCTGAAGATAAAAAGCAATAACTCACTGGACGTTATATAGTGGGTTTCCATTTTTACAGTACATCATAGTAAAAACCTCTATATCCTATTATTTGTTTGCGTTGGCGTAGGGATGTGGCGACCCCATCACTATAGTTTAGCTCATTAAGTACCTTGTTTGCGTTGGCGTAGGGATGTGGCGACCCCATCACTATAGTTTAGCTCATTAAGTACCTTGTTTGCGTTGGCGTAGGGATGTGGCGACCCCATCACTATAGTTTAGCTCATTAAGTACCTTGTTTGCGTTGGCATAGGGATGTGGCGACCCCATCACTATAGTTTAGCTCATTAAGTACCTTGTTTGCGTTGGCGTAGGGATGTGGCGACCCCATCACTATAGTTAGCACATTAAGTACCTTGATTGCGTTGGCGTAGGGATGTGGCGACCCCATCACTATAGTTAGCTCATTAAGTACCTTGTTTGCGTTGGCGTAGGGATGTGGCGACCTCATCACTATAGTTTAGCTCATTAAGTACCTTGTTTGCGTTGGCGTAGGGATGTGGCGACCCCATCACTATAGTTTAGCTCATTAAGTACCTTGTTTGCGTTGGCGTAGGGATATGGCGACCCCATCACTATAGTTTAGCTCATTAAGTACCTTGTTTGCGTTGGCGTAGGGATGTGGCAACCCCATCACTATAGTTTAGCTCATTAAGTACCTTCTTTGCGTTGGCGTAGGGATGTGGCGACCCCATCACTATAGTTAGCTCATTAAGTACCTTGTTTGCGTTGGCGTAGGGATGTGGCGACCCCATCACTATAGTTTAGCTCATTAAGTACCTTGATTGCGTTGGCGTAGGGATGTGGCGAACCCATCACTATAGTTTAGCTCATTAAGTACCTTCTTTGCGTTGGCGTAGGGATGTGGCGACCCCATCACTATAGTTAGCTCATTAAGTACCTTGTTTGCGTTGGCGTAGGGATGTGGCGACCCCATCACTATAGTTACCTAATTAAGTACCTTGTTTGCGTTGGCGTAGGGATGTGGCGACCCCATCACTATAGTTTAGCTCATTAAGTACCTTGTTTGCGTTGGCGTAGGGATGTGGCGACCCCATCACTATAGTTTAGCTCATTAAGTACCTTGTTTGCGTTGGCGTAGGGATGTGGCGACCCCATCACTTTAGTTAGCTCATTAAGTACCATGATTGCGTTGGCGTAGGGATGTGGCGACCCCATCACTATAGTTAGCTCATTAAGTACCTTGTTTGCGTTGGCGTAGGGATGTGGCGACCCCATCACTATAGTTAGCTCATTAAGTACCTTGAATGCGTTGGCGTAGGGATGTGGCGACCCCATCACTATAGTTAGTTCATTAAGTACCTTGATTGCGTTGGTGTAGGGATGTGGCGACCCCATCACTATAGTTTAGCTCATTAAGTACCTTGTTTGCGTTGGCGTGGGGATGTGGCGACCCCATCACTATAGTTTAGCTCATTAAGTACCTTGATTGCGTTGGCGTAGGGATGTGGCGACCCCATCACTATAGTTTAGCTCATTAAGTACCTTGTTTGCGTTGGCGTAGGGATGTGGCGACCCCATCACTATAGTTTAGCTCATTAAGTACCTTGTTTGCGTTGAAGTAGGGATGTGGCGACCCCATCACTATAGTTTGCTCATTAAGTACCTTGTTTGCGTTGGCGTATTGATGTGGCGACCCCATCACTATAGTTTAGCTCATTAAGTACCTTGTTTGCGTTGGCGTAGGGATGTGGCGACCCCAACACTATAGTTTAGCTCATTAAGTACCTTGTTTGCGTTGGCGTAGGGATGTGGCGACCCCATCACTATAGTTTAGCTCATTAAGTACCTTGATTGCGTTGGCGTAGGGATGTGGCGACCCCATCACTATAGTTAGCTCATTAAGTACCTTGATTGCGTTGGCGTAGGGATGTGGCGACCCCATCACTATAGTTAGCTCATTACGTACCTTGATTTACGTTGGCGTGGGGATGTGGCGACCCCATCACTATAGTTTAGCTCATTAAGTACCTTGATTGCGTTGGCGTAGGGATGTGGCGACCCCATCACTATAGCTCATTAAGTACCTTGATTTACGTTGGCGTGGGGATGTGGCGACCCCATCACTATAGTTTAGCTCATTAAGTACCTTGATTGCGTTGGCGTAGGGATGTGGCGACCTCATCACTATAGTTTAGCTCATTAAGTACCTTGTTTGCGTTGGCGTAGTGATGTGGCGACCCCATCACTATAGTTTAGCTCATTAAGTACTTTGTTTGCGTTGGCGTAGGGACGTGGCGACCCCATCACTATAGTTAGCTCATTAAGTACCTTGATTGCGTTGGTGTAGGGATGTGGCGACCCCATCACTATAGTTAGCTCATTAAGTACCTTGTTTGCGTTGGCGTAGGGATGTGGCGACCCCATCACTATAGTTAGCTCATTAAGTACCTTGCTTGCGTTGGTGTAGGGATGTGGCGACCCCATCACTATAGTTAGCTCATTAAGTACCTTGTTTGCGTTGGCGTAGGGATGTGGCGACCCCATCACTATAGTTAGCTCATTAAGTACCTTGTTTGCGTTGGCGTAGGGATGTGGCGACCCCATCACTATAGTTTAGCTCATTAAGTACCTTGATTGCGTTGGCGTAGGGATGTGGCGACCCCATCACTATAGTTAGCTCATTAAGTACCTTGTTTGCGTTGGCGTAGTGATGTGGCGACCCCATCACTATAGTTAGCTCATTATGTACCTTGTGCGTTGGCGTAGGGATGTGGCGACCCCATCACTATAGTTAGGTCATTAAGTACCTTGTTTGCGTTGGCGTAGGGATGTGGCGACCCCATCACTATAGTTAGCTCATTAAGTACCTTGATTGCGTTGGTGTAGGGATGTGGCGACCCCATCACTATAGTTAGCTCATTATGTACCTTGATTGCGTTGGTGTAGGGATGTGGCGACCCCATCACTATAGTTAGCTCATTAAGTACCTTGTTTGCGTTGGCGTAGGGATGTGGCGACCCCATCACTATAGTTAGCTCATTAAGTACCTTGATTGCGTTGGCGTAGGGATGTGGCGACCCCATCACTATAGTTAGCTCATTAAGTACCTTGATTACGTTGGTGTAGGGATGTGGCGACCCCATCACTATAGTTAGCTCATTAAGTACCTTGTTTGCGTTGGTGTAGGGATGCGGCGACCCCATCACTATAGCTAGCTCATTAAGTACCTTGTTTGCGTTGGTGTAGGGATGTGGCGACCCCATCACTATAGTTTAGCTCTTTAAGTACCTTGATTGCGTTGGCGTAGGGATGTGGCGACCCCATCGCTATAGTTAGTTCATTAAGTACCTTGATTGCGTTGGCGTAAGGACGTGGCGACCCCATCACTACAGTTTAGCTCATTAAGTACCTTGTTTGCGTTGGCGTGGGGATGTGGCTACCCCATCACTATAGTTTAGCTCATTAAGTACCTTGATTGCGTTGGCGTAGGGATGTGGCGACCCCATCACTATAGTTTGGCTCATTAAGTACCTTGTTTGCGTTGGCGTAGGGATGTGGCGACCCCATGACTATAGTTTAGCTCATTAAGTACCTTGTTTGCGTTGAAGTAGGGATGTGGCGACCCCATCACTATAGTTAGCTCATTAAGTACCTTGTTTGCGTTGGCGTATTGATGTGGCGACCCCATCACTAAAGTTTAGCTCATTAAGTAACTTGTTTGCGTTGGCGTAGGGATGTGGCGACCCCAACACTATAGTTTAGCTCATTAAGTACCTTGATTTGCGTTGGCGTAGGGATGTGGCGACCCCATCACTATAGTTTAGCTCATTAAGTACCTTGATTGCGTTGGCGTAGGGATGTGGCGACCCCATCACTATAGTTAGCTCATTAAGTACCTTGATTTACGTTGGCGTGGGGATGTGGCGACCCCATCACTATTTTTTAGCTCATTAAGTACCTTGATTGCGTTGGCGTAGGGATGTGGCGACCTCATCACTATAGTTTAGCTCATTAAGTACCTTGTTTGCGTTGGCGTAGTGATGTGGCGACCCCATCACTATAGTTTAGCTCATTAAGTACCTTGTTTGCGTTGGCGAAAGGATGTGGCGACCCCATCACTATAGTTAGCTCATTAAGTACCTTGTTTGCGTTGGCGTAGGGATGTGGCGACCCCATCACTATAGTTAGCTCATTAAGTACCTTGTTTGCGTTGGCGTAGGGATGTGGTGACCCCATCACTATAGTTTAGCTCATTAAGTACCTTGTTTGCGTTGGCGTAGGGATGTGGCGACCCCATCACTATAGTTTAGCTCATTAAGTACCTTGATTGCGTTGGCGTAGGGATGTGGCGACCCCATCACTATAGTTAGCTCATTAAGTACCTTGATTGCGTTGGCGTAGGGATGTGGCGACCCCATCACTATAGTTTAGCTCATTAAGTGCCTTGTTTGCCTTGGCGTAGGGATGTGGCGACCCCATCACTATAGTTAGCTCATTAAGTACCTTGTTTGCGTTGGCGTAGGGATGTGGCGACCCCATCACTATAGTTAGCTCATTAAGTACCTTGTTTGCGTTGGCGTAGGGATGTGGTGACCCCATCACTATAGTTTAGCTCATTAAGTACCTTGTTTGCGTTGGCGTAGGGATGTGGCGACCCCATCACTATAGTTTAGCTCATTAAGTACCTTGATTGCGTTGGCGTAGGGATGTGGCGACCCCATCACTATAGTTAGCTCATTAAGTACCTTGATTGCGTTGGCGTAGGGATGTGGCGACCCCATCACTATAGTTTAGCTCATTAAGTACCTTGTTTGCCTTGGCGTAGGGATGTGGCGACCCCATCACTATAGTTAGCTCATTAAGTACCTTGTTTGCGTTGGCGTAGGGATGTGGCGACCCCATCAATATAGTTTAGCTCATTAAGTACCTTGTTTACGTTGGCGTAGGGATGTGGCGACCCCATCACTATAGTTAGCTCATTAAGTACCTTGTTTGCGTTGGCGTAGGGATGTGGCGACCCCATCACTATAGTTAGCTCATTAAGTACCTTGTTTGCGTTGGCGTAGGGATGTGGCGACCCCATCACTATAGTTAGCTCATTAAGTACCTTGTTTGCGTTGGCGTAGGGATGTGGCGACCCCATCACTATAGTTAGCTCATTAAGTACCTTGTTTGCGTTGGCGTAGGGATGTGGCGACCCCATCACTATAGTTTAGCTCATTAAGTACCTTGTTTGCATTGGCGTAGGGATGTGGCGCCCCCATCACTATAGTTAGCTCATTAAGTACCTTGTTTGCGTTGGCGTAGGGATGTGGCGTCCCCATTACTATAGTTAGCTCATTAAGTACCTTGTTTGCGTTGGCGTAGGGATGTGGCGACCCCATCTCTATAGTTTAGCTCATTAAATTAGTGTGTTTTGGATGGTTCTATACCCACCTCCACCTCCCCACCTCACAAGATGGCGGCGGTGCGATATCTCTCGAACCCGTGGTCGGATTTTGACAAATGAGGTGTCATTGAACTCGGGCTGACACCCCATTTCCAATGGACAACATATTTCAACCCCAAAAGTAAAACCTACCCCTACTAGGGGGTGAAATTGTAATTTTTTAGAGAATCTCTCTTTCCAATTGCAACATGTGAGAGTTTGAATGCCGATATAGATTTAAACGTTGTTCCACATAAAGTGCATGTGTGTGGTGGAAAGTCACTATGAATTAGCATGCCCACTCAGGGCTTTTGAAGAGAGTGGGGGAGCGGATCCCTGTGGATGGGTTATTGTTGACGGGTCATTGTTGGCGGGGTCATTGTTGTCGGGTCATTGTGGGCGAGTCCTTGTGGACAAGTCCTTGTTGACAGGTCCTTGTGGACGAGTCCTTGTGGACAAGTCCTTGTGGACAGGTCATTGTTGACAGGTCATTGTGGACGAGTCCTTATCCCTTTGGACTGATCCCTTTGGACGGGTCCCTTTGGCCTGGTTCCTACGGTCTAACCCATGAATTTATTTAAATTATGTCAAAGGGCCTAACTACATTTGTGTGTGTTGAATTGACGTTGTTCACCACTACTATAATGGAATAACGATATGAAAGGAAAGTGACGAAATACATGTGAACACGTGTGAAATGACCTTATTACCGTCCTCCTTGTGAAACAAGTCACATCCTGTTTTGCTTCATACGTGAGAAAATGTGAGTTCGAACCCGTGGTCGGATTTTGACGAATGAGTTGTCATTGAACTCGGGCTGATACCCCCTTTCCAATGAACAACATATTTCCACACCAAAATAAAACCTATCCCTACTAGGGGGTGAAATTGTAATTTTTTTAGAGAATCTCTCTTTCCAATTGCAACATGTGAGAGTTTGAATGCCGATATGGAATAAAACGTTGTTCCACACAAGACACATGTGTTTGGTGGATAGCCACTATGAATTAACATGCTTGTTTTTGTTTTTTGTTTTTTACGCATGCCCACTCATAGCTTTTGTAAGAGGGCAGGCTTTTTAAAAGATGGCGGCTGTAGTGTAACCTAACCCAACCCACGAGTGGTGATCAAAAAGTATTTTAAGTGACGCTTGTCGATTGGCAAACCAATAATCAAAGAGGGATATGTCAGGCCTTGAGGTGATAGCCCCTTTTGATTGATCCCTGTTGATTTATCTCTGTTGATTTGTCCCTTTGGACTGGTCTCTGTTGACTAGCCCCTTTTGGACGGGCCCTTTTTTGACAGGGGGTCATTTTTGATGGATCCTTTTTGACATGTGATTTTCGACGGGTCCCTGTTGACGATTCATTGCTGACGGGTCCTTGTTGATGAGTCCCTGTGGACGGGTCATTGTTGACGGGTCCCTATTGACAGGTCATTGTTGACAGGTCATTGATGACATGTCATTGTTGACGGGTCATTGTTGAAGGGTCCTTGCTGACAAGTCCCTGTTGATGGGTCCCTGTTGAAGGGTCCCTTTAGACCGGCCCCTTTGGACTGATCCCTATGGACCGGCCCATGAAATTTATCCAAATTATGTCAAAGGGCCTAACTACATTTGTGTGTAAAGCAGTGTGTTGAACTGACGTTGTACACCAGTCCTTACTACTACAATTGGATAACGATATGAAAGGAATTGATTAACTAGACATGAGTTAACTACCAACGAAACACTTTGGCGACTCTGCTTGTTATTGACCAATGAGTAGGGTTTTAGAAAAACTGTTTGTTATTTTGGGTTATATACAAAAAATGCTTAGACCTTTTGAGTGACTATGTTTGCTAAACAAGACATTATACCAGACACGATTAGGATTCTTATGTAGCTCAGACAAGGAAAGAATTTCTACAGAATCTGTTGACATTGAATATAGATTTAGGTATTAGGAAGTCATTTTGAAGGCCTTTGTCTGGAGCGTGGCACTCTATGAAAGTAAAACTTAGACAATTGTTGTAGCAGAAAAGTGGAGAATTGAAGTGTTTGAAATGTGGTGTTACCGGAGAATGATGAAGATTAGATGGGTAAATAGGGTTACTAACAAAGAGGTATTAAGACGAGTGGGGGAGAAGAGATGTATCTGGCGACTGTTAATGAAGTAAAGAGATAGGTTGGTAGAACACGTACTAAGACACCCAAGAATAGCAAACTTAGTTAAAGAAGAAAGGTTCGAGGACGAGAACTGTAGGGGTAGACCAAGTTTAGAATATGTTAAACAGATAGCCTTGAATGTAGGGTGTGGTAGCTATATAGAGATGAAACGATTAGCTCGGGACAGATAGGCGCTGAGATCTGCATCAAACCTGTCAAAGGACTAAAGACTCAAACAACAACATGTAAGTTCACTAAAATAATGTTGTGTAACGGTATATGTTAGTCAACGAACAGTAATGCATTACTGAAACCCATGACACGATACCTAAGAGCTTTTCTAAAATGATTTTAAAATGCCTTTAACCCTATATTGAACACTCAGTTCACAAGACTCATAACTGCAATGTTATGGTAAAACAAAACAAAATCTATATTTCAAAACAAGCAAGTGGTTTAGTCAATGTATACTGGAAAAAGTTTTGTAAACACTCAAGTCCTCAAGACTAATTAAATTAGTAACTGTCAGGTTGACCGAGTGGTTAAGGTGTTTGACTTAAGATCAAACTTTCTGTATAAGGAAGCAAGGGTTCGAATCCCTTACCTGACATAACTATTGCCTTAACATGGCTTGGTCACACTGTATTATTATGATACTCGGTACACAAACCATAGATATAGTGTATTGTTTAAGGCCACTCTCTTTCTGAACATAGTCAGAGACTGTTGATGGTTAACAATTGTATTAATAGTGGGACATGGGGATAGTAATTAAGAAAAACAGACAATACCCATACAATATTTTTATTAAATTCATTTTATAATAGTTACACACTGAATTCAAGTCTATCTCTTTACCATTGTTCTATATAGATTTTTAAACACAACGCTTGTTGTAGATCCTTTTACAACTTTCTCCAGGTACTCTTGCTCTTAAAAACTGGGGAAGCCGTAATGGTTTTATAAACATAAAACCCTCATCCTCTTCTTTTTCATAATTATCATCATCATCATCATCATTATGAATATTATCATCAAAATTATTATAGTCATTGTCACCATCATTATCATCATCATCATCATCATCATTCTCAATATCACTAGAACTATCCAATTCCTCTTGTTTGTTTTCCACAGGGACCTCTTGTAGAGTCTGCGTTGCTTTTGATAGTGTTAAGGGTTTTTTGAACGATGGTATTTGTCCTAACATGTCTTTTTTGAGGTGATGATGAATGCTTTTTAACAAACAATGCACTATCTTGAGCAGCAATATATTTTTCTTGGACTTGCTTTTTTTTTATCTGGGTTAGAGTATTTTGCGTATTTAAATGTGTATTAATTTGAGATTCACAATGATGTTCTTTTGAAGTAAGTACGTTGGAGTCTTTTGTTTTAATCATTCCTCGACACTTTTGGATCGTTGTTTTGAACATTGCCAAATAACAGTTCCATCTTTATTGGTTGTTTTTACAATATATGTATATCCTTTATAGAAGACACATGGCTTGCCATGACTGGTTGTTGAGACTTCCATATCAACTAATACATATGAATTAAATTTTAGTAAAGTCACATGAACAATCTTTAGATTACAAGTGATTTACACACACACACACACACACTTTCCTAAATGTCAAGATTTATGGATGTTGTTTTTCCGCCAACAGCTGCTTACTGCGTATGACAAGGCTGGAAACTGGTAGGTGAGACGGTCTTTCACGATGTGAACACTGTAACAGGCAGTAGTCAACTGACAATATTCTTATACCCTAGTCAAGGTTAACAGGTACTTACTGCGTATGACAAGACCGTACATTCGTAGGTTAGACCGTATTTTTTGTTTGTTGCTAAGGATCCCATATATACTCTAGACATGTTAGTTCTGAACACTTAGTGGTTAATTGTATATATTGAATTTAAATACACAGCTCATACAAGCACGTTTTGCGGATGGGAGGGGTGAGAGGCTGGCAAAAAAGGAAATGTTTTAGTTTAATGAAACGTTATGTCCTAGTAGGCGTGATTTATAGTAGACGCAATTGATAGTAGACGTAATTGATAGTAGGTGTAATCGATACTAGACGTGATTAATAGTGGACGCAATTGATACTAGGCGTGATTGATAGTAGGCGTGATTTGTAGTAAGCGCGATTTATAGTAGACGCAAATGATAGTAGACGCGATTGATAGTAGGCGTGATTGATAGTAGACGCGATTGATACTAGGCGTGATTGATAGTAGGCGTGATTTATAGTAGACGCAAATGATAGTAGGCGCGATTGATAGTAGGCGTGATTGATAGTAGACGCGATTGATAGTAGGCGCAATTTGACATGGGCGCGACTCAGATCATTTTTGATATCATAAAGTTACAGTGTCAATGTTTACACAAAGTACAAGGTAGAGGGTATTTTAAGACATAACCTCAGCTCACTTAACATAACCTAACATTACCTAACCTAACTTTGTCACGTGACATGTTCTACAAGTTTAGACTTGCTTTAAGACTGATTATGACGTCATAGATTGATGGGAGGGGTGAGAGGCTGACAAAAAAGGAAATGTTCTGGTTTAATGAAACGTCATGTCCTAGTAGGCGCGATTTATAGTAGACGCAATTGATAGTAGGCGAGATTAATAGTACACGCAATTGATAGTAGACGTGATTGATAGTAGACGTGATTTGACATGAGCGCGATTTATAGTAGACGCGAAAGATAGTAGGCGCGATTGATAGTAGGCGTAATTAGACATGGGCGAGATTTATAGTAGACGCAATTGATAGTAGGCGCGATTGATAGTAGGTGTAATTGGTAGTAGGTGCGATTTGACATGAGCGCGATTTATAGTAGACGCAAATGATACTAGACGTGATTAATAGTAGACGCAATTGATACTAGGCGTGATTGATAGTAGGCGTGATTTGTAGTAAGCGCGATTTATAGTAGACGCAAATGATAGTAGGCGCGATTGATAGTAGGCGTGATTGATAGTAGACGTGATTGATAGTAGGCGCAATTTGACATGGGCGCGACTCAGAACATTTTTGATATCATAAAGTTACAGTGTCAATGTTTATACAAAGTACAAGGAAGAGGGTATTTTAAGACATAACCTCAGCTCACTTAACATAACCTAACTTTACCTAACCTAACTTTGTCACGTGACATGTTCTACAAGTTTAGACTAGCTTTAAGACTGATTTTGACGTCATAGATTGATGGGAGGGGTGAGAGGCTGACAAAAAAGGAAATGTTCTGGTTTAATGAAACGTCATGTCCTAGCAGGCGCGATTGGTAGTAGACGCAATTGATAGTAGACGCGATTAATGGTAGGCGCAATTGATAGTAGGTGTGATCAGGTACTTACTGCATATCAAAAGGCTGTACACTCGTGTGTTAGACACTCTATCTTGTTAAGGACCCCTATATATTCCCTATACAAGGCTATACATGTTAGTTCTAAACACTTAGTGGTTATTTGTATTTTAAATTTATATACACAGGTTATACAAGCACGTTTTTTCACACAGTAAAACTTTGTCAAATAGCCACATGCGATACGCAAAGTATGTTTCCGCTATCTAGCGGTGACTATGGAAACTACCTGAACATATCCTAATCTAATCCTAGCTAACTTCACCTGACGTGACCATACCGGTTTGTAAGCAACAACAACAACACACTAAGATTCCATGAATTCCAGAGTACTTTTAGATTAATTATCGACTCTCAACTCTTATAACTATGTCTATCCCACTCTGTCAAAAACACGATTTTTTTTTAATTTTTGCTTGATGTCAATACTAAAGTGATAATGGGTTTTCCGATCCTATCACTATAAATTCATTACCCCCACTCTTATCTCGGTCTCGACAACAACCATGCCTATTTTTATTATGTCAGATGATGTAATGTTCGAGTGCAAAGTGGGTGTAAAAGTGAGTGCAAAGTGAGTGCAAAAGTGAGTGCAAAGTAAGTGTAAAAGTAGTTGTAAAAGTGAGTGCAAAGTGAGTGCAAAAGTGAGTGCAAAAGTGGTACCCTGTTTGTAATGGCTTATTTGACAAGTTATTTTGTGGTACCCTATTCGTAATGGCTTATTTCACAAGTTGTTTTTGTCAATGTATTTAGAGGATATTTCTCTTGTTCATGGAAAGTATCTCAGCCCTTTTTATGATAGCATAATGCTTACCGTCATGTTTGTAAGCAACAACAACACACTAAAATTCCAAGAATCCAAACTACTCTAAGGTTAATGATGGTCTCTCAACTCCATTCCACGCCTAGTCAAAAACATTATACATTTCAAATTTTTCAAAAAAGGTAAATTGAGAAAGTAGGCTATATATTTAAACTAAAAAATCATATGCTAACTCCAACACCTACGTCTATCCCATTCTCAGTCAAAAAAAATATATATATTCTTTAAATTTTTCCAAAAAATATTTGGAAAGTAGGCTATAATTTGAAAACTAATCATCCTAAAAAGTCATATATAGACTCAAACCAATGGCTTTTATGTCCTTAATCGTTAGAACAAAACATGGAATTTGACATTTTTCCAAATATTGATCATTTTTAAAAATGGGCTATATTTTGTGAACTATGAATTACACAAAAAATAAGTTTGACATAAAAATGACAGATATTTACCCCCTCTACCCACAAACCAAGTCCCAGGTCTCTGGGACAAAATCCAAAAAGGTTCAATTTTGAAAGTAGACGATATTTTGAAAACTAATCATTCTAAAAAGTCATATATAGACTCAAACAAATGTCCTTTAAGTCCCTTAACGTTAGAACAAAACTTAACATTTTTTTCATTTTTTCAAAAAAAGTCCAATTTTCAAAATTGCCTATATTTTGGAAACTAAGAAATAGTTCCAAAATGTCGGTCGTAGCTTAACTCAACCTAACCTAACCCTACGAGGTGTGATCAAAAAGTTCCAAAATGGCTGCCGTAGCTTAACTTAACCTTTGATTGATCCCTGTTGATTGACCCCTTTTGATTGATCTCTGTTGATGTATCCCTTTGGACTGGTCCCTGATGACTAGCCCCTTTGGACGGGTCTTTTTTAAAGGGGGAGTCATTTTTTACGGGTCCCGGAGGACGGGTCCTTGTTGACGGGTCCCTGTGGGCGGGCCCCTTTGATATAATTTGGATAAAATGCACGGGCCAGTCCATAAGGATCAGTCCAAAGGAACCGCCCACAGGGACCCGTCAACAAGGACCCGTCCTCCGGGACCCGTAAAAAAATGACTCCCCCTTTAAAAAAGACCCATCCAAAGGGGCTAGTCAACAGGGACCAGTCCAAAGGGATACATCAACAGAGATCAATCAACAGGGATCAATCAAAGGTTAAGTTAAGCTACGGCAGCCATTTTGGAACTTTTTGATCACACCTCGTAGGGTTAGGTTAGGTTGAGTTAAGCTACGACCGCCATTTTGGAACTAATTCTTAGTTTCCAAAATATAGGCAATTTTGAAAATTGGACTTTTTTTGAAAAAATGAAAAAATGTTAAGTTTTGTTCTAACGTTAAGGGACTTAAAGGACATTTGTTTGAGTCTATATATGACTTTTTATAATGATTAGTTTTCAAAATATCGTCTACTTTCAAAATTGAACCTTATTGGATTTTGTCCCAGAGACCTGGGACTTGGTTTGTGGGTAGAGGGGGTAAATACCTGTCATTTTTATGTCAAACACATTTTTTGTGTAATTCATAGTTTACAAAATATAGCCCATTTTTAAAAATGATCAATATTTGGAAAAATGTCAAATTCCATGTTTTGTTCTAACGATTAAGGACATAAAAGCCATTGGTTTGAGTCTATATATGACTTTTTAGGATGATTAGTTTTCAAATTATAGCCTACTTTCCAAATATTTTTTGGAAAAATTTAAAGAATATATATATTTTTTTTGACTGAGAATGGGATAGACGTAGGTGTTGGAGTTAGCATATGATTTTTTAGTTTAAATATATAGCCTACTTTCTCAATTTACCTTTTTTGAAAAATTTGAAATGTATAATGTTTTTGACTAGGCGTGGAATGGAGTTGAGAGACCATCATTAACCTTAGAGTAGTTTGGATTCTTGGAATTTTAGTGTGTTGTTGTTGCTTACAAACATGACGGTAAGCATTATGCTATCATAAAAAGGGCTGAGATACTTTCCATGAACAAGAGAAATATCCTCTAAATACATTGACAAAAACAACTTGTGAAATAAGCCATTACGAATAGGGTACCACAAAATAACTTGTCAAATAAGCCATTACAAACAGGGTACCACTTTTGCACTCACTTTTGCACTCACTTTGCACTCACTTTTACAACTACTTTTACACTTACTTTGCACTCACTTTTGCACTCACTTTGCACTCACTTTAACACCCACTTTGCACTCGAACATTACATCATCTGACATAATAAAAATAGGCATGGTTGTTGTCGAGACCGAGATAAGAGTGGGGGTAATGAATTTATAGTGATAGGTTCGGAAAACCCATTATCACTTTAGTATTGATATCAAGCAAAAATTTAAAAAAAAATCGTGTTTTTGACAGAGTGGGATGGACATAGTTATAAGAGTTGAGAGTCGATAATTAATCTAAAAGTACTCTGGAATTCATGGAATCTTAGTGTGTTGTTGTTGTTGCTTACAAACCGGTATGGTCACGTCAGGTGAAGTTAGCTAGGATTAGATTAGGATATGTTCAGGTAGTTTCCATAGTCACCGCTAGATAGCGGAAACATACTTTGCGTATCACATGTGGCTATTTGACAAAGTTTTACTGTGTGAAAAAAACGTGCTTGTATAACCTGTGTATATAAATTTAAAATACAAATAACCACTAAGTGTTTAGAACTAACATGTATAGCCTTGTATAGGGAATATATAGGGGTCCTTAACAAGATAGAGTGTCTAACACACGAGTGTACAGCCTTTTGATATGCAGTAAATACCTGATCACACCTACTATCAATTGCGCCTACCATTAATCGCGTCTACTATCAATTGCGTCTACTACCAATCGCGCCTGCTAGGACAGGACGTTTCATTAAACCAGAACATTTCCTTTTTTGTCAGCCTCTCACCCCTCCCATCAATCTATGACGTCATAATCAGTCTTAAAGCTAGTCTAAACTTGTAGAACATGTCACGTGACAAAGTTAGGTTAGGTAAAGTTAGGTTATGTTAAGTGAGCTGAGGTTATGTCTTAAAATACCCTCTACCTTGTACTTTGTATAAACATTGACACTGTAACTTTATGATATCAAAAATGATCTGAGTCGCGCCCATGTCAAATTGCGCCTATTATCAATCGCGTCTACTATCAATCACGCCTACTATCAATCGCGCCTACTATCATTTGCGTCTACTATAAATCGCGCTTACTACAAATCACGCCTGCTATCAATCACGCCTAGTATCAATTGCGTCTACTATTAATCACGTCTAGTATCATTTGCGTCTACTATAAATCGCGCTCATGTCAAATCGCACCTACTACCAATTACACCTACTATCAATCGCGCCTACTATCAATTGCGTCTACTATAAATCTCGCCCATGTCTAATTACGCCTACTATCAATCGCGCCTACTATCGTTCGCGTCTACTATAAATCGCGCTCATGTCAAATCACGCCTACTATCAATCACGTCTACTATCAATTGCGTCTACTATTAATCGCGCCTACTATCAATTGCGTCTACTATAAATCGCGCCTACTAGGACATGACGTTTCATTAAACCAGAACATTTCCTTTTTTGTCAGCCTCTCACCCCTCACATCAATCTATGACGTCATAATCAGTCTTAAAGCAAGTCTAAACTTGTAGAACATGTCACGTGACAAAGTTAGGTTAGGTAAAGTTAGGTTATGTTAAGTGAGTTGAGGTTATGTCTTAAAATACCCTCTACCTTGTACTTTGTATAAACATTGACACTGTAACTTTATGATATCAAAAATGATCTGAGTCGCGCCCATGTCAAATTGCGCCTACTATCAATCGCGTCTACTATCAATCACGCCTACTATCAATCGCGCCTACTATCATTTGCGTCTACTATAAATCGCGCCTACTATCAATCACGCCTAGTATCAATCGCGTCTATCATCAATCACGCCTACTATCAATCGCGTCTACTATCATTTGCGTCTACTATAAATCGCGCTTACTACTAATCACGCCTACTATCAATCACGCCTAGTATCAATTGCGTCTACTATTAATCGTGTCTAGTATCGATTACACCTACTATCAATTACGTCTACTAGCAATTGCGTCTACTATAAATCACGCCTACTAGGACATAACGTTTCATTAAACTAAAACATTTCCTTTTTTGCCAGCCTCTCACCCCTCCCATCCGCAAAACGTGCTTGTATGAGCTGTGTATTTAAATTCAATATATACAATTAACCACTAAGTGTTCAGAACTAACATGTCTAGAGTATATATGGGATCCTTAGCAACATACAAAAAATACGGTCTAACCTACGAATGTACGGTCTTGTCATACGCAGTAAGTACCTGTTAACCTTGACTAGGGTATAAGAATATTGTCAGTTGACTACTGCCTGTTACAGTGTTCACATCGTGAAAGACCGTCTCACCTACCAGTCTCCAGCCTTGTCATACGCAGTAAGCAGCTGTTGGCGGAAAAACAACATCCATAAATCTTGACATTTAGGAAAGTGTGTGTGTGTGTAAATCACTTGTAATCTAAAGATTGTTCATGTGACTTTACTAAAATTTAATTCATATGTATTAGTTGATATGGATGTCTCAACAACCAGTCATGGCAAGCCATGTGTCTTCTATAAAGGATATACATATATTGTAAAAACAACCAATAAAGATGGAACTGTTATTTGGCAATGTTCAAAACAACGATCCAAAAAGTGTCGAGGAATGATTAAAACAAAAGACTCCAACGTACTTACTTCAAAAGAACATCATTGTGAATCTCAAATTAATACACATTTAAATACGCAAAATACTCTAACCCAGATAAAAAAGCAAGTTCAAGAAAAATATTGCTGCTCAAGTTTGTTAAAAAGCATTGATCATCACCTCAAAAAAGACATGTTAGGACAAATACCATCGTTCAAAAAACCCTTAACACTATCAAAAGCAACGCAGACTCTACAAGAGGTCCCTGTGGAAAACAAACAAGAGGAATTGGATAGTTCTAGTGATATTGAGAATGATGATGATGATGATGATGATAATGATGGTGACAATGACTATAATAATTTTGATGATAATATTCATAATGATGATGATGATGATGATAATTATGAAAAAGAAGAGGATGAGGGTTTTATGTTTATAAAACCATTGCGGCTTCCCCAGTTTTTAAGAGCAAGAGTACCTGGAGAAAGTTGTAAAAGGATCTACAACAAGCGTTGTGTTTAAAAATCTATATAGAACAATGGTAAAGAGATAGACTTGAATTCAGTGTGTAACTATTATAAAATGAATTTAATAAAAATATTGTATGGGTATTGTCTGTTTTTCTTAATTACTATCCCCATGTCCCACTATTAATACAATTGTTAACCATCAACAGTCTCTGACTATGTTCAGAAAGAGAGTGGCCTTAAACAATACACTATATCTATGGTTTGTGTACCGAGTATCATAATAATACAGTGTGACCAAGCCATGTCAAGGCAATAGTTATGTCAGGTAAGGGATTCGAACCCTTGCTTTCTTATACAGAAAATTTGATCTTAAGTCAAACACCTTAACCACTCGGTCAACCTGACAGTTACTAATTTAATTAGTCTTGAGGACTTGAGTGTTTACAAAACTTTTTCCAGTATACATTGACTAAACCACTTGCTTGTTTTGAAATATAGATTTTGTTTTGTTTTACCATAACATTGCAGTTATGAATCTTGTGAACTGAGTGTTCAATATAGGGTTAAAGGCATTTTAAAATCATTTTAGAAAAGCTCTTAGGTATCGTGTCATGGGTTTCACTAATGCATTACTGTTCGTTGACTAACATATACCGTTACACAACATTATTTTAGTGAACTTACATGTTGTTGTTTGAGTCTTTAGTCCTTTGACTGGTTTGATGCAGATCTCAGCGCCTATCTGTCCCGAGCTAATCGTTTCATCTCTATATAGCTACCACACCCTACATTCAAGGCTATCTGTTTAACATATTCTAAACTTGGTCTACCCCTACAGTTCTCGTCCTCGAACCTTTCTTCCTTAACTAAGTTTGCTATTCTTGGGTGTCTTAGTACGTGTTCTACCAACCTATCTCTTTACTTCATTAACAGTCGCCAGATACATCTCTTCTCCCCCACTCGTCTTAATACCTCTTTGTTAGTAACCCTATTTACCCATCTAATCTTCATCATTCTCCTGTAACACCACATTTCAAACACTTCAATTCTCCACTTTTCTGCTACAACAATTGTCTAAGTTTTACTTTCATAGAGTGCCACGCTCCAGACAAAGGCCTTCAAAATGACTTCCTAATACCTAAATCTATATTCAATGTCAACAGATTCTGTAGAAATTCTTTCCTTGTCTGAGCTACATAAGAATCCTAATCGTGTCTGGTATAATGTCTTGTTTAGCAAACATAGTCACTCAAAAGGTCTAAGCATTTTTGTATATAACCCAAAATAACAAACAGTTTTTCTAAAACCCTACTCATTGGTCAATAACAAGCAGAGTCGCCAAAGTGTTTCGTTGGTAGTTAACTCATGTCTAGTTAATCAATTCCTTTCATATCGTTATCCAATTGTAGTAGTAAGGACTGGTGAACAACGTGAGTTCAACACACTGCTTTACACACAAATGTAGTTAGGCCCTTTGACATAATTTGGATAAATTTCATGGGCCGGTCCATAGGGATCAGTCCAAAGGGGCCGGTCTAAAGGGACCCTTCCACAGGGACCCATCAACAGGGACTTGTCAGCAAGGACCCATCAATAATGACCCGTCAACAATGACCTGTCATCAATGACCTGTCAACAATGACCTGTCAATAGGAACCCGTCAACAATGACCCGTCCACAGGGACTCATCAACAAGGACCCGTCAGCAATGACTCGTCAACAGGGACCCGTCGAAAAGCACATGTCAAAAAGGATCCATCAAAAATGACCCCCTGTCAAAAAAGGGCCCGTCCAAAAGGGGCTAGTCAACAGAGACCAGTCCAAAGGGACAAATCAACAGAGATAAATCAACAGGGATCAATCAAAAGGGGCTATCACCTCAAGGCCTGACATATCCCTCTTTGATTATTGGTTTGCCAATCGACAAG
The DNA here is from genome assembly GCA_946902985.2 of Meconema thalassinum. NCBI lineage: Eukaryota > Metazoa > Arthropoda > Insecta > Orthoptera > Tettigoniidae > Meconema > Meconema thalassinum. The sequence goes on along the minus strand of OX336393.1, from coordinate 534,367,911 downwards.
CGTCACTTAAAATACTTTTTGATCACCACTCGTGGGTTGGGTTAGGTTAGGTTACACTACAGCCGCCATCTTTTAAAAAGCCTGCCCTCTTACAAAAGCTATGAGTGGGCATGCGTAAAAAACAAAAAACAAAAACAAGCATGTTAATTCATAGTGGCTATCCACCAAACACATGTCTCTTGTGTGGAACAACGTTTTATTCCATATCGGCATTCAAACTCTCACATGTTGCAATTGGAAAGAGAGATTCTCTAAAAAAATTACAATTTCACCCCCTAGTAGGGGTAGGTTTTATTTTGGGGTGGAAATATGTTGTTCATTGGAAAGGGGGTATCAGCCCGAGTTCAATGACACCTCATTCGTCAAAATCCGACCACGGGTTCGAACTCACATTTTCTCACGTATGAAGCAAAACAGGATGTGACTTGTTTCACAAGGAGGACGGTAATAAGGTCATTCCACACGTGTTCACATGTATTTCGTCACTTTCCTTTCATATCGTTATTCCATTATAGTAGTGGTGAACAACGTCAATTCAACACACACACATGTAGTTAGGCCCTTTGACATAATTTAAATAAATTCATGGGTTAGTCCGTAGGAACCAGGCCAAAGGGACCCGTCCAAAGGGATCAGTCCAAACGGACAAGGACTCGTCCACAAGGACTCGTCCACAATGACCTGTCAACAATGACCTGTCCATAAGGACTTGTCCACAAGGACTCGTCCACAAGGACCTGTCAACAAGGACTTGTCCACAAGGACTCGCCCACAATGACCCGACAACAATGACCCCGCCAACAATGACCCGTCAACAATAACCCATCCACAGGGATCCGCTCCCCCACCCTCTTCAAAAGCCCTGAGTGGGCATGCTAATTCATAGCGACTTTCCACCGCACACATGCACTTTATGTGGAACAACGTTTAAATCCATATCGGCATTCAAACTCTCACATGTTGCAATTGGAATGAGAGATTCTCTAAAAAATTACAATTTCACCCCCTAGTAGGAGTAGGGTTTACTTTAGGGGTTGAAATATGTTAACCATTGGAAAGGGGGTGTCAGCCCGAGTTCAATGACACCTCATTTGTCAAAATCCGACCACGGGTTCGAGAGATATCGCACCGCCGCCATCTTGTGAGGTGGGGAGGTGGAGGTGGGTATAGAACCATCCAAAACACACTACTCATTAAGTACCTTGTTTGCGTTGGCGTAGGGATGTGGCGACCCCATCACTATAGTTAGCTCATTAAGTACCTTGTTTGCGTTGGCGTAGGGATGTGGCGACCCCATCACTATAGTTAGCTCATTAAGTACCTTGATGGCGTTGGCGTAGGGATGTGGCGACCCCATCACTATAGTTAGCTCATTAAGTACCTTGTTTGCGTTGGCGTAGGGATGTGGCGACCCCATCACTATAGTTTAGCTCATTAAGTACCTTGTTTGCGTTGGCGTGGGGATGTGGCGACCCCATCACTATAGTTAGCTCATTAAGTACCTAGTTTGCGTTGGCGTGTGGATGTGGCGACCCCATCACTATAGTTTAGCTCATTAAGTACCTTGTTTGCGTTGGCGTAGGAATGTGGCGACCCCATCACTATAGTTAGCTCATTAAGTACCTTGTTTGCGTTGGCGTAGAGATGTGGCGACCCCATCACTATAGTTAGCTCATTAAGTACCTTGTTTGCGTTGGCGTAGGGATGTGGCGACCCCATCACTGTAGTTAGCTCATTAAGTACCTTGTTTGCGTTGGCGTAGGGATATGGCGACCCCATCACTATAGTTTAGCACATTAAGTACCTTGTTTACGTTGGCGTAGGGAAGTGGCGACCCCATCACTATAGTTTAGCTCATTAAGTTCCTTGATGGCGTTGGCGTAGGGATGTGGCGACCCCATCACTATAGTTTAGCTCATTAAGTACCTTGTTTGCGTTGGCGTGGGGATGTGGCGACCCCATCACTATAGTTAGCTCATTAAGTACCTAGTTGGCGTTGGCGTGGGGATGTGGCGACCCCATCACTATAGTTTAGCTCATTAAGTACCTTGTTTGCGTTGGCGTAGGGAAGTGGCGACCCCATCTCTATAGTTTAGCTCATTAAGTACCTTGTTTGCTTTGGCGTAGGGATGTGGCGACCCCATCACTATAGTTTAGCTCATAAAGTACCTTGATTGCGTTGGCGTGGGGATGTGGCGACCCCATCACTATAGTTAGCTCATTAAGTACCTAGTTGGCGTTGGCGTGGGGATGTGGCGACCCCATCACTATAGTTTAGCTCATTAAGTACCTTGTTTGCGTTGGCGTAGGGAAGTGGCGACCCCATCACTATAGTTTAGCTCATTAAGTACCTTGTTTGCTTTGGCGTAGGGATGTGGCGACCCCATCACTATAGTTTAGCTCATAAAGTACCTTGATTGCGTTGGCGTAGGGATGTGGCGACCCCATCACTATAGTTAGCTCATTAAGTACCTTGTTTGCGTTGGCGTAGGGATGTGGCGACCCAATCACTATAGTTAGCTCATTAAGTATCTTGTTTGCGTCGGCGTAGGGATGTGGCGACCCCATCACTATAGTTAGCTCATTAAGTACCTTGTTTGCGTTGGCGTAGGGATGTGGCGACCCCATCACTATATCTAGCTCAACTTTTTTCTCTAGAGACTTGAAATTTAATTCGGGGGTAGAGGGGGTAGGGACCATTGGTTTACGTCAAACAATTGTTTTTGTAGAGTTCCTAGTTTCCAAAATATAGAATTTTCAAAATTCGAGTGTTTTCAAAAAAATATAAAAAATAAAAAAGTTTTATTAAAAAAAATAAAGATCATAAAGACCATTCGTTTAAGCCATGGAACAACGTTCTACCATGTTTGGTTTTCAAACTATCACCCACTTTCGAAAACAAAAATTTTCAAAAAAAAATTCAATAATATAACGAGTAGTCCATAGCAAAGAGGACGTCAGCCCGAGTCCAAAGACACCTCATTTGTCAAAATCGGACCACGCGTTCGAGATATATTTAACATGGCTGAGGCTTAGTAGTGGTAAGAGGAGGGTTCTAGAGTGGCTTGGAATCGGTATTACCCCACTACAGATGTGGCGACCCCATCACTATAGTTTAGCTCATTAAGTACCTTGATTGCGTTGGCGTAGGGATGTGGCGACCCCATCACTATAGTTAGCTCATTAAGTACCTTGCTTGCGTTGGCGTAGGAATGCGGCGACCCCATCACTATAGTTAGCTCATTAAGTACCTTGTTTGCGTTGGCGTAGGGATGTGGCCACCCCATCACTATAGTTAGCTCATTAAGTACCTTGTTTGCGTTGGCGTAGGGATGTGACGACCCAATCACTATAGTTAGCTCATTAAAACCTTGATTGCGTTGGCGTAGGGATGTGGCGACCCCATCACTATAATTAGCTCATTAAGTACCTTGTTTGCGTTGGCGTAGGGATGTGGCGACCCCATCACTATAGTTTAGCTCATTAAGTACCTTGTTTGCGTTGGCGTAGGGATGTGGCGACCCCATCACTATAGTTAGCTCATTAAATACCTTGTTGGCGTTGGCGTAGGGATGTGGCGACCATATCACTATAGTTAGCTCATTAAGTACCTTGATTGCGTTGGCGTAGGGATGTGGCGACCCCATCACTATAGTTTAGCTCATTAAGTACCTTGTTTGCGTTGGCGTAGGGATGTGGCGACCCCATCACTATAGTTAGCTCATTAATTACCTTGTTTGCGTTGGCGTAGGGATGTGGCGACCCCATCACTATAGTTAGCTCATTAAGTACCTTGATTTCGTTGGCGTAGGGATGTGGCGTCCCCATCACTATAGTTTAGCTCATTAAGTACCTTGATTGCGTTGGCGTAGGGATGTGGTGACCCCATCACTATAGTTAGCTCATTAAGTACCTTGATTGCGTTGGCGTAGGGATGTGGCGACCCCATCACTATAGTTAGCTCATTAAGTACCTTGTTTGCGTTGGCGTAAATATGTGGCGACCCCATCACTATAGTTAGCTCATTATGTACCTTGATTGCGTTGGCGTAGGGATGTGGCGACCCCATCACTATAGTTTAGTTCATTAAGTACCTTGATTGCGTTGACGTAGGGATGTGGCGACCCCATCACTATAGTTTAGCTCATTAAGTACCTTGTTTGCGTTGGCGTAGGGATGTGGCGACCCCATCACTATAGTTAGCTCATTAAGTACCTTGTTTGCGTTGGCGTAGGGATGTGGCGACCCCATCGCAATAGTTAGCTCATTAAGTACCTTGTTTGCTTTGGCGTAGGGATGTGGCGACCCCATCACTATAGTTTAGCTCATTAAGTACCTTGTTTCCGTTGGCGTAGGGATGTGGCGACCCCATCACTATAGTTTAGCTCATTAAGTACCTTGTTTGCGTTGGCGTAGGGATGTGGCGACCCCATCACTATAGTTAGCTCATTAAGTACCTTGTTTGCGTTGGCGTAGGGATGTGGCGACCATATCACTATAGTTAGCTCATTAAGTACCTTGATTGCGTTGGCGTAGGGATGTGGCGACCCCATCACTATAGTTTAGCTCATTAAGTACCTTGTTTGCGTTGGCGTAGGGATGTGGCGACCCCATCACTATAGTTAGCTCATTAAGTACCTTGTTTGCGTTGGCGTAGGGATGTGGCGACCCCATCACTATAGTTAGCTCATTAAGTACCTTGATTTCGTTGGCGTAGGGATGTGGCGTCCCCATCACTATAGTTTAACTCATTAAGTACCTTGATTGCGTTGGCGTAGGGATGTGGCGACCCCATCACTATAGTTAGCTCATTAAGTACCTTGATTGCGTTGGCGTAGGGATGTGGCGACCCCATCACTATAGTTAGCTCATTAAGTACCTTGTTTGCGTTGGCGTAAATATGTGGCGACCCCATCACTATAGTTAGCTCATTATGTACCTTGATTGCGTTGGCGTAGGGATGTGGCGACCCCATCACTATAGTTAAGCTCAATAAGTACCTTGTTTGCGTTGGCGTAGGGATGTGGCGACCCCATCACTATAGTTAGCTCATTAAGTACCTTGTTTGCGTTGGCGTAGGGATGTGGCGACCCCATCACTATAGTTAGCTCATTAAGTACCTTGTTTGCGTTGGCGTAGGGATGTGGCGACCCCATGACTATAGTTAGTTCATTAAGTACCTTGTTTGCGTTGGCGTAGGGATGTGGCGACCCCATCGCAATAGTTAGCTCATTAAGTACCTTGTTTGCTTTGGCGTAGGGATGTGGCGACCCCATCACTATAGTTTAGCTCATTAAGTACCTTGTTTCCGTTGGCGTAGGGATGTGGCGACCCCATCACTATAGTTTAGCTCATTAAGTACCTTGTTTGCGTTGGCGTAGGGATGTGGCGAACCCATCACTATAGTTTAGCTCATTAAGTACCTTGTTTGCGTTGGCGTAGGGATGTGGCGACCCCATCACTATATTTAGCTCATTAAGTACCTTGTTTGCGTTGGCGTAGGAATGTGGCGACCCCATCACTATAGTTAGCTCATTAAGTACCTTGTTTGCGTTGGCGTAGGGATGTGGCGACCCCATCACTATAGTTAGCTCATTAAGTACCTTTATTGCGTTGGCGTAGGGATGTGGCGTCCCCATCACTATATTTTAGCTCATTACGTACCTTGATTGCGTTGGCGTAGGGATGTGGCGACCCCATCACTATAGTTAGCTCATTAAGTACCTTGATTGCGTTGGCGTAGGGATGTGGCGACCCCATCACTATAGTTAGCTCATTAAGTACCTTGTTTGCGTTGGCGTAAAAATGTGGCGACCCCATCACTATAGTTAGCTCATTATGTACCTTGATTGCGTTGGCGTAGGGATGTGGCGACCCCATCACTATAGTTTAGTTCATTAAGTACCTTGATTGCGTTGGCGTAGGGATGTGGCGACCCCATCACTATAGTTTAGCTCATTAAGTACCTTGTTTGACTAGGCGTAGGGATGTGGCGACCCCATCACTATAGTTAGCTCATTGAGTACCTTGATTGCGGTGGCATAGGGATGTGGCGTCCCCATCACGATAGTTTAGCTCATTAAGTACCTTGATTGCGTTGGCGTGGGGATGTGGCGACCCCATCACTATAGTTAGTTCATTAAGTACCTTGATTGCGTTGGCGTAGGGAAGTGGCGACCCCATCACTATAGTTAGCTCATTAAGTAACTTGTTTGCGTTGGCGTAAATATGTGGCGACCCCATCACTATAGTTAGCTCATTATGTACCTTGATTGCGTTGGCGTAGGGATGTGGCGACCCCATCACTATAGTTTAGTTCATTAAGTACCTTGATTGCGTTGGCGTAGGGATGTGGCGACCCCATCACTATAGTTTAGCTCATTAAGTAACTTGTTTGCGTTGGCGTAGGGATGTGGCGACCCCATCACTATAGTTAGCTCATTAAGTACCTTGTTTGCGTTGGCGTAGGGATGTGGCGACCCCATCACTATAGTTAGCTCATTAAGTACCTTGTTTGCGTTGGCGTAGGGATGTGGCGACCCCATGACTATAGTTAGCTCATTAAGTACCATTTTTGCGTTGGCGTAGGGATGTGGCGACCCTATCACAATAGTTAGCTCATTAAGTACCTTGTTTGCTTTGGCGTATTGATGTGGCGACCCCATGACTATAGTTAAGCTCATTAAGTACCTTGTTTCCGTTGGCGTAGGGATGTGGCGAACCCATCACTATAGTTTAGCTCATTAAGTACCTTGTTTGCGTTGGCGTAGGGATGTGGCGACCCCATCACTATAGTTCAGCTCATTAAGTACCTTGTTTGCGTTGGCGTATGGATGTGGCGACCCCATCACTATATTTAGCTCATTAAGTACCTTGATTGCGTTGGCGTAGGGATGTGGCGACCCCATCACTATAGTTAGCTCATTATGTACCTTGATTGCGTTGGCGTAGGGATGTGGCGACCCCATCACTATAGTTAGGTCATTAAGTACCTTGATAGCGTTGGCGTAGGGATGTGGCGACCCCATCACTATAGTTAGCTCATTAAGTACCTTGTTTGCGTTGACGTAGGGATGTGGCGACCCCATCACTATAGTTATCTCATTAAGTACCTTGATTGCGTTGGCGTAGGGATGTGGCGACCCCATCACTATAGTTAGCTCATTAAGTACCTTGTTTGCGTTGGCGTAGGGATGTGGCGACCCCATCACTATAGTTTAGCTCATTAGGGACCTTGATTGCATTGGCGTAGGGATGTGGCGACCCCATCACTATAGTTAGCTCATTAAGTACCTTGTTTGCGTTGGCGTAGGGATGTGGCGACCCCATCACTATAGTTTAGCTCATTAGGGACCTTGATTGCATTGGCGTAGGGATGTGGCGACCCCATCACTATAGTTAGCTCATTAAGTACCTTGATTGCGTTGGCGTAGGGATGTGGCGACCCCGTCACTATAGTTAGCTCATTAAGTACCTTGATTGCGTTGGCGTAGGGATGTGGCGTCCCCATCACTATAGTTAGCTCATTAAGTACCTTGTTTGCGTTGGCGTAGTGATTTGGCGACCCCATCACTATAGTTTAGCTCATTAAGTACCTTGATTGCGTTGGCGTAGGGATGTGGCGACCCCATCACTATAGTTAGCTCATTAAGTACCTTGTTTGCGTTGGCGTAGGGATGTGGCGACCCCATCGCTATAGTTAGCTCATTAATTACCTTGATTGCGTTGGCGTAGGGATGTGGCGACCCCATCACTATAGTTAGCTCATTAGGTACCTTGTTTGCGTTGGCGTAGGGATGATGCGACCCCATCACTATAGTTTTGCTCATTAAGTACCTTGTTTGCGTTGGCGTAGGGATGTGGCTACCCCATCACTATAGTTAGCTCATTAAGTACCTTGTTTTCGTTGGCGTAGGGATGTGGCGACCCCATCACTATAGTTAGCTCATTAAGTACCTTGATTGCATTGGCGTAGGGATGTGGCGACCCCATCACTATAGTTAGCTCATTAAGTACCTTGATTGCGTTGGCGTAGGGATGTGGCGACCCCATCACTATAGTTAGCTCATTAAGTACCTTGTTTGCGTTGGCGTAGGGATGTGGCGACCCCATCACTATAGTTAGCTCACTAGGTACCTTGTTTGCGTTGGCGTAGGGATGTGGCGACACCATCACTACAGTTAGCTCATTAAGTACCTTGATTGCGTCGGCGTAGGGATGTGGCGACCCCATCACTATAGTTAGCTAATTAATTACCTTGATGGCGTAGGCGTAGGGATGTGGCGACCCCATCACTATAGTAAGCTCATTAAGTACCTTGTTTGCGTTGGCGTAGGGATGTGGCGACCCCATCAATATAGTTAGCTCATTAAGTACATTGATTGCGTTGGCGTAGGGATGTGGCGACCCCATCACTATAGTTAGCTCATTAAGTACCTTGTTTGCGTTGGCGTAGGGATGTGGCGACCCCATCACTATAGTTTAACTCATTAAGTACCTTGATTGCGTTGGCGTAGGGATGTGGCGACCCCATCACTATAGTTAGCTCATTAAGTACCTTCTTTGCGTTGGCGTAGGGTTGTGGCGACCCCATCACTATAGTTAGCTCATTAAGTACCTTGATTGCGTTGGCGTAGGGATGTGGCGACCCCATCACTATAGTTAGCTCATTAAGTACCTTGTTTGCGTTGGCGTAGGGATGTGGCGACCCCATCACTATAGTTTAGCTCATTAAGTACCTTGTTTGCGTTGGCGTAGGGATGTGGCGACCCCGTCACTATAGTTAGCTCATTAAGTACCTTGATTGCGTTGGCGTAGGGATGTGGCGACCCCATCACTATAGTTAGCTCATTAAGTACCTTGTTTGCGTTGGCGTAGGGATGTGGCGACCCCATCACTATAGTTAGCTCATTAAGTACCTTGTTTGCGTTGGCGTAGGGATGTGGCGACCCCATCACTATAGTTTAGCTCATTAAGTACCTTGTTAGCGTTGGCGTAGGGATGTGGCGACCCTATCACTAAAGTTTAGCTCATTAAGTACCTTGATTGCGTTGTAGTAGGGATGTGGCGACCCCATCACTATAGTTAGCTCATTAAGTACCTTGTTTGCGTTGGCGTAGGGATGTGGCGACCCCATCACTATAGTTAGCTCATTAAGTACCTTGTTTGCGTTGGCATAGGGATGTGGCGTCCCCATCACTATAGTTTAGCTCATTAAGTACCTTGATTGCGTTGGCGTAGGGATGTGGCGACCCCATCTCTATAGTTAGCTCATTAAGTACCTTGATTGCGTTGGCGTAGGGATGTGGCGACCCCATCACTATAGTTAGCTCATTAAGTACCTTGTTTGCGTTGGCGTAAATATGTGGCGACCCCATCACTATAGTTAGCTCATTAAGTACCTTGTTTGCGTTGGCGTAGGGATGTGGCGACCCCATCACAATAGTTAGCTCATTATGTGCCTTGTTTGCTTTGGCGTAAGGATGTGGCGACCCCATCACTATAGTTTAGTTCATTAAGTACCTTGTTTCCGTTGGCGTAGGGATGTGGCGACCCCATCACTATAGTTTAGCTCATTAAGTACCTTGTTTGCGTTGGCGTAGAGATGTGGCGACCCCATCACTATAGTTTAGCTCATTAAGTACCTTGTTTGCGTTGGCGTAGGGATGTGGCGACCCCATCACTATATTTAGCTCATTAAGTACCTTGTTTGCGTTGGCGTAGGGATGTGGCGACCCCATCACTATAGTTTAGCTCATTAAGTACCTTGTTTGCGTTGGCGTAGGGATGTGGCGACCCCATCACTATAGTTTAGCTCATTAAGTACCTTGTTTGCGTTGGCGTAGGGATGTGGCGAACCCATCACTATAGTTTAGCTCATTAAGTACATTGTTTGCGTTGGCGTAGGGATGTGGCGACCCCATCACTATAGTTAGCTCATTAAGTACCTTGTTTGCGTTGGCGTAGGGATGTGGCGACCCCATCACTATAGTTAGCTCATTAAGTACCTTGATTGCGTTGGCGTAGGGATGTGGCGACCCCATCACTAAAGTTAGCTCATTATGTACCTTGATTGCGTTGGCGTAGGGATGTGGCGACCCTATCACTATAGTTAGCTCATTAAGTACCTTGATAGCGTTGGCGTAGGGATGTGGCGACCCCATCACTATAGTTAGCTCATTAAGAACCTTGTTTGCGTTGACGTAGGGATGTGGCGACCTCATCACTATAGTTAGCTCATTAAGTACCTTGATTGCGTTGGCGTAGGGATGTGGCGACCCCATCACTATAGTTAGTTCATTAAGTACCTTGTTTGCGTTGGCGTAGGGATGTGGCGACCCCATCACTATAGTTTAGCTCATTAAGTACCTTGATTGCGTTGGCGTAGGGATGTGGCGACCCCATCACTATAGTTAGCTCATTAAGTACCTTGTTTGCGTTGGCGTAGGGATGTGGCGACCCCATCACTATAGTTAGCTCATTAAGTACATTGATTGCGTTGGCGTAGGGATGTGGCGACCCCATCACTATAGTTAGCTCATTAAGTACCTTGTTTGCGTTGGCGTAGGGATGTGGCGACCCCATCAGTATAGTTAGCTCATTAAGTACCTTGTTTGCGTTGGCGTAGGGATGTGGCGACCCCATCACTATAGTTTAGATTATTAAGTACCTTGATTGCGTTGGCGTAGGGATGTGGCGACCCCATCACTATAGTTTAACTCATTAAGTACCTTGATTGCGTTGGCGTAGGGATTTGGCGACCCCATCACTATAGTTAGCTCATTAAGTACCTTGTTTGCGTTGGCGTAGGGTTGTGGCGACCCCATCACTATAGTTAGCTCATTAAGTACCTTGATTTCGTTGGCGTAGGGATGTGGCGACCCCATCACTATAGTTAGCTCATTAAGTACCTTGTTTGCGTTGGCGTAGGGATGTGGCGACCCCATCACTATAGTTAGCTCATTAAGTACCTTGTTTGCGTTGGCGTAGGGATGTGGCGACCCCATCACTATAGTTAGCTCATTAAGTACCTTGTTTGCGTTGGCGTAGGGATGTGGCGACTCCATTACTATAGTTTAGTTCATTATGTACCTTGTTAGCGTTGGCGTAGGGATGTGGCGACCCCATCACTATAGTTTAGCTCATTAAGTAACTTGATGGCGTTGGCGTAGGGATGTGGCGACCCCATCACTATAGTTAGCTCATTAAGTACCTTGATTGCGTTGGCGTAGGGATGTGGCGTCACCATCACTATAGTAAGCTCATTAAGTACCATGATTGCGTTGGCGTAGGGATGTGGCGACCCCATCACTATAGTTAGCTCATTAAGTACCTTGTTTGCGTTGGCGTAGGAATGTGGCGACCCCGTCACTATAGTTTAGCTCATTAAGTACCTTGTTTGCGTTGGCGTAGGGATGTGGCGACCCCATCACTATAGTTTAGCTCATTAAGTACCTTGATTGCGTTGGCGTAGGGATGTGGCGACCCCATCACTATAGTTTAGCTCATTAAGTACCTTGATTGCGTTGGCGTAGGGATGTGGCGACCCCATCACTATAGTTTAGCTCATTAAGTACCTTGTTTGCGTTGGCGTAGGGATGTGGCGACCCCATCACTATAGTTAGGTCATTAAGTACCTTGATAGCGTTGGCGTAGGGATGTGGCGACCCCATCACTATAGTTAGCTCATTAAGTACCTTGTTTGCGTTGACGTAGGGATGTGGCGACCCCATCACTATAGTTAGCTCATTAAGTACCTTGATTGCGTTGGCGTAGGGATGTGGCGACCCCATCACTATAGTTAGCTCATTAAGTACCTTGTTTGCGTTGGCGTAGGGATGTGGCGACCCCATCACTATAGTTTAGCTCATTAGGGACCTTGATTGCATTGGCGTAGGGATGTGGCGACCCCATCACTATAGTTAGCTCATTAAGTACCTTGTTTGCGTTGGCGTAGGGATGTGGCGACCCCATCACTATAGTTAGCTCATTAAGTACCTCGATTGCGTTGGCGTAGGGATGTGGCGACCCCGTCACTATAGTTAGCTCATTAAGTACCTTGATTGCGTTGGCGTAGGGATGTGGCGACCCCATCACTATAGTTAGCTCATTAAGTACCTTGTTTGCGTTGGCGTAGTGATTTGGCGACCCCATCACTATAGTTTAGCTCATTAAGTACCTTGATTGCGTTGGCGTAGGGATGTGGCGACCCCATCACTATAGTTAGCTCATTAAGTACCTTGTTTGCGTTGGCGTAGGGATGTGGCGACCCCATCGCTATAGTTAGCTCATTAATTACCTTGATTGCGTTGGCGTAGGGATGTGGCGACCCCATCACTATAGTTAGCTCATTAGGTACCTTGTTTGCGTTGGCGTAGGGATGATGCGACCCCATCACTATAGTTTTGCTCATTAAGTACCTTGTTTGCGTTGGCGTAGGGATGTGGCTACCCCATCACTATAGTTAGCTCATTAAGTACCTTGTTTTCGTTGGCGTAGGGATGTGGCGACCCCATCACTATAGTTAGCTCATTAAGTACCTTGATTGCATTGGCGTAGGGATGTGGCGACCCCATCACTATAGTTAGCTCATTAAGTACCTTGATTGCGTTGGCGTAGGGATGTGGCGACCCCATCACTATAGTTAGCTCATTAAGTACCTTGTTTGCGTTGGCGTAGGGATGTGGCGACCCCATCACTATAGTTAGCTCACTAGGTACCTTGTTTGCGTTGGCGTAGGGATGTGGCGACACCATCACTACAGTTAGCTCATTAAGTACCTTGATTGCGTCGGCGTAGGGATGTGGCGACCCCATCACTATAGTTAGCTAATTAATTACCTTGATGGCGTAGGCGTAGGGATGTGGCGACCCCATCACTATAGTAAGCTCATTAAGTACCTTGTTTGCGTTGGCGTAGGGATGTGGCGACCCCATCAATATAGTTAGCTCATTAAGTACATTGATTGCGTTGGCGTAGGGATGTGGCGACCCCATCACTATAGTTAGCTCATTAAGTACCTTGTTTGCGTTGGCGTAGGGATGTGGCGACCCCATCACTATGGTTTAACTCATTAAGTACCTTGATTGCGTTGGCGTAGGGATGTGGCGACCCCATCACTATAGTTAGCTCATTAAGTACCTTGTTTGCGTTGGCGTAGGGTTGTGGCGACCCCATCACTATAGTTAGCTCATTAAGTACCTTGATTGCGTTGGCGTAGGGATGTGGCGACCCCATCACTATAGTTAGCTCATTAAGTACCTTGTTTGCGTTGGCGTAGGGATGTGGCGACCCCATCACTATAGTTTAGCTCATTAAGTACCTTGTTTGCGTTGGCGTAGGGATGTGGCGACCCCGTCATTATAGTTAGCTCATTAAGTACCTTGATTGCGTTGGCGTAGGGATGTGGCGACCCCATCACTATAGTTAGCTCATTAAGTACCTTGTTTGCGTTGGCGTAGGGATGTGGCGACCCCATCACTATAGTTAGCTCATTAAGTACCTTGTTTGCGTTGGCGTAGGGATGTGGCGACCCCATCACTATAGTTTAGCTCATTAAGTACCTTGTTAGCGTTGGCGTAGGGATGTGGCGACCCTATCACTATAGTTTAGCTCATTAAAAACCTTGATTGCGTTGTAGTAGGGATGTGGCGACCCCATCACTATAGTTAGCTCATTAAGTACCTTGTTTGCGTTGGCGTAGGCATGTGGCGACCCCATCACTATAGTTAGCTCATTAAGTACCTTGTTTGCGTTGGCATAGGGATGTGGCGTCCCCATCACTATAGTTTAGCTCATTCAGTACCTTGATTGCGTTGGCGTAGGGATGTGGCGACCCCATCTCTATAGTTAGCTCATTAAGTACCTTGATTGCGTTGGCGTAGGGATGTGGCGACCCCATCACTATAGTTAGCTCATTAAGTACCTTGTTTGCGTTGGCGTAAATATGTGGCGACCCCATCACTATAGTTAGCTCATTAAGTACCTTGTTTGCGTTGGCGTAGGGATGTGGCGACCCCATCACAATAGTTAGCTCATTAAGTGCCTTGTTTGCTTTGCCGTAAGGATGTGGCGACCCCATCACTATAGTTTAGTTCATTAAGTACCTTGTTTCCGTTGGCGTAGGGATGTGGCGACCACATCACTATAGTTTAGCTCATTAAGTACCTTGTTTGCGTTGGCGTAGGGATGTGGCGACCCCATCACTATAGTTTAGCTCATTAAGTACCTTGTTTGCGTTGGCGTAGGGATGTGGCGACCCCATCACTATATTTAGCTCATTAAGTACCTTGTTTGCGTTGGCGTAGGGATGTGGCGACCCCATCACTATAGTTAGCTCATTAAGAACCTTGTTTGCGTTGACGTAGGGATGTGGCGACCCCATCACTATAGTTAGCTCATTAAGTACCTTGATTGCGTTGGCGTAGGGATGTGGCGACCCCATCACTATAGTTAGCTCATTAAGTACCTTGTTTGCGTTGGCGTAGGGATGTGGCGACCCCATCACTATAGTTTAGCTCATTAAGTACCTTGATTGCGTTGGCGTAGGGATGTGGCGACCCCATCACTATAGTTAGCTCATTAAGTACCTTGTTTGCGTTGGCGTAGGGATGTGGCGACCCCATCACTATAGTTAGCTCATTAAGTACATTGATTGCGTTGGCGTAGGGATGTGGCGACCCCATCACTATAGTTAGCTCATTAAGTACCTTGTTTGCGTTGGCGTAGGGATGTGGCGACCCCATCACTATAGTTAGCTCATTAAGTACCTTGTTTGCGTTGGCGTAGGGATGTGGCGACCCCATCACTATAGTTTAGATTATTAAGTACCTTGATTGCGTTGGCGTAGGGATGTGGCGACCCCATCACTATAGTTTAACTCATTAAGTACCTTGATTGCGTTGGCATAGGGATTTGGCGACCCCATCACTATAGTTAGCTCATTACGTACCTTGTTTGCGTTGGCGTAGGGTTGTGGCGACCCCATCACTATAGTTAGCTCATTAAGTACCTTGATTTCGTTGGCGTAGGGATGTGGCGACCCCATCACTATAGTTAGCTCATTAAGTACCTTGTTTGCGTTGGCGTAGGGATGTGGCGACCCCATCACTATAGTTAGCTCATTAAGTACCTTGTTTGCGTTGGCGTAGGGATGTGGCGACCCCATCACTATAGTTAGCTCATTAAGTACCTTGTTTGCGTTGGCGTAGGGATGTGGCGACTCCATTACTATAGTTTAGTTCATTATGTACCTTGTTAGCGTTGGCGTAGGGATGTGGCGACCCCATCACTATAGTTTAGCTCATTAAGTAACTTGATGGCGTTGGCGTAGGGATGTGGCGACCCCATCACTATAGTTAGCTCATTAAGTACCTTGATTGCGTTGGCGTAGGGATGTGGCGTCACCATCACTATAGTAAGCTCATTAAGTACCATGATTGCGTTGGCGTAGGGATGTGGCGACCCCATCACTATAGTTAGCTCATTAAGTACCTTGTTTGCGTTGGCGTAGGAATGTGGCGACCCCGTCACTATAGTTTAGCTCATTAAGTACCTTGTTTGCGTTGGCGTAGGGATGTGGCGACCCCATCACTATAGTTTAGCTCATTAAGTACCTTGATTGCGTTGGCGTAGGGATGTGGCGACCCCATCACTATAGTTTAGCTCATTAAGTACCTTGATTGCGTTGGCGTAGGGATGTGGCGACCCCATCACTATAGTTTAGCTCATTAAGTACCTTGTTTGCGTTGGCGTAGGGATGTGGCGACCCCATAACTATAGTTAGCTCATTATGTTCCTTGTTTGCGTTGGCGTAGGGATGTGGCGACCCCATCACTATAGTTAGCTCATTAAGTACCTTGATTGCGTTGGCGTAGGGATGTGGCGACCCCATCACTATAGTTAGCTCATTAAGTACCTTGTTTGCGTTGGCGTAGGGATGTGGCGACCCCATCACTATAGTTTAGCTCATTAGGGACCTTGATTGCATTGGCGTAGGGATGTGGCGACCCCATCACTATAGTTAGCTCATTAAGTACCTTGTTTGCGTTGGCGTAGGGATGCGGCGACCCCATCACTATAGTTAGCTCATTAAGTACCTTGATTGCGTTGGCGTAGGGATGTGGCGACCCCGTCACTATAGTTAGCTCATTAAGTACCTTGATTGCGTTGGCGTAGGGATGTGGCGACCACATCACTATAGTTAGCTCATTAAGTACCTTGTTTGCGTTGGCGTAGTGATTTGGCGACCCCATCACTATAGTTTAGCTCATTAAGTACCTTGATTGCGTTGGCGTAGGGATGTGGCGACCCCATCACTATAGTTAGCTCATTAAGTACCTTGTTTGCGTTGGCGTAGGGATGTGGCGACCCCATCACTATAGTTAGCTCATTAATTACCTTGATTGCGTTGGCGTAGGGATGTGGCGACCCCATCACTATAGTTAGCTCATTAGGTACCTTGTTTGCGTTGGCGTAGGGATGATGCGACCCCATCACTATAGTTTTACTCATTAAGTACCTTGTTTGCGTTGGCGTAGGGATGTGGCTACCCCATCACTATAGTTAGCTCATTAAGTACCTTGTTTTCGTTGGCGTAGGGATGTGGCGACCCCATCACTATAGTTAGCTCATTAAGTACCTTGATTGCATTGGCGTAGGGATGTGGCGACCCCATCACTATAGTTAGCTCATTAAGTACCTTGATTGCGTTGGCGTAGGGATGTGGCGACCCCATCACTATAGTTAGCTCATTAAGTACCTTGTTTGCGTTGGCGTAGGGATGTGGCGACCCCATCACTATAGTTAGCTCACTAGGTACCTTGTTTGCGTTGGCGTAGGGATGTGGCGACACCATCACTACAGTTAGCTCATTAAGTACCTTGATTGCGTCGGCGTAGGGATGTGGCGACCCCATCACTATAGTTAGCTAATTAATTACCTTGATGGCGTAGGCGTAGGGATGTGGCGACCCCATCACTATAGTAAGCTCATTAAGTACCTTGTTTGCGTTGGCGTAGGGATGTGGCGACCCCATCAATATAGTTAGCTCATTAAGTACATTGATTGCGTTGGCGTAGGGATGTGGCGACCCCATCACTATAGTTAGCTCATTAAGTACCTTGTTTGCGTTGGCGTAGGGATGTGGCGACCCCATCACTATAGTTTAACTCATTAAGTACCTTGATTGCGTTGGCGTAGGGATGTGGCGACCCCATCACTATAGTTAGCTCATTAAGTACCTTGTTTGCGTTGGCGTAGGGTTGTGGCGACCCCATCACTATAGTTAGCTCATTAAGTTCCTTGATTGCGTTGGCGTAGGGATGTGGCGACCCCATCACTATAGTTAGCTCATTAAGTACCTTGTTTGCGTTGGCGTAGGGATGTGGCGACCCCATCACTATAGTTTAGCTCATTAAGTACCTTGTTTGCGTTGGCGTAGGGATGTGGCGACCCCGTCACTATAGTTAGCTCATTAAGTACCTTGTTTGCGTTGGGATGTGGCGACCCCATCACTATAGTTAGCTCATTAAGTACCTTGTTTGCGTTGGCGTAGGGATGTGGCGACCCCATCACTATAGTTAGCTCATTAAGTACCTTGTTTGCGTTGGCGTAGGGATGTGGCGACCCCATCACTATAGTTTAGCTCATTAAGTACCTTGTTAGCGTTGGCGTAGGGATGTGGCGACCCTATCACTATAGTTTAGCTCATTAAGTACCTTGATTGCGTTGGCGTAGGGATGTGGCGACCCCATCACTATAGTTATCTCATTAAGTACCTTGTTTGCGTTGGCGTAGGGATGTGGCGACCCCATCACTATAGTTAGCTCATTAAGTACCTTGTTTGCGTTGGCATAGGGATGTGGCGTCCCCATCACTATAGTTTAGCTCATTAAGTACCTTGATTGCGTTGGCGTAGGGATGTGGCGACCCCATCTCTATAGTTAGCTCATTAAGTACCTTGATTGCGTTGGCGTAGGGATGTGGCGACCCCATCACTATAGTTAGCTCATTAAGTACCTTGTTTGCGTTGGCGTAAATATGTGGCGACCCCATCACTATAGTTAGCTCATTAAGTACCTTATTTGCGTTGGCGTAGGGATGTGGCGACCCCATCACAATAGTTAGCTCATTAAGTGCCTTGTTTGCTTTGGCGTAAGGATGTGGCGACCCCATCACTATAGTTTAGTTCATTAAGTACCTTGTTTCCGTTGGCGTAGGGATGTGGCGACCCCATCACTATAGTTTAGCTCATTAAGTACCTTGTTTGCGTTGGCGTAGGGATGTGGCGACCCCATCACTATAGTTTAGCTCATTAAGTACCTTGTTTGCGTTGGCGTAGGGATGTGGCGACCCCATCACTATATTTAGCTCATTAAGTACCTTGTTTGCGTTGGCGTAGGGATGTGGCGACCCCATCACTATAGTTTAGCTCATTAAGTACCTTGTTTGCGTTGGCGTAGGGATGTGGCGACCCCATCACTATAGTTTAGCTCATTAAGTACCTTGTTTGCGTTGGCGTAGGGATGTGGCGAACCCATCACTATAGTTTAGCTCATTAAGTACCTTGTTTGCGTTGGCGTAGGGATGTGGCGACCCCATCACTTTAGTTAGCTCATTAAGTACCTTGTTTGCGTTGGCGTAGGGATGTGGCGACCCCATCACTATAGTTAGCTCATTAAGTACCTTGATTGCGTTGGCGTAGGGATGTGGCGACCCCATCACTAAAGTTAGCTCATTATGTACCTTGATTGCGTTGGCGTAGGGATGTGGCGACCCCATCACTATAGTTAGCTCATTAAGTACCTTGATAGCGTTGGCGTAGGGATGTGGCGACCCCATCACTATAGTTAGCTCATTAAGAACCTTGTTTGCGTTGACGTAGGGATGTGGCGACCCCATCACTATAGTTAGCTCATTAAGTACCTTGATTGCGTTGGCGTAGGGATGTGGCGACCCCATCACTAAAGTTAGCTCATTATGTACCTTGTTTGCGTTGGCGTAGGGATGTGGCGACCCCATCACTATAGTTTAGCTCATTAAGTACCTTGATTGCGTTGGCGTAGGGATGTGGCGACCCCATCACTATAGTTAGGTCATTAAGTACCTTGTTTGCGTTGGCGTAGGGATGTGGCGACCCCATCACTATAGTTAGCTCATTAAGTACATTGATTGCGTTGGCGTAGGGATGTGGCGACCCCATCACTATAGTTAGCTCATTTAGTACCTTGTTTGCGTTGGCGTAGGGATGTGGCGACCCCATCACTATAGTTAGCTCATTAAGTACCTTGTTTGCGTTGGCGTAGGGATGTGGCGACCCCATGACTATAGTTTAGATCATTAAGTACCTTGATTGCGTTGGCGTAGGGATGTGGCGACCCCATCACTATAGTTAGCTCATTAAGTACCTTGTTTGCGTTGGCGTAGGGATGTGGCGACCCCATCACTATAGTTAGCTCATTAAGTACCTTGATTGCGTTGGCGTAGGGATGTGGCGACCCCATCACTATTGTTAGCTCATTAGGTACCTTGTTTGCGTTGGCGTAGGGATGATGCGACCCCATCACTATAGTTTAGCTCATTAAGTACCTTGTTTGCGTTGGCGTAGGGATGTGGCGACCCCATCACTATAGTTAGCTCATTAAGTACCTTGTTTGCGTTGGCGTAGGGATGTGGCGACCCCATCACTATAGTTAGCTCATTAAGTACCTTGATTGCGTTGGCGTAGGGATGTGGCGACCCCATCACTATAGTTAGCTCATTAAGTACCTTGATTGCGTTGGCGTAGGGATGTGGGGACCCCATCACTATAGTTAGCTCATTAAGTACCTTGTTTGCGTTGGCGTAGGGATGTGGCGACCCCATCACTATAGTTAGCTCACTAAGTACCTTGTTTGCCTTGGCGTAGGGATGTGGCGACCCCATCACTATAGTTAGCTCATTAAGTACCTTGATTGCGTTGGCGTAGGGATGTGGCGACCCCATCACTATAGTTAGCTAATTAAGTACCTTGATGGCGTTGGCGTAGGGATGTGGCGACCCCATCACTATAGTAAGCTCAATAAGTACCTTGTTTGCGTTGGCATAGGGATGCGGCGACCCCATCACTATAGTTAGCTCATTAAGTACCTTGATTGCGTTGGCGTAGGGATTTGGCGACCCCATCACTATAGTTAGCTCATTATGTACCTTGTTTGCGTTGGCGTAGGGATGTGGCGACCCCATCACTATAGTTTAACTCATTAAGTACCTTGATTGCGTTGGCGTAGGGATTTGGCGACCCCATCACTATAGTTAGCTCATTAAGTACCTTGTTTGCGTTGGCGTAGGGTTGTGGCGACCCCATCACTATAGTTAGCTCATTAAGTACCTTGATTTCGTTGGCGTAGGGATGTGGCGACCCCATCACTATAGTTAGCTCATTAAGTACCTTGTTTGCGTTGGCGTAGGGATGTGGCGACCCCATCACTATAGTTAGCTCATTAAGTACCTTGTTTGCGTTGGCGTAGGGATGTGGCGACCCCATCACTATAGTTAGCTCATTAAGTACCTTGTTTGCGTTGGCGTAGGGATGTGGCGACTCCATTACTATAGTTTAGTTCATTATGTACCTTGTTAGCGTTGGCGTAGGGATGTGGCGACCCCATCACTATAGTTTAGCTAATTAAGTAACTTGATGGCGTTGGCGTAGGGATGTGGCGACCCCATCACTATAGTTAGCTCATTAAGTACCTTGATTGCGTTGGCGTAGGGATGTGGCGTCACCATCACTATAGTAAGCTCATTAAGTACCATGATTGCGTTGGCGTAGGGATGTGGCGACCCCATCACTATAGTTAGCTCATTAAGTACCTTGTTTGCGTTGGCGTAGGAATGTGGCGACCCCGTCACTATAGTTTAGCTCATTAAGTACCTTGTTTGCGTTGGCGTAGGGATGTGGCGACCCCATCACTATAGTTTAGCTCATTAAGTACCTTGATTGCGTTGGCGTAGGGATATGGCGACCCCATCACTATAGTTTAGCTCATTAAGTACCTTGATTGCGTTGGCGTAGGGATGTGGCGACCCCATCACTATAGTTTAGCTCATTAAGTACCTTGTTTGCGTTGGCGTAGGGATGTGGCTACCCCATAACTATAGTTAGCTCATTATGTTCCTTGTTTGCGTTGGCGTAGGGATGTGGCGACCCCATCACTATAGTTAGCTCATTAAGTACCTTGATTGCGTTGGCGTAGGGATGTGGCGACTCCATCACTATAGTTAGCTCATTAAGTACCTTGTTTGCGTTGGCGTAAATATGAGGCGACCCCATCACTATAGTTAGCTCATTATGTACCTTGATTGCGTTGGCGTAGGGATGTGGCGACCCCATCACTATAGTTTAGTTCATTAAGAACCTTGATTGCGTTGGCGTAGGGATGTGGCGACCCCATCACTATAGTTTAGCTCATTAAGTAGCTTGTTTGCGTTGGCGTAGGGACGTGGCGACCCCATCACTATAGTTAGCTCATTAAGTACCTTGTTTGCGTTGGCGTAGGGATGTGGCGACCCCATCACAATAGTTAGCTCATTAAGTACCTTGTTTGCGTTGGCGTAGGGATGTGGCGACCCCATGACTATAGTTAGCTCATTAAGTACCTTGTTTGCGTTGGCGTAGGGATGTTGCGACCCCATCACAATAGTTAGCTCATTAAGTACCTTCTTTGCTTTGGCGTAGGGATGTGGCGACCCAATCACTATAGTTTAGCTCATGAAGTACCTTGTTTCCGTTGGCGTAGAGATGTGGCGACCCCATCACTATGGTTAGCTCATTAAGTACCTTGTTTGCGTTGGCGTAGGGATGTGGCGACCCCATCACTATAGTTTAACTCATTAAGTACCTTGATTGCGTTGGCGTAGGGATGTGGCGACCCCATCACTATAGTTAGCTCATTAAGTACCTTGTTTGCGTTGGCGTAGGGTTGTGGCGACCCCATCACTATAGTTAGCTCTTTAAGTGCCTTGTTTGCTTTGGCGTAAGGATGTGGCGACCCCATCACTATAGTTTAGCTCATTAAGTACCTTGTTTCCTTTGGCGTAGGGATGTGGCGACCCCATCACTATAGTTTAGCTCATTAAATACCTTGTTTGCGTTGGCGTAGGGATGTGGCGACCCCATCACTATAGTTTAGCTCATTAAGTACCTTGTTTGCGTTGGCGTAGGGATGTGGCGACCCCATCACTATATTTAGCTCATTAAGTACCTTGTTTGCGTTGGCGTAGGGATGTGGCGACCCCATCACTATAGTTTAGCCCATTAAGTACCTTGTTTGCGTTGGCGTAGGGATGTGGCGACCCCATCACTATAGTTTAGCTCATTAAGTACCTTGTTTGCGTTGGCGTAGGGATGTGGCGAACCCATCACTAGAGTTTAGCTCATTAAGTACCTTGTTTGCGTTGGCGTAGGGATGTGGCGACCCCATCACTATAGATAGCTCATTAAGTACCTTGTTTGCGTTGGCGTATGGATGTGGCGACCCCATCACTATAGTTAGCTCATTAAGTACCTTGATTGCGTTGGCGTAGGGATGTGGCGACCCCATCACTAATGTTAGCTCATTATGTACCTTGATTGCGTTGGCGTAGGGATGTGGCGACCCCATCACTATAGTTAGCTCATTAAGTACCTTGATAGCGTTGGCGTAGGGTTGTGGCGACCCCATCACTATAGTTAGCTCATTAAGAACCTTGTTTGCGTTGACGTAGGGATGTGGCGACCCCATCCCTATAGTTAGCTCATTATGTACCTTGATTGCGTTGGCGTAGGGATGTGGCGACCCCATCACTATAGTTTAGCTCATTAAGTACCTTGATTGCGTTGGCGTAGGGATGTGGCGACCCCATCACTATAGTTAGCTCATTAAGTACCTTGTTTGCGTTGGCGTAGGGATGTGGCGACCCCATCACTATAGTTAGCTCATTAGGTACCTTGTTTGCGTTGGCGTAGGGATGTGGCGACCCCATCACTATAGTTAGCTCATAAAGTACCTTGTTTGCGTTGGCGTAGGGATGTGGCGACCCCATCACTATAGTTAGCTCATTAGGTACCTTGTTTGCGTTGGCGTAGGGATGTGGCGACCCCATCACTATAGTTTAGATCATTAAGTACCTTGATTGCGTTGGCGTAGGGATGTGGCGACCCCATCACTATAGTTATCTCATTAAGTACCTTGTTTGCGTTGGCGTAGGGATGTGGCGACCCCATCACTATAGTTAGCTCATTAAGTACCTTGATTGCGTTGGCGTAGGGATGTGGCGACCCCATCACTATTGTTAGCTCATTAGGTACCTTGTTTGCGTTGGCATAGGGATGATGCTACCCCATCACTATAGTTTAGCTCATTAAGTACCTTGTTTGCGTTGGCGTAGGGATGTGGCGACCCCATCACTATAGTTAGCTCATTAAGTACCTTGTTTGCGTTGGCGTAGGGATGTGGCGATCCCATGACTATAGTTAGCTCATTAAGTACCTTGATTGCGTTGGCGTAGGGATGTGGCGACCCCATCACTATAGTTAGCTCATTAAGTACCTTGATTGCGTTGGCGTAGGGATGTGGGGACCCCATCACTATAGTTAGCTCAATAAGTACCTTGTTTGGGTTGGCGTAGGGATGTGGCGACCCCATCACTATAGTTAGCTCACTAAGTACCTTGTGTGCCTTGGCGTAGGGATGTGGCGTCCCCATCACTATAGTTAGCTCATTAAGTACCTTGATTGCGTTGGCGTAGGGATGTGGCGACCCCATCACTATAATTAGCTAATTAAGTACCTTGATGGCGTTGGCGTAGGGATGTGGCGACCCCATCACTATAGTAAGCTCAATAAGTACCTTGTTTGCGTTGGCGTAAATATGTGGCGACCCCATCACTATAGTTAGCTCATTAAGTACCTTATTTGCGTTGGCGTAGGGATGTGGCGACCCCATCACAATAGTTAGCTCATTAAGTGCCTTGTTTGCTTTGGCGTAAGGATGTGGCGACCCCATCACTATAGTTTAGTTCATTAAGTACCTTGTTTCCGTTGGCGTAGGGATGTGGCGACCCCATCACTATAGTTTAGCTCATTAAGTACCTTGTTTGCGTTGGCGTAGGGATGTGGCGACCCCATCACTATAGTTTAGCTCATTAAGTACCTTGTTTGCGTTGGCGTAGGGATGTGGCGACCCCATCACTATATTTAGCTCATTAAGTACCTTGTTTGCGTTGGCGTAGGGATGTGGCGACCCCATCACTATAGTTTAGCTCATTAAGTACCTTGTTTGCGTTGGCGTAGGGATGTGGCGACCCCATCACTATAGTTTAGCTCATTAAGTACCTTGTTTGCGTTGGCGTAGGGATGTGGCGACCCCATCACTATAGTTTAGCTCATTAAGTACCTTGTTTGCGTTGGCGTAGGGATGTGGCGACCCCATCACTATAGTTTAGCTCATTAAGTACCTTGTTTGCGTTGGCGTAGGGATGTGGCGACCCCATCACTATAGTTAGCTCATTAAGTACCTTGTTTGCGTTGGCGTAGGGATGTGGCGACCCCATCACTATAGTTAGCTCATTAAGTACCTTGTTTGCGTTGGCGTAGGGATGTGGCGACCCCATCACTATAGTTTAGCTCATTAAGTACCTTGTTAGCGTTGGCGTAGGGATGTGGCGACCCTATCACTATAGTTTAGCTCATTAAGTACCTTGATTGCGTTGGCGTAGGGATGTGGCGACCCCATCACTATAGTTATCTCATTAAGTACCTTGTTTGCGTTGGCGTAGGGATGTGGCGACCCCATCACTATAGTTAGCTCATTAAGTACCTTGTTTGCGTTGGCATAGGGATGTGGCGTCCCCATCACTATAGTTTAGCTCATTAAGTACCTTGATTGCGTTGGCGTAGGGATGTGGCGACCCCATCTCTATAGTTAGTTCATTAAGTACCTTGATTGCGTTGGCGTAGGGATGTGGCGACCCCATCACTATAGTTAGCTCATTAAGTACCTTGTTTGCGTTGGCGTAAATATGTGGCGACCCCATCACTATAGTTAGCACTTTAAGTACCTTATTTGCGTTGGCGTAGGGATGTGGCGACCCCATCACAATAGTTAGCTCATTAAGTGCCTTGTTTGCTTTGGCGTAAGGATGTGGCGACCCCATCACTATAGTTTAGTTCATTAAGTACCTTGTTTCCGTTGGCGTAGGGATGTGGCGACCCCATCACTATAGTTTAGCTCATTAAGTACCTTGTTTGCGTTGGCGTAGGGATGTGGCGACCCCATCACTATAGTTTAGCTCATTAAGTACCTTGTTTGCGTTGGCGTAGGGATGTGGCGACCCCATCACTATAGTTTAGCTCATTAAGTACCTTGTTTGCGTTGGCGTAGGGATGTGGCGAACCCATCACTATAGTTTAGCTCATTAAGTACCTTGTTTGCGTTGGCGTAGGGATGTGGCGACCCCATCACTTTAGTTAGCTCATTAAGTACCTTGTTTGCGTTGGCGTAGGGATGTGGCGACCCCATCACTATAGTTAGCTCATTAAGTACCTTGATTTCGTTGGCGTAGGGATGTGGCGACCCCATCACTAAAGTTAGCTCATTATGTACCTTGATTGCGTTGGCGTAGGGATGTGGCGACCCCATCACTATAGTTAGCTCATTAAGTACCTTGATAGCGTTGGCGTAGGGATGTGGCGACCCCATCACTATAGTTAGCTCATTAAGAACCTTGTTTGCGTTGACGTAGGGATGTGGCGACCCCATCACTATAGTTAGCTCATTAAGTACCTTGATTGCGTTGGCGTAGGGATGTGGCGACCCCATCACTATAGTTAGCTCATTAAGTACCTTGTTTGCGTTGGCGTAGGGATGTGGCGACCCCATCACTATAGTTTAGCTCATTAAGTACCTTGACTGCGTTGGCGTAGGGATGTGGCGACCCCATCACTATAGTTAGCTCATTAAGTACCTTGTTTGCGTTGGCGTAGGGATGTGGCGACCCCATCACTATAGTTAGCTCATTAAGTACATTGATTGCGTTGGCGTAGGGATGTGGCGACCCCATCACTATAGTTAGCTCATTTAGGACCTTGTTTGCGTTGGCGTAGGGATGTGGCGACCCCATCACTATAGTTAGCTCATTAAGTACCTTGTTTGCGTTGGCGTAGGGATGTGGCGACCCCATCACTATAGTTTAGATCATTAAGTACCTTGATTGCGTTGGCGTAGGGATGTGGCGACCCCATCACTATAGTTAGCTCATTAAGTACCTTGTTTGCGTTGGCGTAGGGATGTGGCGACCCCATCACTATAGTTAGCTCATTAAGTACCTTGATTGCGTTGGCGTAGGGATGTGGCGACCCCATCACTATTGTTAGCTCATTAGGTACCTTGTTTGCGTTGGCGTAGGGATGATGCGACCCCATCACTATAGTTTAGCTCATTAAGTACCTTGTTTGCGTTGGCGTAGGGATGTGGCGACCCCATCACTATAGTTAGCTCATTAAGTACCTTGTTTGCGTTGGCGTAGGGATGTGGCGACCCCATCAATATAGTTAGCTCATTAAGTACCTTGATTGCGTTGGCGTAGGGATGTGGCGACCCCATCACTATAGTTAGCTCATTAAGTACCTTGATTGCGTTGGCGTAGGGATGTGGGGACCCCATCACTATAGTTAGCTCATTAAGTACCTTGTTTGCGTTGGCGTAGGGATGTGGCGACCCCATCACTATAGTTAGCTCACTAAGTACCTTGTTTGCCTTGGCGTAGGGATGTGGCGACCCCATCACTATAGTTAGCTCATTAAGTACCTTGATTGCGTTGGCGTAGGGATGTGGCGACCCCATCACTATAGTTAGCTAATTAAGTACCTTGATGGCGTTGGCGTAGGGATGTGGCGACCCCATCACTATAGTAAGCTCAATAAGTACCTTGTTTGCGTTGGCATAGGGATGCGGCGACCCCATCACTATAGTTAGCTCATTAAGTACCTTGATTGCGTTGGCGTAGGGATGTGGCGACCCCATCACTATAGTTAGCTCATTATGTACCTTGTTTGCGTTGGCGTAGGGATGTGGCGACCCCATCACTATAGTTTAACTCATTAAGTA
Organism: Meconema thalassinum; assembly: GCA_946902985.2. Classification (NCBI taxonomy): domain Eukaryota; kingdom Metazoa; phylum Arthropoda; class Insecta; order Orthoptera; family Tettigoniidae; genus Meconema; species Meconema thalassinum. The sequence goes on along the minus strand of OX336393.1, from coordinate 534,340,786 downwards.
CCTTGATTGCGTTGGCGTAGGGATTTGGCGACCCCATCACTATAGTTAGTTCATTAAGTACCTTGTTTGCGTTGGCGTAGGGTTGTGGCGACCCCATCACTATAGTTAGCTCATTAAGTACCTTGATTTCGTTGGCGTAGGGATGTGGCGACCCCATCACTATAGTTAGCTCATTAAGTACCTTGTTTGCGTTGGCGTAGGGATGTGGCGACCCCATCACTATAGTTTAGATTATTAAGTACCTTGATTGCGTTGGCGTAGGGATGTGGCGACCCCATCACTATAGTTTAACTCATTAAGTACCTTGATTGCGTTGGCATAGGGATTTGGCGACCCCATCACTATAGTTAGCTCATTACGTACCTTGTTTGCGTTGGCGTAGAGTTGTGGCGACCCCATCACTATAGTTAGCTCATTAAGTACCTTGATTTCGTTGGCGTAGGGATGTGGCGACCCCATCACTATAGTTAGCTCATTAAGTACCTTGTTTGCGTTGGCGTAGGGATGTGGCGACCCCATCACTATAGTTAGCTCATTAAGTACCTTGTTTGCGTTGGCGTAGGGATGTGGCGACCCCATCACTATAGTTAGCTCATTAAGTACCTTGTTTGCGTTGGCGTAGGGATGTGGCGACTCCATTACTATAGTTTAGTTCATTATGTACCTTGTTAGCGTTGGCGTAGGGATGTGGCGACCCCATCACTATAGTTTAGCTCATTAAGTAACTTGATGGCGTTGGCGTAGGGATGTGGCGACCCCATCACTATAGTTAGCTCATTAAGTACCTTGATTGCGTTGGCGTAGGGATGTGGCGTCACCATCACTATAGTAAGCTCATTAAGTACCATGATTGCGTTGGCGTAGGGATGTGGCGACCCCATCACTATAGTTAGCTCATTAAGTACCTTGTTTGCGTTGGCGTAGGAATGTGGCGACCCCGTCACTATAGTTTAGCTCATTAAGTACCTTGTTTGCGTTGGCGTAGGGATGTGGCGACCCCATCACTATAGTTTAGCTCATTAAGTACCTTGATTGCGTTGGCGTAGGGATGTGGCGACCCCATCACTATAGTTTAGCTCATTAAGTACCTTGATTGCGTTGGCGTAGGGATGTGGCGACCCCATCACTATAGTTTAGCTCATTAAGTACCTTGTTTGCGTTGGCGTAGGGATGTGGCGACCCCATCACTATAGTTAGCTCATTAAGTACCTTGTTTGCGTTGGCGTAGGGATGCGGCGACCCCATCACTATAGTTAGCTCATTAAGTACCTTGATTGCGTTGGCGTAGGGATGTGGCGACCCCATCACTATAGTTTAGCTCATTAAGTACCTTGTTTGCGTTGGCGTAGGGATGTGGCGACCCCATCACTATAGTTTAGCTCATTAGGGACCTTGATTGCATTGGCGTAGGGATGTGGCGACCCCATCACTATAGTTAGCTCATTAAGTACCTTGTTTGCGTTGGCGTAGGGATGCGGCGACCCCATCACTATAGTTAGCTCATTAAGTACCTTGATTGCGTTGGCGTAGGGATGTGGCGACCCCGTCACTATAGTTAGCTCATTAAGTACCTTGATTGCGTTGGCGTAGGGATGTGGCGACCACATCACTATAGTTAGCTCATTAAGTACCTTGTTTGCGTTGGCGTAGTGATTTGGCGACCCCATCACTATAGTTTAGCTCATTAAGTACCTTGATTGCGTTGGCGTAGGGATGTGGCGACCCCATCACTATAGTTAGCTCATTAAGTACCTTGTTTGCGTTGGCGTAGGGATGTGGCGACCCCATCACTATAGTTAGCTCATTAATTACCTTGATTGCGTTGGCGTAGGGATGTGGCGACCCCATCACTATATTTAGCTCATTAGGTACCTTGTTTGCGTTGGCGTAGGGATGATGCGACCCCATCACTATAGTTTTGCTCATTAAGTACCTTGTTTGCGTTGGCGTAGGGATGTGGCTACCCCATCACTATAGTTAGCTCATTAAGTACCTTGTTTTCGTTGGCGTAGGGATGTGGCGACCCCATCACTATAGTTAGCTCATTAAGTACCTTGATTGCATTGGCGTAGGGATGTGGCGACCCCATCACTATAGTTAGCTCATTAAGTACCTTGATTGCGTTGGCGTAGGGATGTGGCGACCCCATCACTATAGTTAGCTCATTAAGTACCTTGTTTGCGTTGGCGTAGGGATGTGGCGACCCCATCACTATAGTTAGCTCACTAGGTACCTTGTTTGCGTTGGCGTAGGGATGTGGCGACACCATCACTACAGTTAGCTCATTAAGTACCTTGATTGCGTCGGCGTAGGGATGTGGCGACCCCATCACTATAGTTAGCTAATTAATTACCTTGATGGCGTAGGCGTAGGGATGTGGCGACCCCATCACTATAGTAAGCTCATTAAGTACCTTGTTTGCGTTGGCGTAGGGATGTGGCGACCCCATCAATATAGTTAGCTCATTAAGTACATTGATTGCGTTGGCGTAGGGATGTGGTGACCCCATCACTATAGTTAGCTCATTAAGTACCTTGTTTGCGTTGGCGTAGGGATGTGGCGACCCCATCACTATAGTTTAACTCATTAAGTACCTTGATTGCGTTGGCGTAGGGATGTGGCGACCCCATCACTATAGTTAGCTCATTAAGTACCTTGTTTGCGTTGGCGTAGGGTTGTGGCGACCCCATCACTATAGTTAGCTCATTAAGTTCCTTGATTGCGTTGGCGTAGGGATGTGGCGACCCCATCACTATAGTTAGCTCATTAAGTACCTTGTTTGCGTTGGCGTAGGGATGTGGCGACCCCATCACTATAGTTTAGCTCATTAAGTACCTTGTTTGCGTTGGCGTAGGGATGTGGCGACCCCGTCACTATAGTTAGCTCATTAAGTACCTTGTTTGCGTAGGGATGTGGCGACCCCATCACTATAGTTAGCTCATTAAGTACCTTGTTTGCGTTGGCGTAGGGATGTGGCGACCCCATCACTATAGTTAGCTCATTAAGTACCTTGTTTGCGTTGGCGTAGGGATGTGGCGACCCCATCACTATAGTTTAGCTCATTAAGTACCTTGTTTGCGTTGGCGTAGGGATGTGGCGACCCTATCACTATAGTTTAGCTCATTAAGTACCTTGATTGCGTTGGCGTAGGGATGTGGCGACCCCATCACTATAGTTATCTCATTAAGTACCTTGTTTGCGTTGGCGTAGGGATGTGGCGACCCCATCACTATAGTTAGCTCATTAAGTACCTTGTTTGCGTTGGCATAGGGATGTGGCGTCCCCATCACTATAGTTTAGCTCATTAAGTACCTTGATTGCGTTGGCGTAGGGATGTGGCGACCCCATCTCTATAGTTAGCTCATTAAGTACCTTGATTGCGTTGGCGTAGGGATGTGGCGACCCCATCACTATAGTTAGCTCATTAAGTACCTTGTTTGCGTTGGCGTAAATATGTGGCGACCCCATCACTATAGTTAGCTCATTAAGTACCTTATTTGCGTTGGCGTAGGGATGTGGCGACCCCATCACAATAGTTAGCTCATTAAGTGCCTTGTTTGCTTTGGCGTAAGGATGTGGCGACCCCATCACTATAGTTTAGTTCATTAAGTACCTTGTTTCCGTTGGCGTAGGGATGTGGCGACCCCATCACTATAGTTTAGCTCATTAAGTACCTTGTTTGCGTTGGCGTAGGGATGTGGCGACCCCATCACTATAGTTTAGCTCATTAAGTACCTTGTTTGCGTTGGCGTAGGGATGTGGCGACCCCATCACTATATTTAGCTCATTAAGTACCTTGTTTGCGTTGGCGTAGGGATGTGGCGACCCCATCACTATAGTTTAGCTCATTAAGTACCTTGTTTGCGTTGGCGTAGGGATGTGGCGACCCCATCACTATAGTTTAGCTCATTAAGTACCTTGTTTGCGTTGGCGTAGGGATGTGGCGAACCCATCACTATAGTTTAGCTCATTAAGTACCTTGTTTGCGTTGGCGTAGGGATGTGGCGACCCCATCACTTTAGTTAGCTCATTAAGTACCTTGTTTGCGTTGGCGTAGGGATGTGGCGACCCCATCACTATAGTTAGCTCATTAAGTACCTTGATTGCGTTGGCGTAGGGATGTGGCGACCCCATCACTAAAGTTAGCTCATTATGTACCTTGATTGCGTTGGCGTAGGGATGTGGCGACCCCATCACTATAGTTAGCTCATTAAGTACCTTGATAGCGTTGGCGTAGGGATGTGGCGACCCCATCACTATAGTTAGCTCATTAAGAACCTTGTTTGCGTTGACGTAGGGATGTGGCGACCCCATCACTATAGTTAGCTCATTAAGTACCTTGATTGCGTTGGCGTAGGGATGTGGCGACCCCATCACTATAGTTAGCTCATTATGTACCTTGTTTGCGTTGGCGTAGGGATGTGGCGACCCCATCACTATAGTTTAGCTCATTAAGTACCTTGATTGCGTTGGCGTAGGGATGTGGCGACCCCATCACTATAGTTAGGTCATTAAGTACCTTGTTTGCGTTGGCGTAGGGATGTGGCGACCCCATCACTATAGTTAGCTCATTAAGTACATTGATTGCGTTGGCGTAGGGATGTGGCGACCCCATCACTATAGTTAGCTCATTTAGTACCTTGTTTGCGTTGGCGTAGGGATGTGGCGACCCCATCACTATAGTTAGCTCATTAAGTACCTTGTTTGCGTTGGCGTAGGGATGTGGCGACCCCATGACTATAGTTTAGATCATTAAGTACCTTGATTGCGTTGGCGTAGGGATGTGGCGACCCCATCACTATAGTTAGCTCATTAAGTACCTTGTTTGCGTTGGCGTAGGGATGTGGCGACCCCATCACTATAGTTAGCTCATTAAGTACCTTGATTGCGTTGGCGTAGGGATGTGGCGACCCCATCACTATTGTTAGCTCATTAGGTACCTTGTTTGCGTTGGCGTAGGGATGATGCGACCCCATCACTATAGTTTAGCTCATTAAGTACCTTGTTTGCGTTGGCGTAGGGATGTGGCGACCCCATCACTATAGTTAGCTCATTAAGTACCTTGTTTGCGTTGGCGTAGGGATGTGGCGACCCCATCACTATAGTTAGCTCATTAAGTACCTTGATTGCGTTGGCGTAGGGATGTGGCGACCCCATCACTATAGTTAGCTCATTAAGTACCTTGATTGCGTTGGCGTAGGGATGTGGGGACCCCATCACTATAGTTAGCTCATTAAGTACCTTGTTTGCGTTGGCGTAGGGATGTGGCGACCCCATCACTATAGTTAGCTCACTAAGTACCTTGTTTGCCTTGGCGTAGGGATGTGGCGACCCCATCACTATAGTTAGCTCATTAAGTACCTTGATTGCGTTGGCGTAGGGATGTGGCGACCCCATCACTATAGTTAGCTAATTAAGTACCTTGATGGCGTTGGCGTAGGGATGTGGCGACCCCATCACTATAGTAAGCTCAATAAGTACCTTGTTTGCGTTGGCATAGGGATGCGGCGACCCCATCACTATAGTTAGCTCATTAAGTACCTTGATTGCGTTGGCGTAGGGATTTGGCGACCCCATCACTATAGTTAGCTCATTATGTACCTTGTTTGCGTTGGCGTAGGGATGTGGCGACCCCATCACTATAGTTTAACTCATTAAGTACCTTGATTGCGTTGGCGTAGGGATTTGGCGACCCCATCACTATAGTTAGCTCATTAAGTACCTTGTTTGCGTTGGCGTAGGGTTGTGGCGACCCCATCACTATAGTTAGCTCATTAAGTACCTTGATTTCGTTGGCGTAGGGATGTGGCGACCCCATCACTATAGTTAGCTCATTAAGTACCTTGTTTGCGTTGGCGTAGGGATGTGGCGACCCCATCACTATAGTTAGCTCATTAAGTACCTTGTTTGCGTTGGCGTAGGGATGTGGCGACCCCATCACTATAGTTAGCTCATTAAGTACCTTGTTTGCGTTGGCGTAGGGATGTGGCGACTCCATTACTATAGTTTAGTTCATTATGTACCCTGTTAGCGTTGGCGTAGGGATGTGGCGACCCCATCACTATAGTTTAGCTAATTAAGTAACTTGATGGCGTTGGCGTAGGGATGTGGCGACCCCATCACTATAGTTAGCTCATTAAGTACCTTGATTGCGTTGGCGTAGGGATGTGGCGTCACCATCACTATAGTAAGCTCATTAAGTACCATGATTGCGTTGGCGTAGGGATGTGGCGACCCCATCACTATAGTTAGCTCATTAAGTACCTTGTTTGCGTTGGCGTAGGAATGTGGCGACCCCGTCACTATAGTTTAGCTCTTTAAGTACCTTGTTTGCGTTGGCGTAGGGATGTGGCGACCCCATCACTATAGTTTAGCTCATTAAGTACCTTGATTGCGTTGGCGTAGGGATATGGCGACCCCATCACTATAGTTTAGCTCATTAAGTACCTTGATTGCGTTGGCGTAGGGATGTGGCGACCCCATCACTATAGTTTAGCTCATTAAGTACCTTGTTTGCGTTGGCGTAGGGATGTGGCTACCCCATAACTATAGTTAGCTCATTATGTTCCTTGTTTGCGTTGGCGTAGGGATGTGGCGACCCCATCACTATAGTTAGCTCATTAAGTACCTTGATTGCGTTGGCGTAGGGATGTGGCGACTCCATCACTATAGTTAGCTCATTAAGTACCTTGTTTGCGTTGGCGTAAATATGAGGCGACCCCATCACTATAGTTAGCTCATTATGTACCTTGATTGCGTTGGCGTAGGGATGTGGCGACCCCATCACTATAGTTTAGTTCATTAAGAACCTTGATTGCGTTGGCGTAGGGATGTGGCGACCCCATCACTATAGTTTAGCTCATTAAGTAGCTTGTTTGCGTTGGCGTAGGGACGTGGCGACCCCATCACTATAGTTAGCTCATTAAGTACCTTGTTTGCGTTGGCGTAGGGATGTGGCGACCCCATCACAATAGTTAGCTCATTAAGTACCTTGTTTGCGTTGGCGTAGGGATGTGGCGACCCCATGACTATAGTTAGCTCATTAAGTACCTTGTTTGCGTTGGCGTAGGGATGTTGCGACCCCATCACAATAGTTAGCTCATTAAGTACCTTCTTTGCTTTGGCGTAGGGATGTGGCGACCCAATCACTATAGTTTAGCTCATGAAGTACCTTGTTTCCGTTGGCGTAGAGATGTGGCGACCCCATCACTATGGTTAGCTCATTAAGTACCTTGTTTGCGTTGGCGTAGGGATGTGGCGACCCCATCACTATAGTTTAACTCATTAAGTACCTTGATTGCGTTGGCGTAGGGATGTGGCGACCCCATCACTATAGTTAGCTCATTAAGTACCTTGTTTGCGTTGGCGTAGGGTTGTGGCGACCCCATCACTATAGTTAGCTCTTTAAGTGCCTTGTTTGCTTTGGCGTAAGGATGTGGCGACCCCATCACTATAGTTTAGCTCATTAAGTACCTTGTTTCCTTTGGCGTAGGGATGTGGCGACCCCATCACTATAGTTTAGCTCATTAAATACCTTGTTTGCGTTGGCGTAGGGATGTGGCGACCCCATCACTATAGTTTAGCTCATTAAGTACCTTGTTTGCGTTGGCGTAGGGATGTGGCGACCCCATCACTATATTTAGCTCATTAAGTACCTTGTTTGCGTTGGCGTAGGGATGTGGCGACCCCATCACTATAGTTTAGCCCATTAAGTACCTTGTTTGCGTTGGCGTAGGGATGTGGCGACCCCATCACTATAGTTTAGCTCATTAAGTACCTTGTTTGCGTTGGCGTAGGGATGTGGCGAACCCATCACTAGAGTTTAGCTCATTAAGTACCTTGTTTGCGTTGGCGTAGGGATGTGGCGACCCCATCACTATAGATAGCTCATTAAGTACCTTGTTTGCGTTGGCGTATGGATGTGGCGACCCCATCACTATAGTTAGCTCATTAAGTACCTTGATTGCGTTGGCGTAGGGATGTGGCGACCCCATCACTAATGTTAGCTCATTATGTACCTTGATTGCGTTGGCGTAGGGATGTGGCGACCCCATCACTATAGTTAGCTCATTAAGTACCTTGATAGCGTTGGCGTAGGGTTGTGGCGACCCCATCACTATAGTTAGCTCATTAAGAACCTTGTTTGCGTTGACGTAGGGATGTGGCGACCCCATCCCTATAGTTAGCTCATTATGTACCTTGATTGCGTTGGCGTAGGGATGTGGCGACCCCATCACTATAGTTTAGCTCATTAAGTACCTTGATTGCGTTGGCGTAGGGATGTGGCGACCCCATCACTATAGTTAGCTCATTAAGTACCTTGTTTGCGTTGGCGTAGGGATGTGGCGACCCCATCACTATAGTTAGCTCATTAGGTACCTTGTTTGCGTTGGCGTAGGGATGTGGCGACCCCATCACTATAGTTAGCTCATAAAGTACCTTGTTTGCGTTGGCGTAGGGATGTGGCGACCCCATCACTATAGTTAGCTCATTAGGTACCTTGTTTGCGTTGGCGTAGGGATGTGGCGACCCCATCACTATAGTTTAGATCATTAAGTACCTTGATTGCGTTGGCGTAGGGATGTGGCGACCCCATCACTATAGTTATCTCATTAAGTACCTTGTTTGCGTTGGCGTAGGGATGTGGCGACCCCATCACTATAGTTAGCTCATTAAGTACCTTGATTGCGTTGGCGTAGGGATGTGGCGACCCCATCACTATTGTTAGCTCATTAGGTACCTTGTTTGCGTTGGCATAGGGATGATGCTACCCCATCACTATAGTTTAGCTCATTAAGTACCTTGTTTGCGTTGGCGTAGGGATGTGGCGACCCCATCACTATAGTTAGCTCATTAAGTACCTTGTTTGCGTTGGCGTAGGGATGTGGCGATCCCATGACTATAGTTAGCTCATTAAGTACCTTGATTGCGTTGGCGTAGGGATGTGGCGACCCCATCACTATAGTAAGCTCATTAAGTACCTTGATTGCGTTGGCGTAGGGATGTGGGGACCCCATCACTATAGTTAGCTCAATAAGTACCTTGTTTGGGTTGGCGTAGGGATGTGGCGACCCCATCACTATAGTTAGCTCACTAAGTACCTTGTTTGCCTTGGCGTAGGGATGTGGCGTCCCCATCACTATAGTTAGCTCATTAAGTACCTTGATTGCGTTGGCGTAGGGATGTGGCGACCCCATCACTATAATTAGCTAATTAAGTACCTTGATGGCGTTGGCGTAGGGATGTGGCGACCCCATCACTATAGTAAGCTCAATAAGTACCTTGTTTGCGTTGGCGTAAATATGTGGCGACCCCATCACTATAGTTAGCTCATTAAGTACCTTATTTGCGTTGGCGTAGGGATGTGGCGACCCCATCACAATAGTTAGCTCATTAAGTGCCTTGTTTGCTTTGGCGTAAGGATGTGGCGACCCCATCACTATAGTTTAGTTCATTAAGTACCTTGTTTCCGTTGGCGTAGGGATGTGGCGACCCCATCACTATAGTTTAGCTCATTAAGTACCTTGTTTGCGTTGGCGTAGGGATGTGGCGACCCCATCACTATAGTTTAGCTCATTAAGTACCTTGTTTGCGTTGGCGTAGGGATGTGGCGACCCCATCACTATATTTAGCTCATTAAGTACCTTGTTTGCGTTGGCGTAGGGATGTGGCGACCCCATCACTATAGTTTAGCTCATTAAGTACCTTGTTTGCGTTGGCGTAGGGATGTGGCGACCCCATCACTATAGTTTAGCTCATTAAGTACCTTGTTTGCGTTGGCGTAGGGATGTGGCGACCCCATCACTATAGTTTAGCTCATTAAGTACCTTGTTTGCGTTGGCGTAGGGATGTGGCGACCCCATCACTATAGTTTAGCTCATTAAGTACCTTGTTTGCGTTGGCGTAGGGATGTGGCGACCCCATCACTATAGTTAGCTCATTAAGTACCTTGTTTGCGTTGGCGTAGGGATGTGGCGACCCCATCACTATAGTTAGCTCATTAAGTACCTTGTTTGCGTTGGCGTAGGGATGTGGCGACCCCATCACTATAGTTTAGCTCATTAAGTACCTTGTTAGCGTTGGCGTAGGGATGTGGCGACCCTATCACTATAGTTTAGCTCATTAAGTACCTTGATTGCGTTGGCGTAGGGATGTGGCGACCCCATCACTATAGTTATCTCATTAAGTACCTTGTTTGCGTTGGCGTAGGGATGTGGCGACCCCATCACTATAGTTAGCTCATTAAGTACCTTGTTTGCGTTGGCATAGGGATGTGGCGTCCCCATCACTATAGTTTAGCTCATTAAGTACCTTGATTGCGTTGGCGTAGGGATGTGGCGACCCCATCTCTATAGTTAGTTCATTAAGTACCTTGATTGCGTTGGCGTAGGGATGTGGCGACCCCATCACTATAGTTAGCTCATTAAGTACCTTGTTTGCGTTGGCGTAAATATGTGGCGACCCCATCACTATAGTTAGCACTTTAAGTACCTTATTTGCGTTGGCGTAGGGATGTGGCGACCCCATCACAATAGTTAGCTCATTAAGTGCCTTGTTTGCTTTGGCGTAAGGATGTGGCGACCCCATCACTATAGTTTAGTTCATTAAGTACCTTGTTTCCGTTGGCGTAGGGATGTGGCGACCCCATCACTATAGTTTAGCTCATTAAGTACCTTGTTTGCGTTGGCGTAGGGATGTGGCGACCCCATCACTATAGTTTAGCTCATTAAGTATCTTGTTTGCGTTGGCGTAGGGATGTGGCGACCCCATCACTATATTTAACTCATTAAGTACCTTGTTTGCGTTGGCGTAGGGATGTGGCGACCCCATCACTATAGTTTAGCTCATTAAGTACCTTGTTTGCGTTGGCGTAGGGATGTGGCGACCCCATCACTATAGTTTAGCTCATTAAGTACCTTGTTTGCGTTGGCGTAGGGATGTGGCGAACCCATCACTATAGTTTAGCTCATTAAGTACCTTGTTTGCGTTGGCGTAGGGATGTGGCGACCCCATCACTTTAGTTAGCTCATTAAGTACCTTGTTTGCGTTGGCGTAGGGATGTGGCGACCCCATCACTATAGTTAGCTCATTAAGTACCTTGATTGCGTTGGCGTAGGGATGTGGCGACCCCATCACTAAAGTTAGCTCATTATGTACCTTGATTGCGTTGGCGTAGGGATGTGGCGACCCCATCACTATAGTTAGCTCATTAAGTACCTTGATAAAGTTGGCGTAGGGATGTGGCGACCCCATCACTATAGTTAGCTCATTAAGAACCTTGTTTGCGTTGACGTAGGGATGTGGCGACCCCATCACTATAGTTAGCTCATTAAGTACCTTGATTGCGTTGGCGTAGGGATGTGGCGACCCCATCACTATAGTTAGCTCATTAAGTACCTTGTTTGCGTTGGCGTAGGGATGTGGCGACCCCATCACTATAGTTTAGCTCATTAAGTACCTTGACTGCGTTGGCGTAGGGATGTGGCGACCCCATCACTATAGTTAGCTCATTAAGTACCTTGTTTGCGTTGGCGTAGGGATGTGGCGACCCCATCACTATAGTTAGCTCATTAAGTACATTGATTGCGTTGGCGTAGGGATGTGGCGACCCCATCACTATAGTTAGCTCATTTAGGACCTTGTTTGCGTTGGCGTAGGGATGTGGCGACCCCATCACTATAGTTAGCTCATTAAGTACCTTGTTTGCGTTGGCGTAGGGATGTGGCGACCCCATCACTATAGTTTAGATCATTAAGTACCTTGATTGCGTTGGCGTAGGGATGTGGCGACCCCATCACTATAGTTAGCTCATTAAGTACCTTGTTTGCGTTGGCGTAGGGATGTGGCGACCCCATCACTATAGTTAGCTCATTAAGTACCTTGATTGCGTTGGCGTAGGGATGTGGCGACCCCATCACTATTGTTAGCTCATTAGGTACCTTGTTTGCGTTGGCGTAGGGATGATGCGACCCCATCACTATAGTTTAGCTCATTAAGTACCTTGTTTGCGTTGGCGTAGGGATGTGGCGACCCCATCACTATAGTTAGCTCATTAAGTACCTTGTTTGCGTTGGCGTAGGGATGTGGCGACCCCATCAATATAGTTAGCTCATTAAGTACCTTGATTGCGTTGGCGTAGGGATGTGGCGACCCCATCACTATAGTTAGCTCATTAAGTACCTTGATTGCGTTGGCGTAGGGATGTGGGGACCCCATCACTATAGTTAGCTCATTAAGTACCTTGTTTGCGTTGGCGTAGGGATGTGGCGACCCCATCACTATAGTTAGCTCACTAAGTACCTTGTTTGCCTTGGCGTAGGGATGTGGCGACCCCATCACTATAGTTAGCTCATTAAGTACCTTGATTGCGTTGGCGTAGGGATGTGGCGACCCCATCACTATAGTTAGCTAATTAAGTACCTTGATGGCGTTGGCGTAGGGATGTGGCGACCCCATCACTATAGTAAGCTCAATAAGTACCTTGTTTGCGTTGGCATAGGGATGCGGCGACCCCATCACTATAGTTAGCTCATTAAGTACCTTGATTGCGTTGGCGTAGGGATGTGGCGACCCCATCACTATAGTTAGCTCATTATGTACCTTGTTTGCGTTGGCGTAGGGATGTGGCGACCCCATCACTATAGTTTAACTCATTAAGTACCTTGATTGCGTTGGCGTAGGGATTTGGCGACCCCATCACTATAGTTAGTTCATTAAGTACCTTGTTTGCGTTGGCGTAGGGTTGTGGCGACCCCATCACTATAGTTAGTTCATTAAGTACCTTGATTTCGTTGGCGTAGGGATGTGGCGACCCCATCACTATAGTTAGCTCATTAAGTACCTTGTTTGCGTTGGCGTAGGGATGTGGCGACCCCATCACTATAGTTAGCTCATTAAGTACCTTGTTTGCGTTGGCGTAGGGATGTGGCGACCCCATCACTATAGTTAGCTCATTAAGTACCTTGTTTGCGTTGGCGTAGGGATGTGGCGACTCCATTACTATAGTTTAGTTCATTATGTACCTTGTTAGCGTTGGCGTAGGGATGTGGCGACCCCATCACTATAGTTTAGCTAATTAAGTAACTTGATGGCGTTGGCGTAGGGATGTGGCGACCCCATCACTATAGTTAGCTCATTAAGTACCTTGATTGCGTTGGCGTAGGGATGTGGCGTCACCATCACTATAGTAAGCTCATTAAGTACCATGATTGCGTTGGTGTAGGGATGTGGCGACCCCATCACTATAGTTAGCTCATTAAGTACCTTGTTTGCGTTGGCGTAGGAATGTGGCGACCCCGTCACTATAGTTTAGCTCATTAAGTACCTTGTTTGCGTTGGCGTAGGGATGTGGCGACCCCATCACTATAGTTTAGCTCATTAAGTACCTTGATTGCGTTGGCGTAGGGATATGGCGACCCCATCACTATAGTTTAGCTCATTAAGTACCTTGATTGCGTTGGCGTAGGGATGTGGCGACCCCATCACTATAGTTTAGCTCATTAAGTACCTTGTTTGCGTTGGCGTAGGGATGTGGCGACCCCATAACTATAGTTAGCTCATTATGTTCCTTGTTTGCGTTGGCGTAGGGATGTGGCGACCCCATCACTATAGTTAGCTCATTAAGTACCTTGATTGCGTTGGCGTAGGGATGTGGCGACTCCATCACTATAGTTAGCTCATTAAGTACCTTGTTTGCGTTGGCGTAAATATGAGGCGACCCCATCACTATAGTTAGCTCATTATGTACCTTGATTGCGTTGGCGTAGGGATGTGGCGACCCCATCACTATAGTTTAGTTCATTAAGAACCTTGATTGCGTTGGCGTAGGGATGTGGCGACCCCATCACTATAGTTTAGCTCATTAAGTAGCTTGTTTGCGTTGGCCTAGGGACGTGGCGACCCCATCACTATAGTTAGCTCATTAAGTACCTTGTTTGCGTTGGCGTAGGGATGTGGCGACCCCATGACTATAGTTAGCTCATTAAGTACCTTGTTTGCGTTGGCGTAGGGATGTTGCGACCCCATCACAATAGTTAGCTCATTAAGTACCTTCTTTGCTTTGGCGTAGGGATGTGGCGACCCAATCACTATAGTTTAGCTCATGAAGTACCTTGTTTCCGTTGGCGTAGGGATGTGGCGACCCCATCACTATGGTTAGCTCATTAAGTACCTTGTTTGCGTTGGCGTAGGGATGTGGCGACCCCATCACTATAGTTTAACTCATTAAGTACCTTGATTGCGTTGGCGTAGGGATGTGGCGACCCCATCACTATAGTTAGCTCATTAAGTACCTTGTTTGCGTTGGCGTAGGGTTGTGGCGACCCCATCACTATAGTTAGCTCTTTGAGTGCCTTGTTTGCGTTGGCGTAGGGATGTGGCGACCCCATCACTATAGTTTAGCTCATTAAGTACCTTGTTTGCGTTGGCGTAGGGATGTGGCGAACCCATCACTAGAGTTTAGCTCATTAAGTACCTTGTTTGCGTTGGCGTAGGGATGTGGCGACCCCATCACTATAGTTAGCTCATTAAGTACCTTGTTTGCGTTGGCGTAGGGATGTGGCGACCCCATCACTATAGTTAGCTCATTAAGTACCTTGATTGCGTTGGCGTAGGGATGTGGCGACCCCATCACTAATGTTAGCTCATTATGTACCTTGATTGCGTTGGCGTAGGGATGTGGCGACCCCATCACTATAGTTAGCTCATTAAGTACCTTGATAGCGTTGGCGTAGGGTTGTGGCGACCCCATCACTATAGTTAGCTCATTAAGAACCGTGATTGCGTTGGCGTAGGGATGTGGCGACCCCATCACTATAGTTAGCTCATTAAGTACCTTGATTGCTTTGGCGTAGGGATGTGGCGACCCCATCACTATAGTTAGCTCATTAAGTACCTTGTTTGCGTTGGCGTAGGGATGTGGCGACCCCATCACTATAGTTAGCTCATTAGGTACCTTGTTTGCGTTGGCGTAGGGATGTGGCGACCCCATCACTATAGTTAGCTCATTAAGTACCTTGTTTGCGTTGGCGTAGGGATGTGGCGACCCCATCACTATAGTTAGCTCACTAAGTACCTTGTTTGCGTTGGCGTAGGGATGTGGCGACCCCATCACTATAGTTAGCTCATTAGGTACCTTGTTTGCGTTGGCGTAGGGATGTGGCGACCCCATCACTATAGTTTAGATCATTAAGTACCTTGATTGCGTTGGCGTAGGGATGTGGCGACCCCATCACTATAGTTAGCTCATTAAGTACCTTGTTTGCGTTGGCGTAGGGATGTGGCGACCCCATCACTATAGTTAGCTCATTAAGTACCTTGATTGCGTTGGCGTAGGGATGTGGCGACCCCATCACTATTGTTAGCTCATTAGGTACCTTGTTTGCGTTGGCATAGGGATGATGCTACCCCATCACTATAGTTTAGCTCATTAAGTACCTTGTTTGCGTTGGCGTAGGGATGTGGCGACCCCATCACTATAGTTAGCTCATTAAGTACCTTGTTTGCGTTGGCGTAGGGATGTGGCGACCCCATGACTATAGTTAGCTCATTAAGTACCTTGATTGCGTTGGCGTAGGGATGTGGCGACCCCATCACTATAGTTAGCTCATTAAGTACCTTGATTGCGTTGGCGTAGGGATGTGGGGACCCCATCACTATAGTTAGCTCATTAAGTACCTTGTTTGCGTTGGCGTAGGGATGTGGCGACCCCATCACTATAGTTAGCTCACTAAGTACCTTGTTTGCCTTGGCGTAGGGATGTGGCGTCCCCATCACTATACTTAGCTCATTAAGTACCTTGATTGCGTTGGCGTAGGGATGTGGCGACCCCATCACTATAATTAGCTAACTAAGTACCTTGATGGCGTCGGCGTAGGGATGTGGCGACCCCATCACTATAGTAAGCTCAATAAGTACCTTGTTTGCGTTGGCATAGGGATGTGGCGACCCCATCACTATAGTTAGCTCATTAAGTACCTTGTTTGTGTTGGCGTAGGGTTGTGGCGACCCCATCACTATAGTTAGCTCATTAAGTACCTTGATTGCGTTGGCGTAGGGATGTGGCGACCCCATCACTATAGTTAGCTCATTAAGTACCTTGTTTGCGTTGGCGTAGGGATGTGGCGACCCCATCACTATAGTTAGCTCATTAAGTACCTTGTTTGCGTTGGCGTAGGGATGTGGCGACCCCATCACTATAGTTAGCTCATTAAGTACCTTGTTTGCGTTGGCGTAGGGATGTGGCGACTCCATTACTATAGTTTAGTTCATTATGTACCTTGTTAGCGTTGGCGTAGGGATGTGGCGACCCCATCACTATAGTTTAGCTCATTAAGTAACTTGATGGCGTTGGCGTAGGGATGTGGCGACCCCATCACTATAGTTAGCTCATTAAGTACCTTGATTGCGTTGGCGTAGGGATGTGGCGACACCATCACTATAGTAAGCTCATTAAGTACCATGATTGCGTTGGCGTAGGGATGTGGCGACCCCATCACTATAGTTAGCTCATTAAGTACCTTGTTTGCGTTGGCGTAGGAATGTGGCGACCCCGTCACTATAGTTTAGCTCATTAAGTACCTTGTTTGCGTTGGCGTAGGGATGTGGCGACCCCATCACTATAGTTTAGCTCATTAAGTACCTTGATTGCGTTGGCGTAGGGATGTGGCGACCCCATCACTATAGTTTAGCTCATTAAGTACCTTGATTGCGTTGGCGTAGGGATGTGGCGACCCCATCACTATAGTTTAGCTCATTAAGTATCTTGTTTGCGTTGGCGTAGGGATGTGGCGACCCCATAACTATAGTTAGCTCATTATGTTCCTTGTTTGCGTTGGCGTAGGGATGTGGCGACCCCATCACTATAGTTAGCTCATTAAGTACCTTGATTGCGTTGGCGTAGGGATGTGGCGACTCCATCACTATAGTTAGCTCATTAAGTACCTTGTTTGCGTTGGCGTAAATATGAGGCGACCCCATCACTATAGTTAGCTCATTATGTACCTTGATTGCGTTGGCGTAGGGATGTGGCGACCCCATCACTATAGTTTTGTTCATTAAGTACCTTGATTGCGTTGGTGTAGGGATGTGGCGACCCCATCACTATAGTTTAGCTCATTAAGTAGCTTGTTTGCGTTGGCGTAGGGACGTGGCGACCCCATCACTATAGTTAGCTCATTAAGTACCTTGTTTGCGTTGGCGTAGGGATGTGGCGACCCCATCACTATAGTTAGCTCATTAAGTACCTTGTTTGCGTTGGCGTAGGGATGTGGCGACCCCATGACTATAGTTAGCTCATTAAGTACCTTGTTTGCGTTGGCGTAGGGATGCTGCGACCCCATCACAATAGTTAGCTCATTAAGTACCTTCTTTGCTTTGGCGTAGGGATGTGGCGACCCAATCACTATAGTTTAGCTCATGAAGTACCTTGTTTCCGTTGGCGTAGGGATGTGGCGACACCATCACTATATTTAGCTCATTAAGTACCTTGTTTGCGTTGGCGTAGGGTTGTGGCGACCCCATCACTATAGTTAGCTCATTAAGTACCTTGATTGCGTTGGCGTAGGGATGTGGCGACCCCATCACTATAGTTAGCTCATTAAGTACCTTGTTTGCGTTGGCGTAGGGATGTGGCGAACCCATCATTATAGTTTAGCTCATTAAGTACATTGATTGCGTTGGCGTAGGGATGTGGCGACCCCGTCACTATAGTTAGCTCATTAAGTACCTTCTTTGCGTTGGCGTAGGGATGTGGCGACCCCATCACTATAGTTAGTTCATTATGTACCTTGTTTGCGTTGGCGTAGGGATGTGGCGACCCCATCACTATAGTTAGCTCATTAAGTACCTTGTTTGCGTTGGCGTAGGGTTGTGGCGACCCCATCACTATAGTTAGCTCATTAAGTACCTTGATTGCGTTGGCGTAGGGATGTGGCGACCCCATCACTATAGTTAGCTCATTAAGTACCTTGTTTGCGTTGGCGTAGGGTTGTGGCGACCCCATCACTATAGTTAGCTCATTAAGTACCTTGATTGCGTTGGCGTAGGGATGTGGCGACCCCGTCACTATAGTTAGCTCATTAAGTACCTTCATTGCGTTGGCGTAGGGATGTGGCGACCCCATCACTATAGTTAGCTCATTAAGTACCTTGTTTGCGTTGGCGTAGGGATGTGGCGACCCCATCACTATAGTTAGCTCATTAAGTACCTTGTTTGCGTTGGCGTAGGGATGTGGCGACCCCATCACTATAGTTTAGCTCATTAAGTACCTTGATTGCGTTGGCGTAGGGATGTGGCGACCCCATCACTATAGTTAGCTCACTAAGTACCTTGTTTGCCTTGGCGTAGGGATGTGGCGACCCCATCACTATAGTTAGCTCATTAAGTACCTTGATTGCGTTGCCGTAGGGATGTGGCGACACCATCACTATAGTTAGCTCATTAAGTACCTTGATTGCGTTGGCGTAGGGATGTGGCGACCCCATCACTATAGTTTAGCTCATTAAGTACCTTGTTTGCGTTGGCGTAGGGATGTGGCGACCCCATCACTATAGTTAGCTCATTAAGTACCTTGTTTGCGTTGGCGTAGGGATGTGGCGACCCCATCACTATAGTTAGTTCATTAAGTACCTTGTTTGCGTTGGCTTAGGGATGTGGCGACTACATCACTATAGTTTAGTTCATTAAGTACCTTGTTAGCGTTGGCGTAGGGATGTGGCAACCCTATCACTATAGTTTAGCTCATTAAGTACCTTGATTGCGTTGGCGTAGGGATGTGGCGACCCCATCACTATAGTTAGCTCATTAAGTACCTTGATTGCGTTGGCGTAGGGATGTGGCGACCCAATCACTATAGTCTAGCTCATTAAGTACCTTCTTTGCGTTGGCGTAGGGATGTGGCGATCCCATCACTATAGTTTAGCTCATTAAGTACCTTGTTTGCGTTGGCGTAGGGATGTGGCGACCCCATGACTATAGTTAGCTCATTAAGTACCTTGTTTGCGTTGGCGTAGGGATGTGGCGACCCCATCACAATAGTTAGCTCATTAAGTACCTTGTTGGCTTTGGCGTAGGGATGTGGCGACCCCATCACTATAGTTTAGCTCATTAAGTACCTTGTTTCCGTTGGCGTAGGGATGTGGCGACCCCATCACTATAGTTAACTCATTAAGTACCTTGTTTGCGTTGACGTAGGGATGTGGCGACCCCATCACTATAGTTAGCTCATTAAGTACCTTGATTGCGTTGGCATAGGGATGTGGCGACCCCATCACTATAGTTAGCTCATTAAGTACCTTGTTTGCGTTGGCGTAGGGATGTGGCGACCCCATCACTATAGTTTAGCTCATTAAGTACCTTGATTGCGTTGGCGTAGGGATGTGGTGACCCCTTCACTATAGTTAGCTCATTAAGTACCTTGTTTGCGTTGGCGTAGGGATGTGGCGACCCCATCACTATAGTTAGCTCATTAAGTACCTTGATTGCGTTGGCGTAGGGATTTGGCGACCCCATCACTATAGTTAGCTCATTAAGTACCTTGATTGCGTTGGCGTAGGGATGTGGCGACCCCATCACTATAGTTAGCTCATTAAGTACCTTGTTTGCGTTGGCGTAGGGATGTGGCGACCCCATCACTATAGTTAGCTCATTAAGTACCTTGATTGCGTTGGCGTAGGGATGTGGCGACCCCATCACTAGAGTTAGCTCATTAAGTACCTTGATTGCGTTGGCGTAGGGATGTGGCGACCCCATCACTATAGTTAGCTCATTAAGTACCTTGATTGCGTTGGCGTAGGGATGTGGGGACCCCATCACTATAGTTAGCTCATTAAGTACCTTGTTTGCGTTGGCGTAGGGATGTGGCGACCCCATCACTATAGTTAGCTCACTAAGTACCTTGTTTGCCTTGGCGTAGGGATGTGGCGACCCCATCACTATAGTTAGCTCATTAGTACCTTGATTGCGTTGGCGTAGGGATGTGGCGACCCCATCACTATAGTTAGCTAATTAAGTACCTTGATGGCGTTGGCGTAGGGATGTGGCGACCCCATCACTATAGTAAGCTCAATAAGTACCTTGTTTGCGTTGGCATAGGGATGTGGCGACCCCATCACTATAGTTAGCTCATTAAGTACCTTGATTGCGTTGGCGTAGGGATGTGGCGACCCCATCACTATAGTTAGCTCATTAAGTACCTTGTTTGCGTTGGCGTAGGGTTGTGGCGACCCCATCACTTTAGTTTAACTCATTAAGTACCTTGATTGCGTTGGCGTAGGGATGTGGCGACCCCATCACTATAGTTAGCTCATTAAGTACCTTGTTTGCGTTGGCGTAGGGTTGTGGCGACCCCATCACTATAGTTAGCTCATTAAGTACCTTGATTGCGTTGGCGTAGGGATGTGGCGACCCCATCACTATAGTTAGCTCATTAAGTACCTTGTTTGCGTTGGCGTAGGGATGAGGCGACCCCATCACTATAGTTAGCTCATTAAGTACCTTGTATGCGTTGGCGTAGGGATGTGGCGACTCCATTACTATAGTTTAGTTCATTATGTACCTTGTTAGCGTTGGCGTAGGGATGTGGCGACCCCATCACTTTAGTTTAGATCATTAAGTAACTTGATGGCGTTGGCATAGGGATGTGGCGACCCCATCACTATAGTTAGCTCGTTAAGTACCTTGAATGCGTTCGCGTAGGGATGTGGCGACACCATCACTATAGTAAGCTCATTAAGTACCATGATTGCGTTGGCGTAGGGATGTGGCGACCCCATCACTATAGTTAGCTCATTAAGTACCTTGTTTGCGTTGGCGTAGGAATGTGGCGACCCCGTCACTATAGTTTAGCTCATTAAGTACCTTGTTTGCGTTGGCGTAGGGATGTGGCGACCCCATCACTATAGTTTAGCTCATTAAGTACCTTGATTGCGTTGGAGTAGGGATGTGGCGACCCCATCACTATAGTTTAGCTCATTAAGTACCTTGATTGCGTTGGCGTAGGGATGTGATGACCCCATCACTATAGTTAGCTCATTAAGTACCTTGATTGCGTTGGCGTAGGGATGTGGCGACTCCATCACTATAGTTAGCTCATTAAGTACCTTGTTTGCGTTGGCGTAAATATGAGGCGACCCCATCACTATAGTTAGCTCATTATGTACCTTGATTGCGTTGGCGTAGGGATGTGGCGACCCCATCACTATAGTTTAGTTCATTAAGTACCTTGATTGCGTTGGCGTAGGGATGTGGCGACCCCATCACTATAGTTTAGCTCATTAAGTACCTTCTTTGCGTTGGCGTAGGGACGTGGCGACCCCATCACTATAGTTAGCTCATTAAGTACCTTGTTTGCGTTGGCGTAGGGATGTGGCGACCCCATCACTATAGTTAGCTCATTAAGTACCTTGTTTGCGTTGGCGTAGGGATGTGGCGACCCCATGACTATAGTTAGCTCATTAAGTACCTTGTTTGCAGTGGCGTAGGGATGTGGCGACCCCATCACTATAGTTAGCTCATTAAGTACCTTGTTTGCGTTGGCGTAGGGATGTGGCGACCCCATCACTATAGTTAGCTCATTAAGTACCTTGTTTGCGTTGGCGTAGGAATGTGGCGACCCCATAACTATAGTTAGCTCATTATATTCCTTGTTTGCGTTGGCGTAGGGATGTGGCGACCCCATCACTATAGTTAGCTCATTAAGTACCTTGATTGCGTTGGCGTAGGGATGTGGCGACTCCATCACTATAGTTAGCTCATTAAGTACCTTGTTTGCGTTGGCGTAAATATGAGGCGACCCCATCACTATAGTTAGCTCATTATGTACCTTGATTGCGTTGGCGTAGGGATGTGGCGACCCCATCACTATAGTTTAGTTCATTAAATACCTTGATTGCGTTGGCGTAGGGATGTGGCGACCCCATCACTATAGTTTAGCTCATTAAGTACCTTGTTTGCGTTGGCGTAGGGACGTGGCGACCCCATCACTATAGTTAGCTCATTAAGTACCTTGTTTGCGTTGGCGTAGGGATGTGGCGACCCCAACACTATAGTTAGCTCATTAAGTACCTTGTTTGCGTTGGCGTAGGGATGTGGCGACCCCATGACTATAGTTAGCTCATTAAGTACCTTGTTTGCGTTGGCGTAGGGATGTTGCGACCCCATCACTATAGTTAGCTCATTAAGTACCTTCTTTGCTTTGGCGTAGGGATGTGGCGACCCAATCACTATAGTTTAGCTCATGAAGTACCTTGTTTCCGTTGGCGTAGGGATGTGGCGACCCCATCACTATAGTTAGCTCATTAAGTACCTTGTTTGCGTTGGCGTAGGGATGTGGCGACCCCATCACTATAGTTTAACTCATTATGTACCTTGATTGCGTTGGCGTAGGGATGTGGCGACCCCATCACTATAGTTAGCTCATTAAGTACCTTGTTTGCGTTGGCGTAGGGTTGTGGCGACCCCATCACTATAGTTAGCTCATTAAGTACCTTGATTGCGTTGGCGTAGGGATGTGGCGACCCCATCACTATAGTTAGCTCATTAAATACCTTGTTTCCGTTGGCGTAGGGATGTGGCGACCCCATCATTATAGTTTAGCTCATTAAGTACATTGTTTGCGTTGGCGTAGGGATGTGGCGGCCCGGCACTATAGTTAGCTCATTAAGTACCTTGTTTGCGTTGGCGTAGGGATGTGGCGACCCCATCACTATAGTTAGCTCATTAAGTACCTTGTCTGCGTTGGCGTAGGGATGTGGCGACCCCGTCACTATAGTTAGCTCATTAAGTACCTTGTTTGCGTTGGCGTAGGGATGTGGCGACCCCATCATTATAGTTAGCTCATTAAGTACCTTGTTTGCGTTGGCGTAGGGATGTGGCGACCCCATCACTATAGTTAGCTCATTAAGTACCTTGTTTGCGTTGGCGTAGGGATGTGGCGACCCCATCACTATAGTTTAGCTCATTAAGTACCTTGTTAGCGTTGGCGTAGGGATGTGGCGACCCTATCACTATAGTTTAGCTCATTAAGTACCTTGATTGCGTTGGCGTAGGGATGTGGCGACCCCATCACTATAGTTAGCTCATTAAGTACCTTGTTTGCGTTGGCGTAGGGATGTGGCGACCCCATCACTATAGTTAGCTCATTAAGTACCTTGTTTGCGTTGGCATAGGGATGTGGCGTCCCCATCACTATAGTTTAGCTCATTAAGTACCTTGATTGCGTTGGCGTAGGGATGTGGCGACCCCATCTCTATAGTTAGCTCATTAAGTACCTTGATTGCGTTGGCGTAGGGATGTGGCGACCCCATCACTATAGTTAGCTCATTAAGTACCTTGTTTGCGTTGGCGTAGGGTTGTGGCGACCCCATCACTATAGTTAGCTCATTAAGTACCTTGATTGCGTTGGCGTAGGGATGTGGCGACCCCATCACTATAGTTAGCTCATTAAGTACCTTGTTTGCGTTGGCGTAGGGATGTGGCGACCCCATCACTATAGTTAGCTCATTAAGTACCTTGTTTGCGTTGGCGTAGGGATGTGGCGACTCCATTACTATAGTTTAGTTCATTATGTACCTTGTTAGCGTTGGCGTAGGGATGTGGCGACCCCATCACTATAGTTTAGCTCATTAAGTAACTTGATGGCGTTGGCGTAGGGATGTGGCGACCCCATCACTATAGTTAGCTCGTTAAGTACCTTGAATGCGTTGGCGTAGGGATGTGGCGACACCATCACTATAGTAAGCTCATTAAGTACCATGATTGCGTTGGCGTAGGGATGTGGCGACCCCATCACTATAGTTAGCTCATTAAGTACCTTGTTTGCGTTGGCGTAGGAATGTGGCGACCCCGTCACTATAGTTTAGCTCATTAAGTACCTTGTTTGCGTTGGCGTAGGGATGTGGCGACCCCATCACTATAGTTTAGCTCATTAAGTACCTTGATTGCGTTGGCGTAGGGATGTGGCGACCCCATCACTATAGTTTAGCTCATTAAGTACCTTGATTGCGTTGGCGTAGGGATGTGGCGACCCCATCACTATAGTTAGCTCATTAAGTACCTTGATTGCGTTGGCGTAGGGATGTGGCGACTCCATCACTATAGTTAGCTCATTAAGTACCTTGTTTGCGTTGGCGTAAATATGAGGCGACCCCATCACTATAGTTAGCTCATTATGTACCTTGATTGCGTTGGCGTAGGGATGTGGCGACCCCATCACTATAGTTTAGTTCATTAAGTACCTTGATTGCGTTGGCGTAGGGATGTGGCGACCCCATCACTATAGTTTAGCTCATTAAGTACCTTCTTTGCGTTGGCGTAGGGACGTGGCGACCCCATCACTATAGTTAGCTCATTAAGTACCTTGTTTGCGTTGGCGTAGGGATGTGGCGACCCCATCACTATAGTTAGCTCATTAATTACCTTGTTTGCGTTGGCGTAGGGATGTGGCGACCCCATCACTATAGTTAGCTCATTAAGTACCTTGTTTGCGTTGGCGTAGGGATGTGGCGACCCCATAACTATAGTTAGCTCATTATGTTCCTTGTTTGCGTTGGCGTAGGGATGTGGCGACCCCATCACTATAGTTAGCTCATTAAGTACCTTGATTGCGTTGGCGTAGGGATGTGGCGACTCCATCACTATAGTTAGCTCATTAAGTACCTTGTTTGCGTTGGCGTAAATATGAGGCGACCCCATCACTATAGTTAGCTCATTATGTACCTTGATTGCGTTGGCGTAGGGATGTGGCGACCCCATCACTGGAGTTTAGTTCATTAAATACCTTGATTGCGTTGGCGTAGGGATGTGGCGACCCCATCACTATAGTTTAGCTCATTAAGTACCTTGTTTGCGTTGGCGTAGGGACGTGGCGACCCCATCACTATAGTTAGCTCATTAAGTACCTTGTTTGCGTTGGCGTAGGGATGTGGCGACCCCATCACTATAGTTAGCTCATTAAGTACCTTGTTTGCGTTGGCGTAGGGATGTGGGGACCCCATGACTATAGTTAGCTCATTAAGTACCTTGTTTGCGTTGGCGTAGGGATGTTGCGACCCCATCACTATAGTTAGCTCATTAAGTACCTTCTTTGCTTTGGCGTAGGGATGTGGCGACCCAATCACTATAGTTTAGCTCATGAAGTACCTTGTTTCCGTTGGCGTAGGGATGTGGCGACCCCATCACTATAGTTAGCTCATTAAGTACCTTGTTTGCGTTGGCGTAGGGATGTGGCGACCCCATCACTATAGTTTAACTCATTAAGTACCTTGATTGCGTTGGCGTAGGGATGTGGCGACCCCATCAGTATAGTTAGCTCATTAAGTACCTTGTTTGCGTTGGCGTAGGGTTGTGGCGACCCCATCACTATAGTTAGCTCATTAAGTACCTTGATTGCGTTGGCGTAGGGATGTGGCGACCCCATCACTATAGTTAGCTCATTAAGTACCTTGTTTGCGTTGGCGTAGGGATGTGGCGACCCCATCATTATAGTTTAGCTCATGAAGTACATTGTTTGCGTTGGCGTAGGGATGTGGCGGCCCGGCACTATAGTTAGCTCATTAAGTACCTTCTTTGCGTTGGCGTAGGGATGTGGCGACCCCATCACTATAGTTAGCTCATTAAGTACCTTGTTTGCGTTGGCGTAGGGATGTGGCGACCCCGTCACTATAGTTAGCTCATTAAGTACCTTGTTTGCGTTGGCGTAGGGATGTGGCGACCCCATCACTATAGTTAGCTCATTAAGTACCTTGTTTGCGTTGGCGTAGGGATGTGGCGACCCCATCACTATAGTTAGCTCATTAAGTACCTTGTTTGCGTTGGCGTAGGGATGTGGCGACCCCATCACTATAGTTTAGCTCATTAAGTACCTTGTTAGCGTTGGCGTAGGGATGTGGCGACCCTATCACTATAGTTTAGCTCATTAAGTACCTTGATTGCGTTGGCGTAGGGATGTGGCGACCCCATCACTATAGTTAGCTCATTAAGTACCTTGTTTGCGTTGGCGTAGGGATGTGGCGACCCCATCACTATAGTAAGCTCAATAAGTACCTTGTTAGCGTTGGCGTAGGGATGTGGCGACCCTATCACTATAGTTTAGCTCATTAAGTACCTTGATTGCGTTGGCGTAGGGATGTGGCGACCCCATCACTATAGTTAGCTCATTAAGTACCTTGTTTGCGTTGGCGTAGGGATGTGGCGACCCCATCACTATAGTTAGCTCATTAAGTACCTTGTTTGCGTTGGCATTGGGATGTGGCGTCCCCATCACTATAGTTTAGCTCATTAAGTACCTTGTTTGCGTTGGCGTAGGGATGTGGCGACCCCATCACTATAGTTAGCTCATTAAGTACCTTGTTTGCGTTGGCGTAGGGATGTGGCGACCCCATGACTATAGTTAGCTCATTAAGTACCTTGATTGCGTTGGCGTAGGGATGTGGCGACCCCATCACTATAGTTAGCTCATTAAGTACCTTGATTGCGTTGGCGTAGGGATGTGGCGACCCCATCACTATAATTAGCTAATTACGTACCTTGATGGCGTTGGCGTAGGGATGTGGCGACCCCATCACTATTGTAAGCTCAATAAGTACCTTGTTTGCGTTGGCATAGGGATGTGGCGACCCCATCACTATAGTTAGCTCATTAAGTACCTTGTTTGTGTTGGCGTAGGGTTGTGGCGACCCCATCACTATAGTTAGCTCATTAAGTACCTTGATTGCGTTGGCGTAGGGATGTGGCGACCCCATCACTATAGTTAGCTCATTAAGTACCTTGTTTGCGTTGGCGTAGGGATGTGGCGACCCCATCACTATAGTTAGCTCATTAAGTACCTTGTTTGCGTTGGCGTAGGGATGTGGCGACCCCATCACTATAGTTAGCTCATTAAGTACCTTGTTTGCGTTGGCGTAGGGATGTGGCGACTCCATTACTATAGTTTAGTTCATTATGTACCTTGTTAGCGTTGGCGTAGGGATGTGGCGACCCCATCACTATAGTTTAGCTCATTAAGTAACTTGATGGCGTTGGCGTAGGGATGTGGCGACCCCATCACTATAGTTAGCTCATTAAGTACCTTGATTGCGTTGGCGTAGGGATGTGGCTACACCATCACTATAGTAAGCTCATTAAGTACCATGATTGCGTTGGCGTAGGGATGTGGCGACCCCATCACTATAGTTAGCTCATTAAGTACCTTGTTTGCGTTGGCGTAGGAATGTGGCGACCCCGTCACTATAGTTAGCTCATTAAGTACCTTGTTTGCGTTGGCGTAAATATGAGGCGACCCCATCACTATAGTTAGCTCATTATGTACCTTGATTGCGTTGGCGTAGGGTTGTGGCGACCCCATCACTATAGTTTAGTTCATTAAGTACCTTGATTGCGTTGGCGTAGGGATGTGGTGACCCCGTCACTATAGTTAGCTCATTAAGTACCTTCTTTGCGTTGGCGTAGGGATGTGGCGACCCCATCACTATAGTTAGTTCATTAAGTACCTTGTTTGCGTTGGCGTAGGGATGTGGCGACCCTATCACTATAGTTAGCTCATTAAGTACCTTGTTTGCGTTGGCGTAGGGTTGTGGCGACCCCATCACTATAGTTAGCTCATTAAGTACCTTGATTGCGTTGGCGTAGGGATGTGGCGACCCCATCACTATAGTTAGCTCATTAAGTACCTTGTTTGCGTTGGCGTAGGGTTGTGGCGACCCCATCACTATAGTTAGCTCATTAAGTACCTTGATTGCGTTGGCGTAGGGATGTGGCGACCCCGTCACTATAGTTAGCTCATTAAGTACCTTCATTGCGTTGGCGTAGGGATGTGGCGACCCCATCACTATAGTTAGCTCATTAAGTACCTTGTTTGCGTTGGCGTAGGGATGTGGCGACCCCATCACTATAGTTAGCTCATTAAGTACCTTGTTTGCGTTGGCGTAGGGATGTGGCGACCCCATCACTATAGTTTAGCTCATTAAGTACCTTGATTGCGTTGGCGTAGGGATGTGGCGACCCCATCACTATAGTTAGCTCATTAAGTACCTTGATTGCGTTGCCGTAGGGATGTGGCGACACCATCACTATAGTTAGCTCATTAAGTACCTTGATTGCGTTGGCGTAGGGATGTGGCGACCCCATCACTATAGTTTAGCTCATTAAGTACCTTGTTTGCGTTGGCGTAGGGATGTGGCGACCCCATCACTATAGTTAGCTCATTAAGTACCTTGTTTGCGTTGGCGTAGGGATGTGGCGACCCCATCACTATAGTTAGATCATTAAGTACCTTGTTTGCGTTGGCTTAGGGATGTGGCGACTACATCACTATAGTTTAGTTCATTAAGTACCTTGTTAGCGTTGGCGTAGGGATGTGGCAACCCCATCACTATAGTTTAGCTCATTAAGTACCTTGATTGCGTTGGCGTAGGGATGTGGCGACCCCATCACTATAGTTAGCTCATTAAGTACCTTGATTGCGTTGGCGTAGGGATGTGGCGACCCAATCACTATAGTCTAGCTCATTAAGTACCTTCTTTGCGTTGGCGTAGGGATGTGGCGATCCCATCACTATAGTTTAGCTCATTAAGTACCTTGTTTGCGTTGGCGTAGGGATGTGGCGACCCCATGACTATAGTTAGCTCATTAAGTACCTTGTTTGCGTTGGCGTAGGGATGTGGCGACCCCATCACAATAGTTAGCTCATTAAGTACCTTGTTGGCTTTGGCGTAGGGATGTGGCGACCCCATCACTATAGTTTAGCTCATTAAGTACCTTGTTTCCGTTGGCGTAGGGATGTGGCGACCCCATCACTATAGTTAACTCATTAAGTACCTTGTTTACGTTGACGTAGGGATGTGGCGACCCCATCACTATAGTTAGCTCATTAAGTACCTTGATTGCGTTGGCATAGGGATGTGGCGACCCCATCACTATAGTTAGCTCATTAAGTACCTTGTTTGCGTTGGCGTAGGGATGTGGCGACCCCATCACTATAGTTTAGCTCATTAAGTACCTTGATTGCGTTGGCGTAGGGATGTGGTGACCCCTTCACTATAGTTAGCTCATTAAGTACCTTGTTTGCGTTGGCGTAGGGATGTGGCGACCCCATCACTATAGTTAGCTCATTAAGTACCTTGATTGCGTTGGCGTAGGGATTTGGCGACCCCATCACTATAGTTAGCACATTAAGTACCTTGATTGCGTTGGCGTAGGGATGTGGCGACCCCATCACTATAGTTAGCTCATTAAGTACCTTGTTTGCGTTGGCGTAGGGATGTGGCGACCCCATCACTATAGTTAGCTCATTAAGTACCTTGATTGCGTTGGCGTAGGGATGTGGCGACCCCATCACTAGAGTTAGCTCATTAAGTACCTTGATTGCGTTGGCGTAGGGATGTGGCGACCCCATCACTATAGTTAGCTCATTAAGTACCTTGATTGCGTTGGCGTAGGGATGTGGGGACCCCATCATTATAGTTAGCTCATTAAGTACCTTGTTTGCGTTGGCGTAGGGATGTGGCGACCCCATCACTATAGTTAGCTCACTAAGTACCTTGTTTGCCTTGGCGTAGGGATGTGGCGACCCCATCACTATAGTTAGCTCATTAAGTACCTTGATTGCGTTGGCGTAGGGATGTGGCGACCCCATCACTATAGTTAGTTAATTAAGTACCTTGATGGCGTTGGCGTAGGGATGTGGCGACCCCATCACTATAGTAAGCTCAATAAGTACCTTGTTTGCGTTGGCATAGGGATATGGCGACCCCATCACTATAGTTAGCTCATTAAGTACCTTGATTGCGTTGGCGTAGGGATGTGGCCACCCCATCACTATAGTTAGCTCATTAAGTACCTTGTTTGCGTTGGCGTAGGGTTGTGGCGACCCCATCACTATAGTTTAACTCATTAATTACCTTGATTGTGTTGGCGTTGGGATGTGGCGACCCCATCACTATAGTTAGCTCATTAAGTACCTTGTTTGCGTTGGCGTAGGGTTGTGGCGACCCCATCACTATAGTTAGCTCATTAAGTACCTTGATTGCGTTGGCGTAGGGATGTGGCGACCCCATCACTATAGTTAGCTCATTAAGTACCTTGTTTGCGTTGGCGTAGGGATGAGGCGACCCCATCACTATAGTTAGCTCATTAAGTACCTTGTATGCGTTGGCGTAGGGATGTGGCGACTCCATTACTATAGTTTAGTTCATTATGTACCTTGTTAGCGTTGGCGTAGGGATGTGGCGACCCCATCACTATAGTTTAGATCATTAAGTAACTTGATGGCGTTGGCGTAGGGATGTGGCGACCCCATCACTATAGTTAGCTCGTTAAGTACCTTGAATGCGTTCGCGTAGGGATGTGGCGACACCATCACTATAGTAAGCTCATTAAGTACCATGATTGCGTTGGCGTAGGGATGTGGCTTCCCCATCACTATAGTTAGCTCATTAAGTACCTTGTTTGCGTTGGAGTAGGAATGTGGCGACCCCGTCACTATAGTTTAGCTCATTAAGTACCTTGTTTGCGTTGGCGTAGGGATGTGGCGACCCCATCACTATAGTTTAGCTCATTAAGTACCTTGATTGCGTTGGCGTAGGGATGTGGCGACCCCATCACTATAGTTTAGCTCATTAAGTACCTTGATTGCGTTGGCGTAGGGATGTGATGACCCCATCACTATAGTTAGCTCATTAAGTACCTTGATTGCGTTGGCGTAGGGATGTGGCGACTCCATCACTATAGTTAGCTCATTAAGTACCTTGTTTGCGTAGGCGTAAATATGAGGCGTCCCCATCACTATAGTTAGCTCATTATGTACCTTGATTGCGTTGGCGTAGGGATGTGGCGACCCCATCACTATAGTTTAGTTCATTAAGTACCTTGATTGCGTTGGCGTAGGGATGTGGCGACCCCATCACTATAGTTTAGCTCATTAAGTACCTTCCTTGCGTTGGCGTAGGGACGTGGCGACCCCATCACTATAGTTAGCTCATTAAGTACCTTGTTTGCGTTGGCGTAGGGATGTGGCGACCCCATCACTATAGTTAGCTCATTAAGTACCTTGTTTGCGTTGGCGTAGGGATGTGGCGACCCCATGACTATAGTTAGCTCATTAAGTACCTTGTTTGCGTTGGCGTAGGGATGTGGCGACCCCATCACTATAGTTAGCTCATTAAGTACCTTGTTTGCGTTGGCGTAGGGATGTGGCGACCCCATCACTATAGTTAGCTCATTAAGTACCTTGTTTGCGTTGGCGTAGGAATGTGGCGACCCCATAACTATAGTTAGGTCATTATGTTCCTTGTTTGCGTTGGCGTAGGGATGTGGCGACCCCATCACTATAGTTAGCTCATTAAGTACCTTGATTGCGTTGGCGTAGGGATGTGGCGACTCCATCACTATAGTTAGCTCATTAAGTACCTTGTTTGCGTTGGCGTAAATATGAGGCGACCCCATCACTATAGTTAGCTCATTATGTACCTTGATTGCGTTGGCGTAGGGATTTGGCGACCCCATCACTATAGTTTAGTTCATTAAATACCTTGATTGCGTTGGCGTAGGGATGTGGCGACCCCATCACTATAGGTTAGCTCATTAAATACCTTGTTTGCGTTGGCGTAGGGACGTGGCGACCCCATCACTATAGTTAGCTCATTAAGTACCTTGTTTGCGTTGGCGTAGGGATGTGGCGACCCCAACACTATAGTTAGCTCATTAAGTACCTTGTTTGCGTTGGCGTAGGGATGTGGCGACCCCATGACTATAGTTAGCTCATTAAGTACCTTGTTTGCGTTGGCGTAGGGATGTTGCGACCCCATCACTATAGTTAGCTCATTAAGTACCTTCTTTGCTTTGGCGTAGGGATGTGGCGACCCAATCACTATAGTTTAGCTCATGAAGTACCTTGTTTCCGTTGGCGTAGGGATGTGGCGACCCCATCACTATAGTTAGCTCATTAAGTACCTTGTTTGCGTTGGCGTAGGGATGTGGCGACCCCATCACTATAGTTTAACTCATTAAGTACCTTGATTGCGTTGGCGTAGGGATGTGGCGACCCCATCACTATAGTTAGCTCATTAAGTACCTTGTTTGCGTTGGCGTAGGGTTGTGGCGACCCCATCACTATAGTTAGCTCATTAAGTACCTTGATTGCGTTGGCGTAGGGATGTGGCGACCCCTTCACTATAGTTAGCTCATTAAATACCTTGTTTCCGTTGGCGTAGGGATGTGGCGACCCCATCATTATAGTTTAGCTCATTAAGTACATTGTTTGCGTTGGCGTAGGGATGTGGCGGCCCGGCACTATAGTTAGCTCATTAAGTACCTTCTTTGCGTTGGCGTAGGGATGTGGCGACCCCATCACTATAGTTAGCTCATTAAGTACCTTGTTTGCGTTGGCGTAGGGATGTGGCGACCCCGTCACTATAGTTAGCTCATTAAGTACCTTGTTTGCGTTGGCGTAGGGATGTGGCGACCCCATCACTATAGTTAGCTCATTAAGTACCTTGTTTGCGTTGGCGTAGGGATGTGGCGACCCCATCACTATAGTTAGCTCATTAAGTACCTTGTTTGCGTTGGCGTAGGGATGTGGCGACCCCATCACTATAGTTTAGCTCATTAAGTACCTTGTTAGCGTTGGCGTAGGGATGTGGCGACCCTATCACTATAGTTTAGCTCATTAAGTACCTTGATTGCGTTGGCGTAGGGATGTGGCGACCCCATCACTATAGTTAGCTCATTAAGTACCTTGTTTGCGTTGGCGTAGGGATGTGGCGACCCCATCACTATAGTTAGCTCATTAAGTACCTTGTTTGCGTTGGCATAGGGATGTGGCGTCCCCATCACTATAGTTTAGCTCATTAAGTACCTTGATTGCGTTGGCGTAGGGATGTGGCGACCCCATCTCTATAGTTAGCTCATTAAGTACCTTGATTGCGTTGGCGTAGGGATGTGGCGACCCCATCACTATAGTTAGCTCATTAAGTACCTTGTTTGCGTTGGCGTAGGGTTGTGGCGACCCCATCACTATAGTTAGCTCATTAAGTACCTTGATTGCGTTGGCGTAGGGATGTGGCGACCCCATCACTATAGTAAGCTCATTAAGTACCTTGTTTGCGTTGGCGTAGGGATGTGGCGACCCCATCACTATAGTTAGCTCATTAAGTACCTTGTTTGCGTTGGCGTAGGGATGTGGCGACTCCATTACTATAGTTTAGTTCATTATGTACATTGTTAGCGTTGGCGTAGGGATGTGGCGACCCCATCACTATAGTTTAGCTCATTAAGTAACTTGATGGCGTTGGCGTAGGGATGTGGCGACCCCATCACTATAGTTAGCTCGTTAAGTACCTTGAATGCGTTGGCGTAGGGATGTGGCGACACCATCACTATAGTAAGCTCATTAAGTACCATGATTGCGTTGGCGTAGGGATGTGGCGACCCCATCACTATAGTTAGCTCATTAAGTACCTTGTTTGCGTTGGCGTAGGAATGTGGCGACCCCGACACTATAGCTTAGCTCATTAAGTACCTTGTTTGCGTTGGCGTAGGGATGTGGCGACCCCATCACTATAGTTTAGCTCATTAAGTACCTTGATTGCGTTGGCGTAGGGATGTGGCGACCCCATCACTATAGTTTAGCTCATTAAGTACCTTGATTGCGTTGGCGTAGGGATGTGGCGACCCCATCACTATAGTTAGCTCATTAAGTACCTTGATTGCGTTGGCGTAGGGATGTGGCGACTCCATCACTATAGTTAGCTCATTAAGTACCTTGTTTGCGTTGGCGTAAATATGAGGCGACCCCATCACTATAGTTAGCTCATTATGTACCTTGATTGCGTTGGTGTAGGGATGTGGCGACCCCATCACTATAGTTTAGTTCATTAAGTACCTTGATTGCGTTGGCGTAGGGATGTGGCGACCCCATCACTATAGTTTAGCTCATTAAGTACCTTCTTTGCGTTGGCGTAGGGACGTGGCGACCCCATCACTATAGTTAGCTCTTTAAGTACCTTGTTTGCGTTGGCGTAGGGATGTGGCGACCCCATCACTATAGTTAGCTCATTAAGTACCTTGTTTGCGTTGGCGTAGGGATGTGGCGACCCCATCACTATAGTTAGCTCATTAAGTTCCTTGTTTGCGTTGGCGTAGGGATGTGGCGACCCCATAACTATAGTTAGCTCATTATGTTCCTTGTTTGCGTTGGCGTAGGGATGTGGCGACCCCATCACTATAGTTAGCTCATTAAGTACCTTGATTGCGTTGGCGTAGGGATGTGGCGACTCCATCACTATAGTTAGCTCATTAAGTACCTTGTTTGCGTTGGCGTAAATATGAGGCGACCCCATCACTATAGTTAGCTCATTATGTACCTTGATTGCGTTGGCGTAGGGATGTGGCGACCCCATCACTGGAGTTTAGTTCATTAAATACCTTGATTGCGTTGGCGTAGGGATGTGGCGACCCCATCACTATAGTTTAGCTCATTAAGTACCTTGTTTGCGTTGGCGTAGGGACGTGGCGACCCCATCACTATAGTTAGCCCATTAAGTACCTTGTTTGCGTTGGCGTAGGGATGTGGCGACCCCATCACTATAGTTAGCTCATTAAGTACCTTGTTTGCGTTGGCGTAGGGATGTGGGGACCCCATGACTATAGTTAGCTCATTAAGTACCTTGTTTGCGTTGGCGTAGGGATGTTGCGACCCCATCACTATAGTTAGCTCATTAAGTACCTTCTTTGCTTTGGCGTAGGGATGTGGCGACCCAATCACTATAGTTTAGCTCATGAAGTACCTTGTTTCCGTTGGCGTAGGGATGTGGCGACCCCATCACTATAGTTAGCTCATTAAGTGCCTTGTTTGCGTTGGCGTAGGGATGTGGCGACCCCATCACTATAGTTTAACTCATTAAGTACCTTGATTGCGTTGGCGTAGGGATGTGGCGACCCCATCACTATAGTTAGCTCATTAAGTACCTTGTTTGCGTTGGCGTAGGGTTGTGGCGACCCCATCACTATAGTTAGCTCATTAAGTACCTTGATTGCGTTGGCGTAGGGTTGTGGCGACCCCATCACTATAGTTAGCTCATTAAGTACCTTGTTTGCGTTGGCGTAGGGATGTGGCGACCCCATCACTATAGTTTAGCTCATTAAGTACCTTGATTGCGTTGGCGTAGGGATGTGGCGACCCCATCACTATAGTTTAGCTCATTAAGTACCTTGATTGCGTTGGCGTAGGGATGTGGCGACCCCATCACTATAGTTAGCTCATTAAGTACCTTGATTGCGTTGGCGTAGGGATGTGGCGACTCCATCACTATAGTTAGCTCATTAAGTACCTTGTTTGCGTTGGCGTAAATATGAGGCGACCCCATCACTATAGTTAGCTCATTATGTACCTTGATTGCGTTGGCGTAGGGATGTGGCGACCCCATCACTATAGTTTAGTTCATTAAGTACCTTCTTTGCGTTGGCGTAGGGACGTGGCGACCCCATCACTATAGTTAGCTCATTAAGTACCTTGTTTGCGTTGGCGTAGGGATGTGGCGACCCCATCACTATAGTTAGCTCATTAAGTACCTTGTTTGCGTTGGCGTAGGGATGTGGCGACCCCATCACTATAAATAGCTCATTAAGTACCTTGTTTGCGTTGGCGTAGGGATGTGGCGAACCCATAACTATAGTTAGCTCATTATGTTCCTTGTTTGCGTTGGCGTAGGGATGTGGCGACCCCATCACTATAGTTAGCTCATTAAGTACCTTGATTGCGTTGGCGTAGGGATGTGGCGACTCCATCACTATAGTTAGCTCATTAAGTACCTTGTTTGCGTTGGCGTAAATATGAGGCGACCCCATCACTATAGTTAGCTCATTATGTACCTTGATTGCGTTGGCGTAGGGATGTGGCGACCCCATCACTGGAGTTTAGTTCATTAAATACCTTGATTGCGTTGGCGTAGGGATGTGGCGACCCCATCACTATAGTTTAGCTCATTAAGTACCTTGTTTGCGTTGGCGTAGGGACGTGGCGACCCCATCACTATAGTTAGCTCATTAAGTACCTTGTTTGCGTTGGCGTAGGGATGTGGCGACCCCATCACTATAGTTAGCTCATTAAGTACCTTGTTTGCGTTGGCGTAGGGATGTGGGGACCCCATGACTATAGTTAGCTCATTAAGTTCCTTGTTTGCGTTGGCGTAGGGATGTTGCGACCCCATCACTATAGTTAGCTCATTAAGTACC
Organism: Meconema thalassinum; assembly: GCA_946902985.2. Lineage (NCBI taxonomy): Eukaryota > Metazoa > Arthropoda > Insecta > Orthoptera > Tettigoniidae > Meconema > Meconema thalassinum. Next base: position 534,304,561 of record OX336393.1, on the reverse strand, counting down.
TTCTTTGCTTTGGCGTAGGGATGTGGCGACCCAATCACTATAGTTAAGCTCATGAAGTACCTTGTTTCCGTTGGCGTAGGGATGTGGCGACCCCATCACTATAGTTAGCTCATTAAGTACCTTGTTTGCGTTGGCGTAGGGATGTGGCGACCCCATCACTATAGTTTAACTCCTTAAGTACCTTGATTGCGTTGGCGTAGGGATGTGGCGACCCCATCACTATAGTTAGCTCATTAAGTACCTTGTTTGCGTTGGCGTAGGGTTGTGGCGACCCCATCACTATAGTTAGCTCATTAAGTACCTTGATTGCGTTGGCGTAGGGATGTGGCGACCCCATCACTATAGTTAGCTCATTAAGTACCTTGTTTGCGTTGGCGTAGGGATGTGGCGACCCCATCATTATAGTTTAGCTCATTAAGTACATTGTTTGCGTTGGCGTAGGGATGTGGCGGCCCGGCACTATAGTTAGCTCATTAAGTACCTTCTTTGCGTTGGCGTAGGGATGTGGCGACCCCATCACTATAGTTAGCTCATTAAGTACCTTGTTTGCGTTGGCGTAGGGATGTGGCGACCCCGTCACTATAGTTAGCTCATTAAGTACCTTGTTTGCGTTGGCGTAGGGATGTGGCGACCCCATCACTATAGTTAGCTCATTAAGTACCTTGTTTGCGTTGGCGTAGGGATGTGGCGACCCCATCACTATAGTTAGCTCATTAAGTACCTTGTTTGCGTTGGCGTAGGGATGTGGCGACCCCATCACTATAGTTTAGCTCATTAAGTACCTTGTTAGCGTTGGCGTAGGGATGTGGCGACCCTATCACTATAGTTTAGCTCATTAAGTACCTTGATTGCGTTGGCGTAGGGATGTGGCGACCCCATCACTATAGTTAGCTCATTAAGTACCTTGTTTGCGTTGGCGTAGGGATGTGGCGACCCCATCACTATAGTAAGCTCAATAAGTACCTTGTTAGCGTTGGCGTAGGGATGTGGCGACCCTATCACTATAGTTTAGCTCATTAAGTACCTTGATTGCGTTGGCGTAGGGATGTGGCGACCCCATCACTATAGTTAGCTCATTAAGTACCTTGTTTGCGTTGGCGTAGGGATGTGGCGACCCCATCACTATAGTTAGCTCATTAAGTACCTTGTTTGCGTTGGCATAGGGATGTGGCGTCCCCATCACTATAGTTTAGCTCATTAAGTACCTTGTTTGCGTTGGCGTAGGGATGTGGCGACCCCATCACTATAGTTAGCTCATTAAGTACCTTGTTTGCGTTGGCGTAGGGATGTGGCGACCCCATGACTATAGTTAGCTCATTAAGTACCTTGATTGCGTTGGCGTAGGGATGTGGCGACCCCATCACTATAGTTAGCTCATTAAGTACCTTGATTGCGTTGGCGTAGGGATGTGGGGACCCCATCACTATAGTTAGCTCATTAAGTACCTTGTTTGCGTTGGCGTAGGGATGTGGCGACCCCATCACTATAGTTAGCTCACTAAGTACCTTGTTTGCCTTGGCGTAGGGATGTGGCGTCCCCATCACTATAGTTAGCTCATTAAGTACCTTGATTGCGTTGGCGTAGGGATGTGGCGACCCCATCACTATAATTAGCTAATTAAGTACCTTGATGGCGTTGGCGTAGGGATGTGGCGACCCCATCACTATAGTAAGCTCAATAAGTACCTTCTTTGCGTTGGCATAGGGATGTGGCGACCCCATCACTATAGTTAGCTCATTAAGTACCTTGTTTGTGTTGGCGTAGGGTTGTGGCGACCCCATCACTATAGTTAGCTCATTAAGTACCTTGATTGCGTTGGCGTAGGGATGTGGCGACCCCATCACTATAGTTAGCTCATTAAGTACCTTGTTTGCGTTGGCGTAGGGATGTGGCGACCCCATCACTATAGTTAGCTCATTAAGTACCTTGTTTGCGTTGGCGTAGGGATGTGGCGACCCCATCACTATAGTTAGCTCATTAAGTACCTTGTTTGCGTTGGCGTAGGGATGTGGCGACTCCATTACTATAGTTTAGTTCATTATGTACCTTGTTAGCGTTGGCGTAGGGATGTGGCGACCCCATCACTATAGTTTAGCTCATTAAGTAACTTGATGGCGTTGGCGTAGGGATGTGGCGACCCCATCACTATAGTTAGTTCATTAAGTACCTTGATTGCGTTGGCCTAGGGATGTGGCGACACCATCACTATAGTAAGCTCATTAAGTACCATGATTGCGTTGGCGTAGGGATGTGGCGACCCCATCACTATAGTTAGCTCATTAAGTACCTTGTTTGCGTTGGCGTAGGAATGTGGCGACCCCGTCACTATAGTTTAGCTCATTAAGTACCTTGTTTGCGTTGGCGTAGGGATGTGGCGACCCCATCACTATAGTTTAGCTCATTAAGTACCTTGATTGCGTTGGCGTAGGGATGTGGCGACCCCATCACTATAGTTTAGCTCATTAAGTACCTTGATTGCGTTGGCGTAGGGATGTGGCGACCCCATCACTATAGTTTAGCTCATTAAGTACCTTGTTTGCGTTGGCGTAGGGATGTGGCGACCCCATAACTATAGTTAGCTCATTATGTTCCTTGTTTGCGTTGGCGTAGGGATGTGGCGACCCCATCACTATAGTTAGCTCATTAAGTACCTTGATTGCGTTGGCGTAGGGATGTGGCGACTCCATCACTATAGTTAGCTCATTAAGTACCTTGTTTGCGTTGGCGTAAATATGAGGCGACCCCATCACTATAGTTAGCTCATTATGTACCTTGATTGCGTTGGCGTAGGGATGTGGCGACCCCATCACTATAGTTTAGTTCATTAAGTACCTTGATTGCGTTGGCGTAGGGATGTGGCGACCCCATCACTATAGTTTAGCTCATTAAGTAGCTTGTTTGCGTTGGCGTAGGGACGTGGCGACCCCATCACTATAGTTAGCTCATTAAGTACCTTGTTTGCGTTGGCGTAGGGATGTGGCGACCCCATCACTATAGTTAGCTCATTAAGTACCTTGTTTGCGTTGGCGTAGGGATGTGGCGACCCCATGACTATAGTTAGCTCATTAAGTACCTTGTTTGCGTTGGCGTAGGGATGCTGCGACCCCATCACAATAGTTAGCTCATTAAGTACCTTCTTTGCTTTGGCGTAGGGATGTGGCGACCCAATCACTATAGTTTATCTCATGAAGTACCTTGTTTCCGTTGGCGTAGGGATGTGGCGACACCATCACTATATTTAGCTCATTAAGTACCTTGTTTGCGTTGGCGTAGGGTTGTGGCGACCCCATCACTATAGTTAGCTCATTAAGTACCTTGGTTGCGTTGGCGTAGGGATGTGGCGACCCCATCACTATAGTTAGCTCATTAAGTACCTTGTTTGCGTTGGCGTAGGGATGTGGCGACCCCATCATTATAGTTTAGCTCATTAAGTACATTGATTGCGTTGGCGTAGGGATGTGGCGACCCCGTCACTATAGTTAGCTCATTAAGTACCTTCTTTGCGTTGGCGTAGGGATGTGGCGACCCCATCACTATAGTTAGTTCATTAAGTACCTTGTTTGCGTTGGCGTAGGGATGTGGCGACCCTATCACTATAGTTAGCTCATTAAGTACCTTGTTTGCGTTGGCGTAGGGTTGTGGCGACCCCATCACTATAGTTAGCTCATTAAGTACCTTGATTGCGTTGGCGTAGGGATGTGGCGACCCCATCACTATAGTTAGCTCATTAAGTACCTTGTTTGCGTTGGCGTAGGGTTGTGGCGACCCCATCACTATAGTTAGCTCATTAAGTACCTTGATTGCGTTGGCGTAGGGATGTGGCGACCTCGTCACTATAGTTAGCTCATTAAGTACCTTCATTGCGTTGGCGTAGGGATGTGGCGACCCCATCACTATAGTTAGCTCATTAAGTACCTTGTTTGCGTTGGCGTAGGGATGTGGCGACCCCATCACTATAGTTAGCTCATTAAGTACCTTGTTTGCGTTGGCGTAGGGATGTGGCGACCCCATCACTATAGTTTAGCTCATTAAGTACCTTGATTGCGTTGGCGTAGGGATGTGGCGACCCCATCACTATAGTTAGCTCATTAAGTACCTTGATTGCGTTGCCGTAGGGATGTGGCGACACCATCACTATAGTTAGCTCATTAAGTACCTTGATTGCGTTGGCGTAGGGATGTGGCGACCCCATCACTATAGTTTAGCTCATTAAGTACCTTGTTTGCGTTGGCGTAGGGATGTGGCGACCCCATCACTATAGTTAGCTCATTATGTACCTTGTTTGCGTTGGCGTAGGGATGTGGCGACCCCATCACTATAGTTAGTTCATTAAGTACCTTGTTTGCGTTGGCTTAGGGATGTGGCGACTACATCACTATAGTTTAGTTCATTAAGTACCTTGTTAGCGTTGGCGTAGGGATGTGGCAACCCCATCACTATAGTTTAGCTCATTAAGTACCTCGATTGCGTTGGCGTAGGGATGTGGCGACCCCATCACTATAGTTAGCTCATTAAGTACCTTGATTGCGTTGGCGTAGGGATGTGGCGACCCAATCACTATAGTCTAGCTCATTAAGTACCTTCTTTGCGTTGGCGTAGGGATGTGGCGATCCCATCACTATAGTTTAGCTCATTAAGTACCTTGTTTGCGTTGGCGTAGGGATGTGGCGATCCCATGACTATAGTTAGCTCATTAAGTACCTTGTTTGCGTTGGCGTAGGGATGTGGCGACCCCATCACAATAGTTAGCTCATTAAGTACCTTGTTGGCTTTGGCGTAGGGATGTGGCGACCCCATCACTATAGTTTAGCTCATTAAGTACCTTGTTTCCGTTGGCGTAGGGATGTGGCGACCCCATCACTATAGTTAACTCATTAAGTACCTTGTTTGCGTTGACGTAGGGATGTGGCGACCCCATCACTATAGTTAGCTCATTAAGTACCTTGATTGCGTTGGCATAGGGATGTGGCGACCCCATCACTATAGTTAGCTCATTAAGTACCTTGTTTGCGTTGGCGTAGGGATGTGGCGACCCCATCACTATAGTTTAGCTCATTAAGTACCTTGATTGCGTTGGCGTAGGGATGTGGTGACCCCTTCACTATAGTTAGCTCATTAAGTACCTTGTTTGCGTTGGCGTAGGGATGTGGCGACCCCATCACTATAGTTAGCTCATTAAGTACCTTGATTGCGTTGGCGTAGGGATTTGGCGACCCCATCACTATAGTTAGCTCATTAAGTACCTTGATTGCGTTGGCGTAGGGATGTGGCGACCCCATCACTATAGTTAGCTCATTAAGTACCTTGTTTGCGTTGGCGTAGGGATGTGGCGACCCCATCACTATAGTTAGCTCATTAAGTACCTTGATTGCGTTGGCGTAGGGATGTGGCGACCCCATCACTAGAGTTAGCTCATTAAGTACCTTGATTGCGTTGGCGTAGGGATGTGGCGACCCCATCACTATAGTTAGCTCATTAAGTACCTTGATTGCGTTGGCGTAGGGATGCGGGGACCCCATCACTATAGTTAGCTCATTAAGTACCTTGTTTGCGTTGGCGTAGGGATGTGGCGACCCTATCACTATAGTTAGCTCACTAAGTACCTTGTTTGCCTTGGCGTAGGGATGTGGCGACCCCATCACTATAGTTAGCTCATTAAGTACCTTGATTGCGTTGGCGTAGGGATGTGGCGACCCCATCACTATAGTTAGCTAATTAAGTACCTTGATGGCGTTGGCGTAGGGATGTGGCGACCCCATCACTATAGTAAGCTCAATAAGTACCTTGTTTGCGTTGGCATAGGGATGTGGCGACCCCATCACTATAGTTAGCTCATTAAGTACCTTGATTGCGTTGGCGTAGGGATGTGGCGACCCCATCACTATAGTTAGCTCATTAAGTACCTTGTTTGCGTTGGCGTAGGGTTGTGGCGACCCCATCACTATAGTTTAACTCATTAAGTACCTTGATTGCGTTGGCGTTGGGATGTGGCGACCCCATCACTATAGTTAGCTCATTAAGTACCTTGTTTGCGTTGGCGTAGGGTTGTGGCGACCCCATCACTATAGTTAGCTCATTAAGTACCTTGATTGCGTTGGCGTAGGGATGTGGCGACCCCATCACTATAGTTAGCTCATTAAGTACCTTGTTTGCGTTGGCGTAGGGTTGTGGCGACCCCATCACTATAGTTTAACTCATTAAGTACCTTGATTGTGTTGGCGTTGGGATGTGGCGACCCCATCACTATAGTTAGCTCATTAAGTACCTTGTTTGCGTTGGCGTAGGGTTGTGGCGACCCCATCACTATAGTTAGCTCATTAAGTACCTTGTATGCGTTGGCGTAGGGATGTGGCGACTCCATTACTATAGTTTAGTTCATTATGTACCTTGTTAGCGTTGGCGTAGGGATGTGGCGACCCCATCACTATAGTTTAGATCATTAAGTAACTTGATGGCGTTGGCGTAGGGATGTGGCGACCCCATCACTATAGTTAGCTCGTTAAGTACCTTGAATGCGTTCGCGTAGGGATGTGGCGACACCATCACTATAGTAAGCTCATTAAGTACCATGATTGCGTTGGCGTAGGGATGTGGCGACCCCATCACTATAGTTAGCTCATTAAGTACCTTGTTTGCGTTGGCGTAGGAATGTGGCGACCCCGTCACTATAGTTTAGCTCATTAAGTACCTTGTTTGCGTTGGCGTAGGGATGTGGCGACCCCATCACTATAGTTTAGCTCATTAAGTACCTTGATTGCGTTGGCGTAGGGATGTGGCGACCCCATCACTATAGTTTAGCTCATTAAGTACCTTGATTGCGTTGGCGTAGGGATGTGATGACCCCATCACTATAGTTAGCTCATTAAGTACCTTGATTGCGTTGGCCTAGGGATTTGGCGACCCCATCACTATAGTTAGCTCATTAAGTACCTTGATTGCGTTGGCGTAGGGATGTGGCGACCCCATCACTATAGTTAGCTCATTAAGTACCTTGTTTGCGTTGGCGTAGGGATGTGGCGACCCCATCACTATAGTTAGCTCATTAAGTACCTTGATTGCGTTGGCGTAGGGATGTGGCGACCCCATCACTAGAGTTAGCTCATTAAGTACCTTGATTGCGTTGGCGTAGGGATGTGGCGACCCCATCACTATAGTTAGCTCATTAAGTACCTTGATTGCGTTGGCGTAGGGATGTGGGGACCCCATCACTATAGTTAGCTCATTAAGTACCTTGTTTGCGTTGGCGTAGGGATGTGGCGACCCCATCACTATAGTTAGCTCACTAAGTACCTTGTTTGCCTTGGCGTAGGGATGTGGCGACCCCATCACTATAGTTAGCTCATTAAGTACCTTGATTGCGTTGGCGTAGGGATGAGGCGACCCCATCACTATAGTTAGTTAATTAAGTACCTTGAAGGCGTTGGCGTAGGGATGTGGCGACCCCATCACTATAGTAAGCTCAATAAGTACCTTGTTTGCGTTGGCATAGGGATATGGCGACCCCATCACTATAGTTAGCTCATTAAGTACCTTGATTGCGTTGGCGTAGGGATGTGGCGACCCCATCACTATAGTTAGCTCATTAAGTACCTTGTTTGCGTTGGCGTAGGGTTGTGGCGACCCCATCACTATAGTTTAACTCATTAAGTACCTTGATTGTGTTGGCGTTGGGATGTGGCGACCCCATCACTATAGTTAGCTCATTAAGTACCTTGTTTGCGTTGGCGTAGGGTTGTGGCGACCCCATCACTATAGTTAGCTCATTAAGTACCTTGATTGCGTTGGCGTAGGGATGTGGCGACCCCATCACTATAGTTAGCTCATTAAGTACCTTGTTTGCGTTGGCGTAGGGATGAGGCGACCCCATCACTATAGTTAGCTCATTAAGTACCTTGTATGCGTTGGCGTAGGGATGTGGCGACTCCATTACTATAGTTTAGTTCATTATGTACCTTGTTAGCGTTGGCGTAGGGATGTGGCGACCCCATCACTATAGTTTAGATCATTAAGTAACTTGATGGCGTTGGCGTAGGGATGTGGCGACCCCATCACTATAGTTAGCTCGTTAAGTACCTTGAATGCGTTCGTGTAGGGATGTGGCGACACCATCACTATAGTAAGCTCATTAAGTACCATGATTGCGTTGGCGTAGGGATGTGGCGACCCCATCACTATAGTTAGCTCATTAAGTACCTTGTTTGCGTTGGAGTAGGAATGTGGCGACCCCGTCACTATAGTTTAGCTCATTAAGTACCTTGTTTGCGTTGGCGTAGGGATGTGGCGACCCCATCACTATAGTTTAGCTCATTAAGTACCTTGATTGCGTTGGCGTAGGGATGTGGCGACCCCATCACTATAGTTTAGCTCATTAAGTACCTTGATTGCGTTGGCGTAGGGATGTGATGACCCCATCACTATAGTTAGCTGATTAAGTACCTTGATTGCGTTGGCGTAGGGATGTGGCGACTCCATCACTATAGTTAGCTCATTAAGTACCTTGTTTGCGTAGGCGTAAATATGAGGCGACCCCATCACTATAGTTAGCTCATTATGTACCTTGATTGCGTTGGCGTAGGGATGTGGCGACCCCATCACTATAGTTTAGTTCATTAAGTACCTTGATTGCGTTGGCGTAGGGATGTGGCGACCCCATCACTATAGTTTAGCTCATTAAGTACCTTCTTTGCGTTGGCGTAGGGACGTGGCGACCCCATCACTATAGTTAGCTCATTAAGTACCTTGTTTGCGTTGGCGTAGGGATGTGGCGACCCCATCACTATAGTTAGCTCATTAAGTACCTTGTTTGCGTTGGCGTAGGGATGTGGCGACCCCATGACTATAGTTAGCTCATTAAGTACCTTGTTTGCGTTGGCGTAGGGATGTGGCGACCGCATCACTATAGTTAGCTCATTAAGTACCTTGTTTGCGTTGGCGTAGGGATGTGGCGACCCCATCACTATAGTTAGCTCATTAAGTACCTTGTTTGCGTTGGCGTAGGAATGTGGCGACCCCATAACTATAGTTAGCTCATTATGTTCCTTGTTTGCGTTGGCGTAGGGATGTGGCGACCCCATCACTATAGTTAGCTCATTAAGTACCTTGATTGCGTTGGCGTAGGGATGTGGCGACTCCATCACTATAGTTAGCTCATTAAGTACCTTGTTTGCGTTGGCGTAAATATGAGGCGACCCCATCACTATAGTTAGCTCATTATGTACCTTGATTGCGTTGGCGTAGGGATGTGGCGACCCCATCACTATAGTTTAGTTCATTAAATACCTTGATTGCGTTGGCGTAGGGATGTGGCGACCCCATCACTATAGTTTAGCTCATTAAGTACCTTGTTTGCGTTGGCGTAGGGACGTGGCGACCCCATCACTATAGTTAGCTCATTAAGTACCTTGTTTGCGTTGGCGTAGGGATGTGGCGACCCCAACACTATAGTTAGCTCATTAAGTACCTTGTTTGCGTTGGCGTAGGGATGTGGCGACCCCATGACTATAGTTAGCTCATTAAGTACCTTGTTTGCGTTGGCGTAGGGATGTTGCGACCCCATCACTATAGTTAGCTCATTAAGTACCTTCTTTGCTTTGGCGTAGGGATGTGGCGACCCAATCACTATAGTTTAGCTCATGAAGTACCTTGTTTCCGTTGGCGTAGGGATGTGGCGACCCCATCACTATAGTTAGCTCATTAAGTACCTTGTTTGCGTTGGCGTAGGGATGTGGCGACCCCATCACTATAGTTTAACTCATTAAGTACCTTGATTGCGTTGGCGTAGGGATGTGGCGACCCCATCACTATAGTTAGCTCATTAAGTACCTTGTTTGCGTTGGCGTAGGGTTGTGGCGACCCCATCACTATAGTTAGCTCATTAAGTACCTTGATTGCGTTGGCGTAGGGATGAGGCGACCCCTTCACTATAGTTAGCTCATTAAATACCTTGTTTCCGTTGGCGTAGGGATGTGGCGACCCCATCATTATAGTTTAGCTCATTAAGTACATTGTTTGCGTTGGCGTAGGGATGTGGCGGCCCGGCACTATAGTTAGCTCATTAAGTACCTTCTTTGCGTTGGCGTAGGGATGTGGCGACCCCATCACTATAGTTAGCTCATTAAGTACCTTGTTTGCGTTGGCGTAGGGATGTGGCGACCCCGTCACTATAGTTAGCTCATTAAGTACCTTGTTTGCGTTGGCGTAGGGATGTGGCGACCCCATCACTATAGTTAGCTCATTAAGTACCTTGTTTGCGTTGGCGTAGGGATGTGGCGACCCCATCACTATAGTTAGCTCATTAAGTACCTTGTTTGCGTTGGCGTAGGGATGTGGCGACCCCATCACTATAGTTTAGCTCATTAAGTACCTTGTTAGCGTTGGCGTAGGGATGTGGCGACCCTATCACTATAGTTTAGCTCATTAAGTACCTTGATTGCGTTGGCGTAGGGATGTGGCGACCCCATCACTATAGTTAGCTCATTAAGTACCTTGTTTGCGTTGGCGTAGGGATGTGGCGACCCCATCACTATAGTTAGCTCATTAAGTACCTTGTTTGCGTTGGCATAGGGATGTGGCGTCCCCATCACTATAGTTTAGCTCATTAAGTACCTTGATTGCGTTGGCGTAGGGATGTGGCGACCCCATCTCTATAGTTAGCTCATTAAGTACCTTGATTGCGTTGGCGTAGGGATGTGGCGACCCCATCACTATAGTTAGCTCATTAAGTACCTTGTTTGCGTTGGCGTAGGGTTGTGGCGACCCCATCACTATAGTTAGCTCATTAAGTACCTTGATTGCGTTGGCGTAGGGATGTGGCGACCCCATCACTATAGTTAGCTCATTAAGTACCTTGTTTGCGTTGGCGTAGGGATGTGGCGACCCCATCACTATAGTTAGCTCATTAAGTACCTTGTTTGCGTTGGCGTAGGGATGTGGCGACTCCATTACTATAGTTTAGTTCATTATGTACCTTGTTAGCGTTGGCGTAGGGATGTGGCGACCCCATCACTATAGTTTAGCTCATTAAGTAACTTGATGGCGTTGGCGTAGGGATGTGGCGACCCCATCACTATAGTTAGCTCGTTAAGTACCTTGAATGCGTTGGCGTAGGGATGTGGCGACACCATCACTATAGTAAGCTCATTAAGTACCATGATTGCGTTGGCGTAGGGATGTGGCGACCCCATCACTATAGTTAGCTCATTAAGTACCTTGTTTGCGTTGGCGTAGGAATGTGGCGACCCCGTCACTATAGCTTAGCTCATTAAGTACCTTGTTTGCGTTGGCGTAGGGATGTGGCGACCCCATCACTATAGTTTAGCTCATTAAGTACCTTGATTGCGTTGGCGTAGGGATGTGGCGACCCCATCACTATAGTTTAGCTCATTAAGTACCTTGATTGCGTTGGCGTAGGGATGTGGCGACCCCATCACTATAGTTAGCTCTTTAAGTACCTTGATTGCGTTGGCGTAGGGATGTGGCGACTCCATCACTATAGTTAGCTCATTAAGTACCTTGTTTGCGTTGGCGTAAATATGAGGCGACCCCATCACTATAGTTAGCTCATTATGTACCTTGATTGCGTTGGTGTAGGGATGTGGCGACCCCATCACTATAGTTTAGTTCATTAAGTACCTTGATTGCGTTGGCGTAGGGATGTGGCGACCCCATCACTATAGTTTAGCTCATTAAGTACCTTCTTTGCGTTGGCGTAGGGACGTGGCGACCCCATCACTATAGTTAGCTCTTTAAGTACCTTGTTTGCGTTGGCGTAGGGATGTGGCGACCCCATCACTATAGTTAGCTCTTTAAGTACCTTGTTTGCGTTGGCGTAGGGATGTGGCGACCCCATCACTATAGTTAGCTCATTAAGTTCCTTGTTTGCGTTGGCGTAGGGATGTGGCGACCCCATAACTATAGTTAGCTCATTATGTTCCTTGTTTGCGTTGGCGTAGGGATGTGGCGACCCCATCACTATAGTTAGCTCATTAAGTACCTTGATTGCGTTGGCGTAGGGATGTGGCGACTCCATCACTATAGTTAGCTCATTAAGTACCTTGTTTGCGTTGGCGTAAATATGAGGCGACCCCATCACTATAGTTAGCTCATTATGTACCTTGATTGCGTTGGCGTAGGGATGTGGCGACCCCATCACTGGAGTTTAGTTCATTAAATACCTTGATTGCGTTGGCGTAGGGATGTGGCGACCCCATCACTATAGTTTAGCTCATTAAGTACCTTGTTTGCGTTGGCGTAGGGACGTGGCGACCCCATCACTATAGTTAGCCCATTAAGTACCTTGTTTGCGTTGGCGTAGGGATGTGGCGACCCCATCACTATAGTTAGCTCATTAAGTACCTTGTTTGCGTTGGCGTAGGGATGTGGGGACCCCATGACTATAGTTAGCTCATTAAGTACCTTGTTTGCGTTGGCGTAGGGATGTTGCGACCCCATCACTATAGTTAGCTCATTAAGTACCTTCTTTGCTTTGGAGTAGGGATGTGGCGACCCAATCACTATAGTTTAGCTCATGAAGTACCTTGTTTCCGTTGGCGTAGGGATGTGGCGACCCCATCACTATAGTTAGCTCATTAAGTACCTTGTTTGCGTTGGCGTAGGGATGTGGCGACCCCATCACTATAGTTTAACTCATTAAGTACCTTGATTGCGTTGGCGTAGGGATGTGGCGACCCCATCACTATAGTTAGCTCATTAAGTACCTTGTTTGCGTTGGCGTAGGGTTGTGGCGACCCCATCACTATAGTTAGCTCATTAAGTACCTTGATTGCGTTGGCGTAGGGTTGTGGCGACCCCATCACTATAGTTAGCTCATTAAGTACCTTGTTTGCGTTGGCGTAGGGATGTGGCGACCCCATCACTATAGTTTAGCTCATTAAGTACCTTGATTGCGTTGGCGTAGGGATGTGGCGACCCCATCACTATAGTTTAGCTCATTAAGTACCTTGATTGCGTTGGCGTAGGGATGTGGCGACCCCATCACTATAGTTAGCTCATTAAGTACCTTGATTGCGTTGGCGTAGGGATGTGGCGACTCCATCACTATAGTTAGCTCATTAAGTACCTTGTTTGCGTTGGCGTAAATATGAGGCGACCCCATCACTATAGTTAGCTCATTATGTACCTTGATTGCGTTGGCGTAGGGATGTGGCGACCCCATCACTATAGTTTAGTTCATTAAGTACCTTGATTGCGTTGGCGTAGGGATGTGGCGACCCCATCACTATAGTTTAGCTCATTAAGTACCTTCTTTGCGTTGGCGTAGGGACGTGGCGACCCCATCACTATAGTTAGCTCATTAAGTACCTTGTTTGCGTTGGCGTAGGGATGTGGCGACCCCATCACTATAGTTAGCTCATTAAGTACCTTGTTTGCGTTGGCGTAGGGATGTGGCGACCCCATCACTATAAATAGCTCATTAAGTACCTTGTTTGCGTTGGCGTAGGGATGTGGCGAACCCATAACTATAGTTAGCTCATTATGTTCCTTGTTTGCGTTGGCATAGGGATGTGGCGACCCCATCACTATAGTTAGCTCATTAAGTACCTTGATTGCGTTGGCGTAGGGATGTGGCGACTCCATCACTATAGTTAGCTCATTAAGTACCTTGTTTGCGTTGGCGTAAATATGAGGCGACCCCATCACTATAGTTAGCTCATTATGTACCTTGATTGCGTTGGCGTAGGGATGTGGCGACCCCATCACTGGAGTTTAGTTCATTAAATACCTTGATTGCGTTGGCGTAGGGATGTGGCGACCCCATCACTATAGTTTAGCTCATTAAGTACCTTGTTTGCGTTGGCGTAGGGACGTGGCGACCCCATCACTATAGTTAGCTCATTAAGTACCTTGTTTGCGTTGGCGTAGGGATGTGGCGACCCCATCACTATAGTTAGCTCATTAAGTACCTTGTTTGCGTTGGCGTAGGGATGTGGGGACCCCATGACTATAGTTAGCTCATTAAGTACCTTGTTTGCGTTGGCGTAGGGATGTTGCGACCCCATCACTATAGTTAGCTCATTAAGTACCTTCTTTGCTTTGGCGTAGGGATGTGGCGACCCAATCACTATAGTTTAGCTCATGAAGTACCTTGTTTCCGTTGGCGTAGGGATGTGGCGACCCCATCACTATAGTTAGCTCATTAAGTACCTTGTTTGCGTTGGCGTAGGGATGTGGCGACCCCATCACTATAGTTTAACTCCTTAAGTACCTTGATTGCGTTGGCGTAGGGATGTGGCGACCCCATCACTATAGTTAGCTCATTAAGTACCTTGTTTGCGTTGGCGTAGGGTTGTGGCGACCCCATCACTATAGTTAGCTCATTAAGTACCTTGATTGCGTAGGCGTAGGGATGTGGCGACCCCATCACTATAGTTAGCTCATTAAGTACCTTGTTTGCGTTGGCGTAGGGATGTGGCGACCCCATCATTATAGTTTAGCTCATTAAGTACATTGTTTGCGTTGGCGTAGGGATGTGGCGGCCCGGCACTATAGTTAGCTCATTAAGTACCTTCTTTGCGTTGGCGTAGGGATGTGGCGACCCCATCACTATAGTTAGCTCATTAAGTACCTTGTTTGCGTTGGCGTAGGGATGTGGCGACCCCGTCACTATAGTTAGCTCATTAAGTACCTTGTTTGCGTTGGCGTAGGGATGTGGCGACCCCATCACTATAGTTAGCTCATTAAGTACCTTGTTTGCGTTGGCGTAGGGATGTGGCGACCCCATCACTATAGTTAGCTCATTAAGTACCTTGTTTGCGTTGGCGTAGGGATGTGGCGACCCCATCACTATAGTTTAGCTCATTAAGTACCTTGTTAGCGTTGGCGTAGGGATGTGGCGACCCTATCACTATAGTTTAGCTCATAAAGTACCTTGATTGCGTTGGCGTAGGGATGTGGCGACCCCATCACTATAGTTAGCTCATTAAGTACCTTGTTTGCGTTGGCGTAGGGATGTGGCGACCCCATCACTATAGTAAGCTCAATAAGTACCTTGTTAGCGTTGGCGTAGGGATGTGGCGACCCTATCACTATAGTTTAGCTCATTAAGTACCTTGATTGCGTTGGCGTAGGGATGTGGCGACCCCATCACTATAGTTAGCTCATTAAGTACCTTGTTTGCGTTGGCGTAGGGATGTGGCGACCCCATCACTATAGTTAGCTCATTAAGTACCTTGTTTGCGTTGGCATAGGGATGTGGCGTCCCCATCACTATAGTTTAGCTCATTAAGTACCTTGTTTGCGTTGGCGTAGGGATGTGGCGACCCCATCACTATAGTTAGCTCATTAAGTACCTTGTTTGCGTTGGCGTAGGGATGTGGCGACCCCATGACTATAGTTAGCTCATTAAGTACCTTGATTGCGTTGGCGTAGGGATGTGGCGACCCCATCACTATAGTTAGCTCATTAAGTACCTTGATTGCGTTGGCGTAGGGATGTGGGGACCCCATCACTATAGTTAGCTCATTAAGTACCTTGTTTGCGTTGGCGTAGGGATGTGGCGACCCCATCACTATAGTTAGCTCACTAAGTACCTTGTTTGCCTTGGCGTAGGGATGTGGCGTCCCCATCACTATAGTTAGCTCATTAAGTACCTTGATTGCGTTGGCGTAGGGATGTGGCGACCCCATCACTATAATTAGCTAATTAAGTACCTTGATGGCGTTGGCGTAGGGATGTGGCGACCCCATCACTATAGTAAGCTCAATAAGTACCTTGTTTGCGTTGGCATAGGGATGTGGCGACCCCATCACTATAGTTAGCTCATTAAGTACCTTGTTTGTGTTGGCGTAGGGTTGTGGCGACCCCATCACTATAGTTAGCTCATTAAGTACCTTGATTGCGTTGGCGTAGGGATGTGGCGACCCCATCACTATAGTTAGCTCATTAAGTACCTTGTTTGCGTTGGCGTAGGGATGTGGCGACCCCATCACTATAGTTAGCTCATTAAGTACCTTGTTTGCGTTGGCGTAGGGATGTGGCGACCCCATCACTATAGTTAGCTCATTAAGTACCTTGTTTGCGTTGGCGTAGGGATGTGGCGACTCCATTACTATAGTTTAGTTCATTATGTACCTTGTTAGCGTTGGCGTAGGGATGTGGCGACCCCATCACTATAGTTTAGCTCATTAAGTAACTTGATGGCGTTGGCGTAGGGATGTGGCGACCCCATCACTATAGTTAGTTCATTAAGTACCTTGATTGCGTTGGCGTAGGGATGTGGCGACACCATCACTATAGTAAGCTCATTAAGTACCATGATTGCGTTGGCGTAGGGATGTGGCGACCCCATCACTATAGTTAGCTCATTAAGTACCTTGTTTGCGTTGGCGTAGGAATGTGGCGACCCCGTCACTATAGTTTAGCTCATTAAGTACCTTGTTTGCGTTGGCGTAGGGATGTGGCGACCCCATCACTATAGTTTAGCTCATTAAGTACCTTGATTGCGTTGGCGTAGGGATGTGGCGACCCCATCACTATAGTTTAGCTCATTAAGTACCTTGATTGCGTTGGCGTAGGGATGTGGCGACCCCATCACTATAGTTTAGCTCATTAAGTACCTTGTTTGCGTTGGCGTAGGGATGTGGCGACCCCATAACTATAGTTAGCTCATTATGTTCCTTGTTTGCGTTGGCGTAGGGATGTGGCGACCCCATCACTATAGTTAGCTCATTAAGTACCTTGATTGCGTTGGCGTAGGGATGTGGCGACTCCATCACTATAGTTAGCTCATTAAGTACCTTGTTTGCGTTGGCGTAAATATGAGGCGACCCCATCACTATAGTTAGCTCATTATGTACCTTGATTGCGTTGGCGTAGGGATGTGGCGACCCCATCACTATAGTTTAGTTCATTAAGTACCTTGATTGCGTTGGCGTAGGGATGTGGCGACCCCATCACTATAGTTTAGCTCATTAAGTAGCTTGTTTGCGTTGGCGTAGGGACGTGGCGACCCCATCACTATAGTTAGCTCATTAAGTACCTTGTTTGCGTTGGCGTAGGGATGTGGCGACCCCATCACTATAGTTAGCTCATTAAGTACCTTGTTTGCGTTGGCGTAGGGATGTGGCGACCCCATGACTATAGTTAGCTCATTAAGTACCTTGTTTGCGTTGGCGTAGGGATGCTGCGACCCCATCACAATAGTTAGCTCATTAAGTACCTTCTTTGCTTTGGCGTAGGGATGTGGCGACCCAATCACTATAGTTTATCTCATGAAGTACCTTGTTTCCGTTGGCGTAGGGATGTGGCGACACCATCACTATATTTAGCTCATTAAGTACCTTGTTTGCGTTGGCGTAGGGTTGTGGCGACCCCATCACTATAGTTAGCTCATTAAGTACCTTGATTGCGTTGGCGTAGGGATGTGGCGACCCCATCACTATAGTTAGCTCATTAAGTACCTTGTTTGCGTTGGCGTAGGGATGTGGCGACCCCATCATTATAGTTTAGCTCATTAAGTACATTGATTGCGTTGGCGTAGGGATGTGGCGACCCCGTCACTATAGTTAGCTCATTAAGTACCTTCTTTGCGTTGGCGTAGGGATGTGGCGACCCCATCACTATAGTTAGTTCATTAAGTACCTTGTTTGCGTTGGCGTAGGGATGTGGCGACCCTATCACTATAGTTAGCTCATTAAGTACCTTGTTTGCGTTGGCGTAGGGTTGTGGCGACCCCATCACTATAGTTAGCTCATTAAGTACCTTGATTGCGTTGGCGTAGGGATGTGGCGACCCCATCACTATAGTTAGCTCATTAAGTACCTTGTTTGCGTTGGCGTAGGGTTGTGGCGACCCCATCACTATAGTTAGCTCATTAAGTACCTTGATTGCGTTGGCGTAGGGATGTGGCGACCCCGTCACTATAGTTAGCTCATTAAGTACCTTCATTGCGTTGGCGTAGGGATGTGGCGACCCCATCACTATAGTTAGCTCATTAAGTACCTTGTTTGCGTTGGCGTAGGGATGTGGCGACCCCATCACTATAGTTAGCTCATTAAGTACCTTGTTTGCGTTGGCGTAGGGATGTGGCGACCCCATCACTATAGTTTAGCTCATTAAGTACCTTGATTGCGTTGGCGTAGGGGTGTGGCGACCCCATCACTATAGTTAGCTCATTAAGTACCTTGATTGCGTTGCCGTAGGGATGTGGCGACATCATCACTATAGTTAGCTCATTAAGTACCTTGATTGCGTTGGCGTAGGGATGTGGCGACCCCATCACTATAGTTTAGCTCATTAAGTACCTTGTTTGCGTTGGCGTAGGGATGTGGCGACCCCATCACTATAGTTAGCTCATTATGTACCTTGTTTGCGTTGGCGTAGGGATGTGGCGACCCCATCACTATAGTTAGTTCATTAAGTACCTTGTTTGCGTTGGCTTAGGGATGTGGCGACTACATCACTATAGTTTAGTTCATTAAGTACCTTGTTAGCGTTGGCGTAGGGATGTGGCAACCCCATCACTATAGTTTAGCTCATTAAGTACCTTGATTGCGTTGGCGTAGGGATGTGGCGACCCCATCACTATAGTTAGCTCATTAAGTACCTTGATTGCGTTGGCGTAGGGATGTGGCGACCCAATCACTATAGTCTAGCTCATTAAGTACCTTCTTTGCGTTGGCGTAGGGATGTGGCGATCCCATCACTATAGTTTAGCTCATTAAGTACCTTGTTTGCGTTGGCGTAGGGATGTGGCGACCCCATGACTATAGTTAGCTCATTAAGTACCTTGTTTGCGTTGGCGTAGGGATGTGGCGACCCCATCACAATAGTTAGCTCATTAAGTACCTTGTTGGCTTTGGCGTAGGGATGTGGCGACCCCATCACTATAGTTTAGCTCATTAAGTACCTTGTTTCCGTTGGCGTAGGGATGTGGCGACCCCATCACTATAGTTAACTCATTAAGTACCTTGTTTGCGTTGACGTAGGGATGTGGCGACCCCATCACTATAGTTAGCTCATTAAGTACCTTGATTGCGTTGGCATAGGGATGTGGCGACCCCATCACTATAGTTAGCTCATTAAGTACCTTGTTTGCGTTGGCGTAGGGATGTGGCGACCCCATCACTATAGTTTAGCTCATTAAGTACCTTGATTGCGTTGGCGTAGGGATGTGGTGACCCCTTCACTATAGTTAGCTCATTAAGTACCTTGTTTGCGTTGGCGTAGGGATGTGGCGACCCCATCACTATAGTTAGCTCATTAAGTACCTTGATTGCGTTGGCGTAGGGATTTGGCGACCCCATCACTATAGTTAGCTCATTAAGTACCTTGATTGCGTTGGCGTAGGGATGTGGCGACCCCATCACTATAGTTAGCTCATTAAGTACCTTGTTTGCGTTGGCGTAGGGATGTGGCGACCCCATCACTATAGTTAGCTCATTAAGTACCTTGATTGCGTTGGCGTAGGGATGTGGCGACCCCATCACTAGAGTTAGCTCATTAAGTACCTTGATTATGTTGGCGTAGGGATGTGGCGACCCCATCACTATAGTTAGCTCATTAAGTACCTTGATTGCGTTGGCGTAGGGATGCGGGGACCCCATCACTATAGTTAGCTCATTAAGTATCTTGTTTGCGTTGGCGTAGGGATGTGGCGACCCCATCACTATAGTTAGCTCACTAAGTACCTTGTTTGCCTTGGCGTAGGGATGTGGCGACCCCATCACTATAGTTAGCTCATTAAGTACCTTGATTGCGTTGGCGTAGGGATGTGGCGACCCCATCACTATAGTTAGCTAATTAAGTACCTTGATGGCGTTGGCGTAGGGATGTGGCGACCCCATCACTATAGTAAGCTCAATAAGTACCTTGTTTGCGTTGGCATAGGGATGTGGCGACCCCATTACTATAGTTAGCTCATTAAGTACCTTGATTGCGTTGGCGTAGGGATGTGGCGACCCCATCACTATAGTTAGCTCATTAAGTACCTTGTTTGCGTTGGCGTAGGGTTGTGGCGACCCCATCACTATAGTTTAACTCATTAAGTACCTTGATTGCGTTGGCGTTGGGATGTGGCGACCCCATCACTATAGTTAGCTCATTAAGTACCTTGTTTGCGTTGGCGTAGGGTTGTGGCGACCCCATCACTATAGTTAGCTCATTAAGTACCTTGATTGCGTTGGCGTAGGGATGTGGCGACCCCATCACTATAGTTAGCTCCTTAAGTACCTTGTTTGCGTTGGCGTAGGGATGAGGCGACCCCATCACTATAGTTAGCTCATTAAGTACCTTGTATGCGTTGGCGTAGGGATGTGGCGACTCCATTACTATAGTTTAGTTCATTATGTACCTTGTTAGCGTTGGCGTAGGGATGTGGCGACCCCATCACTATAGTTTAGATCATTAAGTAACTTGATGGCGTTGGCGTAGGGATGTGGCGACCCCATCACTATAGTTAGCTCGTTAAGTACCTTGAATGCGTTCGCGTAGGGATGTGGCGACACCATCACTATAGTAAGCTCATTAAGTACCATGATTGCGTTGGCGTAGGGATGTGGCGACCCCATCACTATAGTTAGCTCATTAAGTACCTTGTTTGCGTTGGAGTAGGAATGTGGCGACCCCGTCACTATAGTTTAGCTCATTAAGTACCTTGTTTGCGTTGGCGTAGGGATGTGGCGACCCCATCACTATAGTTTAGCTCATTAAGTACCTTGATTGCGTTGGCGTAGGGATGTGGCGACCCCATCACTATAGTTTAGCTCATTAAGTACCTTGATTGCGTTGGCGTAGGGATGTGATGACCCCATCACTATAGTTAGCTCATTAAGTACCTTGATTGCGTTGGCGTAGGGATGTGGCGACTCCATCACTATAGTTAGCTCATTAAGTACCTTGTTTGCGTTGGCGTAAATATGAGGCGACCCCATCACTATAGTTAGCTCATTATGTACCTTGATTGCGTTGGCGTAGGGATGTGGCGACCCCATCACTATAGTTTAGTTCATTAAGTACCTTGATTGCGTTGGCGTAGGGATGTGGCGACCCCATCACTATAGTTTAGCTCATTAAGTACCTTCTTTGCGTTGGCGTAGGGACGTGGCGACCCCATCACTATAGTTAGCTCATTAAGTACCTTGTTTGCGTTGGCGTAGGGATGTGGCGACCCCATCACTATAGTTAGCTCATTAAGTACCTTGTTTGCGTTGGCGTAGGGATGTGGCGACCCCATGACTATAGTTAGCTCATTAAGTACCTTGTTTGCGTTGGCGTAGGGATGTGGCGACCCCATCACTATAGTTAGCTCATTAAGTACCTTGTTTGCGTTGGCGTAGGGATGTGGCGACCCCATCACTATAGTTAGCTCATTAAGTACCTTGTTTGCGTTGGCGTAGGAATGTGGCGACCCCATAACTATAGTTAGCTCATTATGTTCCTTGTTTGCGTTGGCGTAGGGATGTGGCGACCCCATCACTATAGTTAGCTCATTAAGTACCTTGATTGCGTTGGCGTAGGGATGTGGCGACTCCATCACTATAGTTAGCTCATTAAGTACCTTGTTTGCGTTGGCGTAAATATGAGGCGACCCCATCACTATAGTTAGTTCATTATGTACCTTGATTGCGTTGGCGTAGGGATGTGGCGACCCCATCACTATAGTTTAGTTCATAAAATACCTTGATTGCGTTGGCGTAGGGATGTGGCGACCCCATCACTATAGTTTAGCTCATTAAGTACCTTGTTTGCGTTGGCGTAGGGACGTGGCGACCCCATCACTATAGTTAGCTCATTAAGTACCTTGTTTGCGTTGGCGTAGGGATGTGGCGACCCCAACACTATAGTTAGCTCATTAAGTACCTTGTTTGCGTTGGCGTAGGGATGTGGCGACCCCATGACTATAGTTAGCTCATTAAGTACCTTGTTTGCGTTGGCGTAGGGATGTTGCGACCCCATCACTATAGTTAGCTCATTAAGTACCTTCTTTGCTTTGGCGTAGGGATGTGGCGACCCAATCACTATAGTTTAGCTCATGAAGTACCTTGTTTCCGTTGGCGTAGGGATGTGGCGACCCCATCACTATAGTTAGCTCATTAAGTACCTTGTTTGCGTTGGCGTAGGGATGTGGCGACCCCATCACTATAGTTTAACTCATTAAGTACCTTGATTGCGTTGGCGTAGGGATGTGGCGACCCCATCACTATAGTTAGCTCATTAAGTACCTTGTTTGCGTTGGCGTAGGGTTGTGGCGACCCCATCACTATAGTTAGCTCATTAAGTACCTTGATTGCGTTGGCGTAGGGATGTGGCGACCCCATCACTATAGTTAGCTCATTAAATACCTTGTTTCCGTTGGCGTAGGGATGTGGCGACCCCATCATTATAGTTTAGCTCATTAAGTACATTGTTTGCGTTGGCGTAGGGATGTGGCGGCCCGGCACTATAGTTAGCTCATTAAGTACCTTCTTTGCGTTGGCGTAGGGATGTGGCGACCCCATCACTATAGTTAGCTCATTAAGTACCTTGTTTGCGTTGGCGTAGGGATGTGGCGACCCCGTCACTATAGTTAGCTCATTAAGTACCTTGTTTGCGTTGGCGTAGGGATGTGGCGACCCCATCACTATAGTTAGCTCATTAAGTACCTTGTTTGCGTTGGCGTAGGGATGTGGCGACCCCATCACTATAGTTAGCTCATTAAGTACCTTGTTTGCGTTGGCGTAGGGATGTGGCGACCCCATCACTATAGTTTAGCTCATTAAGTACCTTGTTAGCGTTGGCGTAGGGATGTGGCGACCCTATCACTATAGTTTAGCTCATTAAGTACCTTGATTGCGTTGGCGTAGGGATGTGGCGACCCCATCACTATAGTTAGCTCATTAAGTACCTTGTTTGCGTTGGCGTAGGGATGTGGCGACCCCATCACTATAGTTAGCTCATTAAGTACCTTGTTTGCGTTGGCATAGGGATGTGGCGTCCCCATCACTATAGTTTAGCTCATTAAGTACCTTGTTTGCGTTGGCGTAGGGTTGTGGCGACCCCATCACTATAGTTAGCTCATTAAGTACCTTGATTGCGTTGGCGTAGGGATGTGGCGACCCCATCACTATAGTTAGCTCATTAAGTACCTTGTTTGCGTTGGCGTAGGGATGTGGCGACCCCATCACTATAGTTAGCTCATTAAGTACCTTGTTTGCGTTGGCGTAGGGATGTGGCGACTCCATTACTATAGTTTAGTTCATTATGTACCTTGTTAGCGTTGGCGTAGGGATGTGGCGACCCCATCACTATAGTTTAGCTCATTAAGTAACTTGATGGCGTTAGCGTAGGGATGTGGCGACCCCATCACTATAGTTAGCTCGTTAAGTACCTTGAATGCGTTGGCGTAGGGATGTGGCGACACCATCACTATAGTAAGCTCATTAAGTACCATGATTGCGTTGGCGTAGGGATGTGGCGACCCCATCACTATAGTTAGCTCATTAAGTACCTTGTTTGCGTTGGCGTAGGAAAGTGGCGACCCCGTCACTATAGTTTAGCTCATTAAGTACCTTGTTTGCGTTGGCGTAGGGATGTGGCGACCCCATCACTATAGTTTAGCTCATTAAGTACCTTGATTGCGTTGGCGTAGGGATGTGGCGACCCCATCACTATAGTTTAGCTCATTAAGTACCTTGATTGCGTTGGCGTAGGGATGTGGCGACCCCATCACTATAGTTAGCTCATTAAGTACCTTGATTGCGTTGGCGTAGGGATGTGGCGACTCCATCACTATAGTTAGCTCATTAAGTACCTTGTTTGCGTTGGCGTAAATATGAGGCGACCCCATCACTATAGTTAGCTCATTATGTACCTTGATTGCGTTGGCGTAGGGATGTGGCGACCCCATCACTATAGTTTAGTTCATTAAGTACCTTGATTGCGTTGGCGTAGGGATGTGGCGACCCCATCACTATAGTTTAGCTCATTAAGTACCTTCTTTGCGTTGGCGTAGGGACGTGGCGACCCCATCACTATAGTTAGCTCTTTAAGTACCTTGTTTGCGTTGGCGTAGGGATGTGGCGACCCCATCACTATAGTTAGCTCATTAAGTACCTTGTTTGCGTTGGCGTAGGGATGTGGCGACCCCATCACTATAGTTAGCTCATTAAGTACCTTGTTTGCGTTGGCGTAGGGATGTGGCGACCCCATAACTATAGTTAGCTCATTATGTTCCTTGTTTGCGTTGGCGTAGGGATGTGGCGACCCCATCACTATAGTTAGCTCATTAAGTACCTTGATTGCGTTGGCGTAGGGATGTGGCGACTCCATCACTATAGTTAGCTCATTAAGTACCTTGTTTGCGTTGGCGTAAATATGAGGCGACCCCATCACTATAGTTAGCTCATTATGTACCTTGATTGCGTTGGCGTAGGGATGTGGCGACCCCATCACTGGAGTTTAGTTCATTAAATACCTTGATTGCGTTGGCGTAGGGATGTGGCGACCCCATCACTATAGTTTAGCTCATTAAGTACCTTGTTTGCGTTGGCGTAGGGACGTGGCGACCCCATCACTATAGTTAGCTCATTAAGTACCTTGTTTGCGTTGGCGTAGGGATGTGGCGACCCCATCACTATAGTTAGCTCATTAAGTACCTTGTTTGCGTTGGCGTAGGGATGTGGGGACCCCATGACTATAGTTAGCTCATTAAGTACCTTGTTTGCGTTGGCGTAGGGATGTTGCGACCCCATCACTATAGTTAGCTCATTAAGTACCTTCTTTGCTTTGGCGTAGGGATGTGGCGACCCAATCACTATAGTTTAGCTCATGAAGTACCTTGTTTCCGTTGGCGTAGGGATGTGGCGACCCCATCACTATAGTTAGCTCATTAAGTACCTTGTTTGCGTTGGCGTAGGGATGTGGCGACCCCATCACTATAGTTTAACTCATTAAGTACCTTGATTGCGTTGGCGTAGGGATGTGGCGACCCCATCACTATAGTTAGCTCATTAAGTACCTTGTTTGCGTTGGCGTAGGGTTGTGGCGACCCCATCACTATAGTTAGCTCATTAAGTACCTTGATTGCGTTGGCGTAGGGATGTGGCGACCCCATCACTATAGTTAGCTCATTAAGTACCTTGTTTGCGTTGGCGTAGGGATGTGGCGACCCCATCATTATAGTTAAGCTCATTAAGTACATTGTTTGCGTTGGCGTAGGGATGTGGCGGCCCGGCACTATAGTTAGCTCATTAAGTACCTTCTTTGCGTTGGCGTAGGGATGTGGCGACCCCATCACTATAGTTAGCTCATTAAGTACCTTGTTTGCGTTGGCGTAGGGATGTGGCGACCCCGTCACTATAGTTAGCTCATTAAGTACCTTGTTTGCGTTGGCGTAGGGATGTGGCGACCCCATCACTATAGTTAGCTCATTAAGTACCTTGTTTGCGTTGGCGTAGGGATGTGGCGACCCCATCACTATAGTTAGCTCATTAAGTACCTTGTTTGCGTTGGCGTAGGGATGTGGCGACCCCATCACTATAGTTTAGCTCATTAAGTACCTTGTTAGCGTTGGCGTAGGGATGTGGCGACCCTATCACTATAGTTTAGCTCATTAAGTACCTTGATTGCGTTGGCGTAGGGATGTGGCGACCCCATCACTATAGTTAGCTCATTAAGTACCTTGTTTGCGTTGGCGTAGGGATGTGGCGACCCCATCACTATAGTTAGCTCATTAAGTACCTTGTTTGCGTTGGCATAGGGATGTGGCGTCCCCATCACTATAGTTTAGCTCATTAAGTACCTTGATTGCGTTGGCGTAGGGATGTGGCGACCCCATCTCTATAGTTAGCTCATTAAGTACCTTGATTGCGTTGGCGTAGGGATGTGGCGACCCCATCACTATAGTTAGCTCATTAAGTACCTTGTTTGCGTTGGCGTAAATATGTGGCGACCCCATCACTATAGTTAGCTCATTAAGTACCTTGTTTGCGTTGGCGTAGGGATGTGGCGACCCCATCACAATAGTTAGCTCTTTAAGTGCCTTGTTTGCTTTGGCGTAAGGATGTGGCGACCCCATCACTATAGTTTAGCTCATTAAGTACCTTGTTTCCGTTGGCGTAGGGATGTGGCGACCCCATCACTATAGTTTAGCTCATTAATTACCTTGTTTGCGTTGGCCTAGGGATGTGGCGACCCCATCACTATAGTTTAGCTCATTAAGTACCTTGTTTGCGTTGGCTTAGGGATGTGGCGACCCCATCACTATATTTAGCTCATTAAGTACCTTGTTTGCGTAGGCGTAGGGATGTGGCGACCCCATCACTATAGTTTAGCTCATTAAGTACCTTGTTTGCGTTGGCGTAGGGATGTGGCGACCCCATCACTATAGTTTAGCTCATTAAGTACCTTGTTTGCGTTGGCGTAGGGATGTGGCGAACCCATCACTATAGTTTAGCTCATTAAGTACCTTGTTTGCGTTGGCGTAGGGATGTGGCGACCCCATCACTATAGTTAGCTCATTAAGTACCTTGTTTGCGTTGGCGTAGGGATGTGGCGACCCCATCACTATAGTTAGCTCATTAAGTACCTTGATTGCGTTGGCGTAGGGATGTGGCGACCCCATCACTAAAGTTAGCTCATTATGTACCTTGATTGCGTTGGCGTAGGGATGTGGCGACCCCATCACTATAGTTAGCTCATTAAGTACCTTTATAGCGTTGGCGTAGGGATGTGGCGACCCCATCACTATAGTTAGCTCATTAAGAACCTTGTTTGCGTTGACGTAGGGATGTGGCGACCCCATCACTATAGTTAGCTCATTATGTACCTTGATTGCGTTGGCGTAGGGATGTGGCGACCCCATCACTATAGTTAGCTCATTAAGTACCTTGTTTGCGTTGGCGTAGGGATGTGGCGACCCCATCACTATAGTTTAGCTCATTAAGTACCTTGATTGCGTTGGCGTAGGGATGTGGCGACCCCATCACTATAGTTAGCTCATTAAGTACCTTGTTTGCGTTGGCGTAGGGATGTGGCGACCCCATCACTATAGTTAGCTCATTAAGTACATTGATTGCGTTGGCGTAGGGATGTGGCGACCCCATCACTATAGTTAGCTCATTAAGTACCTTGTTTGCGTTGGCGTAGGGATGTGGCGACCCCATCACTATAGTTAGCTCATTAAGTACCTTGTTTGCGTTGGCGTAGGGATGTGGCGACCCCATCACTATAGTTTAGATCATTAAGTACCTTGATTGCGTTGGCGTAGGGATGTGGCGACCCCATCACTATAGTTAGCTCATTAAGTACCTTGTTTGCGTTGGCGTAGGGTTGTGGCGACCCCATCACTATAGTTAGCTCATTAAGTACCTTGATTGCGTTGGCGTAGGGATGTGGCGTCACCATCACTATAGTAAGCTCATTAAGTACCATGATTGCGTTGGCGTAGGGATGTGGCGACCCCATCACTATAGTTAGCTCATTAAGTACCTTGTTTGCGTTGGCGTAGGAATGTGGCGACCCCGTCACTATAGTTTAGCTCATTAAGTACCTTGTTTGCGTTGGCGTAGGGATGTGGCGACCCCCTCACTATAGTTTAGCTCATTAAGTACCTTGATTGCGTTGGCGTAGGGATATGGCGACCCCATCACTATAGTTTAGCTCATTAAGTACCTTGATTGCGTTGGCGTAGGGATGTGGCGACCCCATCACTATAGTTTAGCTCATTAAGTACCTTGTTTGCGTTGGCGTAGGGATGTGGCGACCCCATAACTATAGTTAGCTCATTATGTTCCTTGTT